>OW203763.1:15196947-16557447 GCA_934045905.1 Leuctra nigra | reverse complement strand
CTACGAGTAAAATATTAACAATATTATGATATTCGATATTTTATTTTCCTCTTATCCTGTAAGAAATGGCCATATCAAGAGCAGCTAAGTGCAAAGTCAATAGACCCAACAACCAAGACAATTAAAGTGGATATTGGCATCGTCTCTTAGCAAAAATTGCAGTTTACTTAACTCGTAAGACTAGTGCCAATTAAATGTCACAAACATGGTTTATATCTACAATTCCCATTCAATCAACTATAAGTCTATAACCAATTATAATTAGAATTGAGTTAGCTGAAATGGAATTGATTATTCAAATCTCTAGTATTGAATGCTTGCTAACTAATAATAATAGGAATACGAGTACCTATGTTACATGCTGTATAATGTTAATTACCACCAGCATTACTGCCTATTAATCAATCTCTGTCCATTTAAATTGGTCGAAATTCATGATTTTGTAGTTCTTGAAGGCATTTTTGTTGTAAGGAATTAAATTGAAAATATTAGGAAATCTCTTTTGATAAAAAAATATGCCACTTTTTGCGAGAAGGTTTACGTTTGGAACGTCCTTGCTGCTCTACAAACATTGACTGACTGCGGCTCCAATTACTTCATTTCTCATTAGTTTCGTTCTCTATAATTTGCTATAGAGTGTATAAAAACAAAACAAAGAAGGCTGTGGCGAACACTAATTTGCGATAAATCTTCTAAACAATTATTTAACTGTACGTAACAAACTTATAATTATAATTAAACTATAACTACAACAATTTAAGCTCAAATCGATTTCTTGATTCTTTTGTCTCTCAGGCGAATATTCTATGCTTCTCGTCAGCTTCCATCTGCAGAGACATATGGGTAATTTTCTCATACAAGTGTACGGTCCTTGCGTCCTATTGGTCGTTCTTTCTTGGGTCTCATTTTGGCTAAATAGAGAAGCGACGGCAGACAGAATTTCATTAGGTAAGTTGAATATTAAACATTATGATAACTTTCTTGTATGAGTTGAGTAGCAACCGCATTCTTCGATATGATGTTATTACAGCTAAATATTATTGAGTAAATGAATATAACAGGTATTGAATGCTGTTTTGTGGGTACATATTTGTCGATATACGAGGTAGTACTACCCAAAAGATCGTTCAACATGACCATAATAAAAAAAAAACTTGACGTAACTCCTAGATGTCACCTTTGTACTCGAAGTTTTTTCCGGCACATGTATACAGCAATTTTGGAGTCATTTCAAATATTCTATCATCCCTAGACGTCATCAAGTGTCACTATGTTGGGAATGTATCGCGATTCTGCTTTCATCTCCTAGACTGCTGAACAACAATTGACATGTGGGATATCAAAAAGAAGATCTTTCAGCAGGAATTTCATCTTGGGGACTTTGATACCACAATTTATGTTAGAAGTTGTAAGAATAAACTATAAAACAAGGAATGATATCCAAGCCAAGTCTAGTCAACTAAAAAAAAAAAAAAAAAAAAAAAAAAATTCAGCAATGAAAAGATATAAAAAAAAATTGCCAAGTCAAAATTTTTCAAAAAATACTTGGCGCATTGTTTCTTTAGGGTAATAGAGCTTGGGGAGCAGGAATATAAGTTTAATTTTTTAAGTTTTACAAATGGGTCATTCAAATAGGGGTGATTTGGAAGGTAAGAACTGCTGAACAGCGATTGAATGGTATCAAGTTAATGTACACCCACGGTCAGAATAATTGACGGTAAACCTCTATGTTGAAGCTGGAATTACCGTCAATAGGTATTTGTTAAATTGAGAAATATTTTTTACATATGAGGTGGTTGGTTGGTTCATATAATCAAACCCTTCCATCCCACATGCTCGCCACCTGCGATTGCCTCTGTGTTTTTGTCTGGATAATCAAGTTTTGAAAAGGACTTAGAATATTGCAAGCAATTAATGTGACCGCGGGTGTACGTAGATCGGATTTTTGAAATGTTATACATCGTCCATAAGAAATTCCTTCTCATTAGTTAAAACGTCAACGGTAAGGATTTGCTGTGAAGTTCTGAAACGGTTGTGGGAGATAATTTGGCGAAAATGTTTGGGCAAGTGGAAGAACAACGACTGGCCATTGCAAGCGTCCGCGCACACTTCAAAAGTTGTTTGCCACTTCCTGGCTTCCAAATCGTGACAATCCTTCCCCATCGCCCCTATTCGAACGAACTCACCCCCTGTAACTTATTACTGTTCCCCGGGATGCAAAGGGTGCAATGAGATGAAAGCATCATCGCGATAGGTGCTCAACACAGTTACAATTGATGATGCCCAGGAATGCATGGAATTATTCTAATAACTCAAACATTGATGTATAATTGGCCCGTGGCCAAAAGGAACGTTACTTCGAATACGACGGTGGAATCAAGACGTTACGTCAAGTTTTTTTTCCGTTTTTCTGTTCATGTTGAATGAACTTTTGGGTAGCATCTCGTATTGGCTAGTGTTGATGACCAATAAGAATATTGGCTATAAAAAGAATGAAGATTACTTCTTTACCATTGAATATAGGTACTAATCAATGCCAGGAATCAGAACTAACTTATTTTCTTGAAAACCATTATCAAATTAGTATTACCTTTTTTTACTTGATAATAATACGAAATTACTATGACAATGCTTGCGCTTTCAATTTCATTACGTGGTTTCATCACTATGGTATAGTCCCGTCCTGGGATGCAGTGGGGCCAGGGCGGGCCAGGGCGGCGCCCGGGACCTTTTTTGACCTGGCTTCATTTTGGGAACCGGACAGGGTGGGCCCTGCCATCTTTACCAAAATCCATTAAATTCATCAATAGCGAATAAATTGCATCTTAACTTTTGTTACACGAGGGATTCTTAAAATCAATTTCAGAATTTGGTCCCAAATGCGTAAAATAATCACTAAAATAGGTAAATTTTCAAAAATTCCCGCCGGGGCAAAATTGGGGTGTCTGCCCCCACCCCCGGGACGTGAACGCTAAATTATCGGTGCCCTGGCACTTATTTTCCTGCACCCCTGGTCCCGTCCCAACTTCAAGGGTAAAAACACAGTTTAGTAGGTCACTCATCGCTCATCATGGCACAAGGAACAGGCGGTCACCCAGCCCACACATCACTCATCACTCATCTCATTTATAGTGTAAGGAACAAGGATGAGGAACGGGAAGAGGGACCTGTTTGTATTTACATAAACCTCATTCTATGAGCCTTGAGAGCCCTACACTCCACTGTGCGTTCACCCTAAGAGAAGGCAGATCATCCAGAGACTCACTATTTAATGTCGTATTATTTAAAGCACATTGGAACCTCATGGTAATGATGTATCGTGTATTTTCTGGTTAGGGATTACAACTGTCTTGACGATGACTTTCCTTGGCTTGGAAGCAAGGACAGATCTGCCGAAAGTGCCGTATCCAACAGCTCTCGACTTCTTTGTATTCCTCTCATTTGGGTTCATATTTGCAACAATTATACAAGTAAGAAGCAACATTGTTTCCAATACTTTCGATAGCTATTCCGAAATGTTTATTTGTAATCTGCATTAAAATAAGATAAATAATTACTTTAAACAATCATTGACAAGATCATTTGATTGTATGCAACTTACATTTGAGGAGTTTAGGTTCAAAACGCAACATCTACACAAATCTCATATTTGTGTCGAAGTTCGAAAAAAAATCAATGAAAAAATTGTAGTTGGACCAAAAACAATGTACTATTATAAAAATCGTATTTGAAATATGCCATGATCGTAGAATATTAATACTTAGAACCGGTTTTTCGTGATTGTCTCAGAATGTACAAAAGTGCACTAGTTGTGTTTATAACCTAAACTCTTAATTTTATCAATACTACAAATGGTGGCAGAGATGGTCAGAGTTTATAAATTTTAATATATAACGTGTTTATACATCATGATTATGATTAAATAATTGTATTTTGTTACATTATCAATATAGTCATTATATTTGTAAAATTAAAATGATTTTCTTAAAATTTACAAATGGTGACATAAAAGGTACTAGTTCATAAAATTGCACGTATGAGTATAATAATCATCTAAACATTATGACTGGGGATGCTAAATGTCTAATGAAATGAATTACTGCAATATTATTATTCAATTTCATCATTTGACAATTAGAAATAAAATGGCACAGCAAGTATCAGTATTGCGGGGATAAAGTAAGCAATCTATTGGTCAATCGGTATTCAAAAATATTAACCGAATCATTCACATATTAAGGTTGTGGCTGGAACATAAATATAAGCAGTTAGATATAGCCTTGAACTGACATGTGTACTGAGGTAACAATTGATGTGACAATTGATGTGACAATTACTTTCATTTTATGAAGAAAAAAATAATCAATGTTTGTAGTTACATAGATGATCATGATACCTACACTTTGAAAGTTTCGAATGATGTTAAATCGAACTTCTCTTCCCTTAGGTACTGGAAGTGAACTATAAAAGTATTTTAGTAAGGCCAGTAACTGATGGTATGCTTCACGAAATTTTGGGGGACCACAAACAACAACGGGGTATCCTGCAATGACCTGATCTATGCTTCATTACAGTTTGCAGTTGTTCATTACTTCACGAAGTACGGTTCTGGAGAATGTTACTTTAGTTCATATCTCGAGTCTGACTCCAGCTCCGATGATGACGACTGGACCGATAGCAGAAGGAAGATAATCGACATCACAGTAAGACAACTCATGATTTTTGTATAGGTATTTTAATTGCATTTTCTTGCATCGAAAAATTCGAATAAGATTGTCGATTCTAGTTAATATTTAAAATATGAAATGAATGTAGGTACCTACTGCTACCTGCATCTCATTTGAATCATTATTTCAACATTAATTATTAAGTGTCAGTTGTACCCATAAATAAATTTCTGTACCTAAGAGGTAGAAGGATGGAAGTCCATTTCAATGATTCTTGAGGTGAGCTCATAAACAATTAATTCTGTCTTCATTCAATAATATCTGTAATTCTGATGAAAGGTATGAGCTATTATATAAGAAAATACTATAATATTTAACTGTATTTGTTGACATAAGTCAAATGTGGCAATTAATAGAGCTTGATTGCATCACTCTAAAAGTGTGCAAAGCAAAATAGAGTAAAAGGACTTCCGCCATTCTACCTCTGAGGTAAAGATATGTAATATCATAAATCAGGTAACCATTACCATAAATATACTTTCAGAATGAGCCTAGCGCAAGACGCAAACCGAGCGTAGTCGGAGGTTCCCGGCGTCCATCTCATCCGAACTTCGTCTCACCTAATGGTGATGCTCGCCTCCTGGAAGTAATCCCCTTGTCTGCTTGCGTCATACCACAAGCCTCCATCTCGTCTCAAGGTCGCCGTACATCTCTCTGGACCACAGCATGTCTAGGTTGTCACCCAGCGTCACCAGACTTTCCAATACCAACAACCATGACGCCAAGCACAGCACAAGTTCATCGGCTCAGCATTCATGAACAACGTCGCAGGAAGAAGAAGAAGAGAACTCCCAGATATAATTCTGTATCCAAGATTGATCGAGCTTCAAGAGTAGTATTTCCATTATGCTTCTTAGCTATTAATGTATTTTATTGGGTGTTATATTTAACTAGGAGTGAAAGAATTCACCACTGGAGGTAGGTTGACAACAATATTTTTTTAAGTTTACATAATTTAGATGAAAATTGGAACATTTTGCCAATTTAAAAGGAAATGATTGTTATTTTAAAACACTTATACAATGTACATCTTTCCACACCCTAAACGCTGTTTGAGTGTACAGTTCATTATGATGCCAAGAGTGAGTGTGCAACTGAGAGAGGATTGTATCGTATCGTATGCAAGATAGTTTTACAAAATTAATATACTGTACAAAGTAACAATAAGTTATAATTTTTTTATATTCATAGAATAAATAATTGTTGATATATTTTTACATGTTTTCCAATACTTTGCATATCATTACACACATTTTCAATAAAGCAACCAGGGGCCCTATTCTAGAACTTTTAAATTCCCAATTCCACTGGAATTCGATTTCATGCAATGTTAATCCTCATAACCCGTGACCGGATTCAATAAGAATGAAATTGGGAAATTGTTCTTGAATAGGGCCCCAGGTAATCTTAAGTCATTGAAAAGTACAGAGTGGTTGTATTTGACAGAGGCTCATTCTTGTCAAATTTACCAAAAATCTGCTAATGAATAAAAATGAGTAGAATTTGGTCTACTAGTAGGTATTATTTTAAAAGTATGCAAGCAACCCCCCCACCACCACGAGTTAAATATGAACTGGATTTAGATAAATGTAAAAGACAGTCTTCCCAATTCTTCTAGATTTTGTATGAATATTTGTCACAGTATCATGCTAAGTTCTAGCACGAAACTGAAAATAAATGGCGCTGCAGGTAAAACTAGATAAGTATACTGTTGTGCTGGTTTTCAATACGATATATAAGTAGATAAATGTATATTTGTTTTACTAACATGTTGGTTCAATGGAATATTCAATTTCATTGAATATTGTTGTGATTGAAAACATTGTATTAAACTATAAACCTATAGTACAGTTCATTAATATTTAGATCTAACTCTGTTTCTATTAAAATATGATTCGTTAGAGATAGTTAGCTTGCAGTTGGGCAAACAATGTTATGCACAAACTTGTGTAATAAAGCCACACAAGGCAAAATATCGAGAGGTAAAATTACTTCAGTATATACTGTTTCCTTGCAACTAAATCCTGTAACGTTCGATTAAGATCAACGATTATGTCTAGACCCAAGAAGCAGCGAGTAGGCTGTTGGTGAGGGGCAGGTGAGGGTGCTTGATAATCGTGTGATTTGAGGTGAGGAAGCATTGCTGTGCATAGTGACGTAGTTAAGTGATGCGAGTATTCCGGGTCCGACTTGGATTCAGTGGCAGCTTTCTCGCTTCATCTACACTATTGGTTGAAAACTAAGATGTCTAAAACTCCTAACAAATAACGAGTTAAAGCAAATACAAATAAACAAAATACCTAATAATGTAAACAATGAAACCACTAAAGATTAGACATGACAGCTTTGCTTCAATACCTTGATCAATTTGAGTAGCATGTCAATATAAAATTGAATGAAAATAATCTTAAAGGTTTCTGGTGTCAATATACTTGAATTCTCTTACAATTTAAACATCTGGATTCCAGCAATGCAGATAAGTATAATTAATTACTATTTCATTGGTGTTCAATAATGGAGAAATGCACAAAACAGTAAGGGTGAAATGAAAATGTGCAACCAATCAATCAATTCTCTTGCAGAGATCAATTACATCAGTGGCCCATGAGGTAACAAAAGTTTGTACACAATTAGATTTATCAGAGCAAAAAGCACCATACAAGTAAATTAATAACGTTCTCAGTGAAATGTCTTTATTCATGAATCTTGGTGCATGAGATGCTAATAAATTTGTTCCATAAATTGAATAAAAAATATAGATAAATGATAATCTTCATGTGAGCTAAAAATTATTTCATGCATAGTTTTCTGGGACTGTTTGTTGCATGGTTTCCCATAGAAAAATCTCTTTCAACATGGTCTGAACTTTTTGACCTCCCTCGTTGACTAGGTTATTATCCTTGGATGGATCATTTCCAAGACTAACATATCAGAAAAAAATCAATAAAATATGATCAAAATAAAAAAAAAATCTTTAGACGTTTGCTATTATAATAGCAAAATAGTCAAATTTCGTTTGTTTACTTTTTGAAATAAAAAATTGAGTAGTTATAAAAAACATCATAATTCAAGCTCACTGAATCGCTTAACTATAATTTGAGGCAGGTACTTTTAAAATGCTTAAATATGTCATAAACAAATTGATCCTATTAATTTTCTTTATAAACATAACATTTACCGCTCCATAAAATTATGGAAGATTGGTCTCAATTTGTTTTTAACATGGGTACCTACGTACATCTTTCTATTCATACACTCTGTGGATGATGCTCCAGTAAAGACAGTGATTGTTGAAGCAGAGTTATGCACTATACTGACGACCTACAGTTTGTCCGAATCCTAGAAGGTGTCTTTATTCCGGTTGTAAAACCATTTGCTTTCTTTGAATTCAGGACCATTTATTGACATCCCTTATTCGAGGTGGTTTTGAAGAATATGGCTGAGGTATGATTTGATTGGTCTTAATTTTAAGAATGATAGAACAAAGATGGGATATAGGATTCGGATGAACTGTAGCATTTTGGATGCACATGTACTGCAGGAAGAAATGTTGAAGTAAAACAAAGTTTTTAATTTTAAAATATATATGTATTATTGATTTTTTCTATCAAAATAGAGGTATTTATTATTACAAAATAAAGTAAAATCTACAGTAGGTAGATCAAAAAGAATTTAAGAATATTAATTGACAATTAATATTGATTCATGGCAATTTTGGGTTGATAATTAAAAATGTAGGTATATAAATTAACTATGATGTGATTTGGAAGCATAACCCTGGTCACATATAAATCTTACGCACTGTTAAACTAACTGCAGTTAGAAGATGAGGTTAACTGCATTTCGTTCACACTACCCTGTTATTCATGAATAAGGGCTTTACCATGATTAAGGTTCATATTGTAAATGGGGTGATTAACACTATCAAATTAGTTCAAAGAGAGTAGACAAAAACGAATGTTAGAGAAATGAAACAAAGGAAACATTGAAAGCAAAAGCCACTTTCATACAAAAAAAAATTACTAAATTGACAAGTACCTAGACTTCTACATGCATTTCTACAAATATTGCCTAACCTACAAACTCAATAGCCCAATATTAGAGCCTATAAGGTCTTTGGCACAACTGGTATAAGTGTTGCAGGAACAAATTTTGCCTTAATCATTCATGTATTAGCGTTGGTCCTTCAGATTTTTATGCTTAATAGGTTTCAAAGGTCTTGCTATTCTTTCATTCTAAATTCTTAACGAAAACAATTGTAATATCATCATTAATAAATTGAACACATCAGGCCAACAACATAACCTAAGTTCAAGAACCATAATATTATATAAGATGTAAAAACCAGGTACTTCGCTTGTTACTTTATTCAGAATCAATGCACATAATGGTGCTTAATAATAATTTAAATAAAAAAGGTATAAAACTAGCAAACAAGTGAACTGCACAAACCAAGGAACTCAAAAATATTATGGGATCCATACCTGTTCCAATCACATGGTTGTAGATTCCCAAGACAGGTATTCAGTCCTCAAACTGCTAATACTGAAATGAACAAAAATGTGAAATCAGAGTTATGAAATTTTAGACTTCATTTCTGTAAATCTTAAAGCATTCAGCAACAATCAAGTGGGAATCAATAACAAATGTCAAGTAGTGAGCAATTAAATCCATACAGATTATAGGGCCAGGCCCTGGTATGGTTTAAACATTTAAATCTTTTACTCATTATTAATACATTTTTCAAGTACTCAATTCATTGATACAATTAATCCCAAATATCAAGACTCAAGAAAATCGAACTAGTTTTAATTAGAATTAAGATGAGATTATTTAGCTACCATGTAGAGTCTGTATTGACAATTGAACACTGTCATCTTTATTAATCATAACTTTATACTCTTTCCATAAATCGTGTTGCAATCATTACAAGTATTGTGCAATCATTTCATATATTATGCAACAACTCTTTAGGTGGTCTTCCACCGGACACACATCCTCAACTTTGACACCTTTACTATCTTAACTAATGACTTACTCTGCTTTTCCATGTTCTACCCCACCCACCTATTAACTACCTTGTCAGATCAGTCAGACCGCTGTCGAACTTTGACACTTGAATGAACTATCTCAAACAACCGGAAGGGAATGTTAAGAGCTTTGGTTTCTGAAAAGAAGCCGCTAATTAGAACTCTTCCCTGTGGCAATGATTGTGGACCCTGTTGTGCAATATTGCACCAGGCCATCGTGACGTCAGTATGACATCATTGTGACAGCATCCTCTGCTTTTGGCCTGTGACATCATCATTGCGTCACCTATCTTAAGAGGCAAACGGAAGCGAGCGGGAATCGCACGGTTTGTCAGAGCGTTATTTTGAAATTTTGTCTTCCCACTAAATAATTTTTAAAAATCAGATAGTAACGACCCATTACAGCCTAATAGACTAAATATTGCCGCACACTGGAGTACTTTCTGACCTCTGGTGCGACCTCAAAGTGTTAAATACAGGGACCCGAACCGGAACCGGAATACTTGTTCCCAAAGAACCGGAACCCGAACCTTTATAATCAATTAGGTTCTTAAAGGTTCTTAAAGGTTCTTTAAGGTTCCTTTTTTAATAAAAAATCATGTATATCACTTGGATATAATATTATTCACAAAGTAGTATAAAGTTTATTTTTTGATAACATTTCCAAAATGTATTTTTTGTAGAAATTTTTAATTCTTGATAAGAAATAATAATTCTTCATTATGAAAACGCTGCTCGAGTTTTCAATTTTTGAATCTGACTACTGCGATGAGAACTGCATTGCCGACAATTTGAATATGATAGTTCAGGAAAAATGAATGTTTACGTTGTCTTATGGAGAAAATTGCAGCCACTATACTGTCTCCTCTGATATTTACTCTGCGCACCATCCTGTGAATTTTATATAGGCACTGCCTACACCTGTGCTTGCATTCATAGGAAAATCCAAATCCAATAATTCCATTAAATTTGACATTGGTAATACTGAAGTTTTATAATATAGTTTGATTTAAAATTTTAGAACCGGAACCGGAACCCGGAACCTTTATGCAGGAACCGGAACCGGAACCAAACCTTTAAGAATATTTGTTTCAGAACCGGAACCTTTATAAAATAAAATTGTGGAACCGGAACCGGAACCCGAACCTTTATTCATAAAGGTTCGGGTCCCTGGTTAAATACGATTATTTTTTATTATTTTACTCAAAATATCGTATTTAACACTTTGAGGTCGTACCATAGGTCATAATGAACTCCAGTGTGCGGCATTATTTAGTCTATTAGGCTGTAATGGGTCGTTACTATCTGATTTTTTAAAATTATTTAGTGGGAAGACAAAATTTCAAAAAACCGCTCTGACAAACCGTGCGATTCCCGCTCGCTTCCGTTTGCCTCTTAAGGGCTAAAGTTGCACAGCAACCCTTATTTTCGGAAGCTATAAATTTGACTGTAAGCCAATCTTTGGGCAGTTGCTGCAGTTCGGAGCAGTTCATCACAGGAAGCGTCTTCGACCACCTTATTCTACCTCCCTCATTGAGCAGTGTCTTGACCACTCAATGAGTACCCTTCCCTTTCACAGTAATCAGTGCTAAAAGTGTCCTGGACCATTACTCTGTTTCACTGTTCCTATCTTTTCTATTTTTATTCTAAAAGTGTCGTTGACCAAATTGGATAGAAATCTAGAACTCCATTCTTCTAACTCTAAGCTCCAACAACTTCTTCACTCCAATCTTTACTAAAACCCAACACCTTTCATTCCCTCTTCAGCAAGTGTCACGTCAAGATTAAATTCACGACGCATATATTCAAGTGATCAATTTTTAGTGTTTATCAACTTAAATCAGTGTTCAATTTGTAAGTCAAACGCAGACTCAAACGTTAGGAAATATTTACAATATACGAAAATCAGTGAAGCTCAACCAACATCTACATTATTGAGTAAGTACGAACAAACCCGGAGAATCATACTCCTATCCAAATCCTTATTACAAATTTACACAAAATATTCTGCACTTCAAGAAAGCCATTTTAAATTATACGACATAGAATCAAGAATCATACTTCTAAGGCAACGTTATCAGCAATCCAGAGATCGGTCTACCGACCACCCCGCGCCTCTACGACATTCAGTAAGTGAACCAAATTTATATCAGAACCCATTGAACTCTTCTAAATTTCCTGACAAGCCCCTAAACAGGGCCCAGTCAGGTAGTGGCAGCATCAACGTTACCAATACTAAATCCCCAGACAAGTAGAAGCCCTCGGCAGGCACTACACAGATTTATAGGAACAGCCGTACATAGAAATGCAATTGTAGTCGTACCAGATTAAGAACAGCTATGGTTGAATGGGCAGCTTAGCGGATCAGTACAGGCACCGTTTACTTCAAATGGGCACCCAAAAGTATCATGTGGCACAAATATTTGCTGATGCCTGAAAATTAAATATGAACAGTTTATCATATTCAAGTAAAATAAATTTTACTACCTACCTATGTAATGCAATTATTAATATTTTTGTATTAGATGAAAATTAGTTAACTACTGAACGTTCTATAAGGAACCAAATTATAAATGTAATCACAAAACAATTATCAATGCCATCAATGACCCAGACTAGCCAATAGGCTATGGCATAGTTAGTATAACATTGTGTTTGAATTTAAATATTAATAAAGAATTTTGAATTGAAAAAAAAACTACTGTCACACTTTTCATTTTAACAGTTGGTTGAAGCATCCAGAGAGAAATAAAGTGCCCAGGCAATGAAGTATTGCCTGGGCACCAGTATTGTGCAGAAATATCAGAATCTTAAGCGTCATATGTGCAAAAGGGTCCCTTTCCTTATATCGAAGACACTGGAGCTACCGTCACAGTACAGCAACCTTGGTCAGTCAACCATCGATCCCTGATCATAGCTATTGCTATCATTTCAGTTTTATAAATATTTTTAAAATTACAATTAATGAGCAAGCCCTCATTAAAAAAAATATATATATATATATATAATTAGTAAGTACTACTTTTGGGTAATATCCGTGTATAATTGTTTAATACTCCAACGTTTCAATCACATAGCAGTGATCATCTTCAGGGACAAAATAAATTCAAAATTAATAAAACAGTGCTAACAGAGCTAGGAAAAAATGAAATTTATTTTGTCCCTGAAGATGATCACTGCTATGTGATTGAAACGTTGGAGTATTAAACAATTATACACGGATATTACCCAAAAGTAGTACTTACTAATTATGAATTACGTCCGTGAAAGCAACAGAATCAATATATATATATATATATATGAATTGAAACATTTCACGGTATTTTGCTGTGGACATTTTATTTGCTGCCGATGATTTGCTTCAATTACAATTATCAATTACACTTCAATCAACTTCGATCAATTACAAATTTCCACAGCAAAATACCGTGAAATGTTTCAATTCATACCTGGCGGCTGTGAAAATATTCATAATGCAGTTGGTATTAATTATCATCACCCTATCTGAGGACATCAGAAAAAACCACATTAGTCATATATATATATATATATATATATATATATATATGTCTAATTTTCTACCAGTTTTTCATTCTACAATTGAATAATTACATGTATCTATAATTACAAAATTAAGAACCACACTGGATCAACAATCATCATCAAAGGGCTCTGATCCACTACACCATATCACAAATACTTTAATACTTCTTACTTTTCAATGGCACTAAAGATGGCTAGAGCGGGTCGGTTAGATTTGGTTCCACGACCATAACGAGTTGTGGCAAGGACAGCGGCAGATGTTGAAAGTTCAGTACCAGCTGTGGCCACAATGTTGGCATGCGACGCTCCCGGTGTGGTGTGGGAGGAACCAGCCCTGGCAAATGCTGACTTAGACCAAGTGGCAACAGCTGCATTATTAGCTTTGCTAAGTGGAAAAGATGTGGTATGTGCAGTGTATTTTTGGTCAACTAAGGGCCTGACCCAAGTACTATTACCAGCATTGCCAGGGACAGATGCCGCTGTGCCATGTGTAGATACAGATTTGGCATGGGTTGAAACAGCTTTGGCAGGTTTGGCAATGGATGTAGCTGTGGCTGATGAAGTGACAGTTACTGCACTGGCAATAAGAGGTATCTGAAGTGTCGAGACAGTCGAGGGTTTGGCAACAGGTTTCCTTGCTTTGTCAGGGACAGTTACTGGCACGGTAGATGCATTGACGGTTGTGGCACATAAGAGATGAGGTTTGATCGTGAAAGCCGAAGACTTGGTAGCCATATTACTAGATTTTTCAGAGGCAGAAACAGCTGATACAAGAGACTTGAAAGCAGCCTGTGACTTGACAACGGTGGGATTAGTTGCTCCATTGACGAAGTTTCCTTGTACCGCAACATTGGTAAGTTTAGCTGGGGTATTATAAACAGTGCAGTCAGCAGTAGGGGCATCATTTTGCTTGGCTGATTTTTTACATGTATTTTTTTCCAACCGTATCCGTGCAAATCCAGCCCCTACTTCAGTAAGTTTGTCGCGGATTTCAAACATCAATTCACTTGGAAGCCTGCAAGAGAAATGATTTCTGTTAGCTCATTCTGAGGTGTGGGTTGTACTTCATTTTGAATCCTTAAAAGTTAACAAAAACAGTTTAAAGCAAAACAAAGGCTTCTAGCAAAACAAAGGTTGTACAGTGAGATTCAGAAGAAAGCGGTCGTAGTGCCCCTGTGCCAGGCAGTGTGCACAGGAGCACTCAGACCGCTTTCTTCTGAATCTCACTGTACCTACTCCTCCTAAATGTGTTTTATTATGTGTAAATAATAATAGCAATATGTAGCAAAATATGACTACTGATACAGTAAATACTATTTTGAATGTCAATGGTCTTGTCTACTAGTTGGATAAATTTAGAAATGCAAACTAAAGACGGAAATAAAGTATTAGTAGAGTTACATACCTATAATCTTTGTCTAATTGCGATCCTAGGCGATAGCACAGGGCTTCATCCATTCTGCACCGATCACGGAATTCCACGGCACTCACTCGATTTACATTCATCTCTTTGTGAAGCTCCTCATTTCTTTTCTTTGCTTCCATTATGTTTTCTCGACTTTGTAAGATAACGTTCTGTGCCTGAGCTATTATCAGCTTCTGCTGGGCTAGATAGTCTTTAGCATATACATCATCATTAATTAGAGCCAATAATCCAGTGAGTTTGTCAGAAAGCGTTTGCCTAGAAAACATTAGTCAACATTGTAGTAGGTAATTGAAATTCACATTAAATCAACCAAGTTCCTGGAAAGACTTGTGTAGGTACTACTTGAACAGATTCTGCCTTTTCTAAATATCAAGTTTCATTTCTTATCGAGGTTTTTGAAACATTAGTTGGTTTTTATTTTTAATTGTCGTGCAACAAGTAACTTTTCATCGTTGTGTTTATTTTAGCTAATCATGAAATGTAATCCAAAAGGTTAGGTAGGTACACTCGACATTTCATAAAACGGTATTTGAAAGAAATGGATTGTCTGAAATAAATGTGATGGCATCATCTGATGATACTCGTCATCTACATCTAGTAGGTGAGCTCTGATTTCATGATAATAAAAGTAGGGATGGCACCTGGTAAATTTACCGATTAATAATTTACCGGTAAAAAAAATGGTAAATTTTGTTTTTTTGATCCTCTCCAATGTATGAATGGAGATATCAAATTTTAAGTAAAAACTATAAGTAAACTTCAGTGTGACAACATTAGCAGTTAGGCATATTTTACGTTGATTTTTGGTTGTCTTCAATCATTCAGAATGATAACTCCATCCATATAGGATTACTTCCAATGTCGGAATCTCTCTTCAGGTTTGCTTGTTTAGCAGACACAGATTGTAACTTGATAAAATTGGTGGTCGACAATTCCTCTTATGGGAGAATAACACAGGCATGGCATAGCCTACACTAGATTGGTTGAATCAATGATATTCAGTTATATCATCCCTTATCAATATGGAGTACCTATTATTGTCATTATTAACATTGATTATTGTTATTGTTCTGACTGCGGTAATCCTTGTAAATGGGTCAAATAATAAAGTAGGGTCATTTTTGTATTGGTATAATCATGATTTGGTATCTACCATAATTTTTCAAAATTTACCGCTGACCGGTAAAATTTACCGGTAAATTTACCGATTTTTCCAGAACCGGTAAAAGTGCCACCCCTAAATAAAAGGATTGATTGTCAATGAACCTGACCAGCAGCCAATCTGTTCCGTTAAAATACCGTTTTATGAATTGTCGAGTGTACCTACCTACTTAAAAAAATAAAAGTAAATTGAAAAACAAGTTTGTAAAAGCAATTCCTTAACAAAATGAACTGTTGGATCAAATTCAAATAGGCCCTACATTTAACAGCTCTGTGTAATGAATGGCAAACTTTGAGCCATTTGGTTCAAGTAGGTAACAATATACGTAAGTAAACAATATAAGTAACAATATAAGAAACATAGTAACCTATGTGTGCGTAGAAGTGCTTCGGTCTTCTGAAGTTCATTAATCTGTGGATGTGGTATCTCATAATTTCTCATCTCCCGAGTATTATAGTCCAACTCAAAACCAATCTCAGTATTCATTTGAATCACAGTCTTCCTATGAGTTTCCATTGCATCTGTATTTCCAATCTGGCTAGAATTTGTCATTTCTTTCCTCAGATGTTCTTGTTTTTCTGCTGGAGTGGAAGAACCAGTGGATATGGGATGAACCTTTACTCCTTTCGGATTCAAGTCTTTTACCATTGACTCCTGACTTGATTTCCTTTTCTTTGTCATATTGTTAGAAGTACTGGTAGATGTAGCTGTTTTCTCTTTCTTCGCCTTTTGTGCTTGTAATTCACGCGACTCCTTTAACAATGCATCAAGTTTTTCAGCAAAATTGGGATCTTGCTGTGGTCTTTTGACAACAGGTGGGGCCAAATCATTAACAATGGTGCGAGTCAAGCTTGGGAATTGCTCTTCTTCCTCGGATTCCGAGCTCTCATTAACATGGATTACAAATCGTTTGTTCTGTTCTGCGTTGACAGCAAACTGCTTTCGTTGAGAAACTGGTTTCACAGCCGGATCCGGTTTAGAGGATTTGTTTGACGTCCATTTAGTCCACGTTGATGCAGTTGGGCTTGTGTCAAAGTGTGACGGTGCATATGTTGTAGAACCATATCCAGTTTTAGAGGAGCCACAATGATTCCTTGAAGCCGACACATTTTTTGCAGTAGTTGGTACATTCTTTACTGTAGATGAATGCCTTACAACAGAAACATTTTTTATGGTCTTTGGTCTCCCACTGGTTTTTATATTGCTTGCCACATAGGGAGGGAGGACATTTTCAGTTCCTACCATACAAATAGGCAAATCAGTCTGTAAATTTGACAAATTGTTTGAATTATGCTCATTAATTGTCGAGACTGCAGGAGCAGTTGTCATTATTGCAGGCCGAGATGGTGAAAAGGCAGATGTACAATCCAAATTGTCCAAAACAGGATACAAGTTTTTAGTTGCGATTTCATCATCATAACGCACATTAGGCCCAGTACTGTCATCATTTATATTTTGTTGTTTGTGTGAAGTATGTTTCGATGGAGGCGGTTCAGGCGAACATCTTATCTCATCAATAACGATCATACTCGATAAATCTCTGCTGTCTGAATCAGAAAATGAATCGACGAAGTCTGAGAAACATGGATCTTTCTCCACAAGACCTGACAACATTTCAGAAGTTGAAGAGGAATTTGCCATTCTACTATTTATCCGACTCTTCGCAAGAGGAGCAGAGCTTCTTGCATGGTGTTGTTGGGCAATATGTCTCTCACTTAATTTTTCAGATGGAGCACTAGTGTCTGCAACTAAAGCCACCTCAACAATATTTGCAACATTATGATTTTCAGAAATGGTTTCCTTAGCAACAGTTGCCGGAATGTGAAAATTGTTCATTTCTTCAACTGAATCAGTTTCTTCCACTTCAGCACCTGAGTGTATCTGATTTTCAGATACATTTAACACACAATTCTCAACGAACTCCTCTGGACCCTGAACAAGATCAATTACTTCAGGAAGGATGATTACTTGACCTTCACTGCTAGAAAAATCTGACAAGATACTGTAATGGTTATCGGGTTCACAAACTTCTGCTGTCTCAATTTTTGAAGGCTTTCGTTCTCCCCATGCTTTATTTTTAATCACAGCAGACTGCAAAGCTTGCAATCGCAAGTAATCTTCATCTTCGAGCTCTGTATTTTCTTGAGATTCTTTTGTCAAGCACACCACTGTGTCACCAGTGATATCTAACAAAATTGGGCTAGGTTTAGGAACTACTAAGATTTGGATTTCATCATCATCATCGTTAACAGAGGTTTTGGTTTCACTAGAAGATGCTGACTTATTTAACATTGCTTGCAATCGTTCCTTTAAACTATTTCCCACAGTTGCAGAGAGTATCAATTGTTTCTTCTTGTCTAGAGCTGTTGATTTATCTGTCAAATATCGTGTACGGTCAGACCGCCGGGAAGGCTTTCTTGACCGTCGATGTTTCAATGGCAATGGTACCTCCTCGTGTCGCCGCATGGATTTTGCACTTCCCCTATTAGGTGATTTGCCATCACTATCACTAGAAGGAGTCAAACTTCTACGTGCAGCCTTTCGTTTGCGACAACATGCCTTCCGATTTAAATTTGAAGCATTTGAATCATTATGGCGACTTGGTCTCTTTTTGGCATGGCTGTTCTCCTGGCAGTTTTCCTTTTCTCTGGTACTCCCTGGAACGAATTACAAGAATGGTTAAATACTTTTGTAGGTACCAGCATTAACAGCACAGCCTATATCATGAACACTACGATAAAAATGATGCACTTCCTAAGGTCAAGGCGGGTGACAATAGCCAGAACTTAAAAGTATATTTTATCTCGATTGATAAGTGCAAATGCGCCAAATGAATTGTTATAATTAATATTTAGGTTTTATTGTCTGAATTGCATTTTAGTGCATTGACAAGGATCTGGATTTATGCTTTCATTTGAGCAGACTGTATTAGAATTTAATACAAGGGCTGTAGGTAGTGAAAGTACTTTGTTATTAATTGCAATATATCGTTCAAATTGCACATGGTGATAAAGTAACTCCTCTTCTATACAACGGTAGGCTGAGATAATAGAGAAGCGGTTGCGCGATTGTTGAACTCAACTCTCCAATAATAGTTGGGCAAAATCATCCTTGCACGCTGCTGTTTGGCAATAACACAGGCGTTCGGCAGATTGGACCGGTCAATGTATTCTCATCCATCCATGTAACATCCAGAATCTTAGACCCTTCGACTTCTGCCTTTCTGTTTAACTAAGGACAGTTTTGGGGACACGATTTGATTACGCAAACAAAGTATTGGCTGTGGAGAAGTGGGTACTTCAGCCCCCACATATTTTTGCCCAAATATTATTGGAGCGGTGGGTTCGACTCTCGCTCAAACGCAACTCTTTAGTTGAGACAATGTTGAGTCATACAGTTTATAAAGGAAGAGTTACGCTATCACCATGTCTACTTTCAACTATTTCAATTAATGGCAAAGTTACCTATGCCCAAAATTGCATTACTTTCGGTACAGCCCTTGTATGTTGTGTTTTGACCAGAAATTGTTTAGTTAATTGCTAGGTACCTACTTAATTATTATTTATTTCAAGTACCTACCTACCTAAATCTATCTAACAAATCTATCTGGCTGATTCTACCGAAGTTGGAATATTCTTGTCCCAGGGAAAAAAAGCATATTCCAGCTTAATACTTAACACACTATATTTTTTTTCTTAAAGGTAAAATGATTTCCTATCAATGGCATTTAATTTTTTTTATCAAATCTTAAATATAAAAATTGTGGAGGACGTTTTATACCCAAAATATCATTTCCATGGCCTGTCCCTCTTAGTAATTCCAAACTTTGAATGCTGCTCATATGTAGCAGAACTCTATAATGATCTATTTTTTTAAGTGGGAATGGTGTGAACATTACTCCCCAACACCTACCATGAAAGTTTATTTTTTATACTTCACTCATTAAAGCAGGGCAGGGTCATTTAGGTCTGTCCCCAAGGTTTGAATCATTACCACCGATGTACAAAGATCACCCAAATTTTCCCACCTAGGATGGAAACTTTTAGTTTTTTAATTTGTAGGTACCTAGGTACTGTTGGTAAGTGGCCAGTGTTCTGAATCCACTATGCAAGGTGTTGCTGCTGCTTCTGATTTCACGTGAGAAATTGATAACTAACCAAATTTAGGTGCGTGTTTTAATTACTCATCATTTCCATGGTTTTAAAATCTAACCCTTAAAACAAATTTAAAATTTGGGGGATTCACATACATGTGTATTGGGATGACTTCTACTGAACCTCAAAATCTAAGCTCAAAATGTTTTTGCGCTAATTAGTAAACACAATAATTGTGTGAAAAAATCATTCCCGCGTTTTTTTCCAAGTATCATTTCCATGGATATTTCAAGCAAAATGATGATTCTTTGGTACAGGAATGATTTTTTTTGAAATTTTAAGCTGTATCTTTGTAGCAGGTTATGCAATTGGTCTGAAACATGGACAAAAAGTGAAGAATTATATAAAATTATTGTTTTTTATACAATCCATGGAAATGATTTTTTCAAGTTTTTCTAATTTTGAAGCTTTTTCTTGGTAGGTTTGTTATGTTGATCTAAAACATGGTAGGTAAGAAAGGGAATTATGAAATTACATTGTTGTCTTTTAGAAGCCATGGAAATGACGATTTGTTAAATTTTATCATTTACATAGCTAATTTTTTTTAGATAAATTCTGGTAGATTGTTATGTAATTGTTCTAAATCATGGACAAAAAGTGAATTATGAAGTTTAATTGTTGTTTGTCCTTCCCTAGCTTAAAATTCGTCATTTTCATGGACGCCTATTTTCCATGTGTGTAGAGCTTGATATATTCTGATTACTGACCATAATCCTCATCTTTCTCACCAAAAATAATCAAGTTCTGAGAGGTAAAAAATAAATAAAAAATGTTGGTCAAAATATTCCATTTTCGGTAGAATTAGCCATCTATCTTTATCTATCAAACAGCAATTGTTCATTTACAATAAATCGGTTCAACTACAAGATTTTTCAACAGGGGGAGCAGTGAATGCCAGCAGGAAGTTTCTGGCATTAAATGTCACTCGCCCCTGTCATCACTTTCAGTTCTAAATGTCAGATAAATGCAGGTTACTTGTATATTGTGGTTTTCAAGAGATAAAATGAACGCGACTATTTTCACCGTACAGTGAAAATAGCATCTGGGCTATTTTCACCGTACGGTGAAAATGTTTTTTTTTTTTATGAATGGCTATTTTCAATGTATGAATTGAAGCAATAACAACAAAATTATAATTTAGAAGCCCCGCTGTCCAATGTTAAGCACACCACACAGCACATCATAATTACTCGTTCAGGTAATTTCAAAGGTGTATTACATACATCAAATAGGTCTGTAGTACCTATACAAATATACCTAGGTAGGTATGTACTTCATGCCACTTAACACATATTAGAAATACAAATTTGAAAATTCGATGTTGCGAAGAAAATTAAAGCTGTGCATTCTTAAGTAAATAACTAAATTGGTAGACAAAATTCAACCTTCTGAAAAATAAAAAATAAAAAAAGTGACCGAGACGGGACAAGAACCCAGGACCTTTGTATCCATAGCCCAACGTTCTAACCAATACACTACCACGGCAATACTTAATGGTAGTAGATCATAACTGCTTGACAAGCTCCACAAAGTGAAAATATCATGCAGATCAGATTTACTTTCATTGTACAATGAATGATCATTGTTGAAATTACCTGCACAAGAAATTAATATAATGTGTAATATGAATAGCAGACAATTTGACAATGTTGCTTGTAAATTTATACAGTGAAAATAGTCACTCTGTGACTAGGATGAAATAGGATGAAAACGGGCTTTTACAATGGGGAATTTAGATGTTTTGCTCATAAGTATTTTTTAGTGTTTTTAAAATAGTAAAATACTCAAAATACAAAATATATTAGGTAGGCATTCCGCATTCTTAACAAAAGTACCTACAATGGTACTTCAAAACACTATATTTTTAAATAGTACCTACTTGTAGGTATTCCAAATAGAAGGTTGTCGGAGGTGGACGTTTCTAGTGCACAGAGTTTGATTGTGTGACTTATTAGCTTACGACCAAGGCTTAGTTAGCATAACATAGGTACTTAATTTGTCAGATATTGACAAATAAGCACGTCAAACTGAAAGAAAATCCCAAAAGACAAAATTGAGTGTTGGGAAGAGACTGTCACCTTCCTTGCAAAACAAGGAAAATCACCTCAAACCATAGGAAGAGATTTCAATGGAAACCTATAAAAGAACTTAAATATCTACCAACATGATTTGAGGTGCTCTTCCTTGTTCTGAAGGAACTTGATGTCGGTACAGTAGGTAGTACTGAATTTTGTCCATTGGAACTATACATTCAAATATAACTCGTTTGTTTTGCGATAACTCAAATAATAATTGTGCAAATTTGATCAAATATGCTTAAGCCGCAATCACATAAGCGTGGAAAGAGTTTTTTCTATAATCAATCACATCCTATGTCAGCCGCGAGCGGTTTGTGGACTTGAGATTGGTTTAGAAAAACGCTTTCCGCGCTTTATGTGAATTGCGGCTTAAGGGTGCAAATGTTACTAGGTATATACCTAGTCACACAAACGAACAAAGTGCACCTATAAACTCCCACACCTCGGACAACCCTTCCTTTCCGCGAACTCTTTTCACACCCTTTTTACCTAGAGGTTACAATTAACCTCAAAATTATATAATATCAGAAACCAACCATTGATAGAAGTTTGAGGCAATTCAACCGAAGAAAGTGAGCTCAATTCATCTAAAGACGGTTCATCTTGAATTTCTCCTTCTTCCGTGCTGTCTACAACATCCATTTTTGTGTAATAGGTAGGTAGGTAGCCTACTACCTAGGTATGTCTTTTTCGAATGACTGTCCTCTACCCTCTAAAAGCCAAACCTCTGCCTAGCTAAGCTACCTAGTAGGTAATATCCGAGATTGATTACTGAATAAACTGTCATCACTAAAAGCAAAACAAATAGAAAAACAATAAAGATGAGATGTACTATTATGGTCAACACGATCGAAGAGAAACGCAAAAACAACACTGATTAGGTATCAAAATTCAATATTATTACGGACTTCACGGGCACTACCATTCCCCTTCACAAGTAAAAACTTTCTGCTTTCTACGTCACAAACAGATACAGAATCACCAACATCAAAAGACAAAAGAGTTGTCACGGCCCTCTTTATTCAAGGTCATAAAATGGCGCGTAAACAAAAGTTGCAATATTTGAAAACAATTTCAATTAAAAGTTGCGTCATTAACCTACCTACTTATTTGTTTTAAAAAATCTTGTCACGTAATCTACCTGAAAAGCGTAGAAACGCACCAAATTCATTTCTGAAGTTAAAACTACCTATTTCCAGGGATGTGCCCTCTGGACCCGCATACGGCTCAGGGTCCCTCCCTCCCCCCATCCCTAGAATCTTCCTGCAATACTGTTTCCCCAAACACTATCAAAACGCAAAAAAATGCATGTTCAGATATTACGTACACAAATCGTGCATATTTGAGAGTTGATAGTGCATGCATATTTTAGGGTTCTATATTCCTAACTAACTGTGCTGTCTCAACTATTCATCAATCTAGTTATTTTCAAAGACCAAAAATCGACTTTGAAATTAAATATTAAACCAACATTTACATTTATTCTGCTGGGACCGCATTGTAGGCACTGTGGTAGATCATGTCACAATATGTACAAAAATAAGTTACCTGTCCAAAAACCCAAAAATCGCAGTGGTCGAGAACGCCATGCGAATTATTCTGGAAATGAGGTAGTACCAAGTACCACTGATTTTCACCACCCAAGACTTCAATATAATAATATGAATGAAATTAAAATACTCTCAAATCTCAACTGTCCAACCAAATTACAGCTGCTACTCAACTCCAGATTTGATATATCTACAAAATACAGATCCATAGGGCACATGGTTTCCTTTTTAAAAATTGTGAATAAAGTAATTAGAAAGCTAAATAATTGTAAATAAATGTCTCATGTTCTCAGAGAAAAAATATCTCGGCAATTTATTCAAAAACGCCTGTAAAATGTAACAAGACGAATGACAACTTTACATTACAGAATAGAGGGATCATAAACTCTGCTTATTTACAATAATGACAATAATAAAATTATAATAAATCCAACTTCATTTCCTTTCACAACACAAAGAAATAAAAATTATCAGATTCTCTTCAATAGGCATTAGTCATCACCATGAATGGTCATCAAACAAATGGGAACTAAATGTTCCTTGATCATGTTTATGCTGGATGAGACTTGCTAAATTAGTTTCTATATATATCTAAATTTAATTGGCAAACCTAATATATTAGGCTGGTACAAGCCATAATTGATTATAATTTCGCATGGGTAGTGGGAGAAAAATACATTGCAATGGAGTTGATAACTAAACGTCTGCAGTAAAACGTATATGTATTATCATAAATGTTCACTTTTTTTTAAAGAAACTTCATCACATAACATTATTCTACACACATATTTACAAACTAATAAATGGCTTAAAATTCATATTGATGGCAGGAAATATCAATTAATTAATATAGTTAATAATCTTGGTCAAAGCAAAATGGGCAATTGATGAAGAATGCTTATTTTGCTATAATATTGAAACATGAAGTAAGACTAGTAACTATACAGAAGAAAAAAGAAATACTATTACGCAACAATTCCTACGGTAAGTATTAGTTTTACCGCTTAGTACCATCTAAGTATAGTAATTAATATATTGAATGCCAAGGTATCGCAGAAGAGGTTCTATTGTTCCTTTGACAAGAGTGCGCAACACAATATCTTTGTCCTTTGTTACCACAGTCGAACCCAAAACTTAGTTCACACAACTGTCAATTTGAAAACAACCATTCAACTATGTACTCTTGGTTTGTGGAAGATTTGCTCTTGAATGCTGCTGCTCAAGTTTGTCGATCTCAGCCCAAGATGTGCGGACAGACCGGAACAACTGAAAACATGAAATTGCTTAAAGGGGTTGGAAACAAACTTAAAAACTTGAAACTAATGGGGTGACTAGAAACAACTTTTCACTTTGAACAGTTATATCTTGATGATATACAAATGTGTCAAAGGTAATTTGAATCTACTTTTCGTGTCTTGATGCAACGATCATAGAGAGTGAAGCAGATTTGGTAAAAACCTTGTAGCAGGAGCTAGCAAGAATATTAATTACTTAACTGGAAACATATTCTAGAACTTTTTTCCAATTTAATTCTGATGGAATCTTACTCACGACCACAAGGATTAACATTGCACGGAATCGAATTCCATCAGAATTGGGAATTTAATAGTTCTACAGGCCTCCCAGTGACTAATATAAATCAATAAATAATGTAGGACAATTTTTAGACAAATATAGGACATTTAAGCAAGATATTAAAATAGTGCACATAGTATACCCTGGGAAGTTAAACGTTGAATAAGGTACCGCCGACACAAAATAATTTCAATTATTTCTCTAAAGGGTCAAATTTCTTTATGGGTCTGGGGCATATTTTTTAAGAAAAATTTGGTGTGCCTTCAATGGATTCCACATACATTTATGCATGTTAGCACTAATACCATTTCACTTTCATTTCAATAATTATTGATGTAGGTAGTTACCTACTTAAAATACTTGTAAACATGGGCTTTTCTGAACAAAGAGTAGGTACAAGAATAAAATAGGGGCCAATAATATTTTATTCAGAAAGTCCGTTTCAATGAACACAGAGGGTGGTGGGAAAAGCCCCAGAAAAAAACGTAATTTGGCGTTTTGTGCAGTTTTGAGGCATTACACAATGTTTTCACTTGTCAGGAAAGTCCCGACATTTCTACAAACAGAATTATATACTATTTGACGGTATTCAATCTTGGTTAAGGAGATACCGATTGCACATGAATCGATTCTGTTGCAATTTGAAATATTTCTTTAAAAGACAGTTTAATGCAAAATTCCTTGCAGGGAAATTTTTTGAATTTTAACAGGGCTTTGAAGCAAATTTGGAAAGCAAATTTGGAAAACGTGTCTACTAAATAAAAGTTAAATACAAATTTACCATTTGCATAAAAATATAGACAGATGTGTTACCTATTTTTATAGGAATTATAGTACAATATTTACACACCCTAAATATAGGAATTATAGGAAATATAATATCGCTGGGAGCCCTGGTTCCCCTTCCCTTCCCCCGATTATAAAAATCTTCAACCCAACTATTCGCTGTTGAATCACATAAGTGGACTACGTGTGAGATGTGATACAATAAAGCAGAACTGTTTTAATGTGGTCCATGACAGTGTGGTGCCCAAAACGACCTCAGGTTGTTTTGCAAGAAAACCGCAAAAGCCCTTCTTCGACAATACACCATGCATGTCCATCCAGCAAAACCAAATTAAATTTGTGAATGTTTTTTCACACCAAAAAAAAATCTTCAACAAATGTTGTATACTGACAACTGAGTGATATTGTTCAAACTTTTTGAATGCAAGCTAGTACAAACCTAACAAATACTTCTTCATGACGAAAACTTCAATTTAAGAAATCCCGGCTTCAATTCGATTCAGAGGTATATCTGTGTACCATTCCACCCAGAGGTACAAAACTTTGTCCTACAGAGCCAAAACTTTATTGCTGACAAACCACCGTAGTAATGTATAAGTAGAGAGTAATTATTAATTTTAAATAACAAACCGTGTTGAGCCAAGTTTCATCTGCAAGTAGCTCGTTGAGAATGATTGTTGTATCCTTGTATGGATCCCCAGATCGCTTCTCTGCGACTCGCTTGGCGCATTCAAGGAACATCAGGTACTTCTGATGCGCCACTTTGTTATACAACTCAACACGTTCAGCGCACACCAAACATACGAGGAAATCCTGCGAAGAAAAACAAGTCATTTGTATTTCATAAATACTAGGGACAGTGACAGACTAGAGAGGTAAACACCTTCATTATTCTATCACCAAAGGATAATTTTATTTGAAGGAAAATATTAAAATTGTTTAAAGGTGCATAAATGACAATGTTATTTTGCTCTTGTAAAATAAATACAAAATTACTCAATGTTAACGGCAATACAAAGGTGAATCCTTGATTAATGAATAAAAATCATATCATTTTTTGTTTAATGGAGGTGTTGGGATGGTAACCAGGCCAGAAACTCCACTGATCCAGAAGAGTCTGGCACTAGTGAGAAGATCGACTCAGTACTCATTAGTGATAGCTAAGGTCAGGATAGTTATGCAGTATAAAACCCCGAAATATGCATGCACTATCAACTATCAACTATCAACCCCCCCAAATATGCCCGATTTATGCACTATCATCCGAAATATGCATTTTTATGCACTATCACTTTAAACAGAGGTCGCCAAATTTGGATTGTGCGGACCACTTTGGCGCGTAAAATACGTATGACGGGAAATGCGATTGTCCACGGAAACAAAGGGGGGTCTGGGGGGCGGGCCCCTCAGAAAAAAATTGATTTCTGAAATTCATTTGGTGCGTTTCTACGCGATTCTACTCGATAATTTAGCCAAGTTTTTTTCGGAACGAGTGTTTTTAAAATGAGTCACTAATACATTAAAAAAATACTTGGAAAAAAAACATAATATTAGGAAAAATTACAGTAATGTTAAAACCCCCTGTTTATGCACGAATATGCACTATTATAGCTGTTTAATGCAAGTTTTATGCAATTTTTCAAAAAAGGGCCAAAATATGCAAAATATGCAACATCAAGTTCGCTTTATTTGCATCTTTAAGACATAAAATAAAACGCATCCATCCTAAGTCACATGACTCTAAAATGCATTTGAAATATTATGATACTGCATAACAATCCTGTCTCTAGTGATAGCCAACACTACCACCATGCTCAAGTGCCAGTTCTGGGACATGGAGGGTGATTCTAAAATCACTTGTCGTCTCGTATCAATTGATACGGCGTCACTACCGTGTTAAATAGATAGCACTCCAGTGTGCAGTGAGCCCGTATCACGTGAAACGAGACGACAAGGGAATTTAGAATAACCCCCATGGTCTCTATTTGATATTATGATGGCAACACGGGTGAATTCTGATGGAAATTAAAAGTGGAAAAATATGGTAATGATACCCATACTGATACTACCACCAATAACTAAGGCTTATGGATGTTGTTTCTTTTCTTTCTGATATTAATGAAAACGATGGTAGGTATGTACAATCAACTAGAGAAATAAATGAAATATATAAATGTAGGTTGGAAATGTAAATCCATGCAAAGATTTCTCCCGTTGAACTTAAAATTATTGTATTATTACAAATTCCATAAAGAGGTATGACAAACCACTTTCTGAATTTCTGTAAATATGGCTCATTATGAAATAATTTACCTTCAAATTGGCAACATTAACATCAGGCTGGCTGCCTTCAAGTGTAGTGCTGTTGTAAGGTTGGCCATACATCTGTAGACGCACAGAGATGGGGGACTTGGTGCACGCTGAACACATCTTGTCCTTGGTCTCTTCGAGAGGCAGGTCAGAGATCACATTGAAACAGGGCCACGTGCCGACACTGGTCTGTAGCGCGGCACCCTTCCACTGTGCAACATTCATAAGTCGCTGTTTGCGCTCCTCCGTTAAATCGTCCACCGTCTTCACGTTTGAGAGGAAGTAATCATCTGCAAAACCAAGTATATGATTGTAGCTATTTCTTCAAGGCAAGGAGCAAATTTAAATTTAATGAATATGGTACATTAAAAATGAAGTGCCAGTCCGAATTTTTAATGAATTGATGTGTGTTAACACATCAAAATCGAATACATTATGAAATAGTATGAATATCAAGTTGACAGAAACATAAAATAAAGTATTTCAAGAAAAAAGTTCAGGATTTTACATGTAAAATTGAATCATGTCTTGGAGAAAGGGATTGTGGCAACTGATTACGAAATCAGATGTTGACTTTTAAAAATCATATTTTATATAGAAGCACTTTATTTATATGAAGATTTACACCCGTTTTTAAAACTAAATGTGATAAAAACCTAGTTACTACTTAGCATACTTCTTAGCTTATCGATTCCTCATTAAAAGTTGAAGATTAAGATAGGTAATTCAGTACCTATGCATGATGTACCTCAATTGCTCAATATAATAGGGCAATGAAACTATCACCCACAATAAATTACAGCTTATTTATATAAGTTTTTATATTGATTTCAGATTTATGATTTATATATGATTTATATGATTAATAATTTAATTTATCACCAACTACCCAAGTTTGGGAAATGTTAAAAAGCGACAGTTACTGCAACCCCCAAAATAACATAAATTTACATTATGTTGCTTTACCCGTGGTTCTACTAATTCAGGGTCCCAAGAGTTTATTTCAATTTTCGTTCAATGTCAAAGATTTCCAACTTCCTGCAATTTCAAAGTTTCGAAAAATGTCTGTTTTTCCATACCAGTTAGCTTCTCATGTAATATCTCTCAAAATACTGTCAAACGTTAGTGAAACGGAGTTACCTATTTCATAAATCAGGTATGCAGAATTTGATTTCGTATATATGCGTCGAGTCTGGTAAACAGGCGCTGATTGAATGCCCTAGTAATGGTTTACAATGTTTCAAATACTTAGTTATAGTTTTTAAGATATTATGTAAACCCCTTACCCGACATTGTTGGAAAGGTTGAAATAAAATAAAATAAAAATATTATTTGAACAAATTACTGTTATAATAACTTACTTAAAAGTGGATACAAAGATTCGTGCTGACATTCTGACATTTTGAAAAGACAGTTGGATCAATTTCCATTGTAGGACATACGGACACCCGGGACATACAGATGCCAGAAAGTGTAGTAGGTACTTTATGTAAGAGGATACCACTTCTTCATCAATGGGAAAATATTCGGTAAGTGTACCAACATACCTTGTTCCTGAAATATTTCTGTTAAGAAATTGGAGTCTAATGCCTGAGATATCAGAGTTTGAATGTATACTTCGAAATTATCTTGATATTTTGCCATTTCCTTCATAGACTTTTCAACTAATTCTCTGAAAAGACAAAAAATATTGAATGCTTAGGTCAGTAAGAATTATAAAAACAGAATAGGTACTTTCTTGTAATATACTCACTGGCCATCGAGATTCAATTCGTCCCTCATAAATTCAACAATCGTTTCTAGTCGGTTTTGTACTCGGAACTTGACAGGAACTTGCTGATAGATGTGTCTGTTTTGCGGAGTCCAGCCAGAATACTGAAACAAACCAATTTTATTGCAAGAAATTTGAGCATTTCTTTATTGAACAAACATGAACAACTATACTAGGGCCTTAAATCATGAATACTGAATACTGAATAATGAGTACTAGTTTATTAAAGAAATTTGAAAACTATTTACCGTGGAAATATTTCTGTAGAGAGTTTTGCCGCTTTGATCGAAAGGCTCGTATTTCTGCAGTAACGTTTTACCATCAATGCGCCAAATCGGTGGAAACTCGATGGAAAGATCGCTCTTCATCACAACAAACTCCCCAGACTGTCAAAACAGAGAAATCAACATTGAAACGAACACTTTTTCATGAGAACAAACAATCCAACACATTGACACCAGAAAGATAGTGTAAATAAATACCTGAGATTTATCTCTCTTCAGCTTCAGCTGCTTGTCAGAAATTATTTGATTAAGAATAGGTACTAGGTACACTTGTACAATTAGTTCAGATTAGGACAAGTAGACTGGTAACGACTAACAAGTAATGAATTACTAGTAAAGTTCATTCACGATTAGAATTGCAAGCCGTAATGGCGGCGTGTACTACCGTAGTCAAGTGAACGTATACCTAAACATGTAAATATCAATATAATAATCAAAAAATGTGTATAATACGGCTGTAGATAAAAATAAATCAATTTTATTGAATTTTTATAATATTTACTACTATTAAAAATTGTGTATTTGACATAATTTATACAATTTCAATAATACAAAGAAGAAAGTCTTGCCATTGACAGGGCAGTGTTCAAGTGACTGACCAATGAAGGACGTGATCGACTAAAACGTCAGTGATATTCTTATCGTGAACGAACTTTATCATGTTAGGTCAACTGTTGTGTGTTAAATTACTACACAACTACTGTAGTTAGCTTCGTACCAAGTTACTTTATATGTACATATCCGCATTAAAGAATGTATACTTGATCCATTCCCTATAATAATGCTAATGTTTGACTTGTAAATGTAACCATTTAATGTATGCATAATTTAAACCAGAAAACAACTGAATACAGATTTGCTCACAGATTTTAAACTGAACAGAACTTTCAACAATGGTTCTGCAATTAATTGTCTGTAACAATTTAAACAGTTATAGGCACAAATCTAATTAAATTACTTTGAACTGGCTTAGATGTGTGTAGAGATTGGATTTTTTTTGCAATTCAAACAACTGTGAAAAATAAGTTTGAGTTTAAGGTTACAAGTAGGGATTTATAATCATGTCTCTCAAGAATCAAAATAATATACAAAAATAATAAAGCGAATTTGGAAAAAAGGGCAAAATAATGTGAGATGATTACTTTATATATGGACCTGCTTCCAAAGGTCGGATCCTGTACCATTACACATACCTAGTGATGGGACATGAAAATTTTCAATTGAAAATTTTCAAGACCCTTTGAAATTTTCATTTGAAAATTTTCAATTTTTTTAACTTTCCGATAGCAGTTGGTACACTGTTAGTAGCACTTTTGACTTATATTCAGCTTAGTCTTGTGCAGGTGTAGGTGCTAGCTTCACACTATTATACATCTCTTTTCACTGGTCTCCATTTTGCCATCATGGGCATCCATGGGGGGGGGGGGGGGGGGGGGGGGGGGCAAGGGGGGGCTCCTGTATGTCAGGATTTAAACACAAATTTTTGGTGGTGTTTTAAGTATAAAGTTTCATTTTGTAAACAAAAAAAATTAAAATATCGTTTCAGAGTGTCAAAAAACCCAAAATGACCTGCGGGTTTTAACAAATGTGTCAAATTTTAAAAAAATTATTGATAAATACAGCTCATTACATCTCAAAATTGATTTCAAAGTATCCAAAAACCAAAAAAGCCCTGCGGGGCAGTGTGTGGAGCCCCACGCCCCTTAAACAGTTTTTTTCTAGGCTTATCCCCCCCCCGCCCCCCGGCAGAAATCGAGGGGATACCCATGCATGGCAGGGAAGAAACTTCAAGTAATGTTTTAAAACATTACATAACACCTCACATATTAATGACAAATCAGCACAATGCAAGTATTGTAAATGACAATCAACGATAAACGTTATGATTTTTGTAAAATTTCACATGGAAATTTTCATGTTATTTTTTTTTTTGAAATGTGACATACATAGGTGTACGTACGAGTAATTTGTGAAAATTTTCATGAAAATTTCAAATAAAATTAATGTAAAATCCCATTGCTACACAACCCACTTGGGTTAATGAACTAAAACCCTGATGCATATCTTCAGAATCGGTACATAGCACTAATACATAGGTAATACTTTACCTACTAACAAAATTGTTGAAGATTTTATTTAAAAAAAAACAATTGAAATGCTTTACCTTAAATGGCAAAATGTCCTTTTCCTCTTGGCTTGTGTCATCTGATTCTCGGCCATGTGGTACTGCAGTTGGTGTTGCTGGTTTCTCGTTGGTCTGCACCTTCTCTTGGGAACTCTTGTCATGGACAGCTTTAACTTGATTTGTATTCTTTTCCTGAGATTTCTTACTCACACCTTTCGACTTTCCACGACTCTCTCCTTTACTACGATGGTTGGATTGAGCTTTCTTGAATGCTTGAGCTAATGGCACATCTTGACTGTCACTACTGGAATTACCATCCTCTTCCTGAGTCACTGAAGTTGACGACGAAGAATGCACACGAGACTTCTTCCGGAATACAAGTGGTTTCAAGCGCCGCTGCCCTCGCCTTCTTTGACCTTCTTCATCAGAAGTTTCCTGTGTGAATAATTACAGTCCCTACTATTAGTCTAGTCATTACACAATACTGCACATCTTGTATCTAATTTATAATCATATTTAATCACAAAGTATTTGAGGTAATTATTAATTCAGGATGTATATTTTCAATTTGAATTCTACAAATCCTAGCTTGCCATTCAGTGGTAACAATCTATTCCTGTTATGGCACAGTTGTAGGTACAGTCACCTCCATGTGTTCCTACCGGTTTAAACCTGTTGCACTTATGAGAAAGGTAGAAGGAACTCCGCTCGCCACTATACTACATGGGATTACCCTTCATATAACTGCGGCAGCTGGAAGGATTTTTGACGTAAGTGTAACATACCAAATAGTGCCAAATTTAGTGTACTAAATAGTGCCAAATGTATGGCATTATTAAATTTAAATACTACTGAGAATATTAATTACCTCAAAAAAATCTTTGAGATTATAGTATAGCCAATAATATTAATTAGAGATGGGCCGATTCCGATTCCCGCGATTCCACCGATTCCAGTGGAATCGGAAGAATCGCGATTCTCCGATTCCTGTCCATATTTTAGCGATTCTGATTCTTTTTGAAAATCCCGCCCTTTTAGCTTGATATTTTAGGTTAAAAACATCGCCAAAGCACAATTCCTAGTATTACTACTTACTTTCCAACAAAATTAAAGATCTAACACATTAAAAATACATTAAATGTTGTTTTCTTACCACTTTTTTGATTTTTTAATTACTAACCTGAGGGCAAAATACAAAGGGTGATAAATACAGTGAGGTTTGTAGGTATTTGTGAAGAATCGGAATCGGAATCGCAAGAATCGGAGCTAAGAATCGGTATCGGAATCGGAATCGTGAAATTTTGGAATCGGCCCATCTCTAATATTAATAAATAACACACCATAATTTACATGTGAAATAAAAAATATGCAAATATTAAGCAAGAAAAACTTTTACTTTTAAAATAGAATAATTGATGTAAAGTTCATTCACGATTAGAATAGCAAGTCGATCACGTCGTTCATTGGTCGGTCACATGAACACTGCCCTGTCAATGGCAAGACTATCTTCTTTGTATTATTGAAATTGTATAACGTATGTGAAATACACACTTTTTAATAGTAGAAAATATTATAAAACTTCAATAAAATCGATTTATCTTTATCTACAGTCGTCTTGTACATATTCTTTGATAATTGATATTTACATGTGTAGGTTTACAAATGCTCGCTTGACTACAGTAGTACACGGGCTTGCTATTCTAATCGTGAACGAACTTTACCAACTCTTGTCAACAAACAACCAAAACTGCAGAATCGTAGGATCGTCAGGTACGTGTAGGATGCATTGATGTACACTCGGCTAATCAAAAATTGAACATTGACCAAATTTGAATGACTGCTGGTCATGTCCCATAACCAATCAAAGCTTGTTATTATCATTGAAATGTGAGGTCACCTACTAGAGTGAGACAAAGAGATCCTTAGACTGACTTCTGATGGTGCGATCTTACATTTATCAGCCTATCAGATTTATTGAACGTTCAATTTTTGTTTGGCCAAGTGTAAATTAACCAATAGGCGTTCTGTGAAATGGAAAAGGGTTATTTTTTCTGTCTCTTACTTTACCTGTGTGCGCCCAATGCCCCATTGTTACACTGAGTCGTCTTTTAGGTTGAGCTCATTAAAGGGTTTGCAAAATACTGAATTTACAAGAAAGTCCAATCCACAGATCCCCTGTTGACCTATTTGAGTGCAGTTTTGTCTGATCCAATTCGAAATTACCAAGTGTTGTATATAGGAGCATTAAAACTGAAAGCCGGTGTCTGCCTCGAATTAAGGGTTTAGTGATCATTTTAAAATCATAAAAAGGTCATAACATAATCAAGGTAAGAAAAAAATAATCTCCAAAAATATAGAATGACGGATACAATCGGAATTAGTCCCATCATCACAGCTCTAAGTCCGACAATATATAATAATGCACAATACCAGTCACACAATTTATTGTACATCAGATAAGAATGAACGTCAAGTACTAGTTTACCTTGACTGCTGGAGTCCAAGCTGGGTCTGAATCTGAGTCATGGAACTCGTTGAAGTCAACATCATTCTCCTCATCATTGTTCTCCTGCCGGTCAAGGAATTGCTTGATGCTCGTCTTCTCTTTAGCTTTGCGGCGTGAAGTTTCGCGGCGTGGTGGTAAGAACAGAGGGTCCACTGTTGCAAGACAAACCGTAGATCAGGATAAAATCAATGAAACGGGCAAACATTGAGACTTATTACCTACATTATCATCTAAAAGAGTAAAAACAATACTTGAAGGTGTTAGCTTTCCTTACTACTGAATACAATATATTATATACCTACATCTGCTGGCACAAATGTTTTGGATTTAAATCGCTAATGTACATATAAACAAAGACTTTTTGAACAAAATATGCACAGATCTCTTCACAAAATCTTTGTATCAACTCTGATATAATTTATCTTTGATAATCTACATTGCCAATTAATTAGTGGCCGACAGTACCTATTTTTATAAGGTATATAAGGTACTATGAATAATAATGCTTTGGATATGGATTCCAAAATAAACATAAAAGGGTGCTACCAGGAATAAGCATTGCTTATGAATTGCAACCTAACCTACTGGAATATAGTATTCACAATGACAGCTCATAACAGATCTATTTATTACATCGAAATAGTTTGCTTAATACAAGTGTATACAATTTGTCAACTAACACTAAATGTAAAAGCACAATTACAATTAATTTTAATGCTTACAAACTTTGAAGTGTGACAAAGAAACATTTCGTAAAAATCACAGAACAGATAGCACAAGTACAAGTTGACAATTTTAATGTAGCACGCTTCTATGCATGACAAATATTTTAAATATGTCTCTTAAACAGCAAAATGATTACCTGCATCAATTAAAAACAATTTATCCCTATCCCGTTCCCTGAACTGAATTCATCTAAGCTTCCAACCTCATACTAAGTGAATAATTAATTCACTTCAGAATGAATAGGTACCTACCTAACAACTTGTGTTCAATACAAACTGATGAACTCACAGAAGATATAGCTGCATTATTCAATGCTAAGTACCCCGAAGGGTTTGCGGAAGCAATCCCATAGTACCTAACCTACCTTCTTAACGATTATTAATTGCTTTCAAAAAAGACCAGATTACAAAAAAAAAAAAAAAAAAAGTTAAAAAAGTATTTAACAAGCTTAATTGTGATTACTGAGCATAATAAATTAATGATGGTAGCACCCAAACTTTCAAAAGTATTTAAATAATTAATGAGGCAATATGGTAGAGCATCATGCATTCTAAGTTGTGTGCCTAATGCTAGTAACTGAACAAATTATAAGCAACACTAGCTGTACACAATTATCAATTAATGATACTGAATTGTAAATTGTTTTACGTAGTAGGTATATAATGTAGACCTAGCAGCTCTGATAATAAAAGAAATTAGCCAGTTTAAAAGCCTAGATTTTGTTTGGCTTTTCAATTAACTTGAACAATTACATCCTACGGTAAAATATGTGATTATATTTGAACAAACCTTCTTCATGCTCAGGTTTCTTTTTTGCAGTTGGCCGCTCTGCTTTCTGCGGGCGTCCTTTCTTGTGTTTCTCGGCATTCTTCGTAGCATGGGTGTTCACTTTATTTGCAACAACAGGGGCTGAAGCCTTGGAAATGGGTGGTGATGGTTTCACTTCGACAGGTTTAGGTTTTATTTTCTCCTTTTCACAATCAGAAGAATCGTTGTCTGAATCACAAAACCTTTTACGTTTAGAGTCGGATTTTGGCAACGGAAAATATCTAGGATCGTCTTGAGGATCATAGGTTCGGCTTGGAACAGTCTCTTTCACTTTGTCTATCACCTCAGAAGGTTTGTCAGGATTTGGCAACGAACCATTGTTTGCAGTGGAAGTATCCACTGGGGGCTTGGGTGGGTCTATGGGCTGGTACACCTTGGTTCGCGACCAAGCGGCTTTGCGTCCTCCTCGGTTTTGTGGAGGGGGAGAAGTATCCCGTTCACCTTGCAGGAACTTCATGTAGCTGGCCATAAATCCTGATGCAGGATTTGTCGTATTAATTTTCTTCTCGGTAACAGGATTCTTGGTCTCCGCAGGTGGCGCACAAGAGGCAGTTGACTCTGACAAGAAACCCAGTTCCTCCTCGATGTTGGGAACAATCACTTTGGGCTGATCGTCTCGCACTTCCTGAGCAAAAGATCCAGATCCGCTTGGAGAAGGATTTTCATAAGTTATGTCAACACTGGGCTGGAATTCATGGGCAGGATGATGGGGATGGTGCAACTGAAAGGCAGGGAAGTAAGGAATTGGTGGTGGGGGGTGGTGATGAGGGTGTGGTACCATTAGAGACTGATGCTGATGAGCATTGCCAATGAAATTGCCTGAATGATGAAGTCCAGTTTGAGATGCAAATGCTCCAGGCCCACCACCAAACATTTTCGACGGTGGAGGTAGATTCCACCTATCAAAATCCATGTAACCACCATTCTGCTGTTGCTGATTGGAGTTGTGATGTGCTGGTGGAGGAACTCTGCTTGTGAAGTAGTCTGCCATCGTCGAGCCAGTTAATTCACCGAGAGCCTGAGACTTTTCTGCACTTTTCCTTCGCTTAGCAGTGTTCTTCATCACCCTCTCTTCAACCTGTTGCTTGGGCTCAGGTGTTTGCCCGACACCCAGCTGGCAACTTTGTTGTTGCTGCAAAGTCTGAAGATTCTTCACAATGCTCATCGGATCTCCACGACAGCTGGAAAGATCTTGCAAAGTTACTTGATGCCCAGGCGTGGAATCAAAATAAGCTTGTTGCCGCTCGGATATGCCCAGAGTAACTCGTTGCTGAGCTTGCTGCTGGATCGGAATCTGTGGACTCATCTCCATCGCATTACTTCCGTAGCCCGTGGGAAACTTGCCCGTAGAGCGAAGATGCTGCTGCTGCCTGTCACTCTCCCAGCACTGTTGCTTCTGATTAGCAAATTCTTGCTGCCTCTCGAAAGAGCGAGCTTCTGCTGAATACTTGGCTGAAGTTTCAGCAGTGGTCAGTGCTCGAGTTATCACCGAGGGGTAAGCCACTTGCCCCCCGCTGCTTTGCGATCTTGGTCTAGGGACAGTCACATCCAGAGGAGAGGGAGGTTGCTGGGTGGGGTTATGCCGAGGAGTGGCATTGCTAGAGCATTGATTGCTACTGGGCTCGGAGTGCTGCTGTAGAGGAGATGGACTTGACATTGATGCCATAGGGCTGTTGTACATAGGATATGCAGGTGATGGAGCATGTCCCAATGGGCTGGCTTGAGAGTGAGCTTGCAAAGGACTCGGTCTCCTCGGAACAACAACACCGCAGTCGGATCCATTCGAGGCACTGGCGTTGGCAGAGTAGTTTTCCGTAGATGCAGAAGTGGTGGCTGTCTTGCGCGACCCGTGATGATATTCTGAATCTGATGGATAGTGGCGTGGATGATATGCACTCTGTTGTTGACTGAGGACATGTTGGAACTGATGTAGATTTGAAGTTGAACTTCGTTGGGAATTGGCAGCAAGTTTGGCTGGTGCATTACTTCCAGGCGTGCATGATGCATTGCCAGAGTAATTTATGCTCTGACGATGAGCAGTGGCATCCATCATAGCAAAGCTGATTGGAGACGATTGGCTAGATTCCAGCGAACTTTCGTTTCTTCTGGGATGGTCGGACGAAGAATTTAACTCGGGGTAAATCTTAGTCTGAGCTTTAGTTTGTATGCTGTGATGGATTGTAGGCTTACTGGTCGGTGGCACAAAGCTCTGTGTACGGGAGGTTTGCTTGTCTGTAGTCTGTGGAGTAGATCTTGATGCAGTAGAACTGTTAGCAAAAAGTACATTGCTCGATGATCGAGGTTGTTGTGGGATACGATATTCTTTAGAATTAGTGGAAGAAGCTGTTGAGACGATACAAGATTGTTGTTGGTGATGTAAAGATGAAGGTGTGCTGCCAGGGAAAGTTTTAGAGCCAGCGAAGTCCGAGCTGGAGAATTGCTGCTGAGATTTATTGCCAGCGAATGTGGAGAGAGATGAACAGTCACTGCGAGATTCAGAGGCATTGAAAGTTGTTGTTGTTGGTACTTGATGAAAGAAGCCTGGAGAAACGTTAGTAACTGCTGATGCAACAGGCTTCACTGGGGTCACTAGAGGAGATTGAGCACGAGTGGATTTCTTATCGTAGTTACCAGATGATGCTGCAGCTGCAGTTAACTGAGAGTTCAATTGGTTGAGACTGCTTTGAGCTGCAGCTAAATGTGCATTAAATGAGTTCTCGTATGCTTGAGATGCCTTCGAAGTTGGAGCTGGGCCGGGTGAAGAAGTGACGACGGTCTCGTGGGGCAATATACCGAATGGACTGGGAAGTTGAGCATTGCCTTGATGTGACCACGGTAATGACGAGGAAGGAGAGCCTGCCGAAGTTTGATGTTCAAAGAATGAAGAACCAGATGCAGCTGCCAAGGATTGATGATGCGACGAGTAGTTCTCACGCAATGAGCTTAGCTCCGACTCAACTGCACTCTGTTTTGAAGCCTGCGCCAGCGCCTGCCTATGTTGGTTCACATAATGAGCTTGCTTCTGATTAGCATGATGAAACAATGGAGAAAAAACTGCATCATAGCCAACTGTCGGTGGTGACAAGAAGCTACTAGGGTTGAATGGTGACGGAGCCGAGCCTGACGACATACCGAGCTGTCCAGCAGCAGCTAACGTAGCAGTAGTGTGAGCAGCTTGCAGTAGTAGTTGAGAGGTAGTTGATGGCACTCCACCACCTGCCTGATGACCTCCGAGAGCCGAGTTACTGCCAGTGGCCAAGTGGTGGAAGTCACTTGCACCACCTGCCGATCCAGTCTGAAAGCCGCCAGTGGCACCTGTCAAACGGTTATACGAAGCGGCATATGCAGACCAAGGTCCAACTGGATCCATGACCATGCAGTCAGAGAAACAACCTCGTGTTACACCAGAAATGAACACCAGTGTTGCCTAGACATCATTCAGCAGTATAATTGTTCAGAGAAACTTCCATGGTAAATAGATTAATTGTGTAGCCATCTATTGTCTTGGGCGATGACCACAAGTCACAACTGACAAATATTTAATGAATAGCACTGATCAGCGAGTGGTATAACTTTTATATCACGGCACAGAACGTTTTTTGAGGTACACTTCAGATATGTAAATGGTTTTCTCACACACCAATTCTCACCAAATCTGAAACCAAAAAATAGATAATTGTAGTACATGTAGGGTACAAAATTACATTGTAGTACGTCCTATACAAAAATACATGTTCGATAATAGTTGAGAATCGCTATCACCACCACCACTTATAGACCATAGTCAACATGTTGAACCTAATAACAACAGACAAGAGCTAGAAACATACCCGAATGGATTAAATACGAACACGGGTGGTGTTTATGGACATGGTATCGAATGCTTTATGCTGACCTTGATTGAATTGAAATAAATGAATCCCTACCAAAACTTTGGCACGCTGATTGTCCTAGCATTTCATGAATATATTGACACAAGCCAAAAACACTTGTAAATCCTCAGCCTACGTGGCATGCCAAGCTTCGGCACTAACACGAGTGTCTTAGCAAGGTTGAATAGGTAATAATTAATAAATCAATCAAAATTACCTCGAGACTTACAACAACATAAATTACAAAATACATTACAAAATATACATAGGCAAATGATATACAGGAGTCAGGACAGTAAAAAGCAAACAAGAACAAAAAATATCATATTTAAAGCGACACCTCCACCAGATAAGTCATCCAGACTTTTACAATTCAAAATGTACACTCATCACTTACGACGGCTCATGACAATTTAGTAGGTAGTAGTAGGTACATCGCCATTTCCCGGCTTACGACCGGATAACATCGAGTTCAAGGAAACAGTGAAGTATGCAGTGGTTTGTAGCCACCTACTAGGTATACACATGGCAACATCCTGTACCTGCACGACAATAGACTATATTTTTGTTTTTTGTTAAGTAGTAGCGAATAGTAACTCCGGCAATGATGTAATTTTCAACAATTTTGTATCATGATAAGCATTACCATTCTAAGTCAGAAATGAGTGTAAGAAAACTTATTGCTTTGCTTAGGAATTTAAAACGGTACTACGAAGTTACTGACCAAGTAAGATAGGGTTATCTACCTACTGACCCTATCTACCTACCTACTCTTCTCCGAAATGCATGAATGATTCAATGTAGGATACTCACTTAAAATAAAACTTTTGGCACGCCAGAACATAATGTCGATTAATTAAGGCAGTTAAAACTACCTGGCTGCAATTCCTTTTACTGTGGAGGTAAGAGTAAACAAAAATCGGCTTGTTTCTACTCGTACCTAGGCCTCTCACCTGCCTGCTCTCATGGCCTAATCCATTCGTAATTCTAGAACCTAGTAGACGGAATAAAGCCCGCGGAATGAATCTGTCATCAAGCGAAGCAATGACAAGGTACCTAAATTTAAGCCAGCTACATCATAAACAAACGATAGCAATTTCACTTTTTGCAATGATGCGAAGTACCTACTCTCGATTATCATCATAGAGGCCTATATTATGGCCTATACAATATCGTCTTGAGACACTTGCAGGATCTCTACTGGATTCAATGAGCCAAGAATTCGTTCACTTACATTATCGAAACTGCAGCTTGCATTTACACTCTCTATACTGTTCTTACAATATTGTGACAATATGTTGTCAACAATTCTATGTCCGCACAATACTAAGCCTAAATAATAGGTACGTACATACAATTTATTGAACAATATTTCTCACCTTTCACATTAAATAACGCCATTTTGCTTTAAGTCAACAACTAGACGCGCCATCTATCGATTCGATTTATTTTAGGCGCGAAGTTTTGAAATAACGAACGGAAAGGATCGATTCCAAAACCTCATGCCTGAATGTTCTTCCATAACCTTGATATTTCTCCATCACTCAAGATTCAAGAACCTACATTTTTTTTTAGCAGAGTGCAATTATTTATCTTTAAGTCCAAACATTACCTCAACGTTGTCCTTACTATATTTCAATAATATCACACTTGAGATTGGCAGAGAAGGCGCAACAAAATATTCAATTTATCATCATAATTGTGTGATGTCCTATGCCAATATCAGCAATTTATATAATGTTTTTCTATTAATGAGTCTATAGGTAATATGACAAGGATTGATGGGAATTATTAGTCTTCAAATATACTGGAAAAAACTTTATTTTGTGGCCACCAAGTGATTGAAGTATGAGATTACGATGAATTCCTCAATAATGAGTGGATCTTTAATCTTAAAAAAAGGTTTTTGGCTGATAACCATACCAATTGTATTGGACAATTTTCTTGTAAAGGTACAAAATACAAGTTAAGCCTAGGTTACATGGTTCAATGATTCATTTAATTCATTGAGTTAAATCATTCAACAAAAATCATTCAACCGTCTAAGCGCGAAATTGAATCAAAAGTAAGTTCCATTTGGAACTGCAGTGCGATTGTATAACTTCTTAGCCGAGATAATGGATTGTTATCAATACCAATTGGTGAAAGTAATTTAGCCTATCAGAAGGTTAAGCAATTCAAAGTGCTTAAAGTCGACTTCCTGAGATAAATAATGTGATTATATTTCATATCCTCGTAGCTTTTGCACAATTCAAATGGTTAACAATGATATTAATAATTTACTTTCATCAATTGGTATAGATAACGATTCATTATCTCGGCTAAGAAAGTTATACAATCACCCTGCTGGTTATATTTTTACATCAATTAAATAATTATTGAATTCCATGAATTGAATGAAACATTGAACCATGTAAACTACCTAGGCTTTAAACAGTAGGTAAGAAGTATATAGTTATTATCAAATCAAATTTGTAATGCGACTTTCAACTAATTCCCATGACCAGCAGGGTTACAAGTGTCAACATTTTTACTAAATGCTAGGAGCCACAATGATCACAATGATCCACAATGATCCCAATGAGCCACAATGATCATTGATTTTAATTATTATATTTCGTAAAATGGAGAAGACGATTCGCTACAATGAAATTTCGAATGTGAAGGACACAATCAATACAACCCAACCACATTTCTCCATATCTCAGATAAATACGATTTGGTACCGATGATACAGGTATGAACACAAAAATAATAATAAATAATATGAATAATATGAAAAGGTAGGTACCTACCTAGGTAATATTAATTATATTAAATAATATTAATAGTATTAAAAAATAAAAAATATATGTTATTGAAAGTATAATTAGACAGGCATAATTTTTCCTTTCTGTGTTTGAATTCATTGCGCAACGAATTATGTGTACACTTGTAACTCAACCTTAGCATTACAATCAACATAGGAAAGAAGCATTAGCACAGCCGTGTTATTTGTAGAATGTGCAGTTCATAATAAATTTTTGCCATTTACGAGAAGTTACAATAATATCAAAATTATACTTATAGTTACCCAGTTCTGTCTGTCTGTCTGTCTGTCTGTCTGTCTGTCTGTCTGTCTGTCCATCCGTCTGTCTGTTTGTCTGTCTGTCTGTCTGTCTGTCTGTCTGTCTGTCTGTCTGTCTGTCTGTCTGTCTGTCTGAGGGGAATGCCATAGAGCGCATCCACTGGTGTGCGTCATGTTTTACATGACGGGGGGGCATGTGCAAAGCGAAACAACCAGCAGATGGCAGCACATGCATTTTGAGGGCAAAAGCAAGTTCGTAAGATTAGCGGGCTGTTTGTCAGTCAACTATCGGCGCGGTGACTTTCATTTGAAAAATGGCGGCTTCAGTCTAATAACAACACATTCCTTGTTAATAATAGTTTTCTACTTACAATGATGATTTCCAATGACTTTAGGGTAACAATGGAACTTTAAATGATTATTTACTAGGCGTGGAATTACTTTTGAATGACTATTTTTAACTACACAGGTCTGAACTGTCAGCTGTCAAGCTGTCAACAAAATCAGCTGTTGTGAAATTCTAAAGATACTGAAACCAAAGAATTTCAGTAAAGATGAAACACTTGCCCTCAAAACGATCGTGGCGCTTACGGCGGACAAAATTATCGTCCTATCTTTGGCGCGCCCTAAAACAGCAACAGTTTCTTAAGATTTCACACATCTACTACATCAAAAACAAAATCAGTTTGAGTAAATCAGAACAGTGATTAGGTACTGATTACGTACATTTCCAAAAAGATGCAGTTCTTGTGTTACAGTTGTCAACCGAGTTAGCACAAAATAATTCACAGATTTGTCCAGGTTTTAGATTACCAAAATTATCACGAGAAAAAAATTATAAAAATTGTTACACTTAGTAAATACTACACCCATTATAAATAAACTGTAGTAGTATTTAAGTTCAAATAAAACTAGTACAATTCTGTTGATAGACACTACATACTGAAAAAAAAAATATTGTGATCTTGTCTTGTAATATAAGAGGTATTATAAAAATATTTAAATTCATTTTAAAGTTATAACTGCATACAATATGTAAATGTAAAAATTACTGTAAATATGAAATGCATGAACTGTTTTAACTAGAGTTAAGAGTGTTTTGTATCTCTTATAAAATGAATTTAAATATAAATGCTACCTGCGAAACCTGATTTATCATATATTTATATTGGAAAGACGTTTTCTCTGACATCTCAGATATGCACCTATGCACCTATAATGTACATATATATAATATATAAACACTTGTATTAGTATTACAAAACCCTGTATGACAATGGGTTGTATAATTACATATTCCTTAAATCTACTCTACCTACGGAACGTCCCATACAACCAAATTATTGCTTGACAGTACTAGTAGGTCTCTACAAGGGGAGACCCAAAAATAACTGGAATTATTATTGGGTCCCTTCTCATACATATGAAGGGTACAGGGAAAGAACGCTATAAGTCACATTTGGATGAAACTGAGATAAACGAAGTTTTATGTTGAAACTTGCATCTATCTTCTTCCATACAAATCAATATTTCAATTGCGTTTTTCAAGACTTTGTGGCAATATTTTCTAAAAACTGATGGTATATTCTGAAAGCTCATAAAAATCACTGCAAGATTACACCTTAAAATAATTTTTTTAATAAATGGACTCATAGCATTCTTTCTTTGTACCGTTCATATGAATTAGTTCTGCATACATTCAAGGATATAAGGATGAAAAGTTTAATTCTCAATTCGTATAGAGCATTAAGGTACGTTTACAGCTTGACGTTCGACGCTCAGCGCTAGCGATGAAAGATGAACATGGTTTATCTTTGACCTTGAACGCCAGCGCTCGGCGTTGGCCAATCAGGAGGCTCAGCGGCGAGCGCTGAGCGCCGAACGTCGAACGAACGCCGAGCTGTAAACGTACCTTTAGTATGCACAGGTGGGAGTGTATGTCTTCGCTCATTCCCAGAGAGCCAAGTTTGAGCACTTCAAAGTCCAGTACTTTTTGAGTTGCTGGGAGTCAAACACAGCCCAAACCGCTAAATTTGTGTGAATACTGAATATAAACGCAAATTAACGTCTTCTCAGCTTTGTCCAATATAGCTCGGCATGGACTTTTTGTGAAGCTAACCATTATGAATGAAACTCTCAATTTCCATCGAATTTTTGTAATTTAAATAATAACTAAAATAAGCGTAATGTGATTTTTTTTATGTTTGAATCAATTTCTTCGTTAAAATCTAGTTTATATTTTAATTAGAAAAAGAGTTTATGAGGATTATTATAATGTTCATGAAACACTTGAATCTTGTAGGCTGGCATGTAGGTATTTATTCAGCATCTTAATACAATTAAATATAATTTCATATTAGACCTGACAATGCGCCACCTTGCCTTGAGATTATTGTGTGACTGATCGCGTAAACTATACAATGCAATGCTGAAATATGTAATTCAAGTTGCATTCAAATTAAATTAATTAATTAATATTGTAAATGCTGATTTAATTCAAGCTGACACAGAAAATGATATGTTTGTTTTTTAAGCAATCTGAACACGGTAGTCTACAGAAATTTTAAAATTGGTATTTCTAAAAAAGTTTATAGGAATGTTTTTTGCGCTACCCAAAAGTTCAGGGAATTCGACCATAAAATGAAAATATCTTGACCTAAATCTGAACCAAACAACATTGCCCTGAAAAAGCACATAATTATTCTGCAACCCACCTGATCCACCCCAACTGTGCGATTATCAAACATTTCCTCACATAAGTTTCCTTTCAATTAAAAAAAAACAAAAAAAACACATTACTATTGTTTCTTTCAGAGTAGTCTCCAACAACCTCATGCTCAAAAGAAGTTGCGTCCGCAAGTAGAAATTTGCGGGTCCTATGGACGGAATCCAGTAGATTCTGGGCACTTGCGTTGATAAATCTAAAAATTCTTTTGAGCATGAGGCTGCTAGTGCATGTAAACAACAATCCCATAATTTTCGTCATAGCTTCTATGCAAGAGAATATGCTTCAAAAATCTTCCCTATTATGTACTGTAGCCATTTTACTGTATGGCTGAATCATACTTCATTTGTAAAAAATGCTGGAATTGGCTCAAGTAGAATAAAGCGAAGAAATAGTCAAACTCGATTCTATGTTTCGGGTCTAGTTATCACTCAACCATTCTCGCACCTCCTTCCTACAAAACTTATTGAATAATAAGCTATGTATATTTTTAAATAAACAAATTTTAATAACTTACAAAAATAATGCTGGTAAATTAAAACAAAAAGCGATTCAATTTAACATCATCATTGCTAATACTTGGGCTTTCCTACATAATATAACTGCATTAAGAAAAATGTAAACCAAAGTAATAAATTGCACTGGTTTATAGAGCGATTTCACCAGCCGTCCAATCTTGACGTGGGTCTGGCCCCTTAATGTTAATAAATAATTGGAACTATTTCTCCAGAAATGAGCATTCTGAACTGGTTTATGCGTAAGGATCAGTATTGCCTATTCATACATATAATTTGTTTAAATATCTTTCATGCACAACTTTATCTAAACTAAGAAAACAATCACCCTAAACACATGATATTGCTGCATCTCACTGCCTGATGGCCCTCCGCCGAGATTTCAAGGTAGAGCCTATTACTCCTATTGTATTCAGAGGGGGTTAAACTAGCCTATCAGATCAAACGTTTCCACACGTGCAATCAAATAGGTAACTGAAAAAAATTTAAAATGTAATATGAAGGGATGCGCGTTATGAAAAATATCCGACCGAACCGGGGCTCTAACCCGGTCTCCATATCATTCTTACTCCATGAAAGTTTTCCATAGAAACCTACAATCTCATATTTAATATATTTCGTCACCATTTTCATTTTATATGTAGTCAACTATGTATATTTAATTTAGAGAAATTGTAGAGTGCAAAGCAAAATAGTAATTAATTTGATGTAGGTATTCACTTTAGAATAAGTCCACACCGAGCTCCTTCGTACTAGTAGGACACAACAACAAGACGTTTTGTATATAAATCAATTTTTTTTATCTTCAACCTGTTTGTCCCCATCTGCAGTGCGATTGTATAACTTCTTAGCGGAGATAATGGATCGTTATCGATACCGAATGGTGAAAGTAATTTAGCCTATCAGAAGGTAGAGCAATTCAAAGTGTGTAAAGTCGACTTCCTGAGATAAATAATGTAATTATATTTAAAATCCTAGTAGCTTTTGCACAATTCAAATGATTAACAATGATATTAATAGTTTACCTTCATCAATTGGTATAGATAACGATCCATTATCTCGGCTAAGAAAGTTATACAATCGCCCTGCAGGAACTCTCAAAACATTGGAATCAGAGCACTACATCTTGGCAGATTTGCTTCCTAAAGCATTTGTAACCAGTATTAACAGTTTTCATCAAAATATGATGCAAGTTTTTGTTGTGTTGAATTGACATGGAATGAGCCTCTTATTACTTTACTTGATCATTTTGTTCTTCTATTCAGAATAAGTAAAGTATGAATCACAACCATCGAGGTTTTGTATTTTGTAGAAAGACAATTTTTGCCAACAAAAGAGGATTTTTTGTCGCCGAGATACGGGAAGCAAAGATTGTTTGGTTGGAAAAGACTTAAAAACAAAAAATTACAACTGATATTTTTTTTAGTAATTCATACTTCATTATTCTAAAAAAATTGTGATTTTTTTTACAAAAATATCAATAGAATACCCAACATCAACTTGCCTCTATGCAGGTGAATCATAATTCCAGGTCTATCATAATTAGCAGCAGGCGCATAGGAAGGGGGGGGGGGGTGAGGGGGGAATATCCCCCCTCCCCCACTCGAGCAGGCTGACACCCCATTCAGCATACAAAATTAAGTTTAGTGTCCAAAAATCACTTAAGAATTGTTTAAATTCTAAAAAAACTGCCCTGCGAGGCAACAATTGGAGGGTTTCTTGCTTCAATTTGGGCATTTTAGAGCACCAGAATCACTTTTAAATGGTTTAAATTCTAAAAAAAGCCCTGCGGGGCTAAAACTGGGGGGAAAGCCCCCCAGGCCCCTTCCGGGTTTTGCAATCCCCCCCCCATGACAAAAGTAGTTCCTACGCGCCTGATTAGCAGATAAGCAGATAACACTGTTCCTGCTTAGTGCTTCGGTACTGGAAGACAAGCCAGCATATTGACAAATTCAAGTTTACATAACTTATAATAATCTATCATTAAAAGTATTGCTTCTAAGAATCTTGCAGCAGCAAGATTTCTGGCTTTGTCCATTTTTGTACGTTACCTTGACTGAGTTTGTCTCTCTTGCCATGTGATAAACTTCCGAAACGCAAAAGTCAACATTTGATTCATGTGACTAGTAAGTTGGAGACTGATGGGAGAGAAGTCACGTGTCAACCGGTCCTAGAGGAAAATCATACAGACTTATAAAATAAAAATATTAATAATCTTTAAGCAAAATGGACCTTACTCTATAGATTCCTTAGGTAGGTTTGTTGAATGTTCCAACAATATCAGCATGAAGAATTTCCAAAGAGATTTATAACACAAGTAGAGCAGCATTGCAATTACATTTGCAATTGAACATCTCCAAATGTAATCACCATTATCACACAATGGGCTTGATCACGCAAAGCAAAGCTCAGCATAGATCGTGCTAATTTATAGTTTCCATGTGGCGTCATCTCATTGTTGAGCGACCATCTTGGGGTTACATTGCCAGAACAGCTGTCAATGTGTGTTTCGATATTTTGTTGATAGTATTAATGGTTACCTGTACAATTGTAGACTGCAGAAGTTTGTAATTGTGGTATATATTGTATAAAACCACTTCATTGACCAAATATCTTTGATTAACTGATGATAATTAGTTAAAACTGACTGGACATTTGTAACACCAAAATAGTCGAAAATTAACTTGTTTACATTTTTCATGTAAAACAAAAGAAGCCCGTGCAAACTATGAATACTGGGGGTCTAATCTCGAAACAGTTGTTACGTCATAACTCCAAGTTATGATACCATCATAAGTAGGTTTGTACTCTCTCTCTCTCACTATTATGACTTTTCATCATATCATAACTTATGACGTGATAACTGTTTGGAGAATAGGAGCCCTGTTTAAACCATCCAATGCCTTCTTGATACACTCTCAAGAGAGCATGGAAAAGGCTTATAAAAAATATCTGGTTGCTGGCAATAGATTGATGTTTTGTTGAATTTTATGTCAAGCAAGTGAAACAAAAGAATAGGTATGAATTAAGTTCAGTGATCACCTAGCATAAAAAGTATGTAATCTGAGCTAGTTGAACATAAAAGGCGAACAAATTTAATTTTCAAATATTACCTTCACTCTGATCTGAACACAAGAGTTTGGGATTATATTGAGAAATTACAAGTCAGAACAAGAGTTTTAAAAACAACAACAGTGGACTGACCTCTTGCATGCAATAGTAAAGACTAAAAGTGTTTGCGCAAGTCCAAATCTGGGGGCGCAATTTTTAAAAGTTCGTTTGCTGCTAGCGATTCTAGTGAGAGCAATTGGCAGTGAAGAAACCACTTAATGAGAGTGGGTGGACAAATATTAAATATTGTAAATAAGCTGAGGACAATTACCTCAAATGGTTTGAGTTGTGCTGTATTGAATCTATGCAGAGCTTCGTGAATTCGGATTGCTTTGTCTTCTAGCGCCTGTGTCGTTGGAGGAAAGCTTGCCCAGAAATGACGCAATAGCTCTGAGGCAGCAAGGTAGAGATTGGTCAACTCGCGGCGCGTTTCTTTGTGAACCATTTCTGTAACACAAAATACAGTTCATATTTGCAAGCATCCAAGAAATTCTGTGCAAAGACCCCAAATTTAAAAATGGTGTGGTTGACACAGAAAGGATTATAATTAGAAACACTTGTAAGCAACATTCATGAAAACTAATGATTTATAGGGTAAAACTAATTTTTGATTACTGAGTGATCACTGATTATTGATTAAATTATTAGTAGTATTAATATTAAGAATTGAGTATTTAGAATAATGTAGCAGCACTCGGCAGAAGTAAATAAGAAATGAGAGAAGGTAGATCGTTCAAAAAATTATTAGAATCTAGTCTACCTGTGCCTCTCAGTTGACACACTTATTTTGTTTTCTAAGAATTTTATGATTCACACACAACAATTGTAAAGCTAGCCACAATAACATAAGGCTCTTAACTCAAGTAAAGATGAAGAGGTGGATAGAATAGAGGATCAAAACACTAAAATTATATAATGATTAATGAATTAATGAATGTATAATGAGTGTAATTAATTATATAATGATAAATGGATTAATGAATATATGGTATAATTATTAGGAAAACGCTCAGTGTAAAGCGGTGATAAGAGAGCACGGGTACGTGCACCACCTCGAATAAAACACGTTGCATTAATACCGGGTGGCCCAAAAGAAGCGTACAATGCGAGAGGAGACATCACTGTTACGAAACTACTGCACAAATCGGGCTAAAAATTTCAAATAATATAAATAATATAGGTACCTACTACGGTTTGATGTGTGAAAGTTCAAAAAACATAACTTTTGTAGGAAAAAGTTATAGCTGTTCGAATTTGGTTGTTGAAAAATCGATTATATAGAGCTTAAATAGGACGTTCAGATAACATCCAATTGCCGGGATGCTCTTTATTCAAAACAACTTTCGGTATCAAGCTGAATATTTCAAATTTTATTCAAAATATATTACGATCAATTGTGTAAAAACTAAAAAATTCAATACAATGTGGATCAACGCAACAAAGGTTATGGTATTTGGAAATTGAGATTAAAAAAAACAGAATATACAGTCCAGATAATTTCTCAAGTTTTATAACACACAATATTTTCAAAAAGTGAAATTATCCAGTATATACAGTAGTTACCTATATTCTGCTTGTAGGCTCAACTTCAAGATATGTACCATAACTTTTGTAACAAATTGTAACAAATCTTATCAGAATTGAGTTATTCTGCTCATGTTTATATACGCTTGATACCTAGTTTTATTTAGGCTAGGAAATGTTTTATTACGTATTTGATAATTACTATGCGTTCCATGGTGTTGTGCGTCATTGACAGTCAATATATCATGTAAATGGTCTAAGTTGACAATAAATGAAACTAAAACATGATAGGAAGGAACTGAACCTCGACTCTTTGTCAATCCAGCCAAATGTCAGAGTTTAACTTCTATAATACACATAATACTTGTTAACATGTCCAACTTACGTGCAATTGAACTCTCGTGGAAACCCTTCATTAGGGCACCACCTGGTGTAAGTTCCCCAAGAGCGCTCACGGCCGATGCAGGACTAACAAATGCCACACCGCGCAACGAACGACACCCATTCCACAGCCGGATCTCTCTTCTCCCCATCATTATATCACTTCTTAAATCATTGTTGACTGATTGAAGCAACGGCCCGTGTAGATACCGTTCACACTTGGAAAGGTTCAAGTGATTTAACGCTTCTTCTGGTACCGAGGGTGATGACAAATCGTCATAATTGATCTTTTCTAGCAAGCGTTTCTGAGGAAATGGACAGAACATTATGACCATAATTTGACAATGATTATTGATTATGGCCAGGCCAGAGCAGATAGTCATTTAAATTTTTAAATGAAGTTTCGTTTTGTTGAAAGGAAATATTTAAAAGATTTTTAGCTATTTGCAAATAATTATTAATTTTACAAGTAAAGTAAATATCTTTTGAAAATTTACAGAGAAATACACAATCTTAAACTTTTGAAATGTAACAAATGTTGAGAATAGAACATCTTACTCTTTTATTAGGTTGATGTGTTATGAGATGATTTGTTGGAGTCGTGTCTTCATTGAGGCGTTTTGATGGTAATTCGGGAAGTAAGAAATTCTTTACTTTGATTACTCCATTACAAACAGGTAAACTGTTTTGTGGATCCAATGGATTTGTGCTATTAGTGCTGGACTTCATTACCATTATTGAATGCTGGTTAAATCTGTAAGGAACGTCTCAAAATTGATTTCAGTGTCAAAAATACAAAACGCCCTACGGGGCAAGGTGTGGTGCACACCCCCACTAATCTAATCTAATCTCTTTGAATCTAATTTAAAGGATAATAAAATAAGTTACCTTTTTATCATGCCTTGATGAACCAGGTTACCATATGATCTAGATGGCTTCTCAACAGCTGTCCCGTAACCATCATCCAAATATTTCTCATAGAACATGGTCAGATCAACAAGCTGGTCATTCACACCAGCATTGATGTCTCTGTTCATTTCTAGAAACCAGAAATGTAGACAAAATAAATGTAATAGGTACCGAACTGTGAACCTCATATGTAATATATGACACTGGACAAATAATATTATCATTGATTAATACAAGGTAGAGTTTGTAAAATGTTTCCATACCTATACATAATTTGCACATTACTAAAAATTAGAGATGGGCCGATTCCAAAATTTCACGATTCCGATACCGATTCTTAGCTCCGATTCCGATTCTTCACAAATACCTACAAACCTCACTGTATTTATCACCCTTAGTATTTTGCCCTCAGGTAAGTAATTAAAAAATCTAAAAAGTGGTAAGAAAACAACATTTAATGTATTTTTAATGTGTTAGATTTTTAATTTTGTTGGAAAGTAAGTAGTAAAACTAGGAATTGTGCTTTGGTGATGTTTTTAACCTAAAATATCAAGCTAATAGGGCGGGATTTTCAAAAAGAATCGGAATCGCTAAAATATAACAGGAATCGGAGAATCGCGATTCTTCCGATTCCACTGGAATCGGTGGAATCGCGAGAATCGGAATCGGAATCGGCCCATCTCTACTAAAAAAGAAATTAATATCACTCTCTTTACCACAAGAGAAGGGAAATAGAATCTTGATAAGAATTAAAATTTATTGGAACATACAGGGTGCGAATTGATCACTTTTCAGAGGGGGGGATAGGAAACATAAACATACCGAGATTGTTGGGAAATACAAGCAAAGGCAAAAAATACGATTGCCCACGAATACAATGGGGGGTCTGGGGGGCACCATGCGGGTCCGGGGCGCATAGCCCCGGGACATTTTGAATTTCAAGATCGGATTTGGTGAATTTCTAAGCGATTTGTACACTGTTTGAAGCCCTTTTTCAACATGACAAATGGCATTATAAAAGAGCAAGTAAAATAAATCATCAAATACAGCTGATTTGCTAATAAAGGCAATTTGACAGGTTGTTCTGTGTGACAATTTATTTTTATAATTTTAGATTTATTTCAGAAAAAGCAGGTATAATCTGTATTTTCGTAGATTAAAAGTCAACATTTTACAGAGGGGGGGAAAAATCTATCCCCCCCTGGGATGTTTATTGGGAAACAGAGCCGGGGATGAGAAAACCAGAGAGGGGGGGGAAATCCCCCCATCCCCCCCATCAATTCGCACCCTGGGAACATACATGCATTAGTTACAGAGATTCAGAGTGCTACCCACTAAATCAGGTACCTACTTGAGAGGGACTTAATCTCCTTGCCTCAATCCCCTGCTTCAATGATCTAATGAACTTCTCAGAATTTTTTTTCCTGCTTTGCTTTTCTACGCCTACTACAGGCTACAGATATCTAAGAGGGCTGTACCGAAAGAAACTGAAAAGAAGTTGTAACTTTCGTATTGATTGAAATATACTGCTAAAATTGCACATGGTGATAGAGTAACTCTTCCTCTACACAATACAACGGTATGACTCAACAATGTGCGAGTCACAAGAGATGCGTTTGCACGACCGTTGAACCCAACTCTCCAATAATGTTTGGGCGAAAACATGTGGGTGCTGTAGAATACCCTTCTTCCCAGCCAATACTTTGTTAGCGTTATAAAATCGTGTCGCCAAAGACTGTGCTTAATTAACCGAAAGGTAGAAGTCAAAGGGTGTAAGATACTGGAGTTACATGGATGGGAACTCATTGACCGGTCCAATCTGCCGAACGCGTGTGTTGTTGCCAAACAGCAGCACATAAGCTGATTTTGCCAGAAGATTATAGAAGTGTTGTGTTCAGCGATTGCCCAAATGCATCTTTTGTCATTCAAGAAAATATTGGAGTGGAAGTGTTGTATAGAGGAAGAGTTACTCTATCATCACCATCTGCTATTTGAACGATATATTTCAATTACCTTATACAAAAATGATACCCTCTTCTCAGCTACTATAGGTACAGCCCTCGTATATAGGTAGTACTTGGGAATGAAATCATCTGAAGTCGCACACAACGAAATTATTGTGAGAAGTGTCTTACCCTGTTCATCAAACTTGGCACATTCTGTGAAAATATCCTTTGTTCCTGTGTTGATCCGATCACGATGAAAATAATGCGATTGAAAAAACTTTGTCCAAAATTCTCCTTCGCCCACCTTATTAGGTACTTGATCTCTGTGCTTCTTTCTCACAGCTGGATATGTTTTGAATATGCATTCAATTATGTCCGCAGTTAGATTGTATTTTAATCCATTACATCCGTCGGTTTGTGGTTTAATATCAGCCTAGAGGAGTGAGAAACAGCCAGGTCACAATAAGTTGGATACTATCAAGAGAATATGTTGTACAAAGTCCGAGAGTACGCTCGAGCTATACTGCTTCAAACGATACTTCATTAAGTACTTTTGGAATAAGTTATTGGAGAAGATAGTATGGCATCTTGCACCTAGGCAACTAATTTGGAAGATAAAAATCTATAATTACAAAGTAGGTACAAAACACACAAAGAGGTGAGGTGTAAGATAAAGACATTGCGTGGCATGATTATGAAATAAGATAGGTAAATTGAGTTGACGCAGCCATCTTGTCTATATTCAGAAAAGAGTGGACGACGGTTAAGCGACTAGCGAGAATCTTGATTCTAGCGCTAGCCTTTCATCCATTGCAGAGATTTATATTTACAGATTTCATTTTACATCATTTTTATCAAGAAGAGTTAAGAATAAAATCGCAAAATATCCCGATTTTATATTTATTTCACCAATATTTGAAGAAATTGGCATAAAATGCGAAGTTGGCAACAAAATCCAGTGATTATAATAAAACAACTTTATTTGAAAGAAAAACACAAATTTTTAAACTTATTTTAGATGAGTGGAAATTGTTTTGAGTTGTTTGAGTAGAAGCCAGGGGGATCACTCACGAAACTTTTTGACGGTGTTACCGGGGGCGGCCAATGTTATTTCTTATGGCACTATGAGCTAACCCAACCTAAACCTGCTTCATGAATAAGGGCCCAGCTTGTCAGGGCCTGACAAGAGTATCAGGGGGAGATTGTTAAAAATGTGATCTTAATTCCTAAAGATTGAGAATCTCTAGAAAAGGGATTGATCAATTTTTCATGTAATAAAATTAAAATCAATTGATATCAGTACCAATAATAGTTATCATAAAAATTTGGGAATGTAATTTGGGAATGAGTAAATACTAAATTTTAATGAAATAAAAAAGAAATTGTGCCTCTATCCATAGGTAGGTAATCGATTAATCTAGTTAGTTAATATACAATAATCATCAACTCTAAATAGAACCTCCTGTCTTACCAAGAATGCTCCAGTAACTCCTATAGGCTGTTTTGGAGTTCTTGTCAATTGATTTGTGAACTGTGTTGCATGGTGCGTCCAAAATTCATCAGCAGAGATAACTTGAGTAATTACTAAATCTCTGTACAGTTGTAGCATTGATGGATTTTCAGACAGCATTCTGAAACATACAATGAAATATAGATAATTTTATATTTTATAGTGTCATATAAATTGATTGAACAACCTTCGATATCTTATCGATACTGTAGATTGCATGTAATGTTATGCATCTGACCGATACAAGACTTTTGATTAGAAGACATGTTTTAGCATGGTCACAAGCAACACCATTAGAGGATGCTTACCACGTTAACAGGAACATATAAACAGTAGTGACAAATATAGAGAACAATTATTTGTAGCACATAAATTAACAAATTAAAACCAATTAATAAAATGTATAAATTAAATTAATTTTGTATCATTTATTAGCCATAACCCTTAAATCTATCCATAAAATAAATACATAATTAAATTCATTGTAAATTTGCAATGTACACTCGACAATTCATAAAACGGTATTTGAAAGAAATGGATCGTCTGAAAAAAATGTGATGGCATCATCCGATGAAGTCTATACTTACTCCTCATCTACCTCTAGTAGGTGAGCTCTGATTTCATTGATAATAAGTAATAACAAGGATTGATCGTCAATGAACCTGACCAGCAGCCAATCTGTTTCGTTCAAATACCGTTTTATGAATTGTTGAGAGTACCTACATATTTAGATTTTCTGATTGTTCCAAATGTAAAAATGGTTTGAAGATAGTCGATAAATCACACCGACAGTAGTCCGTAGGTACTATTATTTCATTAGTTCTGATACATAGGAAATATCCCAGGTTAATGTAGCACAGGCACGATATAGGCAGATATTATATTCCAATCATTCATCTTCGCTACAGGGTGCTCTAATGAGGATTTCCTACATTTATACAATCCCAAGGAAGACCTTAAAAAAATAACATTCCCAAATCCCACCTGTTCTTTTCTTCAAGCTCTTTATTAACTTCTCTCTTGAATTTGATAAGTAATTGCTGCAGTAACTGTTTTACATCATCTCTCTCTTTAATCTGACTTTCATGGCCAACTTTGTTGACAAACTGGAAAGTTGATGCAGAACCATCATGTAATACTACTTGAAGTTGTATTTTTGGTTTACCATCAGGAGATATCTTTTGCACTGAAACAAATAAGAGAGTCATTGGTAGATAGTACCACACAGCTATTACCTATTAATTGTCAAGTACAGACACATTCATGTCATATGTACTTTGGCTGGTTCTTTCACACACTTTACCACAAAGGAAGAAATAGTACAACTCTGCTAAAACTCTTGGCAATGATCTTGCAATTTTTTTATTGCATGATCCTCTTTGTTAGAAACATGAGATGCAAGATCTTGTACAATAGGGAATTCTCCTCAGATTTTAATTTACTTTTAAATAATTAAATACAATACTTGGTATTACAGGAAGACCAACAATATATAACGGGTCTCTGAAATAAATGTATTTCAAGAGTTATTGAGGTTTGAAAGTGTGATGTTATTTGGCGGGCTCTGAATGCCTCCCAGCGATCTTTGATTGGATGACGTCAGAACCTAGATGATAGGCAGTGAGACCATCCAAGATAGGGCTAAACGAGGCATTTCCCTGTGTTTATCCAGTTTGTGTTCACTTCAAAAGCATTAGATCCATCAAATCCATGCATCAAATCCATTATAACCAAATTAGAACTGCATGCAGGAAACTTGGCTATCTAGGTTCTGACGTCACAGCTTGGAAAGATGGCGCATGGTCGTTTCAAATCTCCCTACAGACAGCAAAAGCTTGAACTAACATAACTCGATAACAAGTAGACCTAAAAATGTAAGAATAATAATTGTTGTATTTCTTTAAAAGCTGAGGATCTATTAAAAATTTAATAAAAATTGAGGAGAATTCTCTATTCTTGTTAGATTTTAATTTTATAAAGATCTAGTCAATATTTTTACTAAGATATTTGTAAGATTTTACTTAGACCTTACAAGATCTTGCTAAGACTTGGTAAGATTTCTCAACAAGTATTTTTAACAGGACAGGTCAGGACTATGAAGGTACTTTCTGTAGTTTACGTTGAGATACTCCAGCATATTAATTTCAATTGCTGAGCGTTTATTAAATTAAGCCAGGGTACGAAATACACTTACTCTTAATATCTGCATAACGATGGCTGACTGATACAGTGTCACGATGATCCATCATCCAAGCAAGTCGTTCATTCATTACGTACAGAGTTCCATCACCTTTCTTGTATCGAACCTGCCCAACTTGTAGCAACACATCTTCTGACGAAGTCATATCCGCAGAAATAAATTAAAACTAAGAGTCACCACAGAACAGCTGTAAGCTGATCTCTGCATAACGAGCAACACGAAGTCAGCAACACTGGAACAAATCAAACAATATTACTAGGAAAACGCTCAGTGTAACGCATTGATGAGCGAGCCTTCTAGCCACTGCATCCCATACTGCATCCGATTTGATATGCGTTTGCAAGTATCAGCTGCTCTACAGGACATGGAACTCAAGTGAAGCATCAAGAAGGCAGGGATGAAAATAAAATTTAGTATACATTTTTCAAATATTTCAAGATTATAGAATAAAATGTCCTTAAAATTACTATAAGTATCTTTTGAAAATAACAACATATTCTTCAAATTGGCAAAAATGCCTGAAATGATGGTCCCAATGACCATGCGAAGTTTTAAGTTGATTGGTCAATCGGTTCTAGTTTAAATTTTAAAAATCACATGAAAGATGGTTTTAAATTTTAACCAACGGGAGGATTTGGCTGAAACTTTTTAAGATTGGGGACAATGTTGGTTGCAATGACTTTGCAAAATTTCTTGATCGGACCAACCAATCGAAAGATACCTAGTTTTTAAAATTGAACTACTATTCACAGAATCCAGTTCAAAAACGATTCCAGAGACTGCATAGATAACGTTAGTAGGGATGTGTGCAAAATTTCAGATTGATTGGTTGTGCAATTTGACTTGGGCAGTGCAGGCAAAAAAAAAAAAAAAGAAAGTGCTAGAAGTGAACTGTGGTGACGCTCGCTATGCTCGCACAATTATTAGTACATACATCAGTCAGAAGAAGCAACACAAATTGAAAACCATCTGTCGTACACCAGATCCATGCAATCGACAGTTTGCTACAATTTTAAAGTCTTGGCTGGTGGGAGTGGGACATACTTATGACAGGTGAATGTCATTGACTTCCAGGTCTATTTTGTGGAGTACCTTAATTACTAGGGGTGTGAGAGTACTCGAAATTTCGAGCTCGAGTCGAGTTTGGGGGGTGAATCAAGTCAAAAAAGGTTAAACTCGACTTTTTCGAGTTAAAAAAAAAAAAAAAAAAAAAAAAAATTTAAAGACAATGTCTATCTTGCCTACATCCTTAACAGACCCCTACCTACTTCTTCCATCAATAATCCACTCCTCAACTCACAAGAACACATGAATTTCTGTTAAATGTCACACAATGAAATAATAATGACGCATTGTTGGATGAAATTGTTGAGATTTGGGAAATATGATATTCCTGCTGATAAGTGACATAACTCGGCTAAGTGCTTCTGACAATACTTCTAGGAATGCAAAAACCCAGAATTTTGGCCTAAGGAAGTTCTAGGGTCTTTGGCCTTTACATTCTATGTAGTGCCTAGTACCTAGTAGTATTTCTAGTTGCAGATTGCATGGATTTTTTCCCCCAAAATACAGTAGCTGTTAAAGCTTAGATCTTTACTTGTCATTCCAAGCTACAAATTTCTAGTAGCAGCACTTCAAACTCCTGTAGTATGAGAATTAAAATTATTTACCTATCTGTATACCTACATCTTAAATCTTATTATAAGAAATTACATGAATTAGCAGCCCTACAATGTATAGATGATGTATGATTAATGTAAATATTTCTATTCATTTTGTGATGGTCGAACAATAATTTTATGACCTAATAGTACATAGGTGAACATTTGCTGAACATGACTCGAACTCGACTCGAAAAACTCGATTCATCTCACTGACTCGACTCGAACTCGACTCGACCTTAAAATATCAAACTCGCACAGCCCTATTAATTACCTATTCAATTACTAAAGATTAGTAATTTTCTGCTAGTAGAGCGAGAGATATGTTTCTGTTCTGCACCTTTAAAACTCAAATTCCGGGTAAGGTTTAGTGTAATTTTAGGTACGTACCTAGAAGTGCTTCTAGATAATGAAGAGCAAATGTTACGGTTCTGTGGACCAATTTCGATTAGTTAGGAGTAGGACCTACAATGTAGTTTCAACACTTTCAAGGGTTGTCTGATAAAGATTTGATGGCATCATCCCATGAAGTCTGGGGACCTATTTTCGAGATCGTTCGAGACAAATTTCATACGGTTTCACGGCCGCCTGACGTCAGACCAAACAAAATGCTACACTGACGTGGCAGATTAATGCAATTTTGTTTGGAAGGACGTCACTTTGGCGTCATGCTCAATTATACGAGCGCTCGTACATGCTCGAAAATAGGTCCCCTGTGCTTATGCATTATCTAACTCTAGTAGGTCAGCTCCGATTTCATTGATAATAGCAAGGAATGATTGTCAAGGAACCTGACCAGCAGCCAATTCGTTTTGGTCAAAGTACCGTTTTTATTTTGTTGGAGTGTTTTGTTTGAGTTTGTTTGTTTGATTTTTGTTTGATAAAACAAAAAATGTTTTATACAAAAATATTTCTCATGCAATATGCCTAGTGGGTATGCCTTTTAGACGTCACAACGTCAATTGTTACTTACAACTTACCCCCTTGGACTTTTGGTCCAGGTAATTCTACATTATTCATTGTTTGTAGATAACTGTGTACAGAAAGTGAAGAAATAAAATAGGTTGTAGCATGTTGTAGTGTACACTCGACAAAACATAAAACGGTATTTGAATGAAACAATAGGGACGGGCGATTCAAGTCAGGTTCCCTGACTATCAATTCTTGTTATTATCAATGAAATCAGAGCTCACCTAGGTACTAGAGTTAGATGACAAGTTAGCACAGACTTCATTGGATTATGATACTATCAAATCTTTTTCAGCCAATTCATTCCTTTCGAATACCTATATCATTTGTTGAGTGTAGGCTACTGAATTATATCTAGGTAAAGGTAACATGATGACCATTCAATAAAAAAACCCAGCTTATTGACGTTACATGAAAATGAAATGCAGAAACTATACTTTTGGATGCGAAAACAGTTACGATTACTTGTTCTTTGTTCAATTATCTTATCCTACTACTATTTACAAACTATTTAATAGGTAGGTAGGCAGTACCATTGACAGGTAGAAATATCATAATCAGATAGGTAGTAGGTAGGTATTCTTGCTACGTGGCTTTTAACCAGTGTTGGGTAAGTTCCTTTTGAAAAGGAACTAGTTCCAGTTCCAAGTTCCTCGCCGAAAAAAGGAACTAGTTCCAGTTCCAGTTCCTTCAAAAATGAAAGGAACTATTCCATTCCTAGTTCCTTTATAAAAGGAACTTAGTTCCTTTTAGTTCCTTTTTAAAGAAAGGTGTAATTTTAATTGGAATTGGAATTTTTTAATTGGAACACTCGGAATACACATTATTTTCTCCCAAAAATAAAAATATTCTCCGATTTTTAAATGGTAAAACATTTTTGTTTGCTCTTGCTGCCATATTTCATTCACTGAACCACAGCAGATTCGAAAAGATTATAAAAGAGATAAGAAGATTTGTAAAAACTAAAAATTCAATGGCGATGTGATGTGTCCTACACAGTGATCGGAAAGGAAATGTGAGGAAGGAAACAAAGTAAAAGCTAAAAAGACGACGATCTGAAATCTGAAATCTGTGTTCTTGCGCACTGCACTTGTTCACGAGTCATTTGTCATTACTAGGAATTGAGTTCTTTGGTCTGAAGGGTTGGCCACGCGACTACAGGTAGATAGATGTCCATTGTATTGTGTTAGGGCAGGAATTATTTTTGAGTTATTTTTAGATGCCAAATAGCTAGTAGGACTTCTGACAGAATTAAAAAATATGTGGCTTCTATGCAGTTTTTTGGAGTAAAAGTACAGTCAAATTTAAAAAAAGGAACTTAGCAAAAATCGTTATAGTTCCTCAAAAAAAGGAACTAAACCGTTCCATAGTTCCTCCCAAGAAAAAAGGAACTAAGACGTTCCATAGTTCCTAAGAAAAGGAACTAGTTCCTAGGAACGGAACTATTTCGTTCCGTTCCTACCCAACACTGCTTTTAACCAATGGTCAAATTGGAAGTCGGTCCATGGGGGGATGGTGTATTGTTTAAAAAAATGCTGGACAAGTTAATGGGGGGGGGGGGGGGGGGGGGCTTTGGGTGAGGGCCAAACGAGCTTGAATACATGGTTTTCTGTGTATTTAGCTCTTTAGGAGGGCCCTCAGCACCATGCGGGTCTGGGGTCCTCAGCCCCGTAATTCTTTTTAATTCAAAAATTAATTTAGGCGCATTTCTACGCAATTTAAGCGTATTTTTATCGCAACAAATGGTGTCTAGAGGCTAAAATCGACCAATTCCTTGGAAATTGTATTATTTTGAAGTAAATAGTGATATTTTAAAACCTTTCATGGGGGGATGGTGAAGTGGTCAAATTAGTCATGGGGGGATGGAACTATCAATTTTATTCCCCATAGGGGGAAAAAAACGACTGCTGCTTTTAACAAAATAAACCTCTGCCTAGAGATAGGTATAGGTTGTAGGTACCTCTACCAACCAGATATTTAAAGCAGACCGTAAGTGCACCTAGGTACCTGCCTAGCATACTGGTTACCTATAAGCTTTGGTAAATACAGCATAGTTGTTTGCTTCCTACTATAGGCAGCTACTTACTTACCTAGGTACCTAGGCTACCTAGGTTATCCTATTTTACCTATTTCCTATACCTATTTTATCTACCTACAAGTATGTACCTACCTCCTACATGTATTCATTGTTGGCACGTGAAGTAGGACTCCCTACTTATTTATCAGCTTCAGTTACTTACAACAATGAATGTGTAACAATCAGAATTATATGACGTAATTATGAACCAATCAGAATTGTATACCTACCTACCAGAATTGTTGAAATAAAATACTAACCCAACTTGCCATGTGAGAGTGCATTGGTGCAAACGCTGTTAGCTGTTCGCCGAACTTGGTGAGTATTATTACGCCATTATTCATAGTTCCGATTACATGTTCCGATTGTCGTGTCATGCTGGCCAACCTACCTACCTCTACAACTGTTTTCAAAGATAGCCAATACCAGCACCCTTCCATTCATTTTATACCCTGTTTGTTACAACTAGGTTACAACAGTGTACGATAATGCATGTTTCTCTATTCACTCTCACTGTGGCGGGATTGTAACATTGCCAACCTAATATTTAAATATTCCGCAACTTCCAGCTCGTAGCATCGTCTGCCACGACTGGAAAGAAATACATCTTCACTCACTCAGTACATCGGTATTCGGCATGACCATGTAATAACTGCATAATTGATTTTGAAAATGCATGTATGTTTGCCCATAGACTCACTTCGTTTGCCCGACTCCGATAAAACCATTGACGAATTGTCAATGATCATTAAGAAGAATAAGATTTAGGTATTTTTAGTGTTTAATCAATAATAATATTTATTTTGAATAAATAATATTAACATAATTAATAACAGTGTTAGTAATGTTTTAAACAGCCATGGTTAATTATTCTCACTGATATCTTCTTGAAGTCACTATCAAAAACGAATTCGAAATATCGCGCCCTGCCCCTCGGTGCGATGCGATCATGATATCAGAATTTATAGGTGGCCGTGAGTTTAGGGCGGTTTTTTCGAGTACGTTCACAAAATGGAAATTGGAAATAATTGAATTGTTTTTTTTACATTTTTGAAGTTCTGCTTTATAATTAAGTATAATAACCAAAATCTTACTTATTGACAATTAAAAACAACAGATAAAAAACAACAATAATAAAAATAATAGTAGCAATATCTTCAAAATTCTTTATTTCAACAATTTATGAACGCGCCTTTCATCTTCATTGTTGTCGTTGACAATGACATTTATTGACAGTGGTACTGCTGATACATTTGGCATTTGCCACATTTAGCTTTAATTATTTTTGTAATAGGTATATTCAATTTTCCTATAGATTATTTGTAATTGGATATTTTTAATCATGGATGATACCATAGTTTTGGACGCGAACGATCCAAGTTTTTATGGCACAAGAAGGGAGGAGGTGGTTGAGGAAGAGGAACCAGATTTTATGGAAGAGTATTGGTTGGAAACGTATTATGCAGTTGCAACTGTAGAAAACGCGGCATATGCAGCTGATGATTTGGAAGGTAAGGAAACTCTTTAGTAAGGACAGTCGAGATTTTGATTCAATGAGTAAGCATTCAGATCTCTATAGGTGCTTACCTACTACCTACCCATTTAATAAAATTCTTCAACAATTCTTCTGTCAATTATCCCTTATTTCCGCAACTTCATTCAATTGATCATATCTGTACGTCAGAGGTAGAAGGCCGGAAGTCCTTTCAATGTTTATGGTTATAGCTTATAAACCAGTAATCCTTCCTTCAATGAATCATATTTGTAATAGTGACATGACTCATTGTGTAAGAAAATATCTACTTCACTAGGTAACCGTATATTGTATTGTTGACATAAGTCAAATGGCAATTCATTGAGCTTGATTAGTACCCCAGTGTGCAACTCAAAATCGACAACGGATTTCCGGCCTTCTTCCTCCAGGCGCGTAGGAAGGGGGGAGGGGGGGGGAATTATCTCCATCCCTCACTCGAGCAGGCTGACCCCCCTTTCACAAAAAAATTAAGTTTAGTGTCCAAGAAAATTGTTTAAATTCTAAGAAAAACGCGCTGCGGGGCAAAAATAAGGAGTTTTATTTTGTAATTTGAGCAGTTTAGCATCCCAGAATCGATTTGAAAATGTTTATATTCTAAAAAATGCCCTGCGGGGCAACAATTGGAGGGTTTTTTTGCTTCAGTTTGTGCATTTTAAAGCCCCAGAATCACTTTTAGCTGGTTTAAATTCTAAAAATCGCCTTGCGGGGCTAAAGCTGGGGGCTGTGCCTCCCCGACCCCCCTCACGGTGTCGCAATCCTCCCCATGATGAAAGTAGTTCCTACGCGCCTGTCTGCCTCTAATGTACATATTATTCTAGGTATACCCACCACTTGATTATAAAGCTGCGGGCTTTCTAATTAATTTGTAATATTTGTCTTTAGGAGAGAAATGAATGTAGGTCTACGTTCCAGTTCTGGTTATATTTAGCATTTTGAACGTAGTAATATAAAATATCGGTTAATATCGGTCCCATTTTCAAACCCGAAAATGGGGTTTCCGAAAATTACGTAGTACACGTTTGGGGGGGGGGGGGGGGGGGGGGGGGAAGAATAAAGACTTAATTGGGTTCACATTGCGTTTTGCGATTTCCGTTTTTACTTTTATAGCCAATCACAAGTCCAGCAAGCGCTCACGGCAGACTAATGTGATTGGTTTATAGAAAAAACGGAAAACGCAAAAATGGATATGTGAACCCAGTTGAAGTAAGGGGTATATGTATAACGTAGCACTTTCCAAACTAATTTTTCATAAAATTATTTTATTTATGTTGAAAATGTGTGACAATACCTAAAAAAACTGTGACATAATTAATGGGCTAGATTGGCGTTCACACCTAAGGTCAGGGGGTCAAATTATATCTACATCGCTCATGATATTTTAACTATGACCTGAAACTTGAACGAAATTTATTTTTGAAGATTCCTTAGAAACTAAATTTCAAAATAAAAATAAATGTATCGTAGGTTAAACCTTCCACGGTTTCACAAAAATATAAGGGTACTTTATTTTTTCAGTCGTAGTAGGTACTGGGGTCAAATTGGCTTGAGATTTTTAACTTTGCCTTATTTATCAGTGACAGTGATTAACGACTAATTTTGACTAATTAAAGTGCGCATACATTGACACCATTTTCACCAGCTGTCACGACATGGCATGGTACAGCTGTCAGTGTCAGTGTCAGTGAAGAAAGCCCCTGGCAATGATCAATGAACTTTCATGTCTTGTCTGGATAACAAGGAATTATTCACGACACGATTTCACCCGACATTAGTTTCCTTCTTTGCCACATGTTGGCATGTCAGGACCAGGGACCCGAACCGGAACCGGAACCTAGAACCGGTATGAACCTTTATAATTTCGGAACCGGAACCGGAACCGTTATACTTTTTTCCCAAAGAACCGGAACCCGAACCTTTATAATCAATTAGGTTCTTAAAGGTTCTTTAAGGTTCCTTCTTTTAATAAAAAAACCCATATATATCACAAAGTTGTATAAAGTTTATTTTGTAAAAAAAATTCCAAAATGTATTTTTTGTAGAAATTTTTAATTCTTATAAGAAATAATAATTCTTCATTTGCAAACGCTGCTCGAGTTTTCAATTTTTGAATCTGACTACTGCGATGATTTGAATATGATAGCTCAGGAAAAATGAATGTTTACGTTATCTTATGGAGAAAATTGCAGCCACTATACTGTCTCCTCTGATATTTACTCTGCGCACTATCCTGTGAATTTTATACAGACACTGCCTACACCTGTGCTTGCATTCATAGGAAAATCCAAATCCAATAATTCCATTAAATTTGACATTGGTAATACCTTAGGTAATACTGAAGTTTTATAATATAGTTTGATTTAAAATTTTAGAACCGGAACCGGAACCCGGAACCTTTATGCAGGAACCGGAACCGGAACCGAACCTTTAAAAACATTTGTTTCAGAACCGGAACCGGAACCAGAACCTTTATAAAATAAAATTGTGGAACCGGAACCGGAACCCAAACCTTTATTTATAAAGGTTCGGGTCCCTGGTCAGGACCAAGTAGAGACGGTCCCAAGTTGCTGTCCGTGATACTGATTCCCATCACATTCCAAGCAATTAATTACTCGTCTTCCTAATTCATGGCAGCGTGTCTTTCAGTCATGGAAATGTAACATACTCACTGGTTCTACACTTCGTTTGTTTTGGAAGTACTTGTATCATGGTGATTGTGACATCCAGAGGGGGTCTGGGGGTAGCCCGCAGGGCGATTTTTTAGAATTGAACAATTGTAGAGTGATTCTGATGCTGTAAAATGCACAAACTGAAGCAAACGACCCTCCAATTGTTGCCCCATAGGGCGTTTTTTTTCGAATAAACAATTTAAAAGTGGCTGAACATGTCAATAATTACAACAAAAAACTCTTATTGTTGCCCGAGTTTTTTTTTAAACTTAAAAGCAATTTATAAGTGATTCTGGGATGCTAAACTAAATTCGAGTGGGAGTGGGAGTGGGAGGATAAATCCCTTCCTTCAAGGTAAATGGGAACTTCACAAAGCTTAAAAAACGCAATTTAAAAAGGTGAATGAATTCAAGTGCGTCTTTTTCGTCAATCTAATCATTTGAAATGCGAGGAATATATTATGGAAATAAATGTGTAACAATTGCACGCAATATAAACACAAATAAAACTAATTACTAATGAGAACTAATAATTCTTACTTGCCTTCTTTATTCTGGTAATTGACCATTTATGAATTTAATCTCTTTGATGATTTAATGAGTGATGATGACGGACCGATGAGAAATATTTAACTTCACCACCATTATTCCACGTCCCTCAAATTGCACTGTCACAATTTCAGTCCACAGGAATTTATTCTCCTAACTATACGGCGACTTGCATTAGTAGTCACAAGGTCCCCGTGGTTGCATGTGGTGAACTCATAACATTAACTACTCATAATAGATGTTCTTTATACGTTGTTATATTTTATTATGTTATTATGAGATAAAAGAACAACGAAACGGAAACTAAGGCGGAATCGACCAAAATGTAGACTAAGAAATGAAATGAGAGACAAGATTATTGGCAAAAGTTGACATGCACGCGATGAAGTTTCAAGACTATTTTTTTTGACAGAAACAGATGACTGCCTTTCATATAGAAGACAAATAAAAAGTGATCCACCTCTTCTATCTAGATTTATGACATCACATATCTACGCTAGCCATTTATTCATATTGGTCTCAGTATAAAGACGGTTTGCAAAGGTTTAGTTGTCTTTGGCGAGTTGTTTCGTTGTTACAATATCTCCAGATCGGACATGAGTGACGATAATTCTCAGTGTGTGTCAAATGTGGGCGCTGGTGAGTAATTAGATTAAAAGATCACTATTGGAATTAGACTATGGCATTACGTGAGGCAGAGCACTAAAAGGATAATACCATCATAAGCATAAAAAAATGTTTGCTTTTGTCGTTAACGCAGAAGTATAGGTATCAAAGTTTCAAGTCATAATTATTAGTAAAAACTAAAATATATATACAAAGCTAAAATCTTTTAATATTAAATCTTACTAAAATACTGCTCAGACTCTCAACCTGTCTTTGTTAAAGACTAAATTTAATGTCCTCAATAACTGTTCAATTTTTGCCGAAAATTGCAAATAAAATGCAGCAATAATAACTCCGTGGGTCCCGAGTTTATTTCCCGCGGCCTTACTTCCTGACTGAGGGTTTTCCCTCAGTTGAAAGACAAATGGTGGACAGGTTCCCTACTAATAAGCACGGCCGCCTCCTTCCCATCTGCAATCATTACTTTTTTTTAATCATTCTCATCATCATTCATCCTTGGCCATTTAGCATAGTTGCAGACCAGTGCGACGTTCAACTCCACACAAAATGTATAAAGAATCCTAATAATGAATTACAAGACGATTAATTGAATTATCATTTCATGATTTCAGATTACGACTTCAACCCCCGTGCAAAACCTCAACAAAATATCGCGTTCTTATCTGGAGCTCATCGCAAAGTTTTGCCTATGAGCAAAGAAGCTGCCATGCAAGTTCCACCCAACCAGTACGATATTCCATATACCAGAGGACTGTATAACCGCGTAAGAATACCTATTCATATTTTGTTCAAGAAACTTATACCTAATCAGAACTTGTTGTATAATTTTCTATAATTTTTGTGGGTGGGGGGGGGGGGGGGGATTAAAGAGCCCACTATGCGCGTCCCACTTTCGTGACAAGTTTGATTCATGACATATCAGCTTTCAAAGTCATTATATTTGGCGAATGCCATCAATGAAAACAGAAAATATTTCATTTATAGTGATGAAAGATAATAATTTGTTCAGCTCAGAATAGTATACACATGAGTCTAGATTGATCAGGTCAAGCAAATTTTAATTTAAAAACAAAATTAAAATTTAGAAATTTCCTACCAGAAAATTGCTAATTTGATACTTTCAGTTGATCAGCCAACGAGGTGTTGGTGGTCTTGCTAAGCAGGCACCACGCTTTGCTGAAGAGAAGCTCGAGGTTAGTCCTGGACCAGGGCAATATCTGCCATCAAAATACCTTGCAAAACCACCACAAGGGAAGAAATACCCATTTAATGTGGGAGCTCCACGATTTAAATCCAAATTCAACAAAATACCTGGGTAAGTAGCTTGATAAATCATATTTTTAAGAAACAAAATAATAATAATAATAATAATAATAATAAACTTTTTTATAATTATATAAATTTACATCAATTATTTTAATTCTTTTTAAAATTTTTTGTACTTGTTAATTAATAAATTAAGAGAATAGGTAATTCGTTTTCCACAAAAAATATTATACGAAATATCTTCACACTCCATGATTTTTTTTGTGGTTCACAGAAAAAGATAACAATTTGTTCATTAGTAATGGAGTACAACATAGTATGTAATTATTATTCATTTGTAGTGATTCAGCTTTATCACTAGGCTACCTACATCTGTCCTGAGTGACCAATTGAGGAGCCTAGCTTACCAAATTTAATTAGTATAAAATGGTGTAAAATATTTTTTTTAATTTAAAAATAAATAAATATATAGGTCTATGTCTTTTTTTAATTAAAAAAATAAATGGGTACACCTATATAAGGATTGTACTCAGAACCGGTGTGATTATCTCGGAACAAACAATAGTAGACTGTTACGTTTTGAATATAACCTCTATAAGCGAGATCAAGTTTCAATTCAAGATTAATTATGTTCTTCGTTTCTCTTTTCATTTCTGTAGCGTCGGGACTCACGAAATCAACGTAAAACTGAATCGTGGAGCAGAATTCATGCACTGTTTCAATTTCAAGAAATATTTGGTACCAGTAGTTGAAATTAAATGTGTCCCCCTCAATGAAGATTTGTGCAATCGCTGCGAAAAGCCACCAGTTGGCGATTACTGGGTCTATGATTGCACCGAGTTCTTGTGTCGACGGTGCATGGAACAACTTCGAAACAAGAAAAAGAAGAAACTTAACGAGAAACTGGATCACTTCAAGGTATGAAGGTTCCATATGAAAGATGCCACAATACTTCGAAAGTAGAACTTTGTTGTAAACTGAAAACATTTATGGCAGTGGGGTGGCATTTCTACCCGAATATGAAAATACTTCATATCAGGTTATATTGCAATGAGTGTCAGTTATTGACAGGAAGATATTATTCTGTTCATGATCCAAATCGACCTCTAAAATATTTATGCAGCTAAGAAATGTGAACAGTGTATCTATACTTTCCGATATATTATTAAAACGTGTATTTTAGTTAATTTTAAATACTGTAAAATTGTATGTATTGCAAAGCCAAAATGTGTGAACAATGTTGTCTGATTTACAGTGTTGGGTAAGTTCCTTTTGAAAAGGAACTAGTTCCAGTTCCAAGTTCCTGGCCGAAAAAAGGAACTAGTTCCAGTTCCAGTTCCTTCAATAATGAAAGGAACTATTCCGTTCCTAGTTCCTTTCTAAAAGGAACTTAGTTCCTTTTAGTTCCTTTTTAAAGAAAGGTGTAATTTTAATTGGAACATTAAAAATTGCAATCTGCAAATTAAAAATTGAAAATTAAAAATTGAAATTTATTTTTGTATTTTATTTTTTGGAAAAAAATACATTTTCCGTAAAATTGGGACTAATTTTTTGTAATTTTAAAAATCAAAGCATAAAAATCAGTGAATACTACCTAATTAAAAATCGCGAACTAAAGAATTTGGAATTACTATTAGGAATTTATTGGAAATTTGGAAAGTGTAATTGTCATCTAGTAATGGAGTTCTTTGGTCTGAAGGGTTGGCCACGCGACTACAGGTAGATAGATGTCCATTGTGTTAGGGTAGGTGACGACTGGTTTGAGTTATTTTTAGATGCCAAATAGTTAGGGAGACATCTGACTGCTGACAGAAACAAATATGTGGCTTCTAGAAGAGTGCAATTTTTCGGAGTTAAAATACAGTCAAGTTTAAAGAAAAGGAACTTAGCAAAAATCGTTACAGTTCCTCAAAAAAAGGAACTAAACCGTTCCATAGTTCCTCCCTAGAAAAAAGAAACTAAGACGTTCCATAGTTCCTAAGAAAAGGAACTAGTTCCTAGGAACGGAACTATTTCGTTCCGTTCCTACCCAACACTGCTGATTTATGTAAAATGTATAATAGCCACTTCCTCCAGGTTATAATCTGCTAGGTAACGAAATGAGACTAAATAAAATTCTAGGCAATATCAAATGTTCATGCATTTTTCAACATTTTAAAATGTTTAAAAACTAAAAATGATTTTCAAACACTCGGGAATTGCATTAATGATTGCAATAACTATTTAATCAATGTGAAGTATCAATTTATCCATTTGGATATCATAATTCTAGCAAAAGCTATAATAGGTAATCGCAAATAAAAAGTGATAAACTATTGGTTGGTTAACATCATTTACAATTTTGAAATCCGATTGCATTTACAGAAAATCCGGGATTGTTCCTTTATGCACGACCACGAGGGAACGACTGCCAAAATCCATCTGTGGGAGGACAAAAAAGTTTTGAAGATGCAAGCAAAGGAAGCCTACCTCAGTCAGTACTTCAAATAATCTCCAAAAAATCGATTTTATTCAAGCCAAATTGCAGTAAATGAACAATACTATACAGTGATGACATTGTTGTGTGCCAAATTAACTTAGAGAATATTGTACTCGCTAATCAGCTATACTTTACTGCACAGTGAGTTTCAATATCAATGTACATCGTTAAAAATTATTGTGACAAATTATACCACAAATTAATAAATAGTTACTCATGAAAATAGATCTTAACATTGCCAAATATGTGTAAGTTTGATCTACCACCTAAAATATCATGATCATTGATTGGGACAATACAATATAATAAAATTATAGTGTGGTGTGCCACAAAAGATCGTAAGGTAGGTAGCGTTAATAATTTGGTGGCACATTATTAGGTACATAGCAGTAACAAACCGAATAATATTATCTAGATTAATATTAATTACTAAACAAAAGTGGACAACTAATCGAGATAAGCGTAAAATATACTTTTAACAAATAGTAGATAATCTTAACTTTATGTATGGATGCCATAATTCAAGAAAAGCAGTTCAAGAAATAGCCAAATTTAGGGTCTAATGTAGACATATTCTGGCAATTTGCTCAGTCAATCATAGCCCAAAACTGGTTACATACTACTTCTAGATAGATAGAAGAGACCTACTGCTACTTTTAAAAATATCAAAATGTTATTTTGTGATGTGTTAAAGCTAGATGCACAATTGAACTCGTGACGTTGGTAGGACCAAATCCATTCAGTGTAAAATGGGTTATAAATGAAGAATTTAAAAGTTTTGAATTCATAACCTGTCCCTTCACATAGATCAGAATTTCGTTTTGCGGAAAAGTGTTTTACTAAACCTATGAGAAGACCACCTCGTGAGCTTTATCTCTAAAATACTCACAGTTCTAAGACAGTACCTACCTTTATATCTTATTCTTATTCATGAATCAAAAACACTTTATAACATTATATATACTAGTGTATACCATGTACAAAACCAAGTGTAAATTCTGTTCTCGTAAAATATTTATCACGACTATGTCAATTGTGCACCGTGCTTTAAACCTGAGTGTAAACAAAATCACATACAAATTAGAGTTGCCAATTGTAACAGCAGACCGATTGTGTAACTCTCATATTGAATTGTCACTTCACACCTTTCACTTCTAGCCAAAGCAAACCAAATCAAAGGCTGTCTCTTTCCGCTATCTGCTGAAAGCTAAAGATGTACTGTACAATCAAAATGAAAGTTACACAATTGCACTACAGTTTCCTTTATTATTTGCCAGCTTTGTTCGGATGCCCCAATCATTTATTTAATTTTATTATTAATTTTCTGGAAAATTAAACATGATCCCCATTTGCTTATGTGATTTGTTCTTTTATGTGGTATATATTCCTGGGTCTAGGTCAATGTTTCTGATTTTTTAAATCATTATTTGTGCCAAGTTGACAACCTAAGAAAAATGATTAGGTACCTACCTTACCTACAGGTAGAACAAGGGGTTAATAGCAGCCTGGTTTAGCACAATAAAACGTTTTGTTAATTACAATTACAATTAATATTAATTGTTATTTTTTTAGTATTATTGAACTAACAACTTGAATGGTACTAGGTATCAAGTTTTAGGATCTCTTTGAGTGGAACTAAAAATCTTGGCAATTCTTTTAACTTCTTCTTTGTTCAATACTACTGCTTGATTAAGTTCGAAACTGCCCATACTATCAACTAATCTACTACCTGAATCTTTGTAGTTGCCTTCCGCTGCATCTGTTTCATTTGTTTTTCCTACAACACTTCCTTCATGCACTGAATTCCCTCCTTCCGGTGCTTCCCTTGATGTGAGGCCTGACAATTGCAGTACTAATGCTTGAGTATCAACAGATGAACTACATCTTATGTTTAACTTGCTTTCTTCGACACCCTTCACCAAGCTCTGGGGTTGATCTACAGGCGACAAACTTTCCAGATCAATTAACGGTGGAGAACTTGAGTTTGTTCCTCGTTCCTTTGTGTTACGATTTTCTACACTTGTATCAACTGTCATCAACTCATCGCCTACTTCTGATGATACGTGAGGCCAAGATTCTTGACAGCTTTCCTCGTTGGTTTTATTCGTACCAAACCTATCACAATCAAAGGGGCCCGAAGTTTTGAGATTCTGGAATTTGTTCACACCATTGTTAACATTTTGAAAGCTCACTGATTTTTCACTAGGTTGTTCAGTTCCAACACTCGGACTGGCATTGGCATCAGTTAATGGCACAAGTAAATGTTGAAACAACAACGGGTTGAACACATTATCCAGTCGGATTTCACGAGCAACCGTTTCCATTAAGTAACTTGTCAGAGCATCGAAATCATTTGTGCTTTCATCGTCATCATCAAAATGATCTTCACTGCTCAATATATTTGAGAGACGAGGATCTGCGACAGTTTTGGAATCAATGCGACCTGTACATCTCCTCTTAGATTGACCATCAGCATGGTCCATCAAATCATCACTGTTGTTGTTTCCTCTTGAACTCTCCTTTCCCGACATAGATTGGTGCGGTTGAAACCCAGGAGTTGATGTATTTGAAAGTATGTGCCCGGAATATTTCAACGAAGGATCACCAGCAGGCAGCAGCTCGCAGTCCACAAGGGACAAATTAGTGTCTTGATCATGATGAGGTCCATTAGTTACGTTGTCCAGCCTACGTTTCAGTCTCTTGGTGATAACATCTAGCTCCGATAACTTGTCCCTAAAATATTAAGAAAAGACTTAGCGTAATACATAATGGTAGAAAACACCTCAGTCAGTGGCTTTAATGTGTTGGCTACTCTGTAGAAGTAAATAAAACAACACAAAGTACTATTCAAAACTTATAAGAAATACTTTTGTATTCCACAGATTTTTCTGTACGATGGCTGACACAAGGTTTTGCAGACAGATCAACATGAGGTTGATTGGGAATTTTAATAAAGTCCATTAAAACATTATAATCAAATGTATTAAGCAAGAATGAACTTACTTCAGAGCATCAGAAAGACAAGCTGGTGTGAAATAATCTGTAGCATCACCAAGAGAGATCATTTCACATTCTCTGCTATTTGATTCGTGGCCCGAACATTGTACTGTTTTCCGCGATGTTGCTTGTAGGACATCAGAAGAGACCGTTTTCCTCAAACCATCAGTGACCATCCCTAAATCTGTAGGTAGGCGGTCACCATAATTTATGGCAATGGCAAGATCCAACGGTGTTATCGTAATCTGAAATACCCAATGATTATTGATTTGTAAGCTGAGAAACTTCTAATGACTACCTATCCAACTTAAAATTGTCAAATAAATACACATATTTACTACAATGCTTGCTAATCTATGAAAGAATGAAAATAAGTGAAAACATCATTATGCCTAGTTATAAGTTAGGTATAAGTCGACAACAGTAGGTACAGTTTGTTCAAATCTTCTTTACAACGACTATGGTGGCGAAGATTGGCAACGAAAATGATGTACTACGCTAACACCAACCCCAAAATGAAAATCAGCTAGAACTTAGGTAGCACATTCAAGTTAGCGAATGTAGTAACTTGAATTCAAGTTAGCAAACTTTGCACTTTGGAAAGTTTAGGTTGGCAAAGTATGAATTCAGGTGGAAGGTCTGGATGGTGCTGCTTAGTTACACCCAAGCGGCATTGTAAGAGTAAATAAGTACCTTAATTTGTCCATTGCAATGTCCCATAAAATCCATTATGTTAAACCAGCCACAGACACATTTGAGACCGAAAGCCAACACAGTAAGGTCGACGACCGCATATCCCATATGAACATCGCAACAATCGTTTTCATCAGAAGAGTTTGAAGATTGCCACACTTTAAACAGCAGCCTTTCATTCAACTGAAACAGAAAATACAAATCACTTCTAAAAAACTACTTTTTGCAAGCGCAAAATAATTTCCTCAGGGGGTTCATTCACTAATTGGTATCTACCAAATTACTTGAGTTCATAATCTATGCTGTGCAATGTCATCCATCAGAAATATTCTACAAATACTATAAGCCTCCCGGGCAATGATCATAGCAACAGTGTCAAAATAGGTAGCCTTGTCCATGTGGTCCCTTAAGTATTAAGATTACAATTATGTAAATTGGAAATAAATACTGAGAATGGCATAAAATACTACCACTTACATTTGAAACAAGTTCATTTGAAAGCTTGACATTTTCATGCCATCGCCACACAGGATCAGACCCATTTGCTAACGATGTCACCATCGTTTCCGAAGTGCCAGTCAGAAAACTGACATAATAAGTACTCTTTTTGCTCTTGTCAGCATTGTCCGTGGATGTACTGCCAAGATGTAACGCACTATCAATCTCCACACGAGCACAAAAACAATCGCTATGATTCTCGGCAACTATACCGGGTTGAGAAATCAACGTCTCAGGAGTAGAATCTCGTGTCACAAGATCATAGTTCATTTGTGCATCTGTTTGAGTTTCCACACATTGGTTACTTTTTGTGCTTCTAGGTATTTTCACTTGACTCTTCATTGGAAAATTTTCACTCAAGAGAGTTTCAGATTTATTTTCAAGTGAATCAGTTTCAGTCTGAGTACATTGATCAAAAAGAGTAATCGAGTTCGTGTATTCTCCAATCTGAGGGTCTGTCGACAGATCTTCATTTCTCAATGGCGAACACTGAGATTTCTCTTTCACCCGCCGAGTAATTAACAAATCATTTAGCGATGCCAACACCCTCGAATCTGCATTAGATCGTGATGCTTTCAAGGTATTGATACTTTCTGATGTTTGTTCAAGATGATGAGAAATCCGATTTAACAGCTTATCAGTTTGTTCAGTGAGCATAGGTTGACAATCCGATGAAGAACTCGAAGAATTCGGTGCTCGTAAGTTACTTGAAACAAATGGTGTTATACAACGAACTGAAGAGCCTTCCTTCATTCCTCGAGATTTCTCCAGCAGTTGGATCTGTTCTTCAGTGCCTAGGCACAAGATTGCGTAAAAACAACCAACGGCAAGCTGAGTAGCTGGATTAATGACGGTCACCCAGCCATCCACTGCTATAATGGGTTTCTGTACAAAATTAAAACATGGATTATCAGCAAAATGTTTCTTCAATACGTTTTCACAAATGTGCATTTTAATTTTGTTAATATATTTTTAGCTACTTAAAACACTATTCAAAGTAGATATCTAGGCATTACCTACTAGCACCACAATGACAATGGAGATAATAAGAGGCAGTAATTTAGACTAGTAGTAAGCAACCAATAAAAATGAGTCTTACGTAATGTGCTACATTCTTAAAACCTTAAGAAGCTCTATCCTTGGTCTGAGACCAAGATTGCACTATCAGCTCTCTTTCAGTTTTATAAAATTAATTTGAACATTCTTTTCGTGTAAAAATAATATCTCACTAATCACTCTGAGGACATTTCCTCAAAACACTTTAAAGCAAGCAGAACAAGAAGCACTGTAGGATTTAACAGATCACTCCTTAAGTGAGATTTGTAGGTACCTACTTAACAACCAAAAAACCAATATTTTGGTGAAAGAGATGGTATCGCAAAGAGCAAAGAAATATTATGAGATTTAAACGAGCTGCATGTATGATCTAGTTCGTTCAGAGCAATGCAAATAACCAGTTATGTGCAGAGTTATTTTGGTTTGAACCATCGGGCCTCTTACACTGGTAATTTGATCATCTGTCAAATCAATCAATATGGTAGTAGGTACACTCGGCCAAACAAAACTTGAATGTTCAATAAATCTGATAGGCTGATAAATGTAAGATCGCACCATCAGAAGCCAGTCTAAGCGATCTCGTTGTCTCACTCTAGTAGGTGACCTCACATTTCAATGATAATAACAAGCTTTGATTGGTTATGGGACATGTAGCAGTCATTCAAATTTGGTCAACGTTCAAGTTTTGTTTGGCCGAGTGTACCTACTTTTCGTTTTCAACACTGCATGTTCGCATAAGTAGTCATAACATTAACAGGAAAACTCCACCAGACTTACATCAGAGTTCAGAGCATGTTTCACCAGCGCAGAATCTCGGAACGAAACAAAGAATGCGTGAATTGGAAGCTTTGCTATCCCAATCAAATTATTTTTCAATTGACCATCACGTTGCCACACCTCAACAATGAGAAGATTATTTCGACTCTTCTCTACAAGTTCCTTGGTCAAAAGCACAGGGGTTTGCTGTAGATGTTTAACACAAAAACGGTAATTAAAAATCACTAATCGAAGGTAGGTACCTAGTCATGTTTCGTAAGACAAGACAAGAGTATGTCTGCTCAATTGTTATTATTTTATCAACAGATCAGGGAGAATAGAGAGTTTGTCTATGAGGAGGACAGCTTATGTTATAACAAGGACGTACATACCTGGTGGAAATGGAAATGCTGAGTTTGAGTATCTGCACACATGTTTGATACAGTTCCCTCGTCTGTCCCAAACTCTCGGCACGTGAGAAACAAATTCGAAAGTCCAAAGTTTTGTCCATCAGAAATGTGTAGAAGACGATGCAATACAACTCCCTAAAACAATTTAAAGTATTGAGCAACTTCATAGAAAATAAAACAAACACCTATGTATTTTGGAAGGAGAAATATCAGAAGAATATTAGTACTCTGGGTACGTAGTAGCCAGTAGGTACCAACATAGTTGACTTCATGATGTTGAGAGTATAGAGATTAATTTTGAGATTTAAATGGGAACAGAGTCAGTATGGTTTTCAAGTGAATATGAAGAAAATAGAGAGGAAGAGATAAACGAATAAGTGGCTGTGAAGCTAGGTCTGTAAAACATGTTATTATGACACAGCAAGTCTTGTTCCATCATTTCTTCTGTTATTGTGAAATTGATGTGTCATCAAATACATCTCACCTGCATTAAGGGCTCTACTTCAACGTAGGTTGAAATGTCACTTGACAACTGTGAACTCTCCAATCGCTTTATACTCTCTCCACTTTTGCTCAGAACACTAAACAAATCTTCTCCAAAATGTTCACCATCCAAACTCAGGCCAATTTTAACTTTTAAACAACCTAGTGGGTAATTCTGATGGCTCATACTATTAATATTTATTATTGGAATGTCCTGAGTCTGTGAGTAATACTTCATCTGCAGCAGATCTGATATCTGGAAATATGCAGTGCCAATCGATACCGGAAGACTCTGATTTGCATGACGAGAGAAGATGTTAAAGTTGATAACACAGTCACGAAATGTATGGGAAAGACCAAGGGTGCTGTGAGTTAAGTCATATGTTGATGTGGTATCAAAACGAATTTCTGTAACAAAAAATACATCATCAATGTACTCAATTACTTGATAATAGTTCTAATTAAAGCAAGAATTAGTAACTAACTTCTACTGCATTATCTTATCATAATCACAGCATTAATGTAGGTACCTCTACCTAAACTAAATCCACATTATTGTACAAATGTATGATAGTAAATTATTCTAAAAATATGCCAAATGCCTTGAGTTCATGGGAGTTTTCAAAAGATATCTAGATGAAAGCCACAAAAAAATAGATGTGGATTTGTAAGACGATTTAATGAGATTACAATCTTGAGTTTAAATACACCACAAATGACTTCCATAAGTTTTGTGTTTCAATATTTCTATTTATTATACATACCCTGGCCAAGTAGGCTATCAGAACAAAACCATGTGATTTTTCTGTTTGATTGATCATCGAGTTTTATTTTCCTTTTTGTGGCAAATTGGGCTGGAAATTCGTGTTTTACGTCGAAGGAGACTTCAGATGAAAAAGCCTTCGCACACTGGTTGCTCATCACATCTGATGAATTCGTTACCATTTGCACACCAGAATCATTCAATTTCATAGAAATAATTTGAATTTTTAGGCCGTTTATGCTGGATATTGAATCATGTGCTTCCTCCATTTTTTCTGAATGTTGATGTTTTGAAACCATGTTATAAGTTGAGTTCTGTTCCTTATTTGAAGAATAAGATTTTGAATCCATCCTGTGACTCGACAAACATGGTTGAGACAGTTCCATGGGCACTGCTGAAATACTACTGCCCGATGCACTCGCTGCAATTCCATCCAAGGAAGAGGTAATGTTGCTGCCTAAAATTTAAAGTAAATAGCATGTCATGTCACTGGAATATAAATATTGAATCATAGAACGAAAGCTTTGTTTTAAAGAGGTACCTATCTACGTAGCCATGCATTTAATTAAGAAGACAGGAAGGGCAAATTATGCTAATTTTTTGAAACCATTTCATCACAAAATAATGGCAATAAATTAACGTACCATGAGAAGACAAATCTTTTGGGATGAAGGCATGATTGAAAATCATTTCACTTTGGTCACTTGTTGTCTGAACAGAGCTTGAAGAATTCGTTTCCATGCTGCCGTCATATTTCAATGTGTCCACACTTTTAATAGAGCTATCACAACTATCTTCCAGAACGGATTTCATCATAGCTTCCCGCAGATTTTTTCCGTCTTTTATAATTTCTGATAAAAGCTTCAAACTTGGTCTTGATTGAACACTACTGAAATCTTTTAATGCTACACGAAATTCAATGTTGAGATCACCAATTGCATTGTTGAAAATATCATAAATTACAAAATTGTTCCGATCACCAAATTGGCTTGCGACAGAAGGAATGTCCCTAATATCTACAGTGCTTATTAATGTATTGAACTGTTTGTCTATCAAATTCAACCTAACAAACTTGCAGTCTTTCAAGTACTTGTCGAATTGATCACTTGGTGTTCGAATATCATACTTGTAAGTAAGGTGGAAATTACTCTTTGATCCATTCTTCAATTCTTTAGGCCTGAAATTCAAAATAAACTATATTAATACATGAAATAACAAGGCATGGGAATTTGCAATGTGATATCGGTTACATCACAATGGTTGAAGAGGTCCAGTTCATAAACTATATTAATCTGTAGACACTCAAACAAATAATAAACGGTACCTATTCGAAAGAAACGGACTGGCTGACAAAGGTTTCATTGCATCATCCCATGAAGTCTGAGCTAATGCATCAACTAACTCCAGTAGGTAAGCTCTGATTTCATTGATAATAACAAGGGTTGATTGTCAAGGAACCTGACAGCAGCCAATACGTTTCGCTCAAATACCGTTTTTACATATCCTAAGAACCTGAACAGAGCACTGTCACCAATGACAATGTGTGTCATGCTCATGCATGGTTAAGTAAATATGTAAAGTACAGAAGAAATGTAATTTCTACTTCGCCAGCTTAAGGCACCTGTTACTTACCTAAACCATTGACTAAAATATTAGGTATGGTTCGGTTCTTGTGATCTAGCTCTAGCCTGTAAACTAGCCTACCTACTAGAGTTAAATTCCTTGAACCAGCCTCAATGGAGGCTGCACACTAAGATTTCTCCTTGGTGCCTTACCATTCATTCAAGTCAAGTCCTGGTTTAACGTACAAAATTAGATCTTCGTAAAAATGACGACACAATCCAGTTTTCATGTTCGGTCTAGTTCGATATTATAGGCCTATAAGCTGGGACAAGGTGGTACCTACATCTAGTACTCTGGACTGAACAATCTGTTAATTTTTATTGTAAAACTTTAAAGTACCTATGTCGGTTGAACAATCGATCTGCTTTGATGCATGTCAAAGCAGATTGATGGTTCAATTGTCATGTGATGATGTCAATGATTTATTTTAGTAGATAGAGTAGGTACCTACCTACTTCTAGTTCTGCAAGTTTTAAGAAGCTAGGCTAGACATCTTCTGGACAGAAGCTTTTCACTAGTCTACATTCTTGTAGCCATAGGCTCGTAGGTAATAGTTAGAGTGAATGTAGTGTGTGGGTAATTAAGTAGTACTCATAGGGGCTGTGTGGCCGAAGAAAACAGTCTCAATTACCATAGGTAGGTATACATACTAGGTACTATACCATAGTTACCATAGTTCAACGAAGTCGTTGTCTCCCCACCATTTCACTGCAACACCGACCGCAACAGGTGAATATTTAGCACTCAAAGTACCTTCAAGTTTCAAATGCAAGTATCCCCTCAATTTACCATCGACTGATGGCGGTAATGTGCGAGGATTTAGTTGTACTACTGATAGTTCACTCATAGTGGTCACATACTAGATACGACATGTACCAACAGCCGCTATAAATTTGATCATGAATATTTACAGAGTGCATGGTTATAAACTGATTTCAAAGGGTGAACTGGAGCTTTCAACACATACGGTAATAAACGGTAAAGAAAAACAACAATGTCAACTTGTGTCAACACACTACGCAAATCAACGCAAATCACGGCGACTTGGAAGTGGAACCTGGAAGTCTGCGCTTGCGCACTGACTGAACTGTTCAACAGTCAACACGGCCAAAGAAGATGACGAGAAAGTCTTGCGAAACAAAGAACCAAAGAGAATCAATCATTGCCACAACTTCAACCCCAAAAACACTGAATACACAGTTAAGTTGGTATCAAAATATCAACAAAGCTACGTCACGATGGAGTGAAGCTGGAAACTCTGGAAACTCGATCGAACTCGAATCCTCGAATCGAAGTCAACAAACCATTGTTTTGTTGCTGAAGAATCATGGCGTCCTGTTCTTCTGCTGTTAATACTCACACATATTATTAAATTATAGATAATAACCATTACTTTTTATACCTTTGATCCAAGACTGTGATTTTTATTGAACAAAAATGGGTATGAGTTTAATTTACTTCTGGCATGAATCATAGGTTACGATCTTCTCTATCTTGAAGGGGTGGGGCTTTAAATGGCACACGTTGAATCATTCAAAAAGCTTAATCTTATCTTTCTTCCTCGTACCTACCTAATTAGTAGGTAAAGCGATAATTGTTATCTCGCAGTGCTATTAACTCTCTTTTGGCGTACTGTTTATTCGTCAGTGTATAGTTGGTTGCCACAGTGAAAGATATTGTAACTAGGACCCAAAATGTCGAAAGTTTTGGATGAAGATTCTGGTAAAGACATGGAGGATACTCCAATGCAACCCATACGCAAGACCCGCTATGGTTATTCTCAAGAAAGCTTGGGGAGATATTCTGAACATTCCTTGCATTCAAATTATCGTTTGGGTGGCTATACTAAATCTGGTAAACAGTTGGCAGTCATTCCATTGTGTCTGTTATTTTATTAGGCTCATATTATTTTGTTGATGTTCTTCATAATGTATTTTTTATATTCTAGGGAGCCAATGCAGAGACTGTATGACTCGCATTCCATATGCAACTCTCATTGCTACAATTATGTGTATCGTTGGTGTCGGGGTGTTTTGTGGAACAATGTATCGCGGAGCAACTTTGAGCGCTCTCATGTTCGATCAAGTATTCCATCTGCGATTGGCTTGGTAATAATTGTATTTCTAACACACCAGTGTTGCATGCATGCTTGCTATGTTATGCTTCAGAGAATAGATATGGAGTATTAATCTGGATCACCAGAATTTTTTACCTCAAACTTCGAAGTGCCAATTTCAGTATTTAGATACAAATTGCTCCACATATCAGCAAGAATTGCACATTTTTACACTAACTCAAAATTGTCAAGCTCGTAGACAGTAGGCACCTGTAAAACACAAATTACAATGCAGGAGATAGGGCAACAGGTGTTGTAACTAAATAATCCACTGTGCCATACACTATACACTATATTACACTATAATACACTATATTGGCCATGTACAAAATCTTTGCAATTTATTCTCTTTGTTATAAAAGTGTGGTAACGTTCATGAATTTTAATGTTTAAAAACAATACTTTGACCTGTTGGTTCCTTCAATGTTTTTTTTTAATTTTATTTTTATACCTACTGTGCAAAATCAAATGGAATTAAATTGTACGATCCAATAGTAATCAATTAATAATGGGTACCTACCTTGGTACTTTAGTAGATCACATTGAACTGAACAATCTCATCTTATTTATTCCAGGCTGGAAGCAGTTCAACTAGTATTTGTTATTCTGGGTGCCAGTATGGGAGCTTTGGGCTTGATGATCTTATTCGTCGGATGCCTTGCCACTGGAGCAACAAGGCAGAAAGTGTATCGTGCTTGGGGAGCTCGAGTTGGCGGAAGAATATCTTGTGCTGTCGTAAGTCTCCCATTTCATTTATGTATTTTCAAATATTGTATTTCAAATACATTATTTCAGAGTAGGTATTTTGTATTCAGCATTAATAAAATACAAAATACTGTAAAATGTATTAAGAGTCGACAGGACTCGCAGAAAATTTCGATTCCGATGTGAAAAAAATCTTAAAAATGCATGAAAATGCATTAGCTATGGGTTGTACGTGACATTTGTGACATTTAATCGTGTGTTGCATGTTGCATATACTGCTGTGAAGTAAGTTATTTTAATTACAATATTGAAAACCACAAAAAACCATAAAAAGGCGGCCCCTACTTTTTTCTTAACGGCTTGACCGATTGCTTTCAAAATTTAACAGCATCGAGATAAAGAGTAAATCTGTGCCTCTAGTGATCCAAAAAAATAATAAAAAATGTTTTTTCTCGTTTTGAGGAAGTGCTAACATGGGCAATATATTAGTCTTTTTGGCACCTCTGCCCTGAAAATTCTAAACAAAAAATAACACTTTTGGCCCACTAGAGGCACAGATTTATTATTTACCTATCTATAATCTGTGAAAATTTGAAGACAATCGGTAAAGCCGTTTAGAAAAAAGTAGGGGCCGCCTTTTTGTGCTTCATAAAACATGGATTTCATCAAGTATCGTAGACTCTTAATGTCTAATGATATGAATTATATTCAGCTTCTCACAAATTTTAAATGAACAAATGGAAATTGCATTCAATTGGGCCTCATGAGCCAATGAGATACTTCACTCACCTGGCTGGCTCTGAAATCAGTCACTTACTTTGCAAATAATGAGTGCTATTGTGTAAATTAGGTACCTAGGTACTTGTTATCTGAAGTAATGTGCAATTACCTAATTGAAGATTTTGTATTACGAATTATTAAAAGTGTGATTATCGTGCTGTGTACCTATGCAATTAGGTACACTTACACATTAATTAATTTTCACTACTAGCCTAAAAGAAGTACCTAATGTATAATTATTAATTATTGAAGATTACAATTTGTTTTTGAAATGAATTACAATTTTTACATTGTATGTTTTGATTCTTCTAAAAATCGGGCATTAAAATAAAATTTAAAATTCATATAATCATAAATCTGAAGTAAATAATAATAAATCTAGGGCTCCCATAATCTAAATGTGAAAAAGCGGGACAAACTATACCTGAATTAAAATCTCGTGCGACGACAATGGGGGTCTGGGGGGAGGGCCCCCCAGCCACATGCGGGTCCGGGCGCATAGCCCCCGGGATTTTTAAAATAATTTATAGGTACAGCATGATTTAGAGCATTTCTACGTATTTTTGACAGGAAATAAAATGTGTTTCTTTGACTAGATTTACCATTCAACAAGTCTGCATATCAGATGTTTTAAACTTGTTTCTATTTGTGAATGATATGGTGGAGGCTAGGTACCTACTGGTAGTTTTGTAACTTGGAAGAAGTAACTAATTATTATCATACATTTTAGAGGTCATATCAACTGTCCGTAAAATTGCATTTTCTACGGGGTTTACCAATCACAAAACCAATTAGGAACGATGAATGTAAAAATTACGACTAGATCCCATCACAAGACTCCCCACAGTTGACCCCAGTTGACAATATTCTCGCTTGTATGCACTTTTAAATCGAATTGAAAATAAGCGGATTTTTTGCAACTTGATTTCTCAATTTTTTACAGGTAGTATTGAAAAATGGGACAAATACATTTTTTTTAAATCTATGTTGTGGGGACAACGGGACACTACCTCAAAAGAACAGACTGTCCCGTCGAAAAGGATATGAATGGGAGCCCTAAATAAATCATAAAATTTTTACCTTCATAAATGTTAGGTATTTGTCGAAAGAATTATTATTTTGGAATGTATTTCCAAATAGTATTTAAAAATATGTATTTTAAATACGTGTTGTGATGTATTTTGAAGTTAGGATCTAAAGTATTTTGTATTTAACAGCAAAAAATTTCCAGTATTTTGTATTTCTGATACATTTTTAGTGTATTTTGCCCATCTCTGATTCTGATTAGTGATTTATCATAACTTTGAATTGCAACTATTGTTTATGTATTCCCATTCTTGTTTAGTTTATGGGCATTACGTATGTCTTACAAATTGCGTGGATTCTGATGCTCTCCTTCCTCGTAATCGTTACGGCTACCTACACAACATTCTGGGCAATGTGTTCTTCTCCTCGAGTTCAAAATGAGCATAAATGCATTGATTTTACACAATTTGGTGAGTTTTTTTATTTAAAAAGTTACGTATTTGTCAGGCCTATATGGTATGGGTATGTAAGTAAAACCCAACCCTCCCTATTCCACTTAATGTGGTACGTACTATGTTTTAATTGTTTGTATTTAGCTAGTACAGACACAGTATGATATTTAAAAAAATTGATCCATGGCAGCTCCTTGTCATTATCAAGCTGATTGAAATATGAATGGTAGGCTAAAGAGCAGATGGATGTTGCTAAATGCCATTCATTCTACCCCCCGACGGCTGCCACCTTATCGCGGTGGTGGGGTTTGTGTTGGTGTTGGCCAACGATCCATTGCAGCTACGCCGGCGAGCATATTATGCTCATGTGTAAGGGCTACCCATGCCGGACAGGTCAATGGTGAGGTCCAGACAAAGAGCAGCCAGGGTTGGCCTAACCATGTCCTCCCTTGAATTGGCGGTCCCCATCGGGCCGGCCTTCCCCCTCGAGATGGTGATCCCCCTGAAATCGGGTTCCGCCGGCCCGAATCCTTACACCCCCCGGTCCGTCCCCATTCCGGCCTGGCCTTCCCACCAGTGCTGGACTCCCCCGGATCGGGCCCGTTAGGTCAACCCCCTCCCAATGTCCTCCACTTAATTCAACAAAGTTTAAAGTAAAATAATTAATGTGCGCAATATAACCTCGTCGTTGACGCGCCGTTAAACCCTATTAATCTAATCTAATCCATTCATTCTAAAATATGTTTTTCCTATGGGATTTCCTGCGGCCGTCCTTTTTTACTGGGGTTTTTTCGTGGTATTTCCTCAGTTGACAGGCAAAATGCTGGGAAGGTACCATACTAATAGGCCACGACCGCCTCCTTCCCACCTTCCATCCTTACCTACTCTTCACCATCACCTCCCAATCATCATCATAATCATTCATCCGTCGCCATTAGCCTCGCTGCAGAACAGTGCTGGGAAATTCCATGGTAACTCACGTTACATTGGAGGATTTTTTTCCTAAAAAAATTGCAAAATAAAGGACACATTTTAATTTAGGGTTCAGGTTAAAAGTTTGATATGTAGACAAGTACCAGTTTGTAATTTAGGAATGGTAAAATGTTATAAATGTTGTTCACCTTTTGGCCTGTAATAAATTTTGGTTGGTAACTCACATTACATCAAATGTGTTCACTTATTCTGCATTCAAAAGTCAATGCATTTTTGTCCTCAAAGCAAATAAATATAATTTACAACCAATTATTTTGTGGGTCCCTAATGATAAAGGTATACGATCCAAGGGCAGAGACAATTGTAAATATTATGAATGTGTTGTGACTTAATTATTATTTTTTTTTTGTAGGTAGGTAGGTAACTCATGTTACATTTTTTGGTAACTGACGTTACCTGACGTACACGCATACTAAGCAGGAAATTAGTCAAAAAATGGAAAGTTATTCATCTTGAACAGAGCATAAACTCATTCTAATACATTTTAGAAAATTTGTTTAAATAATTTCAAAATCAAAATATTATTTTTATTATCAAAAAATTTTTTGATTTTTTTTCAAAAATATATTTAACAACAAAAAACATTTTTTTTCTGGCTCACGTATACAGATAGTTGTAAATTAGTTCAAGTTGACAAAATTAATCTGCCCCAAAAAAAGATTTTGTAGGAAATTATGTGTTTTCGACAAAATGAAATCATTAAAGTGCGGTCAATTGTGGTATTCATGTTAGCCCCAAAAAATTGTATTCCAACAACTTTTATAACCATCTTTAAATAAATTTAAAAAAAAAAAAAAATCTCAAAAAGTAATACATTTCTATGGAATTGCCCTGCTACGTCAAGCCCCAGACAAAAAAAATTTATCAAGTAAAAATTAGTATGTAGTTATAGGTATAGCTACCTAGGTATATAATTTTTGGAAGCTACACAAATTCCAAAAAGTCAATAAATTACCTGATTTCACTGAATATGTTACTGACTCCCTTCAACTCTAGGTATAAAAAAGAATCGAAAATTTTGCGTGTTGGTAATTTGATTATTATTTTGTTAGCGACGACCTGGGACGTAAATCATAACTCATTGTCGGGTAATTTTGTCTTTCAGATTTTATGTTTCCAACCAACACTCGTGAGGAAGATATGACTATATGTGAGATGCATGAAATCAAGCTTTTCTGCAAGGACTATGTGGAGAGGGCAGAGATGATGTTTATATTGGCTACAGTGTCATCTCTTCTTGTCAGTTTAAGTCTTGTAAGTACCTACATGTTGAAAACTAACTACCCACTATATTTTAAGTGACACCATAGGAAACCGCAGTGGCGGTCTGCCCCGGGGTGCCAAGGTGCGATCGCATCCCGGGCCCCTATCTTTTATGGGACCTTTTTTCCATATAAAGGGCCTCTATTTACATTTTACTGTCGTTTTTCATATATAATCAGCATTTTTACTCATTTTACATACATTTTTTCTATCTCTACTTTGTTTTATGGGCCCTGTAACATGTTTATCCGGGCCCTTTTCCTCATCGCATTCCGGTCCTTTTCATCCCAGACCGCCCCTGGGCAACCGACCAGTTATTGCAGATCGTCATGGCCGAATTGTCTTTTGTACCCTGTCTTTGCAAGCAGCAAGCTGTTTTAGTCAAGCATTTTCTATCGGGAAATGCCAAAACATCAATTTCAAAAAAATGTGGGTTATTTCTTGAGGCCTGGACCCTTCTGACTTCATCACATTGAAAGATTAGAAAAATGCAGTATTAAGGTCTTGAGGCAGTTCGAGATAGAAAAGTTTGTTTCTAATTAGTAATTATTATAAGTTAAATTATTGGAGATAATGCATGCACTTATTTTGTAATTTAGCATGTACAAGTCAAATGTATTCAATAAAGCTTGTTGTATTTTTTGCTTTTATGGTTTGTGAATAATTGAATATAATTATCATACAATAGCTGATCATTTGATCTCTGAAATTTGCAGTAATTTTTTGAATCTATTCTGAAGAGAATTACAGAATTTCACAGAGATTTTAAATTTCTATAGCATAGGAATACGTAATAGCATTAGCTACTACTACGATTTGCACTCCAGAAAAAGTTAACTCTGTCTATTACTGCTGTAATTGCTCGATGTGTCATGCTTACTTTATATTTTAGGTTCACTATTTGATGTGTTTGTCTGCTAACTATGCACACATTCGAGACCATGAGAAGTTCCAAGAATTACAAGAGCTCCAAATTCTACAGGACCCCGATTTGTCGATGACTGGGTCAAAAGATCGGTTCTAGGATACTGCCAAAGAAATCTTTGGGGAAGAACATTGGGAGTCTATTTCATCTATCTAGATGTACGATACCATTTCGCAAGGAGTATTTGACTTGGGGTGAAAATATACAGAATTAGGGCTGTGCCTAGGACCTTTTGGTTTTTAGAGATATACGTTACATACGTAATACGTATACAAATTTACACTTTGATATGTAAATGGTGATACCTTTTGGAGGAGAATAAATATTTACTAAACATTCTCATGTGTTTTTGGATCTGGAAAATCAAACCAAATATTTGCAAATCAACAATTTCTTATCTTATCTAAAGGGTTTTTAGATTTGCACAGCCCTACATTTCTATTATTATTAACACATGAAATCGATACATACAGGTATGAAGAGGTTTGGTAGGAGGAAGGTGTATACAAATCAGAACTCGGGTTGTTGATTCTGAGAGTTAAATGGAAAGTTCGGGATGGTTACCATGGTTATCTTGACTTGTTAAATTCTTTCCTAATGATTTCTTTGTGTAAATGTTTTATATGGATTTTTAAAATAATTACTTTATTTTCTTAAGCCATATTTATCACTTACTAGGTATTCAAAGACTTTGTGTGAAAAATGAACTTGTTGTTTTATATACCTAATATTATTTTTAAGTTTTATGTGAAATCTAGAACATCGATAGCTCGGTGAGGGATTTTGAGATCAGTAGTTAACGTCTTCGAGATCGAGAGCATGCATCTCTTCTCTAGTTATTCTAAAGAGGAGACTGTCTCACATCATCGATATTTGCTTTCAATTGTCAACTTACATCGATTATTGTCGGCCAGATTGATTGAGAAAGAACTGAGGTCACCACTTTTCATTTTTAAACATAGCCAGATCTGATATTTTAATATGTATTTTCTACCCAAGTGAAGTTCATTAATTAAGAAAAAAGAGATGCTATTTATTCAATATTTTAAGTATACTTTTATACAGAGTAAGGTAGTATATTTTCGTACAAAGCTTCTTTGTTAGTACATTACATATTATAATTATGCTAATAGTTCACAAACATGAAAACTTTTGCACATGAACACTTGTGCACATTGACACTTTTGCTCAAAACATTGAGTTTTATGTATCCATTAGGAATCGGATTTTAAAATGATAAGAAGCACAACTTCAATTTATATTTTAGATGGGGGAGGTGCATTTTTATAGCAATTTATTCGATTTGATAATAAACTGTGTATTACACTATAATGAAGGCAAGTAAAGTATGACTCTAGCTAATAAACATACCTTATTTTTTATACACATGTTTTGGGATCATATGAAGGCAGCTCAAAAACAAATGTATTATTATATTAGTACAGTTGATGGCAGTATTTACTATTTAGATACATAAACTATATGTATTATGTAAGCATCTACCTAAATGTGCAACTTATATTGTATCAGGCTCCAGCCATAGTAGCAAATGTAAACTCACCATCATTTTCAGGTTACATTTTAATCTGCATTAAATCAGCCATTACATCTAATCTTCTGATCGTACCCAATGACATAATCGTACCTTCTGAAAGCATAACTTTTACATTTTTAGGACTGAAACAATGACATTTTGTGAATGTCAGTTTGTGAAGACAAGTAAATGTAGACCCCAGTTTGTTAAATGATGTCGGTCAATAAATGGTACACATACCCTAATGACATGAACAATTTAATATTTATGTAATAATTCAGTTACTAGTTGTATTGTGTACCCTTCAGGTCAACTAATTTTTTTGTTGTTTTAGGGATGATCAATAAGTGTTTAGTTGATGATGTGCATTTCAGTTGAATTTTATCTATCTATGTGATAAGAAAAATGGCAAGCAGTTGCAAATCTATCTTTGCTGAATGATTGCGGCGAGGTTTTGCTACTTCATATCTTTATGATAATGATTAGACGAAATCTGAACGTTAGGTATTCTAGTTTCATAACATTCTCCTAATATGTCCATTTAAATTATGTGTGTAAATGAGTGAATATTCCATATTGTTTCATAGTATTCTTAGTTATTAAAAATCTACACAACTAAACTATGTTTTTACATTTTGTATAAAATACACCTGCACACTTTTAATGGAGTATATTTATTTATTTATTTATTGTCAGTTATCACAGAGTATAATACTTGTATGAACATTGTCAATTTTATAAAGTGAAATAAACATAATATTATAATAGAATAGTATTACAAATACAACCATAAGTACATTTTTAATTAAGTTACAAGAGTGATAGGAAGCAGAGCTGCATCAATTATTAAGAGTAGTGTACAAAAACGGTTGTTCCGTACTTGTCCTGGAATCAAATAAAATCATAGTTAAAAACAAGTGAAAAAACAGGTTAAAATTAATAGGGAGTCCTTCTATTAGATAAGAACTCATCGATCGAGTAGAATGAGTTGTCTAGTAGAAAAGTTTTAACTTTCGACTTGAAGTGAGTGTCGTCCTTGATGTCTTTGATCTTCCCTGGGAGTGCATTGTACAGCCTCCTGCCATTCTGCAAAACGCCGACAGACGAAATTCTGAGTCGGCAGAATTCGTGCCGCAGTTCAGAGGCTTGTCTTGTGCGATGGGGAAGGAGCTCGCCGTCGGAGAAGAGATGCAGATTGTTCCTTGTGAAGACGCACATCGCCAGAATGTAAAGGGAGGTATCATACTTAGGTATGATCCCTACAAACACTGGGCGGCCCGGGCTTCTGCCCATCTAGCGCCCAAGTGGGACGTCCCGGGCGGGAACTACTAGGGCATGCCCTGGGCCTGCCCAACGGAGCCCAACCGATCCGTTTTATCTGGCTGTAAAATTTCTAGGAATGTCCCGTCTTGGTCCCGCCCGGGAATGGCTAGGGACGGCCCGCGCGGGCGCTACGACTGTTTGAATTTGAGCTGCTCTAATGACTTATTTTTTTCATATTTATAACTTCATTTCTATAATAATTACATCTACATTTCACATGGATATATTGATTTAAGAATAAATATGTTTACAATTCCAAAGCAAAGTATTCATACCATTTTAAACGTTATTAGTAAAGTTTCTTTTATGAACTCAGCAGTCGGCCATCTTCGTGAATCAACTTGTTTCCGTTCTCCCTTCTTCATTTCAAACGCGGCGTTTGACGTTTGTTGATATTTTACTGAGTGTCATGAGTGTGTAGTTTACGTCCTTTTGAGTGATTTTGAATGCGATTTCAATTATTATCTGTGTCCGTGAATGCAGTGTTCACTGCTGAATAGTTTGTCTCAGTTCATACCATTTAATGTGACACAAATCGTGAAATAATTACAGTTTTGTTGTGCCTCTTTTGCTTGGATTTTCATCACAGAGCCATACAACCCATTGAAGGTGAGTCTTCATCACAACTACATAAGTATCCAGGCATTAATCGTTGTTACTTTAGTTTTGTATGCTGGGGATACTAATAAGCCAATAGGTAGTGTGACCAATGTTCAGTAAACATTAACCTCACATGTACATTTTTGAAATGTAGCAATTTATGCAAAGTAAAATTTCCAACTAGGTAGGACCTAGGTAACTAGGTAGTTTAGGTATTTATAAAATAAATAAAGTAGGTAAACAGTTTGCTTGGCGTGGTAGTCTATACATATCAGTGGTAGTAGTCAGTAGGAACCCTACCTGTAGGTACCTACCTAGTACGTACCTCCGCCTATTTTGGGAATATTTTCACCTCTACATTAACCAATAACCATCCCACATACCTACTGCAGTTTTAATAATGTTACTTGTTAAAGGTGAATCTACTCTGGAAGAAAATAGGCTATTAAGATATTGAACTCCAGAAACAAAGCGCGTATTCGTCCTGCGAGCGAACCAAGCTGTATCGTCAAACCGAGCCGAAACATTAAGAACCGAACCGAGCAGAGTGGTAAATATTTTCATTATATTTAATTATTTAACTTTATCAAGGATTTTAGATATACAGCAATTATTTTTGTTTATGTAGGTACCTTACAAGGCCAATAACAAACATTTTTATTGTGATCCGAAAGTAAAAATTATGTTGCATGGAAATTACATTCTTGTCGGAGGTAGTAGATACATACATTGAATGGTGGTCCCGCTTCATTCAAATACGTAGTAAAATTTTTGGGATTGAATGTTGTCATACAAAAAAATAAACCGCACCTTTTGAATTTCCTCTAACGCGCCGGTGGTAAGAGAGCAGCCATTCCATGAGAATGCAGACATATGCCACATAATACATATGACTGCTGAATTATTAAATGTAAATAAATCAGCATGTTTTTATATTATATTCATGGTATTTTCTTGCTGATTCCAAATATGTTATCAGTTTTGTGCTAAGTTTGAATAGTTATTTTGTTATCAGTAAAATTGTGGGACCGCATTTAAATTTAAATTTTGTGTCGAACCATGTAAATTACATAAAAAATTTAGAAGGCTGCACAATGATCCTAACTATTTTTATTTTGATGAATAAGATGCTGAACATAGCATCTTACACCCGTACACCCGTAACACGGAATGGCTGAGAGGAAATTAATTTGAGTTGCTAACTTTCACCTTACTTTTTGTAGGTTCTACAGATTCACCGTGAACTTGCCCTGCTCTTATTCTAGAGTCGATTTAATTGCCTACCTACTTCAATTAAAAAGTAAATTTACTTCTTGGCAAATTAGCGAGAATTCTGAAGATGCACAGGACTTGGGACTTCATCGAGTTAATGGATTAAATGTTACCTACCCTACAGATGTAATGATTCAGAACTCTCTGATGGTAAGCCACATTTTAGTATTTTATATGTGTAGTATTTCCTCTAACCTTACCTATAAATCACATTTATGCAATATAGAATGTTTCAAATTTTTATTGGGGTTTTAAATAAATAGTGTACCTAATGGTACTAATTTTACCTCAAGTGATTATTGTGGCAGGTCACACAACACAAAGCGATTTTTGTATTATTCATTGCCAAGAAGTTTATCCTATCAATTTACAAATTCTTCATTGAATCTATCCTTTTTTTTTAGGGATCACTCTGTGCCAAAAATTCAATTTTAAAATTTTTTGTAAAGACTGTTATTTGCAGCTATCTGCTATTGCAGTTATTTACATAAATAGTTCTTGTGTAGTAGGTAGAAACTATTTGCTAGGCAGCCTCATGCTCAAAAGAAGTTGCATCCACGTAGATTGCGGATGTCAGTCCTCGACACCACAAGACCGTGTGCTAATAATTTATGGATGGAATCCAGTATCTGGCCATTAAATCGGAAAATTCTTTTGAGCATAGCATAATAATAGTGTTAAATATTGACAAAATTAGCAAGATCTTATGATAACAAGATCTTGTAAATGTTGGACTTTCATTGGTCTGACCGAATAAAAATGTACACAAAAAATAAAAAACACTTCTAACAATACGCTGCATGATCTTGCTAAACTTTTCAAGATCTTGTATAAATCTTGTTTAGGTTAGAATCTGTACCTACAATAATAAATAATTGCAAATATCTTGCGAACATTATTAGTACAAGGTACATTACCTAAATACTTTGCAATTTTATTTTTTCAGATGAAAGAAATACGTATTCAATAGCGTTCATTTTCTTGAAAAACTGAAGATGAAAAATTGTGCCAACATATCCGTGAGTGAAGTAAAATCCGAATTGTGTCTTGTCGATAAAGAGACAGCGTGCCAGACTCACTGCCAGGTAGTACCTACCTCAGAATGTTTTGATACTATGTGACGTGTGAAGGTTGAAGGACATTTAAATTATGCTTTTTAGATTTATATAACAATATGAAAGTAATCAGTATGGTCTTTATCATAGATGCACTGTTAATAATGCATAGAAAATTATTTGCGCATGATGATAACTGCAGATGTTAGGTACAAATATTTTTAGTTTGTTTATTGTCGACATATTTTGCTGCATACATATTTAAAGTTTTGTTTGTTACTTAATTGTCATGCAAATGAAGCTATACCTACCTACTACCAGATAACTTACCTACTTAATTTGCAATTTTAAGTGATGTGGTAGTATAATCTTTTACAATAATATACGTATATATTATATGAAACTGTTTTTTTTAAATTTTCGTGTGTTTTCCTGCTCTTTATTATTCCTAAAATTCAATTGCAGTGAATCTCCTATGTGTAGCATTTTATTTTTTGTAATTTATCAAAACAATATAGTTAGTAAGTAGGGAATACGTGAAAAAATTATTATTGAAACGATTCAATCGTCCTGTAAGAGATTATCAAAAAATAATTGCTAATTTCAAAATCCAACAACCGATTCATATATAAACAAAAATTATGGATCTTTTTATCCTTCTTCATTTTTTTATGAATAAGGTACCTAGGTAATACTTAAGTCTCGTGAAATTTTGTTCCAGTAAGTTTTTAAATATCAACGCAAATAATTACTGACATTTGTCACCCGCGAAATGTAAAAAATTAATTCATGCAAATGAAATTCAATTATAATGGGACTTTTGGCGGAAAAAACGACGTATTACAAGAATCCACTTACACTAATGTGTTACCATTGTGGATCATCTGTCAATTTTCTGTAAATTTTCATGTTAAAAGTAATCAAACTTTGTAAATTAATTCCTTGAAAACTATTCATCCCACAGCAAAAATAAAATCACATCTGTGTTCAGCAACATAATCAACTTTCATAAAATAATGGTCTATTATTCTGAAATCTGAATTTCACGAGACTTCCCCATTATGTGACAGTCAAGTTGAGGATTTCAAATGATCCCAAAATATTTCCTCCAAATAAAAATGCGTTAAAAATAAAAACAGTAGGAGGTACCTTAGGTAATGTGTCAAGTCAGTGGAACAGCTTTCAAACAATAGGGAAACATGGCGAGATAAAATAACTTCCAATAACCACTGATTAACTTTATAATATACCGGCTATTTTTTTATTAATATTTGACCATTTAAATGCATTTCTAATGTGTTTGAGTAGGTACCTAGTAAGTACCTACTGTTCTTCTAGTTGACATAACAAATTACAACTGTTGTGAAATATTCCGTGAACTGTGAACTAATACATTGACCCTGGAAGGAAATACCTGGATTATTTTTTCGTATGGCAACGCCCACTCTCCGAAATTGTGAAAAAATCCCGTTTCTCGTGTCACTCACGTTTGCAATTAATTATGTCTTAATAAAACGTATTTTTTCCAGGTACATTCGCATTCAAAATTAGTGCCTATATGCACGTGTCTGGATCAGAGGCACGTTTTATAGGTAGGTACTGCATTTTGAATGAGAGTGTACCTAGCAAGCTAGCACGTGACCGTTATGGAATGTGCGTAGGGGGAGGGGGCTACAGAGCGAGCAGCTGCTCCCGCGCGGGCCGCCCGGGCGGGGGCCAGGGCCGGCCTATGCCTCCCGCGCGGGCCGCCCGGGAGGGTCCAGGGACGGCCCATACCTCCCGCGCGGGCGTCATGGGACGGCCCATGGCGCCGCCCGGGCTTATTCCCAGTGGCAGGCCCCGGGAGTCTCACTCCATGCTAATCACCCATAAGACGGGAGGTCCCTGGGCAGGCCCGTACGCCCATCTGGGACGGCCTAGGACGCGCCAAGGGACCTCCCAGTGTTTGTAGGGATATAACATGTAAAATTAGCAATTTTTCGGTACCACTGCGCATACCATTATCCATTAGTTACCTCAGGAAGCTTAAAATATTTCATTTTTAAATCCGGTGCTAAAGTTCGTTCACGATAAGAATTTCACTGACGATCACGTCGTTCATTGGTCAGTCACTTGAACACTGCCCTGTCAATGGCAAGACTTTCTTCTTTGTATTATTGAAATTGTATAAATTATGTCAAATACACTATTTTTATTATTAGAAAATATTAGAAAAATTCAATCGAATTGATTTATTTCCATCTACAGTCGTATTATACATAGTTTTGGATTATTCTATTGATATTTTCATATGTAGGTATACAATTGTTCATTTGACTACAGTAGTATCTACACGGCCGCCATTATGGCTTGCAATTCTAATCGTGAATGAACTTTAATACAGGTTTTCTGATGTAAGTGAGACCACATTCTTATATTTTTTTCATTACAAATATTTGTCAAGTAAATAATTGATTGTACTTTTTTATTTTGCGACGTTTTAGCAATCACATTTTTTATAGAATAATGTTCAAAATTTTTAATTGAATGACATTCGTTACACATGCAAAAAAAACAAGAAGATCCAGTTGTTCGTTTTTATTTAAATGGTAACTATAAAGTTGAAAAACGTACAATTCAGATAAATAGCAGCAAAGATTTGAAGTTTGGTAAACAGTCCTATTCCTTTCAACCCCAAGCAAAAAATTATTTTGGTAGATTTTTGGGAAGTTTGATTTTTTCCCCAATGGATGATTAAGTTTTAAGAGTTGTGCCACATCCAAAAAGATTATGTAGTTCATATACATCGATAATCAACAGCAATTTTGAATCAAAACTACTACCCACACAATTTTGTTGGCAGGGTCCGAAAGGGCTGTGTTTGAATCTGACAAATTGAGACTTCTGTTATAAACTAATAAATTAGTCAAATATAGATCATCAGATGTACTTGTATACGTATTTATTTACAGAAAACTTTGAATAAAAATAATATTCAATAAAAAGCAATTTGCTAAAAATAGTGTAATACATGAATGATCGATGCACAATCATAGAAAGACTGACAGCGCAGTAAATGCTGTCAGTCTTTCAATGATATAAAACATAATATATAAAACGAATTTATGGAAGGAATATGATAATCCTCATTAAATGAAATAAAACTACAATTTCAATTGAAAGATCCTGCAGAATATTTGAGACCACCCAATTTATCTCTCGAATCTATTGTCTAAGAGTTAAGATAGACACAATTGGGAAGATTGTATTTGAGTTCCAGTAGCTTCGGAAACGCAACTAAGTACTGCACTTTGTTATATTCCGAGATTATCACGAAAAAACGGTTCTTAGTTTTTGCAGTTTTTAGTGAAAAAGTTATGACGTAATATGCTATTATTTGTTAAATAATACTGGATGGGTACCTAATACACTTTATAACGAAAAAGTTGAAACAGGGAATAGATATGCAGTAGTTGCATTAAATTTGATCTGAAGGGATTCAAAAGTGTTTTTTTTTGCAAATGATTATGTTCGTAATACTTGTCTACCTGTCACAGTGCATATTTAATGTAAAATTTGAATAAGAATTAATTATATCACATTTATTTTAAAGTATGAATTGCAGTCAATGAACGATTGCAGTATGAATAAATTACAGTATCAAATAAAATGGTGATGTTCCAAATGGCAAAAAATTTGCATGGTATAATCTTGTATAATAAAGTGCTCGACTTCGATTGAAAATAATATCGCAACTAATTGTAAATCTTTGTGAAGCTTTAATCTAGCTTTAAAGCTATAATAATAACTGAGCATAAATTATTAAGTTATACATTAAAAACAAATATTACAAATTTAATTTAAATAAGTAACAATAAATGATGAAACATCGTGCAACAGTTTTGACATTGACTAACGTCAATGGTTTTGAGATTTGAAAAACCGCGGTAAACCGGTAAACGGTTTCAAGAAGTTGCCAGAAGCCCGTGCTAAAATAGTATTACATACTTAGTATAGATAGCGCAGTATGTACTATAATATGACTTGCGAATGCCGATAATAAACTCGCCACACGGCTAGAGAAATAGGAAGATAACTTCCTGTGTACAGCCAGCGAACCTATTACTTATTATATTTTCTGAGTTTGTCGTCGCCGCCATGCCCATGTGGTAGAACATTCTAGTATATTCCGGTCGTGCCGGTCGTTTTCCCTCATATAATTGAAGTTCAGTGCCTACATTAGCAAGGATACTAAAGAGTAATCGGCGGATTACACATTTTTATTACATTTAACAACAAAACATACCACTAGATACTAAAAATGTCCGTTATTGGAATTGATTTTGGAAACGAGTCGTGTTACGTTGCTGTAGCAAGAGCAGGCGGCATAGAAACCATCGCTAACGATTACAGCTTGCGCTCAACACCGTAAGTATTGATTCAATTTTTTTTAAACGTTTATTAACTATGAAATACCTTGCTTCATTGTATCTCCTTGCCTTTTTGTGGCTAGCACACCGTCGTCATGACACAAAATCAAATAATTGTTGGGAACTAGAGGACATCATCTGGCATTCTGTCTCCCTCACTAACAGTCAACCATAGATGACGAATTTAACTTATCATCTCTTCATTTCTGTCTTCACGATTGTTATTTATTTTTATAATGCGATTCTTGCTAAGAAACATCAGGCTAATAATTTGCCTGTACCCTGGGCATAGGTACCTAAGTACCTACCTAGGTAGTTTGATTATGGACGAATGTTCATAATTTATTTGATGCACAGTAGAGGAAGGTAGTAACAGCTACAGGTATTACGTGCAAAGATTGTCACTTGTCACTACTTAAATTTGTAACAAATATTTTGTTTTAATTGAATTTAATGGTTGTGTTATTAATTTACACTAATTAAGTGAATATCCCTAAATGGACATCACTCAGCTTCTTTAGCATTAATCCTACTGATTACCTCATTCAAGAATGTGAAAGTGGTTATGGCTACTAGGCAGACTGGTAGTACACATAATATCCATAGCAGATGTTCTGCTTGCTGATAAGCATTGATGAAATTGTAATCAATATGATGCAGATTAGGATACAGATTTATTTTTTCCACACCCCATAAAAACTCAATATTTTTTATGATCTAATGTATTATTTTTTTTCTCCAGATCATGTGTGGCTTTCTCTTCCAAGAATCGTATTCTTGGTGTAGCTGCCAAGAATCAGATGGTTACGAACATGAAGAATACAGTTCACGGATTCAAACGGCTGTTGGGGCGTTGCTTTTCAGACCCTTATGTTGAGCATGAGCTCAAGTATCTACCATTCAAGTGTATGCAAACTAACACTGGAGGCATTGGAATCGAGGTGTGTGATGTTATAAGAATAAGTATAGGAACCTGCTAGGTATAGCAATGCTAAGGCTACGTCGTCCGATCCGTATGGCATTCGGAACATTTTAATTCTCCTCGAAGAGCATGCCCCGGCGTTGCCTCAGTAATGCGAGGAGCCCCTGAGAATTATGCAATGTTATGTTGGTGTGCATCAACTGTATTGCCCATAGGTATCTTAGATATTTCCAACAGTGCCCGAGTGGTAGGCAACTTTTGATACTGCCAAAAAACAAAAAAACAAAAACTGCCAACGTCTTGTGTAAAGAAAGCTAAAAGGTTAAGGGCAATTTTAAAAAATTAGGTACCACCTACTTTTGACGGTGGTGTTACGAAACTTTGATTGATTAATTGTCTAATGGTTACACTTTTATTTTAATATCTTAAATATAATGTACCTAACAGATCCATAAACAATAGGGAGTACTTGAAAGAGAAGTCCCTACTTTGGCTATATGATTGGAAGACATTTGAAAAGTAATGACCAACTGGTAAAAAAGATAAAGAATATTAGATTATTATTGGTTAACAGTGAGTCGAAACTAGGTCATTTTGCGCACATTAATTTTTACTTCTTTGTTAATAATCAGTGGAGGACATGGGGAGAGGTTGACCCGACGGGCTCGATCCGGGGGAGTCTGAAACTGGTGGGAACTCCTGTTCAGAATAGGGGGGAGGGGGGGGGAGGCTTTGGGCCGGTGGGACCCGATTTCAGGGTTATTAACATCTCGAGGGGGGAGGCTGGCCCGAGGGGCCTGCGAATGTAGGGAGGGCATGGGAATAGGTCGACCCTGAATTGCGCTTAGTTGGGACCAAATAGACCAAAACAGAAAGTTGCCAGCGCCACCACATGAACTAAGTAAGATGTGTCTGCGCATGCGCTACCTCAAGGTCAAGCGTGTGACACCTCGACGAGCGAACCATTCCCGGCAGCTGCCTCTTGTTTAATTACGTGGTTCTGTTTTGAAATTCCATCAGATATGTTATTGGTAGGGGTGTGCGAAGCTTCGAAATAATCGAAGCTTCGAAGTCGAAGTCGAAGCTTCGACTTCGACTTCGAAACCCTTTTTTCCAAAAAACGAAGCTTCGAAAATGTTCGAAGCTTCGATTTGCGTCTTCAAACTTGGCGCGACTTTCGAGGTAAATATATTTTCGTGTAGTTGGTACTTCCGAAGTCGAGAAGTTTTTGCGGTCGGCCATCTTGGTTTTAACGTCGACGCTTGCTGTCACGCTGTGCTTACTTGAAAAGGTTATGTGCCGTGTTTATTTTCGGAGATTTTAGAAATATAATGGATTTATCCGACGAAAACGAAGATGAAGTAGGCCTACTAGTGGAGGAAGGTAGTAATTCAGTTCAAGTTTAATGTTTTGTTCCAAATTCTGATTTTTTTTGAGTGAAATCAAAATCTTCGACTTCGACTTTGACTTCGGAATTTTAGGAGGTCAAATCTTCGACTTCGACTTCGAAATCAAAAATCCACCTTCGCACACCCCTAGTTATTGGAAATACAAGCTGATAGTGGTCATTTGTCTTGCAAAAGGTTCAGATTATTTGAGTGTAAACATAATACGTAGTACCAAAACATCACTCCTATTATTTATTAAATAATTTACAAAATGCTTAAATCTGCTACTAAGAACATGGAGGAGGGGCGGCTGTCACACGGATTCCGACCGAGCCAGCTAGGTCGGTTTTAGTACCGAACGAGAGCGCTAGTCATTTCTGTTTTGGTCTATTGTAACGTGAGCTGGCTCCTTAAACCTCAATGCCGCGTCAAGGTAGCAGTCCATCGGATTCGGTGAGGGACAAAGATTAACAACATTAAATATTTAATTATTTGCTGCCAATTAACGAGTAATGAGGTAGAATATTTGATATAGCTAGATTATTTTTATTCTGCGGGGAATAATTGATGTTAATATGTAGGTATATATTAAGGTTATGGGTAATAGATAGGCAGAAATACTTTACGTTAACTAAACGGTTTATTTATACATTTTTCTTTTGGTAATTGAGTGCATATGGCGCCATCTGTATTCTGTTCAGAGTTCATAAGTTGTACAGAGAGTACCTCCCACCAGCACATTGTCTAAAATTTGAAAATAATTCAAGTGTCCCTGGTCGTGGCTTTGCCTACGATATGCACAGTGTTGAATTCAGACATTCAGACTTTCTATCGAAATTCCCGGGGTAAAACTCATGTCTAGACTAGAAGATAATTGGGGGTTCGGGGGCATAGCCCCCAAGAAAAAAATCCTCAAGGTCACTCATATTTGCGATTTGGTTACATTTGGCAAATCAAATGTCATGTGTTTTCAAATTAAAAATCACACATTGTGTTTCAATATCGAAAGGAATTATCCACTAAGTGCACATATAAATTGCTTTGGTAAATGCAGGTTATTGCACGAAGTCAGTCAATTCTTCTTCAATTTGCGGAACCGATCAATGGGGTTGTTCACGCAAAACTATTGTAGATGGCGCTGCTGTTCTAATCGTCCGGGAGAGAGCCAATCAAAATGCATCTAGCGGAATGGAAGGTTTTTAAACCTTGGCGGGAGTTTGATTCATAGATCTTGGATTCAGAGACCAACCAATCAGAGAGAGATACCTCCATTGCCGCTAGCGCTGCGAGTGAGAGCAAATGGCAGTGAACAACCCCATTGTACCTACTACAAGTCAAACATGTCAAAATGAAGATGATGTTATTATTATTTGTTCCTACATCATTTAGATAACTTCAACCTAACTGCTATTTTTTTTTGAAAATACGTATATAATTTTCTAAACCAATGGATAACATTTTTGATATTTTGCAAAAAAGAAAATTTTGCATTTGGCCCGGGGGGCGACTGACAACCTGCAGTATGTTTCGAGCTCTTATTTATTTATTTTTAATTTACTATAGGTAGGTATACCTAATACGTTCTCATAGGTTTGATGATAATTATAAATTATTATGTATTTGTTTTAGGTGAACTTCCTTGATGAAATTCATGTATTCTCGCCTGAACAAATTACTGGCATGTTATTGACCAAACTGAAAGATATCGCTGAAACTGCTCTCAAGACCAAAGTGAACGACTGTGTCATTTCGGTACGTCCCTAGAAGCGTGCACTTAAAGAGCGGTGCAATGACTAACGAATCGGAATACTCCTGTACTGTGTAATCTCATATTTTTTATTGTATCTAGGTACCATCTTATTTCACGAACAATGAACGTAAATCATTGTTGGATGCTGCAGCTATCTCTGGTCTCAATGTATTACGTTTGTTTAATGAGACAACGGCCACGGCTCTTGCATATGGCATTTATAAGCAGGATCTTCCAGAGGATAAACCGAGGAATGTTGTGTTTGTTGATTGCGGTCATGCTTCATTGCAAGTATCTGCCTGCGCATTCCATAAGGGAAAACTGAAGGTAAATGAGTGGCATTAATCCCCCCAAAAAATTTAACCATTTGAAAATAATATTTATCAGAAAAAAGTTTTTGATACGTAAAATTGACTAGAATTATTACATCAGACACCAATTATTCTAAACAGTTGCATGACTAAGCGTGAGTAATTTGAATAAAATTACAAACTTTTTTACCCCCACTTACACCTACACTACGCTTGAAAACACATCCCTCCCACATCCCCCCCTTTATATTTGTACCTCAGTGGTGGAAGGACAGAAGTCCATTTTCTTGATTTTGCATCACACTTTTTAAGTAATGTAATCATTAATCAAGCTCTATTAATTGCCATATGACTGATGTCAACAAATTGCTAATTTATATTGAAATGGGTAGTACCTACCTATTCTCTTATACAATTACCTACACCATTTATGATTGGATGAACCCAGAAATATTGGTTTATGAGCTCATCTCAAGAATCGTTGAAATGGACTTTCCCTTTTACCACTTATGTACATATATATTAATAAAATTCTATTGTCTGCAAAATTCTGGAATAACTTTATTTCAAGAATGGATTTCTTTATGTACCTACTTAAAACAAACTACCTAGGTACATACTCCCGTACGTACAATCAAAATGCTTAATGATAGCTTATTCTCAGTTCTAAATGTTATCTCTTTAAGAAATTTTCTGGTGTACCTACTATTATCTCACTTCAATGCAGAAGCATTTCAGCATGTTAAATATTTTCAAATCTTTGTCTACAGATGTTAGCAAGTGCCTCCGATATCAGTGTCGGTGGACGTGACATTGACGCCATTCTTGCTGGTTATTTTGCCGACGACTTTGTTAAGCGCTACCACATCGACGCACGTAAAAACCCCCGTGCATGGCTGCGTCTAACCACCGAGGTGGAGAAGATCAAGAAGCAGATGTCTGCCAACTCAACGAAGCTGCCACTGAACATAGAGTGTTTCATGGATGACAAGGATGTCCATGGCGACATCTGCCGCACCGACATGGAAAATCTTTGCTCCAAGCTCTTTGACAGGGTGGAGGTGACATTAAGGAAGTGCCTCGAAGATTCCAGTAAGTTCTTGATGCGGATATAACTTCTTTTTAATAGCTCGGGATGGGAGGGGGGAACGTTTAAACGTGTAACCCTGAAGCTTGCGTTTAATCGTAAATAGTGTTGACATTTGTAATACTCAATACTGTATCAAAGAATACCAAACACCAGTTGTTTTGTCTATTTATTTTGAGTTCAGTTCCTCGGAATCCTGCGATCAGCCGTGATGCTTTTACGCCTCTAGCTACTATCTCACGCCAGTGGCGTGCACTCAATGGAAGCAAGGGAAGCATTGCTTCCCCTTCCTTTTCCATTCCAACAATATTAAAATATAATAATTATATGTATAATAATTTAATCTTTTTACAAAAATATTCATCACTTAATACTACTTATAGAATTCTTATTACGAACACAAATGTCACCACTTTCGCTCTGATTTCAAAGTAAACGCGGTTTCTAAGACGGGAGGTGGGCAAGGCGCGTGCGCACGCATACACTTGCCTCGGCTCGGCAGTCGGCCGGCTCCAAGGGATTCACTTTTCGAATTGCTTCCAATCCCTCGCTCTATGTACGGGAGTTACGCATGCATTAGGTGATTTGCCTACAATCAAATATGTTAATCTGCAGCCACCTGAAAGTATTGTCAATAATAAAAACTTATTTTGCCATGATAATAACATTATTTGCCGGTCTAAACACAAAGCATTTCTGTGTAAAATGCGTCTATTTCTGCAGGCGTATTCTAGCCAAGGGAAGCAAATCGGAGAGTTGCATCCACAGTCCGAACGCAGCCGAACTACTCCCGAGTTGACACGATTGGAACGAACATGTGATCGGTCGGTGACAGTGCTCAAGAGCGGTTGAATTTCTAAACTTGTAATACCTACAAAATATTGCAGTTTCGGATTCTCAGTTCAGTTTACGCATTTCTACAAAGTTTTTGTATATCTGTATTTGCCCTCGTATTTGCCTTCAAAAAACTAATGATTAAAATATAAAAAATTAGTCTGAAAATCCTCCTTTGACCATTTCTTAAATTCAAGTAATATTCCAAAAAGGTACTTTCAAAATCGTTTTTAACCATCTAAAATTAGTCAAATTTTAAAAAATTCCCTGCGGGGCTAAGCTGGGGGGCAAGCCCCCCAGACCCCCCTCTGGGTCTGGGCAAATTTCTTTCCTGGCAATTTGCTTCCCTCACTTCAAATGTCACGGCACGCCACTGTCTCACGCCCACCCCTAAGTCACTTCAAGGCTGAAGCTATATGCCGTTCAACATATATTGACCCTTATTTTTTTGCTGGCGACATAGCCTCTGGGAATATGAAGAAAGTTCATATCTTCACAAAGAGTAGTAGAATGGAAAGACTGGAAATCACGCGTCATGCGAAATTGAATATATTTTTAGATCAGTCAAGGTGTAGTGCTTGCTTCAATAAACGACAAAGTGCAAGTTACGTTAAAAATATTGCAATTTAAATTGAAAATGTATTTTTTAATTTTATAAGTTGAAGGAAAGTTTTGGGAAGTGTACAATTCGTACACTCACATACTTCGTATTCGCAATTCGTTACAATGTGTACAAGACACATGGTCTTGAAAGTGGTCCCATAATAGGAGAGGCAATAAATATCTTTGTATCATTTTTATGCTCTCAGTAAATGTTTAACTGTTTAAAGGGACATTTTGAGGTTTAAACATTTACTAAAACTGCTCTGTTTTTCCAGCCCTAGTTCGGGAGTTATTACCGAAAAAAGTAGGATTTGGGCACATCATAAAATACCCACCTAATGTATAATAGCGGGGGCATTTTCCTGAACACTCTAGACTTCTCTCTGTCCATCCAGTCAGTATCACGTTCAAGTTCTCTTCTTCACCTGTTTCTTCCAATACTCCTCTGGTTGTCCACATCTACTCCTGAGGTATCCTACCCTACCTAAAATACATACTAGGTACTAAATAAGTACCATTACATAATATAGGCAATAACATTTAGAATACCCACATTGGTCGTTCATTCTCTGCTACATTGCATCGTTTGCAGACGGGGCTTAAAACATGTAACTTAAAAATAAATGTATTTTGTTTAATTAATTATACCTACAGTCTAGACAGAGTACCTCTGAACTCTCACCAGACGGAGCCACCTTCAGTTGTTCTGTTAGGCTGAGAAAGACTTCTTTGCGCGCTCACCTTGCAATGTACTCTTTCTCGGCCTAGCAGAATAACTGACGATCAGCGCATTCTGTTGAGAGTTCAAACATACGTTGCCCCAACTGTATCTAAATTCAAAATGTGTATTTTATTTCAATTCAATGTTCATTCACATCAACAAAATTCACATTGTCAAAATCCAATTCTACCATGAGATTGTATTGTAGTCTGTCAGCTTGTCAACTAGATCTTAAAAATAAAATGGTCTAAGCTTATTCTAAATTGTAAAAACTGAGGAACCTCGCACTACTTCAATCATTGTATTTACGTTTCACAGAGCTGCGCTTGGATGAGATTCACGCAGTTGAGATCGTCGGTGGTTCAAGCCGCATTCCGGCCATCAAACATTTGATCGAGCAGATCTTCCGCGTTCCCGCAAGCACGACGCTGAACCAGGACGAGGCGGTGTCGCGTGGGTGCGCTCTGCAGTGCGCCATGTTGTCGCCGGCAATCCGCGTGCGCGACTTCAGTGTTACGGACATACAGAACTATCCAGTGAAGCTCATCTGGGATCAGCAGGGCGAAGAAGGGTATGTAAAATTCCAAGATAATCTGGGATAATTGGAGGCAGGCGGCACTTCCTGCCTGGAGGAGGATTGGATTGGAGGAGGACAATTGGAGGCACTTCTAGTTTCTGGCACCACAATACATTCAAGTGACATCGATTGTTATGATGAACTACGAATAATGAGAGATACTGAGAAATGCTCAGTCAATTCAAATGTCCAGTCGTTGCTAGTCTAAGTTGACAGTACAGCCTTTGCATGGGTCGGCCTATCTCTTGTTGTGCTTAGAGGTACCATCTTAGCCTGGTTAATGGTCACGACATCGAATTGTTTTGCCTCGGAGAGCCGTCGATATCCCTGAAAGGGAGCTAGTTCAAGACGCATGGTATTTAGCAGATTGTAATGAGCGAAAGCCCTAAAATACCATTTTATCCATGTTATGAAGGGCATACCTATACATAGCTCAAGATTACATTTTAATTCAATTTGTTGTCACAGTGCAGTTGTATACTGGAGATGGTCGGAAAGTAAAGAAAATGGCATTTAAGCACGCAAGGGAAATTACTTTTTATTTATTATTATTATTATTATTAAGTCTATATTCTCAACAGAGCCAGGCTCCACTAGTGAGAATGTAATATAGAGAAGGGAGGAGAGGAAACCCGGTACCGGCATGTAGCCTACTCCTGACGAAAGATACCAAGGGGACCAACGGCTTAACGTCCCTTCCGAAGGACGGTGTAACCCTCACAGCACGAGCCTCCACAACCCGCGCCGTCGAGAGACTGATAACAGGTGGAGGGAGGTCGTCACACTGACCCCCAAACACCCCAGTCTCTCTGACCCAACGGCAGCAACCTGGCAAGGCAGAGTTGAATGGTCACCCATCCAATCGCTGACCGCGCTCAATGTTGCTTAACCTCGGTGATCTAACGAGAACCGAGGTATCCAACACACCAGCCGTTGGGCTTTTGTCAGCAATGCTATGTCTGGTAGGGTCCTCATATGTGACGGAGCATCTAGGGCCAAATGTGAGAGAATAATTGGGTTCTTAATTACCCTAGCATTTTTACAAGCTTTGTATCTTTACTTTGTATCCAAACATCCCTTACGAAGGGATGTGCGCTGTGAAAAATATCCGACCGAACCGGGGCTCGAACCCGGGACCTCTCACTTGCCGGGTGAGAGCTCTACCAACTGAGCTACCCGGTCGGACGGACGGACATTAGACACAGCGCACTGATGAGGGTTAGAGATCTCCTAGGAGAATGGAATGAAGGTAATGATTGGACATTACAAGCTATCAGACCATCGGTGACGATACTGTCACCATGTCTCTTTGCACTAGCGTGCGCAACCCTCTTTTACTCGACTTAACGAGTTGCTTTTCAGCTCGAATGATGAGAATGAAGGTTTCTGTGGAAAACTTCCATGGAGTCAGGATGATACGAAGGGATGTGCGCTGTGAAAAATATCCGACCGAACCAGGGCTCGAACCCGGGACCTCTCACTTGCCAGGTGAGAGCTCTACCAACTGAGCTACCCGGTCGGACGGATATTTTTCACAGCGCACATCCCTTCGTATCATCCTGACTCCATGGAAGTTTTCCACAGAAACCTACATTCTCAAACATCCCTTACTATCTGAAGAATAAAATGAATCGATTAGCTCTTATTAAGAGGCCTGGGTAAGCGAACGGGAATTGCACTGTTCTTCAAAAAGTATTTTTTAAATATTGTCTTCCCAATACAGAATTTTAAAAATCAGATACGTTAGTAGCGACCCATTACAGCCTATAGACTAAATAATGGGACAAGCTGGAGTAGGTAGGTACTTAATGACCTCTGGTACGACCTCAAAGTGTTATACGATTATTTTTCGATAAATATCGTAATTTAACTTTTTGAGGTCATACCAGTGATCATATGTACTCCAGTGTGTGGCATTATTTAGTCTATTAGGCTGTAATGGGTCGCTACTTAATATCTGATTTTTTTAAATTCTGTAGTGGGAAGACAATATTTAAAAAATACACTTTGAAGAGCAGTGCAATTCCCGTTCGCTTACCCAGGCTTCTTAAGATCTACTAGGGGTGTTAAACGACTATTTGTTGCCATCGATAAACAAATCATTTTGCATGGAGCGTAATTGAATCGGTGCGTTATGTCTAATGTCTGTCCATCCGGGTAGCTCAGTTGGTAGAGCACTCGCCCGGCAATTGAGAGGTCCCGGGTTCGAAACCCGGTTCGGTCCGACATTTTTCACAACACACATCCCATTTAATAATATTCAATAGGTACCTACTAATTATGGTTTGGTATCAGTTACCAAAATGCCTATATTATACCTAATTGCTGTCAAAATCTTAAGTTCAGCTTACCTCATCTTTGAGATGTGTGTTGTGAGGGCCCAGTGATTTCACTTCCAATATGCCCATGTGAGTCCCAATTCATTTGATCATCAGTATTACTTATAAATGATGTTAGGATTGAGATATTGCACAAGGCATAGATTTTTACTAGAAAAACAAATTGGCAACTTTAATTGATGATTGCCAGCCTTATTGCTTGTGGTCTGTGTATTGCGTTCTATTGAGGTTTTGAGCACAGAGGGATTAATTCATATTTTTGGCGCTACATTCATATTTATTATTTTTTATGCAATCAATAATCGGTTTAATTAACATCTAGGTACCTGCCTAGTCATTTTATGAAATTGATTTAATCGATCAACACCCCTGAGATCTAGCCTAAATTAAGTAAACATATCATAACATTTTGGAGTGATGTGCCAACTTGTTTGAAATTGGAACTGGACCAATCCTTCCCATTTGAATTTAAAAATTCTTCGAAAATGCATGTGTTTACGTTTCTCATTGTTGGACATGCAGGCTTATTGGAGCAGGAAGAAGGTAACAGTCAATCATAATAGGAGGGCTTCTTAGTATGCCAACATTACTAACAAAAATGATAAAATATAACATAAAACAACAAAATACTGTAACTATCTACCAATAGAAGTACCTAAAGTCGGGGCGCCGAGTGTTTGAACTCTCAACAGAATGCGCTGTTAGGCAGTTTTTCTGCTAGGCCGAGAAAGACTTCATTGCGCGCTCACCTTGCAATGACGTCTTTCTCCGCCTAACAGAGTAAGTGACGGTGGCTCCATCTGGTGAGAGTTCAAACACTCGGCGCCCTGACTGTAGGTCGGAGATCGTCATATTTTGTCGTTTCATTTATATTTTAGTCTATATTTAATCTCAAGAAAAATAATTACAGCAACAGATGCTAAAATCAATTGTAGAAAAACTAATGAGTAGGACTAGTTGAAGAAGTACGTTGTTAATGTTTCATTTCACATTTACGGCAGTAGAGTGGAACGCACTTTCTCTAGACCTCAAATACACTTAATGTCTCACAGCACGTGATAGCCGTAGCAAGTTCTAGAAACATCTACAAGCTCAAAACATATTGTGCATCCCACTCGGAGCTTGAGAATTGGGCTGTCCACAACTGGCATTTCCTTTTCTCCGTCTCCCTACTATCAATTCCCATTCACTCCTCGTGTGGCCAAACTACCTCAGAATAGCTCTTCATACTTGGAACCCTATCGCTCTACACGTGTCCCCCTTCACATCTTCTTGCTTAAAATTTCATCAAATCCTCACTACAATGACACTAGAAATGTTGAGAAATCAAATGCTATGCTATTAGTAGTGATAGACAAGGAAGAAACTGTCTTATAACAATTGGGGAAGCGAAGCCATTAGAATTTTAAACTGATCTCACAGTATAAATATGTACCTGAGATAACTCAAGTAACTTATTCTGGGAGCTTAACAACCTCTTCTTACCGATTCAAGTTACCTGCTGTCCAACCAATAAATTGCTTGAAATCCAATCTGTAATCTGTAAATATTAAAATATCACATAAATTTTAATTTTTTTATTGATTCAGTTCTGTTCAAAAAGTTTGGTTCAATTTCAAAATTCTAGGTCGATACTTCCTAAATGTTGTAAAATTCTTGGGTCCGGAGGGAAAACAATTGCTTTTTGGTTTAAAGAAATTTAATTATCAATCGAATTTAACAACCGTGTAATATAAAGATTTCCGACCTTACTTTATAAATATTCAATAATTATTTTATGCCAATTGTTTTCCAGATTATATGTGTCTCAATCTGCATTGATTTCGTAATGACAACAATTTTTTGCCTCTAGCTCTGTTCTGTATGAAAATCGTACAAATTAAATAGTCATTTTGGGAGAGTTTAGATTTATATAACATAGTTTGGTATGTTATAAATGTTAAATTAACATGGATAGTATCTGATATTTAAGGTTTGTGTTTCCAAATAATAATAATTTATCCCTGGATCCATCACATTGGGTCAGGTGGCAATTAACCAACACTATGTAAGCAAAACTTATGGAAGCAGGCTGACCACAACTGGCAATAGGGAAGTCTCCTCATTTTTTCTTAAATTGAAAATAAAAACTAGAGGAAAAATGATAAATGTCAACACTTGTTTTCCTTGTCTAGTTTGTCATTTTCATTGTCAAATCTCGCATTGAAATATCGCCTAACATTCAGGCTGGTAAAACGGAGTTGGACAACATGAACGATTATGACGTAGACAGCAATGTTATCAGCAACCGGTCTCATCATGATTATACATTGGGTTTATGTGATTCAATACACGTTTTTGACGTCATTTGTCCCTTGGGTCGTTCTTGCGCTCGCGATAAGTGACTCTTTTTATTCAGATTCGATTAAAGCTTTGCTACTAGAGTATTTATCCCACAGATTAAATTTTTTGATCATCGAGATCAGAAACGTGTATATTTTTAAAAATCCAAGTATTTATTTCATTCTACATTCTAAGAGACTTCCCTATTCCTCCACTCACTCACTTCCTCCTCCACTCCAGCTCACTACACCTTCCTATCTCTAATACGTCCTACGTAGCAACTCAATCCCATTCCTTGGTTTCCTACTCGCCTTGTTCCGCTGAACCAGCCTCAATACATTCCTAGGCATTGGCTCAGTTCGCATCCGCTTCTCTCAATGTGGCCAATCCACCTCAGTCTCTCTCTTCCAACTTGCTTACCTCGGTCTCATCACTCATATTACTTATCTTCCTGCTTCGAATTTTACACAATGTTGTTACTTTCATTTACATTAATTACTTAATATCTTTGCCTGCAGTTGGTTCACTTCCTTTTCTTCGTGTTGTTCTCGTCACTGTCCCGTATATAAAAATCAGCAGGAAATGCATCGTTTTCATTAGGTATTTATCAGCTTACATAGAATCTTTATTTTAAAAATAAAGATTTTATTGATGAATGAATACAATGAATTTTTGTTAACCTGTTTCCATTGCAAACGGTGTGTTGGAAATTAGCCATTAACACAGAGCTCCGGAATTAAATTTCCACTAGAAGTCTGAATGTTCGAAAAGTGATATGTTCATTGGCAAGTGTATCGTACATCAATAGCTCATGCAAAACTTTGGTCAGAGAACCACAAATCACTTTGTGATGCAAGACATGTAGTACGTTGAGGACTGAGCATGATATATCACCAGGTGTGCAGGGATGATCAGAGCATTACAACCACTAAGCATTCTTCATTGCTCAATGAAATTGTGTTTTGACATTATTGGTCCAAAAATACCTAATTTTACTCAAATAATTTACAAGGACATGCTTTTTTATGCTGTTTGATGCAATACAGTGTGGAAAATAGAGAATCCTTAATTGCTGCCTGAATGTCTGGACTTCAACTTAATTCCGTCTGTCATCGAGCGCTGCTGTGTTGATCATGATTAATTTGTTTTGTGTTACTGCTACATATTGTTTTTATCCCACAGTGAAATGGAGATCTTCAGTCAGAACCATGCTGTACCATTTTCAAAGATGTTGACATTTTTCCGAAAAGAAACATTCTCCGTGAAAGCTTATTACTCCGGTGTCATTCCATATCCTGATCCATATGTTGGTGAGTAAAGAATTATTTTAGTGTATGGCAGAAGTCCAATTTTGTCTATGGCCAATTATTACAAACTGCATGTGAAATTATATAAGACTTCGGTTTCCCAAATTAGATAATTCTGCAATTCTATATTTTAAATTTGAGTGTCTGTTACATTTGAAATACTGTTGGCAGTGACATAAATCCACATTACGGTTTTTTTGTATACAAAATAAATTTTCAATATCAAGAATATAATGATATTTACCATGAAAAATATCTATTATGAGAAGTTAAAGAATAATTGGGTTATTGGTTAATTCATTCGCAACCCTCTTTGTTGTCTCAGGGGAGTACGTTGTTCGTGACGTAAAACCCACCGCTGAGGGAGAGTGCCAGAAGGTGAAGATCAAAGTCCGCGTGAATCTGAACGGCATCTTGTCAGTGCCGTCCGCCACTCTGGTCGAGAAACTGACTGCTGCTGAGCAACAAGAGTCACCGCCAGCTGATGAAGCTAACACAGAGTCCATGGATACCGAGCCTGATACAAATCAAACTCATGAGAACGCCAAGAACCACGAGGTCAGTGACAAGTCGTGTGAATACTGAATTTGCACCAACATTTTTTTTAGTTCTATCTAAATGTATCGTAAAAAGTCTTATGAATGTTATAACCACCATAATGACAAAACGAACACATTGTATCACATGATGTACCTAATTCTTGAGGAATGTTGGTAGGTACCAATGATTTTCGTCTGTGTAGCATACTCTGTTAAAAATTTCAATGTTATTTTACATATACTGTATATGGCAGCCAGGTTCTCCAATATAATATATGTAAAATTGACACTACATTGTATTGTTAAAATTACAAATGCATGTAGTGTTATTTTACTTTGACAGTTCATGAATTTTTAGTCAACCAGGTACATGTATTAAAACAACACTGACCCCTATATTTGTCAAAACATCATTGGAATTATATCACTACATTGTACTGTTAAAATTACAAATGCGTGTAGTGTTATGTTACAACCAAAAAAATAATTTTTATTAATTACTCAACCAGTTTTAATCAGATTTCATTTCTGTAAACGGAATTGCATGGACAATTTTAGGTATGATTTAGTACACTAATACAAATTATTTCACCCCAACCGGCCTCGAACCTGCGATCTTGTGTGTAGAACCTCATAGCGCTAACCCCGGGACCACGGCGCCAAGTGAGGAACAGAGCGGTTGAAACTGTTCTCGATCAGTTGAGTTAGAAAGTTGTGTTTGTGGGCAAAATTAATTTTCACGAGTTATGAACATTATGATTATAGCGTTTATGAATTCCATTAGTCTGTAAGTTATGTCTCTATATTACTAACCGTCATTATAGATGAGCAATAAAATACCATACATCTAACTGTTAAAACTACAGCGGATGTATACCTGTGAAGTTATCTCCTGTCACTGTCTAATTGCCGGCTCAGCGGAGATGTCAGTTGACATCCGTGATCATTAGTAAGAGGGCTAACGCGTTCAGGTAGAAAAGCGCACATTGTATGATATTTAAGTTGCAACTGGACTATTATCTTTTACTCTTCTCAGCCTGTGTTTATTTAACACAACAATTTAGTTTAAAATGTACAACTTTCATGATTATTTAAATGATACTTTGTAGCACGAAACTAAAATTAGCAATATTGTCAGTGTAATTTGAAAAAACATATACATAATTGTATATTAAACGCTACAATGTCTATGCAAAATTACAATATTTTACTACAGTGTAATAAGAGGTGTTTTGGTGCAGTTATGTCTGACTGAGGCATACTAGTGCGGAAGGAGTCAAATTTAGACCCAAACAACTTCTTCACAATATTTTAGTTTGGTTAATTATTTAAATTTACTGTGGGCTTAGCGACTATTGATTGGGTTTCTGTCCGTGCCAACGTTTCCAATAAGATGGCTACGGCGCTTAAAAGTAATAATCAAGTAATAAAGTAGGTACTATTACCTAATTATAATTAATTAGTACATGAACCCTATATTATTTTACCGTATTTACTCGCATATAAGGCGCAGTTATATTGAAAAATTTGCATTTCAAAAGTGGGGGTGCACCTTTTACGCGCCTACAACTATATAGTGTTTTCCAAGATTAGGTTTCTCAAAGCTACACTGCACCTTATACGCGAGTAAATACGATATTATCTGTTTGCACAACATAGTAATCTTAATTCATAATCACTACTCAATTTTTAATAAACATTGTTAGCCTACCTATGCAATAGGTATGTATTTTGATGTATTAACTCCGAATATGTAAATTAAATAATTTGAGGAAAGAACCTTGGCTTGTATGCCTTGTGAATTTTCATAAACTTAAACTTTGTAAGATTAACAGTCCATAACATTCATTAGTAATTAACGTTGTTTTTTTTGTAGGATGATGGTGAACCTGTGGCACCTGCTGAAAACAAGAAGGACAAGAAGAAGAAGCAGATGGTGAAAGTTATCGAGCTTCCAATTGATTCAATTGTTGCTGGATTCTCGCTAAAAGAAATCGACAATCTTCACGAGCAAGAAGTAAGTTCATTTATTTCTAGTTCTGATCATTACCACAGTTCCTTGCTTTTGCTGGATTTTTGCATAGAGATATTGGTTTTTGTGAAGCTGTCCGAGGTTTACCAATCATCTGCAAAAAAATTGCAGAATATTTCTAGGGATTGAGTTCAAAAAGTACCTAGGTAGTTGTTATTATAATTTATAATCACTGGATCTTGGTGCCAATTTCACATTTTGAGCAATTTTCTTCTTGTACCAAGTGGTGAAATGAAAAAAATGATCCCGATATTTCGCGATTTAATTCTTGCACATTTGTCAGTATTTATTCAAAACTATATCCAAAAATGAGGAAAATTACTACTTTCAAAATCTTCTCCATTTCGCGCCTCACGAAATACTATGTCTCTCTCTACTTATAACCCAGTCAAGAGAAAAATTCCCCTTCATCGTGTCCTCCTCATCATCATCCTAGGCATTCCTGTAGCCAGCCTTGTTAATTACCAGCCTGTTAAGCTGTCTATAGACAATTTAATAACCTTTCCTCTTGTGCCTCTAGTGCAAGATGATGTCAGGAGACCGCCAAGAGAAGGAACGTATCGATGCGCGGAATGCGTTGGAAGAGTATGTGTACGATGTGCGCGGCAAGCTTAGCCTAGACGATGAGCTGGCGCTGTTCGTCGCAGAGGGTCCACGCACTAACCTCGGTCGCGATCTGGATGCCACCGAGACCTGGCTGTATGAGGAAGGCGAGGATTGTCCTCGGAATGTCTATGTGGATAGGCTTTCCAAGCTGAAGGTCAGTCGATGAACTACTCACAATGTAAAGCTATCCGGTTGGGCAATAAAAGTCAGTGGAGATTCTGAATTTTTTGTAAATACGATGATGAGTTAACGATCATACATTTTTTATATTGCATCATTTGCTAAGGAATAGCTGGGATGGTTCTGATCTAATATGCAATACTGCTTCCTGCCTCTTATTGTTCTATGTTGGCAAGATCGCAGGATAATTATGAAATTGATTTTGTTTTCTTACAAGAAGTCTTAATTGGAATCTTACCAATTATTAATTTGTTCATGCCCTGTATGTTGTAGGTTGAATGTGAGCCGATAAAACACCGCCGTCAGGAATACGACAGTCGTGCATCTGTCCTCGACGAGTTTGCCGCGCTCATCCAGCTAACGAACAAGGCTGTAGACTCGTTTCGAAGTGGTGTTGATCGCTTTGCTCACATCCCCGTGGAGGATATGAACAAGGTGGCCGCTGCAACCGATGCGGCATTCAAGTGGCTTGAAGAAGCTCGCGTAGCTCTGGCAGCCACACCTCGAAGTGTAGATGCGCCGTACTCGTGCGCTAAACTGCGGGAAGAGAAGAATGTGAGTAGTTTTGTTTCTTACTATTCCAGTACTACATTTCATATAGATTGCATATTATTATGTTATTTTTTGTAGCGATTTCATTTTGAGCCCATAAACCAGAATGGTAATGATTATTTCTGAGATGTGATGTGACTTGGAGAGTAATGTGATGGTAATATTTCACTTTTCATCTGGGATATATCCTGTTCAAATTGTGTTACTATTTTTATATAGGTAATACCCTTTACTTTAAATGGGACTAACGGTCAGAAATTAATTAAATATTTACCATAATTCTTAAACATAATATAATTATCTAGACTATAAGATGTGCGGAGGTACTAATCTGGATGTGATATGAGAGCAATAATCATAAATCGTGATTTTAAATTTAATCGATAATGTGCAAAGAATTGTAGTCTCATTACTTAGAAATAAGCAGAGCGCAAAATGTCCATTGGTTACATAGGAAAACCAAATTAGATAGAAATAAAAGTTGCCCTGATATAGAAATGGGAATGTTTTCTTTATTTCACCTCTTCTAAAATTTTCTGTAGCTCTGACCATTGCGCTGTTAAAATCTGTTGGGTGTACTATTTTAAAAAGGGAAATGTTTTGATGACAATATAATAGGTACTGATGCTGTATATTTCCTGCTGTCTAGATAATTAGTGATCTTGTGAATTATTTTCAAGATTTAATTGAATTCATATTTAGTTATTCAAGTGGCACATACCTAAGCTATGACATCACCTATTTAATTAGTACCTAATTGATATAAGTAATTGCTTTGGAGGACCCATTTTATATAGTATAGCTATTCTAAAGTTTACAATGATCTATAATCATGTTTCAGACATTGGAAAATCTCATAAACCCGATTCTCAACAAGCAAAAGCCGACCCCCGCCCCACCTGCAGACGAAGCCGCCCCTCCGAAGAAACCTGAGGATGCAACATCGGGTGAAAGTGGGTCTGGTGATGTCAACAGTAGGCCTACTGATAATGCGTCAGAAGAGACCATGGATGTAGAGTAATGATATTAGAGTTCAGGGTATATCAATTCTACTGTCTCGTATCTTATTTAACCACCTTTACACTGCACGCAAGCTGCTATTCGGAACAAAGTCATCCTACAATTTTTCTGTTCAACAGTTGGAATTTATTACCTACTTGCTTTCATCAACATTATTTGATGTAGGCCTAACTTATGCATTTCTAATTACCAGTTACCAATGCTTTACTACATGAGGGCATCGGTTTAATATACCTATATTTTTTTAGTATAATTTAATGATCACGCACGTTAGATCGTACTTAATGGTCAAAACTCAAGTTTAAATTTGATGTTTTCAAACATGATTACAATTTCATGCACGAATTCATGTTTTTGGTATTTTGTAGCTTAAATGCTTTTATTTACATCTAATAATTTATTGAAACGAAATAATTTATATTTACCTAATGTTTTTGTTTCAAAATGCCAATCAAAATGAATCGTACTAATTTCATTTCATTCATATTATTACTATGGTCCAACCATTAAGAAAATTGTGTGTTTTGTAAATATTATGGCATATATAGGTATGTAGAAAAATTTAATACTGAAGTGATTTCCTCTGTTTGGTTGATTTTTCAAGTAATCGTGATTAGATTACGCTTACTAATTTAATTTATATTGGTATGCCCAGACATTGTAGGCAAAGAAATGTCATATTTAAGGTACAATTGCAGAAACAAGATAATGTTTTTCTATTTCCCGTAAAATATTTCTGGAATCTGAACAAACGGTTTGAACAACCACATCTGCTCATATTACTTCATTAGCATGCTTTTAATAATACTTGTTTTAACAAAATTTTCTTTTTACATTACGTTAAAAGAAACCGGTGTTCTTTAGTTAATGAAACACCGTTAATTGCGAGTGCGCCTGTATCAATATAGGATGCCTCTTTGATTTGTTTTCATTTTTCAAAAATTGAGAACTGTCAGCAGCGTATTCAGGGGAGGGTCTGAGGGGGTTGTGACCGCACCCCCTCCGAAATCACAGCTTCGACTATAAATACGTACATGATCAACATCACAGTTTAAGAGAAAATTCCACTATTTGTGTCTGAATCTCTTACTTTCTTTGTTTTTTCCTAAAACAAGTAGGTACATAAGTACCTACAAAAAAGAAGAAGCTCAAAAGATGTTGCGTCTGCAAGTCGATATTAGCGAATGTCAGTCCTCAACACCACAAGACCTTGTGCTACTGCAAACCTTGTGCCACCTTGTGCCACTGCAAACTGCACGAAAATGACTATCTTGACTTAAGACGGCTGGGTAGTGAGTTTGACCTTGAAGAGTTTTTTTAATTAATTTTTATCAATATCTTTTTCCAGTGCAATTGTTAACAAAATAGGGCTATGGACGAAAATTCAGAACAGTTCAATGAAAATAATTTCATAGCTTGGAATAAGTTATTAGTTTTATTTTGTCCAGCAGGCGTTTAGAACCCGAAAATGTAGTAATTTTTGGGTTCTAAACGCCTGCTGGACAAAATAAAACTAATAACTTATTCCAAGCTATGGAATTATTTTCATTGAACTGTTCTGAATTTTCGTCCATAGCCCTATTTTGTTAACAGTTACACTGGAAAAAGATATTGATAAAAATCGATTAAAAAACTCTTCAAGGTCAAACTCACTACCCAGCCGTCTTAAGGGGGTTCCAGGGTTACGGCATAGGAATGAGAATTTGCTGTAATTCACACCAAAGATTAATGAAACCATATTACATACAACTAGCAAAAAATATTTGCCCCTTACAGTATCATATAATTAGATATTCTTGATTGAAGATCATCTTTTCCCCCATAAGATAACACAGGGAGGCATGAAATCGTCCCGGAAAATTGGCCTTAAATTGCTCCTAAAACCGCAAGAGGAATGACAAATTATTGAAAATAGTCTCAAATTAAAGATAATAATTTTTATAATAAGACTGCCGTTTGAAAATATGGGGTCACGGGCTAAATAAGAAAGAAAATGTGTACAATGTGGGAAATTTGCCATAAATCTGGCAACATTGCACTAAAAACATATAATTGGAGCACACGGTAAGATATAATTGTTTTATGCTGTTGTTTGAGGTGTTATTTCATCAGAGATTTGTATGAATTACGGTGAATTCTAAGCACCATGGCTGGAGCAGTGGGACCACTTTAAGATTGTGAAAATATTATTTCTCTCCCCCCACCCCCCGAAATTTACTCCTGGATACGCTACTGACAAGATTCTGGTGCAGTTTCTTGATAATGACTGTACTATAATGATTGTCATCTTTTAAGGATGGATTGACATTGGCACTGTATCTTAAAAAAGAACTTGTCAAGTCAGGCTAACCACATTGCTGCTTTCATTCCACCAACAAGTTTGAAGTATGTATTTCTAAATTTTGTTTCCAGCCAAGTTATAAATAAAATAATGTGTTGTAATGATACCATATACTATGTTCTGTGTTTAGATCTCTTGAATCCTGGTTGGTCACAAAAGTTCCTGTCTTGTGTTATTCTTGGCTTTACTCCTCCAGTAGCACTGTATTATTAAAACTTATATTTTGAACTGTTTTACCAAGTAGATTTTCTAAAATGTACTCCCCGTGATTTAGCTTATTAATTTCTGTCCAATTAAGATGTTCCATGTACTGATATTTGGCCCTGTTAGTGCCCATCTTCTGCTTCAAACTTGAAAGTATATGCCGGGTAGGTAGGGTCGTGGAAAAATGTGTTGATCATCCCTACGCTTATACCATCCCGCCATACAACGGAGCGATCTCCGTACGATCTATGTACGATCTCCGTTGTATGGCGGGAGTGTATAAGCATAGGGATGATCGAGATATTATTCCAAAGCTGTACATAGTAGTAGTAATAATTTTTACTAGTGGAAAGCTTGCATTTGCATGAGATGTACAAGAAAGCTCTAGTAGGTACCTACATTCAGTTTTATTCCTATGTGTACCAGCTATTGTCATAGAAATTGATTGCCCATTTAATTGATACTGTTTATTATTGTATTATTTAAATGTTTATTTAATTACTAAATTATTTTCAATTCCTTATTTTTATTTTTATGGAATGCCTTCCCGAAGCCGAAAGAATCTTATCCTGACTAAGCAAAATTTGGTACCTAGGTACCTATATTTTGTATTAACTCTTAATTTACATTTAAAACTTTATTGTAAATGATAATATCCATTTCACAAGAGAAAGGAAATAATACACACAATAGGCTCCATCAGTCCAATAAATGGAGATCTTTGTATGCACTGTTCTATTGCTATTCCCTTTATCACATAGAAAGACATCTGCTAGGTGTAGTAGTGCGAGCTCGACACTTATTGAAACTGATGTCTTGCTATCTTGGGGTGTAGGCTATTCATTTGTATTTTCATAAAAATTCTCAATATTAGGGTATAACTATACAAATATAGTATTTTTGTTCACATCATTTGTGAGGGAAAGAACTGAAGGTTTTTTTGTTTGAATGCTGAGAATATATAAATATATTGCAGTAATATTTTACTGTGAAAAAGATAAAATTATGAGTTTCATACGTATGTATAAGTAAATTAAAAACATCAAATATAAAAATCAATTCTTTTATAAGTATTGTTGACAACAGTATAGTGTGCTAATAGAAATATTCATGTTACCTAATTGGTTTTTAGGCTAGTAAAAAATAAATTTAAAATTTCCGCGCCTTTGATTGCGTTCGCGCATGGTTCGCGCAGCGGCTTCGCGTAAAAATATCTGGCAACCCTGGAACTGGAATGGAAGGCGCAAGCCCACCAAGAACTTGTAGATGTTTATTTCCCGTGTACCTAGTATAATGGTTATGAACGCGTTTTAATATTCGTATAATCTGTAGAAAGATAGTAAAAGAAATGTTGAAGAACATGACTGTTGTAGAAGCCCCAAGTGAAAATCTCATAGACCAACAGGTGTGTATAAGCATTGTTTTATCTGTCTGCCTACCAGACGCAGGTACCTAGTACCTAGTACCTAGGCTAACTTGACTAACCTATATCCTTTTGCAAATTCATAACATTACTTACCTTTATGTTAAGTATCCTTCCGTCACTATCATTCATTTCCCTAACTAGCCTCACTTGCTAAGTATGCACAGTTTAGTTGATTAAAATGTCTGAGGAATTCTCTCATGCTTACAGGAACTGAATGCTGGTTGTGTAACGCAGCCTATTTCAAACCATCAGACAGCTGCCATGCTTCCTCCTACGTATCGTAATATCCAAGGTTTGGAAAGTAATACAGTCCACCTGAGCAGACCACCACCAGATAGGGGATCTCCACCAACCTACGAAGAAGCTATCGATCCTGATGGTAGGCATTTCTTCAGGCCGGTAATTGAATTGAAACTTTGTACTATACCTAGAAGCGACTTATAGCACCGGCCGACAATCTTTACGTGAGTTATGTGAGACACATTGTGCATAGGTACTGGCCAATTCTGGCAGGCTGGGCATCTCACTCATATTGTTTGAGACTGAGAGGGTCTTGATAGCACTGGCAGATTAGTGCAGGCCAGGATGTATGAATCGGTTAGGTGACTGAACGAATGCGAAAGCAGTGGTCGCACTGCCAGCATTGCAGAGAAACGATGTACAGTCACCTAACATGTTCATACACCCTGGTGCAGGCTCAACACATTCACATGAACTGCACTCTTCAGGTCCATTCAGAACTCTCGGCTCCAGCAAGTTAGGGGGTAATGGCTATTCGCTTCCTTCTGAATGGACTGTCAACTCATCTTAACTGGCAGAATCTCTGAATTTTGCATTTGAATTCCATGGCAGCAGAACTGGTCATTTGGTTTAATCGATCACTGCCTCTGCCAATAATACACAGACTTAAGTTTGCCATTTGCATACACTCGCAAAAGAAAATTTTAAATCAATTATATTAACCTCGTATAACTTTACAGAATCAACGCTAAAATGTTTGCAATTATGAGTGTGACGGGACACAGAGGAGAGCCACTGCTAGACTTATTTTTAAATCCTAAGTTGTGACCTTCAAGGCCCAACCGCGAGTAATAGCCTAGCTCTCTGTTCTGGATGCCAAAAGCCCGGATCATTTCTAAATGCACCTAAAGAGAACATAGATCGTTGACGTTGCCAGACGTAAACTTCAACTTACCTAAGTATCTAACTCTCTTTCCATTGTTTCTTCTAACTGTTCAATTCTGTTGCAGCTCCTCCACCATCATATGACTCGTTATTTGGCCGTGTCCGAGAAGCTCACAATACTTCAAAAGGAGTGTTTGATTTCCTAAAAAATGTAGTGATTCTTCTTCTTGGAACCAGTAAGTATTTTTGTGTATTGACAACTTAGTTTAGTATTTTGTATATTTAAAATAGCATTTTGCTAATTACAATTCACATCATCTTCATATTCAACAATCCTTTCTTTAAACTCATTTACATTCTTTGACTCTGTAATTAGAGCGGGTGGTTTATTGTACTCCCTTACACCTTGATTTTAAACAAACATTGACTTACAACCACAGCCTTCTCAGTCATTTTATTCTCTGGGTAGCTGCCTGTCGACGAAGCGCTACCACCCCGCCTTGTGCCACCCCGCCGGTAGTAGCGCTTCGTCGACAGACAGCTACCCAGAGAACGAAGTGACTGTCGAGAAGGCTGTGCTTTCAACCCTTAACATAAAAACTAGTACCACCTCTGGTGTCATGTTCGTATAGTAGGTACTAACTATTTTAGTTTTTTCACTAATATATGAAGGACAGTCACTAGTTTACACTATTTTAATAGGTTGTGAACTTCTAGATCTTCTGTACGGGCCGGTTTTAGGCAGTTTGGTGCCCTGTGCCGAGGTAACAATTGCCCCCCCCCCCCCCCCCCCCCCAAACAAACAAACTTTAGAGACGAAATTGGAGGGCCTCCCAGCACAATGCGGGTCCGGGGCACATAGCCCCGGAAAAAAATTGGGCTTCTAGATCGCATTTGACGCCTTTTTAGCATATAATTATACTGATTGGATTACAATAGGCAATAATATAATTTATACACTACAATGCAGGATTATAAAACTTTTGATTACTATTTTGATTACTAAACATGCATATTAACCGGATTAAAGTTAGAGTTAACAAGATAATATTCATAACAATATTATGAGCCATTATATCAACTAAAGGACAGTAATTTTTCAATCGCGTTAATATGTATGCAATACATATTAGCATGTTTAGCACCTATTTATATTTAGCAATACATAGCAATACATATTTTTAGGGGTGTGCGAATAGTGATTTTTGACTTCGAATACGAATATCGAATAATTTACAAAAATATATTGAATCGAATATCGAATAGTTAGAACCTACATTAAAATACATAATATCAATAAAAAAAAAAATGGACACCAAACTTTTTCATTTGACCAGAATGAAAGATGTCCATATAAATGAATGTACTGATTATGATGTAATATGCCAGGATTATAATTGTTGTCATTAATCATCACAAAAAATGAAATTAACAGGAACAAATGGAGTATGAGGAAGGTCTACCTAGGAACAATAACCTACAAATAATATCCCTTGAAATCAAAATGGCGGCCATGACAATTTTCGGTTGAAGTTTTAGACTTTGCAGCAGTTGGCAGCATTGAAAAACACTCCCATATGAGAAATGGCGGGATTATTTTGAATTAAAAGACATGAACTATTCGAAAATTTTCGAATATTCGAATTTTCGAAGTATTTGATATTTCGAATACTTTTTTTCGAATACGGAATCGAAATTTCAAACCAAATATTTTCGAATATTCGCACACCCCTACATATTTTATATTTTGGCGCCCCCTCTGCGCCCTTCGGGCGCCCTGTGCAGGGGCACAGGTCACTCACACCTAAAACCGGCCCTGCTTATGTAACCCAAAAGTTGCTACATAGTTCACATAGACCGCTGACAAAATAATGATACAATGCAATCTTTTCTTGGTTTCTTTTCAGTTGGATGTTCCATTATCTTGGGTGTCACAATAGTTATTCCGATATGTATGATTGTGATTGCGTGTATGTATTGGAACGAATGTCCAAAATGTGAATATATTCCCGTTTACTTGCTGGTTGGTGGTAAGTTGAAGTATTTTACATACAATTTTAATATGGCCAAGTGATTGGTTACTGTAAATTATAAGTTTACTTATACATTTTGATGGTTTTTAAATTTATTTAAAGGTGGGTTTGGAGTCTTAAAGCAACTGATTCATTTGTCAGCACGAGTTCGTCAAAGAGAAGAAGATATAGAGGAAGAGCGAGTGAGACAATCTCCTACACAAACTTTGATCAACTGCTTTATGCTTGGTTGGTTCATTATTGGTAAGTACCTAGTTGAAAGTTTTACTCTGAAAATAAGTTATTAAATTAGCATATTTAGCTCTAGTTAAATTGACACCTATTTTTCTGAGGGAATATTATATTAGGTTGGTATAGTTTAGATCAAGCCTGGGCAAACTTTTTGTGTGAAGGGCCGCATCGAGTACTTAATACGGCTGGGTAGTGAGTTTAACCTTGAAGATTTTTTAATCGATTTTTATCAATATCTTTTACCAATGTAATAATTGTTAACAAAATAGGGCTTTGTACGCGTATTCATAACAGTTCAATGAAAATAATTTCATAGTTTGGAATAAGTTATTAGTTTTATTTTGTCCAACAGAAGTTTAGGTCCATAATTTTACTAATTTTCGGGCACTAAACATCTGTTGGACAAAATAAAACTAATAACTTATTCCAAACTATGAAATTATTTTCATTGAAATGTTCTGAATACGCGTACAAGACCATATTTCGTTAACAATTACATGTGTAAAAGATATTGATAAAAATCGATTAAAAAACTCTTCAGGGCCACGCTCACTACTCAGCCCTCTTAAATTTAATGGCGCGCCACAAAAAATACTGTTTTCCGGAAACATTATTAAGAGGAGAGGTTGGTCACCAATCTCGACGAAGACAATGGGGGGCGGGGGGAGTGCTTCACAGAAGGTCCGGGACATAACCCTGGAAAATTTTTATATTTCTTAAGTATCACTGAAGAGAGAGGTTTGTGGGCAAGGTACTTAAGAAAATTTTCTACCAAATACATTTGTTTTGGTGCAATTTTGAGACGCACACATTATGTCCAGTAATTAGGGAACACTAGTCTAATGTAGGTACTTGGTAAGGTGGTATCTAGATAGTCAGTAGCTACACAAATTATAATTAATGTTGATTTTCTATTCAATGGCAGGCTCCGTCTGGGTGTATCGTTTGTATGAACCAAACTATGATCCTACTTTGGGGAACGAATATTGTAACAAGACAATCTACCTCTTCTCATTCTGGCTGCTTACATCTGTCTACATAATGTTGGCAATCATAATGGTTTGCCTCTGCAGCATCAGTGTGGCCTCGATTGCTTTCCAACGTGAGGTATAGCAAAAACAAACTTAAAACTGCCTAATTGTCAAACAGGTATATGATGGAGTAACTAATAATTATCACGACGAGGTATATTTTATCCTGCACAAGTTACTTAATTTAATGCAGATTTTCTCATTTGCCCACTGGTTTACGTATTCTGTTGAATTTGGGAGATAAACTCAACATTTTTACATTTAATTATCATAAACATTTTTTAATATTTTTTTTTTAAACAAATTATTTTCTTATTAATAATTATAGGAATCCTGCTCGTGAAGTCATCTCTCCAAGGTCTCTAGAAATGTTGCAGTGAGCCATCTAGCGTTAAAAAGTAACAACACTGCCGTGGTATATCTCAAACAATTGGTTGACATTTTAAATTTATTCTGGCCAATGAAAGAAAATTAGAACAGCTCCAGAGCCTTCTTGACAGTCAGTTAGTCACTGACCAAGGTCCACATATTCAAAGCGTCTTCCACTGAAGCGGCCATATTTAATCATGTTGGCATGACAACAAGCCTCAAGGTAAACAATTTCTCACGCAGGATGCCTATAGGTTATTAATCTACAGGGTTTCTATGCAAATGGCAAAGCTATAATAACTTGTTTGCATGTTTTCACAACAGTTTATAATAATAAAGCTATTCTTACTAGGGTATTCTTTTTTGACGGATAACATTTCAATTCAACATGTTTCTTACTGGATGATTAGGCATTGATTCAGGTTTTTTAATAGATTTGATATCACAAGAGTCAAGAAATATTGAACTTTTGAGACATGTACTCTAAGGAGATTAAAGGCACCCTTCCAAGACTTGCAATGTCTCGTGCTCTGCGTAGCTATTTCACAGAAATGCGATCGTATTTGAACTAAGAGTACCTAGTTCTGTATCTGGCAAAATTGCATATACACAGAGCAACACAGTTTTAATGTCTGAGGTTGGCTGAACATTTTGGACAATTGACCAGTAGAACGGGGCAGAGTTAACTTTTGTTAGCGCCTCGGCTGCTAGGGCTGCTTTGTTAGCGCCTGCAGCAACTTACGAGGATAAAATCATCAATAAAGTTATATTGTTTTAATCAAAGTTATTTTATGAAGTATGTAGGCAATGTGGGAAGCCAGTGGCTACTAAAAAAATGCTACAGTTTGTTTATGAGTGGATATTATACCGAGATATGGACTTCAAAAAAATGCTTGATACCTGGCATTTGACAGCGCGGGAAGCTGAATATTTCTTACACTCTAGATTTATATAAGCAATCTATAGGTATACTAAATAGGAATAATTCACTGGTGGACGTTATTTTTATTACGGATGTTTATTATTCACGGATTTATTGTTGATTTGTTGTTTATTTTTACATACCTACCACCCACCCACTTACCTACAAACAGTTTGTTGGTGGTATTTTTTACTCTTGTAGGTCTAAACTAGAAGTAGGTAAATATTTTCTACTAGATATGAAGGTATGTGTGTGGATTGCACTTGGTAATCACCTAGCAGGATGATCAAATGAGTTAAGTTTATGACTCATGTAATGTAGGGAATAAAACAAGCAAATAAAACATGGTTGCTTTGCCAACACAGCAAACAGCCATTCGTCCCACCAAATTCTTATAATTCTCTTTTCTCACAGCACTGTTACTATAAAATCCATGAAATGTTATTCGGGGAACCTTTGTGCTGATGTTGCAGCCCGACAACACATTTAGGTCCATTTTCGTCACTGAAATATGATTTTTGCATCAACCGAACTGACTTCCCTATGTGTTCTAATGGCGCGCAGCTACGATCTGGCCCACGATCATGTGCCCGCCACTCGGTCACGTGACTCGTGACGTTTCAGCGGCGGAGCCGTTCTACTGGTCAATTGTGATTTTCTGATGCTGGTCAACAAATCTGTCTAAAGAGAGATTGGTTTTACACAGTCATGTGGTGAAATTGCAACGATTATTGTAGAACGACATTTTTACTAGATAATTTACTTCAATACCCAAAAAGACTTTCCGATTTTTTAGAAACCAAACTCTCTGCACAGTCATAGTTTTGTTTGTGACTTTGCTGTTTGAAATAATTTATGATTGTACAATAGAACGTAAACACAAACACTTTCCCTCAAGTTATAATAACAATAGGTTTGCCAAGCTCTTATTAGCTTATTTGATCAGTGATCACTGTCATTCATGCACATTTGAACTAATTACCTACATATACCTAACCTACTAATACTTCAAACTATAATTGTATCTCTATCGTAAATAGAGTTCCGAAAATAATACACACAAGTTTTCTAGAGGCAACCGGCTGCCTTGTGAACAAACTCCCAGTTTTCTGAAGACTCTCTTGAGGTGAGCGCACTTTTATTGCACATGAATATGATGTAATTTAACGATCGTAACATGTTTACCCGATCCCCGTATTGATGTTGTTGATATGTTTCACTGATTCTGGTAAAGAAGTTCTCATTGTATGTACTGTACATGCCATCTCTTTTTAGGCTAATGAGCTGATTGATACTTGGTTTTTAAAATATGTCCATCTTATTTGAGTAACAAGTGTAGATTATTAATCACAAAACTAATTAAATTGCAACTGTATTTTCTAAATTTTTTTCTTAATGTCACTATTTGAAGAGATCCAAATTGGCCATACATAGAAATCATAAACTATTTCAAGCGAACTGACAATTAAGTGTGATTTCTATAGCAATGCAATCAAAATCTGTCACCATCTACTGCAGGTGATTTTGCCTATTTAGAAGAAAAGAATTACTTTGTTAGTAATTGTACTAAGTAACTTATTTTAGATTTTGTTACAACTTACTGCCCACTCTGCCGAGTTTTTTAGTGTGAGTAAAAATTTACTGAACATTCTGGGCCTAGATTCACCGTGCAAAGGAATGTAAAGTATGAAACAACAAGTATGAAAGATAGATTTCTCTCTGCTTTATTTATGATTCCTGATATAATTTTGATATCTTAACAATTGTGTATACTAATTGTGTGATGATGAAATGATGAAGAGGGAGGAAGGGGGGGGGGGGCTAGTTATATTGGGATAATAACGCCAAGGATCTTAGTGTACCTACAGCTCAAACAGTTCAAACTAGATAGTGATTATAAATATTTGTGAATTTATGTACCAATTTTGGGTAATTTATTGAGCTAACATAATAAAATATTGGGGGCTGCACTTTCCTCACTCCTGATTTTGATATTACTCTTTAACTATTTTTTTTTAATTAAAGTGACACAATTTTTTTTTAAATGATTTGACTTAGTGTATCTTGTGCTAGGAGAATGGTGCATTGGGGCCAACTGCTCAACTATTCAGGCAGATTGTTTGATTTGGCAAAACTGGGCACATTTTGTAAGCTTTTCCTAATTCTTTACAAATAACACATAATACAACATAAAACATAAATAATACATAAAAGAACATATTGATCACATTCAATAGCATTAGTTATGGTTAGCTCCCATGTGACGCAACAATAATCAAAACTTCGGACAAGCAATGCTAAAGAATTAAAAATAGCTAATCAAGAAATAAATGTGTATCCGTATTTCCACTGCATCTTGGAGTTTCCAACCTATTTATAGATTCGTAATTAACACTCTTATTAGTTGAGTGGGTTTTGAAACTGCTATGCATTGCTCGTGACAAATATTAGGTATTGGGTATGAGGAGTTTTTAAATTAAATTTAACCGTCAGTACCACTAACAGTCTTCAATTGAAATAGGTACACTGTACAATTGTCAGCAGCTAAAGTGTTTTTTTTTGTTAACGCCCAATTGGCAATTATATATCAATATTGTAATACGGTGATGTTTTTTTGATTTTATTTTGTACATAGTGATGGTTTTTTAAATAATTTTTAGTTCAGTTGTCATAGTTGATTTCTCGAATTATCACTTACCATCTCAACCAAACCGACCTATTTACAAATAATGCATATGCATTTTCATTAATTGATCAAATTGATTCACAATTTACAATTTCAGTGCGTTATTGGTTATTAGAGTTGATACTTTTATCAGTAATTCAAATTCAAATTGAATATTTATACTAAAGTTTTTTGAGGGAACTTTGTTGGTATGTCGGCATCAGGTGTTGGGGTATTTTGTTACATAGTCTCATGACATAGTCTGATGCCATAGTCTGATTACATAGTCTGATGGGCAGCAGTTTGACTTGAAACACCTTACTTAAATCTCATATTTCCTGGACTCTGGAAAGAATCCCACTAGCTAATTGGGTACACAGAACTATACGTCGTTGTACACCAAGCTACATGCTACCGAGCAACAAAGTGTACTCTCCTAAGTCAACTCATAAATATTTATTACACTTTAGTTGTCTCGGAAACCTTTTGATTAAATATTCAAATAATTTAACGTATTTACTTACTCAAATTTACTAACACTTAATCGATTTTAAATTGAAGGCATTAAAGTGTTCATTAATTGCATTCATCATTGTTTTTCCAGTTTCTGTTTTGTAACTAGGTACCTATAAGTAAGTAAGTACCTAGTATAAAACCACAGTTGGTCGTTAGCAAACGGTATCAATGAAGCTTGAAGAATTGTTGTTTTCTTTTAGTGTGAGGTAACTAACTGGTACATGTACCCAAATTAATTTGTATAGTAAAAATAACGTTTTTTGGCCCTCGTATTTTGAGTTGTGTCAGATAAACACTTGGAATTGACTGATATTTTATGAAGCAATATAATTTAGTATTTACTTAGTATTTACTGAGAATCTCTGGAAGTTGCTTTTATGTCTACCTATTTACAAAGGTATTTAAGTTAATACCTAGGCTATGAAGTTCAAGTTAAGTTTCAATTGTTCTCTTTGTATTTATAATTCTTGTTTGTGTTTGTATACACAAACAAAACGAACACATGACAGCATTGATGATTTAAATAACAGGTGGATTAATGAATTTTAAGACATTTCATAATTGCATTTATGCTTCAAGAAGTGTGCAGGATATCATTAAGTGTTCTATGTTAAAGGGAACATAAAGTTTGCATCCCCAGGGAAATGCTTGTTGATTTTTTGTCTAATCAGAGTTTATATGTAATGCATTATCATACCTTCCATAAAAGGTGACTGGAGGCACGAAATCTTGTGTCGGGTACTATTAATTGGATTGTGCAACAGTAGCTTTCTCACCGAGTGGCATAATCTATGACAAACTATATGTCCAACCATTTTGAGAAATTAATGTGTTGTCATGAAATGCTATGCATTTTGTTTTATGTGTGAAGTATTGCTTCCCGCGTGCGATGTGTGAGTGAGATGCTGATAAAATGCAGGAAAGCATTCAACTGCAATCTCTTTCACTATTCGCTTCAATGCAAAGGATTGTAATTATTAGTGAAGTAGAAGTACCTACATAGAATTACTTCCACAAGTCATTTATCTTCCTAGGCTATATATATCGTACTTATGTTCATCCATTGTCATTGCATAACTATTCCCCTATCAAGTCTAACTGTGCTGTATTCATTAATTTTGTAAAATTATTTGCTCCTTTTTTACATTGTTTACTTACTTCCATATCTACTAATTTAGTAAAATTACAAAAAGTAATGTTACAATATTGTATTTCATATTTCGGAATCTCTTAGTTTTATAAAATGTTGCCAAAGATAATTATTTTTGTACCTTAAAGTTAATGTAAAAATTAGTGGTTTGGAAATAAGTTTGTGTTTTATGGTGGCATAATGTTGGTAAATTTGCCCTGTAACTCATTATTGTACTTTATGCCAAGAACATACATCTTAATTTCAGAGAATTTACACCTTATCGTATTTTCAAATAATTATAAATTATAATAAATGTATTGTTTGGAATTTCGTTTATTTATAACCAATAAACCTAAATTCCTTACCAATCCTGACATTCGGGAAATAAAACAAAACATACGTGTACTTAATAAATCGTATATTTAATACATATAGCACACTAGAAATAAAATAAAATTAATCGGTACACCGAACATGGCTCCGATTAACAAATATTGGCCATAGGTAACTAAAGAAGATCTTTTATTCTCTATAGAATTTTAATTGTATCCCCATACCACCACTACAAATAAATGAAATGGCATCACTTTAATCCAACTGTATTTGCAATAGTTAACATGACTGGTTTGCAAAGTTCAATAATTGTTTAATGTTTGTATTACATAAAATCTTCCCAATTGATCAGTTCATCGAAATTACGGTGATATCAGAAAATGTTTTGTTACAATGTAATTTAAGCCCTCGGTATTCAAATCTTGATTTGTAGTTCATGTTGTGCAACGATTATGATATATAATAATGTATACATTCTTATGCTAAATTGAATCCCTGCAAACTGTTGACTGCCAAATTTTCTAACATCTACATGAGCTACTGAGAAGGTGTCAAGTCTGTGCAATCAAGCTATTGAGTCATTACTTAGAGATAGATGTAGACAATCTCTTAGTTGCATTTAAATGTTTAGAAAGTTAAGTGATTTGCAAAAAAAAATGTGAAGAATATGGGAGATTTTATTAAAATCATTGTAAGTAATCCACATAATTTTTGTTTTTCAATAAAGTCACCCTTAATTGATGAGGTAAGTTTAGCATTTTTTTAAATTCAAAAACAAGAATCCAATAACCTTTTTTTGAACTACCTACATTTTTTTATCAAGCAACAACCTAATCGGACACAAAATTTGGTTGACAAAATAATCATTGCAATTTATGAACCTATTATCTTCTTGTGGGATTCCCTGTAGAGACTATGTATATTCGAATTTTTAAATCATGATCCTCGGTTTACATTGAAAACGAAAGAATTTCATGAAATTAAATAATATTCTTTAAAAGTAAAAGCATTGCTTATCTTTCTGATAACATCCCTAGTTCGATTGTATAGTGGTGCCAGTTCATTTATTTGTGTGTCATTGCTATAGGGATCCAATGTACACACGTGCATTGAACAAATCCTTAATTATAATTGCATTGTACTGTGTACTTGCAGTGTACAGTCACCGCAATATGTCTTGATATCAGTATTTCCTTATTGGGATGTAAGCTATAAATGTGAAGATCTATTCCGATAATCTCTAAAGACCTTCCCCGAAATAATTTCAATAATATTGAAGTACAAGTCAAAATATGTTATAATTGTTTCTTAAGCATTATGGCTATTACGCTCGAATGGGGAATCTCTAGCTACCTATATTATAATATCGACTTTATAGTGGCGAATCCCAATAAGGTCGACGTTTTCTTAGGATTTGTTTTCATTACTGTGTACCTATCACGACATAGTACATATTTTGATTGTATCTACAGCAGTTCTATACAATAGGTATGAATGATACATTTTGCCATATCATCGGTCAAACATCCCAGCAAGTTTTTTGAATTTGCTCAATCACTGAGCTGGTTAATATCATTAAAAAGAATCACCAAATATTTTTGTTAATACTGATTGATAAATAGGTGGAACCAAAATTGTGTTCTCACTCGGGAAATGCATAATAGTGTTTTAGATACAAAATTTATAAAACTTCAAATTATATTGTGATACACTAATACTCTTATCACTGCAAACTCATAAAAGTTCCACTAGATAGTGATTTCATTGATAGAAGTTATCAATATCTTATAATTAACATAGAAAATTGCGATTAATGGCATTTTATGAATGAGTGGCGATCATGATATTGGTCGATTTGATTCTCATGAATGATAATGGAATATTGATCATTGCATATGCTATTCTATCATTTTAAATAATGCACATGAAAATATCATTCCCAGAAGCTGAAAACGGAAGAAAAATAATAATTAGTTATACGTTTCTTAGTATCAATAATTGGCTGATCTGACTGATATATCAAAATGTTGAATAGACAATATCAGGAATATAGATAGATACCTAATATAATAATCGATAATATAATAATTTTTTTTAATATTATAATTATAATAATAAATATTAAATATTTTATAATATTAATGATATTGATCTATTTGTTTTCTCCAAGGAGAAACGATTTCGTATGAAGTAAGGTGATCTGTGAAATGCTTACCATCAGACATGCGACACCAATGCCGGCGCCTCCAATGATCTCTGCGTGGTCCTTCACGAACATCTCGGTTATATCCAAACACCCGTCTGTGTAGATATTCTTTGGATTTTGAATTGACTGGCATGGTAATTTTTGAATCTAAAATAAATAATGTGTTTTTAATGATATATTAGTGACGAATCGTTTGACCACATCAAAACATCAGAGCTGGCTAAAAATTGATTCGTAACAATCTGTGCACTTATTTCTGTGTATTTAAGTAAGTATACTAACAAAAATAATTGGAATTACAATTCTTACGAAACAATTTCCCATTTCAGACTCTGAGCCATTTAAGTCTTAAGTCAAAACAATACTAAGAAACAGTTTATTCTGATCGTGCAATGGACTTAATTTACAACAAACATTTGAAATAATGAGACGAGTTCCAAATAATTAGTTATGTGTTATTTATTTTATAATATCACTATCAGCTGCTATCAGTCAAGAAATTGGAATAAAACGATACGAACTAATATTTTGTCAACTTACAAGGCCGTCGTATCGAGGTCCTTCTCTGCAACAGCTTTCTGGTATTCCCTTGGTCCTCCAGTCATTGTAGTTAGTCACGCCACAACAATGTAGCTGAAACAATTACATTTTAATAATTTGTACATCTCAGAGGTTGCACTCCGGAGGCCAGGGTTTGATTCCCGCGGCCGTCCTTCTTGGCTTAGGGCTTCCGCAGTTTCCTTCGGGCGAGAGACACATTATGGGAAGTCTCTTTTTCACCTTTCGTGCATATCTATTGCCATTTGCCTAGTTGTAGAGGAGTGCAACGTTTAATATACGTTTCTGAACAAATGTAAATATTAACTTCAGAACAAATGTAAATTCAGAAATGAGCTTAATATATGGAATTTAGTGGTGATTCCCATACATGGAAAATGAGTAGGTACCTACTTTTAATTGAACTCTTTGAGTGTATGAAATCACCAATCCAAATCAATGTGTAGTAGTGAATTATTGTAATTAAAAATCTATGCACTTATGACTGTGTGGCCAATCACAATACAACTAACTAAAATTAAGATAAGCACGGGCAATAATTTATTTGTTGTAAAAATTAGACAATAAAATAATATGTAAACTGTATTGCATCCCGCCTGGTTCTTCGTTTCGAAACCCGAATATCTTTCAACTTTCAAGAGAAACTAAAGTTGTAATGATTGTCTTACTGTTTCCTGGGTAGTGTCCCAGGCTCTGGTGATGCTTCTCTTGTCACCATAAGAGCGCAGCGTGCTGTGCATCTCTTGCTCCATCGTCGTTCGCACCTTCTCTCTGAACACATAGCCCAGGATGCCTCCCACCAGCATGATGACGAAGATGAGGAACACGATGATGAAGTACTAAACAAATGGGAGAGCATTACCCATTACTGCCTTCTCTCTGAACACATAGCCCAGGATGCCGCCCACCAGCATGATGACGAAGATGAGGAACACGATGATGAAGTACTAAACAAATAGGAGAGCATTACCCATTACTGCCTTCTCTGATAGCCCAGGATGCCGCCCACCAGCATGATGACGAAGATGAGGAACACGATGATGAAGTACTAAACAAATAGGAGAGCATTACCCATTACTGCCTTCTCTCTGATAGCCCAGGATGCCGCCCACCAGCATGATGACGAAGATGAGGAACACGATGATGAAGTACTAAACAAATAGGAGAGCATTACCCATTACTGCCTTCTCTCTGATAGCCCAGGATGCCGCCCACCAGCATGATGACGAAGATGAGGAACACGATGATGAAGTACTAAACAAATAGGAGAGCATTACCCATTACTGCCTTCTCTCTGATAGCCCAGGATACCGCCCACCAGCATGATGACGAAGATGAGGAACACGATGATGAAGTACTAAACAAATAGGAGAGCATTACCCATTACTGCCTTCTCTGATAGCCCAGGATGCCGCCCACCAGCATGATGACGAAGATGAGGAACACGATGATGAAGTACTAAACAAATAGGAGAGCATTACCTGGCATTACCCATTACTGGAAGACATTATTGGTCAGTGTAAAAGCAGAGTTGGGTAGTAACTTAACGAAAGTAACTAGTTACTGGTAACTAGTTACTTTTAAGGTAACTTTTGGGGTAACTAGTTACTTTTCATCCTCAGTAACTTTGTGAGTAACTAAGTTACAATTTTACAGGAACTTGTAACTTAATTTTCGTTACTTTAAAAGTTACTTTTAGGTGAAATAATTTGACAAAAATATAATATTTTCACAGTCTACAAACTCCCTATCTATCTCTTGAGAGAAAATCTAAAACCCAGACAACAAATCACAGGAAATGAAATGTGTGTCCTTCCTTCCCATTGATCTCATTCCTTCCACAAGTCATTAGCAGGTAGTTGGGCTGGGGGATGATTGCAGGTGCAGCAGCAAATTTTTCCGAGAAGCATACCAATCCAAAGTGAAAACAAGTATGACGTCATTCATTACTAGCCAATAAGGGTCGTTTTTACATAAAATGTACCTACCCAATCAGATGCAGTCTTTCACAAATCAAAGCGATTGTCACATGGATGGACCATTTAAAGAAGTGAAGAGAACGAGGTGCATGCAATAAATTTACCAGTTACCGCGAGTGCAATTTAAATTTATTTTTTTGACTGTGAGTACGATGACTGTGAGTAAATACAAATAATAAAATTGCTTTGCTCGCCTATAAGACGAACAAGTTAAACCCTCGGCGGAGTTCGATCAAGTTTGTTTTTTGTCGAAAAAATATCCGAAAAGTAACTTTAAAGTAACTTAAAAGTAACTCAGTTACTTTTCAAATCAAGTAACTTACCAAGTAACTTAGTTCCTTTTGAGATCAGGTAACTTACAGAGTAACTAGTTCCTTTTTACAAGTAACTTACCCAACTCTGTGTAAAAGCTACCTTCTCAAGCCTATTGACCGTGTTATGTCAGAACTACTAAACATATCAAGCGTAAAATTTAAAATGTTAAAAATGCATACCTACTGATTGTGTAGGTTTAATAAATTTAATAGAAATTTAATACATTTGTTAATTATTCCATTAGTATTGATGAGGAACTCGTTGAAAATGTTAAAAGTTTCAAATATCTAGGCATCATGTTAGACGAAAATCTGCATTTCAACAGCCATGCTCAATACGTCATAAATAAAGTAGCCAAAAAAGTAGGACTATTCCAGAGAAATTGTAGAGCATTACCGTTATTAAGTAAGATACAAATTAGCCAAGCCATTATCACACCACATTTTGATTATTGTAGCTCTATTTTATTCTTACTGACCCAAAATGATATAAACAAGCTACAAAAATTACAAAATAAAGTTATGCGCAGTATACTTTGGGTTGATAGGACCGCATCCATTGCTAAAATGGGATCTTCTTTATGTTGGATAACTGTAAAACAGAGAATTCTTCTCAACACGATGACATTTATATTTAGAATCACTAAGGGACTGACTCCGCAATACCTTAGTGACATATTAACCCCAAATATCTCCCATGTGTATAGTACCAGGCAGCAAAATGACATCAATGTACAACGTGCCACCACTTCTTTTGGTAACAATTCCTTATTTTCAAAGGGAATAAAAATGTACAACCGTCTACCAAATACTGTAAAGGAAAGTAAATGTGTAATGTCCTTTAGAAGAGCATGTATGTTAGTAATAAGAGAGGGAGGCTGGCGAAATGATCCCCTGTCAAATTCTAATGCTGGCTTTTGGGACAAACCGTAAATAAAGTGGATACTGAAAGTAAAAGTCAATCTACTATGTCAACAATTGAACTGTTTGAACTGTTTATTAATATTAGATATACTATATTATTGTTATCATCTATTCCGTAATTCTTAATTCTATAACAAAATACCTAGCATAACATGACATGTAACCTGTAACCTGTTTCTCTTATATATTTCTTATCATTATTAATCACATCATCATTAGGTAGAATATTAATGATAGTATTATTTTATTTTATTTTACTCTTACTGAGCTATAATCTGTTATCAACATTTTCTAACCTACCTACTGTATTTCTTATGTATCTTTATAAACTACCTAGTTAAATTTGAGAGTATATAAAACTGTAACCTGTAACAATAGCAAGAATTGCTAATAAAGACTTTACTACTACTACTGTAGGTAGTAGAAACAAATTTCAACATTTTCAATTATTATTACGAAAATGATGTTATTTGAAGATGAGCTAATTAAAGTATGTGAATGTATGATCGGTGGACCATTTTCTATAATTCTCTAATTTGTAAACTATGTTCACTATGGCAGAATACATTTTGGGATTTGTGTGTCACTGTCACTCATATTCTGCAGCTCCTCCCAGAGTGTCAAAAGTTTTTAAAAACTCATACACCATTCCATGCAACCCATCCAACGTTTCCTAGGTCAAATAATTTGTAGCCACTATTTTCTGTGTTCTGTTCTGAGGAAACTCGTTCTCAGACATGGGCAGTATCTAGATACTTGTATCTTAAGATACGTATCTAAGATACATTTGTATCTTGTATCTAGTATTTTAAATACATACGCCAAATGTATCTGTATCTTGTATTTAAAATACCCATTCCTAAAGTATTTTGTATCTTTTTGAAGATTTAAAATACAAGATACTTTTTACGGGCTCAGAATTTCAAAGAGTGCTGACAAGTATCAAACAATACAAGTTGCTATTTTGAATAGATCAAGAAAATGTTAAGTAATGTTTCCTTACAAATATATCAAATTAATATTGCATTTAGAAAGTAAGTCCCTACAGTTTTTTTTTTAACTTTTTGATGATGTACGAGAAATTAAAGTATCTTTAAATGTATCTTTTTTGAAGTATCTAAAGATACTATCTTGTATCTTGTATTTTAAATACATCTTTAAAATGTATCTTGTATCTTGTATTTTAGATACACAAATTAAATGTATCAGTATCTTGTATTTTAAATACATTAAAACCGAGTATTTTGCCCATGTCTGCTCGTTCTGCTGTACAGTGTACACTCTTCTGATTTGGTGTACCTATTGCTCTAAGTCTCTGAACAATTTCCGATTCACGGAACTGACTGTCAACCAGTGATGGCGCCACGGGGGGCGTGGGTGGGGGCGCGCCCACCAAAAATTGTCCACAGCCCTGCACCCTCTGCCCACCCAAAAATAATCGAAGATAATTTTATTATTGTCTTGGAATTTTAAATGTTGGGTATAATTTAATGTCAAGTAATCATATAACACAGATAGAATATATTTCTAAAACTACACCGCATTGAAGTTGTAGGCTGAATGCATATTATACAGATCAAACCTTTTGGTAATTTAACAATTCACCACCGCTATTTTAAAGATATTCAAATAAATCATATTTTACCCCAAAAGTATAATTTTCAGCGTCCTAAATTCGTTTCTATGTCTTAAAAATACGAAAAACGCCCTGTGGGGCTAATTCTTAGCGGAAAAATTATGTGCCCACCCTAAAAATATAATATAAAAATATAAATCCTAGTAAAAATTCCTGGCGCCGTTCCTGCTGTCAACTTTTCTGTCTCGATTCTTTCAAATTCTTCTCTTCAGCACGTTTTCTGATCTATAAGAGCGCGCAATTTGAAGCTTGGTAATAATCCATTTTTCAATATCCACATTCGTACAGCGTTCAGCTGTCTTCTTTTTTAAATGAACGAACTTAGAATATCTTTATATTGTTAAACTGTTCGGCTGATGTGTACTAGATTGTTCACAGTGGGCGTTGTCTTTGGTAACTCAGTATAATTATTTTTCCTACAACGTTTTTGCAACAAAAAATAAAAATTTTGCATTTTTGTTTTAACCCAAGTTTTACAATTATAAAACTTGGAATTACCCTCTGTTTGAAAGACTTCGATAACGATCAATTTAATGTTTGAACGTGGGTTGATGGCGACTGCATGACGCTATATTTGCAATTTATTCATTATGTTTTGCAGGCTTCAGTGTGCCAACATGCAAGGTGAAATGATAACATGATACCCGGTATCCGATGAACAGTCACCTCTATATGTTGTGATAAAAGCAAGCGATAAAACAGTGTTGCAAATCACCCCTCTGTATAAAAATATCTATATTTTGCGCAACTTATTATTATACGTCTGTTATACGGCTGGTAATCGCGATAAAGGGTACATTTTCAGGACATAGAGGTGACTATACATCTACGTACTTGTCTGTGTACCTATTTTACTTAATTGACGGCGAACATCTACGTTGGAACTCTGCATATTAATCACTTACACCGATGGTAAAGAAGTTCAAAATTACAGTGAAATTACGATTTTTTTTTTGCAATTTACGTTCAAAAAGAGAAGGCTGCTTGAACAGATTTCAATCTATTATTCAATCTCTAGATAGACGATACCCAGTTGCAATTTCATCAAAATCTAGAGACAGACAGATAAACAAGAAGCTTCGTTTTAGAAAAAATATTGTTTACTGTCCATGTCGTTCAGATTTTAGATTTGAAAATTGGATCAAACATTATACATTACAGATAACATCATAATTTGTATCATAATTTATAAGGTTTCTATCGGAATATTAAAACAAAAAGAATCTTCTTGCTGTTAATGTTGTGTTGAGTGTTAACCTTTTTAAAATCTTTTGCGAAAATCATGAAAGCGTGTCCTCTTCTCTTGAACTTACCATCAGCAGCATGCATTTGATTTCCTTGATCGCCCCCAAACAGCCGAAGAAGGCCACGAGAGAGACGAGTCCTCCAGTAGCAATCAGAATGTAGACGGCACCAAGGAAGAGATTCGTTCCAAGAAGTTCATTGATGAAGGACTTGTCGACCAGCGTCCACACACCGATCCCGAGGACAGTAACACCGCCAATCTAACACAGATCACAATTCCGATAGAAGTGTTAGTTTACCACAAGCTCTATCTTAGAAGGGCATATGCACATTTAATTATATTATCCAATGTATTAAACCTTGACAAATAAATAATCTCGAATCATTTTTTTTTAAATGGGGCATGTTTGAGAAGTTACTTTTCAGGAGTAAATGAATGAAGAGCAACCCTGAACCAATCAGGGTAGAGCATAAAACTATTTCCCAGTTTTTGCTCGTCTTAGAAATTACGGTAAACCACAATTAGGACAGTCGGCCACTGGATGCGAACCCATAGCCTTCTGATGACATGTCCATTACACCTACGTCCTGTGTTAGACTGCTGAGAAACCAGTTTATTCCATTTGAAATAGTATCTCAAGCCAGGGTATATTGTGGGATTGTCCATATTTTTGCTCTAAAACTAACATTACTTATGATTGAATTGATTTCAATACAATCGTAATATGCATATTGATTGATTCTTTTTTAATATCATCAAGTTTATATTTAATAAATTTAAATAATAACGACAATAATGACGACAACAACGCTATTTTGCGTCAGTGAATAATTATGTGAAGAAAATGAGAAAGGGAAGAAGAATCTGATGAGTCAGAATGAGACTTTCATCCAGTTTGTTCACGCCTGGATGATCTGTTCTAAGATTTCATTTACAATCGAGTTTACTTTTATTAATCTCGTGATCTTGACCATTAAGTATACTTACAAATATGATGAAATTTGCCACGAACATGCTGTACTTCATGAAAGTGCCGCAGCCGTCCATTTCTCGCCCGAACCCCATCCTGGTAAATGTCTGCTACTCTAAAACAAATCAAAACAAAGAAATACATCAGTGAATGATTTAAGATTCAATTTCATATACCAAATAAATGTAACATACTCTTCCTTCTCTATTGTTTACTCAAATTATATAACATAAAATAAGTCTGAAACCAACTGCATATTATGTACAACATTTTCGAATTTAAATACCTCAATTAATATTCTAAAAATGTATGTAGGTCTAGTTGGCATATAATATGGGTCATGGTATACATTCTCACTACAGTACTTATTTTATGAACAGCATTGCAAAAATTTTAATAGAGGTCAATATGAGGGTCAACTGTAAAGTCAGTTATTATCGTAACCTTTTATATAGGTACGTATACCTACATCGTCAACAGAAAATGACGGGTACTTTGGGAAAATCTTCATGATTTTAATTTTCTTAAAACCTAACCACCTTGAATAAATATGAGTTTGGTGATTATTCATACCCTGTTTATGTTTCAAGGTTAAGCGATGAGAATCACGAAACAATTGTTTGAAGAGTTGAAAAATAGCAAACGTTGGGCGAATTATTATACTTCGTTTCTTTCACGAAGTTTCGTTTCTTTCGTTTCTTTCGTTTAGAATAGGGTTTATGCGATATGAATCCTTGCAGCGGAGTATGTTTTCTGTTATACCCACTAATTGTCTCCAGTAAATAATTAAAATGTAAAGTAAAACATTATTTCGTAATAAACTTGATGATGGATTAAGATAATCCCCTTCCAACTTGTTCTAAGGATCTTCATCAGTGTGTGTAAACCTATTGTTCAAGATACGGCTGGGTAGTGGTCGCATCCTTGAGGAACTTCTCAACCTATTTATATCGATATGAATTTAACCACCTGAACCAACTTGCTTGTACATTTGAGTTCGTAATATTAATTAATTAGGCTGAACCGTACGCCATCCTAGGTAATTATACTTTTATTTTTAATATTGGACGTGGTGATACATATTTTTCTGAAATCCGAAATATGGAAATTCAATTTTCTATAAAAATAAATAATTTATCAGTCTGCATCCTAAAATATTTTGTTATTATCTACAGTTCCTTTACTCGAAACCCCAAAAAATATTTAGAATATAAGATGGATAATCATTGTAGCAAAATTAAATTGCTACAAATATGTTAGATAGTGATATTCTCCACACCATCTGCAGACAAATTGTATGCAACATGGGTACCGTGAATCCAATTTGAAGAACTTGAAATTCTAGTTGTTAAAAATGATCATACTTTTTATTACGATTACGAAATAATGTGTTATCTCTTAAATTACTTTTACTTTTGAATTATTTACATTACAGCCAGTACACTTGTCTTATGAAGACAGGTTGCAGGTAAAGTACCTGTGTTATACAATCAGAACAATAAGAAATGAATCAACTTGTTCTTTAGCCTTGACACAAATTCTCAGACATTTCCATCAGGGCTTCAGTTCTTGGTTGATATTAGCATTCATAACCGGAGTTGACCCCGGGTATGGAGAACTATTTGAATGACAAACCTCTGACAGCGAATTCCCTGATCTTCTAAAACCTGTGATTCGCATCCCTACCCTCTACAGCATCCCTTGCTAAATGCCATCCAACACACGTCAAATCTGCCTCTGATTGCCCATCATCATACCCGCATCATGGTTTGATAAAGACGAAGAAGTCGATGCTGAGTGATAAGCCACCCCCTACCACCCCTAGGTACCGTACAGAATGACACCCATCTAATGTTTTAGCTAACTATCAAGAACTTCGAAATACGGATATTACATATAAGTATACGTATTTACGTATATTGATAGATAGTCCGTTTTTATAAAATATTTAATGTACACCTCACAAATCATCAAACGGTATTTGAACGAATCGGATTGGCTGCTGGTCAGGTTCCTTGACAATCAATCCTTAATAATATCAACGAAATTAGAGCTCATCTACTAAAGTTAGATGATAAGTTAGCATAGACTTCATCGGATGATGCCATCACATTTTTTTAAGCTAATCCATTTCTTTCAAATACTGTTTTATAGTTTGTTGAGTGTACTTTCAGGTGTTATTAATTAATTAATTATTTAATTAATTAATTAATTACAATACAATACTATTCTATTCTATTCTGTTAGACAGTTGACACACCAGTAATGAAATAAGTTAGACAATGAGACACACTAGCTAAAGTTAGTTAAAATTTAGCAAAAATTACAAAGTGAATTTAAAATGTTGTAAGATTTTAAGTGTTACCTTTAAAACGACAAGGATGCTTATAAAACTCTCTATAACTCAATTCATGGTCACCTTGATTGATTCCATAATGATGTTGTAATGACGGATATGTGATAACATTAACATCCTTTCTTTGGGAATGTGTTCATGAGATCTGCAGGTATGGTAATGTTAATTGCCAATCGAGTGTCGAACGAATGAAATCAATCAATATGTTGTCCTATATGAGACACCTGTACGTGTGATCACGCGTGGTTGTTGACGATTTTGTACTGTTTATGTGGTTGCCAGAGAGACGAAACCTTCGTCCTTGCTTGTTCGATCAAATCAACACTCAAACCCATCAAATAATACGAATGTAGGTAACTATTTTTCAACTGCGGTTTTTTGTTCTAGTTTTTTTTTTTATGAAATATGAGTCGGTCGTAATTTGTAATACGTAATATGGGTATTGATGAGTCAAATGATGTCAGTGGGAAACTTATTGTTCTAGGAGGTTTTGAAATGTTAATTGGTACTATTTCTGGAAACGTTATTATTCATGTTTTTTTCTCAAAAGCATGCGTAATTTATTATTAAATATGAATCTATAATTCTTCTCCGTCTTCTTCTTTTAGGTCTGCCTAAAGTAATTATACAATAACACAATAATACAACAATATAAAATTAAAAATAATATGAATCCCATAGTGCACAAATATTTAATTACCTATGTGCATCGAATCTACATACTTTTTACTTTTTCACCGGCACACGCTTAAAAAGAAGTAAATAAAATTCGATGTTCTTGAGTGTAATGTTCCATATTGCCTCTCTTCAATCAAGTCACATATTGTAGTCACACCACAAATTATTCTGATATTATCCATGCAAAATGTATCCGTAACCTGCTATAAATTAATTTACAATTAATTTGACAAATAGACCGCGATCGTGAGTCCGGATTACTTCGAATGACATTATGAACTTGAAGTATCAATCAAAAGCATTCGTTCGAACAGATTTATTAAAGTTGTCTGTAATATTAATGACATTATTTATTTTAAAAATATCGTTTATCACTCATGTAAGTACTTACATTATTAAAACCGTACTTGCCCTTACTGGACCCCTAATATTGAGTCCTGATTGGAATCAAGTATCAAGTTTGACAGAAAATGTTCATCATTCCTAGAGTTTCAACAATTTAGACACAATCAATCAGTGTGTTTAAATACGCAATTAAGTCATATGAGCAAGATTATAACTACTGAGAAGATCATTGTTTCAAAGAGATGTCGGAAATTAAACAATTGAGAGTGTGCATCCATTTAGATTCGAGTTTTTTTGGCATTCAATGCGTACCGAGCAGCCTACACAGACCATGTTATGAAGTAACGCGGCACAGGACTCGAACTTTCACTAACTTAATATGTAGGAATCTAGGACAAACTGAGCCCAATGCTAGCATAATAGTTCGCCATAGTCCACAACTCTCCAGCATCTCTCTTTAAGAGAGAAATTAAATACGTAAATTTATGTGTGTCTAAAATTATAGGTGAACCCATTTTCTTTTCACACAATATTCACAATTCTTTAATTTACAAAAAAAAATTAAACGAGTCCCATTTAAACGTGTTAAATGATCCATGTTTTCCTGTTAGTGTCAAATGGCACAGTCGTGGAATAGTAATTTTGTCTATTAACATAGTTCAACAATTCTTCAGTAATTCACTCATTGACATTGGCCACGGTTCACGAAATTTGTAACAAAAACATTTCCAAGGCTGGAATGAAATAATTGAGTAACCGTGTCTGTTGTTACGCAATAATTGGGATGTTCTAGTAAAGTAAGTATACCTTCCTACAAACTTCTGATTTCACTTTCTAAAGTATTTAATTTACGTATTATTTAATTTTAATCGTTTGAACCTACATAAAGACAAACGAGTTCATAATCGTTTAAAAATTGTGACTATTGATTTTGTTTTAATTATATAAAAATAACATAGACATTAATATAAATGTATGAATATAAATGTTTAAATGATATGATTGATTCCGCATGCAACCAAATGGACGGAGACTCACTGTGCTGGTTGTATTCCCGCTGGCGTGGTGTGGCGAATGCAATGATACGCTCCGTGCAGATGAAGACAACCTGTGGTAACAGCAAGGGAAGAGAGACTGAATCATGAACGAGAGAACACTCGAGGTCTCTTGTGTAACAACCGAATGTGAAAATAAGAGGCGGGTAACATCAACTCGATGCCGTGGAAGCTAAGGTTTTCCACTTGCTTTTCGTAACTCGATTTAAAATGACGTCATTCACAAAATTATACTCTAATTCATATATGACGTCATTTTTCCACCTAAGGTTACTATGATTCAATGTCACTTTCAATAGTTAGACTTTTACTAATTTACGTTCTTCATTATTTTTAATTTTCACTATACTTGACATCATTCTGTGAAAGAAAACTATTGACATTTCCTTGCAAATGTGTAAATGAATACTTACAGTGTGGTTCTTCTGAACAGGTGACACTTGTTTCACTGCGTATCTCAAATCCGTTTTCTTTTCTTCCGCCAGTGACAATGAGCTCTGTGGCACTCCTCCGTCCATCAACATTCAAATGATATGTCCACGATCTAGCGATCTGTCGGCGTGAAAACTCACACCGCGCAAACTCAAGCCCATAGTGTTTGTGTCCAGTTCCGGAACTTTTCACCATCTACGACGGTTTCGATTACAATGAATCGAATTTGATTGCATTCAAAACCATTAACACAAAGTAAATATAATGCTTTCCATCAAAGAACTAATTCCGTAACTCTGTGATAATGATAGATATTTATTATAAAATTTGATTGGGCTATTAAGTAAGAAACCGGTTATTAAATGAGGTAGTTACGAAATTGCACTTAATTATTGTCATTTTGAGGTCTAAATATATTACTCAACACATTTCCATGTAATTGAAATTCTACAGGTTTTTCTGAGATAATTGTGGTATCTCTTCCAACACTTATTGTAATATTACTGTGAACAAACCGTAAATGGATTAATTTACTAAGTAAATCATCAACACTCTAATTTTTATAATTTTTCTTGTTTACTACAATTATTAATTTATTATTTTATTACATAATTAGGTTGAAAGGATGTTGCCATCTTTCGTACGCAGATAAATAAGAACAGAAATGTTAACATAATGTTTTATTACTCTAGGTTCCTCTTCTCTGTAATTTTAGATTACATTGCTATATTTACAAACTAACATTTACTTCTTCCCTCTTATTCAATTATTTGCTATAATTGGAACGGAGCAAGTGGACTTGCTCCGCACTCCGCCGTTCTTCTTGACTGAAGCTTTTTCGCCGTTTCGCTCAGTTTGACATTTCATGACAAATTTAAACAGAATCGGACCATTTCGATTTTCGACTAATTGGAAGAATTTTTTAAATTGTAACCAATTGAAGGATTCAGCTGAAATTTTGTAAAATTACACAATTTCAAATTGATCGGACCAACCAATCGGAAGATTAAAAAAAAATCAACGGATTTCAACAAAATTATGGTCTGCAAACCCCAGAGATTGTCTGTACATGTGTGCAAAATTTCAGATAGATCGAAGAAAAAATATGAACTGTAGGTATATTATCACTCAGTTACACACAAAAAAAGGTCCGCAAAAGATCCAAAATTGGAGTTAAAATGCAAAGAAGTGCATTATAATATGCCATGACCGCCTCCTCTCCACCGTCCATCCTCATTATATTCGCCACTATAGTCTAACAGTGCAACGTTATAAACACCACTGTACAAAAATAAACTATAATGAAACAGAAATAGACGAAATAAAGTTGTATTACTCCGCCGCCATGACTCATGTGTGCACTTTCAATCTATTAAATTAGCGGCATTGGCTTGGTGATGTGTGGTGATTCATGTGTGGTGATGCTCACACATGAATATTGTACAAGTAAATTCATAAGAAAAAGACTGAAGTTGAGCATGATGATTGACAGGATGTGACAGTGCGAAACAATTTAAACTGTCACAATAGACAGTTAATCATCAAGTTGTCACCTTGTCATAATCTCGGTAAACCACAAGCAGTACATGCCGTCATTCCATCGAACCCCGGACCAATAACTGAGCTGTCACGATTTCTTGCCGTTGTGAAACTTTTCTGTCGAACTATTTTACAACCGGACCCCCCCTCATATGACATTTTTATCAGATGTAAAACAAAACTTTCCCCTGAACTTCGATTATCATCTTTCTATACTTTTAGGAAGAAATGGCATGTCAACAAACTTTAGAGCAATTTCCTTCCCTGCATGGCCACTGACCTGATAGGGATTATTATAGATTTTTCACCCCTTTAGAGTGTTGTAGTTTCCAGGGGTAATCGTAAACATTGGGAGGGTGTAGCAAACAACACCTTTCATCCCTTCTTTATGTATTCCGTTCCACTGACAGGATATGGACAAACTTACCACAATACATATTTATCGATGTTCAAACCTCTTTACAGTATTGATTATGAAAACACCGTTTTATCTTCGAAAATGTGGTGGAATGAGAACACAAAATAAGTTTGTATGTCTAAGAATATAGACATATTTTAATGTAATTATTGTAAGGTTGTAAATTGTACGTAAATATGTAAGACATGTTTTAAAGTATTCAAATTTAAATAGGTTCTAATTGCAATTCAGATTTGTCAAAACGTCAAAATGTGTACTTATAATAATGATTATATGACAGATCATATTAAGAATTTTTAGAATTTTCCAAAAACTAGAAAGTGGAAATGACTGTTTTATTTCTTCGTGCCTCATTATTTTTTAGAACAATAATTATCTGATATCGGTTGGATAGTGTGCGTGAAAAAAGGGAAGCTTTATATAGTACTGCCACGAAGGTAAATGGAAAAATATAAAATGGCAGTGCTGATTTTTCTCATTGATATGATTTGTCATTTCACATAAATATTTAAAAACGAACGAATTAATAATTCACCTCTCCCATTTGATCAGTTTTCACATCTGCGGGTTGACACTCAATAAAAGGTTTATTTCGTAAAATCAACCCACACAGAGAGAAGAGTGATCACGCAAACGTTCCTATCTTGTTATTAGTGGCTACGTGTACCGTGTACTACTCGCAACCTTCCTCGTCCCTCGTCAACACAAATAAACATATCACCTAATCGATTCAAAATATAATAACACCACGCCATAGGCTTTTCTCACCTATACGCAGACATATTCGAGGCCATTGCTCCAAAACCATACATGGAGATGGAATAGAATGAATAATTTAGTGCTAGGCGGAACAAAAATAGGAATTCGAATTGAAAATCCAAACAAATTAAATTGATGTTCAGTTTCAATGAAAACAAATTGATGTTTACACGAATGGGGGCTATTTCAGTGCATTGGAATTTATAAGTTGTTTTCTTTTGAAAGATATAAAAATATGTTAAATTGACAGGTAATTTGGTTTTCTTTTAAAATTAGCAAACACACTGAAATAAAAGTGTTAGTCATCATGCATTTATTTTATAATTAAGCGAAATGTTGGGAGTACTGCAGATTTCGTTATTGACAATTCTAAGTTTACCGACCCGAAATATTATGAATTTTGTTAAAAATAATTAAACGCTATTAACCGTCTGATGGACCCCGAAAATATCAAAATAAAAATACTAATGGATCATAAAAATATCAGATTTCAATTTCAACACAAAACAACCATCGTTTATGACTCTTCTCGATTCTTCGTAATGTCAATGTCTTCCAAAAATATCCAAACTCTAAAAAAGTATGTGAATACAAATAATGTCGATGTCCTTGGATACGCATCAATGTGTACGCAATGGATACGCATCAATGTGTACGCAATGGATATCATCAACACACATAGCCCACTGACTTACTCCTGTCATCACGGAATACCTATCCTAATATTATTTGTCAAGTGGCATATATTTTTATTTAAAGAATATGGCATTGACAAATTATTTTTTTAATACAAAAATAATGTGCGTAGGACATAACTCATGGAGACGATTTGCTCATAATTTTAATCTCAGTTGGGCGGGCATCTTACATTTTTAATATTGTCTTGACTTATCAGGATTTTAGATGTTCGGTTAATGATTATTTTTTAGCTTGATTGTACTCGTAGGAAGTTAAACTCATTATCAACAATTAGATCTTTTTGTCAAAGCAGACACGAAAACAATCGACTTCCTATTAAACTATAATATTAATATGGTAGCACGCAAATGAAGTTAAGGAAATTGGAGGGTCTGTATAGAACGCCCCCCCCCCCCCCCCTCACTATAACTCTTCAAAAACAATATCGAAATATTGAAATCATCATTGGAAGGAGAGAATCAAGGAAGACACTTGAAATCATGTACAGTTTCGACTTAGGAGTTGTTAACTCATCTCACACTGGCGACAAAATTAGTGTATGATATACTCGTACTATGACCTTTGCCCTTTAAAATGAAACAAAGTTAATATGCCTAACTTCTTCGCAAGTAATGATTTTAACACAGCTAACTAGAGGATCTTTAAGGAATAGTTCGAGAAACAGACCCTAAGTGAAAAAAGCACTTACAAAACTTTGAAGAAAATTGACACACAGTGGGTATAATGTGCCATTCAGGCAGGTGTCCAGCGCAAAAATTATCTGTTGTTTAGCGCTGATTAACGTCGCCCTGCTCTACATGTGAAAATGATGATGGCGAAGAAGACATGAGGATTGACGGTGAGAAGGAGTAGGTCGTGGGTCTATTAGTAGCGAACCTCGACTCCGTTGGTAGATTTACGTGTAATACGAGCATGTACATTTGCAAATGTATACCTACGTCATCAACTCAATAATTTCATAATGCAAAGCAATTTAATTCCTTGCAACACGGACACATTTTTTCACTTGAGGTTCACCAATGTATAATAAATTGATTATTCTAAGTCTTGTACCTAGGACATCACATCACATGCCACTTCCTATCGCTGGGATATAATTGACTAGATTATGACTAACGATATGACTCTGTAGGAAGTAAATTCAGTGTTTAATGGGTTCGATGTATGCTGAAATCATTAATACAATTTTCTGACATTTTCATGCCACATATGCTAAGCTCATCACGGCAGCCATGTGATAACTAGACACGAGAAGTTCTGGAAAAAATACGAGAGAGAAACACTCTAAGTGAATCGTGCTCTAACGGCAATCGTTTACAATGTATGTTTGCAATACTATTTCAAAATAAGTACATGTATGTAGTACCATACCACCGACTCTTTATGATCGATTAAAGAAAATTGTCGTTGTAATACTCATTTTGATTAGCTTTTATTGGCGGTAATGTTTTTAAAATTATACGTTACCTTACTCGGTGGATAAGAATTACCTATAACTCGTAACCAATTCCTTTCAAAATCGAAGTTATTCGATCACCGGCCACCGCAAAATATCAGTAGGAAATGTTTAATAAATATATAAAAATTACCGAAACGTACTCATAGGTATAACATGCACTAATAATTAAAACGAAGTGGGATGTGTAGTGTACATGAACATACGATATAATTACAGTTATAAAAGCATACACCATTTAAAATATGTCCGCGGAAGAATATGTAGACAAATGTAGGTATATTGTAATATTTGTATTGTATATTGTGTATACCTACATGTATTATATAAATACAAATTATATTTATCTGCTATAATTATATTGGCAGGGAAATGTAATAATTGCAGTCTTGGTACGGTGTAGGCATTGTCTTCGTTTCCAAATCAAAAAATTTGCGCTCAATTTAGTAAGAGACAATCATGTATTTTACATAATCTATCCTAAGCTGACAATAAACAAACTAATCTGAATCTGACAATACTTGTCGAACATACAAAAATAAGTACGTATACCTAGTACAAAGTTATCAGGTCTATAACTCAATATATTTTTCAATTAGGATTTGAATGCTCTTGTTTTTAGAAATTATAGTATAGATATTTCCGTTCGTTCATGTTAAATTTTTCATAAGAGTTCGATCGGATGTTCAATGATACACCGATCGTCTGGTCCATGCATTGACGCACGTGTGTCTCAGCTGTCACCGCCTTCTGTATGATGACATTATAGCTACTGACTGTACAGGGAATGTCAATTCAGGTCGCCGTGACTGCGTCAAAATGGCGTCTAACAAACGTAAACAAACATCAGCTGTCATTTGTCAAAGTCTAGAGCTGCATGATTCTATTATTTTTTGCTAAAAACTTGTGATTTTGAACTTGACTCTTGGTACAAATGTAGAATAAAAGCGTTCTGTTGAAGACCAAAATAATCGAATGTGACACTTTTGAATTTTGATTTATCCTATAGTCTGAGTGATTTCATCATGGCAATAGTTTTAAAAAGAGTGCTTGTTGCAGCTTTTTATACAAGTGTAAGTTAGTTAAAACTTAAAAGTGTAATAATTTTTTATTTCGTTGCACAATAGCTCGATGAAGGTAAAGGAAAAATTACACTAAATTCATTTAAAGACTCTCTATAGGTAGGCTCAGGGAAGAATGAAATTAAATACATAATATTATAAAGTATCAATGTTTTAATCTGATTTCATACATCGTATTAATAATTAGAACATAATAAAAACATAACATTCGTTGCCATACAATTTCAGTTTAAGTAGCTGTCAAAAAGTTGACTGTAAATTTGGCGACTTAAGAAGTATTTTGGCATTTGGTTATTTTGGAGTTATTTCCACCTGTAATTTCTTGGGACCGTTCCGTTGGAAGGACGATTTGGGTTTGAAGAATTTTGATCATATTGAGCTGCCAATTCTTCGTCAAGCAACAACTCAAAGTTACCCATGGCTTCTTGGGTGGGAACTTTATTCCAACGTACACTGAAAAGAACAAATGTTCGTTATTTGTCATATTCTTCTAATTTCTATGTGCTTTTTAGAGTTAAATTGTGAAAACACATTTCAAAAATACACGATAAGATAGGATACCAAACCGGCATCTTTATAACGAAAATTGTGCCTAATTTTAAAAATTTTGCATAAAATTCACTAAAACTTATAATTCGGCTCTGATATGTCCTTGCTGAATTACGAGTATCCAGACGCGTCTACTGATACCATTCATTCCAAAATAATTAGGTACAATGAAAGATTGTTAAGATTTTGTACATAAATTCAGACAAACATAAAATAACTCTGCTCTGAGAGGTAGTGTCAAGACGATTGCATATCTACTGATTTTATTCCGGAATCTTTAGGTATGTACCTACAATGAATGTTGTGACTATTATGAAGATTGTATAAAATGCACTAAAACTTAAATAATCTCTGGTCTCAGATGTTCAACTACGAGTGTAATTTAGGACTCTGCTGCTCCAGCTACGTCTATACTGGAATGTTATTAGTCAACTGTTTTAAGAAATTGGTAAAATGTGAGAAAATAATTTTTTGACCATTTAATGTCTAAACATAAATCTTGAATTGAGAAAGTCACGCGTTATTGGAAAAAGGTAACATTATTGATCTAATTTCTTGTAACTATACTATTAAAAGGTTAATCACACATACAACAACGTACAAGTAAACTGGTATATCGTTTCTAATCAGGAAATATAAATATTATCCTAAAATAATCCTAAATTCACATTCCGCTAAAAAATGTCTTCATTTCATTTGCTCGACCTGTTTCAATTTACAATGTGATTGTCCATGTACAGACAGATTCCGAGTTGTCTTCAGTAATAGACCACGACTTTCGCACCCCACTTCCCTCCATGTCCCAATCATCCTACAATCATCCTAGTCACTGCCGCAAACCGAAGACGAGTCCGTGGTTTGAAACAACGAGTATGAATGAATGTGTTGTCACTTACTCGGGAATGCCATCTGGTGGAAGCACCACGGACAGAATGTTGTCGATCAGTTTGTACTTGAGGATTCTGTCGTTTACTGTAGTCGAGGACAGCGAAGGAGACGAATTTACCTGACAATTTCATCACACATTATTTCATACCATGCGATGCGAGAGCTGTGCCAAGGGCTTTCAGACTAAGAGGGTTTTTACAGTTTAAAATGGCAGCATTTCACTGACGTTTTTCTTTCAAATGAAAATGGTTCATCCTTTTTTTCACAATCATTTTCTTGTCATTACATAACATAACACATGTATTTTTTGTTTACATTATAGGGAATTTAAAGTTAGGAACAGGATCTAAAAATAGATGTTTTAGAAAAATCCTAAATTCTAAAGGGTTTTAATGTATTTAATTTTTTTCACTGAAATTAGAGAAAGTTGCACTTTTCCCCCTGTTTCCGAGATTTTTTTTCACATTAACCTTGGAAAGAGTTGTTCTTGGCTCATTACCCTGAACAGGGCCAATGGTAACAAATGTCCACGATTTGCATTTTAACGTACTATAGTTGGCGCATTACTTAGCGATTCTGAACATTTCCATCCTTGCCTTGGATTTCTCATTGTTATGAGAATGTCTATGGGAGACTACATCGGTGTATTATGCAAGTCGAAGTCAGACGGACATATCATGATAATGAAACTACTATAAGTTGCATATAATAGCTTGCGAGACATGTGACTAGGTACAGTCATTGAGAAGAAGCAACCAAACAAACATGGTCACGAAATGTGCTTCTTTATTACTGAGACAATGACGATGTCAGTGAAGTGGTTAATTTTGATCAAGAAATGCTCGTGATGGGTAGGAAACTTGGGTTGCACAGCCACGGGAAAATGTTCTATTTTTCTAAATTTCTGGATATTTTCGAAACACTATTGTTGAAATTGAAAAACAAAAACGAGGTCCCTTTTTTCTGGGGACCACATAACATCCAGGTAAACAAATCGCTCGAAACATGAACGATCAGAAGGTAAACTTATCTCAATGTTACCTGTTGTATGATTTTTGTGTACACCTCCATGAAAGGAAATTGGAGCGGACGATAGTATAAATCAATTAAATCAATGAAAAAGAGCGTGACGACATCAAATATCCTCTAAAAGAAGTTCTCTTGCACGATCGTCTTACCTCCACGAGCCATGGCTTGAGTTTACTGTCAATGATGATATCATAGCCATAGCACTCGAAGCAATGTCTGTCACTGGTCATGACAGGTGCCACGGCTTTCAATGAATGAACGATCAGCCAGGTAATCTTGGTGAACAGACGTTCCGTCACATCTTTACCGCGCGTGCTCTCCAGAAACAGACGTAAGTTCTGCACAGTTAGTTTGCCGCCGTGCATGGAGTTGTATTCGCCCTAAGAAATGCAAAGTAAGTAGTTGAAACTTAGTAGTAGTTGAAATCCTCTTTTTAGAGGTGATTAAGCCGAAGTTGACTATAACAATAACAAATACACACAAATAACAAAATCTGATATTTTTTGAAAGAAGTTTCTGTTTTTGATTATGGTGGCAAGTTCTGGTAATCATGGCAGTTTCATGATAACCATGTGCACCGGCACCGTATGGTGTTTGGGGGGGGGGGGGGTAGGACTAAGGGGGGGGGAGATAACGTTATCACCTTTGAATATTAAATTTAAGCTATCACCATCAAAAACATGATTTTGTTTTAAAAAATAACACATTTTCCTACACCTCATTTCAAACTGAAGAGGGTAATATTAGTAATTAGAGATAAAATCTGCACCACAATTACCACAACACCACAATTTTACATGATACTGTAATATTTTTTGCGAGGCATGCTGGGAGGCTTCAAGCCATTTTACTAGAACTGTGGACATATCTCAACGTTTTGCATGATAATTTCAGTACCATTTAAAATATCAACCAATTTTATTGTGAATTGTTGGATATAAGCTCACCTGCGCATTGCACAATAATATACACTCTCAGAAATATTGGATAAAGTAGTAATACAAATCGTGTGACTCTCCATAGAAAAAAACGATCATCGAAAAAATGGGATTGACGTAAAACATTAAATAGCACATGAGAACCAGTTTATAGGAGATCTCGTCTCACTCTAGTAGATGTGCTCTCAATTCATTGACAATAACAAGGATTGATTGTCAAGGAACTGACCACCAATCTTTCTGATTTATCCGTCGATAGTTTTCATTTTTTGCTTTGGCCGAATGAGCGTGTTTTTCCACCTGTGTAGATATATTTACGTATGTCAACGGTATTATGTACAAAATAAATTCTACTTACCCCATGTTTTTGAATGGAAACATTGGTCAGATGGACAAACATATTATCAATCTCTTGAATACTGGTGTCGTATTTAACAGTACAGAATCGGCAGAAGCCAAGTTTAAACAAATATGCTTTCAGAGGTCGAAATGACGTGACCAACACGTACAGTCGCATATCGAACTTTTTGCCACCAATCAGGTATGGATTGTCGATGTATCTAAAATAAAAGTCAATACATTTTATTCTTATAACAACGAGAAAAGGCCAGGATTGTAGAAGTATGGAATGAGTTATAAATTTTTATTTGTATAAAACAAGCATTAACAGATACAAAAAAATCGCGTTTTTCCATGATATCTTTTAGGAGAAGAGAAACAAGTAATTTTTGTGTCGGTGGGTGTACATTATGATCTAAAATAAAAATCACTGCCCCCAAGCTCAGTTCAGCGGTTAAACGGGGGAATAAGTTATTTAAAGTTAAAAAATAATACATTGAATTAGGAAGACATTTTTTTTTAAATTAAAATAATAGAAAATTAAAAAATAATTACACAATATTTTAATCAAAATCAGCACAGGAACTAAAATGACTAATAAGATGCTTCAATCTTTGTAACTTATCAAAACAACTGATGATAATATTGTACTTAATAATAAGCCAAAATATACCCAGTCCAAGGAGGTTCACTGGAAATTTAAATGGTGGAAGAAGAAGAAGAAGAAGAAGAAGAAGAAGAAGAAGAAGAAGAAGAAGAAGAAGAAGAAGAAGAAGAAGAAGAAGAAGAAGAAGAAGGGATTACGAAGCGAAAAATATCCGGCCGAACCGGAGCTCGAACCCTGGACCTCTCACTTGCCGGGCGAGAACATATAAAAATAGTTCTCGCTCGGCAAGTGAGAGTCCCAGGTTCCAACCCTTTCTTCTACCCGATTCGAGATTTCACTGGAAGTTTTCCATAATACCCAGTTTCTCAAATGATAAGTTCAGCTCATTCTAAAAGATGTTCTTCCTCACCTGCTGATGACATATGATTCCTTGGTAATGGTCGGGTTGAACGGGGCTTTGCTTTCTTTTGACCAACGCTTTAGTTTGGAGAGTTTGTTGATGAGAAAGATCCCGGCGCCTTGAGATTTACCGCACGGTTTCATGATCCACACACTCTGGGGGTTCTTGCGGTATTCTTCCACAAACATATTGTAATCTACAACCAAAGAGAGAAAACACAGTCAACACGCAACCGTTTTACAGACATAGATCTTATAAAGTGAATGTAAAACAGTATTTGTTTCGACATATACAAAAAAAAAAAAAAAATTGAAATTACCCAGTTTAAAAAACGTTTTCCTACATTTCAACTATATTTAAGTACAACAGACTCATTTAATGTTCTTTAGTTTGCAACTCCAGTCCAACAATGAGTTTTCAATTTTATGTTATCAGAGGATGAACAAAACTTTAACATGGGAGGTATAGGAAAATCATTTCGAATTTGGTATATAACTTTTAAAATAGCACACGTTGGTATTGTTTTCAATTTTTTTCCTGATAGTATGTCCATATGTCTACCATAAAAAAAGTTTTTTGCTCAAATCTATCGAGACAAAAAAAATAGATCTTCATTTTAGCCTAAAAATGACACGATTTTCTTTTTCCGCCATAAGATAACATGGGGGAGACAAATCAATTTATCTCAGAAACTGGACACGAGAAGTGTTTCATTTTTTCATAGATTGTGTATTGCATGATTATCAATAAGTCACCAAAATTTCAAGTAAATCGGAAACATTGAGGTTATGGTGGTTCTACCTTAACGTCGCACTGTTCTGCAGCGAGGCTAATGGCGACGGATGAATGATTATGATGATGATTGGGAGATGATGGTGAAGAGTAGGTAAGGATGGAAGGTGGGAAGGAGGCGGTCGTGGTCTATTAGTAGGATACCTTCTCAGCATTTGCCTGTCGACTGAGGGAATACCACGAAAAAAAAACCCAGTCATGGAAGGACGGCCGGGGGAATCGAACCCGGGCCTCCGGAATACAAGTTCGGAGCGTTACCACTCAGTTTAAATGTTCTAATTTAAACAATTAGAACTCTGAAATAAAAGTGCGAATACCTGTGATGTTCTGAAACTTATTTACACGCATTTATTGAGGTTGAAATAACATTAATGAGCTGTTTTACACTAATTAACTAATCGTTAAACATTGTTACTTCAACTGGCATTCATTTGTTTATTTTAAGATTGTAGTGGACTATTCATATCTTTGGTTTTACATTAAATTGGAAGGTACAAATTCAAACTTACTCTCCATGTCGAAACTGTTCTGAAGGACGAAGGTTCAACATACTCATATTCCAACATGCAAACTTATGTCTTTCAACTCTTTTCAAATGTTGCTACTGATTCTACTTTCAAAAATCTTAAACGATACTTTTTTAATTGATTTTTTTTGTTGTTGTTAGAAAGACCATGTGTAATTTACAGCACTCTTCCACCAAGTCCCTATATTGGAACTTATCTGTGGATTATGGACATTATATTTCAGCTGTGCTGTTGTATGTTGTAATGTATTGGCTGTATTATCATATTGTGTGTTGTATTGTTTGTTTGTTGACTTGTAATTGTATTATTCTCAATAAATAAATAAATTAATTAATTAATTAATAAATACAAAACAAGAGTTGATAATGTAAATACATACAGTACAGAAAAATAAACATCCAAAAAATGGTTTGGATCCTATTGGAAATTGGAAACATGGTAAAATGTGTAATCTATACTCTTACTCTGTAATCTTACTAACTCACCTGATGCATGTACATTTAAATAAGACAGCCGAGGGAAATGTTCCCGATAGAACATATTCCCTTGCCCCCCCCCCCCCCCCCCCCCCCAATTTATTTCTGGAAACATTGATTCAAAATCAAAACTAGCATCTTTGGGCTGAGCACGACTTGGTTCTCACATGTCGAGTCTCACATTTCCATCACCGAAGTGACTCTGCGCACGAGCAGAACTATCTCTTAACTAAAAGCTTACTAAAAGCAAAAGTTTGTAGTGTGAATAAGTGTAGAATCCAATCAAAATACACCAAATGTTTCCAGGACCCCCCCCCCCCCCCCCATTGTCTTCGTTCAGAGACAGGCACTTTAGTCCAGACAATTGGTCCTGATGTCCTGATTTCATCAGACCATTAACACTTATCCTCAGTCACTCATACATGTTTTTAATGTTATTATAAAGTATGTACCTACCTGACGGTAAGCTGAATGTTATTGGTATGAAGTCCAAATGGACATATTTCCCCAGTTCACCTCTTTCTGCCAACGGATTGTTTGCCCTTTCCAAATCCTTTCGGTATCGTTTAATATTCTTCACAAGTAAATCTTTTCGTGTCAACTCGTAATGGTTCGGGAAGTGGTTGATCATCCTGCAACGAAATCATATTTCCATTCAATTTCAATTCTGAAACACATAAGTTGATTGAACATTATTTGAATTGAAACCAATTGTTAGCTCACTGATTGTCATTCATGCGATACCCATATTCAACGCTAAACAGATTGCGTGTTGACTGTACTCCTGCCCTAAAAACAAAACAATATACATTTGGAGCATGTTTTTATTTGAGACATTACTCAATAAAATCAATTGTTTACCTACCAGTAAAAGTTCCAATAGTCGTCTGGCATCACGTTTATCCATCCTCGTTTTTCAAAATTTGTCAAAACTACAGTTTTGTCTAAGTCAATGGCAAATGTTATCTTTGGTTTATCAGAATGAACGGGAATTCTAGAATAAATGTAAGAAATGTATTAACTTTAAATATATATATATTTTTGTTTAGAATGGAACACCTACCTTCCATAAGCTATCACATTCCCTCCTGTACCAATTTTCCGTGAGTCTCCAGTTAAACTGGAGGCCATTGGCTTCGCTCTAGAGTTGACGTGACTGTGTTCTACATTGTAAAGGGTGTGATTTGACTGTCTTGGGGAAGAAGGGTGGGGAAAAAGTTAAGGGGATCAACGAATCTGGTGATAGGTACAGAAAGGTACGAGAGTCTCGAATCGATTCTTGCCCTAGTAACATCTTTGGCAATTGATACTGATTTATTTCCAGAAGACAATGGAATCGTCTAGAGCCATGTCCTGTTGATGCTGCAGAGATAACGTCGAGGGTGTTGCAATGCAACGAAATGCATTGATTTCAAATTGTCATTCCAACAAATATTTACCTGCGTTTCAGATTCCCCACTGGGCCATATACCTTCAACGATGGATCTAGTCTTTTTGTCATTACAGCTCAAAAATTAAATACAAATATTGGAAATACTATAAAAAAAAGTTTTGACAACCTTACCATAAAATGGTGTCTGTCCTACTGTCACAGACAGCTGATATTTTTAAATTTGAAATATGAAATGTCATTTTAAAATCATTGTTGTGGTTACCTAGCAACCCCAATATTTACTTGGTATCTTAGTTCGAGACATATTATAATTATGAGTAATTTTCAAAAGATGTTGTTATGTTATGAATGTACCTAGTTGCATCCAAATTTTAATTTTATTTATACAGTAATTGTTCATTTTATAATAAACAACAACAATAAAAATTAGAATGTAGCTGAGAAGCATGCCATTGTCGCAACGCGCGCTAGCGTTTGATTGGCCAAGCTTCTATGACGTCACGATCAGGTATTTCACTATCTGTCAGAAATCAGGTGCGTCATGTGTGGCATCGGCGGTATGTAACCTGTGTAGCCTTGGGACCTGTCTGCAAGTGTGTGGGTGTGCCAGTGCCTCGATGACATGCTGTGAATGTCAACTGCAGGTTGTCACAAACTGAAGAGAATGGATAAACCTACAGAAGAGGATTTATTTAGTTCTCTTACACCATTTGTACCTCAGGTTAGATACATTTTGTAATTCCTAGGACCATTACTGTTATTTACCAGCTACCACCTAGTACCTAGTACCTATCTACCTACCAAGTTATATTTTGATGGTTCTAGGTTAATAATGTTTGATTGATCAAGTAGGTAGTATGACGTTGCCATAGTATACCTAGTATAGAATAATTAATTATAGAAGGAATCTAATTGTATTACTTGTACTTTCAGCGGAAACCTAATTTTGACGGGGAGCAAGAAATCGAGTCGAGGTTTGAATGCCCAATATGTCTACAGTGCCTTAATAACCCAGTGCTGACAACATGTGGACATCGCTTTTGCAGTGAATGCATTCACATGTGGCTCCAGTAAGAATACCTCTAACGTTATTGTGTAGAGAACTACCTAGGAATACCTAATACCTACTATCACTCAAATTTCAAGCTCTCACTTTATCGCAAGAAACACAGTTGCATTGTTGCGGCAAAAAATGCTTGCGTTAATGTGATTACTAGAACTCGGCTACTAGAACCATTGCATTTTGAATTCTCGGAAATATTCCACACATTCTATTTTCTCGGAAGAAATCAAAATTTCCAAGTACCTACCTATTAGATTCATTTTCCAAATAAATAATTGGGTACCTACATACCTAGGTACCTACTTCCTTTTTCACTTTCTTTATTATATTAGGTATAGGTACTATTGTCCATGGATGTATTATTTCTTAAAATGTTGTTAAAAATTCTTTTGCTCAGCTAGCTCGTAGGTGTCTAAACTTTACAACTAACTTTAAAAAGATTTGGCTCAGTTTGTATGGAGATGTCTCGTAAGGATTTAATAATAAATCCAGACATGGGCAAAATACTCTGTTTCAATGTATTTGGAATACAAGATACTGATACTTTTAATTTGGGTATCTAAAATACAAGATACAAGATACATTTTAGAGATGTATTTAAAATACAAGATACAAGATAGTATCTTTAGATACTTCAAAAAAGATACATTTAAAGATACTTTTTATATTCTCACACATATCATCCAACAGTAAAAAATGTAGGGACTTACTGTCTAAATTAAATTTCAATTTGTTCTATTGAAAGGCAACATACTTAACATTTTCTTGATCGATTCAATAGGGCAACGTGTATTATTTTATGCTTCTCTGCTCTCTTTGAAATTCTAGGTGCATAATATGTATCTTGTATTTTAAATCTTCAAAAAAGATACAAAATACTTTAGAAATGGGTATTTAAAATACAAGATGCAGATACATTTGGCTTATGTATTTAAAATACTAGATACAAGATACAAATGTATCTAAGATACGTATCTTAAGATACAAGTATCTAGATACTGCCCATGTCTGAATAAATCATATATATAAAACAACTCAGGACACAGTACATCTATATCTATGATTCAAGGATGCTAAAGAAGGCTAGGTTCCGTCGAGAGCAATGTGCCTGCTTTAAGAGGAGTAAGAAACTCATCCGAAATGCTGCGAGAATAGTCCTTTTTAGCAGTGGTTAATTTTTAAAATAATAAGTGGGTGGACGGACGCTCAGCGATTGTCCGGAAATACGCTTCCTTACGAAAACAATGTGGGGTTTGGTGGGAGGGCCCCCCCATACAATATGGATCTGCGGGAAAATTTTGAATTTCAATGAATTAATGATATAGAATATTACATTAAGTGTCTTTCAATGGCACGGTTTGTACACCATTTTAAGCCAATTTTTACTCGGACTAGGTACTACTAAAAATAAGTGGGTAGACGACATCCATCCTGAAAATGAGTGATGGGATACATCCACCCCATCTGCCGCCAAATTAAGCACTGCTTTTCACTGCTTTTTTTTGTACCAACACTTCTTTCTCAACAGAATGAAACTATGACACTGTCATCTCATACCTATATTTAAAATTCTGAATTTTTAATGTGTGTTATTTTCTCAGGAACAAAGGAAGCTGCTGTCCGGTTGACAATCGTCCTCTGAGCATCAACACCGATTTATTCCCCGACAACTTTACGAGAAGAGAAATTCAGGCTCTGGAATCTAACAGTAATACACGCGACTCTACCTCTGAAGTACCGATCATTGAATGCACCAATAAAGGTGTTGGATGTACATCTACTTTTTCGACAAATGAAGAACTCAAGATGCATTTAGAAACTCACATGCAACATCATATCAGTGTACGTGTATGGTCTATTTAGTATTTGTATATAGTTTTTTAAACACTGGTACGAGTGGCAAAAACAGTGGGGCTCAAGGGAATTAGACTGTCTCAAATCTTTTAAACTTTTGATTGACTAATCAATCGAAATGACTGCACCTTGAACGACTGTCATTAATCGTTTCACTGTTAAGATACATGTATAGCGCTTAGTTCATTTTATGGTCACTTCTCATTTGTAACTTACAGATCTACCACTAATTTCAAATCAGAATGTTAATGATTAGTCAAACACAAATTAACTTCTTGATTATGCCATACTCTAAATGAAAGATCATAATCCAAGTAGAGATTCACTTTTTTATAATATAAATCTTTACTAGGTATATTTATTGATATGTAAATGATTCTTGGATACTTTATTGTTGTTGCATTGCATTCAGTATGATTGTGAACAGGTATATTCAAAAACATTTTAATTTTTATTCTAGTTGCTGAGCACAGCATTTAAGGATCTCAGCTCATTTCTAGAAGATAAACCGATGGATCCAAAGGCACAGGAAGCAGCTACATTGTGGGAACCAGACGCAAAGGGAAAATCAGCCCAGACAGATTGGCACGGACTTGTACGGTCACTCTATGAACGAATTGTTTTATTGGAACAGCAGAATCGAGAGCAGGCAATTCAAATTGAGAACATGAAACTCCAGATAAATTCGAGTAGAAATGATATTGTTAAAATTTGTGATGATTTAGGTACTGTTCATTGTAATGGAACATATATATGGACAATTACAAACTTTTCTGACAAAGTGAAGGCCCAAGTTTGGACTCGTGGCTTCTACACAAGTCCGAAGGGTTACAAGTTTTGCGCTCGACTTAATCTTTGCCAATATAACAAAAATATTCTAGCGTTAAATATTCATCTTATGAAATCTGAGCATGATTCATGCTTGAAGTGGCCTTTTTCTGGACGGATTAAGTTCACACTTGTTAACGTTAATATGAAGTTGAACAAAGAAGATATTATGGCACCTGAACCTGGATTGTTAGCATTTCAAAAACCCCTTACAGATATTAACACGAGAGGTTTTGGCTATCCAGAGTATATTACTCTTGCAGAATTAAGTGGGGGTCATCTTATTAATGATTGTGTTACAATTCTAATCCGTATTGAATCGGCAGTTTAAAATTATCTATTATACCTACCTCTTAAGATTTGGATTTTACTTTTAGTGACCTTAAAAACTCGAAATTGCACTGAAAAGTCAAGAAATCATGTCAATATCTACAGGGGTGGGCGCAGGTGGGCGCGCTCCCATCCAAAATTTTCTACTGCCTTACCCTCTGCCCACCTAAAATAATAAGAATAATGTCAATGATGTTAAACATTTATTTTGAATGCTCATGATTGTATTATAATAGGTTTATATTTTTTAAATGTACAATGTTTTGAATCTTTGTGGAAGTTTTATATTATTATTTTATACACACTTCTTTTTTATACTAAGACACCTTTAATATTGCCATTTTATGTTCAATAAAAGTGATCATTTCTACATCAAGAGTTTCATTTAATTAAATTATGGTTTTATTTTCTATACACATCCTATTTCATATGATATTAATGAATTCCTTGTAGAATGCCAGTTGTGTTTCGCAGTCATGGTAATTTGAATTACTTGTTGAACCATATTTTCCCGCTCAAAGACAATACTGTGTAACGATGATAGGTAGCACCACTCTCTTAGAAGGAAACGGAGTATAACATAACGGTCCAATCAAGAAGTGTGACGAAGAGAAGATGAGATGGTTCGACGACGGAAATGCAACACTAAAGACACCTGTAACACTTCCTACTTCCGGTAGGTCAATGGGATTATTTCGGTCTGGATTTTGATCGAATAATATTGAAGATGGGTTGTAGAATGAAGTAAGATTAATTTCTTACGTTAAGATAATATGTAAGTATATTTAGTTTGTGTGGGAATTTTGTGAATGCGTGGTGCTGTAGCTCACACTGGCTCTTAGCATTGGTTTTGCGTTAGAGTGCATTGGCCTTATTTAGCCTGGGAATATGGTAACATGGAAAAGGAATTTAGGTCTTGTTAGCCTATGGCCTATAAAAGTATTTAGTAAGAAGATACACGACACTATCTTATGTGTTTTCTTTGTGTTCTAGTGATTTGATGCTTTCTAAAGTAGTAACCTTTTCGTGACATACCGAAGCCAGTTTATGAAGTAGTTGCAAAATGACGGAGCCAGATCGAAGTTCAACTGATGGTACTCCAGAGAATGAAACAGAGGCTGATTCGGGTACACACAACGATAATAACAGTAATGAAGAAGGAGAAGCAGATCAATCGGGTGGGCGTGGAAGTCCAAACACTTCTAGTGCTCCAGATCAAGCCTTGAACACGAACTACGACTCGAGTGATGGAGCCATTCCCGTCCATAGATGTGAACGTTGTGATAACTACGAAACATTGACACGAGCTGCCTTATTAACTCATCTCTCGAGATGTACGGGTGCAGAGAGCGAAACTTCTCCGTCTACAGAAACTAATAACCGGAAGATATTCGAATGTGACGTATGCAACATGAAATTCTCAAACGGTGCTAATATGAGGCGACATAAAATGCGACACACAGGAGTAAAGCCTTATGAATGTCGTGTGTGTCAGAAGAGATTTTTCAGGAAAGATCATTTGGCTGAGCATTTTACAACTCACAACAAAACACTGCCGTATCACTGTCCAATTTGTAACCGAGGATTCCAGAGGCAAATTGCGATGCGAGCCCATTTCCAAAATGAACATGTGGGACAACATGACATGATCAAATCTTGCCCCCTGTGCAGCTATCGAGCTGGTTCCATGAAAAGTCTTCGAGTGCATTTCTTCAACAGGTAGGTTATGATTGAAATAGCAAACCGTTACTGAGGTTAATGTTAAACAATAGAATGTATTTTGTATTTGGCAAACAATATTTCAGTTTCTAACTGTGTGACTGATGTACCGATCTCATTTTAGACATGGTATTGACCTGGATAACCCTGGCCCAGGAGGGCCAGGCTTGTCGCTGCTACCGGGAGGAAGTCATTGCTCACCTCTGGAGTTGAGTTGCCACATGGGATTAGCGGCCACATACAGCGACTCAGGAGATTCGTTAGGTGCAAGGTCTCTAGACAATGCCACACCTCCGATGCATTTCCTGACTCCACACGTGGAGATTTCCATGTCTGATGCGCCTCCTACTTCATACTCACCAGCCACGGTAAGATATTTCTCTTTGTTAGAATCGCTTTTAGCTTTTATTCATGGCTCTCGGGATTGAAAATATTTTGGTGTCAGTCCTGTTAGGTCCTTCTAACTCCTACTTAGATTAAAAATATTTTTTTTATCAATATCTGTTACAAAATGTAATGTTTGTGAAATAAGGTAGGTAGTACCTAACTTAATGTTTGTTAAGCACCGATCAAACTAAATACTGGCACTCAACTGGAACAGTTGATGATCTCGCCTTCAGTGCCTTTCACATAAGTACAAAAACATTTTTTTTTATGTTAATCAACCACAAGTCTGCAGCCACATGCAGTTTCTGGACTTGTGATTGGTTAATAGATAAACGCATGCGCTGTGGGTACACTCCCGTTAACGGGAGCCTGAAATCTAACCTTATTCTCCCGCGAAAACTATTTACTGGGCAGCCTAAGGGAAAAAACCTCTCTGGGTAGACAAATTGGAACTTGCGCATATTAAAGCTGGGCAATTTAAAAAAAATAACTATGGTTAGGCAGAATTAAATCTTGAGAAAATGTCAAAATAAAGAAGTACAACCTCGACTGGATTCGAACCGGGGCCCTCTTACACCATTGTCCAGCGCTCTACCTACTGAGCTAGCAGGGTGGATTGCATTTGGTCGTTTTTAACCGCGTTATGAATAAACACAGTGTGATGTGTTTCGCGGGAGAATAAGGTAGGTAGGTACCTAGGGTTTTTAATGGGAGTGAAGACACTATCAAACGCATAACGCCTAACCGCGCTTATAAACGGCCCATAACATTGGCTTAGTGTATAAAAGTTGGCTAATATATTGAAAGTAACACCTTTGACAAAAGAAACTAGTTTAACATTTCAATCAATGTAATTTGATTGAATAATGTTATTACTATTAAGCAAGCATGGCGAGCGTCACCACGGTACTCTTATGGCACTTTCACTGTGTGTGTGTGTTTTTTTTGTTCGTGTTTTGCCAGCAGTGCTCAGGTCAAACCGTTCAACCAATCAACCTGAAATTTTGCACACTACATACTAATGTAATCTAACTGTCTCTGGGATCATTTTTGAACAGGATCCTGTGATTTTTGACATTTTAACTCGAACTGTTTGACGTATCAACTTAAAACTTTGCATGGTCATTGGGATCAACATTTTAGATACCTACCTACCTATTTTGCCAATTTCTGTCGTTATCTTTAAAATTTATTGTCATTTTAAGGACATTTTATGTTATAATCTTGAATATTTGCAAATTTATACCAAGAATTTTCAGTTATTTATCACTGCTCTCTTGACACCTTCCAATGCCTGTAGAGTAGAAACTTGCAGACGCATAAAATGGCATGCAATACAAAGGCTTGTATTGCAAGCCTTGCTTATCAACGTGTTACACAGAGTGTTTTCTTAGTCTTATTTGAGAAACAATAAGTTTATAACAATAGATAAAAATTGTTTTTAAAACTTCACGTACCACCTGTATGCTTATGACTCAGCTGTCATAAAACAACTTGAGAACTGAGAAGTGTCATTTACAACATATTTTTATTAAGTAGGTAGGTATACGAGATACTGCAAAAAATCAATTACCGAGTAATTAGTAGCCGATACATAAGATTATTATGTAGTTTTTCACTAATCGTTCATACTCTTGCTTGATATGTAACAAAAACATGCTTAAATGGGGAATGAATTTCCCAGACCTTTGGAAACGGATTAGGTATTGTACTTTACACCAATTTGAATGGGACGTTAGCATTGAACTTCAAAGTGATCTATATCCACCTTGCTCTCCTAAAACAGTGCCTAATTGCTGGTTATTTTCACCTCTCGTCAAGGTCTTCATTAATGTCGTAGGTAGGTATGTAATGCAAATCTGTATGAGTTTCACTGTAGGGGAAAGAGTAATGGAAATTGACATGCCATTAATATTTTAATATCTGAATTCAATATCAATGTTTGAAAGTTTGATATTTGATTTGCTAAAGTGTCAATAGGTACTAATTTTTTGGAATTACTTTTTTTTACTAATTCTATTTTAAATTTTTTGAGATAAGTGATTAGATTACCTAATTTTTTGGTTGCTCATCTTTGCTCTTAAACTTTTCCAGTGTCATTTTTCCGCATGCTAATCTCGCGTGCAAATTCTAGATCTATCTAAAAATAAAATATTGCATGTTAAATTAAATTTAACATGTTAAATTTGTTAAAATATTGCTTTAAAATGATTTTGTTATTAGGTATAGCATTATAACTTTTTATGTAAATAGGGAACCTGAAGATTGCATGTAGAACTTTAAAATGATCTTATTATTACCTATAGCATTATAACTTTTTATGTATAGGGAACCAACATAATTATCCACTCAGCTTTTAAAATCTCTAGGTAGGTTCTCTTGGTATGAATTTTCAAATTAGTAATCCATACATTTAATGTGGATTACTAATTTGAAAAGTCGTACCAGGAGTACCTAGAGATTTTAAAAGATTAGTGGATAATTATGTTTTATTTAATATCTAGTCTGTTCTTTACATATATTTGTACATTACAGTGTGGCGATCAAAAAACTGAGGCGACATCTCAATCCAACGAACCTTCTCGAATGAACGGAGACTCACCGGACGGCTCACCTCACTCAGGCGATTCCAACTCGAACACTCCGTCCAGTTCTCACGTCAACTCACGACTGGATACTTCCGAGATGAACAACATAACTCCGTCCATCTCCTTGATTCCGATTAAACAAGAGCCGGGCACAGAAGATACTAACTCCAGAGGTGCTCCGGTCAACTTGTCGACATCAAGGTCTGGGGAGCTGACGGCTAACTCGATGACACAATTTCAGACAGCCACGTCCAGCAGTCTTACGAACCTCATTAAAGTAAGAGAATTACTGATTTGAGTCTAATTGCAGGAATACTAGGATAATTTTATTTTGTTATTTCAAACTACAGGTTGTCATTTCTTATTATTTAATAGTATCAAAAGGATAATAATAATAATCCTTCTCCCAGTTCCAAGGATTGGGTCAGGGATTTGCTAGGGCCTCGGACTCCTGAGCTAGCTGGCCCTTCCTCTTCTTCTTTCTTCTCCCCCAGCTTCTTTCACTTCTCCCTGTCTTCCCACCGTCTTTCTTCCTCTACTTCTTTTCACTTCTCCAGTCTCTCTTGAACATCACCTGCTACCAACTCTCTCCACTTCTCCCTCGGCCTTCCCACTCTCCTTTTATCACTACTTGCAACATCAAATTCCTGAGGTGGCCGGATCAATGACACATTCAACGACCATATTCAATTACTGCACAGCGAAAGTAATTGTGGTTAAACACAATTCCGAAGGAGAGTCAAGTTTATATTTAATTATTAAGGTTACAACCCTCTCAATGTATTGAGCACGAGCACCAATCGGAGCTCAAGGGCATGCCCGTTGGGTGCGGGAGACATGGGCAATGTTGATGTTCACTCGCGTCGTACGCACCTTGTTAGGACTGTAAATGAAGCTTTATGCTTGGAGCCATATAAAGTAAGGCTAGGACGGGACAACATTGAATAATAATTCAATTTGACATCAATTTCTTTTTATTTCTTAATATTTGACATCGATTTAAATTGGTAATTCAAAATTGCTTGGTTTGTCTGACGTCCTGATAATGATTAAATTTTTTAGGATGGTTTATGACTAGAAGAATTGAGCAGGTATTATTAAGTAGCTCATTTGAGCACCTCCTTCTTCTGCCCTGACAAGGCTGATCATTATGTCAGTTCAGTTGCTTCTAGTGCCAGATGTATGCAATAATATGATTACGATTGATTACACCATTGGAAAAGAGCAAAGTAATATCAATGTAAGCATTACTTAGATGCTTTCGATTTGATATCGAAATGCTGACTTCGACATAGACTTAAATTAAGCTCAACAAGCCTATACCTCTACTAATTAATTGAATCATTTCCACAGGTCTCTCCACTGAAGTCTCTCCTCAGAGAAGACTTGAAGCGCAAGATATCATCGCGCACAAATGCCGCAACTCGAGCAAGATCCAACACAAACTCACCTCATCCGGAGAGTTCGTTCACGTTACAGCCGATTGCTACGACCACAAACGGGACCATAACTTCAACGGGTCCCGAGCAACCTTCCGACTCGACATATCGAGGTATGAACAAGAAGTCTTCGTTGCAGTGTATCTTCTGTGGGATCGGGTTTCCTGATCAAACCCTCTATTTCTTGCACAAAGGCTGTCATTCCGACAGTAATCCATGGAAGTGTAATATTTGCGGGGAACAATGTTCAAATGTTTATGAGTTTAATTCTCACCTTCTCAGTAAAACCCACCAGTAAGAATCATGCAATGAAATATCAGTGCCTCTGATCGCAATAGAACTGAGTAGAGATACTTTGTGTAAAATACATAGTATATAAATATCAACTGTGCAGGACTCAGATTCTAGAAATCTTAACAGCCAGTTTGATACTGAATTCATAACTACATGACATATTAAATATAGTTGGTGTCTCTACCCAGTCCTAGAATAATCAAAGCATTCACCAATAAGCCTGAATAACTAAATGGTTATATTTTTCAATGCGATATTTTGTACGTATAATAACAAACAGGTTGCAGCGTTCTGTTACCTTGACACATCTATTGATAATTTAGTGTCGAAGACAGAGAGAAATAATTTGTAGTATATTTTTATTTGTTCTTATTTAGTAGTAATATTTATAGATTGACAACGACTTAGGGACCAGACTTAGGGTTGCACATTACACTAAGAGTAAAGCACTGCATTTTTTAATTATAGAAAATTTACTAAGTTTGGATTAACATTTCATTGGACCAAGCTTGTAGTCTAGTAAACAAACAATCAACTTTAAAATGCAAAGTTAATATTTTGGAGAACAATAAGTTTCAAGAATATTATTCCAAATTTTCGAATCTCTACTGATCCCATATTATATATTCAAGATGAATTGTTTCAAGGGCTTACTGAACTGATTACGAGTCTAAACCATACTATTATTATTTCCAAGTAAGACCTTGCCGTGAGAATTGGTGATAAAGTCATATTGCGATAACTGAATGATACGTCGTGTGCTTCTATTGATGATAATTCGAACAAGGATGGTATATCATTTGTCTTAGTTCGGCACGAATTCTGGTGTAAAGTGGAAAAAGCTGTTCTCTCCACTTGCAGTACGATTACGTTGTATCCAACTTGGCTGAAGTAATACATTCACAGTGATGTTTTAAAGTTTAATAAAAATATTCCAAATATCTATTAGTTTTACACGTAATAAGCATCATTGTTGCTAATCAAGAAGTGTTGATGTAGTCTTAATTTTATTTCCTCTCGTATTGTCTTTGGATGGTTATGAAGTTATTCTATTTTTGCAAAATATAGAATAACTTCATAACCAATTAATTATTACCTCTATGTCATCTCATTATTATGATCAAACTCATATTTTGCACTTGCATGTCTTTTGGTCTAGTTATCCTTCATTTAGTGTTTAAATATTTACTTTAATATAGTGTCTCAAATGGAACTATCTCGAAATTGTCAAGACTATTTTCAGTTATTTATTAGTAAATAAGGAATATAATGGGGTTTGAAGGTCAGCAATAATAATTATATTTATCATTCAACTCAACACTCAGTTATCAAACCTAAGGATTTTTATTTATTATTAATGAGAGATTTACATCATATTTTACAGCTTTACTTCATTCTATTTGTACTTCTTAGTTTTAAAATGCAGAACAAAGCTTTGCAGATAGCATAGCTTTCCAATGCTGTGGCTTATTCATTCCTAAGCACTGTGCCTACATATTGAGTTAAGGCCAATACAGGGCTGATCTGAGTGGCTTAAATGTGTCGTATCAAGTTATCATCGTCTCATATAGAAAAATTATATCCCTATATACACATTCCATTAAGAAAATGCATTTAAAAATCATTATAGGAGGCTGATATTTATTCATTATTTTTGTACAGTATTTATTAAGATGTTTATTTATTGTTTTGGGATGGCTACTTTAAGTAAATTACTGTCCTGTACTTTTTCATTACAATATATTTGATTCGAATGATTGCTGATATAATGCGAGATTTTATTTTTAATACTACCTAATACCTATGGCGTTTTATAGGCAATTAGGTAGGTTGCACATAGTATCTGCAAAAATAACAAAAGCAAGCTGCACAAAATTTGCTTAATGCAGAATAGTTTAGTATGTGAAACATAACAGCATTCCAACTGATAATATTTGATTTTCTTGTTTACAAGAAAATAGTTACTATTCTTCCTCTGTGAAACTCTAACTGTGACTTGTGAATTGTAATGACCCTTGCATATTGTAATATATATTATATGCATTTGATTTGTGTATTGAATATTATGTTATTTCTTGTGCATGTACAAGTTATCGTACAAGTACCATTTTGCAAAGTCTTTAATTGCTGGATTATATTTTATGAATGAAATTACTTACCTACCAAGCAGGCAAATCAGTTCATGAGAAGGTATAGCATACTGATATGTGTACATCTACGATGTGAAATCCGTCCAAGGAAGTTGTTTAATTATAGATTTAATCTTAACTACTTCGGTTGTGTACTTTTAAGTTCTAATAGATGAAATTAGTTATAGATAATTAGTTACTTTTTTAAAATGGGAATCTAACTAAAATCAAAGCTTTCGGTATACTTGAAGCATTCCAGAATCATTGCCTTTATCCCCTCAGAAACATGTAAATGCACCTCTGTATTTTAATTGTGCTGCAGCATTAGTTGTGTATTATATAATATTGTTTACATGCACAAGTGCAATAAGTATAGAAAATGACTGTGTGAGATCATTGTAGTGCCTTAACAAACTTCGTGGTTGTGAAATCTCAAAACATTATGAGCCGAATGTACCAAGGTGATGTTGCATTTTTAAGAGACCACTGCTCATGTTTGGACAAGTTATCAGAATGAATGCGTTTTCTATTTATGGATATTTATAATAATATTATATTTTATGTATTATGCTGGTGGGGGGGTTATTACTTATGAAATAATAAACATAATGTTAAAATTATTTTGTGTTATCTACTTGTTCCTCATTTGTCTAAGTCCATGTACATTATTCCCTGAAACTTTGTATTTAACAGCACAATTTTCATTCCAAAATGCTGTTGGGGCTAGGTTAATATAATAATTGAGGTCAAGTTAGGTCCCATCCTCTAAAATGATACTTAAATCACACCATATACACGGGTAGTTCACTGCACAAACTCTGGCATCCTAATTCTATATACATCTCTCTGTACTTGGCTTGACTGTGCGATAGTGCCAAGTCTCGAATACTTGAGTAGTTACTGAAGTAAGCGGTAACTAATAACAAGTGGTCATCAATATTATCACAAAATGACAAATGTCGTGCCAAATGTGCTGAAGGATATCATGTTGCTGTCTGATCGATAAATTAAAATAACTGGAATTTAACATAATATATTATGCAACTTACACTTGTTAGGAATATTATTGCTTGCAATTGCACTTTACTCTCTATTAAGAAATAGGTATCTTATCTAAATTGTTTTGAAATTAAATTCTCAAAAGAAATAGTGGAAAACAAGTTTCAAATACTAACTTATATAAAAACAACATTTACGTCGTGTTTGCTAAATTTGGTATGCAACAGGTAAAAAGCTTCATTGTAGTATGCATTCAGTAGTATTTACAGAGTGTGCGGTTCGTGTCTATGGAATATATATGTTATTAATTATTTTTAAGATCACAATTAGTGAGCTTTTTATGTACGATACGAATTAACAATATTTAAAAGACGCGCGTAAATTGTAGTTCAAATATGTGGCCACCGTAAATGATGGCGCTGCTGACGGAGGCCCCACGATTTCTCCATCCACTTCCTACGTAAATATGTCTGCTTGTTTTGCTGTCAGATTGTTGTAAATCACTTCATTTTGTCACGTTCGTTTCTTTCATCCGTCATCTCACAGTGATGTGTGTAATCTAGAAGTATTACATGATATTTCTCTAATTAGTAAGTAAAACATATTTCACCTCCAAAAATGCTTTTGCTTAAAATCGCATTGTTTTGGGTAACGAAGATAACCTTACTTTAGTTGAAACTAGCCAACTAGTCGGATAATAAAGTGATTCTTAGCAATGCAATATATATACGTACATAGTCTCTCAAGTTATTTTAATGATTTTGGTGTATTATGCCATATTTAACAGACTTTAAGTGTGGGAAGAAGCTTTCTGAACGTTTTGTGTAGGGTAGGTAGGTAGTAGGTACTAGAGTAGGTACCTACCTAGTTACCTAGGTACAAGAAGATCTACAAGGTAGTCAACATAAAATACATCTAATAACATGACTTGTTGATGCCACATGACTAGGTACCTACCTACCTACCTCAACTACCTCCCTTAGGCGTGGTTATTTACACAAGTTATTAACCAGCAGGTGTCTTCAGCTAGGTACTTGACTGTAATTGTTGTAATGTTTTGTGTTGATTTTATTGTACATAGGTAGTACTCCACCATTTGGTACTTATTAGGTATGTAGGCGGTAGGTAGGTAGGTACCTACTCTACCTAGGTACCAATGTATTTACATTGATGTAATAGGAAACACTCTTTAGGTGTAGATAGATGGAATTAGGAACACAATAGCTATGATCTCAATGAACAGAGTATTGTTTTTGTGGGAAAAATGAGTGTCAAGGATTCTTTATTCCAAATTTGAATAAAACAAGTCAATTAAGGTAAGTTTACAGCTCGGCAACAAGCGCTCGACGCTTTGACGCTAGCCAATCAGATGGCTCAGCTCGGACACGCCGAAGCGCCGGAGCGCCGACCTTGAAACATAAACCATGTTTATCTTTTCAAGGTCGGCGCTTCGGCGTGTTGCGCTGTAAACGTACCATTAGGTACGTACCTACTATTAGAGCTTAAGACTGACCCAAGCGACTGACATTGTTATTAAGTACCTACATGAGCACAATGTTATGATGAAACCATTGTCGATAACATTGCTCTCTACGTCAGAATCATTATAGTCGTCGCGCTTCGTTTTTCCTGCATGAATGATAGTCGAAATTTCAATATGAGATTTTTAATTGAAATGACAGACAATGAGCAGTAGAAAAAATGTTTCTATCAATAATGTTTGTCTTGTACTTTTTAATTTTTAAACGAAAGACAATTTATAGGTAAAATTTATAAAAATATAATTTATAAATTTTATAGTTATACCTTTCACAGTTAGGTTGCCACCTTTCAATGTGTGCAATCCAGGACAGAGGACATGACTAATACTTTACATTACGCACTAATGGTAGTTGGGAGATGGTAGATTGCCCAAAAACGAACTTTTTGAATAAACACTAGGCTAATGTCATCAAGGGGGGTATGAGGGGAAGGACTCCCAGCAACACGCAGATTTAGGACGCAAAGGCCCGGAAAAATGTTGAATTTCAAGATCAAATTGGAGTCATTTTTATGAGTTTTGGTCTTCCTATTTCAGTAATTTTATCACCAAAAACTGCTATGTTATAATGGAAATTTAGTTTAAAAGTATTCGTTTCCATATTTTTTCTCAAATTGGTATTAAAATATATCTCAATAATCATATGGCAACCCTGTGCAAACGATATGACAGCGGGAGATTACAAAATTAGGCAATAAAATATTGCATTTGAAACTGAAAATTAAAAAATCCGGGACTATTGCTGTCCCGGAATAATTATTGCAAATTCTGGCACAAGGAACGAGATACCCAAGCAATCCTGGAAAGTCCGGGACGGGCGGCCATCGTAACCATTGACTATCGCCTGCTGCATCCACCTATAAAAAAGAAGTATTTTGCGCTGCAGAATATTTAATTTGAAATAAACCATGATTCTTTCTTTTGTTAGGTAAACTGATTATCATTGGGTGGCTATGGGCAAAGCAGAGCCACAAGTTGACGAACAAAGGGATCCGCGGCTCAACTCGCCTCATCTAGATGCTAGTAAAATGCTGGAAGCTGCCTTGCAACAAATGGATGGTATAATATCAGGTAAGTCGTCTTGATTTAACTCATGTTTATAAAAAGAAAAGAAAATACTAGACCGTATGTTACTATTAAGCTTAGACATCTGAACCTACCTACACAAGCTGCCAAGTGTTTTCAAGTAAGTCGCGACTTGTAAACGCTAAACGTTTACAAGCCCAGATATGATCAAAATCACTTGGCTCCTTGTTCCCTGCCAAAAGACTCGGGACTTGTAATTATTACCTACCTATATGCTCTAATGGATATAATAATAATTACCACTCTACCACTGATTTTCCATTTTTTTTTTAATACCTATATTTTTATTTATTATAAACTAAATACATTTAAACGTAGCCCCGCTAAACCAACAATGGCTTGTCGGCAGGGCTACTAAATTCAATTATTACAAATTACAATTAAATAAAAAACACTCTCCGATCATCACACTCGTGACTGTTCAAAGTAATACACACAATTCAAAGTAATTAAGTAAATACACAAACAATATATAATTTTAATTACACAGATCCCACCTAGATCCAAACAGAACACGTACATAATCTATTCTAATTTCTACATAGGTAGGTATATCTTTTTCTGATCTCATCACGACCGAATTCATTTCACTATCATTAAGATAGCATTATGCCGAAATGAATTTGGTTGCGACAAGATCAAAAAGATATGTACCCAGAGGATATAAAATGACAACTCTTATTTTTGCTTGATATCCTTGCTTGACATTGATTCGATGTCGGATCGCCCCCCCGATCTGCCAACCCCTTTCCCTCATTGCCCAGTGACCTCTCTGTTCCACTCCTCTCTAGGTCGTCCTTGCGTCAGTCCTCTGTGGCTATCTCCATCTCCCATACGTTGAACATTGCCCAGCCAGAGACGTATCGTTTTTGCAAGAAATCAGTGGCTGTCGTTACAACTGTTATCCATCTTCTGACCTCCACATTCCTGTTGTGCTCCATTGTGGAGCAGATAAGATCTCAATATATCAAGAGAAGATAGATGTAGTTGTACTACCTACTATGTATCCTAGTAAAAATTAGGTAATCTTGAGCTTTGCTGTCAATAGAAAAAAATTATGTACCTAGCTCAGGACTGACATTGCAATGTGATAAGTTATTGTTACCTAGGTACCTGTATTTTGTTGATTTTGAGTTGTACATACCTATTGAGTTCTGTTTAACAATATGTTAAATTATGTTGTGTAATTGGTTTCTTTGTAAAAGTTTAAAATCTTACAAAAAAAAGTAAATTTACCTACCTACCTAATAGAAAGAATAGGTGATGGTAATAAAACCCTAATGGGAGAAATAATGTACGGGTAAGTAGACATATCATCATTGACGGCGCAAAACCACGTAAAAATACCATTTTAATAGAAAATTGTCTGTTCATTGCTCTTACACCTTCAAAAATGTCCCCATAAATCTTCGACCAATGATTGAACTGTGAAATTTGGTTATTGATTTTTCCAAATAATATCAGCAAACTTGTTTTTTGTCTCTCCTGAAAAATAATAATCTTACAGACGTAGACTTTATCAAAAGAAAATATAGTTAGGTAGGTAGGTATACCTACTCAGCAGACATGGGCAAAATACTCTGTTTCAATGTATTTGGAATACAAGATACTGATACTTTTAATTTGGGTATCTAAAATACAAGATACAAGATACATTTTAGAGATGTATTTAAAATACAAGATACAAGATAGTATCTTTAGATACTTAAAAAAAGATACATTTAAATATCCTTTTTTTATTCTCATACATATCATCCAACAGTAAAAAATGTAGGGACTTACTTTTTAAATTAAATTTTAATTTGTTCTATTTGTAAGGCAACTTATACTTAACATTTTCTTGATCGATTCAATACGGCAACGTGTATTATTTGATGCTTGTTTGAAATCAAGCGAGAGATCAAGCTATCTTTGAAATTCTAGGTGCATAAAAATGTATCTTGTATTTTAAATCTTCAAAAAAGATACAAAATACTTTAGAAATGGGTATTTAAAATACAAGATACAGATACATTTGGCTCATGTATTTAAAATACTAGATACAAGATACAAATGTATCTAAGATACGTATCTTAAGATACAAGTATCTAGATACTGCCCATGTCTGCTACTCAGCACATGGACCAACGTTTAGTTTACTTTGTTTTTATCGCTCACATTACAGATTTACCTAATTAAATTAATATTAGACAAATTGCATTTTGCATTGCTGATCTATTTTGTAATATTTATGTGAAGACATTGATTCATCAAGAAATTGCTATTATTTTAAATCAGTTCGTGCAGTACCTATGAAAAGTACTTGATTTGATTTTAAGTGAAACCAGGATATTTTTACTGATTATCTCTCTCATAACACAACATTTAAAAACTGTTAAAATTGTATTTTGTATTCCAATTTCTGCAGAAGATGTTAAATTTTGACATCCATCCATGTTGTAGCTAATGGGAAATTTCAAGCTTTTTTTTGAGACCTAGCATTGCCCATCTCTTAAATTAATCCCGCAACACATCTTTTTATATTTGCATTATTGTTTAAGGTATCAGAAAAAGTGAGAAAAGTAAGGAAGACTTTCGGTAGAAGTACCTACTCTAACTTGATTAGTTGTAACTCTAGTTATGTCACTCATAACTAAGTTTCTAGAACTTAGTTTGTCACTCAACTGAGACCAAGGATTTTGCCGTTCTGAAGATGTCAGAATACTGTCAGAACTAAAGATGTTCGCAGTGAAGACTGCAAAACTAGAGTTTAATTCTGTAACGTGAACGAGGTATAAAGGGTAAATCGGTCATTTCACAATTCAAACTTCATCTCATGTTTGCTTTCTTTTCAATCACAAATTTTATTCGATTTACTACAAAATCATTGTAGAGTGTAGACTTCGTAAAATATATTGTGCGTTCCTAGAAGTTTAAGTACCTAAATTATATTAAATTTATGATGTAAAATAATTTTCCAATATTGTACAACGAACAAGAATATAGTCTAGAGTATAGAATCCAATAGGTACACCCACGGTCAGAATAATTGACGGTAAACGAATAAGCTAAAGCTCGAATTACCGTCAATATTTTGTTGAATGGAGGAATTATTACTGTGTATGTGGTGGTTTGTTGGTTCTATAATCAAACCCTCCAACACCACATGCTCGACATCTGCGTTTGCCTATGTGTTTCGTCTGGATAATCAAGTTTTGAAAAAGGACTTACAATTTTGCAAGCAATTTATGTGACCGTGGGTGTACATATACTTCAAAACATCTAAATAAATTGAAACTTTTCAGTACGTATGTAAATAGTACTCATAAATTGCTCTATAACTAGAGCTCATTCGTCTCTTGCAATCAATACCAGCTCACATACACCACTCAATTGTCAAACGTGTAGTATAATAGGTAGGGACACTGATTTCTATCTTCATGCATATAATGAATGTATGTTGTTGGGAATAATGCATTATATCTGCACCACGTCAGTCACGTATTGGGTGGCAACTAAAGTGTATCTTACAGTCCTGTGAGTAATGGTTTGCTTGATAATTTATTGAGTTAATTAAATGGTTGAACTCTGAACTAAATAATTTTCCTTTAGAGGAGCCGAGTACAGTGTTTGTTAGAGGTACCAATTTCAATTTTTAAAATGATCGAATCTTATCTTAAAATAATACAAGAAGTCTCTTAGTTGCTATACCTATGTCACTTTTTGATTTTGAAATGGGATTCCTTTTCCTCATGAGGAAGAAGTTCGTTGAAAGTCAAGCACATTTACATTTTGCAGGAAATTACGGCTTAGGGTGGTGGTGGCATAGATAACTTCTAGGAGGTCGTAAAGCGACGCGTAACTCGAATAAAAAGACCGTAAAATATTACTCAGTGGGGTAATTATGTTTCGTATCTCATCATCATTTTACTGCATTTAGAAGCTAACGTTTCTTATTGCATCTGATAATGCATTGATTTAAAACGTTAAATAAAATATCTTTATGTACGTAAGTGACTGCTGCCAAATTTCAAACAAGAAATGCTGATTTAGAATTATTATTAGAAAACTTACATACAGATGTTGATTATTATAACTTGTGGTTGAAATGTATTGATTTCATTGACGTGTGCCAGGTCTGAAGTCAATTGCTGGGAGCATACGGGCTTAATGTTGGCAATCAGACTCATAGTAAATACTAAGTATTATATTACAATAATTTAATTAATATTGAGGAATATTGTGATCTTTGCTATTTTTATAATGATAAAATATTGAACGAAGCTGAAAATATAGATCATTACCCAATACTTTGCATATATTAACTCATTTTTTCGTCTAATTTCCATGGTAATTCTATAATTTCAATACATTAAGTTTGTATGCTCTGCGAATCTGTCTGTAGCAGGAAACTATTTTTATCTAAGATTCTGATCTGGATTCTGGAATCGTGTAACAGGTTGGTCCACGTTCCTAACCCGACCGAATTCACATGTTGAACGTCCATGGCAAATGGTAATCAAACAACATCCAGTATGCTCCAGATATTTTACCCATCACTCATCTCCTTTATCATCTCCTAGCGTCCTCTTCACGTAGGCTGACAACAATCGATTGTTATTCATTAGCATGGTGATTCCTCGAAATGGTCCATCCCACATCCTCCCCACCTACCCTACACCAACCATTAGTACAGTGTCCATGTCACGTATACCTATATTGCTCTTTATCGGGTGTTTATTGGAAGTGGCGCATGCTCAGTCGGCGTGAGCGTCCAGGGCGTCGTTTTCTGACGTCGTCATCGACCAAGGTTTGCACCAAAGAGCCACTCGCAAATCCCATTGCAGTATTCTGGCACCAATATTCAGTTTAGTACATTTTTCATCTGGGTTCTTTGGGGTGTTTTCCATAGTGGTATCGTTTTTAGCTTGTATGATAATTTTTTTCCTGACGTATATATGCAACAGTGTGAGCCGAGTTAAAATACATATTATATTAAATTCGATTTTATTCAAACAATATTTGATTAAAAAAACACGGTAATTACCGCGTCAACAAAATCCCATGAGTAAATTTACATATATTTTTTCTCGATGACCCTTGATAATTACCACAAATATTTTATTAATTTTGGGTAATATTTGTGTCATGTCTCGATATTCATAAACTATTACAATTACTTTTTGATACGCATGGGTGTTTTTAATTTCATTTCTATTCTCCATCTGCGAGATTTGAAACTGTGTGGAATACTCACAATTAATTGTGTGTGTGTGTGTGTGTGTGTGTGTGTGGTTGCGAAAGATAACCTGAACCTATGCAGTGCACACACAACATAAACTCTATCTGTTGATTTTGTTACAATGACAGCGCGGTGAAAATTCCGTAGAGTTTCCAGTTCCAGTTTATTCGCGACGGCGTCGGTAGTCAAGTTCCACCCTCAACAGGTGTGCGGGAAGACAGGCATTAAATGAAATGTAATTAGACAAAGTTACGATGATTATATTTGTGGATGGTCAGTTTTGAGTGGAGATTTGTCGCGAATGTAATGTTCTCGGATGATGCAACGGGCAAGGAGTAAAGGGTTGTGTTTCTGTTCGGACTGGTTCACGATGACAAGGTGGTGGTGGCTGACGTTCTGCGACCCAAGAGCGAGGAATAGTGATACCAACTTACCCGCGCAATGTAAGACAATACACATATACACGTAACTGTTCAGTGTTCGTTGACCTTGTAGTGCATATTGAGAGAAATGAGCACGTTTGTACCCTGCCATAAAGTTTTACAATCTATGTACCTATGTATGTTTTTAAATATATTTTACATGTTATTGCTACCTCAAAAGCAACTTCTCTCACTCTGTTGGACCTACTTTTCTGTTTTGAATCGTATAGATATTTAGTATTTTCTAAGGGTTTATACTTTTATGTGCTGTTACGTTGGTGTATTGTATGTGTACCTTTATATAATTAAGTTTTGAGTTTGACGTAAATTGTACATAGAGAAGGAGTAACTGCAGTTTATTGTAATATTCTTACCCACTCTTGGAGACTAAAGTTATAAAAATTAAAATTTTGTTGAAATTAATCAAAATTACGCACTATGAATCTTCCTTATGCCGATACACACTCAACGAAGTGTCGACAATCGTTCATGCTATTACTACGATACTGATAATATTTGAGTAGTTCAATTTCAATTTTCGGTTCAATTACAGTTCAATTTTCTTAAAAGTACATTTATCACATTTTTTGTTTACTATTTTAATTTTAAGCACCATATCAGGCGATATGTCATTCAGAATAGCAGACGAGAGTTTGATTTTTAGGCACCATATTTGAAAATGCATTCTGATTCTGATTCTGAACCAAAATGCAAGTCGAGGTAATAGAGAAGGCAGTGGTGACATAGACACCCGAGCGTCAGTGCAAGGAACAGACGATCGGTACACCAGTAAACACTCGTTCGACCTGGCGCAATACAGAATTTTACATAAACGATCGTAAATTTGCGTACTGTTTTTTTTTCTTAAAACATCAACTTTTGAGCGGCAATTTTGAAAATCTGGAACGTTGAAAAGTAATGTATTTTTAAGATTTTTTTCCCCAGACTATCACTAAATTGGGAACAATGCATATTGTAATGTTTGTATTACCTAACATATTTTACAATATTTCACAAACGAAACGTGCTTCATTTCCGTACTAAACTTCAAAATTCTCTTAGCATTCATTATCATAACAGGCGTATAATGTTCGAGTTTTCGCAGAATAAAAATGTGATTTAGTAGGATTTTTAATAGAGAAAGATTATGTGTGATGTGTGCCTATGTCTGTGTCATGTGTACAGCATGGCATTGGATTCATATTAATATTTAAATTTGATTATATTCTTGTTTTATGTAACATTCTGATTGCGTGGTTGAGCATTAGGGGAGGGATGTGTTAGCACCAAAGCCCAACGACGTAATATGAAGTTCCTGTCCCCGGAACCCATTCCCCGCCATTCCCTACACAATGCACATCAGACTATAGGGATCAGACAAAGGAGCTGGACACCGGATCACCAGCATCCAGCATCCAGTTTCCATCATTATCTTCCACCCTAACGTGTTATTTTTCTCAGTAAGAAAATAAAATCCGCCATTCTTCCTGCCATTCCCATTCTGCCACCATTCTTCCTATAGTACGTTGTAATCCAGATAAAAGGGGCTGGTACATCTCGATTATATATTTAAATAAAGCTTATTTTTTTACCGAGTTTTAAGTTCTAATTATAGTTATAGTTTTCGAATCCTCTCGTGTAGAAATAGTTGTCCCATATTGCATCTGTAGTGGAATGTGGAATCATGGAATGTTTCCCGGAGACATTTCCTTCCAATTCCCTGGAGCAGGCATTTCTATATATCTGTTACAACCTGTATTATGAGGGAATGGAATGAATGCATGCAACACAAACACGAAGGACACTACATAAATACGTACATAAATGGGCTCTAAAGCTCATGAGCTAAATGGGCTCTACGTTTTAAAAGCTTTTGTGGAAAGTCCACTCTAAAATCCACTCCATTTTAACGTATTACTAAAATTCTAAAACGTATAAATATCCCAAGGAAATAATCATTTTTATGTAGACTCTATTCCCCTTCTCTTGCGGTACCTATAGAAAATATTTTCTAAAGATATTTTCATTCTCTACAAACCTGAACTTTTGTAATAAACTGAATTTCAAAGCAAGGGTAATTTATATGCTATTGATATTGAAACATTTTGAAAATAGTTTCTTGCACTGGAAATACCTTCTGTTCTCAACATGTTTCAATATCAATAGAATATAATTAGTTACGACTTACGAGTCATCTTTTTACTCCTGTCTTGCACCACAGTATTGTACTCTGTACCTGATTGGAAATCAATTTTCTTGTAATTTTGTACTGGAGACTTTATTATATAAAATAGCGTAAATTGTGAACTTTGAAGAAGATACCTCTTGACAAAATTCAAAAGGAGGATTTCTCACTTTCTCGAGCCGCCACGCACCTACTGATCAAATTCAGTATATGACTATATGATATCTTGGATTTTGTACGATTTCAATGGGTGGTTTTTGTGACACTTAAATTTCTCTTGTAATTTTAGTGTTTCTTGTATGAATTTCGCGATTTTTATTAACTTAAACAATTAAAAAACATGACTATACTATGTAATATTTGGCATATGGTAAAAGTATAAGGACATACAATAATTCTCCCTTCTTGACGTTTCACAAACTGTATTTTATTTGAAATCTCTGTATTTCACCCTCTTTTCAGTAGGCTTCATCAGGAGTTTGACAGTTAAAAACAAATAACAATTGAAAAACATTTTCCAACAAGCTTACAAAAAATCAAAGTATAAGGACATGCCGTGTCTCTGGTATGGTTTGAAATGAATTCTTCTCAAGGTGTCGATAATGTAGTGGTTTAGACTTTAGAGTGTAGACCCTTGCTCCACTCTGTTCAATGTCACATCACAAGCATGTTCCTGCCAACACTTGGCGCCGGATCTTGCATGGTACAGAGTTAACAACTGAGATTGATCTCATCTGATGACAATCCCCTAGGTACAACTAAGAGTAAGATATCACCAAGGCACGCGCCGTTTTGGAATAAAAGAAAAAAAAACATAGTAGAGCAATCGTGTTACATGTGGTGTGTTTTCTGTGGGATTTTTTGTTCGTCAAGAGGAAATTCTCTTATGTAAATGCCTTGAAGCTGTTCTTGAATTAATTTTTTCTTCATCAAAAACAATATTTCATTCGGGGCGAGCGACGAGTCACTCTGTGCTAGGAATGAGATATTATTATATTGTGTATTACGCTTTTGTCAATTACTTGTATTTAACCAATTACTCTTTCACACTAAAAAAATGTATTTGACAATGTGTTAAATATCTTATTTGATTAATATCTTGCATGTAAGAAGTGTCCTAAGCCCACACTCACTTTCCCCTCCGCAACTTTCTCTAGCATCAATTTGACGTTCGTCATTTTGTTTAGGTGCTCGGTTCGAGAGTGGTGAGACGCCGGATCCTGTTGAGACGTCGGTAGGCGACGCCGTCACTCAGCTAGTGGCGTCGTTGAGGCAGACAATGCCGCCGCCACCGCCCCCCGAGGCGTCCACTGCCGCCGCCCTCCTCGACTGGCTCGTGCAGGTAGATGGCAATGTTATTTATGCATTTTGTCAAGTGACGCTCTTTACAAAGTTTGTTATTGGGTCGTGCATTTGTCTGGCCTAGATAATGGTGAGGGGCGAACATCTAATAAATCATACATACTTGTATTATCAGAAAATATTAGCGTATAATCATTAAATTAGAAAAAAATACAAACTCGTTCGTACATAGATAAACACAAAAATATCTCATGATTTTTAATCAAAAGATAATAAAGTTAGTGATCACTAAAAAGTCACAAAAGCGACACACGAAGATAAAAAAAATAAGATAAAAATTAATCGAAAATGAAGATGAATAAAAAAAACAGTTATACAAGAAAAAACAATTATCCATTTATTTAAAAACTTGCATGAACAATAAATATATAAAATGTCACACATTGCTTAGTAATCAATAAATTAAAGAAAATAAAAGATTCATTGTATCAAGAATTGCAGGGAATAATAGAAAATGTAAAATAATAATATTAAAATTATTATATTTTTTCAAGATTGAAAAAATAATTTGTGTTACTCTGGCTAGACGATTTTTTCACCCCTCGAATAATGACAAAACCTGTAGCAGTTCCGCCCAATGCGTTACAAAATTAAAAATAGTATAACATCTGTGAATTGAATCAGTGGTCGTAAACATCTCAAGTCTGAAATTATTGCATTCACAACATTCCGCTTGGATTTCGGGTTCTGCGGAAAAGTTTAAGTTTCCTCAGCGTTTTGAAACAGCATTCATTGCCGCAAAGCAAAACCACGCTCTTGTGGTTTTGCATATATCGGTTTTGTATCGGATAAGGTGTACTTAAACATTGGAATTCGTTCTATAATTGCCATACTACTTGTTTTATGGTTGATTTAGAGAATAATGTTGATGCTACTACCCTTTCCAAACATTTGCACAAAACTGAATGCATTGACGTGTGGTGCAGTATTTTCTATAGTCAAGATTTACAAACTCGATGCAATCCACATTATACTGCACTGTTTGTTGTGTGATGTGAATGTGAGTAACTGTAAGAAGTTGACATTACACGACTCCCTGTGACAAACTAGTGCAGAAAGCTGAGTGGTAGGCAAAGAGGGTACTACAGTATACAGTGAATGTTTGCGCATGAGTCAGGTTCTCTCATGCAGTCTAGTTTAGGTATCTTAGCTCATACTCCCATCATGTAAATTGTAGTTTGAAATGTGCAACTTCATTTCTAGTGACAACGCCCAGAGTGTTGATGTTTGAATATTATTACATTATGAGTATTGTATTGAATGATGCAAGTGCAAGACAGATTTTTGACGCAGTGCAAGTTAAGAACCATCGCTCTGACAGGCAATGACGGGGGTAGAATGACATAATCATCTTCACCCGTCTTGGGTCATCTAACTACAAATTGAAGTGGTTTGATTAACAACAGGTGGACGGGGTTACGTTTTGGCTTCCGGCCATGTGAGCGTACGAACCCGCCCGCGAAACAATATAACGTTCACAAACAAACTTCTCTAGCCAAAGAATTCGCTGGCAAATGCTTCGACCATCTAGAACGAAGACGGCATGTTTCTTTTCTGAATTTAATATGCCGTCTTTAGATAACAATTATCTAGTAACGCGGCTGTCCACGTCATGTAATACTCATTTCCAAGTGACTCCAACGCTAATCTGACACTCTGTAATTGAGTGGTTGGCTAGCGGGGACTAAGAAGTCAACTCCTATATCTATTCCCACTTCTCTCTCTCTCTCTTTCTCCCTCTTTCCCGTCATCTTCGTTCTCTGTTTAGTGGAGTGGGTGCGAGTTAAAGTTAATTTGTTTGCGTCCTCTCCGGCACTTGGAAAACGCGACGATTTCGCTGATGTTACGACGGAGAACTCGGGAGAGCGGTGTCAAAGTTCTCCTCGTTTAGAACGTTTTCACGCGTTTCCCTGCAAACAAGTGTGTGCCTGATAATGGATTGTGATAGTTGATTGCAACTCTTGTGATGTTCTCAGCTGTTCGGGTGTCTGTGAATGTGTACATTTAGTGTGATTTTCCCCAAAAGAGAGTTTTTCTTATCTATATCAATTAGTGACAGTGTTTTTACTTTTGTAAATAATATATTTTGAATCGACATTGGAATAAATTGTGCAATCGGAAAGTGATTTTAATGGAATACCAAACATTTTAAATTATCTAAATTATAATTTTAAGTTCGTTATTGTCAAGTGAGACTAAATGATATACCTTGAATGTTGCTATAGAAAGTAAGCAATATCGCGAGTGCGTAAATCTACCTTATTACTTCGAATGAAATCAAGATCTGTGATTAATTGATCTCTTCGAGGGTCAAATAGATTATGATGAGTGATAACATGGCTGGCACCAGCAACATCGACGACGAAGAAGTGACGTTCCTCCTGCGTCTTCGGCCGTCGCCGTCGCCGCCGGTGCGACGTCGTCCCAGCCGTCCCAATTCCGCGTCGGGTTGGGATGTGAAGATCGAACGTCAGACACCCCCACCTCAACTACCCCACCAACATTCATACTCACTAGACTCTCCTTGGACGAGATGTCAGCAAGAATTCGAGATCGAGATCAATACGACGCCGAATTCTAGTTTTTATAGTTATCCGAGTCATGAAGTGAATGCTCAGAAACCGCCGATTGGTTATCGTACCTCCGGCGATTTTAGTAATCAGCAACATTTCACGGAGAAATCACCGCGTAACTCATACATCCGCGAGGCGAATGTCGCGAGTGCGGGCCGCGGTTTTGCGCCACCGCGACGGCAGGTCTTGAATCGGGTGGCGAGTGCGGAGAGGCTGGCGAGAGAAGGGTGGTGCAACGAGGCACCTCCACTGCCGCCCAAGCCCAGCGCCAAGGTTTGTCATTGTGATCACACTGATCACCTTCAGATCAACTGCATGCGAGTGATGACTGATGGTTTGACTCGAGACGTGTTCGAAATGGATTTTAATCTGGATGTACAGGATTTATTATTTTATTTACGATGAGACATATAAATATTTGTATTTCACTCTCACATTTGCCTGCTTGTAAAGAGCAGACTCCTACTGTTATTTCAGCTGGGAGAAAAAGAAGTAACCCTCCATACTAACTCAGATCGTGCCATTATAAATGCCAGTGCTGTAAGAATCCAGCCATATAATATCTTGCGTTCGTCTCATTTCTGCTTTGAGAATGTCGAGAGAGCAATTAACTCTGTCAATTGAACGGGCGTAATGGGACTGCTCTCTGGGAGTGTCTGCGGGTAGGGAGGCGCACTGGGTCATTGCCTTGTCTTTGTCGTGGAGTTCAAGAGGCCAGGCCACTTATGAAAAAGGGGGTGTAAACGTGAATCTAGAAGAGAAGGGCATTCATTTCCTTTCTGGATATATCATCACGCACGAGGGAAAAATATTGAAATGAAGGGGGACTTGAAAACTATTCGACCCGACCCGCGAGATGGTGGAGAAAAAAACTGTCTATTGGGTTTGTGCCACGGATGTCATACTAAATATAGCATCCCCCTCCCGCTACCATCAACCATCCTGGACCAAGAGAGAGAACATCCTTCCCATGCTCGCCTTCATATACAACGCGTCACCCAAAAGAATTTCCAATCGCAACATTCGAGGCAGAGCTTTGGGGATTTCGTTTTAGTCAGACCTTGCTTGGCTCTCTGGAGGGGTGGATTCGCCTTCGTTCTTGATCTCATCAGTTAGTTCCATATCTAATTCTAGTGGTATTGTGTTTCATGTTAATCTTTGTTCTATCAAGTTAATTCTGTGACTTAGATTAGGGCCGATGTAGTTGAATTTGTGATATAAGGAAGAGATTAGGGTTTGATTGGGTAACTAATCATCATCGATTTCACGATTGCCGGATTAATTGTCAATGAGAAGTGTAGGTGGCGCCGGGCCTGCGGTAGCGGCTGCCGTGGCGCTCTTAGAGAAGCGTCAGAGTGTCAGGAACAGGTCTTCTACTACCGGCACCAGTACCTCGTCGTCGGCGTCGTCAGATGACACATCGAAGACGAGGAAATCGGACACCGGAGTGGGCGGTGACTTGGGAGGCTTACGCAAAGAGCCTTCGTTCAATAGCAAGACGGAATTTGAGAAACTCCAGGCACAAAGGGAATTGCAGAGTAGCGCTTCGAATTGCAGCGCAGATTCATTAGAAGACAACGGCCATGCTGTGTCCAGTGAAGAGGAGACTGACTCCGAGAGCTCGGAAACTGAAGAGGAGGATGATGACGAGGGCGATGAAGAGGGTGAAGAAGTTGGTGTCCGCGTCAAGGGGCTGGAGCCGATAAGTGAAGAGGAGCAACGTCATCTGGTGTCGACAGAAGGTCAATATTTTAGTCTCTTCTCAATTCTCAGATTTACGTAATTGCCCACGTGACCTGTCATCAATGGGCTCCTTGTTTTTAGGGACCTTGTTTGTCAATTAGATCTTTATAAAATTAGGCTTCTTATGATGAGCTAAACAGATATTTGCGTACTCATCTAATAATACATTTTACAGTGTAGGCGCTCACATCAATCTTGAATACATCACTGGTGGATTTAGAAGTTACGGCATTTGTAAATAATTTGAGATTTTTAGGAAATAAATTAGTTTTCCTGGTTTCTACCGGTCCCTATAGATCTGGCACGGGTGAATGTGTGTATGTGTGTGTGCGCGTGTTTTTTTGTGTAATGTCTGGATCAGGGCCAGCTGTTTTGCGTAAAACCGTCTCCAAAATAGTTTGTTGCCTTCACACACAGACTCTCCCATCACATGCCCAGCAATTCTGGCTCACATTTGCCAGATCTGCTACCCTGCTGTTAGTCGTGTGCTAATCGAATTCGCGCTAAGACCTGTGCTCTTACAATCAACAGCTAGCTCGTGTCAGGGCAATGCGTGATTAATAGCCCCGTTTTTACAATAGCAGGATCATTCTGTGAATCAGTATCAAGTATTTATGTCGGATCTTTACAAATTATATAGTTTTATTGTTCGTTGGTGGTCTAGTTTTATAAAATTATGAGCTGTTCTTCAAAATTACACTCTCGAACATCAGGGTACATGAAGCATGGTTTGTAGTTTTCAAATATTAATAGTGTATGTGCATTAGTGTATTGCGCATAGCAAAACAACAGAAATTACATTGTTCCCTTTTCATTAGTAGTATTATGTCTTCCTTGTTGCATACACATACCTACACACATTTTATTTTTTGGCCTGTATTCAAAAATGTGTCCAAACAGTAAAAATCAGTAAAAATCATCATATTTAAAATAAATGACCATGAGTAAGAAATCTTTGGCAAAGTCACTAGTTGCTGTAAATGAGTCATAACTTGAATTTAGGTGGCGAGTCAAGTCCAGATGAAGAGTCTACTCTGAAATGTGCTGCGGCGACTTGGTCTGCAACGGATTCCGCTCACAGTTCGACATCGGAGCTGTCTTCTTCAGAGGAGGATTGCGCACGAGTAGTAGAAGACTTTCAGTGGGTACGAAACTCAACAACCGTTCCCATGGAGAATCCAACAGTCACCAAGACGGTACGCATCGGCAAAAGTGTCACTGCAAAACCACCAAAAACAGCTTATGCAAAGAAGCCAACAGTTTCCAGAAAAGATGCAACTGAACCTGAAGAAGTGACTTTCTGTAACGATTATGTTTCTTCCGAAAAGCGACAAAATGATTTGGGAAAATTGCCTCTCCAATACGATGGTGAATTGGAACAAACAGTCAACGATCATCAAGATTTACGGTCACAGAAAACAAATTCACACCATGATGCATATCAAGTTGACTACTCAGAACAGTCTCTAAATTCTAACTACTTACCTAACAATCCTCTGAAAACGAATTTGGCTAAGCTTCCCCCTTTCGACAAAACGGGCAGCCTTGACCGACGTAAGAAAACTACGAACCGTTCTAGTCGCGATCAAAAGTGTCGATCATCGATTCTCTCTCACTGTCCTTCGCCGCGACTTTGTTCCCCTTCCAGAAGCGTCCAGCAGGACTATAGCGAACCGAAACTACAACGAAATCATTACGACTCGAACTCGAGCCTGTGTCACGAATACGCACAGCCACACGTCTGTCCGTGCTATCATCAACAATTGGAATATTCCAAGGCACAGGAAGAGTTGTTTTACCACCGTCACGAACGACAAGATCCGCAGAGATATGGTAGTTCTGGGATGCTGAGTCACAGTCGGCATTGCCTACTGGGCAGCCAGCAGGAGATTAACCATTGTTGCAGCTATGCAGCCAGCATGCCCAGCCCATGCTGGCACTGTGCCGGCAATCGCTGGAACTTCTACAAGGTTAGAAGCTGGAGGAAACAGCTGGAAGAAGTTTGTCACTGTTCAATGGTTACTAACATTGCTTTGTCTAATCTTCATGAATATACTTCTCAATAGAAAATTAGCAATTTTTCACACTGGCAGTTCCAATAATTCTTTTTCTGTGCCTTTCTAATTTCACATAATAGATTTGCTAATCAGTAATCATTAAGTTTAATGTTACTGTCAGAGCTGGCTTACAACTTCTAGATAAAGTGTCTGAAAAATAATTTCATATTTTGAACTACTACCCTTCATTCTTGCTGTGCTATATTTTGTTGATTTCATGTTTAGCCGCAAAGTTATAGTATCAGTCTGTTTACGATTACAATAATACTTTACTTTTGTACTGATGTTGAAAACTAATAATTTTGTTTGTGATGTCTGCCTATTTGCAAGATATGTTGCTTTGTGTGATTTAACCTAAGTAAGAACCAGTCGTAAGGGGACTATCGATATGACTAAATGTTAAAACTCACTTTTTTATGTATCTCATTTAGTTATACAAATACCTATTGACATTTAATGTCGGAAAATTTTTCGAATTACTTTTTCTTTCCAAAACTTGACAGATGTCACATGCTACTTGACTTAACAACAAATATCGTAAAAATATTAAAGTCCGTCTGGTCTACAGTAAACCTTTGACACACTATGTTTCACTATGTTTCATGTTACTGAAATTACAGACTCTATTATCAGCAGAGTAAATATTGACAGAATGGCAAAACACTGGCAAAAAAGCAAAATGTTTGACAATTATGTTTAAAACACGTTGGTACATGTTTGCACTTCAAATCACATTGAAAAGTTCTTTCAGTTTTAGTATCTTTTACCGTGGAATGTCATTCGAAAACGATGAACATGGTAACATCAAGTTTAATTAAATAAAGTATGTTCTGGAACAATTCATCCATATTAATTTGAATAAATGTGACTTGTGATTGTATGGATGTTTACATTGTGATTGGTTATGCAGGGCGGTGGCGATGTCGAGGAGCGAATCAAACGACTGGAGAACGATAAGACTCAGCTTCAACTTCAAGTGACTGTTCTCATGGAACAAGTGGATGCTCAAGCCGACAAGATGGCTGACCAAGAGAAGCTGCTCGATGAGAGAAAGCGCCAACTCATTGGCACCGAAGACTTACTTCAGCGGGTGAGACACGTGGGGCTAATGGCTTAGCTCACATTTAATTTTATGTTACTCAACTTATCATTTTAGGATGTGGGAAGGGGATTTTAGGACACGAAAAACTGCAGTGTTATTGTTCTCATGTTTTAGAAACCTTGAGGGGGTTTTGTTGCTAAATTCTCTGTGCGTCGGAGGTAGAAGGCCCGACGTCCATTCTCTCGATTTTGTGTTTCACACTTTTGGAATCAATTGAATTGCTCGTTCAATTGCAATTTCACAGAAATCAACAAATATAGCATAGTCATATGGAAGTATTATATTACAAAATGAATGGTCACTATTACAAAAATAAGATATATGAAGGCAGAATTACTGTTTTTTTGAGCTCACCTCATGAATCATGGAAATGTACTTCGGGCCTTTATCCTCCGAGGTACAGAATCTAAAGAACCTTTACTCCAAAATCACTCTGCAATGCTGGCTTCACATTTTAATTTACAATCTAAATTTTAACAAAACTTATGGTGATTTCTGGTTTATCCACTTCAGAATATCAGATCAGATCACGTTTTCTTCAGAATAATGAGAAAAATTTCACTTTATTTCTACCAGGCATTTAGTATATTTGAATATGCACAACTAATGAGGAAATAGAACACCTTGTGTGTTATTTATTTATTTCCAACCTTTATCGATTCTTTTTAATCAAGATATGTCACATCACATCTTCTATTCATAGGCGTGCGCACGGAGGGGGGGCCGGTGGGGCCTTGGCCCCCCCTAATGGGTCAGACTCAACTAAAAAATTATAAAATGAGGTCCTCATAGTGTCAAAACTTTGATTTTAAAAGGGTTTAAACAAAAAAATCTCCCTGCGGGGCAAACTGGAGTTGCTCACATTACTGGAATTAAGTATTGGTTGATCAAAAATACAATATTTTGAAGAAAATACCACGAAAACATGCCTAAACGACCTTCCAAAAACACGATTTTTGCATTAATTTCTAGGTTTTTCCCCTACAAACTATTTTTTTTTAATATGCCTCAAAATTGCTCTAATATGTATGACCTTCAGAGAATAATTTATCGGGGGCTTCGCCCCCGAACCCCCTTTCAGCACAATTTGTATTATTTTACATGTCGTGAAAAAATAAAGTTTTGTGGTGCTTAACGTATAGGTTGCAATATGTGAACAAAGTGCACCTCAAAACGTCTCAAATTCATTTTGAAGTGCCAAAAAACTACAAAACGCTCTGCCGGGTTAGGTTTTGGGGCATGCCCCCACACCTTATTGTAGTGAAAAAGTAAGTAAAATAAAATAAAAAAAATACTCCTCAGAACGTCTCAAAATTGATTTCAAAGTTCAAAAATCCGAAAAAAGCCCTGCGGGGCAAAGTGGGGGGCGCACCCCCCACACCCCCCTTTACCCGTGGCAATATTTTCGCTTCGCATTAATCCTGCCGGCGCCCATGTTGGCCCCCCCTAAAAATTTCTCCTGCGCACGCTTCTATTCATATAAAATAGGTACTGAAATAAAAACCACTGAGAAGATGATATGTACTGAAATAGGTGCTTATTCCAAAACAATGATTGTAAAGTTGATGTTTAAACTGAATTTGAATAAAATTAAGAATCAAATGATTTCTCATCACTTGTAGGAAATGCTGAGCCGTTCATCACTGGAGACACAGAAGTTGGAACTGTTGTCCGTGATGTCTGATCTGAAGCTCCAGCTGGCTGCTTTGGACCGCGACAACCACGAACTCCGACGACGTCAACAGCCAAAGCCTCCTCTTGGTCCGTCAGCTCGAACCAACTCCTCGTTGACAGCTGTAAATCCATCGTCGCCAACGCCCAGTCCCGTCTCGTCAGACAACAGTCCCAGGCGTATCGCTAACCAGCATTACAGTCTTGAGGACCTCAAAGAGATCCGACCTCCGAAGGTGTGTTTAAAAGACATCATCAGTATAGTTATGCGGTTCTAAGACAGCATTTTTTATTTTCTTCTACATACGTTCTGAATCAATGTAACCTTGACATATATGTAGGGTTTTGTAGTCTCGAAAATTCTTGACGAGATCAAGATTAAACACCATCTTGATCTCGATCTAATGTTCAAATTTCCATCTCGAATTTTTAAGTCTCTAGCATATCGATTGAGCCATCGAGATTTCAAATGTTTTGTTAATTATGCAGGACTACAGCATCAAATTTCTTTGTATCTCATCCATAAATATGATTTGTATTGTTTTATGTATGAAGAAGAGCCCTAAAGACTTGAGGTAAAACAAATGTTATTTTTTGTGTGGTTGGAAAATGTACATTGTTTTTTCTTCACAACAATAATCTCAACAAAAAAGGTGTGATCTCGCTTGAATATTCTCGAGCTCAAGGATAAATATCTTGCTCAATCTCGCCGGTAATTTTTTAAATAATCTCGATCTCTTCGATATGGAAAATTTCAATCTCGCGCAGCCCTACATATTGGAAAGTTATTATATTCATTGGATATTGTACCACAATAACAAACTATTTTTAAACTTGTCAACCGCTTGGACAGCAGTAATCTGGAGAAAATCTCTGAGTATTAACCAAAATGTATTTCCCATGAAAGCAATGAAAGGGTATTGAATTAGTACTTCGAGGAAAAGTTTGCTCAACTTTTTTAATTTTGGTGTATGAGTTCAAATAAAATTGCAAGTGCTAAAAGCATTCTTCATTACTTAAATTTTGTTAAGCCTTATTTATTTATTCTAATCTTATTCATCGAAAGAGACTTTTTACAGAATAACCCCAATGCTGCACATTGTGGTAGACTAGTCTTCATTACATTGTCTCACATTATCTCATATTATCTTATGATCATTGTCTCACAATTCACAAAATCTGTTGCAGACACCGCCTGCTAGCTACCAGCGACAAGTGGACCACTTTGCAAGTCTCCCTCGTCAGGCGAGCGCAGCCAACACAACACCAGTCCAAGGCGTGCGCAAGGGCGTCGCGTTCGGTAAAGGAATACCACCCCCTTATCTCCAGCAATACCACGTGATGACAGGGTCGGCCAAGAGGCCCGGCGATCGCAGCTATTCCACGCCAAATCTAGGTGACAGGGGCCCTAGTGGTTCTCTGCATGCCTCGTCTATTTGTTGCATGATATGCACGCAGGAAGATAAACGAATATTTCTGGAACGAATATTTCTTAGATTCGATCGTGATCCAACTGGAATATTAACGTTACTTTGCCGATCCGGATGATATATATTATTTTATTGTGATAACCATTATTCGGTTCGTATTATCTCTTCAGTTGAAACATTACTTCGATGACAGAACGAGTTGCAAATTTGTATTTTTGTTAACTCTAAAGTAGATAAATTTTAAAATTGTTGAATATCCAAGTATCTTTTACCAGCTCACATGCTTTTAAAATAAGAGTGTGTTTCCATATTGCAGGGCAGTTTTAAAATATAATCAACAATGGAATTTGTTCAAAAAGCAGAAACAGCAAAGCGTGGGTACATAGTGGTGAAAGGAATGCATTATTATTAGTTAGTTGTTTCATAGAAATGATCATGGTTAAACAACATGAGCATGATATTAATGTTGTTCAAATAGATCATATCATACTTTAGCTAACTTGTGTTATTTAAAGTGGTAGATTAGATAGGTCGCAAGCAGACATATCCGACATTGTTTATAGTTGAATTGTAATCATCATATTCTTGTTTCATCCCTTAGGCCAATCTGTGCTACAGACTAGGCCACATAGCCAAGGTGAGACGAAAGTTACCACTGTGTGAATAGAGTTTGAGTTCGCGCATAGAAAGTTGGTATTAGCTTCATTCTTAATTCTTGCTCTTTATTTTACTAGAGATAGACCGACTTTTTGCCGCACTACTGTGAAATTGCGAATAAAGTAGCCAATCAAATGATATTCAATCACTTGTTTTATATTTAGTGGATAATGGAAGGATGGCAATTGAGTAATGCAGCAAATAGCAGGCTCTACTTTGAATTTACATTTTTTTTTAGTATAGGTTTGGTGTTCTTATTTGAGTAAAAGTTGGACATGTGGAAAATCAACAACAGTCTGTTGAAACAGCATGACGTTTATAGTAATGTTGAGAATCTAATAGCATTTTGGTGTTGAATGCTGGGGTGCTACTTGCATCAATTGTGTTGAATGAATCTCTACTTACCAATATTTTTTGTGAGTTTAAGGAATTGTTGCTAACTAACTACTGCTTAACCCCATACAGTTTGACTCTAGGACAGAGAGACAAGATTTTTAGTGCCAGCCATAATATCTTAAATTAATCGTGGTTTAACATCAGAAAACATTGTACAAAGTCTCCAAGTGTTATGGTAGTTCTCAGTGTTGAGTAAGTTACTTGAGAAAAGGAACTTCGTTAAAGTTAAGTTACTTGGTCAAAAAAGGAACTTAGTTAAAGTTAAGTTACTTCATGAAAAAAGGAACTTACAAGTTACCAGTTACCCAAAAGTAACTTGCAAAGTTACTTTTAAAGTTACCACAATGGATTTTTAGGAAAAAAACGTAAATAGTGCAGGGTAATAGCAAAGAGGAGTATTCATAACATATTTGGTAATGTCATACATGCAGTGTAGTATTTTTGTCTGCACAAAGTATCACGGCAAATAGTTTCATTTTCACGCATTTTTATCACTATATAAATCTACAAAAGATAGAAATTCACACGTAACGAAATTGAAATACTAGAAGAGGTCATAAACAATGCTCTGCACAAGTAATGGCGACGATGGTTGAAGGGAGAATGAGCTGCTAGTGCTACGTCACACTGCAACAAGCCAAGGTCAAGGGAGGGGGTGAAGGGAAAGTGATTCTCATTGGTCCTCCTTCTACCCCTCCCCACACCCTTATCATCACTGGCCTGGCGAGAGCATGCACATTCCACAGCAATGACTCATGCAGCTGCACTGACTGCCAGTGGAAACTTGTTTTGATGGCAGATCGCTACTCCGGAAGTATAAGTTGGGACATTTTGGGAAGATTGCTGAAAAGTAGAGTCTGTTCAAACGAAAAAAGGAACTTTGCAAGTTACGTAACGTAATATAGACGTTACATCAATAAAGGAACTTTATCAGTTAAAGTTCCTGACTGAAAAAAAGGAACTAAGTTACCACTAAAGTTCCTGAAATGTAACGCGTTACCGGTAACGCGTTACTTTCGTTAAGTTACTACTCAACACTGGTAGTTCTATAGCAGATCCATGTTTTATTTCCCTTACAGTTATTTAGCCTTGCTGTTTTCCTCATTGGGTTGCTCGGTTTCGGTTAAATGTACTAAGGTCATGCCATGAGATGAATTGCTTCATTGAATGCAAATTTATTGCATGTTTATTTATATCGTAGTGCAGTGTTGAGTAGTAACTTAACGAAAGTAACGCGTTACCGGTAACCAGAGCTGGGTAAGTTACCAAAAAAATAGGAACGCGTTAAAGTTACGTTACTTTCCGAAAAAAAGGAACTAGTTAAAGTTAAAGTTCCTCAACTAATCAGAGGAACTGGAAGTTCCTTTTCAATGAAAAGTTACTTTGAAAGTTACTTGACCATTTTATTTCCGGAATGCAGCCAATTTGCTAAAACACAAATTCAGGCTGTAATTTTTCTCTGTGGAAAACAAAATTTTCAACGAAATTCCTCCCAGTAAGAAGTCTTGCATCTAATTCTACCCCCTCCCCCATGCCACGGCAGGGTTGGTCAAGTGCAAGTGAGAGGGCGAACTGGTGACACACTAAGCATGAACGGCGTGATTGGAATGCGGTTTTGTGCAGGTGGCCTAAAATTCCTTATCAGAGAAAATCAGGTACATATTTGAGGGCGGAAATGGTGTAGTTTTGAATGTTGAGGGAAGGTACATTCTGCTCTAAAAGTAACTGCAAAAGGAACTTTTATAAATGTGAAAGTTCCACAACAAAAAGGAACTTTCCACATTACTAAGTTACTTCTATCATAGCAGGAACGCGTTACTGTAAAAGTTACAAAAAAGTAATGCGTTACCGGTAACGCGTTACATTTCAGGAACTTTAGTGGTAACTTAGTTCCTTTTTTTCAGTCAGGAACTTTAACTGATAAAGTTCCTTTATTGATGTAACGTCTACATTACGTTACGTTACTTGCAAAGTTCTTTTTTTCGTTTGAACAGACTCTACTTTTTCAGCAATCTTCCCAAAATTTCCCAACTTATACTTCCGGAGTAGCGATCTGCCATCAAAACAAGTTTTCACTGGCAGTCAGTGCAGCTGCACCATTGCACGAGTCATTGCTGTGGAATGTGCATGCTCTCGCCAGGCCAGTGATGATAAGGATGTGGGGAGGGGTAGAAGGACCAATGAGAATCACTTTCACTTCACCCCCACATTAGTCCTCACTTGACCTTGGCTTGTTGCAGTGTGACGTACCTAGCAGCTCATTCTCCCTTCAACCATCGTCGCCATTACTTGTGCAGAGCATTGTTTATGACCTCTTCTAGTATTTCAATTTCGTTACGTGTGAATTTCTATCCTTTGTAGATTTATATGGTGATAAAAAAAAGTGAAAACTGAAACTATTTGCCGTGATACATTGTGCAGACAAAAATACTACACTACATGTATGACATTACGTTTGAAACCACTATTTCCCTGCCACAATATTCACGTTTTTTTCCTAAAAATCCATCGCGGTAACTTTGCAAGTTACTTTTGGGTAACTGGTAACTTGTAAGTTCCTTTTTTCATGAAGTAACTTAACTTTAACTAAGTTCCTTTTTTGACCAAGTAACTTAACTTTAACGAAGTTCCTTTTCTCAAGTAACTTACTCAACACTGTCGTAGTGATGTTGAAGGTACAATGAGGTTTGGCAATTCTATTCTGAATTCTACTTTAGCAACATTAATATTTACTCAGTCAAAACTCAAATCACATTCATAGAAATTTAATTTATGTTTAAAATTTCAAAATGTACCCCAATAGGACAAATGTATCCGGGACCGGTACTAGGGGTGTACAAACGGTGCCCCTGCATAGGGTGCCAAGTTTGATTGAATTGATTTGACTCATCAAATGAATTGAAGTTTTTTTAACATTTTTTTTTAAATACCAGTTTTAGTATTTTTAATTATTCATAATTTATGTTGAGTGAATCTTTGTGGATATACTTTTGTTGAAATACTTGCTTAGCACCCAAAATAATGTAATTGATCATTATCTCTGTTGCTCACAGTACTAACTGGTTATTCTGTTATGTTTTAACAGCTGAGACTGAGAGCGTCGTCATCGTGGACCGAACGGATGGCCCAGAATCCTACGGTGAGGAAGAAGTGTCAAGTTTGTCCCCTCAACAGAGTCCATCACTTCAGTTTAACAAGGCCAAGGGCATCCGGAAGATATTCGGCAAGATGAAGAGGAGCGGCTCTGGGAATCTGGACGATCTGCCGGGAGAGGGGGAGTTCAGGAGGGGAGGGGTGAGAGCGACAGCCGGTCCTCGACTGGGGTGGACGTCGACACCAATTTCAACGCCCACCAAACAAGAGGAACAACGGTGAGAGTGCTAATTGACTTGTAGTGCTTGTAGTGGAATAGGAGAAGTCTTGCCTTATCAATTAATCAATTACAATTAGCAACAGAAAGTAGTAACTAGTGGTAGTACCTGTCTAAGTTATGATGGAAATCTGTAAGGAGAGTTAGGTTGAAAAGAGAAGTAGCTTGTCAAAACATTATTCTGAATTGATAAGATGTATCATATGTCTGGCTGAAGTCATTCTCTCCAATTGATAACATACATTTAGTAAAGTACCTATGCATTTGATTTTGAAAAATAATACTACTAGCTTGTAGGAGATTGCATGTTTCAAAAAAGTGGTTCACGGCTTTCAATTAGTAGCAGTTAGTTCTCTACAACATTGCTACATTCAACGAGATGGTATATGGTAGTAAAATAAATTGCAAGCATCCATGTTACCAGCAATGAGTTGTACATCAATCCTTGATATGCCATCTATGATTCATTCTCTAATCTGTCTATTAAAACCAAATTAACATAATATCATCCATGTCTCTGTAGACTTCCATTCGTCGAATGGGACTGCGCTGCAATTTGCGCATGGCTGACAGACATGGGGCTGGAATGTTACGTGGGCGATGCCAAGCGTTGGGCACAGAGCGGTGCGCAACTCATAGCGGCGTCTGCGCACGAGATCGACAAAGAGTTGGGCATCAAGAACCAGCTTCATCGTAAGAAACTGCAGTTAGCGTTACTTGCTCATCAGGCTAATGTCACAGCAGTGGATCCAGACCTGAAGCTGGCATCGCGGCTAGACACTGCTTGGGTGCTGAGGTTAGTAATTGGCTCTTGGGGATGGATTATTACTTAGTATCGTATGTTAACTGTTCATAAATAAAATTGGCAAGATTTTGCATTAAAACTTGATCAATTTGATACTATTCATTTTGGAAACTTGCTTACATAACCTGCGAAAGAGATGTAGGTTGTCAAGTTTCAAGGTTGTAAAGGTTCGTTTACAAAATTTTCGCAATATTTTAACATTCTGGAATTCAGTTTGGGGTAGTGACCTCGACCATTACGCAATCAGGAGACCAAATTGAATGCCAGAGCGATGGCATACAATACTGGAGATAAACATATTTTATTACCAATATGAAGCACAATAACAAACTGTAAAATAATTCTTAATTTGCTAATCGTTATCATTCATCATTTGTACATTAGAATCAGAAGGCCCGAAGTCCATTGTCTCGATTTTTAGTTGCACACATTTGGAATCATGTAATCAATTTCATATTGACTGAAGTCCACATATATAGTAGTATATTGAAGTATTCTCTTTCAAGGTGACTGGTGTTACTATTACAAAAATAAGATTGGCTGAAAGAAGAAGATTAGGTACTAGTTTTTGAGCTTACTGGAAGAATCATTAGCCTTTTGCTTCGAAGTTACAGATTCACCATTGGGGCAAGGCAAAGCATGTTAAATCAACTGCAAATTCAAAAGATCACTACTATTAGCTATAGTGCATTGGGCATGTTGTGTTTCTAAGTTTACTAAGTTTGTAAACTGATTGTGTATATTTCAGATGGTTGGATGATACAGGGTTACCACAGCACAAGGAGACATTCCTTGCTGCGCGGGTGGATGGTCGAGTGTTGCATCGCTTGACCATGGACGATCTGGCAGCATTACGAGTCACATCGCATTTACACGTGGCCAGTCTTAGAAGGGGAATACAGGTACAGAAACACATTCTAATCATAACTGGTTGCATCTCGCATTTGAGGTCCGGAAGACGGGCATGGTATTTTTAAGCTCTAAATCACAACAGTCTAAATTACCTACCTACAAGAAATGTAAACTTCATATAGAAGCTGTGCTATAGGTGAGACGTCTATTAATTATGTCACAGTTTTTTAGTCCTTCAACCCCCCCCCCCCCCCCCCCCCCCCCCCCTCCTTCCCCCATGTCACACCTTATTCTTATAACTAATATTATTATTAACATTAATCTTAACTTATATCTTAAAAATTTTACCACCTGTATGCCATACAATTTGTAACTAATAAATCAATCAATCAATCATTGTGTCAAAATAAGCTTTGCCATATATAATTATGTCACAAACTGTGGACTCCCACAAACATTTCCCTTAAAAATTAAATGGTGTACTACTATAAATTTAACTAGATGAATTTTGATTTTCGAAATACAAATGTAAAAGTCACTAACTACCCAATCGGCAAAAATACAGCCAACTTATGTGCGGAAAATATTTTTTTTTTTGGTTAAAATTAAATCATTCGTGTAATGATAGTTTTGGAAGTGTGACTGACGTCACACATTTACTTACACCCATATTATTTATTGTACCTACTCATTTGTTGTAAGCTTTGTCAAAAGAACAAATTTAATTTTTATTTTATTTTATTTAATTAATTTAATTTCTGAGCTGTTTTTTATATTTTGGGCTCTCCAGGTACCTTATACCAGTGATTCTTTAACCAGTGTCTATTTACCCCCTGGGGGTGCGCAAGGACCTTACGCCAAGTCTGAGGAATATTGATAGATTTTTCATGAGAAATAAAGAAATAAATTGTTAATCCTGAATATATTTTATGTGCTTTTTATGTGACAATATAGAAATGGTATTCTGTTAATGTATAGGTATAGTACCTTTGTATTTGATTATGTTGTGTTGGCAGGTACTACGCAGCCAAGGTTTTGAACCAGACTGTCTTCAGCGTCGGTCGGTCCCCGATGATCAGGCTCAGGTTGCTCTGTGGACAAACCACCGAGTGATGGAATGGCTCCGAGCTGTGGAACTGTCCGAGTATGCACCTTATCTCAGAGGTGACGTAAATATGCTTCTACATGAGTCATATATTTATTTGTATTTAGCCCAAATTATGAACATGGTATTATAATAAATTATGACTTACCTTTATCATTATAAAGGAAGTCAAGAAGAATTTTTAACTAAGCATGGGAAACCATGAGCGATATCAGGCTCTTTCGTGGTTGAAAACATTTACATCTCTTAACATATCCCAAATAAAATATTTTCAATATATAGTGCTTTAGTTAGTTTTCTTACTGTTTAGTTGCATGCTGTGATCAGTGAAATACCTACAGTTACAAAATGTATGATGTTTACTTTTGGTGAATCGTATCAACAGTTTAATTTCAACAACTGTTCATACTGCAGAAAACTTATTATGTCTGGACGCCTATTCTCCAAATAACTTATTCAAGAATAGGGGTCTTGTCTCAACACGTCAATTTCCTATCTCTTTCTCTCTCTCTCTCTCTCTCTCTCTCTCTCTCTCTCTCTCTCTCTCTCTCTCTCTCTCTCTCTCTCTCTTCTCACTTGCACACTAAATCTGGAGCTCTTGCAGCAAGTTAAAGAATGACTTCTGATTGCTTTGGCTACAGGTTCTGGCGTGCACGGAGGGCTTATCTACTACGAGCCGCGGTTCAATGCGGAGTTGCTGGCCTGTCTACTTGCGATCCCACCTGGCAAGACGCTCATCCGACGTCATCTCAACACACACTTCAAGGAGCTACTTGGCAAAGATTGCATACAGGAGAAGCGGGAAGCGGAGGCCACGCTCGGATATATTCCGCTCACACCGACAACCAAACTCAAGGTAGGCTACAAGTTCAACATATGTGGCAGAGAGACAACAAGAGTCTTCTTTACATAGAACATTAATACAATTTTGATAAAGTATGTGTATTTAGGTTTGACATAAGACAAAATATGGCAGCAAGATTATGAGGATTTTTAACTACGAGTACATGACACTAACTAATCTGAATTTTAAAAATGAGGATGCATGTAGAAAAAATAAAAATAAAAATAAACTGGTAGAATCACTAAGCAGTAATAGATAGAAAAATCTCTCAAAATCATACATTACACTTTGCTATTTTTTTAAAACCCACTTAACATTTGCATCATTTCATGAACGGAAACCTTTTTTACATTTAATGCATATGTACAGTTAAATATGTACAGTACAAATATAAATAAAAACTAAAGTAGGTATGACATGAACAGCTGATTTCATGCATGTTTCTCCATCTTTTTTTGTTTCTTTACATGACTTAGTGTACAAGAAATTTCACAAATCATTTCACAAATTTCGAAATAAAGATAAGTGGCCAGAGGCTTCATAAAATTAAAAGAAAACAGTTTATACCCAGCGCAACGTCATAATTTTCTCCATTTAGCATTACATATGTACCTAGTTATGATTACACAATAATCAAATCTTTGGACAAGATATGCTAAAAAAATTATAAATAGCTTTTCCAGATATAAATGTGTGTCCGAATTTCCTCAGCATCTTGGAGTTTCCAATCTATTTATTGAATCGTAACTAGGTAACACTATTCTTCATTTCTTGGATGAAGGTAATGATTAATTGAACCAAAAGTTAACTGAAATTTATTGTAACACTAGGTAGGATTCAGGAACATTTAGAAACATTAGGAAAACATTTTGTATGCAATTTGTTGCAACTTAAGGTGTTGCTGATTGAAGTTTATTTTTTTGCTTTACATTTTGTTTGAATAATATAGTATTTATTAAGGTTATCCATGTTCAATATTGAGTTGCCAATCTGTTTCTAGAACCTAAACGTATGCCATTGATTGAAGTAATCAATCAAAATAAACTCTCTTCACATTCACACTCTACGAATTTATTCCAAAGATCGTTTTCATTTAATGCAGTGAAATATTATAATGAGATCCCAAACTCTATGCACAGCGTACAGCACAAGCTATTTAAACCACTTCTTAAAAAAATGTTCCTGGAGAGAAATAGAGCTAATAAATAATATATTATAGATAAGTACCTAGCCAGATGTTACTACAGACGCACATCACATTACATACATACCTTGTAATTTAATTAATCATGAAGTTTTCAGTTCCTTCAAGTATCTGTTACTATTGTCTTTGTTATTATTACTCTAATTATCCATATGTTTTTTGTTCCTTAATGTCAATCAATAACTTATCCATAGTCGAATTATACATTGTAAAATTTTCCTTTTATTCACATATTTACTTGACACTGTACCACTTATGTTAACAAAAGAGTTAAGTGGAAGAGAAGCCACTGGCTTAACTTCGCTCTAAAAAAAAAGATATTTATTATTATTATTATTAATCACTTTGACTAGATTTTTACTTTTAGTGAATCTTAATTTCCAACCCTTCATTAAGCACACCATTTAAACTATTATTGTGTGTTGTAGGTTGTCAAGAAGAGCCAGTTCACTTTGAAACGGAAGAAGTCACGTTCGGAGTTGGAGTTTGGCGATCTCGTTTGCCCTCTGGACCCCTCCAAGACAGGTGAACAGCCACCCAAGGGTGATGGTGTAAGTGTGGGCTAACCTAACATTGCTAACTCTGCATGTTTTGCAACAACACACCACTTCCATATCATGGGTAAGAATAACGGAATTGATAATATTTCTTCATTGTTCTACGTCGACCATATTATTAGAGCACAAATTATATACTATGCCAATATGACAATAACATTGTGTTGTTGTTATGTTTTTGTGTGTATATGTTATACCATAGACATTGTATAGCCTTCGGAAGGCTATACAATGTCTATGGTTATACCTATATGTAATATATTGTGCTTTTGAGCGGGATATGTGGAAATTGTGTGTAGGAAATTTATATATAGATTATATTTTCCATAATTTTTTGAGTTAATTTACATAGGTAATCAATTAATGAATTTGATTTAATCGTAATTGTCAACAACCTTGTTTTAAAATACTCACTTAAAATAGCAATTCGTAGCAAATATGGAAAATAAAATACGTAATAGTTAATATGTTGATAGTTGGATATGCAGAAACTTTTTTATTTTTATTTTTAAATGCATACCTACTTAATTTATAATTTTTTGTAGAAATAGTGATACTGTAGGAATTTGAGAATGAACTTCTCACTCAAAGGATATGAGCAGAGTAGATACCCTCGAAATATTCACAGTTCAACTCACAAATGGCCAATATCTCTCACTTCACTATAATGCCATGCACTTGAAAATTAAATTTTTAGTTTTTTACCAATGTTTGATTTGATTTGGAGCATAGAGGTTTGGAGGGTTGGGGTCCACTCATTACGATTGGTGACTTGTTTTAGCTCAAGGCGAGTGTTTGTCAGCAAATGAGCTGTTGATTTCACTGACAAGTGGATGAAGTAGGGTTTGGAGTGTAAGTGAGTAGATAATATAGTAGAAGTGAGTAGAAGGGAGAGAAAGTGACTCAAGTACTTACCTTGTCTTACCTGGTTAATTATCCTGTTATTAGACTAAAACTTTGTTTGCTGCAAGATGACCTACAGGTGTGAATGCCTACAGCTCCTCAAGAAGGAGCTATACACTGGCTATTGAAAGGAATTTTGCAATTAGTAGAAAAAAGAAGAAGGGTTTCCACCCGATAGTTGGAAAACTATGTTTTTGCACTTTAGTGAGAATTGTAGATTTTTACAATAGCAGTAATCACTCAAAGTGTGTCCTCCTGCCCATGGCATGATGTGAAATACTATTATGTGCACTGTGATTCCCCCCACCCCCCTCCCGCCCCCTGCCCAGCCAAGTTCCCATGCAAGATCATCCAAGCAGCTGGCTTTGCTGGCAAGAGACTCAAGAGGATTAATGTTCACTTCAAACTAGGTAAAATTAAAAAGAAGAACTTGGACCTCTGAGTTTTGTTTATGACTCAAGTAATTGAACATCCCTATTAATGAAATTCTCTACCTACACAGTTTCATATTGACAGTGATTCTTGTGTGCTCGCCTTTATTGTTCAGAATCAGAAGATAGGTAAAGAAATGAACGCAATGGCTAATGAGTGGGTAATTATTGTAATTTGTATTACCTACAGGCTTCATGTGATGGTATGTCACGATGAGTGGTCACCTCAAATCGTTACAACTGCATCTCTCTGCTTGTTTTAATCTGTGTATCTAACATCGGCAATCATGCTTGTATGTGTATAATTTTTATGTTCATACATTTGGTAAATCATATTAGTATCTGATTATTAACAACCACAAATTGCATTCTACTGCTAACTTTTAACTAATGATGTTGATGAACTTAATCTAGTGTTTGTGTCTGATACATAAATGATCGGGTAGTTATGCCAGCAGAGCTTTGACTGGATCTTTGTTGTAGATGATGCTGAGCCCAGTCCGAAAGGTCGTGGCTGTCTCTCAGGGAGCTGAACAACTCCCCAGAAATTCTTCACTTCCAGAAAGTAACGTTTGAACTATTTACAAACAAGTTGTTGAAATTGCTTCAAAAATTTGATAGAAAAATAATATATAGTATATATATATATATATACATATATCTACATATATAGATAATTCCAAATGCAAAACGTAGTAGGTGGGTACTAATTGATTTGGTCAAAAGCAGATGGATTTTGTGTCAGCATTTTATTGCCTGAGTGTCTTTACCATATCTAAAGTAAAACAAGTAACATATTTTATAATATTTTTTTTAATTCAATGTTAAAAATTGTGACAATAATTAAGATAAAGAAACCTAGCGTAATTATGTTTACTGTCTTACAATATTATAACATAATTATGTCCAGGTGTGAGCACAATAATGAAAACATCCTCAAGGCATCATAACTGGGACCAATCTTACAGACCAAAATGTAGAACAATAATTCAATTCAAACTGAAAGACATCGCTATTAATCATTGTAAATGGAGTAATTCAATCAGTAGGTACAATCATCTGTATTTTTAATTATTAATACAAAGTATTGAGTAGGTATAAAGAAAGATTAGATGTAGGATTGTTAACTGAAAACTAAGAATGTTAAATAGTAGGTACTACATACAATATTTGTAATATTGATTGCTCCTAACTAGATCATTTTACAAAATGTGTACCTTTTCTACTATTAATTTAGTAAGAATTTATTAACTTGTATTTTTAACAATTTTATGGATTACTTATGACTTATGACATGAAGTAAAAAGTAAGTTTACCTTTCCTACGATGAATTTAGTAAGAATTATGTATAAGAATTATATTACTAATATTTTAAATCATTTTACAGATTTCTTGTAACCTATGACCTGAAATAAAAAGTAATTTTACGTTAATTCGTCATAGTTATTATTTCAATTTTCTGCCAAAACCCTACTATAAATCAAATTATTCTGAACAGTAACTGATGGGGTGTTGTCAAGATATTTTTGGGTGTAGTTATGGGAGTTTCACAATAGAGAATCATTCAATGGTTTAAAGATGTGAACTTCAGTTGACAGTGACCCCACTTTCTAGGCTAAAATCCACATGTAGATATTTATATTACCTATATTAGGATTAGTATAGTTAGAAGTAGTATTGATTGTATATTTTTGAAGTACATACTACTCGTTAAATATTCATTTTTCAAAAGTAGGAACGAGATTACTATTGTTGAAAATTAAAAATAGCCCGCCAAAAATGTGTGATTACTGATTGGTCGGATTCTCCTTTCCCCCTCCGTACCAACACGTGCCATTCAACAAGCATTTTATCAATATCGTGTCAAAAGTGTACCTATTATTTTATGTACGTCTTACCACTTTTCAAAGATAGATAAGATTTGATAGGATACTATTAGGGCGTTGGTTTTATGATTAAGTGACAGACGAATCGAAAAAATCGCATCTGCGATGAGCTGGCGTGGAAAATTGAGGTAAGAATGAAATTACCTACTAACTACATAACCAAACATTGCTGTCAAGATATTCTAGTAATTGCTGCTTGCACTGATATTATCCCTGTAATGGCTTGCTCATGGCAATACCTCTTACCAGGTGTCACCCTTACTTCCAAGATACTACCTACCTACTTAGTACGCACCTAATGACCACCTTCATAACAATGATATGCGAAAGGCATTCGATAAGGTCGATCATGGAATACTCGTTGCCAAGCTTGCTGCGCTCATTGAGGACGAAGCGGTGGTGAGAACGGTGCAGGATTTTCTCACGGGACGAACTCAAAGGGTCAAGATAGCCGACCAACTCTCAGAAAGTGCGAGCGTCACCTCGGGGGTTCCACAAGGCAGCGTAGTCGGGCCGCAACTCTTCCTGATATATATCAACGACCTGACAAAGAACATAAAATTGAAAGTTCGACTCTTTGCAGATGACTGCGTGGTCTATGCAAACATCAAAGGGGAAGACAGTGTAAAGCAGCTGCAGGACGACTTGCATGACATTCAACACTGGATGACAGCAAATAAAATGTGCCTAAACCTAGATAAATGTGAAGTTGTTACCTTCTCCAGAAAGCGAGAAGTTAGAATAGCTCATTACGAGATAAGCAACCATACCCTTACATGCAGCGAGGGTTATAAATATCTGGGAGTATGGCTGGATAGAAAATTAGAGTGGAGAGAGCAAGTCGGTCGAGTCTCTGCGAAAGGAATCAAATGCACAAATTTCGTCATGAGGAACCTGCACGGAACATCATCTGAAACCAAGAACCAAGCCTACAAGACACTCATCAGGCCCTTGCTGGAATATGGAGGAGCGGTCTGGGATCCCCATAAGGAGGGTGAGAAGAGGGCGCTAGAAAAAACACAGAGAATAGCAGCCAGGAGAGTGACCGGTAGGACAAGGAAATGGAGGACAGAAAGGAACTTGAAAGGTGAGATCTGCAAGGTGTGGGAGAGCCCCAGCGATATGATGGAGGAGCTTGGATGGGACTCGCTGGAGCTCAGAAGAACTGAATCTCGCCTGTGTAACCTGTACCGAGCAAGAGAGGGAGTACAGGGATGGCAGGAAATCAACAGCCAGGTCATCCCGCGACGGTACGAGGGCAGAGCTGGTACAGGTGGCCTCCTACACGAGCCGGGAACGAAGAAAGACTGCGGTAAATATTCCTTCATTCCCCGCACTGCTCGGGACTGGAACAAACTGGACTGCGGCCTGATTCCGAAAGGGCTGACCACCAAGGAATTCCGAGCCACCATACACAGAATGCTGGTCGGCCCTCCTGAAGAGACTGATGAATAAATGTAGAAAATCTGTGTATGTATCTGTGTATGAATGATGAAATTATTGTAAAAAGTTAAATTTAAATTTAAATTTATTGCGTATAAGAAATGTTACTTGATGATATTGCTGATGATTGCTGTTGACTTTATTATTATTTTTATTATTTTTTTCTTTTATTGACCTGATTATGAACTTGCTGAAATGACTATTAGGTATTATTATATTAATATAACTTATTAAGATGTATGTTCCTGTTCTTTGACTCTTGATTATGGAAAGTATTCATGAACTGAATTCTAGACTGTTGTATAGTGGCATATCCACATAGGTTTATTGTTGCTCTGTCCAATGTTTTACTGAAATATTAATACTTTTATTATTACTGTCATATTCTATTCTTGGATGTGGAATTGTTAGTCACTAAGAAATTTAGCATTACCAAGAATTATTATTATGTCAACTGTAATATAATTAACAAAGTGCCATTATGTATTGCACATTAGTATGTAGTAGGATTCCTTACCACCGTGTACATAAACAATTGTAAGATGCCTAATAAAATATCTAAAATATCTAAAAAACAATGGGTCTGTTTGCTCGCAATTCACTTTTTCTACAACATGACTGAACTGCTCGAAAGACAAGTGAGTAGGTAGAGAATTTGCTAAATTTACGATAAGGTAATACCAGTCCTCCTTCGTCATGGCGGGGCGAAGGAGCAATGCTACTGGTATTCCCTTATCGTAAATGTACCGAGAATTCACACCCTACCTATAGCGTTTGTTTCGAATCTATAAATCAAAGTCTCAAAGTGTGCAGTGGAAAGTCAGACACAAATTTCTTTTTTGATTGGCTATTTTTAATTTTTTAGCATCGCTTGTCCGATCTATTGAATATTGTTTGTAACTAACGCTATAGGGCCGGGAATTTTTGCTAGGCGAGTGGCTGGCAATCTTTATTTTTGGGGGAGGGGGGAATACAAGATATGTAACTTAAATCTTCGGTTGAAGTGCATTGTTCTAAGATAATTTAGAAATACCTAAAAGCTTCCGGCTATTTTTTAACAAATCTGATTCCGAGGTTGGGGGGAAGGTAATTGCAATCCTAGTTTCAATTAATGCTGTCACACAACTAGTCATTGTGGTAACTGTCACTTCCAATCACTTTTGATCAATGTTTCTTCACTGTCACTAACTCTGGCACCACATTGTCACATCTCACTTGCATTTTCTTTAGATTTGCCAATGCACGATACAAACGTTTGCATTCTACATGATATGAAAACCTATTAACTATGCTTCTTTAGGAACAATTTTTTATGACGAAGCATAATCGTACCTAATTCGTAATGATAGCATGCCTTCAATGAAATGGAATTATTCTACTGGTTCTACTTGTGTTATTTTATTATTTTATGTTTGTTTTCTTATATTTTTGTGTGGGTAAGAGACTATCGTGAAAACAGCATTAGAGAAGAGAAAATATCGATTTTAACTCTCATAAACTTCGCATTCGGTACCTAGTACCTAGTAGAGCTTATTAGGTACACTCGACAATTCATAAAACGGTATTTGAAAGAAATGGATTGTCTGAAAAAATGTGATGGCATCATCTGATGAAGTCTATACTTACTCGTCATCTTCCTCTAGTAGGTGAGCTCTGATTTCATTGATAATAACAAGGATTGATTGTCTAGGAACCTGACCAGCAGCCAATACGTTTCGTTCAAATACCGTTTTATGAATTGCCAAGTGTACCTAGTTGTAGAGCGTTGAGCTTGCTCGGAACTGTTCTGAACTGCTCTAAAGGCTTTTTCCACTGGCCGCACTGGGCTTGCACTGAAATGATACAAACATGATAATGATAATGATGTAATGATACATACAAAACTCAGTGCAAATTTCAAACTGAGTGCGGAACTAATGTGGCCAGCGCGGCCAAAAACGCCATAAGTTGCTCTAACTTCCTAGTTCCTGTAAACCGACGAACACAATCACCTGTTCTATGCTGCTTGTAGCAGTTCCGAGCAGCTGGACGAACAAACCTAGTACCTTTTTAATATACTTCTATAATTTCATCAAAACAAAAAAAGTACAATCTCATTTTCGACCCAACTATGTGGCATATTGACTTGTGATGAGTGTGGTCATGTGAACAGGTGGACTACGTCTGTTAAATGGACGAATTAATGTAAATTATCGAAATCTTCAAAAATATAACATATATTGTACATGCCCTGGGTGTTATCTTCTGTGTTAATTTATGCCTATCAAGTTATCATCGTTTCAGAGTCGGCAATTGCCGTTCAGTAACGGTAGCCGCGTGTACTTTGAACCAGTGGGCATTGGATTTTAAAGGCAATCTCTCTCGGATCCTTCAAAGTATTCAAGAAGCCAAAGATGCGGGAGCTACTTTCCGCACTGGTCCAGAACTGGAGATATGGTAAATTAAATTAAATAAATATAAATAATAATAATAATAATAATCTTCTTCTGGTTCTGACAATGTTGTCAGGTCAGACAGTGGGAGCTCCCACTGGGTCTAGGGCCTCGGATCACTTCCAACCGGCTGGCCAGACCTGACGTTTCATCCTCCTCCTCTTCTTCGTCCTCGTCACCTTCCTTCAACTTCTCCACCAGCTCCCTCCAGATCCTCCTGTCCTCCCACCACTTATCTGCTTCCACTTTCTGCCACCTTTGCTGCCTGTCCTCCACATCTTCCCTGATAAGACCACTCCACTTCTCCCTTGGTCTCCCCACTCTTCTTCTTCCCACCACTGTTTCTTCAAACTCCTGTCTTGGGATTCTCTTGAGATCCATTCTTTTCATGTGTCCAAACCAACGCAATCTCTCTCGTCCCATCTTGAACCCCAAACTTTCCACTCCCAGTTCCTTCCTAATACAACAGCTTCTCAACCTGTGCATCTTTGTCACTCCCTTCACACTTCTTAGGAATTTCATCTCCGCTGCCTCCAGCTGGCTGCGTTCCTTATTTCAAATCCCCCGTGTAACTGCTCCGTATGTTAGTATTGGTAATAAATACATTTTATACATGAGCAGTTTACACTGGCGAGGGAAATCTTTGTTCCCCAGCAGCTTGCGAATAGCTTAGTCGAAGGACTCAGCCTTTTGAATTCTCGCCTTCACCTCTGCATCCACCTTCGCCTCCTTAGTTAGTATACTTCCCAAGTATTTGAATGCATCCACCTCTCTCAGCTCCTTCCCACGTAACCTAAATCTTATCATCCTGTTTCTCAGTGTTTTCCTTCTCTCCATTTTCAATATTTTGCTCTTCTCTTGGCTAATCTTCAGTCCCACTTCCTCCGTTACTTCACTCCAACGATCTATCTTCTCTTGTAGTTCTTCTCCACTTTCACCCCATATGAAAATGGAAATTAAATTGTGTTTTATAATCTGTATTCTGTAATATGCAACATTAAATGTTTATCTTCTTTCCAGTGGTTACAGCTGTGAAGATCATTTCTTTGAAAGTGATACAGTAAATCATTGTTGGGAAGTAATTGTAAGTTTGCTGAGATCTGAAGTATGTCAGGACATCATTGTTGATGTCGGCATGCCGGTCCGCTTCAAGTGCGTAACATACAACTGCCGTGTTGTGCTGTACAACAACAAAATAGTTCTCATCCGACCGAAACTGTTGTTGGCTGACGAGGGCAACTACAGGGAGTCTCGGTGGTTCAATCGCTGGATGAAGGTATGTGCAGTAATTACTGAGAACTAAAGAGATCAAACTTACAATATCATACTAGAGGTATTCCACTTGCAAAGAGCAGCAGCTTCTTATCCTGTTTTGCTAATCTTTGACACTATCAATAATGCTGCCATTCGTTTTGATGGCTAGCAGTTCCATCCTCAACATGGCAATGAAATTAATGAACGTACAAATTCTATCCTCACTAGCTATCACTAGCTATTAGCTATAACTAGCTCTTTGGATTAGCTCTTTGAATTCTTAACTACAGAGCATCTGTTTGTAAGAACCATTATTGGGTATTGTCATTTGTCATTGATCATTAAATACCTATCAATGAAGAGTTGGAGTAGGTAGCCTAATATTTAGAAGGATGTGCAATAAGCTTTTTCTCTACACTGTGTTTTTTAAGTTTTAATATCTAACCCATTGTTAATTAACTTGTAAATGAATAAAATGAAATGAGTTCTGATAATTAATTCAAAATTTCTTTATTGTTCCAGCCATTCCAAGTTGAAGATTTCACATTACCAGACATTGTTATAAAACAAACGGGCCAGTCTACCACTATGTTTGGAGATTGTGTTCTGGCTGCAAAAGACGCCTCAATTGGATTTGAGATTTGTGAAGAAATGTGGAATCCTCACAGTACGCATATATTTCTTGGTCTCAATGGAGTCGAGATTATCACCAACTCCAGTGGTTCGTACACAGAACTGAGAAAATCCTATGTAACTGTTGACAATGTGAAATCAGCGTCATTCAAAGTAAGGACTATCAAGTAATACAGTGTTAGCTTATGCTACTGCATTTGTGTAGTTTGCATTTGCATTTGCATTTCTGCCACCAAAACAAGTTTCAAGTCCAATTACAATTAGATACCTATCTACCAAAGATGTTAAAAAACTTCAATACTACTACCAAAATCAGAGAAATGTGTAAATCTTGTTGATTTTACAGTTTATAGATTTTGGACAAAACTCATTAAAAACAGTAGGTACATAGTCCTGCATTCAGCATTATTATACTCGGCCATGATTAATGATTAGTGTACCTATTTGCACCTAATGTGAGTGTAGTGTGCAAAATGTTTGTTTTGAGGAAAACTCAAAAGCTCCTATAGGTGGATATAAATTCTCATGGGAATCGGATGAGTTTTGCAAACTTTTCCAATCAATCTTTCATTGCTTTTAAATGTTTGTTCATCTCTATTTCCTATGGACATCTAAGATGTCTAAGATTAGATGTCTAATCGACATCTAAGTACATTATTAAATGCCGCTTTACAAAATAAAATTAACTCATTGATGTTACATATCTACTTTTAGTCAGGTGGCTGCTACATGTTCAGCAATCTTCGTGGATGTGATGGCCAACGAGTTTATTTCAATGGTTGCTCTTGCATCGCTGTCAATGGAAAGATTGTTAAACGTGGACAGCAATTCTGCCTCAAAGATGTTGTAAGTAGAAATTAAGATAATTAGTTTTATATGTTTTGATGATTCCAAGAAGTTAGTAGTGTACAGTCACGGAAATATATTCGGTAAACGCTCCTTCTACCTTTCCATGCATTTACGTTAGTTTAGGCTCCTCCCTCTTGGCCCGTAGCACTGGCAAAGTTGTTTGAATGTGGTGGGGGGTGAGAGGAGCGTTTACCAAATATATTTCCGTGACTGTACAATAGTGTAGAAAAAAAAACTATAAAGTAAAAATAATTTGAACTTGTACCAATCCTTGTCTTCTGGCTGACTTGAATGATGACTTCATATACACATTTATTTTCATCCTTCTTTCTCATGGTCACCACGCAATGTACTTATGCAGTGCTGGAATGTTCATACACTTTCCCATCATCATCCTCTCTGTCCTTCAATATTTTAAACAAGTTCAAAACAAAAATCATCAGTATATTATGTCATGTAACATAATATTTATAACTTTCTAGGAAGTGATAGTTACAACGTTCGATCTCGAGGACGTTCGCTCCTATCGTAACAGCCTACGCTCCCGGTGTAACGTGTCGTCAGAAGTTCAGACGTACCCTCGGGCACACGTCGAGTACTATCTCTCGAATCAGAGAAGACACTCTGTTCCCTCCGACGAGCCCATCGAGTGGGTTTATCACACTCCAGAGGAGGAGATCTCCATGGGACCAGCGTGCTGGTTGTGGGATTATCTACGTCGATCCAGTCAGGGAGGATTCTTCTTGCCTCTGAGTGGAGGTGTTGATTCAGCATCGACTGCAACAATTGTCTTCTCAATGTGTCGACTTGTTGTTGATGCTGTTCGAGGTGGTGGTGAGTGTGATATGTAACTGGAATTATCAAAGGAGTATCAATTTCTGTAGCTAAAAAATTAACACAGAAAGGTGCATATATTAAAGGTTTTTATGGTATACCTATAGGTAATTTAAGAAGTAGGGGGCCTTAAAAAATATCCTGCGGGGAGGGGGACGAAATCTAAATTACGCCACTGTTGGCGTTGGCATTTTGAGTGTGTAAACTGGATCATAATTTGTCCATAACTTTCAAATGTTATTTGAAGTCAGCTGTATTAAACATGGAAAAAACAAATCTAATAATTATCTGACCTTATTTCAGATACCATGGTCTTGCAAGATATCAGACGAATTGTCGCTGATCAGAGCTATGTTCCAAGAGATCCGAAGGAGTTGTGCAAACGTGTGTTCTTCACTTGTTACATGGGAACTGTGAATTCGTCAGTGGAGACAAAATCCAGATCTAAACTTTTGGCAGAACAGATTGGCAGGTAACAAAGACTTTTCATTATAAGTATCTACATATATTTATGCATTGTATTTATTCTATGTGATATTTCTCACACTGAAAATGCTTTTACTTTTCCACAGCTACCACCAGAGTGTGGTGATCGATGCAGTTGTTGAGGCAATCGTCAATGTCTTCTTCTTGATGTCCGGACAAACCCCTTCATTCACATCACATGGGGGCACGCCGAGAGAGAGTCTGGCTCTTCAAAATGTTCAGGTATTTAAGTACACTTTTAGTACCTAGGTATCAATCATTTAGTAGGTATATTTATATGGGAGTAAAATTTGCAAGGTTTTCATGCACACCATTCACACCATGGGAATTTCTGACAAATAAAGCATAGCAATGTATAGCTTACAGCAACTATCTGTTTTTGTTTGTGTTGTTAGTCTTTGTATCTAGGTATTTGATTAAAGAGAATAGAATAGATTAAGTAACAGTTTGGGAATACTCTGTACATATATAATCATAATAGTAATGCGATAGGTACACTGCCGTACCAACCATAAAGCACCCAAGTGACATTTTTGAAAATATGGAGTAATTGGTATCGTTGGAATCAGCTGATCATTTCCTATCTATTGTGCTCATTAAGAAAGCCCTAAGTTAACTTTCAATGGGTCAAAACATGGTTTGAAGTTGTGGGCGTTATCAAAAAATGCCGTCTGTACACAGGTAAAAGCACCCAAGTGACTAATGCTATGCTAATACTATCCAAGAAAGCCATGTAGATGGGGCTTTTTAAACGAGTACTGACACAAAAAATATCGGGTCGATGCATTTTGACCAAGTATTTAACATTGAAACGGTCGATAACAATACTCCAGTAAAAGCTTTAAGTGCCAAAAAAGGGTTAAGGGATGAAGATTCCCTATTTTTTTGGTGGTATTCAGATAAAGCTCAAAATTTCATGTCACCTAGTACTTTAAAAAAATATTAAAAGTTAATTTTAAGGCATGGCAGAGATTGAAACACGTTTTGTCACTTATCTCGGAACAAGGTTTGTGTCACTTGGGTGCTTTATGGTTGGTAGGGCAGTATACTGGTCCAACTTCAAGTTGCTGCTAGTCAGCTGAATGAACATTGGTGGTGATTGTGTTTTTTGGCTTGTAAAAGAAAGTATCAGCACAAGACGTTGCCAGAAGTAACTTAAAGTGTTAGAAATGCAAATGCTATTGGTACCTACCTACCATTATTAATATTAGGATTTTTTGTGGCATTTGATGATAATTGGTGGGAGAACAGGAGGATCTGGAGGGAGCTGGTGGAGAAGTTGGAGGAAGGTGACGAGGATGAAGAAGAGGAGGAGGATGAAACGTCAGGCCTGGCCAGCCGGTTTGGAAGAGATCCGAGACCCTAGACCCAGTCGGAGCTCCTACTGTCTGACCTGACAACATTGTCAGAACCAGAAGAAGATTATTATTTTATTGTTTTTTTTTATTTTTCTTGATAAATGGTGAATTCACCACTGAGGTGAGAGCTTTATTGGTCTAGAGATACTCCACAACTCATTCTTTGGAATCAGGAGGAGTGGAAATTTCGAACTTTAGTGAAAGTGGATTTTTTTTAAGTAGACCCGTTACTTAGCTACTTGATAGGTACTTACCTAACCAACTTGTTTCAGGCTCGTATACGCATGGTGCTGTCGTACCTGTTTGCTCAGCTCTTGTTGTGGTCTCGAAATCGTCCGGGGGGTCTCCTCGTCCTGGGCTCGGCTAATGTTGACGAGGCCTTACGAGGTTACATGACCAAGTACGATTGTTCATCAGCTGACATCAACCCCATTGGAGGCATCTCCAAGACTGATCTGCGAAGTTTTCTCAACTACGCTGAGATTGAGTAAGAGAGTTCAACTAATTTTGTTGTAGTCCTGATTTAATCATTCTGATTTAACCTATTCACTAGTATTGTAAACAAGTATCATTTCTGTTATCATAATTGTTATGAAAACCAAAGCAATTGATTGTGATGACTTAAATATGCAATGGAAGTTCAATATTTATTATTAATTTATTTTGTGATTAATGATTATTTTGTAGTTCACATGAAGACTATCATCGGTCATAAACGATAATGATTTTCTTCAGACTGTTAAAATAGATTGAGGTGCATGTATTTTGTAAGTATTTAATTTTACAATGTGTCCATACTACTTACAATTCCTGACTAAGGACAAATTTATAAATGTAAAAGTACATTTAGGTGTAAATAACTGAAATTGTAATAACATTTCAATGATTATATATGTTTGCATTAACCTTATTTGGAGGAATTGTCTGATCTGTACAGTGGATTTAAAGAAAAACAGAAATGTGTGCCAAAATCCCAAAAGTGTTGAGAGCAAATATTTTTCTTTGCTCATGTAGCTAAATTGAAACAACTCTTAGATTCCAACTGCCAGCACTGCGTGCCATCTCTCAAGCCGTGCCAACTGCTGAGCTAGAGCCGTTGAATGAGGGACAGTTGGTTCAGACGGACGAACAAGACATGGGGATGACGTACGCCGAGCTTTCCATGTTCGGTCGACTGCGTAAGCAAGCCATGTGCGGGCCGTATTCCATGTTCATCAAGCTTTTGCACATCTGGCGCGATGTCATGACACCGGAACAGATTGCAGAGAAGGTGGGTGACTTGGAGAATCTATATAGGCAGCGTGTTTAGATTAGCCGCCTGGGCTGTGGGAAGAAAGCTCACCTTAGGCAAGGCGTCCAAGTCGCTTCAGTTATCGTTATTTTGCTGCACATATTACGCATTTATCAATTCTTGAGCTTATACGCAATCAAAATAATAATAAAGTGTCCACAATTTCACTGAATCTGATCACAATATTAATTTGCGCGACTTGGTTCTAATTCCGAGTTATTTTGAGTATATTTTGTTGACTTTGATCGGTTGCTAGGTCACGGCCAATGAGAAATGAAAAGTTGAAGATCATCTCCCATAAATGTTGCTAATTTCTTTCACTCGTGGCGCTGGGGTTTGAACACATGGTGCCTATAGGTACATTGACCGATAGTCTACGATAAAACATGGACACAAGATTAAAATATTGGAGCAATGAAAACTGAAAAAACACGTGGGACAATGTCATTAGATTCTCATAGAGAATCAGAATTATGATAATGAGAATTAGAATCTCATTAGATTACTGTTTTCAACAAAATATAGTATGTAGTATGTCACAACAAGACTGTAGACTAAATTGTTTTCTACAATCTCAGTAATAATATTCTTTATCACAACGTGTAGGTAAAGCACTTCTTCCGCTGCTATGCGATCAATCGCCACAAGATGACTGTTTTGACTCCGAGTTACCACACGGAGAGCTACAGTCCTGACGACAACCGCTTTGATCTTCGGCCTTTCCTGTACAACATCAACTGGAGCTGGCAGTTCACTGCTATCGATGATCAGGTGAATCCATGATTATTCTCTCTTTGCGCTGTTAGGTCTTAGGGGCTAACAATACCAAAAAAACACGAATAACCGTTTAATACATTTATTGGAAATAACCATGGACACTTTACACTGCAGATAATCACAACCGTATTCGACGGTGGCCCCGTTACACTAATCCTACACCTACACCTACACTAATCCGTTAGGATGGCTCCATCCTAACGGCGCATTCAATAATGCTTTTGCAGCACAAAGACAGTAAGCTCAGTGCAATATATGAGATAAATAATGTGAAATTGGATGATTCATAATAATAATATGAATAATGGGGACGTCTCCTATAAATAGATTTAAAAAAAAATGTTATGGGTATTATGAAAGTTGAGGTATGCCTGAATGAACGAACCTTTATTTTGTCTAAGTCTGAACTCAGAGTTGGTATTATTTTGTTGTGAGATAAATAGTTTTCATGAAATCGATTACATAATTGATAGAATGTAGAACCATTCATCTGGCTTAGAAATCGACATAAACATCATAATTAGGTACCTATGTATATTGCAATGGCAACAACGTATTAAAGTGTAAGTAGCAGGTAGTTAATTCAGTTATTTTAATGTGTCTACCCATGTCACACACCATTTTTCCCGCCAAAATGTAGCGGGACATTTGAAATTGATTTTTAATTTTTATGAATGAAAATGTTACATTTTTCTGGTGTTAGCTGTGTTTATCATTATTATTTGTGTTAAATTTTACAAATCCAGTGGAATAAAATTTCATGAAACTTCCATATTAATTGATAAATTATACCCCAATGCATCTGTCTTTTAAGTTTTAGCCTACTTACAGATAGGGCGGTACTGTAAACCATGAAGTTTCTCCACAAATTATTGTTGTTCACTGTTTGAAATTATTTTATGCATTCATGGAATCATGGGCAGGGTCAGTACTTATTTTAAAAATTGACCCTTGTAGCAAGCTCTAGATTTCATTTACTAATTTTAGTTAACGGACATCACATGCTAATTAGGTGTTAATTGTTATAGTTGGCTGCTATGAAAGACCCTAAGTATTGGGATCAGACTGAGAGCGGAGATGCGCGCTACGAGAGAGCAAGAACAACAACAGCTCGAACCATCCATGCGGTCGACTCTCGGAAACCGAGCATCTCCAAGCTGATGAAATGTGAGTACCACTTCATGTTTTATATGTAATTCAATTTCACCAGTGTCAATATATGCAGTTTATAAAATGAAGTGTAACATTGACGAGTATGTTATTGAACTGGTTTGGAAACTGTTGATAAAATCCACTTTTTCATACAGAAAAGTGAGGAATAATATTCGGGTGTGAAAACTTTTATTATATAGTCAAACCAAACCCGAGCAAACCTTTAAGTCTCTAAGATTTCCGAAACTTTTCTGAATATAGGCTTTATAGAAAATGTAGATACTATGTTATTTAATTTGGTAGATAGGGAATCTGCATAAATTAAATACAAAGCCAACGAAATATTACATTCTCTCTTTATTATTAATTGAAAAATCATCCGTTACAAATTTTATGTCTTCTCTTGTGTCGTCGTCACTTTATGTAGTGAGTTCTTGATTGACCACAGTACCTAGTCATGAGTGAAATTAAGGAATTTTTTCCTTAATTAAAAATGCAAAAAGAAATGGTATTGGAATGGTTCAGGAAACAAACCCTGGGGTTCACAAATCAAACCGTAGACAAATCATACCGTAGACCCGAGTCAGTTAAATTTTCGAGTCGGTTCGTACAACTGTGTGGTTTTATTAGGAGCACAGCTTCAGCAGATACTTCTTGGTTAATGAAATCCGGCTTCTTGACAGCCCTTGTCTTTGTCAAGTAGTAAGCAGTTGGACATCAATTGCATTGTGTGTTTTCATTGAATGCAGGTTTTGACAGAGATCATACAGAATCAAATCTCTTCTAAATGTGTTAATCTGCATAAATGTCTTCATACACTTGCCATTGTTTAAAGGGGGAAAAGCTTAATCCCACCTTCGATAGAATTCGCTGTAACGTTGCATTCGTATAGACAGTTTCATGCTACTCCAGAATATCGCAAAAAACTAGCACCGTGAACTAGTTTGTGAGATAAACCCATATTTTCTCCCCATGTTAGATTATTGCGGCCAATTAAATAGTGTAATTTTTATGCTAATCTGCAAATATAATTTTTTGTATAGATAGATTTCAACTAAAACTTATTCTCTAGAAGACATATGGTCATATTAGCAGAAAATGAAAACAATACTAATGTGACACAAAAACCTAAACAATGTTCCTATACCTCCTTTGTTAAAAAATTCCTCATGCTCAAACGACATAAAATTGAAAACTCAATATTAGTCGAGAGGTGCAAGTTACAAGACATTTTGTGAATCTTTCATATTTAAATACAGTTGAATTTTTGAAAATGAATCAATATTGCTAGTTTTATTGAAAAATATTTTCTGGATAGGCATTTGATCTTCTTCCCACCTTAAAAAATAAGCCCCCCCCCCCCCCCCCCCTGCCAATTAAAACATTCTATCTTTTCAACCTGACTTTCTTTTATTGTCATCTTGTCTCCACTATGTATATCAGTTTTCAACCCACTCTATGATCGGTGACAGGCAAAGATGAACCCGCTCTAGCATGGGCCGGCCTATACCTGGCAATGCTAACCAGGGTTCATCTTTGCCTGTCACCGACCGCAAACTCTTACAACTTTCGTGAAGCTTTCCTACCAGTATTTCTTATCACATCCATCTGTCTGCATGCATGATAACTCTTCAGATTTAAAAACTGTGTATTTTTCCTACATTTCAGCGGATAGTGGAATGGGCATAGTAGTTGCCAATATGCCTTCCTTGGCTGCTGGTGATTAGAATGTTGTTTGCAGCAGTAATTACCTACCTAGTACCTACATTATTATGTAGATGTCAATATGCTCTAGAGCCAGTGAAATATTAATAATAATACGTAATCATTGAATAGTTAGACTGCCAATTTGCTTAATACTCCGAATAAAAAAGATAGCCAAATAATGTACCTCTTAATCCGATACCAAAAGTAAGGTTTGGAATTGGATAGGATTTGTTAGAGATATTTAAGGTCTGTGACTGTGTTATATTAATAATGCCGTCCACATTTTTAGATCATTTATTTTGTCAATATATTTCTTAGAACATACATTCATGCTACTCACTAAGACTCAAGCATTCAAGAATACAATTCAGAAATGATTTCAAGAAAGAAGACAAATCGAATACACATCAATATTTTAATCATATTATATAAACATTTCAGAATGTAATGTATCATTAAATAAATTGAGAATACTGCACGTAAATATCTAAATAATTATAAATTACCTCTATTGAATATATATCCAAAACAATTAGTAGTACTAGTAGCCCACTGAAAATGTATCCATCTTAAATATTGCTGCGAAATAATTTATGAGCAGAAGTCATACAAATTGGAGCTAAGAAATGCGCCTCTATATATTGCATTAATTTCTTGATCAGTAGTGCACTTAACTTGAGTCCCATTACACGAAACTAATAGTGGACAGTCACTTATTGCTTTAAGAAGACATTGATCAGAATCCAAGAGTAAAGTATAGACTGTAATCACTAGAGAAATTGGCTACAGAAAAATTCACTAATTCCCCAAACCCGAGAAACCCAGCAACCAACCGTCCAGGTTGGGAATTGCACAAATAACCCAATTTACAATATCTCACATATCATTGCATTTATCCAGAGTGATTGAAAAGCTATCTAGGTATATTTACCAGTTTAACAATTGTTTCGTATTAAAGTGTCTTTGAGAAGGGGGATGGATTACAGTTAAATTTGTCATTGTCCACTGGAGTTGACCAACCCAAACCATTTACCAAGTAGAGAGGATGAGACTGCTAAAGCTGTTGAATTCACAATAAATTTCCACCATTCAATCTAACCAATGGGTAACCTAATCTGCTTTGTTGTTTTTTTATAATAGATTGCATAAACCTCAGAACCATTATATGTATATACAAATCAGCCACCTCCGTGTATAATGAGAACATCTACAATAATAGTGACGACACGTGGACCCATATGCACTCGACAAGTCGTGGCGCATTCAATTAAATATTAATAATCCCTATACTTTAGATAAATAAAAATGATAACATGTTTAGGACCCGTAATGTCGAATCGATCCCAGCAAACACCAAAATTTTAATGTGTAATTATTACCGATTTCCAATTTTTCATAGATCAAACATTTTTGACATATTTGTTGTACTTCTTATTTTTATATCACAGGTACCTGCTAAAGAATGCACATATAATATTTTTGTTCTCTCCTCATTGAATTTTCACAAAATATATATAAAATAATAATAATAATAACTCAACTAGCATTGAAATCTTGCACCTTGGAAAGCACGACAGTGTCATTCTGCACCAAGAATTAAGTCAAAAGTCATTTCCTATTCCCAAATAAAACATTACATCCTACATCTTCTTTATCATGATTGTAATTTTCATAAGGTTATTAAGGATTATCAAGTCAATGTATTGCAATCAAGATTCCTTGTAGTAATATTATCAATAATTATTAATTTGTGACAAATGAAACTATGCATTAAGTTTTCAACAACCTCATACTCAGGATCGAACTTGCAATAACATGTTAGCAAAATTCGAATTTGTGAATTTGAAATGTCGCTTATCGTAGAACTTCAAAAGCGCAGGACTGTACGGATGGTTCTCTTTGAGATGGAGGTAGTGCACCTCCGGTTCGTTGGTTGTGTGGCCACATTCCTCACAGACGTACATCTTGGTGCGACGCTCTTTGTAGGCGTACTGATGTTGAACGCCATGAACCTTCAGACAGTGGGATTCTAACGAACACCGCTGAGTGAAGGATTTCTCACACAAGTTGCATTTGTACGGTCGCACACCTGGAAACATCAAGAATATTATAAATACAAATTCAACACTTTTCTAAAGAAAAAACTCATATTTCTAATGATCAAAACTTAGGCCAATGTGAGTTTTGTTTAAAAGATTGCCGACCATTTTGAGTGTTGAGAGCAGCAACTGAGTTGTAATGAAACTAATGGTTCTATCTGGTGATTGCCTGGTGAATTCTAGTGGCTTTTATTTTAATACGTGAATTTAGAACTGTTAAAAATCTATCATTCAAGAAATCTGCTGTACATGAGTAGGTAGGTTCCTTGTTTTAGTGCATACATATTTTTAATTCGACCATCTCACAATGGAATCAAAAATGTTTTCATTAAACTAAGCAACAAAGTGCCTTCAGAATTCTATTAGACTTGCAACAAACAACTCGCTACAAACCAAAACTACATTTAAGAAAATGTGTAATATCTACAGACGAAACTGTAACAAGTGAAAGTACACTTTCAAGTGAAAGTGAAATAATATCCCAGTACAAACCTGTGTGTGTTCGCGTATGCCGCTTGAGATCGAAGGTATCATTGAATCCCTTGCCGCAGAATGTGCACAGGTACCGCTTGACATCGGAGTGACATTTCATGTGTCGATTGAGAAGACGTTGCAGTCCGAAACTCTTGGAGCAGATGCGACAAGCGAATCGGGAACCGTCACTACCGCAAGACTCGTTCATCTGGTCGGACTCACTCGATCGACTGTGAGGACGTTGATTGCACGAAGAGCCGGGCCCTACATCGTGGTTGGCCAGAGGATTCTTGATCCCGTGACCACCGTTGACGAATTCAAGAGCGACGTCTCCCGGAATTCCCAGCTAAAAACAGGGAAAATGCTTCGTTACTACCAAGGCACATCTAATGAATCCAACACGTATTCAACAAACAAGCAACCTGCAAACAGTGTGTGCTTGGAGGGAAATACTACTCAATGTTTTTACTGAAATTAAGTAGGTAATGCTCAATTTGAGTGTACTTAATTTCAAGATATACAATTTAAAACAAATGTAATTGTAACTTAATGAAAAGATTGAAGATTTGCCTCACCACTTACAACATATAAGTATTAAAATATAGATGCATGTTAATGTGATAGGCATGCATGATATTGTTAATCAATTCACTTCCGATCTTATTCGATATAATCACTCTCTTTTCGATATTCATATTCGATCAACAAGCATTCAATTTGAGCTGCCACAGCTGGGGTAGTTTGAAAGGGACTACATGTGCAAGGCGCACACATCATGCAATGAGTTTGAGGAACATCAAGAAGCAATAAGAGCATGTGATTTACAAGCAGATAGCCAAATCTACGTTGAGAGATCAGATTCCAACTCATTAGTAGGAAAAAAATTCGGGGATATTTTTATGTTAATAGAAAATCAACTAATTCTGGGATGTTATTTTAGAAGATATGTTACACTGAACTATTCTCTCTTAGTAGGTAGTTGTAATATAGTTCTGATCTCTTAAAAAATACATGCATCAGTGTGCAGGGCAAAGGTGAGGGTATCGAGGGTCTTATAGCTGTGGCAAGGACCAATTTTAGCCTGCTCACCCGATTCTTGTGTTTGTCGCCTCGAACCTGTAGTGATGAGATGTTTGAGAGATCGGCAGCCGACTCTCGACGGCCACTGATAGAGCTGGGTGGACTGAGTGAACCGTTGCCATCGAGACTGCAACTCGCTCCAGGACTCGGGAGGCTCACGGTGCTCGGGGAATCCAACTCAAACGAGAGGCCGGGACTGAGCAGCTGACCGTGATGATTCGAGTTCTGCATCTGCACTTGGATCTGCAGCTCCTGCATCTGTGGCTCTTGATTCGAGGAGATGTGGAGAGCAAGCTCGGCACGCTCCTAAACAGAAACACAATTTGAGTACACTTGGATCACGAAATCTGTACTACATGAAGCTTTTTGGATACTGCTTAAAAACCTGAGAGGCCACTTCAATTAAAGCTGCCTACAAGAAGATTATTTTGGTATCGCTTAAAGGAAAAGAAATGCAAATTTCTCTGTTTCCTTAAGCGTAAGGCCCAACGTTCTATAAAGTCACATGCATTAGAAGTTCTAAATGACATGATGGAATAATGTCTAATTTACCAGACAATTTAGTGTAAAAAAGCGATAACGACTGTAAAAACGATATTCAAGGTCAATTAAACCAGAGACTCACACTGCACTGCACACTGATAGGCATGCAATATCACAAATGTGAGCTACCCAGTGAGTGACTCAAAAGTGGCTGCAATTCGACACCTGTTCATTAGAGGAGACTGGATATAAATACAGTCTTCTCCCTTGAAGCTCACATGCCCAGAACTACAGTTCGAACATGTAAAGTATTTAGAGTGTATGCTCACCTTGGGTAGACTGTGGTAGTTTGTCGTGTTCTCTTGGTTTTGATTTAAGAACACCGTGTTCTTGGTGAAATGCGTGGGCGCGGCAAAGTTGCGTGACGTGTCGTACGACCGCGTCAGGCCCAACACATTGTTGCAATGTTCGGGGAAAGGGTCCACCGACGGTTCTACCGGCGGAGGGATATTTGGGTCGTTAGCTTCAGGACTCGTGTCCTGCTGGCCACCGTCGAGAAGTCCAGCGTCGTTGTTGTTTCCGTCCATGTCGGGTGAAGATGACATTCGCTGGAGGAAGAGTTCGTCGGAGAGGCTTTCGAGCAGGGCATTGTGATCTGCGGGGCTGGAGAAAGTCAACGTCGCCGTGAACTGTAACGGATCGACAGCGACCATGTCCACCATCATCGAGTCAGCATCGTAATTCCCTCCGTAGTTGGCCAGAGACGGAAGTCCCTCCTGCATCTTACTTCCGAACCCTGGACCCATGTCATCGTCCTTGATCACTATGCCGTAACTCCCAACATTCTGCAGTAACGAGTATTGTTTTGGAGGACTCCCGCCTCCCGCGTAACCCATCCCGACATTCTCTTGTCCCGTGTCGCAATCCATGGGCAGTGGCGCCGACAACATGCCGTAGTTGGCGCTGCCATTACTGCTGTAGTTATTGTAGTTGGGTAATCCGCCTCCACCTTTGAGGGACTCGTAGAAGGGCGGAAGCGACCCTGTGGGAGGGCTGTTGGGACCGTAGTGGTTGTTCCCCCGACCCCCACCAGGATTCATGTTACCCCCTGAGCCGCCCGAGCCACCTATCATGCCACCACCACTCATGTCTCCACTATTTCCGTAACCGTTGGAGGTGCCATTTGTGTTGTTCTGACCGCCAGAGCCGTGACTACTGCTGCCGTTATTGACCGCTCCACTAGAACGACTACTGCCGTGACCAGCTGCGACGGATCGAGCACCGTTGAACTGCCGACCCATCATGGACATCGGTCTCCGACCCAAGCTGCACACTTTCACATTCCTCTCCAAAACACGCCGTTCCACTTCCTTTTTTGGTATGTGATAGTCTATAGGTTGGTCCTGCACTGGTTCCAGAACAATTGGCTCATGGATCTTCTTGGGAGGCTGTGCAGGTAATTGAGGGGTCCTCTGGATCACTGACACTTGCTGACACCGAGGGGGCGGCAGGGGCGGTGCGGGAGGGGGCGCTACGACCGGGGTGGGGAGGTACTCCTTGCGCTCAGCTCTGGTGAGAATGTGCGAGCGGCTCCCATACGGAATGTCGCCACCAAGGATCGAAGAGATGAAGCGGCGCGGGGGCTGGTTCGACTCGGACGTCGAGCCCGGTTCCACCGGCCGCGGAACCAGTCTCTCGTTGTCTTTGACATGGCGATCTGCAAGGAAGAAAAAACATTATGTTAGATTGCAGTTTTTACTGTCAAGTCTGGCAAAACTACAATAATTTACATTATAGTTTTATCAACAATGAATTGCATAAAAGAGAAACATAAATCATTTTGGCCTGTGGGATATAAATGAAGGTAAAGTATTGTAAGAAAACAGCAAACACATTTCAGAAGCAATAATTCTGGCTTGAGGAAATGGTTATGAGTGGGGAGAGGAGAATGTAAGAAGTAATGATGTGTCTAAATAATGTTCGTAAGAAGAAGAGTCTGAGTCACTAAGATGACATGAACAACACGGAAGCAATTGCAAACATCCGCATTAATGACGCATGATATGGCAACCTGGCACATGTATGGGATAACTAATAATGATAGATATCGCGATTAGGTAGGGGTCAAAGTGCCAATAAAGCGAAGGGTGGTAGTTGTACGTCAACGTCTTTGGTTTTATTCTTAGGAATTGTCAAAGAATCAAGCAAACATTGGGAAAACATATTCGTTTATAGCGATTTCATTTAAACTATTTTATAATCAGGAAATCATTGGAAAATCAAGTCAATGGTCATCAAGGGTATAGCCGCATATTCCCGTAAGCGGCATAACAATCAATGCCGCAAACCCTTTCATAGCCTTCACTTCTCTGGGAAGATATCAGAGATAAAAGAGAAATGTAGCTTTGAACAGCATCGGTATCGGTCGACTTCCGATCTAATTATCTCGACATCTCCTACCGAATCAACTGGAATGAAGACTTGTATCTGAATCCTCTCCTCGAACATGAGAGACCACCTGGCCCCCGGCTAGTGTGGGAACAGAACAGATCAATCCGAGAAGGCCGATTCTGTTGCCAGAGGACCGAGGATGAAGGTTAGAGCAAGCAGCAACAGCTTGAGTTGCGGAGTACCGACCATGCCAGGAACAAGGGTCGTGGGAGTTGGAGAAGAACAACAAACACTTTACAAGGGGAGGATTTTACCACGGTCCGAAATCGTTTGGTTCGGGCCCATTGACCCTTTTACTAAGCAGTTACCACGGACTAGAGCATTGTACACAATGGATGAAGAATTTCTAGCAGCGATGTTACCCTTTTTGACGAAAATCAGGTCAAAAATGATCGTGTGAACATGGAGATGTTTCCCTGTACACAATTGATCACAACTGTGACCTACATTAAATCATAAAAATCATCCCTTGTTGACGATGACTCCGTTTAACTTGGGGGATGCAACATGCTCTCAGCAAATATTACGAGAATTAAATGCTCAAAGAAAGTTCTGTGATTTTGCTCTATTCGAGTATAAATTAGTTTTATTCATGCATTATCAAATGTTGCGGTGAATTGGATTATTCTGAAAAAATCTTAAACTACGAATGGCATTGATATCAGAATGGAATGGAAGGTTGGACCAACTTTATTATTATATCTTTTAACGATAATAATTAGTATTGACGAGCCTCAACATGCGATTGCCGATATCTCAACATTCCACTAGAAGTAAAATAAAATTCGTTGCATATTTAAATTGAATCCCTCTACATAGTTGTGTACACAAAGATACCGGAAACATGGTAGCATCAACCTGAAAACATGCTTTGGTCGCTACCCACACTACCTATTCGCCAACGCTTCAATCTAATTACTCATTAGCAATTAGTTATTTATTTCAGAAGCTACTTATCGCAATGAATATGCAATTTGTACTAACGAATAACGGGTTCCGATGAATGATTGGAAGGGGTGCGTAGAGGGGGGAGGAGGAGACTGTTTATCATAACAACAATGTTTATTATACCATGAACAATGTAGATAACATATTGTCACAATGTAAACTCAAGTGTACGCATGTCAAACAATTGTTCGCTGCAATCTGCGTGAACCCCTGCGTCAGGAAATGAGCAAGCCTAGGTATATTTTGTCGATAATATACAGGTGTTGATTGAAAACCTGTTGTTCTGTCACACACATGAACTCACCAAAAGGCGATAATAGACTTAAATAATTAGGTATGTTCAAAACACAGGCTTGAGAGGATAGTCTTGCTCGTATGTCGCATTGTATACGTCATTTCTTTGTTGAATGCGTCTTTTTTATGAGCTTTTTTCCATGTGCCTTATCCTACCTATTTTGAATTCTAAACGCTGAAAGAAGAATACATATATATATATCAAATTTGTGTCCAACAATGACGTGTAGAGAAATGTGTATTACACAGCTAACTGTTTCAAAGATGCGTCTGTTTTGGGCAAATATGACATAACAATTGTAAAGGATCGCTTTTGTTCTAGACCTTTGCGTGTTTGCCTGCATGGCTGCACTTTACCGCAAAGTGGTGAAGAAGTGCAAATGTCTTTGTTTGTATGAACTTTGGTGGAAAGAGAGTTGAAAGTGGAGACAGGCGAATAGACCTATTATGTACCAAAGATGACTGCTCGATTACGAGCTGAACGTTTTCTAGAAAGGACCTTGACTAGTTACCGGTTGAGCGCACTAAATCGGTACATTTTACAGCAAGGTGTGCGAGATTTCATAACTAATAATCAAACCATGACAGAATACCTTCGTTATTACCAGTCCATGATTTACAGTACAAGTCAAGATAACAATTTGTCCGTCATAATTTTCCTTATGTTGGTGGAAAATTACTCATCTTGACATTCAGTCCGTTTCTTCGTAATCTATTAAATAACATTCCTTCTAGAATAGAAAGAAAGCGAATTTACATCTACTTGCTTGGAATCGTCTTTGTTCAAATGCATTGACCAAATAAAACTGAAAAAATGTTTCCTCCTTTAAGCTCATCACTGCGTATCAAATATGCAATTTGATATATTTTGATATGGTAAAGTTCCGGAAGCGTGCAATGACATTTAAACATTGATTCGAGCGGATGTGAAGCGGTCATGTATATTAGGCGCTCTGGCGAATTCACCAGTGGGAGGTCTCGAAATCTGGCGCCAAATTATTGCGCTTGAAGCGTAATTGCGACTACACAAGTATCGAGACGCCAAAGAAACATTGGAAAATCTATTCACGTAACGCAAGAGATCTGATAAAACAATGCATTTTTTACTTTTCTACTGTCAAAGTTAAGTTGAAAAAAGTTTCGTAAAGAACGACGTGCATTTCAAAGTAGGGGGAGGGAAACGGTTTCGCTTTGATGGTACAGGTTGAGTACCGGATTAAAATCCTCAAGTTCATTCTCTCTTTCTCACTCACACTTGGTGCACTCTCTCTCTCTCTCGCTAACACGACGACCGACCAAGACACGGAGGAATTCCTATGTTGGCAGCCATCTTGTTGGAAGCTTTCAAGGTGACCTCTCGTCTTGGTTACCTGAGGCGGTAGAGGCACCCAACCGGTCGAATCGGAATAACCGCTGCCTCTACCGCTGTTTTCTTACGTCGATGCCATCGTCTACCACTATGTTTCTAGAGTGACTGGCGTAACAGGTGGACGTTCAAAACACTGCTTTCAACGGACTCTCGGTTTTCAATTTTGTCTGGTCTCACTAAGGACGTTTACCTGAAACGCGTCTTTTTTAACAACTGTTTATAATTTATAGACCAAGATGAAAGTAAAATGTTCGCCCATAAATCCAAGTAATTGTGTCATCGATTCAGATTATTATGAGACTACCTACCTATTGACAGCAGAATTATGAAGATCTCCGAAAAGAAAAATAACATTTTATTTCTCATTCATAAGGGAAAGGAATTTTTTGCATACCCAAGATGTTCTGATGGCAAACGGTCTTCTCAACTTGGGAAGTGAGAGGTAGGTATAATATCAGTCGGGACATAAACTGAATAAAGGTTATCCTGGACTCTTGGATAACATCGTATTCGAACGAATGAAATCTTTCTGTTTATCGCATCCTCTTGCCCACGATGATAGTTGCTATCTCCGGCGGCCACGCAACAGGTGTCGGTAGCTCATTGTAGCGCGCAAAGCTTCTTCAAATCACACCTTACCCTTAACGCGATTAAATCCCTTTTAAATTCCACGAACAATAATAAATTAACCTATTCCGAAACTAAAACAAATGAATCAGGATGACAAATGACAATTTTTATGATAATTTGAAGGAAGGAACGGAAAAGAAATGTTCATCCCTTAGCTGACCCGTTCTCCCCCAAAGCTTAGACTAAGCCCAAAGCCGTGATATTTCCATAGAGTAGCGTTCAGGTCAGATTGGAAGGCGACAGTGAACCGTGAACAATGCAGCCAAGGAAAGGGTTCATCCAACATAACATGAGAAACAGAATTCCATGAATCTATCTCGAACAATAGCACTGTGTTTGTCCAGGCGTAGAAGACACTCGAGCAGCATTCGGCCGAGGGAAAAAAACTTGAGCCGTGTAGAAAACTATTATTGTACGGCTAGCAGTCTATAGACCATGGCCGATCGGTCTTCGTACAACACACTTGCCGAACAAAAACACGGAAATCTAAAGCCAGAAACAGTGATTGTGTGTCGGTTATACGCCACTAGAATAATCGTGGGTTGTCGTAATTACATACGAAAAAATCAATTTGCTATTCGTTTTGGTGACGGTTTCTGAATTGCGGCAGATTCTGCCTTCAAAATAAACATACTCAACATCGGGGCTCAACAGAGAATGTGCAATTGTAAATAATTCATTAAAATCAATAATGAATTATTTCATCACGTAATTTCGAATAATATCATGTCCCCTAGCTATACAATGTTATTCTTGTTGCGGTTTCGTACAAGATCCTATAAGCCAAGGGAAACTACAGACGTTGTTCACTTGGAAGTTTGTGAACGAAACGGAAATTTGGACAACTGACGAATTTAGCCTCTCATTCTAAAGCCATCTGATTCTGAGATCTAATGCAGTCAGGAAACTTCGAATCACAATGCAGTCGATTGGTTCCAGCTCCTCATTGAAATACCTTGACATTTCCAACTACTGGCCGGCAGCGATGCAATATAATCACGCTATCGTATCCATTCCATTACAATGCAGTCCAATGATAACAATCATAAGAGCCAGGAAACAAAGTTCACGCGACTGTCCGGGCTAAATCAAACCGCGAGGAATGGGAGGGGGCAGTGATTTTGGCTGTGTACTTTGGGTCCAACTGGCGATTACATTTCGTATTTATCTTAGATTATGAACGTCAGGAAACAAGGAGCAACACAACATTATGTTCATGAAGTAATTGCTCAGCCATTGGATTCTAAAAATGTCATTGTAGTAAGGCGCAGGTTGGATGAGGCGGTCAGGACTTGCCAGGATTCGATTCGATTCATCCCTGGGATGGATCATTTCTGTTCGGCCTCCTTCTTTCTTCAGCATCATCTCTCAATCATCTTCCTCATCATGAGTCGTCGCGGACAAGAAACCAGCAATAACGGGAATCGAACATTAGTATTATTATCGAAAAGCCACCCACAACAGGTGACGTGCGGACCGTGCTAATGATTCTCCTAATTTGCAAGTCATTCATGCAAATACATTTCAAGATGATAACAGACATTTATCCAAATTGCATTTTTCCTCCTACATTTTAAATTTTGAGCTCCAGCATTGCTTCTAAACCTTTACCCTATTATTGGGCAACAATTGGCGAAATCATATTTGTTTCTTATTATCTTCCTTTTCGAGTCACAAGAAAGTCAATTGATTTGAAATCTAAAACATACAGCATTTATCAAATCGAATTGATGGCATGAAATCTGTCTGCTCCTGTCTGAAAGTATGGCACGATATGGCATTTGGCCCATGCCATAAGTTGTATAGAGTATGGCATGAGGTAACAATTCCCAAGTGATAAAGTAACAAGTAAAGTTTCAAGTAACATTCTCCCTTGTCTAAAGTGATGCGACATTTCCTTGTATTCCACTCCTCCATACACAGTAAGTGTCTTGTGGGTAGCAAAATATACTTTATCTTCGAGATGCTTCTGGACACCGAGGAAGGATGTCATCGTCTAGCAAGTAGCAAGTACACGGACCCGGGTCTATTGAATGATTTCACAATCTCAACCTGTGTTTTGAAGCAATAACACCGAATCCAAGTGGGAATTGTTATTCTCTTGCTCATGGGCTAGACATGACAATTTCAGTCAGTGTTACTTAGAAACCTACGTACAGGTGTGGTCATAGAAAATGCCATTCAATAACTAATTGCCGATCACTAGTTGACTCCGTTAGAGTTCGAATGAAATGTTGGAAACTCCACCACGAACAACAATATCGAGATTTGATTTAAAAGCGGAAACTCCCACATTTGAATTGGAAAAGTAGTTTCATCGTGGCGTCCGCGTATGCAAAGGACTAATTGTTATTTCAAAGTGCATGAAATATAACAGAAGCAACGACATTTCTGTTTGTCATCTGTAAGATCATTCAGTACACTCTTATTCACGGACAAACTATACTATTCTGATCGCTACAATTTTATTTTTTGAAGGCTTCGACCATGGCTGGTAGGAAACGTAATTCTGAGCTTCATATAGAAAACAACTGTGTAGGTAGAGAAGTGTTTATAACAGTCTAAACTCTTCTTTAGTGTTCGAGAGGATATTATTTAAATGACTCCGCATTGCATCAACCGTTAGAAGTAAATTATTCATTGAAACTTTGAGTGTAGGTACATAATGTAGACATAGAATAGTACTCTGCAATGGACACTTTCAATGTCGACAAGGCAAGAAGGCGTCTGTTTAGCACATAGGTCCACAAGGTTGCTTCTGTCACAGAAAGGACAACTATCCCACCTTCAAGCATCCAACTAGAGATATAGAATATGTCATAAACACCTTGACTTTTGATGGGAAATTAACTTTTTTATATGCCAATATGAAGTGAGCGTTCTTGTTCCAAGCTATATATGTCGATCCGTCGTATTTGTCGTGTTGTATGCAAATTTCAATAAATTGAAGTAGTTATGTAAACGCAGTGTTCGGTAAAATGTAAAATATAGGGATGATATTTAAATTAGGCGCATTTTGAGTGCCATAATTTGCTAATACTCAACTTGGGCGCCGATTCTAAACCGCCACCTGTTGCCGAATTACCATTTCAACATCGCCCTCCCCCCCTACCTAAATAGCACCCTAAAGGTTGCACCCATCTATGCGCCTGTTGAGTCAATCCATGCAAAAAAAGTATAAACATCAACAATTAAATGCCACGCGCGTGTATGGAGAATAAAAAAACGCATTATATTGGACCTAAGTTGAAAATGTTTTAAATGGGGGGTTCAAAACCCTCCGGATGTTGGGCGGCACCAAGAAACCAAAGAGCAGATGTTATTATCATACGCAAAAAAGCAGACGGGAGTGAAAAGAAGATTCGCAAATGGGCAGTGCAGGTGGCTTTCCAAAGACTGCTCGAACTGCCCGGTCCTTTCTTATCATAGGTTAATTACACGAAATAATCTGCGTCCATTCTGCTTCCGTTTTGAATTGTGTGATGAAAAAAAAACTATTATACGATGTAAGTATTAGGAGGGAATTTAATAAGGAAGGATTGGAATACCTGATTCCGATCTTATTGCAAGCTCAGTGCGGATATTTCTGCAGTAAGAAAGGATATGACGACAAATGATAATTCCAGGATGATCCAATAACTTGCGACTGTCTTGTCTGATTGTATTTACCTGCTGATTTGTTGACGATCAATGACAAGGGTTGACAATCCGTAAGCGGCGATCCAGGGGGTGTGAGGGTGTTCTCATCGGTTGCAATCCGCTTCTGCGATTCCAACAGTCGTTGCTGTTGCAAATGCAACCGATTCTTGATAAGAAAGATCTTCGGCATTGTTGATGAATTGTATCCAAGATTCACAAATCACAGAAAACCATCCACGATTTGTACCGACACTCACGTGTAGACAAGGACACGAAAATTGCCGAAAAACACACAAAACACGAAAATAAACACTTGTTTTGTTTCTTAAATCAAAGTAAACTTATAAACGAACAGAAAGTCATTGAATGTCACTACTAAAATATGTTTATAACGACTTTAGAACACTTTGAACGAATGATCACTCGCCAAGTGAAAAATCCATTTGATGTTTAAAAAAGAATCCTGCAATCGTTTCTGATACATTTTCTAAAACATATTACTAATATTTAGTCACTCTTCGATTTAAATATATCAACAATATTTCACTTTCTTTAATTGGAGTTGATTACTTTTTAAAAACCGCAAGTTAACTGTTTCTTCTTCCGGTATCTCTTAGTAAACGGTAGTTTTTGAAAGTGACTGCACGCGAATGGAAGACACTCGACATACAGGTCCGCCAGCACGAACAGATAACACTAGACTGAAGGTAAGTTTGCCTGCCGCTACATGGAGTCGCATGGTGGCACTGGTCATGCCCGGAGGCGGCCGAGGAACCAGCATGGCAAGGGAGGTGGGGGAGAGGGAGTCATGGTGTGCTTACGAAGGCGTCACCGCAATGGTGAATGTCGGCAGTTCTCGAATGCCATTGCCAAGATCACGGTTAGATGTCCGTTCAACGTTGTGCCCTCCCTCCCCCTACACTCCCCTTCCCCATAGACAGGAGGAATATTACATCACTTGAAGACATGAGAAGTCGAGATTGAAGATTTATTGCCATTTGTTACGATTTCGATACTATTGGTTGGCGAGAGTATGAGATACAGATGCGAAGGAGGATTTTGCTCCTCCGCGCATTCAAATCTTTTATTTTCTGATTTGACACTAACATGCTCCCACTTGATGTTCTGCATCTCCAATTTTAGTAACTCTGATCAAAATCATTTAGGCGATATAAAGGAACGAAATATTAATTTCTAAATTATAGGAATTGGTTGGTGCGTTTTTTGGCATATTGTATGAATATTTTATTTACCTACGGATAGAAATTTAATATCGATAAATTATTTTTCACGACAGTTTAAAAAATCTCGGATTTTATCATGTGCGATCAGCCGTATTTAATTTGTATACACGTCTCATCAAATAATCCAGTAAATACCACATTTCAATACCCGTCCTATTCGTTCTTCATTGCTCATAATTTCATGCGATCCTAGACGTTTGTCGTTTACCTTGTTTTAACACGTGCAATTAACTGGTGTGACGTGACACTCGATTACAAAAACACATCATTGTATTCAATTGGCACCCGATTCCATGAGTCTCATTCAGCACACTTTCATCACATCAACAAAGTCATTCAAGTTGAAGGTTACCAAGATCGAAACTAAACCAGGAAATTGTTAATATATCCAGAGTGGAAATTAATTGTCGCAAAACAAGATGTTTTCAATCGGATAGCTCAGGATTCAACTGGTCAACATATCCTTGACATTGCATAGAAAATACAGAGGTAGGAAAATTATTATTACTTGGTTTTTATTGAATCGAGCTTGTCTCTATGATAATGTATCAGAGGCTTACTAAAGGTGGAAGATTCTTGAGATCATTATGATAATATGTTATGGTACCTTCTGACACACCTTGGCGACGCAATTGTTTCATCTTGAGATATATAGACGTCGTTCTTTTTTTTACTGGGTGCGGTTATAACCTTCACACCCTCATTCAAAGTTACCTTGAAAGCTGTGTTGGTTGATGCGATATAATGCGTTCATCAGATGCGATACATCTTGCAATTTTGAGAAGAGCAGCAATTTCACTTCGGTATTAGGTGGAGGTGCCGTGATTCGTAACATGACAAGATCTTTCAATACTCACCGAAATAAATAAAAGTATTCCTTACATTTCTGGTCGATTTTTTTTACCGAACATTTTCACTTGACAGACAAAGACACCAAATTTCGTTTTCTTCAGTAGAAACTGCTGGACAATACATCTCCCAATAAATATTATGACATGGCAACGTAACCCTTTTTTGTTTGGGTGTTTTGGAAGCTTTGTGCTTTTCCTTCCATGAAATCGAAAGTAAATGACAGACAGAGCTTGGAAGTGGCATCATACTTCGTGTTGTGCAGCACGGAACAAAGCTGTTCTTGGGTAACATTCTCGAGTTGTCTATAGAGTGTCCTGGACCATTGTCACCGCATTTAGGTGCCGCCAGGATTGAAAAGGTTCGAAATAAGACATTTTCAAAGTGCTATGGTTTACAGCAATAAAACGTTACCAATGGACAACGTAATGTAAAAGGCTGTAAACGAAGTGATCCCTAAATTCTTTCGGTGTTCTATGTAAAATGATGAATAGAATACCCTAATCTCTAGAATTCCACTTTTTGTGAGTTTAGTAATCTCAATCTTAGCCTGAGCTGCAGATAGCTATGCAAATGGCGTAGGTATGCGAATTATATGATGATGATTGGGAATCCTACAGTGATCACTGATCATAGACAGAACTGTGGAACCAAAGACCTCCGGAATAAAACTCCTTGGACTAACCGCTCAGTCAATTTGAACTATTATTAGCGTCAGACACTGATGTATTTACCTCCTGGTGGTACCTCTCAGTCTGTATACTATACGCTAAGTAGCGGTGACTAAATTTTACACAATTAACACTATTTGGCAAATGTTTGGAGGCTTTAGTCACGAGATGGTGAGCTGGCTTGTATTAAATTAATATTTTGTGATTTATTAAAGAGTCTCCATAGCTATCGTTAACTGTAAAATTATGGACATTTTTACTCATTACTCAATTTTACTTGGCGTATAAGTAGGAAATAACTTTCCTTTTTCATCCAACCCCATTGATCGACATGATATAGGTTTAAATATAAGTAGGTATCTCCAATAATATCACTGGTATACAGGCCAAAGGAACTAACTGCACCTTTTCCCAAAGCTGAGGTTATTATACATATTCCGATTAATGTGAGACAAATAATTCAAGAATCATCAATGATAGCAATGCCAAGGTAATTAGTATTAAGATGGCGTTGTTTTTGTGAACTATGTAAACAACATAAATGAACAATTTCTCAGTTGAATTTTTTGTTGTCCTTCCTGAAAAGTGTTGGAATTGTTCATTGGGCCTAGAGACCATCGCTATGTATAAGTCCGCCTCTTAGGTCAACGCAAACGGCTAGGCAATCTGTTAAGATGTATTCAAGGATTGCATGCTTGTTTGTTACATGATGTTGCATAGAACTGTATACAGCGTTCAGTGGTGTTAACACATCCACACTTATTAATGCAGGTGACGTTTGGCTGGCTCAAGTACACACTTCTACAGTTAAATCCATCGCCTTCGCATTGACAAGGTACCTAAGAAAGCGTAAGAGAACATTGCTATTGATATTGGAGGTAAATTATTATGTAATATTTTGTACATGAACAGCATGAAAAGTTTTTGTTCTTCAATGCGGAGTCTTTATTATTAGAGATGTAAAATAAATCCATAGTTTTCTTTATCACTTCTGTAATGTTGCAAACTTATATTACTTTACTTATATTACGATCTTTTCAAGATGTTTTTATTTATTGACAGAAATCTTGACAGTATACCTAAATGAAAGAAAATAACCAATACATACACATTAAATAGTGACTGAACAAAAGACATCTCAACATCAATCAATTAAGATCCATAAGACTGCTAAGATGAAAAATACTATATTAATATTTATGAATAAATAGCAAATTTTATTATTTACACAAACTTTTTTATTTTACAAAAACGTTCCAATATTCCGACCTAATGATGTTTAATGTGTAAATATCAAACTGACAAACTTATAATCGGAGAAGCGAAGACGATATCAGCAAATTTTAACTTGATTGGACTACAGCGTAGTTTTCTAAATTTTAAACCATCCAGTAGCCATTGCTCAAAATATATACAACAGTAGAATTCTGCCTTTTCCGATGTAGTCTGGTTCAGATAAAATATTTGCATTTTTGTAATATACACACATTTTTAAATCACACACACTTGCCTATAAGTTGCCCTTATTTCCGTCCTCACTCTGCCACCAATGTAGTGATAATAATCCATGCCATGTTCCCTATTCTGTAACTTTAAAATTCCCGATTCTGTTGGAAACCGATTCCATTCAATGTTAATCCATAAGGCCGTGAATTGGATTTCAGCAGAATCGAAAATTTTGAAGTAATAAAATAAGGACCCAGCTGATTTCGTCCTCACTCTGCCACCAATGTAGTGATACCTGAATATTATTACTATTTTAATTTAATTATAACTAACTGATAAGCATGATCACATTTACAAATAACTGTACTTCCTTTCTTACAAAACCGTTTCAAACAGGAAAAATTTCCTACGTGCTTTCGTAATGGAGACATAGATGATAAAATGAATGATTATTATTATTATATCATCATCCATTATTTCATCACGATATTAAAATATTAAAATGTTTATGCATTTTTTAAAATTTGTTCTACCATTAAAAAGTATTTTTGAATATACAAACACAATCAAAATTCTCATTATTATGGCACACATACATACGAGTACACTTGTAAAATGATTCCAAAAGCACATGTCGACCTAAAATAATTACCTTATATATAAAATGAGGCCCAAGCTGCAGGGGAACAAAAAATGGAATTAAATAATCTAAACCAAAATGTTTCATCTGTAGAATAAGTTCCAACTGACGCCGCAGTTTATTTCTTGTTATTTGTGTGATAATTCACTGTTCATCTTTCTTGTCCAAACATCCATGAATCCTGACATCGGTTCGAGGTCACATTGTATGCTATATATGACCAAGTAATTAGTGTTATTATCACAGTACGGGAAAAAGTAAATCACTTACGTTAGGTCCATTAGTGGAGATGATAAGGTATACCTTTACTTACTGTGATGTCCGTTGATTGGCCTTGGTTTTACATGTCCGACAGAGTCTTTGAACTGATAAGAAAAACGACGAAAATTATCTTTTTGTTTTAGTTTAGCGGTCAATGCTGTTATGGAATTACCTTGACGCACAAAAGGCTGGCTGGAATCGAACTCGTAACTCTTTAATTCTGTAAATCAGTGGTAGAAGGGCGGATGTTCGTTTCAGTGATCCTTGAAGTGAGCTCTGATTCTGCCTTGATTCAGCAATTATTATTTGTAATGGTGACATTAGTAATTGTAAGAGAATAAACTGTATTTGTTGACAGTCAAGTGGCTATTTATGAGCTTGATTACGTCATTCCAAAAGTGTGCAACAAAAACCGATTAAATAGACTTCCACCCTTCTACCTCTGAGGTGACCCACGTGGTGTGTTATACTATATCTATACCCAAGTGGAAGCGATTTTTTTTTTTTCATTTCATGCAAATACCTATATGCGTTTTTGCAAATTTTGAGTTGTCAAAAGTTCATTTGAAAGTCAGGTATTGCGTATTGGTAGAACATTTTTGCCTTTGAGTAAGTAGAACTTGGACAATTTAAAAGTTCAAAAACGCATACATTTCCCAATAGATGGAGCCTTTTTGTTTGGATACTATATCAGCTTCTTCTCTCGTGGCAAAGATAGTAAGACTGCGATTGAATTTATCTCTAGACCACCAGAATAAGTAGAAATGGACGTGTTAGATCGGGAATTTAAATGCAAGTTAGATTTATAGTTTTGAAATAAATGATTATTTGTAGTCAACTTAAAAATTTAATTTAATCAGCTTAATAAATTAATTCAACGTGATTAACTATTTGATTTTACACAATGCATTTCCAATCGTACTGGGGTGCGATTATATAAAATGTCTCGTGACAATCATATCATCTCACCCGAGAAGGCCGTGAATAACATTGATATCAGAGAATTGTCACCCGAGAAGGCCGTGAATAACATTGATATCAGAGAATTGTCACCCGAGAAGGCCGTGAATAACATTGATATCAGAGAATTGTCACGCGAGAACAAAGTTGCCATTTATATGATCGGACATGACGATGATTTATATGGTCAGAAAATGTCATTTGAAATTCATGTTGGAGGCTATTTAGTGGAATTCTCGGACCCTTGTGATCTTATGCTACAGTATGAAAATGAAAACTAATTAATTTGTAAAATAATTGGGGCTCTCATTAGGTAGGTATACTCATTCTTATTAGTTACGTTACGCTCTCTGTGGGAATTTCGTATTTAAAATCCAGAATTCTTAACGAACATTTTAAAGAGAACACGAATAGTCTATTGTTTTATCACACAACAGATATTAGTGTTTTCAGTTTGTGAGCCAATTTGCAAATTGAGGTTCCGGGTTCGATTACTCAATATCGAAGTAAAGAATCGTTAACCTCGTGTTATCCGGGTACCCTCCTTCAGCACCTCTGGCTGAGTCGGTTAGTCAACTACTGCTGTCATAATCATCGAAATAACTTATCTGAAGAGAGGACGGTGTTTGCGAGCGTTAGGTAGTTGTCAGGGTTTGATTCCAGGCGACGCCTATCCAGGCTATCCCGAGTGTCGATTCCAGGCGACGCCTATTCAGGCTATCCCGAGTGGCGATCCCAGGCAACGACTATTTTTTAAAAAAAATACATTTTATTGCGACTTATGGTATAAAATGCTATTTAGGTGGTTTTTGGGAGTTTGCCTACGAGAAAAAATGATAGTTGCTCGCCCCTTCCCGTTCCTATATGTAGCAATTAGCATGCCAAATAATCTCAATTTCAAGGTTTCATAACATACAAACTTGCATAACTGCACAACTCAACGATATCATTTCCCTTGGTTTTCATTCACGGACATTTGGTTAAAAAGCGTTTTCATTAATAACATTATGCAGTAAAATTTTACTCCTCAACCAAAATTTTGTTACGTAAATCTTAATTATTTATCTTTATATGATAATTGACAAAAAAAATATGTTTCGTGTTTTACTGGCTTTATTTGATATTTGGACAGTGAATGAACCGTTGCACGTGCGAATAAGGTAAACCATTAGGCCCGTATCAAGGCAACACTATCAACAGATAGCAAACCCAACCATGATTACAAAGTGGAAACAATGACCTCACAGTCTACCTGCCATTGTCAATTAATCGCCAATAGTTGGAACTTATTTGTATACAACACAACACGGATACAAGAATCACTGCAATGCTTAGGAAACGACAACACAAAGAATAACAAACAAACTACGACAAGACAAAGCGACATATAATTATGAGTGACTATCTACCGGAAATGATAAGTATCCTATACAAATTGATGACTTTGCTTGAAGAATTCTCTTTGTGCCAAACTTTTGGCAACCGCGAAGGCAAGGGGGCCCAAATCGATCCATTCTTTTTCCGTAAAAACTGAGTAATTAAGTTTTTTATGTGTTTTATCACTGACTAATTATGCCAGCATTTGCAAGCTCACCTGCGACAGAATAGCGGTTGTTTAATAAAATTTATGTTATCATACTAATTATTACGTAGCTGATGATTGTAATTAAAATATATTGATCAAATAAAAGATCAGGGAAGGCGTCAGGGGCGCGCGCCCACCCACCCTCTGCCCACCCAAATATTATTGAATTTAAATTTATGGATGTTTTTATTTTTAACGTTTGGTTAAAATTAATCAACAAGGTAATACAACGAAATTCAAAGATGTTATTGTTATTTCGACCATTTTTTACCCAACATTGGCCATTTTTGGCAGTCACACATTTCTTTGCTAATAAAATAAGTTAAAAAATGTAAAATTTCGTATTTTCATGAATTGATTTTTCAATCCATAGAGTTCAGTGAATTCTAGTATTATATTCGAGTGTAATGATCTTGCTTGTCATTTGATTGGTTTGGTTACGATCGTGGTGTTTTTTTTGCATTAAAATGAGCTAATAGCCATAATCATTGCAACTTATATTTAACAGATTTCAAACTAATCGTGCATAATACTGATAATAGTCCATTCATATCAACAGTTTTCTCAAATCTGTTTTTAACAAAAGACTTGCTATATTATAAATGACTAAAGTAAGCGATTCTTCTAAGTTGGAAGCTAAATGTGGATTTGAAAAAGATGGAAACCAATGCCTTATGGTAGTCGAAGACATGGCTGACTGGTGACTGGCGAAGATCATCATGCTGTCGGGAATCTAACAGAATCGCGGTCTCATCGCATCTGGCGACGTTTACAGCAACTTCATCGCAAAGAATACCTCCAACACTGTCTACAGCCAGCCGTGCAAACGTATTTGGCAATTTTATCAAGTTCTCTTTAATAATGTACATAATGATACTATTAGAGAAAAACATCTGGGAACCGCTGCCGCATCAGCCATGAAGGTCATACACCTTTCCTTACCTACGTTGTATTTCTTTTGCGCGTGTAAAAAATGAAAATGAAAATCAGTTCCAAAAGATTCTAAAGAAACCACCCCCATAGATGAGCATTGTTCTTTTTTACACGGTTTATAGTAAAAAACTACAAAGGCCAGACTATTTTTTCCACCACAAATAGAAGCGCACTACCCTTTTCTATGGGGATGGCAGCGGGTGGGTACCTGGACGCATTGTCCATTTCACTTTCCCTTGTCTGGTCCTCAATATTTTCTACTTTTCATTTCATTATGGATTTTCATTTATTTCTCTCGTTGATGTTCACCCTAAAATCAACTATTACAATTATAAAATAAAATTGAGTATTTTTTATATAATGTTTTTCGAGCCATTTTCGGCCAACGCTCTGAGAAAAGGGTTGTAGGCTAATTACAATTTGGGAATATTTCCAATATTGTATTGGAACATTGTATTGTAACTCAGGTCTGTAAAAAAATCCATTTTCGAATTATTATTATCAGTTAAACATTTGAATATTTAATCCTTACGTACGTATGAAATATTCAAGATTAAACTTTAAAAATTACGAATTACGTTCGGTTCACAAGCCACAATAAAAAAATTTCAATATTCAAATTTGTTTTCCAAAGATATCGTGCATAGCAATACATTGGTATCTTAACAATTTACATCTAATATGTGACATCTATAAAATCACATCCCTATGTGTAGTCGACTACTCCATCTATCTTGTCTGCACCCACGCCGACTGTTAGCCGTGGCATTAGGGCAATGTGTTGACTGTATAGTCAGTAGACGTGTGGTGCACGAACTATACGATCCTTCCTTCTAGAAGAGTTGACTTGAAGACAGCGACAATGCCACTTGCGTTGCTTATTAGTTATGCTAACCACAGCGTTACTTCATTGCTTTGTTTATACTCGTCTGAAAACTGTTTTATGGTGCACTATTACACAATGATGAAGTTGATGATGAGTTAGGAATAGTTGAATAATCAATTGTTCAATACTCTTAGTCAGTTTTATTTTATACAAATGTTTATGTAAAGAGAGTCAAAACGTTATTGTCGATTATTTATAATGAAACTTCATACACTTTCCATTCTCTGATTGAAATGGAGTTCAATTGCGGATGACAGTTCTAAAAAATTTAATACAAATTTTCGTTTATTTGTCCTTGCACTTGAAATAGCACTGCGTATAGCACTGTGGCTAGATTCATAAAGAATAATTATTTTCTTGTATGCACCTTGCCATCAAATTATTCAGTTACGAGCAGAATCCATGCGGTTAATTAATAGAAAATCCAATTTACGAATCCGGCCCCTAATGTTTTTATGGTGTTCATAAAGTTATGCTGTTCAATGTGGATAATGGGTAAAGGGGAGTTCAGAATGTTATTTTTATTATACAATCTAATTTCTCCAAACTATTTCAATGTCGTAGCTATTTCTTATTATTTTTAATACACTTTAAAATCACTTATTTTTACTAATGGCGATGTAAGCAGTACTTGAATTGAAATAATCAATTAATTAAATAGTGTATATTGTTTGCTTCTGCATTTATTCAATACTTGTATTACATTTTTTAACTACTTTTTTAAATCAATTTTCTCGAGTTATCAATAGAAGAAACATGAAGATTCCAAGCATAGTTCCAATGACATCAGGACCGAGTACGCAAGTTGACGCAAGATCGAGTTGCCAAATAACCTGAATTTGAACCGAATACAGGAAGAAGCTACGGAAAGCACCACGATTCGAAAACATTGTCTAAGTTAAAAGGTAAGGGACATCAGATGTCGTTGACCTGGCGCGAACGCAGAGCTTGCAAGCGAAACGAGCTTCTCACCGGAACCGTCAAGATGACACTAGCTAGATAAAGAGAGAGAAAAAACACGAAAGAAGTAAAGGAAATGGAAGAAAGGAAAAGGAAATATCCTAAGAAAACAGAAGAATAAAAAAAATTTAAAAAAATCTTAGGATTTCTGGGCGAACCGCGAAACTCTTTCCGTTGCGGATGTTCATCTCAAAAAAACCATTCAAAGGTATGTGGAGGTTCCACAGACAGCCGGTTACATACGTGTAGCTAACCTTAAAAATGTTATCTTTTGATGCAATAATCAATTTATTTATTCTCACTTATATCACACTAGTGTCACACTGTAAAAAACCAAGGAAATTAGTGGATTGGTGTTTTGCAATTCTGGAAAATGTTTCAACTTATTAGTTGGATTTTTTCACATTTGTTGACACTCTTGGAGCGATTTATCGTATGAGATGTATCTAACAAATAATCCCATGTCAGATGGGCCACTTTTCCATGCGAACGTCTTGCTTTTCTGTCAGTAAATGAGCCCATTATCATGTGATTCAGCGCCCTGCATTGCTCGCGATTGTGTGGCCTTGCTCAGTAACTGGTGATTTCGATGCAAGAATAGGAAATGCGTCCCATCTCGTTGACACCCACAGCTTTCTGCGTGACATCACGTTACTTGTCACACTTATTTGCGACACGTGGAGCGAAAATAGATGCATTTCTTGTCACATTCGCTATAAGATTTGTAGTTATTACGTATCACTGCGAGTGAAATTAAATGCATTTGTTGTTACATTTACTAATAAAACTTTAGGTTTGAAGCGAAATTGGATGCATTTATTGTCATTTTACAGAGATACTAATGGTTCGAGATTTGCAGGATTTACATCAAATTCACACAGGCAGTGCATTTTTCCTTCAGAAATTATTGTTGAACAAATGAAAGAGTCCCATAAAAAGGGGCTTGCCAAGTTGTTTGAGAAAACAAAATAATATCGTAATAAAAGGAATAAGAATGAGAAGTAAGTATACTTAAGTAAATCTACTTCATTCGTATTCTATGGATCTAGACTTATTATTTAAAATGTATTCAATTCTATAGCTACCTATAAAACACGGTCCACTAACAATGTTGCGTTCGATTGTAATATGTTTTTGAATTTATGACACCAAAAACATTTATTTGAAATGGTAGAAAATATAGTTAGAGTAGAATGACGTCTCTTCCTTATAACCAGTATTTTTGTTCGTATAATTTCACTTCTTGTTCAGATTTCAAGGTTTAGGGGTCTTACTCTAGGCATGTAGGCAAAGGGTTGTTGTTTTTATTTGATTTTTTGTATAAATTCATCCCTTGACCGTGTACAACGCAGGTTCCCTTGAAAATCCTCCCACCCTAAAAAACCAACCCTTTGAGAGCATCCCTTCTATAATTTACATTCAAAATGACCTGCAACATCCACGTTCACATGCATCTCTTCACTGCTTAGATTCGATAAAAAATTATACCTCGACCATTTTTTACTTTAATTAACTACCCTTCTTACAGGAGGAAGATAAAACTTTTTGGATAGCAAAGACGACTTTTTAAACCTTTGTTAATTTTATACCCCAGGAGTTCAAAAACCTATCAAACTATTTCAAGGGCGAATGAAATCTTGGTAGAAGACGCCATGTGGTGTTTTTCTTGAAAATAATCTTGAGAGATCTTGTTTTGTGGGGTGGCTGAGGAGTAAAGAGATGCTGTTGCCACATCCCGCTTTGCCTGTGTCTTCCGTGTGACGAGAAATTATGTCAAGTTCAGATGGAGGAGGAGAGGGGAGAAGATCGAAAACGTTCATGGAATATGTATTTATTTATTCGCGAATCAAAGTTTAAAGCAATGTTCTTTCAGCACACGTTTTTACTTTCTGATTTCCTCTGATTCTTCTTCTCCGTTTTTCACTGATTTCAATTTCCTTCGATTTCTTTAGATCGCTCACTTCCTGTTTCATTTCAAACGACAGATATTATCGTACCTGAAAAACAAAAGATGGCTGGTTTTTCCTCATTTCAAATGACAAGGGTCCTGGGTATACAGCAGGTGTTGAATGGGCCCCCTTAATTCACTAATTGTCTACAATAGAAAAAAACATCCTCCTTTGTTTCCGCTTGCACCTTTGGTTGAACGAGATATTATACATTCCAGTGTACTTATCTGAACAGAATTGCACTTGCCCAAAAACAGCGTTCCTCGTAATAGATCGATGTTTGTTAGCTAGATAGTATTAAAGGGCAGAAAGGTAACGGTAGATTGTTATGTTGGTGTTCACACTTCTGAGCAGGTGCATTGACCTTACTGACGTCATTTTACCCTCCCCCCTCCCCTTCCCAAATGTAACCACCTTCCCCTTCTCAAGACAAGAAGACATACAGAGATAACTAAAACCTATTAATGGGGTAGATGCAGAAACTTTTCTGGTTCTGATGCCTGTGTAACCTAGATTGTTTAGATTGTTACTTTCCTACATAACCGCCGTTACTTCAGCTACAACCTTCTCAAACAAATTCACTGCATTGAAAATCGAAACCATAACTTTCGGTATAGTTTCTACTCTATACTTACTTAACTCTTGTTATCTTTTGAAGGAAAAGGTACTCGACAAAGAACCAGTTATGTTAACAATTCCTCGAGGATGTGCTTTTCCTCTTTTCAAGTAGGAAGAGTGTTTAAGAATTTTTCCACCCCTTCCGTTCTCATGGCATGTTGTTGATAAGAAGATCAAACTGAACGGTTGTTCGTATATTTGAGAAATATTATCACTCTTGTCGGTGCTATATTATGCATTGTTGACTCTTGACTTGTAACTTCAATAATATTTTGTTCTGATATTACGATTCCAATAAATAATTTTGATAAATTGTTTAAGCTCAAGAGTTTACACTCCATAAAACTGAGATTCTCTAAAAAAAAAGATTCCCCATAAAACTGACCGAAGAATAAATAATATTTCGGATTTATTCCTTTCCCAGCATGCATACAAATGTATTATTGCGACAGTAATGAAAACAAGTTCGTAACCATTCACCTCTATCATAAATTAATTCATAATCTTTAAAAAAATATATATAAGTGTTTTACATGGATGTCAGACTGATAATCCTTCTAATAACGACTTTCCAGTTCTCTCATTGGTTAGAGCATGTTAGAGCTTTATTCAAGGAATTCAAACATTTCTGTCGTTTTAGCTTCTAGTACAGAAAATTGTGTTATTTTCTAAATCGGCAATTTCTTATTGACTATAACATTTAAACTGTTCAATGAGAATGATATTCTTTTTCTGCGTTTCTGTTTGGTTTCAAGCACTTGTAAGCAGTTGTATTTGACTTGAAATTTGTATTTGAAATGATGGAAGGAATATGACGTGACGTTTGAACCTGGGCCCGAACTCGGCCCTCACGAAACTCTCAGCCATCCAACCATGATCCAGCAGAGGTGATTCACCTCGACAAAATTAATCCGACATTAGCGAAAAACGCGGGGAAATAGCAGAGGAAAAAATGCGTGAGTAGTAAAATATTTCGTGAAAATCACCGTACCAAATGTTTAATCTCTGGGAACTTCTAAGAATCTCTCAGGGAATAATTTAAACTCGTGAATTTTAAAATAACGAATTAGGTAAAGCCTTTCTGAATATTTAAACATAATTATTTATTTTTTATACGCATATGGTAGGTACATATTTTTTTTAACTTACCTACTTTCCTTATTTTTTAATTTGTTAATTTATTAATATGAGTTGAACCAATGCTCTATCAGGGCATCTTATAAAGCGAATATTAATGAGTGCATTGTGTTATATGGCTATCGAATACATTAAATCCAAGATTATTTTTTCATCTGCATAAAATTTTGCATTGAGATATCTAGGTCTCGTCCCTCATGTGACCTATCATATTGTGCAACTTTTCAATGACTCAACTCTGTAGAAGATATTAGCATTTCTTCTTGTCTCTCTTTTACATTAGCATTTTACCAACTATTCCGTATGCATCATACGAAATACCAAAGTGTTTAGCAGAGGTATTATACAAACATGCGCTATGAGTGTGACATGGTATGACTCCTCGCTCCACTCCACATTCTGACCGGGAAGTATACGATGACCGTGGGTTACCCAAATTGGTATGCATTGCATTTTATATTCTATACATTGCCTTATTCATTAGTTCATACCTTATTATATGATTTTTACAACAGCTTTGTTGTGATATGATTTCTGTAAGGCGATATAAATATGTTATTTTTTTATTTGAGACAATTCCTTACACGTTGAATACAAGTCTATTGTTTGATCTAAATAAATGTTTGTAAAAATATTTGTGTAAGACGCATATTAATATATAACATGTATTATAAGGAAGGGGACAACGTTGTTTACAGAAATCTGTATGCTGCTGTAATTGCAATAACAAGTACGGAATAATACATATACAATATACATATACTTATAAAGAAGACATATTATATAAATTGTAAAACGTAAAACATATTCTCTCCGAGTCACTGTGTGTTTGAATTGCACAATTCTGTAAACAAGTAACTGCTGTCAATGAATAAAACATTTCGTATGAGTGATGTCCTTACAAGTTGATACCTATTAGATTTGATTAGAGATAACTGTAAGAGCTTGACAATATTTCAGCCATCATTCTGGTACAGCAAATCAGAGATGGGCAGACTTAGTGAAAATCGTAGGCGGTTGTTTATTCTTCAAAATATAGTGAAGTTGATCCGGAAGATCGGTTCTATACGTACAGTTACCGTCAAGTTATCCAAGTTAACATTTAGCTGGGGTTTACATTTCAAGAAATTCTAAATTCTAAGAACAATTTTAAAGACCCTGACTTTTAAAAACAAATACCAATAGTCACGGACTTACCAATTACTCGTCTTTCCTCTAAGTATGGATAAAGTGCGTAAATTATGTGTCTATGGTGTATACAAGCCCCGTAATTAGTCCCGATAGTTATGCGCGCTTATTGCGAAAACACTAAGGTCGAAGTTATAATTCTAAGCTATTACAAAATCACCCTTAGAGGCTCAGAGCGTAATGGCCAAGTGTTAGGACATACTGACTGCGGTGACTGTACATAGTGTTATCTTGACATCCAACTTCCTCACCAAAACCAGGAGCTAATGACGCCAAGATGACGTCAGTGGCGAAACAAGTGGACATTTGATTGGCCGATTGCTTATCGAGTGACGTCATTACCAATTCAAGACATTCATTTAGCTCTGATTCTCAAAATCCCAAAGTTTCATGTCCGGGGTTTTACCGTGTCCTACTTATAAAGGTATACATCGAGGGGGACGGGGAGATGTGTGGTGTGAAGACTTCAAGAATTCAGTCGATGAATCGATTTCGCAAATATGTCGTGAATTTCCTAAAAAGTTGGTAAAAATAATTTATTTCGCTTCAACAAATAATCTAACTTCAACGAGACGGTTAAAAGTAAAAAATTGATGGTTTGAAGGGTGGTCCTTCATCTTAATAACTATTTCGCTTTGGGCCATATATTTTTTAATCATTTGATAACAAACCAAATTAGTCGTCTGAAATTTATATAAATTCTTATATTTCCATGCTCATCTGCACGCACGTTCCTTATCCTGATTTTATCTATTAACACATTTCTATTTTACATAATGAATTCCCGTGTAATAAATCGAGCAAGATTCGAAGCGTGTTAGCCGACGGAAAGGCAGAGAAATGGAAAGAGTGTGATCAGTCTTGGTTAGAAGTTGATTATGATGATGATGATGATGATGATGGCACATGGAAGAAGCCATGGTAGGACGTTCACCTCTTTCTTCTACTCCTCGCGTCTATCCATTGCGTCGATTCACTCGAAGAACTCGTTGAATCGTCTTGCAATACTTCGGAAACAAGAACTGCTGAAAACACCGTTGTCCGGAAGTACAAGCCAAGCTACCATTGCAAATGGCGGACACGTCGTTCGTAATACTTGAATGATCTTGCAAGAAAACTACTGTCTAGTGTCTATCTATATCTCAGCGAATGTGAACACTTCACTCTGATGTTCTTCTTTAACAAATCACGTATTGTGCAAGAAAGTAAACTATTAAATGAATTCAAAGAAATCGATTGGTTCTATGTAATAGTGTTCTGTTATTTTTTCCCTAGTAATAGAACACAAGAGCAGATTCCATGTATTTTTTCTTCCCATTAATTGTATAATTTAAGAAAAGAGAACTTGATTATTTTTTTGTGCTTGGCAGAAAACAATGAAAGCGATCATCTATGTAAGGAAAGATGTTCATTGTTTCGTCTAGAATTAGAAATATTACTCGTGTTATGTTTGCAGAATGCAATAAATTATGCACCAAGGTAAATATACTATTGTTAGGACTATAAGACCGGGGTGAAATCTTACATCATTTCCCGTTAGGAGCTTTTACAATTCTACTTGTAACTTTGACTGGTGAACTTTCAATTATGGTGGAGGTGCCGTGCTCAACGCTATTGACGCTGACAACTTTGTTTTACCTAATACTTTCTTTGGGACATATACAACATAAAGATATACATATAATAAAAAAAATAGAAAATTACGTACACATTTTATAAACGCATTGCAATTATTCGAATTTGATGCACTACATTGATTGTAATGCTCATTTCCTAATATTTATACAATCATGATTACTGATTAAATATGTTTTTGGATCTCACGAAGAATACCTGAAAAGTTGTATTTTATTTAAAAAAATATACCTAACCCAAGTAATGTTGATTTTATCATGTAACCTCATGCACCTCTTACCCTTTTTGCACCACTTTTGACCTAGTTGCGAAATATTCTGAAATGATTTATTTGATGAGTAAGCGATGAATGGTGGTGTATAAGGAAGAGGAGGAGGAGGAAGTGAGATGATTTGATGCTGGAAGTAGGTGAATGGTTGTACCTGGCCACACCTTGAGTTTGCCCATGACATGGAGGTTGTTGACTCCTCAAGCAGCGATCATGGCGACAAATCGCGAAGATTCTTAGAGAACGATGGAAATTAGAAAGGAAGTTCATGGTCATGATCATAATCATTAGGAATTAGTTGATTAGGTTACATTTCCTCCGGCGTAATGGGTATTGTATTGAGTGGTGAGAGCGAAATTTGCAGTTTATTACATTTGCAAGATTCACTCTTATAATAGACTTATGTGGCGCTTATAACATAGCTGCCGAGCGCCATTTAAGTCACCTTTATATTTATATTATACACTTGTTCAATAATTATTGGCATTGATTGGCAATACTGGGCATGACATTTTAATTTGCATCTTCATGAACTTTATTTTTGTGATTTTTTTCGGGAATTTTTATATTTTTTTCTATATTTCGGTAGACATGTATAATGAAATTTGAATCATGTCCATATGACGTGTCCACGCTAAGTTTTGTCAACTTCGCTTCTACGTGTTTCCACATTTTATTTCAGATTTGCCGTTATGCCGTTGGTAAACTTCATGATAGAATTTTCTCTCATCTTGTCAGATGTTCATTCCTCTTTGTCTATAGAGTTGATTACTTGTGCTTACTTCATGAACATAACGCAAACTGGCTCGACTGGAAATGTATTTATATTTTCCAAGAAAATGCCATTTCACCTGTCCTGCAAGTTCTCTCATTGTTTTAAAAAGTATAAAGACAACGTTTTGTTTCACTTCCTTCATAGGCACATATTTGTGATGTTTGAATCTACAGAAGTCTTTCCTATACATGCGGTTTTTTCGCGCTTGGCAGATGCTATGAACGATTTTGTAAATTATGACTAAATAGATGTATAATTGAAAAGGCTTACTGTATGTAACAACTGCAGTTATTTACTGAACACAGATAGTTTCAAATCATCAGATAAGAACGACACACTTTATTGTTGTTTCCTGCGGATTTTCATTTCAATAAGTGAGCCCAATAATTTCAATAATTTCAATACGATTAGTCGCTGTAAAGGAAAAATTTTACCTGGCAGTTTTTAGTCTGAGGAGTGAGGGTGGACCTCAAAATTTTTAATACTTAACAAAAAAAACTTAAAGATTTCGATATTTATGATATTATGGTTCAATATAATGATTTTTTATTCCGAATTTTACATTTTCAAACGTATGATCATCTTGAGTGTAATATCGGTACCTACCACAAAATAAGGGATATAGAATCTACATAAAAAGGCTAATTTTTTTGAATATTTATGTACGCTTGTTATGTTCAGGATTTAGGACAAAGGAATTTTTCACAACCCTCTGTTCGTTTATGCTGCCAAACCCTACCGCAACCTGCCATCAAACTGCACTCTACACAATATCATCCCGATGAGGTGTAGCTGGTGGTAAGTTGTGCCAGGTTTTGGCATCATGCACGAACAAACCTCTAAATCCGGTGAAGAAATATGGCCTTTAATGTTGATTTTATTCCTCTTCTCTCTCAGTACAGAAAGGCTATAGTTCGATATTGAACACTTCTCGTGGCGCCTTACCTCCATTATCATTGACCTAGCATTGACATTGAAGCTGCTGGCATCTTTAAGCCTGTTACAATGTGGAAAGTAGTTCTATAATACGTAGTTGATGTTACATGGGAGCCACTTTTCGTTTTCATAAGCAACTGTGATTTAATTCAAACCGTTCTTCCTTTCTCTAGTATAGATACATGAAACTATTCTTGTCTGGTACAAGCCATCCTCTTTTTAAATCTATCCACAGAATTATGATGATAATTGTTTATTAGCATTACAAATTCTTTTATGAAATTTATAATTTTCCTGAATATTGAATATTTTGTACAACAAACTAAAATTACAAATACCTATATATTTAATCTTTAAAAACTAAGTGCAACTTCTTAATCAATGAAATGCATTGCATGTGTTTTACGTATGTAACGAAATCGAATTCACTTTTCATGGATTTACATGCTGTACTCCGGATGTCTTTATCTTTGCTTCAAAGGGACGTATCTCGTTCACGATGGTAATGAATGTTCGAATAATTTCAATCCGAGATCAATTGTTATGCACTTCTACTGGAACTGAAGATGGACCAAGTACTGTGGTCAAGTAATAATTGTTGCCGTGTTGCATTACAAACACGATTATTTCATGATTATACGTTCTATAATGTCACTTTACAAACTGGTTCTTATGCATTTGAAATATTTTCATGTAATCTCTGGACCACCTACCTTGTCGAAATTCATCATGAAAATGAAACGAACGTAAATTATGTACATGCAAGACTGTAAATAATTAAAATTGTAATAAGTAATATTCATTCAAATATTTATTTGTATTCGTAATCCAATTACATGGATTCAAAATACAATTATTAATTTTGAGTGATGTTTAAACTGTTCGCGAAATGATGGGGGTGGGGGGATAGGAGGAACATGTGGCCTAAAATGTTAATTTGACGATTTCTTTGCTTTTTTAATGTAGATATATTTCACCCCCCCCCCCCCCTTCCTCCCTCCCTGCCTCCCTCTTATATTATTTGAAAAATTAAAGAAATACACCAAAAAACTTTGTAAGCTATTTTGTTCCGTAGAACACAGTTTGGACTTAACTATAATGATGATGTCCAAAACGTATCAAAATGCTTAGAATTTTGTTGATATTTACACAAATTTCCGGGGCTATGCTCGCCGAGCCCGTATGCTGGAGACCGGAGGGCCCTCCCCCCCCCCCCTCCCATTTGACTTTCAGATTTTGCCCCTTTTGCAGCTTTTAGGCACAAAAAGCTCATGGGATAAAGTTCGCCGTGAGAGTCAAAAAACAAAAGTTTTACGTGATTACCTCTACTCTTTTATATCATGCGTTTGTGTTGCATCGTTATCTTTTGTGTTCATATATTTTTCATTATTCCGTTCAATCAGTGATGATGGATTTGATTGATTCCAACTTTACATTTTTTAATAAGTACTTGTAAAATTTCACTGGCCACGCTGGCAACTATCTATTTTAGTATTTTAAGTAGATAAATAATTAATTGTATAAATGTATGTTGGATAACTGCAGACAAACGTTAACAGGAATAACGTCAAATACAGCTGGCAGTTGCCCTAAAGACTTCATGCCGTTTAGGTTGCAAAATTACGTAACGTACAGCCGCCTCTATATGTTGTGATAAAAGGGAGCGATAAAAACAGGCTTGTAAAACAGGCTTGTAAATCACCCTTCTGTATACAAATTTCAATATTTTAGGCAACTTATACTACGTCTGTGTACGACTGGTAGTAAGTCGCACTAGGGGGTAAGTTTTATCAGGACATTATAGAGGTGACTTACATACACCCTATCTGTTGAAATGAACATACCTTAATTAACAGACACCGCTTTTTCTGGAATCTTATTTTCCTAGCACCCCCTCTGCAAATGTTGGCACCCTGGCAACGGCTTATGGTGACAAATGAATGATTGTGATGATGGTAGGAGTTGAGGTGGGTGGTGAGAAGGACGCCGTAGTGGCCTAATAGCACAGAGAGAACCTTCCCTGCATTTGCCTGTCGACGGGAATCGAACCCCGGAGCTGAAGTCCAGAGCGTAACTTTCCCGGAGCCAACTTGCCTCGTTCCTTTTAGCTCATTGGTTGATCGCTTGGGATATTTCATAATTTCATATATTTTACAAATCATTACAAAATCAACATGATACATACATATCACAAGAAATCAACCAAATATCCTTATCATAAACATTTTAATTTCAGATCTTCCCCATGCCTGCCTATTGTTTGGTGTTTAAGACACCGAAAGACTATGCTATCATTCGGGTCTTGTTTATCCGAATTCAACTAATTAGTAAAAAGTAATGTTTTTAAAATGTAACCTCACAATCATTACAAGAAAGTTGAACTTTCGCTCATCGTTTCCTTGTAACACCTTGGTTCCTTCAAGTGTAGTCAAACTGTCAAGGTAAAGTTTATCAAGCGATTGTGTAAGTATATCGTTACAACGTGATTCCTGCTAATGGCCAGCTAATTTAGTCGTGGAGGTAAATGCCCTCAGTTGAGTTAATTTCCTCGACAGGTGTCTGTATTAGTTGTGTGTGGGGGGGGGGGGGGGGGGGGGGGGGCAACCAACTTGTGCCAAACCATGGCACTTCCACCCAAAACCAAAACACCAATGCAAACACGAACATTAGAGTAAACAAAAAGTCATCTTTCCTAGACTGATTAAAGAGCTACATATTATTATATAATTTTTTTATTAACCCAAACCTTGTTATAAGGATTAGTTTTGGGCGTGGCCCATTAAGTATTTGAAACACCTGGCTCTATTGAATATAGGTAGATGCCGCACTAAGTATTAGAATAATTATTTTACAAGTCATAATAGGTCCTCTGCGAATACGACATATGTGCCAAAACTCAATGTAAGATTCGCCAAGCCATTTATGTAAAGTAAGGGGGAGGGGGAGTCAGGGAGGTGGTAAAAAGTGGACGAACCAATTTCGGAAATTATGAGAGGCGTACTTTTAAAATTTCATTCAAATTAGTTTGTATAGAGCAACATGGTAAGTCTAAAGAATATATTTGTAGAAGAGCTGCACCCAATGACCATGAAATAATAATAAATAACAATTTGTTTAAAAAAAGTATCTGAGTTGATCTTATCTTATTGTCAAATCGGTTGAACATTTCTTGAAGAGCTAATAATGTATGGCTATCAAGTTAGTTCCAATTTACCACCCAATCACAAAGAGCGTGGGTTGAAATCCCACTAGTTTCATTGCACGTGCATATGTTCGTGCGATCAGGCCACTCAAAACTAACTTCATTTTCATAAAAGCAGTAACAATACAATATATGTTATCAATAATTCATATAGATTTTTGACTTTATGGAGATTATTTTAAGATTCAAAACCGCATATTCTAGAATTATCCAAAAGATCGTTTAAATGTTAGAAGTATAATGATTATGATTCTTTTTTGTATGTTGACCATTGTATTATGATGAAATGTATGAAGATTAATATAGTAATAACGTATAATATTAATAAAATATACCGCATTACATAATTTTTAATAGAACTACCTATTGATTAATTCAAATGATCTCGAATTTATTCGTGCCCCCCCCCCCTATCTCTATTACTCTCACACACTATCTCGTTCTCGTTCTCAATAATTGAATATCTGCCCACAAGTAAGAATAGAAGTTGAACGATTTTTTTAAATAAAAACACACACGCCACCCAACCTACAGTAATAATAATAATAATAATAAAAGTGATAATGAGATGTATAAAATCCAACAACATTGAACTGGTATGACTTGAGTCTCGGGTTAAGGGCAAGTGGGGGCGTCTGAAGACACGAACCTGCTTCAGGGACATTGGGATGGAACACAATCACCACTTCGAGCCTCAAGGTTAGCCAATTGCCCAGCATCCAACCAACTCCTGTCTCACAGATCACATTTCAGAGAGTTATTGATTTACTTCGAGAAAACAAAACGAGTACGACTTGATGAAATATGATGTACACGATTTTTTTTAGTGTGTTTTTTTACTGATATATGGACTGCGGTGAATATAGAGGTAAGAGGGTGATGGCAATGATGAAGGTATGAACCAATGATGGCGGGAAAGAGGCGGTTGCGGCACTGATGGTTTGCTACCAACATTGCTTACTACCAACATTGTTTGCCGATGAATAACTATGCCTTGCAACGAATGATCCTATAAACGGGATATACTCCGGGGTACGTAGATTCTAATTCACCTTGTCACCGAATGGCAGTGAAATGAATTCGGTCGAAGCGACATAACGATCAGGAAAAATATACAGAATAAGTTCTCTCGACAAACGAGATCATTATTCATGTGATATGAGATCCATATTTTATCGTTGAATATTTGAAATAATATGACTGTCAAAAAATGGATGAATGCATCAGAAATTAAATTTTATTAGAAGAACACATATTTTCTATAAACAAATATATACATTAAAAATATACATAATATTAAACCTTTTCTTATTCGCAAGATAATTGAAATAGCACTTTTTATTTTGTCACGTGATAGTCATCTTAATGGCACAGTTGTCTATATGACGTCAATAGCAGTACCTCCGGTATGATTTCCCGTAGTGCGTGTTTAAATATCACTTATTTTTCTTCTTGGTATGTTAATGATGAGATGACTTGAAGCCAGAGCTATTTGTGTAGGTATTACATTATTAATTCCAACTGCTTGGACATTTCAAAACTGATTAGGAAATCGTTATAGGAAGGAATCCAAGTGACTTCTTGAAAGTTTAGGAAGAATGTAACCTTGCCGTGATATTAGTTCCACTTTCTCGTTGAGAGGAAAGGAAAGGATGAAGAGAGCACATAGAGATCGAATGATACGTATAGGTAAGATACCTACTGGAGAAGATGTCTGGATATTCAAGGTCCTTGAAATCCTGGCCGAGAGGTCAAAACCTTGACCTCTAGCGAGATTTCTCGACTGTGCAAGGAGCGCTCATTCGAGAAATTATAATTTATATCGAAGACGATTGAAATCTTATAATTGAAAAAGTGACTTACAAGTTAATTTTTTTGAACTATTCCTGCGTATCATTTGTGATGAATGTGTGTTCTCACTTGTGATTAATCAATCGATAAAATAACTTTTCATCATTTATCTTTTGTTTTTAACCAATCACGATTTCAATCGATGAAACTTCAGTTCTTGGAAATATCTTATCAAATTATAAGAAGGCACGACGCACCAAATTGTAATTGTTCGTAATTGTTTAAAAATTCAATTATGCTTTAATAATAAGTGGCTCTGAATACAAATGCATTTAGGTACTATTTCTCTCCTGTTTGGTTGTTAACTTGTTCACCAGGTATTTTCTTTGGAATGGTTGCTGGAAGGTGAACCGATATCTGATTCAAATACTGGTCTAAATCACAAATAAATGTCCAGTTTTTATGATACTGACTGTTGTCGGTTGGTGGATGGTGGATGCAGGCATCTTGCCCAATGTAGCTTGGTCAAATGACATCATCGACATAGACGCTTTGAAATGTCGGCCATTTTGAGAACTTGAATAATAAGATGAGGTGGATAAGATGTACTTAACCAGTGTAGCAGTGAAGTGAAGTCATGTTCGAATTTGTCCTCCAATAACACGTCATACAATTAAAAAAAAGTATAACATATTAATTAACTTGGGCATAAGGTTATAAGCCATATATATGCACAATAGTATGTTAACAAAATAATAATTACCCATCTTTTTTATCATGCTATTACCATGATACAACTTATAAGTTATTGTTCTTAAATTTAGATTTGTGCAATTATAATCATGCACTTATACTGGTAATGGTTTTAATTTATAGACTAAGAAAAAAATGCTATTTTGTTTTCTAGTTATTACTCAATATTCAGAATGGTTTTATTGGTCATAACATCATTGTGTAATACAGACTGTTGCACAGTAAGTGTTCTTAATTATTGAATTTGCCATTTTCAAGCCCCTTGCAAAATACTGATTAATTTGGAATAAGATCAATCCAATCCAAGTAATAATAAGTGAGCTACAAAATCATAGATATTCGGCATTTGGAAATCACTCATCAGTCTAAACCCATGGATTGATTTGTCTATACGAAAAAAAGATTCAGACAACGGCCGTTTTCAGAGACACATTCAAGATCATTGTCACTGTCACAATGTCACATTGTCACGACTTCATTCGACAGCTCTGAAAATCCACAAGTCATTATCGATCTTGATTTTCCATCTTTCCAATCAAATACCACGTCCACATCAGTCTAGTGCGCCGTTAATCATGCAATTTACTTTGAAGATGTTCTGTTCTTCACTTTTCTCTCACCGGAAGTGGAGTTCCGTGAATTCAGTTGTCTTTTTTTTACAATTCACGTAATGCTGCATTGTTTAGGGCCTGGTGTAATTTGTGATGTTCCCAAAGTGATAGGCAGCAAGTTGTGCTGAACAAAACTTCTAACTTCGCACAAAGAAATTCTGAAGCGAGTCAGAACCATTCTTTGACCTCGTGTAGACTTTCCGTCGAATATTTACTTGCGTTTGTTGCATTCCGTGGTGTAATCGACAAAGATTCACTCAAGTTCAATGTTAATTACTGCTTTTCTCTTTAATTATTAAACATTAAACAATGTAATTATTAACTCTAATTTCTGTTGAATTTGGTGAACAATTACTACCTAAGTTTCATGCAAGTGAATCTTGAGACTTTGTTACATAATAGTATATCAATTTTTGTGCCTAATGAGTTTTTTATAAGGGTGTTTAACGTCGCACTATTCTTCAACTAGTCTAGTGACAACTGATGGAAGATGATGATGACGATGATTGATGATTGTGAGATAATGATGATGAAGAAATGGGAAGTAATGGAAGGAAGGACGGCCGTGGTCTATTAATAGGGAGAAAATTTCCCAGTAGATATTTGAGGAAAAGCACGATAAAACACCAATCAGGAAGAACGTCCATGGGAATCAAGTCCACAAAGACCGAAAAAATGGAAAACGCATTAAAATATATGATAATTTAAGAGTATAGTAATTAATTTCCAGGAAATTAAGGTATAATTTAATTCCATGTATTTTTTTCCAGGAGTGTGAAAGATTCTGTTCCAGGATTCTTGTTAATTTCTGTAAGCATGGAAATTTATGAAATCGAAAAAGTAAAGTTTTGTGTCGCATAACAATGCAGCTGTATTTTGTATTTTGATAATATCAAAATCTTTCAATTACCGCATCAAAACGCTTCAACTGATTTCAACCCATGTATCTAATGTGACATTTTCATGGGCTATGTGCCTCAGACCTACAGTTCAATTTAGGGACCCATCGTCCAGAACCGCCTGCAGAGTCAAAATTTGCCCTCCCCCCCCCCCTGTCCCTTCTACCATAATTCCAGTGGACGCCATTGTAAAGATATTGGTTATTTGAATTCTGCAGAACTTATTATTGGATTACTGATCTACTTTCGTATAGGCTAAATATAGAGTTTTGGAGTAAATTCGAATTCTTCTCATGGAAATAGAATCGCGTACGTGTCTTATTATAGGTAGCCTACATATTTAGCAAGGTCCGGCTTCAAATCAAATGTACATTCATTGTGGCCACGAGAAATTCCATATTCTCCATTTGTTCTTCATTATTCGAACACATTCTAGAAAATAGATTAATTACAAGAAATGCAAATAAAAGATTCTTCTGTATTCGGTTAGACATTTTTGAACAGTCAAGCAACTTCTGCAACTGCGTTTTATCGGAACCTATCTTCACCAATCTAGACAAATTTAGTCTATTATTTACTATACTATAGTATACTGTAGTATATATAAGGTGCACCTTTAGTTTGAACATTTTTATGGCGAATTAATGCCTAATCTGATTCCAATTTTAATTGTTTCCATAGGTATATTATTTAATTAAGACGGTAGGTACAACAATATCCAAACGATGACATTTAAAAGTAAAATGAATATAATCTAAACCATTTTCCATTTCCGCTAACTTGTTTTATCATTCGTATTTAGGACCATCTGGTCATTCTAGTATTGTAAATTGACAAATTTTCTTCCACTCAAGATTCTCATATTCTGAAACACTCCCCTAACAAAATCTTGATAAGTTTTTTACACGTTTTTTTTTCGCCCCTCTCTATCCGTAGGCCATCTGTGCTCTGGCCCACCTGACTCCAGTCAATGAACGATGATAATATCAAGAAGGTAACAAAACCTTCCACTTCCAAGTGTTTCCTGGGAATGGGATTTAAACCCAAGTCTGTGAGAGACAAAATAGGATTTCAGTTGCCTAATGTGGTCGTACATTTGTAGCATTCGCTGCTGATAAGAAGGTTGAAAGGGTGTTTGTGGCCATTGGTCAACGTGTTTAAAAATCTGTTCACAAATATATACAGAATAATGATGCACTCTACTCCCTTTCTCTATTTCTGATAACATTTTTAAAATCTATATGATTTTCGATAATTATGAAAATGTGATTAGAAAATATTATTGGGGAAAAATACCAACAACTGTGATCGTGAGAGTTTTGATCTTGACCATCTCTTGACCCTGGATGTTGTGAATATACTTAGGTAATTGATACTTGGAAGTTGCTACTTTCGCATTTACAGGACTAACATTTTATTTAGTAACCATACCCCTGAGCTAAAATAATCATTTTCAGTATCACGGAAACTTCGAAACCTAAAACCAACAGCCTATTGACAAGAGATGAAGTGAATAAAATGATCTTTGTATTAGAGGGCAATCACCTTCGTTTTCACAACCGAGTACTCTTTTTCGTGTTTATCCATTTTAGTTCGGATATTGTAGGAGGATTTTCGTGCTGATCGTCTTTTCTTTTGATTTTTATTGAATTGTGCAGCGAGCTCTGGCATCTTTGGGAAGATTCGCATGAATGCCAGTAGATGGAATGGTTTGAAATGGATGGGGCAGTCAGACAATGTGAATCTCTTGGAAGGAAATAGCCATGAATGGATCAAAAGTAACGTGATAACTAAACTACTTGCAAACCTCTTCATTTCAAAGAAAACAGACTCGAATACAACGCCTTTTTCCACGGAGCTTACTTTTACAATTTTTTTTATGCAATTACGAAACTCACCCCAGGTCATTGCATCTTTTTTTTATTTTTTATTTATATTAGAAGCCAGACATCTTCAATCCTACAATGGCTTGTAAGCCATTTTATTCATTCCATTTCCATCCACCAAGGTCTGCGAGGGTCCAGTTGACAGAAAATTAATAATTTCCAAATTGAATAGATTTTAATAGGTATTTCTCATGTATGAATCAACCTAAGTGCTGATGATTGAATCTATATGTTAATTAGTTAACTAATTTGGTGATAATAATTTAATTACTTCTGCGAAGTAATCTTTAAATTTAATCATCACCAATCCAATTAGATGTTGGTTAGCGTGGAACCAATCAGGCGACTAAAATCGATAAAATCGCAGGATAGCAAATTATTTGAGCAGGACTATTTACTACGAACATATTGAATATTATTTAAGTTTGGATTCTTAAAACAGAACTATACACTTTTAATTGATTAATCATCCAGGTTTTAGTGAGAGTTTTATAGAAGCGTCTCTCAAGGCCACTTTCATTACGGATTGTCAAAAAGAAGAAGGTAACAGTTGTAGGTATTTAAAATAATATTTAAATTCTATCTTTCTCATGATCACAATGAAAAAGTGTGTTCCAATCCTTATATCGATCATTCTGTATGCACGCTTCAGTCTAGTCGACCAGAAGTTAGGCTACTCAACTAATTTCCTACATAGCGTAGGTATAACTCCTCATAACTACGCCATCTTATAATTCCATGCGCTGCCATTTTGTATAACTTTTGAATCCTTACTTCCCGCCTTTGAGTGGCCGATTTCTGGTCCAGACAGCAACGTCGTCTGACAAAGTGTGAGTGTGTGAGTCGATGACGATATATATTCTCTAAGATCGGAATGTACCAAGGTGGGAAGATAGTTTTCTGTGTGAAGGCTCTAAGTCCTGTTAGATGCCCCAGGCATACATGGAAGACGAAGACGAGGGCAATGGCCGCTCGAAGTCAACTCACACCGACCGCCATCACCTAACAACCGAACGAACCAATAATAATAACACCATCTACTCTGCTTCGATTGATTCGAAAAATATCAATATGTGTTGAAAGTGATATTTACTGATGATACTTATACACTCTTTTGATGAATAGATTACAAACAATTATGACATTCTAGATCTCCAAGTAGATGTAAGTGTATAATGTGTTACAAAATTATAAAATGAAATATATATAATATCTATCATTTGAAGAGTTTAGGTATGGGTAACTAATTTGATTTGGATTTGATATATACCAACTTCGTCACAAATCCCTGGACCCAACTTTTCATGATTGCGAAATATCATTTCTTTTGCATGTGGTCGGAGATCAGTCAAGGAAAGCGTAGGTATTATTTTATTTTCGCTAACCGTGTCCTGAGAGCGTTTCGGGTCACGGGCATTTTAATCTTGAATTTCAAATATATTTTTCTCAATTCAGCATTGATCTCCTCGACACATGTATTCATGAAGGGGAGAGCATATTATAATTTCATATGTATAATTTAATGTAAATAAAAAAATATATTAACGAAACAAGACACTATCATCTTTTTAGAAGTGTGTGATCTTTCCCAGCAAACACAGGAGCTCCCTGGGAGGTCCTAATATTAGGATGATGCTCCTTAAATAGGGATATCCTTACAAGGATATACTGGGGACCTCCCTGGTACATCCTAGTAAGGAGGACTCTTCCAAATTCAAGATGGCTTATTCTAAAAATGGCAACTGCCTAATTTAGGGAGGGATATCCTAAAAAAAGGCAGAATTCTTCCTAAAAAAGGCAGAATACCTCCTAAAAAAAGGCAGACCTTCCTTTTTTAGGACGGTCCTCCCTAAATTAGGCAATTGCTTTTTTTTAGGATATATTACACTAAAAATGGCCGCTATTGAAATATTTATATAGGTTTCGTTAGCTGTCAACAGAGTACTCTGCCCTTCAACTTCAATATAGATTTATGTTTTACTCAGATATCTTTATTGTTTGTTTTAAGTAGGTAAGTTTTATTATTACCAAAATCTGGCAAAAATTATAAGAGTTTGTAACAAAATGAGACACGTTGCTTTACATGATAGGACAAATGTGTATTTCCTCTTTAGTAGTTGTCCCCTGCAAGTTGTCCCTGCACTCCGATCCATATTATTTGTAGGTATGATGCATTCAAACTAAAAATGAATAAATTCCTTCAAAGAAATGAATGATAGCAGCTGATCTGACGCTGTCATGTTGGTGTTTGTTGTCGGTGTCCCGCAAGTGATGCAAAAATGCTTCACTTTTTGGTGGAGTGAGCCTATACCCCTGTCCTGTCAGCGTTGGTGTATATCTATCCGCTATCGGTCTATATATTATATCGCTCTGTCGTGTATTAAATATATTAAATAAGGCATTTTGAAAAGGCACTCAATTGTAATATCGTGGAAAATGATCTACCTAATCTAGGAAATTATGTCCTAATTTAGGAGATGGATATCCTCAAAAAGGCAGAATTCTTCCTAAAAAAGGCAGAATTCCTCCTAAAAAAAGGCAGACCTTCCTTTTTTTAGGATGGTCCTCCCTCCCCAGGATGTACCTGGGAGCCATTTAGGATCCCCATTAGGAAGCTGTGGGGAGGCTTTTAGGATCATTTTAGGAAGGACTGGGGATATCCTACATCCTTAATTAGGAGGGACTGGGGAGGTCCCAGGTACAACCTTGTGTTTGCTGGGTTGTCTTGACTATATACGAGTGCATCCTATAGGTATACCATCATGCAAACCGTTTACAAGAAGACGATGCAAGAACGATTTTTGACTGGAATTTTTTTTATGGATGGAGCTATTATGCTAATTACTTATTATAATTTACCCAAGTGTAGTTAAACTTAATTTGAACCTTCTAGCTTTCTGTTGATACCAGAATAAAAAATTAAAACTGTTTTTTTGTACTCCAAACATTCAGAATTAAATTATTTGTGCTTCGATAAAACATATTACATAAAGAACACATAAGAATGAGTGTAGCATTCTTTGATGAACTTTCACTGATACTTGAATGTTCCTCTAGTCTGACCCAAGCAAGGATTGACCGTGACCTTGATCCTGATCTCGAGGAGAGAGGATAGAAAGTACTATTCCCGTGAAGCCTCTCTTAGATCACACGAGCGTTGGATAACGGCGGCTCAAAGCTGTTACATCGATTACACGTTTAGAAAGAGAAAATGCCGACATCACTTGAAAAGTGTTACATTCGATCTTGTTTATAGCAATTTGTGTTTTTTACGTTCGATTTTTCCGTAAGCAATCGTATAAAATGAAGCATTTTATTGTTTGTAATTAATCTGTAACTTTTATATGATGATGTTTACTTCGGTTAATTCTCCGTGAGATTTTGTGTTTTTGGCCCGGAAACGCTTCAAGTCGGTTTTGGTTTTGTCATTTCATAATTAGATTCGCTATTCCATAAAACTACCTATAATTATTGAAATACAAATTCTTGGGTCTAGTTATTCGACAAATAATATTTATTTTGAGTTTATTGTTCATTATGGCTAAAACCATGTGCAAACCAATAAAAAGGTATTTGCTAAACTACGTATGTAGGTAACGAATAAAACATGCATGTAATTTTATAATTTCAAAATGTGTAGATACTGAAGTGACGTTTTGATCATTTTGATTAGGAGCAGTTTCTCTCTAATTCAACATTTCTACTCTTTCTATGGAACCTTCATTTTGATATTTTAAATAATCCGTGATGAGTTCCTTCACGTGTTATGTTGTATTTATGTTTTCAACAATGAATATGTTCAACATCGATCTTCTGAAAACTATACAAAAAAGGACTCGGGGATTTCTAAGCCTTGGCTCTCCATGTATCTGCAACCCTTATTCAGTGCATTGGTCATTTTAATCTCACTCTCACTTCTCTTCCGTCTAAACTAATCATCCAGACCACGGGATAACTTGGAAGGAAAAGAGGCAAAATTTCTTCGTCCTTAGGGATGATTTTTTCCCCGTATAAAAAGCTAAATTATTTACCCTAAGGTATGTTCGGAATGGAAGTGGAAGAGTTTATTCCTCGAGGTTTTACCTCGAAGTTTTACGGATAATACTTCTTGTTCGTAAAACTATCCCTAAATCCAATAATCTTTGACATTCATCTACTCATTTGCAAACTCGCTTTTCTGACCACTAATTGTTTAAAGTTCGGCTAAATATTTTTAATAAGTGTATGTTTTGATAGTATTTTTAAAGAGTCAATCATTACGTCAATGTTTTACTGCTTTGTTGATCATTTAGAAGCGAAATATATTATGCCTGATACTGAGAAAATTGATATATTACAGCTTATATAAAAATATAGAGAGAAATAACTTTATTGCAAAAACTGGCATTATAAAATAAATATGTTATGCGAAGACATATAACATCGACAGAAATTATAATTATAATATGATTGAATATCTAGAATTATTTGAATTAACAACGAAAGCAAAGATACCTAAATACCTAAATACCTAAGAGTATTTGATTATACAATCTACCCTCTCTCTGTTATTATAGGCTTCACCAGACATATTAGCACCTCATACGATATTATTCTTGGCGCTTTAAATGTGCTGAAAAACGTGCGGCTCACGAGGGTTAACAAAATTAACAAAATTAACAAAATTAAATTTTTGAAAACATTTTAGTGGTGGTTTTGAGATTTTTAGCAACTTTTTTGCTTGCTATCGATGGAAACATTTATTCTCAACCCAAAGCATTCTTGCTCTTTCCTTTTTTATTGATGGTACATTGATACAATTTCGTTTTCGGCAGGTAATTTTGGCACCAGCAAGGGAACAGAGGGCAGCATCCTAGCAGCATCTCTGTGTTGGACTTTGAGATTTAGTACTTACTTAGATTTGTAGTGTACAAATCTGTAGTGTAGATTTGTAGTGTAGATTTGTAGTGTACATTTTAGTGTACACCTGATTTTTTTGATTTTGTATGATTTTGATATGATGTTTTTTATTATTTTTTTCATTTTTTTACTCTTTTTTACATAGACATTTGATTTTTCTGATTTTTTTTTAAAGTGTACACTGATTTTTGTAGTTATTTACCCTTGGATTTAGCATCATATTTAGAGGTAGTAGATAGCATTATCATCATGGCAAGTTCATGAATTGATCATGCAGGTAGGTACTTGACCTAACTAAACAGAGTTCGCAATGAGCAATTACTATAAACCGATTTGTTTCCCAGAGCAGTTCGTAAACGGAAGCGTGATATCCTGATCTTGGTTTGCCGTGATTTCTAGGAACAGCTTCAGCTTTAGCAATTATTGGCCAATGCCATTTTAGTTAGTTTGTTGCTTTAGGGCAGATCATGCGCCTTTCAAAAGAAATGTTACCATGGAAACTCAACTCCATGGTCAGACATGGGCAAAATACTCTGTTTCAATGTATTTGGAATACAAGATACTGATACTTTTCATTTGGGTATCTAAAATACAAGATAGAAGATACATTTTAGAGATGTATTTAAAATACAAGATACAAGATAGTATCTTTAGATACTTCAAAAAAGATACATATAAAGATACTTTTTATATTCTTATACACATCATCCAACAGTAAAAATTTAGGGACTAACTTTCTAAATTAAATTTTAATTTGTTCTATTTGTAAGGCAACATACTTAACATATTCTTGATCGATTCAATGCGGCAACGTGTATTTTTTATGCTTGTCTGCTCTCTTTTGAAATTCTAGGCGCATAAAATGTATCTTGTATTTTAAATCTTCGAAAAAGATACAAAATACTTTAGAAATGGGTATTTAAAATACAAGATACAGATACATTTGGCTTATGTATTTAAAATACTAGATACAAGATACAAATGTATCTAAGATACGTATCTTAAGATACAAGTATCTAGATACTGCCCATGTCTGTCCATGGTCAATGCTTAGGTACACGGAATTCTGTGTAGGTAGGTAGTTAATCCTACTTGCTCCATCTTGCGGCTATTCATGAAACGTGGATGTTATTGCGACTCCATTTTGTGTCGATCATGAGACGCCGGGCACAGAAGCAACCCGCATTACATTACTTGGAAAATAATTATAAATAATTTTAATTCAGTTCTTAATATTTCTAATTTAATTTTAGTGTTTTTTCTATGTTCCTGAGAGGAAAATTTAGACAAAAAAAATCTTACTTAAAAGATGAGAAGTAATCTCTGTAATCTCATGCATAAATTCCACGTCCGCCATTTTGTACGCGATTTTCGTGGCGTCGCAAAAGTTGCAAAATACCAAACTGAGATGACAGCACTTTTTAGTAGCGGTGTACATTGAAACTAGAAATCTTCGGCTCAGTCGGTATACGGTGTTCACGTCGTTTCTAAACTCGTTTTCATCAGGAAGATGGCACCACCTGTGCTATTACGCTAACTTTGGAAAGGTATTTCGTTCGTAAACCTTCGTTCGTTTCCGTTCGGTCTTGAATAATGGTACAATGGTAACTCGCCGTACGTAATGATGTGGAGTCAGGAGTTACCAAGAAGAGTAGATGTGTGAAGTGTGTGCCGCAGAGTTGAGTCTGAGGTTAGGAATCAAGACGGCAGTTTCGTAAATGGAGTGGAAAAAAAATCGTCTGTCATATCAACTAGCTGTAGATTCATGAAGAATGGGAAAACCACCTTTTGAGTTAATTGTTCCTTAAATAGATATAAATATTCTATTGAGATTAATGTCTACACGAATAACAGCTTGTTTTCTTCAGTGTTGAGTCTTTTGTGGTCGCGCTGGAGGTATTTGAAAGTTGTAAGGACATTCACTTCAGTGGAGGGGGCGGTTCGAAAGCCCCTAAATTTTATAAAGTCTGCAGAATTACTATTGTGTCGTGTGCGTTTTCTTTGTGATTTTATAAAAAAAATTGTTGTGCGGTACTTAAAATTACTTTACGGTGCTCTTATTTATTTATACATTTTTGAGCGATCGTTTCTTCTCTCTATAATTACGTACAATTTTCATCCCTTAAAAAGGATTCTATTAAAACATTATGATATCTGTGCTTTGTCTTGAGTGGTCCTGCACCACAATAGTTCTCTAAAGTAGGGCGGCATTTGAAGTGCTAGAGAAGTGTGAACATGAAAAGTGACCGACTTTTATCAAGTTATTGCAGTTTTCACCTCTCCATTTTATGTGGTTTCTTACTTCTCTTCTTATGCAAGGTAAATATGATTGAATTTTATGTTTGAAGAAAATGGATTGTTTCAAATATACAACTTGTTGAATGTTTTCGCGGGTTTTTCATCGACGCACGTGCTTCACATGCTTTTGTTATCAGAACTGGTAGATAAGAATAATGTTGTTATACCATGCTCTTATGACAAATTGTGTTTGTGTTGGATTTGTTGTGATTTTACTAATGGTGTCGGTGGTCCAGGGTTCGATTTACTTTAAATACAAGGACTTATATTTGAGAATTATCGTGTATTTATTAATCAAAGTTGACTTCGAATTCTACGTGTCTTATTTTTATTATCAGTAATAATTAAGTCATTACTGATTTTTTTTTTTAACATTACGAAGTTTAGCAACTCACGAGATTTGTTAGTGAATGCTGATCAGTGATCAGTGATGACTGGAATATGAGGACTGAATGAATGTAACTATCCCAGAGTTCTTGCAGCACTTTTGAAAGCGATGTTTCGCAGATGAGTAATATGCATGGATTTTTTAAAAATCTTTTGATGTCACCGGTGAATGGACAAATTGTTGGAGGACTTTTTACCGATGTACTTTCCATTTAGTGAGAACTCTATTTTTTGTTGCAAAACTTGGCAGTTTACTTTGTGCCCTGTGGCTTCATCCAACCGTTTTGACATTTCAAATGAAGGCCACTTTGAACTTTACTGTTGCAATCACTTGACGTATTTTAAAGATGACACATTATGTTAATTAGTTATTACCATGATATAGTTCAAATAAACCTCTTTATGCTTGTTTTATGGAGGTGTTATAAAGGAAAAAGTGCACAGCCGTTAATTAGACCACATAATTACATTAACCCAATTAAATACATTTTGTTACTTTTTACTCTCTGTTCTATATTAGGATAATTAAACAATATGTTTACTATCTACACATTTATGAAAACAAATCGATCAAAATCATACACTTTTTGCTTTTTCGGATGCCGAATTATTTGTATCAACAAATGATTATATGGTGTAGTGGATCGGGCCCTGCAAGAAAGTCTTTCCACCCCATATATCGATCATTGGCCTTGAACATTAAGGATTATAGTCTATGCAGAGGGACATTTACATATTGAACTTGAGTGCTCATGGGATGTCACTATAATCAAGTAGGTAAATTTGCATGTTGGTTTGCTGAATCCCAATCATTCTAACTGCGCAGTGTTCATCCCAGCGGAACAACGATACTGTCGTTCGTCTTCGCATGGTATTAGCATGTGAGTAGTTCCTGATCCTCCGTCAAGTGCCAAGGAAATCCGCTCCAGCCTGATCCTTGTCAAACCATGACACCGTGAAGGTATGTCGTCGTCCTGTCGAGACCTTGGTCGATTTTCATGTTAGCCGTTGTTTTTGGCGCCGTTTTAGATTAAAAGAAGAACACGCGTTTCATTAAACCAAAACACACCGGTTCTTCCGGAGACCTGTCATTAAATCATCAAACATCAACCGTTTTCAACCTGAATCGTTTACGAAACTTTTTTATTTATTTCTATTTAGCCCTCGAAGTATCTATTTATAAGTTCAATTTACAAAATAATATTGTACACATAATTTTTCTTCAAGGTATTTTTTTTTATATATTTTTGAGCGAGCAACTACTTTGACTGATTTGACACGGACCTCTGTTTTTTGTCTGCTACCTGGAGCAATACAAGTCGCACCGTTTCACCAATCAATCTGAAATTTTGCACACATGTAAGGACTAAGGACCACCTTTTCTGTTAGGAGACCCAATTTTTTTTTGAAATCCGTTCTTTGGTTAAAATAAATAAATATCTCCTGATCGGTTGAAGAATGAAAATGGTCTTCGATAAATCTGATCGAAATCATATTTTGCATTAAGACCAACATTGTCTCTTATTTTACAAATTTTCATCCTAATCAGTTAAGAGGCAAACGGAAGCGAACGGGAATCGCACGGTTCGTCAGAGCGTTTTTTTTGAAATTTTGTCTTCCCACTAAATAATTTTAAAAAATCAGATAGTAACGACCCATTACAGCCTAATAGACTAAATAATGCCGCACACTGTAGTACTTTATGACTTCTGGTACGACTTCAAAGTGTTAAATACGATATTTTTAAATAAAAAATAATCGTATTTAACACTTAGAGATCGTAGCAGAGGTCATAAAGTACTACAGTGTGCGGCATTATTTAGTCTATCAGGCTGTAATGGGTCGTTACTATCTGATTTTTTAAAATTATTTAGTGGGAAGACAAAATTTCAAAAAAACGCTCTGACGAACCGTGCGATTACCGCTCGCTTCCGTTTGGTATTATACCTACAATGCACTTATTGAAATTTTTAATAGCTGTCAGAATGAAGTATCGCAAAGAATGTTTTTCCACTGCAACCGAATCTGATTTGCTTTAGGTACTACCAGAGTGTTTAGATGCTATTTTTAAGTTTCAATGAAAAGCAGATACCTACTTTTATGTTGATTGAGTGGATCATATTTCAATTCATAGTATGGATGTTTTTGTTTTCGTGCGTTTGGTACGGAATTCCGGGTCGAGAAGTTGCACGTACTGGTGCTCGCTCATCAACGCGTTACACTGAGCGTTTTTTCTAGTAACTTTAAATTAAATATGATTTTCAGAATTATTTGTTTTTAAAAGTTCACCAAAAATCTGGTATACGAGTAGTAAGCTTTATGAGGCATTACATTTAATTCCAACTTCTACATGAACTTGGCACGACTGCCTTTTTATTTTTTCCGTTCAAATCTAAAGAAATATGTTCGGTTTGCGATCTGACAACACGCCACTTTGCCTTGAGATTGTATAGAGTGGTCATGTGGTGAATGGACTAAATTTGCGTGCTATAATGTCAACATTTTCCAAATTATAAAATCAATAGTAAACACCCTGTTGTGGTACCATGTAAAACGTCACACAATCACTCCCGAATCTATGCATGTTGATCAGTATTTAGTAGTTTACAGTTTACCTCACTGTACCTATCACACTGTTCAGTGAAGTAACGATGGTAATCGCAATATAACAACCCTTCTGATTGCACGCATAATACAACAATAGAAATGCTAAAATATTTAGATATTTTGCTTAATGTCTTTGCTGTGTCGCTTAGTTATTATGACACATGATGATGATGATGATGATGATGATGATGATGATGATGAATACCGAGTCACCTTGGATACGACCCTTCTTGTCCCATGTTCGCTCACAACATGTTTAATTGCATAGGTGCCGAGTCATAAGTACAGGAACAATGAATTCTTGTTCACTCCATTGTTGTTATGCTAAGAATACTTGAATTCAAATGACTTTTCACAATCACTTTTAAATATGAAACGACCAAATCGTAATCTATACTAGATGATAGCTAGATGGTGTGTAACTTGGGGCTTGAAACCCGAAACGTGCCCATTTTTTTCACTTTACGCATGGAAAAATAATTTTTAGGTTGGACTGTCGATAAGTGTTAATTAAAAACTAGAATCGCTCAATTTATTTATACAATCTTGGATTCCGGAGGAGTCCCCTCTTGCCGCCCCTTGCCCCCCTGGCGCACATGACTGCGAAGGACTTCAATTAATTTAAATAATAAATCGATGAAAACATGCAAGCATCACCAGCATCTTCTTCATAGATTGTAGTTTCTGCCTTGTCATGTTTGTAGCAATTTATTAATTCCTTCGTAGCTCTCATCTTAATAATGAACGTCAGTGTGAAAAAAAGAATCAAATCGATGGTTGATTTTTGCGACGGTAATTGTTTAATGGTTTGTTCGTGACGTGAGTTCCTACCAACTGAATAAATGTTTGGAAAGTAAAATACACATTGATTCTGTGTCCGACTCCGACTATTCCAGCCTGATTCTGCTTCGGCTCATGAAGTACCTAAAGGCAGCTAAAGTAAAAGTGAAATGTAAATGTATCAACCTTGATGGAGATGTGTTTTCTTCACACTGTGACGAATAGAATCTCTATGAAGGAGACGTTTCTGTCAACATTGCTGGCGTTTCTTTTTGGATTTTTAAATTTCAAATATTTTAAAAAAAAATTAATCGCTTGTTTATTTTGTGATTGTCAATCTGTATGTTATTTTTTTGTAATTGTTTTATATTATCTAGTTTATTTTTTAAATTTTGTGATTTTTCTTCAATTCTTAATTTTATATCTACATTTTGTCTAATGTGCGCACTGATTGTGTTGTTGTTTTGTGATAGTTTGTTCGTCTTGTCCTTGAGGCTGTGGTGGATTTTCAATGTGACTCATCTCTCTATTGACTCATTTTAATTATACATAAAAAATATTTTAGTTGCGCTAATTTGGGCAGTAGGTACTAAATAATTATGTTAAACGTCTTGGTATCTATGGCAAGAGCGATTAGATCTCCAATCATTTTATTTTATTAGTGATTATGTAGTAGTGATCATCTGGGGGTAACATCCCCCCCAGATGAGGCAATTTAGTAACTTGGCACACGAAAGTATTTAATTTAAATTTGCCATTCATGGTTGGCAAAATTTGTGGCTGGGTGTGTTTTAAAACAATTCAGAAAGAGAGTCGAGAGAAAAATCGCAATTTTCATTCGTATCTCCAGCCCCTATCGTTGCTATCAGCGATTGAATGGATTTAGAAAGCTGTGATGTAAGTTGAGACAGGTGTTAGCTTGTTCATAAAGTTTCGCTTTGATTCAGTCAACATTTACCTGTCTGATTGTCACGTTTTAAGTATAGGAACTCATGGCCAGTGCATGATCATACGAAAATATTTTCTGCTTATCAATTCACAAGTCTACAGACAGTTACAGAATAATTCCACTCAAGGGTCAACATAGAAATGTTGATTCACTGGAGTACAAATAGGGTTTCTCAATTCATATTGAGATTTACGTTGTTCAAAACTTTTGGTTTGGATTAGACTTACGGGGAAATTTAAATGGAATAAACATTTTATTAAATAATCTCCAATAAATTGGCATCTATATAGAGAACAATCTTTGAATTAAAATACCGAATTTCTAATCTCTTGTATTTTTTTCCGTAGTGCGTAATTTTATGATTTCTTATGACAGTTTATTGTAATGAAACGCCATTGTATTCACCGTAGAAAGAGTTTGGCAACTCTATGGGACATTCGTCCAAAGTTACATGCAAAAAGAATTAAGTAGAGCAACGACAATGCTTTTTTAAAATAGTTTTTATAGACGTCTCGACTGTGTGGTCATTTGGCATCTGAGTAATTATGAAGATTGGGAGAGAATGATGAAAAGAGTAGTACTATGGTACAGATTGTGGTCGTATATCTTCATTGGGGAGGATCAATTTCGTCCAGTAGAAATTCAAAAACACGTCAAACTGTATATGAACCCTCAACACGATTTCAATATAATCTAATCCAGCATTCGAAACTGTCAGATTTTGAATAAGATTTAAATACCCCGCTTACACGCTCGACAGCTCACAGCTTCCACCCACTTTTCGTAACAAGAAAAATTATATGGCTTCACGTATACATTCACCTCCATTCTGATACTCTTTATGTTGAAAAAAATCGAATCTACTGAGCTGTTGGAAAGGTGATTTTGAATCGAAGGCAACTTTCTCCAATGACGGTTGAATCACTGAGCGTAAAGTGGCGTAACATCTAACACTGTTCCGTCTGAATTCCCTCCATTCTGCATACACCGAGCCAAAGACATGCAACAAGATGTCCTCTTGTGTCAAGAGTTGAAATTATGACACATAAGTTTAATACAGTTGGACGTCGAGATGGTTTGAGACGAAAATTATACCGAGGTCGTCGCATGTGAAAAGAAATGAATAACGCATACAAACTTGTTCTTTTAACCTTTAGCATGTTAATATGATACACTCTGCTGAAAGATCTTGACAAAATTAAATATATATTAAAAAAATAATATTATACCTACCTAATTTTAGGACGGCAAGAATTTAGATATTGTCAAAATCTTAACATATCTTGATTCCAATTTTTTATGATCTTGCATTGTGAAGAATAAACGAAGCAACTGACACAATCTATAGAATATGTGGGATTTTTATTTTTTAGTGTTTGTTATGACACAAAATTAACGCTTACCTGTGGCAGAATTATCATTGTACATACAGTGATTGTCACATTGTTTCAAATTAGTTTCTTCTACATCTGAAGAAGTATGTAATGTAGTCATTAATGTTTCCCCATTACAGTGTAGGGTTCTTGGATAAAGTGGAATCATCATATTTTACGTGAATCTTGAGCAACGACTAACCAAGGCCGACAATCTACATTTCAATTCAAGCTTGAAATATTGAATGAAATCAATTTGTTAACCAAGTAATAGCGTTGAACTACTAGACCAAAACCCAAGGAACGTTATTTGTCAAGCCTATTAGGTTTTTTCAATAAAATTAAGATGTGGATTATTTCTCTATGTTTCTGAAATTAAATATTCTGAACATAAAGAAAAATATTCCCCTGTAATCCAGTCAAGCAGAGAAAACCAAGAAAATTATATATATCAATCTCTCGAAAGAATCCGATAAGAAAGAACTGGATGTATTTGAATATATGAATTTATATTTCAATATTGTTTTTTTTACATACTCGACTTTTGCCACCTATGTGAATGATTGTATGAGGAAAGATAATGAAGGGGGAAGGCATCGGTCGTGGCTTATAAGGGATCTCATGCTGTATCGTACTTATTTCTCCACATTCTTTTTTCATTCTTTTTGACATTTGTACGATATTTCGAGGAATACGAAGGTCTAGTCACTCTGCCCAGTGTGTTCATCACAGTCTTTCAAATGCTGAGATAGTTCCTAACATTCTCAAACGTCGTTAGCTCAACGCGAAGTCGATGCCAAAAAAAACTTAACAAGTTGGTTCAGTGGTAATTCTCTGAACTTGCACTCCATCGGCCGGGGTTCGATTCCCGCGATCGTCTCTCCTGATTGAGGCTGTTTCGCGGTTTCTCTCAGTCGAGAGCGAGAGGCAAATGATGTGAAGGTTCTCTCCTAAGAGGTCACGACCTGAATCATCGTCGCGATGTTGTCGACCACGTGGTCTGTGTCCGGGAGGCTGTCGGCGACATCTGTGACAGCCGCACACGTGGCGTGGCGCTCATATGCTGACGACACACGTGTTAAGGTTCGCTCCTCCTTGCGGATGTTCCCATAGCGCGTTGACAACGTCACACTGTTGCCGCAGGCATCACTAGAAATCAAGGAACAATGTGACAAATTAGTTATTTTTTTTATTCGATGTTAGAATTATTTTTAATACATTGTGTGCCAATTCTCGTTTTAAAAAATTCTAAATGGTTAAATATCACTATTTTCTGACCTTGGCGTCAAGTTCAATAAAATATTTTATTTTTGAGGTAATATAATAATTTTATTGCTTCCGTAATAAACGATATATGTATATATATGAATGGTTCCATAAAAAGCTATAACCAGAATTTATCTCCGGAAAGACACCAAATTTTGGTCGCGTCATGTAAGTAAGATGATTTGAGAAAGTCAACGACGATGAAACATACGACAATTAATTAGTCAGGTCCTAACTTATTTTCCACCAATACAATAAAAAGTAACAAGTAATATACACTCATTCTCCCAACAATCTTGACGAAAAGATGTCATCCTGGGAGGTTGTATTTGTAAACAAACAAGCTTAGAATTACTAAATTTTGATGTGTTTAACAAAATAATCGCGTTTTAATGATGGCTTTGTCGAACAGTGTGCCAGTCAGCACTGGCAAACCAACTTTCCTCAATTCTCGAAAGAATTCTTTTATCTTGCACGCAATGTCATGTGGATGGCATTGGTAGCGTAACTAAACACATTATATATATATATACGTACTTGGTTCTGAAGACTTTGCTTCGTCTTTTGACGTCAATTGTTCTTCTCTGCCAATTATGACTTATTATAGTAATTCTTGAAAATCGCAGTAATACTGTCAACAAGGTGAACTTTACACTGGTTGGTTTCACAGCAAAATATTCGAGTACCACACTAAAATCTACTTTATAGCCTTCATTTTGATATTACATCATTAATTATTACAGTCACAACCCTAGACGTAGTAGAGACGTAGTACTCTACGTAGTCGTTATTATTTGATTATCTTGGCTGTACTTGAGCAATACCTGGCAATACTTGGTCAATCTGACGAAGAAAAACGGCTTGTAGAATCGATGGTTACATTTTAATTTATTTAATTGCAACCTGATGCCATGTTCCAATCAACCTTGTTGTAAAAACGTTCGGACGGTGAAATATTAAAAATGAAATTCGCTCAAAAGAGATTAGTTACTAAATTTGACCGCAGGTGGTTTATGTTGCTTAACAAGGTATCACTACCTAATACAACCATAATGTTTCTCCATTTCCAAATCATCAATTGTATTGGCCGTCATAATATTGCTGGAGTAACAGTAGTAAGTCGAACCAGTGACTGTATGTTTGCTCTAGTTAAACACTCTTTTGCAATATTGGCTTGGTTTCAAGTTGAGATCACGACTGAAACCTGTACTTCCACTCGGCCAGTTATTCTGTCCTCATCGCCATACAACAACAGTCAATGTTCTCAGCACTAGGCTCGCGAATCTAAGAATACCTACTAAATGAAAGGCTTCGTGGAAAGTACTTTGATGTTTGAAAAATTAATCAATTTTTGGCGAGTAATCTGGGGTTCTGTATACCGGAAATATGTTGGAATATAAACGGTGGGTTTGGCACGGACTTTGTTTGTTGAAGAGACTTTGACGTTTGAATTTAAAAGTTTAATTCAATCAGTCAGTTGACAATCGCATGGTTTTGAAGCAAAATTTTGGCGTATCTCCCAAAAATTTTCCAGATCACATTTTCAGTATTTTCAATTTTAATAATCACGTACAAAAACGATGTGTGTGTAAACAACTGACAATTCATCATCTTGTGGAATCTTCCACACACACCATTCCCGATTTTTTACACCTTTGAAATACCACTCACTACAACTCGACTAAAAAGAATAATAATCAAAAATATGTTTAATTAAATAATCGATTTGTAAGCCACAACACAACTCAAGTGTGAAACACGTGGTATTCTCTTGATGGGGTTTGATGGCCCTCGCCCCCGCCGAAGGATCAACCCAAGATGCTGTGAATGCGATCTCGACGCCATCATCTGTTTCACTCACACAGACTTGTTTACCTTGATACTTTCCTGGAGATTCACTAAGAGCTACTAAGACGTGGTTTTGCATATTATTGTGATCTCTACGGCCCTTCATTATTAGCGGCTTCGATGTCAGTAGTGCTACCTCCTTGGACCGTAAGTTTGTACTCCTTCACACGGTTCAAATGTTACATTGTCTCATGATGAGATTAAGAATATAAATTTAATTACTCTAGTTGTTAGGAAGATGTTAGAAAAATGATTAATCAAACTACTTTGGGTTTTCTGTATGGATAACTTCTAAAATTAAATTTGTCTGTAGTATTTACCGGTTTGATTACGTAAATCTTATCTCTAATAAGTGATTAAAACATGATCTATAACTTGAATGTTAGCCTGTTCAACTCTTTAGGCTTAGAGATTCAGTGAACTGTTCTTTTATTTGCCATTCAAGTCGACTCCCTTGGCACCTCTCTCAGCTTTACCGTTGTCCGTTACGATTTGATTATATTCTTGCCATCCTGGTCACAATCTTATTTCTTATTAGCATTCTGAATCTGCTTCGATCGTAGTTCCTGACATTAACAAATGTTCACAATATATTTTATTGAGCAAGTATTTCAACTCGACTGTTTTCAAACTCGGCTTCCGTCTGTAGGGCAACGTATTAAGCAAATTAAAACAATTGTGTGTAAAAATACGAATACCTTAATATCCTTGCTTTTTTCTTTGTGTTTCAAAGTAATACATACAATTTTATTTCATGTAACAAGGTGCCACTTTATTGTCCTCTACTCCATTCCTTCATCAATGTAAACATTAAAAAATTCCAACCTTTATGTTTTAAAAAGATTTTGCAATCAGTATAAATTTCATTAAATTACGAACCTAGCTTTAGAAAATGATTCCAGTGTTTTTTCTATTGATAACCTTCTAACTTCATTCTCTGGACAAAAGTGAAGTTCAAAAGTCGATAGGTAGGTCTACATTTCATACACAGTTTTTAAGTAGAGCTATTACTTACTGTGAGAGATGACCTTGAAATTAAACGAATTGCCATCGTGTGCATTGCAATGTATGGAATGTAGAAGTCATCAAAGGTAATGACACTGACACCGTAATGTGTTTGCGTGTTCAATAAGAAGCACAGAGTTCGAGTCTAGCACACAACTACCTTGATCGTGGTTTAAGGTGATTTCAGGAAGCTATCTAGGTAATATATAAGTATAATTTATAGGATAGTTAAAGGTGTTCATAGAACCCTTGGTGTTGTGATTTTATGGGGGAGAAAGTGGATCACAGTCCTTTTTTTGTAGAATTTATGCTTATTTTGACTATATTTCTTCTCTTCGCGTTCTCCTGCCGACTGTATAATTTAAAATTCCAGTACACATCCACATTTCGAAATCTTAAATTATTTGTATGTATTTCTATGACGAAAACATTTCTTCCCATTGAAGTTCATCGAACAAGTTTTTTGTTTAATTTGAGCAAGGTGAAATGAACTCATACACGGGATAGGATGGGAGGATCTAGGTTGAACAACAGACAATTAATCGACCCTGGTTTCGCGGATGTGAGAAACACTCCTCTCTTTTGCCGTGATGGTTAGAGCATCATGTGACTGCAGTATACACCGGCATAATGATTCGTTGAATCATTCAGATTGTCATTGACTCGACGTTTACGATTAAAAAATGTTTGTTTGAAAATGTGTTTACTGTTTTGATAAACAATACGAAGTAATAACAATAACAATACTTGCATAAAAACAATAATATCATTAGACATAGAAAAAAGGTGTGATGCTAGTTTTGATGTTGGGTAAGCTAAATTTTGTTTGATGAGAGGAACAGACAATGGGAACAAAGACAGTAGTATAACAATGGTCAATTATTCAAACGTTCAGAATAATCCTACAGAGCAAGTTTACTCAAGTTGTAACGCACTGGACTTGCACTTCGGAGGTCCATGCTTCGATTCTCGCGGCCATCCTTCCTGACTGATGTTTTTTATGGTTTGCCTCAGTCGCTACTTGTGCCACGACCAACTCCTTTCCACCGTACATCATTGCCATTTTTTATCGTCACATCCAAATCATCTCAGTTGCAAAACAATGACAATAAAAATCCGAGCTACTGAACGGCACGAATGCCAATGAACAAGATTGACGATCGATTATTCTTCGAATGAATGTCATCAAACTCATATCATTGCCTGCTGTAAAGCGTGGAGGTGCTAACCTGGTACCTGAGACTGAGAGTGTCAAGCGACTGGGCTTGCTGAGCCATCATGGCTCGTCGGGTGGTTTCTGAGAATTGTTGTGTACATCCTGCCTTGCTGCCCATGTGCCGAGGCGTCTACCGGCGAGGCACGTCGAGTGACGGCCAGGACGGAGACGGAGACGGGGATATTTTTGGCAACTTCATTCAGGAAACCGTCTTGCGGAAGTAACATCTGCTCTCATCTCGTTCTACTAGCGAGACTAGAATCGTGAACCATTTCAAATTTCTCGTAAAACAAGATAAAAATCATTGAATTTGCGTGATTTCACTTCTTGGTTTTGTGTTACTACTTACTATGTTAGTAGTTGGTGTTGGTTCGACGGTACTGGTGTATGGCCATGGTTTGATCTGTCCGGTTGTAACTTTCTCTCCCAGCCAACAATAATCCAACAGAATCAATGTAAATGACGGTATCCTGTTTTTCGAACCACTCATTTTCCGCGTAGAATTAGCAGAGTGATAGATAATACCGAGTTAAACTTAAACGGATGTAACTACAATGATGTTTCAGTTGTTAAGAGTTTGTCTGGAACAAACCATGTGTCTGTTTACGGCACAATGGAACACAATACAATAACGTTACCTATAACTAGAATTTGCAGTTATTTTAACTTCACGACTGTAGAGTAATGTGGCACAGGGGATACAAATATGTAATGCGCATTACTATTTAAAAACAGAATGTACAAGTCAAGTACGTACTATTGGTAAAGCTTCAAATCTACCACAGATATTAAATTGATAGTAAATCATTTGATTGTGCCTACACAGTATACCGAGTATATTCTTTAGTGTTTTCTTTATGCTGTCGAGTTTTTACGCTAATATTTTGCGGTACCTAGTCACGTATTTCTGACCACAATATTTACCGCGACAAACAAAACTGCTTTTAACTTAAATACTACCTTCTACCATGTGTGCCAAAACAATATAATAATCATCAAATTGAGCCTCTCTCTTTCCCCTCTCCCACTCCCTCTTGCTATGCGCTTGTATGCACATCAAAGACGCAACGGTATATGCGACTAATTTTGTATTGATAAAATTTACATTGCCAATTCGTATAGCTATGTACATTTCATTAACATCGACTTTACGAAGATAGTTTTAATATTTTCTCTGACCTCAAGACTGCCATTCGGGACACGCTGGTTCGATCCGCGACGAAGAAATTACACTTGCACGATCCTCCCTTGAGATCGTCATGTCCCAAACAAAAGAACAATCCGACGTTTCAATAAAACAAGTACCTAAGTCTAAGAAATCTAAGTTTCTTATTTTTTGTCTGCAATTAGTAATTAAATAATAATTTAGTAATAAGTGATTATACACTCAACAACTGGTTTCTATACACTCTGGTTTTCTTCAAAACATATACATCTGTCGCCTTTTACTAAAGATTTCTGTGGAGAGGAACACATGATGAGTCTATAAACAAATCATAAAACGGTATTTGAGCGAACGGATGTACTGCTGGTCAGGTTCCTTGACAATCAATCTTTGTTTTTATCAATGAAATCATAGCTCACATACTAGAGTTAGGTGACGAGCTAAACTTCATCGGATGATACTATCAAATCTTTTTCAGCCAATCCTTTTCTTTCGAATACTGTTTTATCTCATCCTAACATTGTCAGTATACAAGATATCTAAGTGTTTGCTCTCTTTGCCTGCAGTTGGTACTGACGGCCGACTTGGCCATCCAGATCCCTGGTAATCTGAGTCAGGATGGCAGCTTCTACCGCCTGGACTACTCGCCCCCGCACGGCAACCCGGCACCCAACACGTCCTTCACGTCCCGGGACATCGGGGACGTGATCCAGTTCTCCGGCGGCCTCCCAGGGACCAAGTACGAGTTCTGGCTCTACTACTCCAACTCCAGTGTCAACGACTGGCTCACCTGGACGGCGTCGATAACAACAGGCATGTGTTCATGATTTGTACGCAGCATGTGTGCACAAGATGTTGAATTGTGAAAATGATTTCCTTACCACAGACCAGGGGACTATGGGCTTTTAGCCCATCATAGGTTGTAGGATTATAGGCGATCCATTTTTTTAAAATATGATTTCGGTAATTATTCTAATTTTTGACACACTGAAAACCTGTACTTTTCTACACAAATTGTGTTTCCTACGCGAATACAGAAGTTTGGAGTGAATAAGATCACGAATTCAAACAAGAATATTGCTTGACTTGGGATTTGAGGTCAAAAAGAGTTCAAATCCAGGTAAATGAGAACTACTTGTCCACCCAATGACTGAGGAACAAAGAGGATTTGTACGGAGACATTTACCTAGTTGGAGGACAGAACACATATTGAAAATAGGTAGAGAATGTTCTGAAAACTGTTTTTCTCGTCATCACAAAGGAAACCATTAATGTTTTGACGTTGTCTTCCTTCCTACCTTGAAAGTACTTCTAATGTGAAAATTTTGTTGTTGTTTTAGATCCTGATCCTCCAACCAACTTGTCGGTGAATGTCCGGAGTGGGAAACTAGCTCATGTATCCTGGAGTCCTCCATTGATTGGACATCATTCAAGCTTCAAGTTGAAGGTAATTGTTCGGAAATTATATTAAATTTGGTATTTGCGTGATACTTAGACTACATCTTACTTTGATTTTTATACATTCTTTTTGATCTTACAAAAAAGCAAGGAATGGATATTTTATTTTTGCCTATTCCTGATTCTTGAATCTAATTTCATTAGCAAACGTTACCAAGTCGAATTAGAATGGTAGAACTTTACAATAAGTAAAATGAGTGTAAGAATAACAATAAGTATAAGTATGTTTGTTGCTCCCGCATTTTTTTAAAATACTTATTAGAACATTACATTTATTTGTTCAACTTTACAGTCAGACGATTTAACAGCTTGTTGATAAAGAAATGTTTACAGTGATTTAGAACGTTCTGTGAGATTACTTGAGTATGAACACTTTGTTTTAAATCAAATGATTGGCAACTAGGCTAGGGACAATATTTCTCCTGAAACCTGCCATCCTAAATTCAAGTTTCGAAAACTTAAAATTCAGAAGCAGGAAAGTTTATAAATTGTATGTCAACTAGCCTCACTACACTACACTACACTTATAGGCTCACTTATAGATTCTTATAGGCTCTTGATTGGTTCAATACTGCCGACGCAACATAATGGGATATTTCCTTTTGTTTTCTAGGTGCTAAGTCTATCCGAGCCGCAAGTTGACACCAAGGTGGTGACAGTAGAGGAGAACACCTTCCACTCAACTCTGCAGAATCTAACGCCTGGCGCCTCTTATCAAGTACAACTCTTCACCGAATATGACAACAAAGAGAGTGTGGCGTACACTTCGAGAAACTTCACTACCAGTAAGAACAAGGAACAAAACATTCGTTTTGCAAAAGAGTTTTGAAATCCGATTTTCATGCTGGTTTAATGAATTCATGATATAAAAAACATTTTCGACAACTAAATTAGTTGAAATTAAATTATTGATAATTTAGACATAAATGTGCTAAATAATGTATGATGTAGCTGTGCGTAATTAATTAATAATTAGTAACATTTTCTTATTTTAGTCATAAGTTTTAAGTTTATTTTAATTAAAAAGATTTCAATTATAGGTACTGTCACTAGTGATGTTCTAATTCATTAAACTCTATTAGTATGTCGCCAACTCAGCAGCGTGCTTGTTGCTGTGTCAAGTACATGTAACATCCTGTGATGCTTATTAGATATGTGTTCAGCTGCAGATTTAATCAGTGCAGACATGGTCAAGATTATGTATGCATGAGTGTTTTTGTCCCCCTACTGCAAACTCAGTACAAGTAAAATGCTCATTGGTATTGGAACTCAGACCAAAGGACCTATCTTCAAGAAATGCTCTACCAAAAGCTTTGCCCAAACTATTTGAAATGTTGATCATTAGTATTTTATGACGTAAACTTTTCACTTTCCAGAGCCCAATACACCTGGAAAGTTCATCGTTTGGTTCCGGAATGAAACAACACTCTTGGTACTATGGCAACCCCCATACCCAGCTGGTGTCTACACACATTACAAGGCAAGTATAGTATGTACTGGATGTGCAAGCTTGTTAGGATTTCAAGGGCATTGTTCCTGTATTACCATGTTGTCGAGTTGCAAAACTTTTTTTTTATATATCCTACACACATTCAATAATGTTTGATGATCAGATAAATCACTTTTATGCATCTATGATTGTATTTTAAGGGCTTGATTGATTTGGTTGTAGGTATCGATCGATCCACCGGATGCTCTCGAAAGTGTCTTGTACGTGGAGAAAGAAGGCGAACCTCCGGGCCCAGCGCAAGCTGCGTTCAAGGAGTTGGTTCCCGGTCGAGCGTACAACATTTCCGTGCAGACTGTCAGCGAAGACGAAATATCAACACCGACTACGGCGCAATACAGAACGGTGCCGTTACGACCACTGAGTGTGACTTTCGACAAGAATTCCATCACATCTTACTCATTCAAAGTCCACTGGGAACCGAGGAAAGCTATCAGCGAGTTCGATAAGTATCAGGTTAGATTTGTGTTACATACAGTATCAGAAACTTAATCATGAATTTCTGACATCTTGTCTTGAAAGTTTGCATCAATCTCAAGTTAGAGTGTAAGGACAGCTAGTTTCAATCCATCCTTCCTACAACCTTGCACTCTAGTTGTGTAAGCATTCTCAGCTGTAGCAACAATGGTCTGATGACTTGAGTTGTTATGAACGACATGTAGATAAAACACACATTGCAAAATATCTTCGCTGCAAGTAGCAGTCATTTTTTTCCAACTACTCATAATTTTTAGACCTTAGTAGTATTACATAATGCTCCTTCCATGTAATAAAAGTCAAGTTGATTAAAAATCATAGTGCTTTTGTTAATTGTTCTGATAGTTCTCTCAGCTCAGTAGATTATTCTCATCATATTGGAGATGATATTTTTAATGACAACAAATATTATATTTATAATGAAATACATTTATCAAATTGGCTTCAGTGTATTAAAAAGTCTGCATTTCTCTTCAACTAAATAATTGACACATTTCTTCTGGTGTGAAGGTAAACATAAGTGTCCGTCGGCAAGCCCCAGTGACTCGGAATCGGGACGAAGCAACAACACTCGAGTTTCACGAGAATCTGGAACCCGGCAGGACCTACCAAGTCGTAGTGAAGACCGTCTCTGGCAAAGTGACCAGCTGGCCTGCAACGGGAAATGTTACACTGAGTAAGTCAACGTTTTTACATTTGAGAAACTGCTCTTGTGGAAATGTCCTGTCCAAAGATGTGGAAGAAGTACAAAGTAGAGATGAATGAAAGTTAAAATTGCAATGTTGTCTATTTGCAGAGCCTCTGCCAGTTGTGGATTTGCGATCACATTCCGACGATGGCACGGGAATCGTTCGCATCTCATGGAGTCCAAACAACACCAGCTTCCAGGAGGAGTACAAGGTATAGCTTTGCAAAATTAATTCGTCTTTCATGAACAGAAATTTTGTGGACATACCACACACAATGTTGGATTTTTAACTACATAATTCAGCTTGCTTGATGTATCTTGTGACATCATATTCATATGACATCTCCTGTGAAAGTGGACTCAACCCTTGAGTTTGCAATGCACTGCAAGAAAAACTGAAAAGGCAATCTGCTGCCGATGGTTCATTAGTGTCTCTCTTGCAGGTGAGCTACCATGAAGTGGAGGCTCTGAACGGCGACAGTAATTCCATCACAGTTGCCGACACGAGTTGCACGCTGGAATCACTGTTACCTGGACGAAACTATTCCATCATGGTCCAGGCAGTGAGCAACCAACAAGAATCAAATGGGGCACTAATTTATCAAGCCACACGTAAGTCATCTACCAACTAATGTTGGCATATTATTTAGAATCCATTACCACTGGGAGTATTGTTCTACCTGTTTTTTTAGTTTTTTTGATGTTCTCTTTTAAAAATTTATGTCAGTTCAAATGAAATTTGATCTTTGAAAATGTATGAATATGAATTTCATCAAATGTAAAATCAAAATGTCCAAACATATTAAATATCAGCAGTTGGCATCGAAATATAAAAAATTAAACCTCAACTTACTACTACTATAAAGGTTTAGTATAATGAAAGGATTTGTAAGATAATGGAAGTCGCATCTTTTACATTTTCAAACTTTCCAGGAACCATGATTCTTTTGAAGTTTACGCTCTATACCCCTGTGGCAATTGTATCCATACTATTAAGTTTATGTACAGATATTTTCTCAAAAACACATTTCATATCTCTTAGAAAACGCAATATTATTTGCTTGTCTTTTTAGGCCCGTCTTCACCGATTATTGAAGATCTGCGATCCATCCCAGGAGGTTTAAACATCACATGGAAATCCGATGTGAAGACTCGTCAGGAGAAGTTCGAGGTCACGTACGAGAGAAACGACACTCGTAAGTCTTCATCCTTCAATATTGCTGTCTTCTTTTCATTTGTATTTATATAGGGTCTTTCATGCCTTCTCAGTTATTATGTCAATATAGGTAATGAATATAAGAAGGGGTTTTAGGGGAAGTTTCCTAAATTATATTTATTTTACCTACTGAGCATGTAATAATCCGTTAATGTTATTCTGAATGACAAAAAAATGGCTCTTCAGACACATTTTTTTGAAATTTGGTAAAATTGTTTTATCTGTTTTATCAGTAATCACTAATCAGTATCTGAATGTGTATATATTTGACGATGCCAGTCTCTGATGAATTGTTATTACCTCTTTGACACAGGTGAGAGTGTGACGACAATTACGACCGAATCACACCTGCTTCTGGAGGATTTGTATCCTGGTGCCGGGTACAACGTCAAAGTGTTTGCCATCAGCCACGGCCTCCGTAGTGAGCCACACGACTACTTCCAAGCTGTCTGTAAGTGTGACTGCCAATCTGATTTAGAGTATCATTCGTCCACTTCTGTATATTCATTTGTGTTGTTTTGTTTCACAGATCCCAACTCTCCAAGAAATCTCACTCTGGAGAAAGTCACGGGCAACTCAATCCTTGTGCGCTGGGAAAGACCAATCAAATCAATTTTCACTGAGTTTCTTATTAGGTAAATACAGTTATTACAGTTCTTGCAGAAAGTTAAATATTGCCCGGAAATCTGTCAATATTTTATTTGTTGTATTGGCTCGGTAGATACATGAGATTCAAGTATGTATTCTACATTTGATAATTATTTATGATAGTTTTGCATCAATCGCGTTTTTGATTTCTTATGGATGGGTAAACACCATACAAAATAGGTATTTTATTTTTAGGGCGAAACATAAGTTCCTTTTTTATTACAGGCATGTCTTCCATTTATAAACCGAATGAATACCTACGTAATTTAAATAGATTTAGACAGTGCTAGTGGACTACACCGATTTGAACCAAATGCTTTTCAGACAATTCTGCAGTAGATATATAAGAAAATATCCTTCATTAGAAACATATATTATTTTTGTCAAAACTGCAACATTGTTTTAAAAATATATATCTTTTTGTTTCCCTTACAAGTGTATCTAACAATAAAACCTCATGTTTCAGATATCGCACTGACGAAGAGTCATTGTGGTCAAAACTGCCAACCGTGCGAGAGAATGAAGCAGAAGTGGCAGACATGACACCTGGCGAGAAATACATTATTCAAGTAAATACCGTCAGTTACGGCGTCGAGAGTGTCCAGCCTTTACGACTCAATCACACAGTCCGTAAGTACATTTGATCTAGATTATTTGACTAATAGTCCAGTGTTAGACACTGAAAATAGCACTTGGATATTTGTAGCTAACTTGAATTACACTTTCATCTTTTGATAAAATTTACCATTGTTCATCAGTTCATCAGTCATAAAATAAATTATCATTGTGAACAATCTTGAATTTCAGCCCTAGTAACTAATGCACAAAATCTTTGTCTAGGTCCCAACCCTGTGACAAATATTGCTCCACTGGTGGATTCTTTGAATGTGACACTCGAATGGCCACGACCGGAGGGTCGTATTGAGCGCTATCATGTTAGTTGGCGGTCGGAAGAGAACTTGGAACCCATTCACATCAAGAATGTCACCGAAGCAACAGTGACGGGCGGCGAAGGCACCACAGTCCGTGTTCTTATAGGTGACCTCGTCCCGGGTATTCTCTACAACATGGAGATATTCACAGAATCATATGGCCTCTTTTCGGACATCACCAACTTTCCTACAAGAACAAGTAAGTACTTCTGATAACTCATCATAATACACACTGGCTGAGGTTCAAACATATTTTATGTAATTATAAAATTACATTATGTAATGTAGTTATAAAATAAGGGAGAAAAGTAATGCTTATTGCCATTGGATAAGGCAGCAGTACAAGTGCTAAGACATTGAGCAATGGATCAGTAGTTGGCATGGAGATTTAATGGTATTGTTATTTTAGTGCCCCTGATCCAGTCCGAGGTGGTTGTGGTCAACGATCCCGGCAAGACAGATGAGTTGTCATTGAGCTATACACCGACGCCGCAAACATCTTCTCACTTCGACAAGTATCGGTTCACTCTCTCCGATCCCAGTGTGCCCATCAAAGAGAAAGGCGCCAATGACTCAGACAAGAGAGTTTTCTTCACGGGACTCACACCCGGTCGGCTTTACAACATCACAGTTTGGACCGTTTCTGAGGGCCAACTCAGTCAGCCTCTGCAACGTCAGGATAGGCTTTGTGAGTACAATATCAATATAATAATAAATTACAAATATCCTTACTTTCTATTGAACTTGATACTCTTTTATTGTACATTCATATAAGAATTAAGAAGTGTTATATAGTGAGGGTATATAGTGAAGATTCAGCTTGATCCAACTCTCAGTTCTAATTTTATAATTTTGTCCTTGCTTGTCTCTCAGATCCTGAGCCTATCACTGCAATCAACGCTACTCATATCACTGGAACGACAATAACATTGACGTGGGACATTCCTCGTGGGGAGTACAACGCCTTCGAGGTGCAATATCTCAACGCGGAGGACGTTCTCATCCAGAACTTGACGTTGCATGAGTCTTTGACATTGACTGAGCTGAAGCCACATAGAAACTACACATTCACAGTGGTCGTGCGATCAGGCACAGAATCGTCAGTGCTACGTCGCTCATTGCCAGTGTCAGCCATCTTTGTAACGAGAGAGTCGAAGCCAGGCAAGGTGAGGATTCTTTCGTCATTGAGGTTTAGAGTGTGATTGTCATATTAATATTCAACCTATATTTTTAGCAATATTTTTTAGTATGAGGCTTTTAACATAAAGATAAAAGAAGTGAATATACATATACCAACAAATGATAACAAAAAATCACTAGTTTTGTAGTTTTGTATTAGGAAATAGTACTATGACTTCTCGGAGGTACTACCATTTTTTTCAAAAATTCTTTGTTGCTATACCTGGTGCTAAAACATAAAATTCAATATGTTTCTTAAAATACTTGTATGTAAGTGATGAAATTCAAGAAAATATGAACTGTACGAATGATCATTCTTGTCGTGTTGCTGCAGGTCGAGAAGTTCCATCCCGTTGACATTCAACCGAGCGACATCACCTTCGAGTGGGCCCTGCCCACTAACGAAGCCAACGGAATCATCACCAGGTTCCGCATCTCGTATGGCCTTGACGGTTCAACCTACACTCAAGAAACAGAATTCGAACCGTATGAGTTGCGTGGCCTCCTCAAGAATCTAATGCCGGGGAAGACATACATATTCAACATTCAAGCAAAGACAAGTATCGGCTATGGGCCAGAATCTACTTGGAAACAGAAAATGCCAATTCTAGGTGAGTTGTATTTCTTGCAGCCTGTTTGCAGAGCAAGGTAAATTTTGGGTGTTGATATGTTTTGTTATCCAGATCCTTCAAACTGCTATTAAAAATATGTCCACATCCAAATTATTTCTAAGAATATCTTGATCTGATTTGCAGTCAAGAAAATAATATGGTGAAAGGAAGTACATACCGTAATAACTCATGTATGAGACATTTATGTCAACATTTTTTGAGGAAAATATTAAGATTACATTATATGCGTTTTTAGTACCATCTTTAAGACTAATATAACATTTTATTTTTAACTTTGCATTTCTTCTTGAACACTTGGCTAATGCATGATATGGTACCTCTTCCAGCACCACCGAAGCCTCCGAGCCAAGTGGTGCCAACAGAAGTCTGCCGAAGTACGACCACCATACAGATTCGGTTCCGCAAGAACTACTTCTCGGAACAGAATGGCGCTGTGATTGGCTACACCGTGATCGTAGCCGAAGATGACAGCAAGAATGCATCCGGTCTGGAGATGCCTAGTTGGAGAGATGTACAGGCTTACAGTGTTTGGCCGCCATATCAGGTACATTATAACTCTGGCACAGGTCTAGTTCTTCTACATTTACCTTGCATTACTGTACCTTACCTGTGTACTACGGTCCGTGCAGATCTCTGGCCTCCTCTACTCCTCTTCACATGTTCCGATCCAGTGCACGCCTCCTCCGTCCTCGCACATCGAGACTACTTAGATCTTCCTTCATGTGGTCCAGCCATCTGTTGCATGATCAACCAAGGAGTCACCACCCTTCTGGCTTTGGCTGGAACGACTTCCCCTTTCCTCTCGCATGCATTTGTGTGGTCGGATAAGTGCAAGGCAGAATCATCCTGAATGTTGTTTGTTAGAGAGTAAGTCAGCAGGCTGATAGTGATATAATATGTTTCTTTGTTTAGGTCATGGAACCCTACTATCCTTTCAAAAACTCCACTGTTGAAGATTTCACAATTGGAGGTCATAGTTGTGAAGGTCACACACCAAGTTACTGTAATGGACCTTTGAAGGCAGGATCGACGTACAGGGTGAAAGTTCGAGCTTTTACCGCCCTCGATAAATTCACCGATACATATTATTCATTCCCAATACAAACAGGTAAGAAGAAATATAATCAAATTAAACAGAGTAGTCTATGTTTGTGTATAATTTCTTCTTTGTATATGCATCTTAAATTTTTCTAAGAACATGTTATTTGTTGTCCTAAACTCAACCCCTATGCCAACTCAAACAAAATGTGTAAAAACCTTTGTATATATAAAAAGAATGGATGAAGAAAGATCTTGCAACTACAATAATAATCAATTATTATCAAATTGTGTGGGAAATCTTACATGAAGTATATTAAATTCTTTTTAAATCAGCAGCCGTGAAAGTGAAGTGTAACATCAATCTCAATTAATTGATTCATCTACTCATTGCATCACTGTTAATGTTTGGATCCTGGGTTTCAGATACGGACAACACTCCAGTGGTGGTCGGTATCACCGTTCCTCTGGCGCTGCTCCTCATTCTCCTTCTAGTTATTCTGCTAGTGCGTAGGCGACGTAATGCTGGCCGAAATGCAATGGATGCTCGGCCAAATGACACAATGTCACTTCCAGACAGTGTTATTGAGACAAGGTACAGTAACAAGGTTTTTCTTTGCTTATACCTTGTTTTTATATTATATTATGGTGCCTTTAAAAATTTTTAAACTCCCTGAAGAACTAGATTATGTGTACTTCAAAATAATGAAGAAGGTAACTTTCATATCATTGACATTTAATTCTCAATTATTATACTCATATTAGTAGGTATTTTTTAATGAAATTATTTATTTATGAATGAAATTGATTTATTTATGAAATAATAATGAACTAATGATTTAATGAATGATTTAAAAATTGTGTGAAAATTACATATTTTGGTATGTGTTTAGAATTACGATTGTCTTATGATCTCATAATTGCTTATTCTTTCCTTGAAGCCGGCCAATTCGTCTGGAGAGTTTTGCCGAGCATTACCGATTGATGTCAGCGGACTCAGACTTCCGCTTCTCAGAGGAGTTTGAAGAGTTGAAACACGTGGGAAGAGAGCAGGCTTGCTCGGCAGCTGATCTCCCGTGCAACCGGCCGAAGAATCGGTTCACGAATATCCTACCTTATGATCATTCCCGGTTCAAGCTGCAGCCGGTTGATGATGAGGAAGGATCGGATTACATCAATGCTAACTATGTGCCAGTAAGTTTCATTTACAAAATTAGTTGTTCATTCAGTTGAATACAGAGAAGAACCTAAACACTGCTGAAAATTTTAACATTAGAGAAAGGGTAGAGTCCATTGCTTGAGAAATCGAGTAATTACCCTTAAAAATCTAAATTTACAAAGATGCAGTTTATTTATGTAAAAGCATGTGAAAGGGTATCGGTCCGCATACTGTATCACTCTTTACCGCATTCCTGATTTATTATTTAATTTTTTCAAATGATCGCAAACCTACTAGAAAGTAGAAATGGACTCAACCGTTCGTCTAATACATGATTTTAGATCTCTTGACAGCAAATGATTATTGTTTAAATGGTTTCTCTACCATAAATAATTTGTAGTGTGTAACACAACTTCTTTTTCTCTCCAGGGTCACAGTTCGCCACGAGAGTTCCTGGTGACTCAGGGACCGCTTCACTCGACGCGCGACGACTTCTGGCGCATGTGTTGGGAGAGCAACTCTCGCGCGATCGTCATGCTCACTCGGTGCATCGAGAAGGGCAGAGAGAAGTGTGAACACTACTGGCCCTACGACACGTTGCCAGTTTACTATGGTGACATTTCCGTCACGATACTCAACGACAGTCACTATCCTGACTGGAGTATTACAGAATTCATTATGTGTAGGGTAAGTTTACATAGTTATACTTTTTTTAATATTGTAACTGATACAAATTCATGAAAAAAATTCTAGTTCTTGAGAGATGTTCCCAGGAGTTTTTATTTTTTTTATCCTGATTTTAAATTTTATATACAAAAAAAATACCTAGCCTGAGCCATATTTTTATATTTTACTTTAAATTTTCGCTGACCTGTCATAAACATTGTCATTTTCTTAACTTTGAATTAAACTAGACTCACTCACTCTTTTTTATCTTTATCCGAGGTCTATTAATTCTGTTTTAAGCACCCACGTGTTTCAAATGTAACAACATTCTATCATATCCTCTGTATGTTTGCATTGGGCAATAATGAACATTTTCACAGTAATATATTACTTACTATTAATTCTAGTACACTGTACATACTACGTATTTACTTTGACCAGCCAGTTTTCACATTTTATTTAATAAATTTTGTGTTTTGGTGCTTTAAAAATACAATTTTGTTTAAAATATGGTGACATTTCCGTCACGATACTCAACGAAGCTTAACACTGTCTGTAAATACCTTCTGGGAAGGCTGTTTGCTGATCAGTGATTAATTGACATTTGTGTATTTTCTTACGCTGACTACACAGGGGATGTACTAACAGGTATTGGCACTCTATATTTCTCATAGAATTTTTTAAATCAACTGACTTGAGAAGATTTCTGCTAATTTGGGGATGTTGATAAAGGCAAAACCCTACCTTTTCATTAGATGTTTTGGTTGTGGAATATGAAATCTTCTTTAAATAGTCTAATGTTCTAAATTGAACATCTAAATATGTATATCTGTTAGTGATGTTATTGTTTCTACAGATGTTGTCTAAATGTTACAGGGTGATGTGTCCAGAGTTATGCGTCACTTCCATTTCACTACTTGGCCAGACTTTGGGGTGCCCAGTCCACCTCAAACTCTGGTACGCTTTGTTCGAGCATTCCGAGAACGAATCGGGGTCGAGCAACGACCTATCGTTGTTCATTGCAGGTAAGAACATTCAAATATTTCAAGCAGTGCAAAGATTACATTTTGCATGACTTCAAAATAAGTTACCTATGTAGGTTGTAAGGTTATTTTATTTGATTACCTTCATCCTTAAACACTTAAATATGTGTATATGAACACATGAACAGTGAACACCTTGTACAAGATTTAATTAAAATTATGGTCCAACTATACATTAGTTACATGACTGCGTTGTACCCCGATTATTAATAAAAGTGAATATTAAAAAGTCGTAGACATCAAGAAAGATAATTAATAATGGCACTCTTATAGTCACAGTGCTTGGGATATATATGAAATAATTACTAAAACAGATCTTTTTTTCTACCCTTACTAGGTATGCTTTTCCTGAACAATAAATTAATAACAAAATATTCAGATGATTTAGACTAATGACAAACAACCAGTTTCTTGTAAAGAGCATCTACATTGCTTCAGCTATTTTCAGCATGTAAATAAGGCTTTTGGCATTTTTCATTAAACAATGTCAATTTCTTTTTCCAGTGCGGGTGTTGGACGTTCAGGAACGTTCATCGCTCTTGATCGACTGATTCAGCAGATATCAATAGTCGATCACGTCGACATATTCGGCATCGTTTGGGCGATGCGTAAAGAACGCGTCTGGATGGTGCAAACGGAACAACAATACATATGCATTCATCAGTGCTTATTGGCTGTGCTTGAAGGCAATGAAAATGTTGGCCCACAAAGAGAGATCCATGACAATCAAGGATTCGAGGGTAAGACCTGTTTGTGTTGTTCTTTTTATGTTAATATTTGGCATGGTCAGATTTCTGTTAAGTTGTGACCTACATATGTTTTTTTTATAAAGTTTACTTATGGAATCCACCACCGTAACATTTGGGTTTTGTTCTAATTTGTTGAAAATCCTCTATATTGTCAATTAATATATAATATTATAATATAAGTACACGGGTAGTTAAATAATAAGGTAAAAATGCAAGTTCAACATTTCTCAACAATGCCCTTCTGTAGGTACAAGTGTAAGTACACTTGGTCCAGAGAGTTTCCAATTTTTTCATCCATTCGGAAAAGTAGCTTATGTCCAACACTTCAAAATATGAATTGAAGGCAGAGATGACATGAATTAGTTCCCACTGAGGCAAATTTTCTATTTTTGGAAAATGAAAAAAGTCTCACTGAGCCAAGAATTAATTTGAAACTTTTTGTCATTGCGAAGGTAATTTGCCATTGTTGATGGGTCATCTCCACCCTCTTTATTTAAAAACTTTATTTATTTCATCTTTGTTTAAAAAACAAAGATGGCGCCCGCGAGTGAACGGAGGTTTAACAGCTCCACGTTTATTAACACGAAGTACAAGAATCAACGATATCCGATCACAAATGAAGTCACCCAACTAAACAATGGACAATCAGGTACAATTTACACTAATAACTATCAACATAGACGGCAAGGACCAGGCCGAAATAACAATACAAATGTATGGCACAGCAGGGTCGCAGGGACCAGCCAGGCAAGGCATGAGCACGGCACCTCTGAACCTGAATCTAAATGTTCAAACACAACAATTGTGGAAGATCAGATAGACAGAATTAACAAGCTGATAACAGAAGTAGAAATGCTTAGGACATATATAAAACGCAGGTGCAGTAAATGCAAAATTTGCACCGTAGCATTCGAGCATAACACTACTTTACCGACCGCGCAGCCGCCGACATATCCACCGATACAAGCGATGTTAGTGCAAACAGATCCACCGAGGGCGCCACCGAGTGGGACAAACTCAGCAAGCTCTGCGCAGTCGCCGACACAACGGCCAATGACTGCACTACCGGCTTTTCCAGATGCACCATCAAGCAGGGGAGGCTGCGCAACAACAACACGGGCTGTGACGAAACTAAAAGTAGTTGCAGATAGCCACGGCAGGGGGCTAAGGGAACATGTAAATAAAGTCATCAATAAGAAAGGAGGAAGCCCAAGTATATGTGTAGAGAACATTTTTAAGCCAAGTGCCCAATTCGAGGAAATAGCAAAACCCCACGAATGGCAAAACAACACTGAAAAAGACAACATAGTGATCATTGGGGGTACGAACAATATCCCAGACAAGAACGTAGACGCCATCGCAACAGCAATACACGAAATTGTAAAATCAGAACCTAGACCCCACGTAACGATAGTCAACATTCTACACAGACATGATGTCAAGAACAGCAGTGAAAGATTGAATATACTTATAGAAGCCACTAACAAGAAGATCGAATGCCTTGTAGTAGAGTGCAAGAATCCAAGGATAACATTTCTAAAAACAAATGCAACATTCACGAAATCCGACTATACTAGAAAAGGTATTCACCTGAACGAAATTGGTAAAGAGAAACTAGCAAAAGAAATAATCGCCCACATCATGAAACAAACCATAAACATAAAAAAGAACACAATGAGTATGGGAAAAAAATTGCACGAGAGGAACGACAATATATGCCTCCTGACGAGATCGTACAAGAGCATAGAGCTCAAGTACGCCCTGGAAATGGCTCGCCTACCCCCACCCTTATGTGGGTGGGTCCAGCCAGTACCACTACATGACAACAACCTCAGTGAAGATTTGTTACCTGCGCCTGTACCTGACGCAGCAGAACCGGTGCGCAGCCCAGCTGTGCTGCCTGACGCAGCGGAACCGGAGCGGAATCCAGCCGTGCTGCCTGACACAGCAGAACCGGATCGTAGCCCCGCTGTGCTGCCTGACGCAGCAGAACCGGTGCGCAGCCCAGCTGTGCTGCCTGACGCAGCAGAACCGGAACGTAGCCCCGCTGTGCTGCCTGACACCGCGGAACCGGAGCGGAATCCAGCCGTTCTGCCTGACACAGCAGAACCGGAACGTAGCCCCGCTGTGCTGCCGGACGCAGCAGAAACGGAACGTAGACCCGCTGTGCTGCCTGACGCAGCGGAACCGGAACGGAGCCCCGCTGTACTGCCTGACGCAGCAGAACCGGATCGTAGCCCCACTGTGCTGCCTGACGCAGCAGAACCGGTGCGCAGCGCAGCTGTGCTGCCTGACGCAGCAGGACCGGATCGTAGCCCCGCCGTGCTGCCTGACGCAGCAAAACCGGAACGGAGCCCCGCTGTGCTGCCTGAAGCAGCAGAACCGGAACGGAGCCCCGCTGTGCTACCTGACGCCGCGGAACCGAAGCCGAATCCAGCCGTGCTGCCTGACGCCGCGGAACCGGAGCGGAATCCAGCCGTGCTGCCTGACACAGCAGATCTGGATCGTAGCCCCGCTGTGCTGCCTGACGCAGCAGGACCGGTGCGCAGCCCAGCTGTGCTGCAGGACGCAGCAGAACCGACCCCGGCCGAGGACGCTGATGCCGAAGACCAGAGGGCTCCGGCCGAGGACGCGGAAGCCGAAGACCAGAGGGCTCCGGCCGAGGACGCGGATGCCGAAGACCAGCAGACCCCGGCCGAGGACGCTGCGAGGACCATCAACAAACCATCCCAACACAGGTTTCCAAAAAGGGATAGGAAACCAAAAAAATCCTTAAACCTTTGACACACAGAAAGGGGCACAGATATACATAATAATAAAAATAATAAAATAAAAAGAAACAATAATAAAGTCAACATATTTCATCAAAATATTCAATGTCTAACGAGCTCACATAATAGTCTTGAAGTTTTTCTAGATAAAGAAATTGAGTCCGGTAATGTAATCGATATTCTCTGCTTATCAGAACACTGGCAAAAAATAGACGATATAGAAAAGATAAATATTCATAACTTTAAACTCTGCAACGCCTTCTGCCGTAGTGTATTTCGACATGGAGGGACAGCCATCTATATAAACAACAGAAATCATGAAACTGTAAATCCGAGGAAGGACATCAATATTGTTAGCATAGAAAAAGATATTGAATTGACAGGTGTAGAAATGAAATTGAGCAACAACAATAACATCATAATAATAACACTATACCGCTCACCAGGGGGTAATTTGCCAAACTTCCTCAACACTTTAGACACACTTCTTCAAAATCTTGCAATAGAGAAAAAAGAAATTATCATCTTAGGCGACTTCAACATAGATTTTAATAAAAACACACGGGTCAGGAGGCAACTAACTAGTCTTCTATTAACACATAACATTAAAACAACGATATTTGAACCAACAAGAATAGACCCATCCCACAATTCATCATCGACACTAGACAACATAGCCACAAATATAAAAAATGAAAAGTTCAATACAAAAGTAATAAACAACAACCTCTCAGATCACTTTGCACAACAAATAACTTTATCAATGGATCCAATAGAAATAAATCAAAAAACATTTATGCGTCGAAAATTTGATGACAAAAGCATCACTGCCTTTAAGGAGAACCTTAATGAAATTAACTGGGATGATGTCTACAACGCCAAAACACCGGATGATAAATGCAATACTTTCGAGCAACTCTTTAAGACTACCTTTAACAATAGCTTTCCAGAAAGAAAAATAAAAATAAATACCAATCAGAAAAGGTTGTCCTGGTTAACTACAGGAATTAGGATATCCAGCAAAAATCTGAAGTCACTGTACAAAATAAATAGACACTTCAATACCCCAAAAACTAATCTTCAATACAAATTATTCAAGAAAATGTACAAAAAAGTGATAACAGCAGCAAAGAATAGAGACATTCAAAATAAAATAAATTCCTGTGAAACGAGCACAAAATCAAAAAAAATATGGGAAGTAATCAACGAACAAACAAACAATAACAAAACTAAAAAAGATGCAAATATAAAAATAGAAAGAGGAAATAAAATTATTAGCGATCACAATGTAATTGCAAATGCCTTCAATGAAGAATACGCATGCATAGCTAAAACACTAACAAAAAACATGCAAACGAGTAAAAATGCATACCAACAATATTTGAATCCAAACAAATTCTCACAAAAAACGATATTTCTAAGGGAAACTAATGCGCAGGAAATAATAATGCAAACAAAGAAGTTAAAAAATAAGCACTCTTTCGGCATTGATCAAATACCAACATCCCTAATAAAAAAATGCATAAAGTCCATCATTACTCCCCTTATAGACATATTCAACTCCTGTATAAATAGTGGCATCTTTCCCAACAAACTTAAAATATCAAAAATTATCCCACTTCACAAGAAAGGGAGGAAAGATAACATCAGCAATTATAGACCAATATCCCTGCTCCCAGCCATATCAAAAATTCTGGAAAAATTTTACACCTAAGACTCACCTCATTCCTTGAACAAGAAAATATACTGTCTAACAAACAGAATGGTTTCCGACAAAAAAAGGGAACATCCGACACCATAAGCAATTTCATTGAAAATGCAATACACGGAATAGAGAATAGAGAACTTATCTTAGGAATATTCTGTGACCTATCGAAGGCGTTCGACTGCATAGATCACAGAATATTACTAGATAAACTAAAACACTATGGAATCAGAGGAAAAGCAGAAGAGCTCATTAGGTCATACCTGTCAAACAGAGTTCAACACGTGGAAATCACGACTTTTGACGCAAGGAACAGGGAAAAGAAGTTCCTCTCAGAGCCCGAAGCGATAACCGCCGGCGTACCCCAAGGGTCAATTCTAGGGCCGCTCCTTTTCAATGTATTTATAAACGACTTGCTAGATGTAATAAATAACGCAGAGCTGTTTGCTGACGACACAAGTATTATTATTAAGGGCATAAATCGAGACACACTATTATCAAACGCAGAAGCAACAATCGCCAAGGCCACTACTTGGTTCAGCGATAATAAACTAATACTAAATTCCAGTAAAACAAATTTTATCCATTTTAATAGCTCAAATAAAACACGAAACATTTTAATAGGAAACATAAAAAACAATATCGAAAATACAGAAATATCACAAGTAGAAGAAACTAGATTTTTAGGATTATTAATAGACAATAAATTAAACTGGAAGGCTCACTGTGATAATCTAGAAAAAAAGCTAAGTTCCTCCTGCTTTGCACTAAAAATAATTAAACAAACCACGAACATAAAAACTGCAAAAATTGCTTACTATGCAAATTTTGAGTCACACAATACAAAACATATATTCAAAATGCAGAAGAGAGCGGTAAGAATAATATTGGGACTTAGAAATAAAGACAAAAATTCATTTGTTAAACCACACTGTAAACCGCATTTCATAAAACATAAAATACTTACCCTCTATAGTATATACATTTTTGAATCATCAGTAGCCATTAAGAAAAACCTTCTTAATCTAACTCAGAACAAGGACATACACACTCACAACACTAGACAAAGAGAAAATGTACATGCAACAAATCATAGGATGAAACTAACACAACAAAACTCAAATTATGAAAAGTTAAAATTGTACAATAAATTACCTGTAGTCATAAAGAATGAAGAAAACTTAATTATATTCAAACATAGACTTAAGACTTATCTTGGAACTAAAGCATATTATTCCCTTAAAGAATATCTAGACGATTAACTTCAAACATTGTTCCAAAGACAATATTTTTCTAGATTGCTATTTATCTTCCATCTATGCATGTTCATTCTAAATCTATTTTTAAGAGAGTGAATTAATAATTATTCCTTGCAGTATTCTGTGATAAAGATAGAAAAATTAGATATCTAGAAAATTAGATACCTAAATATTCCTAATATTAAGTTCGTCCGTATCAACTGTTATTGTTATGCATTGTATTACTAATTAATTACCATTTAATAACAATAGTAGTAGTAGTAGAAGTTGTAGTAGTAAATAGAATATAGAAGTGCAGTATAATGTGATTCATCACTTATACATTTCCACATACCCTAAACATGAGAGCTTGCTACTCAAGGGTCATTGTTTTATGTACCTACCTATGTAAAATAATTGGAAATAAAACTGAAACTGAAACTATGCATCTTGCAGCCATTGACAATTAAAGCTACTTTTCCGAATGGATGAAAATATTGGAAACTCTCTGGACCAAGTGTATAATTCTAAATGATGACAATGTTGAACAACCTACTCTCCTATTACATGCCCCCTTTGGCAAAACATTGGAATTCAATTTTATATCACTCCAATTGCATTCTAAAATAGATTAACTTGATTCATTGATTGAAAAATTGCTCCATTTATTTTTTGTAAACAAGTTTTTTACAAATTCAATTGCTATAATTCATTGCCTTCATACCTATCTACTCCAGTTTGTGACATTGAAGTGTGTCATCCCATCATTCCAATATGGATAAAATAAGTTGCAAATGTCCTGCTGGTGTGGCCTTTGCATTGTTGTTTTGTATGTAAGCCCTTCTGTCACCCACATGCTTGGTTTCTGGAGTGAGTTATGAAATTATGACTCTTCTTTGGCATATCTTAGCGTAAGTCACATGGTGTTCCGGTGTTGGATACGTTTATTGTAATATTTGTAGGAAAGAATGCAGATCGAATGGACTCTGAGACTCGAAATGATTTCGATGAGAAGAAAAGATGACTAGAAGCATGCCGAGATTGTTTATCTCGGTGTCGGTCATGGTTTGCAGCGGTAAATAAGTCGCACGCACTTTGCCTATATATTGATGCACAGCATTTTGGTGCTTACTGTATGTGTTGTGCTTGTAGTATTAGAGAATGTTTATCGTTATGTTTGACTGTGCTTTTCTCAATATCATTCAAGTTTCTCTAGATTTTTCTCGAATTTGTTTACAGCAGAATAATATATTTATAGGAACTAGATAGTAGTAGTGATGCCATCGGGTACCCGGGTACCCGGGTCAGAACCGGGTAATGGGAGACCCGGGTTACACTCACAACCCGCGAGTAGTTAAAAAAAAAAAAAAAAAAAAAAAATTTTGATTAAATTTTGTTTTTTGTTGCGCCAATTGAGCAGGGGAGTATACAATCAAGCCATTCCTCTCTCCAACGGGAATCATCACGCTAATTTACCCCTCCAACACCACTCTGGTCCCCACTCAGACAGTGCGGCACCATTTGCTGCAGTCCTATTTTCAATTGTGCTATTTCCATTGCGCAACAATACCTTAAAACTCAAAAGGTATACTGTTTATTCTTCCATCATCTTAAAATCAAAAAAAAAAAAAAAAAAAAAAAAATTTTTTTTTTTTTTAAAGATGGCGGGTACCCGCCCGGGTACTGCTGGCGGGTACCCGGGTACAAAAATTACTACCCGATGGCATCACTACTAGATAGTATAATTTATTAGTGATAATAATGAGAGTTTTTGATCTAACAAATCAAAACAAGAAACAAATTTGGCAAATTAGGTTGTTTAATTTGCTGTTTTATACTTTCATCCGTCATTGTTAATCTATCAAACAATATGAATTAGTATTGTAGGTAGAATGTTAATGCTTCCATGGGAATTGCATTGTGTCAATGGTAATTCATTATGTCTAGAGCATGTTCAATTCACGAACTCTTCTTTGGTCTTTCTTTTTCTTTTTAAAATTATTAAGGAATTAATTGAATAGATATCTTACTCAATACAAATCTATATACTTCATGAGAGCAGATTTTCTTATAACAATCTCAATTTGCTGTTGGTCAAGGGTTAGTTAGTAGGTAAGCTGTTCAGGGATAGATTCTCTTTTATTAAACTTATGGTTTTTCTCTTGGCATCGTTATTAGCTCTGTCCCTGCCTGTGATTTATGTTAGTGGACGCAAATGTAATGTAGGTAAACAAAAATTGAATGATATTTTTTATTATGTGCTGATCTATATATCATATGTGAAGTTAATTCATTTGTGTATTGTTTTGTGTTCACACGAAGAATTGTTTGTTTGAATGCTGCTGCTTTTGTTTGTCGCATGACCATACCTGACTGTTGAGCATGTTTGATATGCAAACTACTAGTGAATGGTAAATTCCATGAACGAATTGAGAGTTGTCACTAATAATGAATCATTGTTTCAGATGATGAGGGAATTGCCGAATCTGGCATGTAAAGGAGAGAGCATCTGAATCTTACTCAACCTTACTCAACTACGCTGTTTCTTCTACCCTCAACAACAGCAACTTTCCTCCATTTCATTTCATGCAAGAATCCAATTCGTATTCTGGAGTTTTATTATGTTACATAGGTATTTATCATAATTCTTCATTCATTCTCATTTATTACACTGATTATTATAATTTTGCTTTCAGTCCCTACCCTTAGACATTCTTGTAAACTTTTGTATCTCTATCTACATTATTTGTTAAGAGCTTTTACAATGGATGACAAAGTTTGTGTTATTAGGTGTAACAACCATGTTGGGTTTCGAAAAGTATGTAAAATTTATATGTAAGACATTCATGTAAATGACAATGCAACTGATATTTCCATTGACTTTCCTCTATGTATATTAAAATAAAACTTGCACATTCTATGTTCAAGATTTCTAATTATACTTTTTGTATAATTATAATTATATGTAGGTACCAATTAAACTACAATGTTTATTTATTTGTAGTAATTTGCCAAATCAAATGAATACGTGAAATTGATATTGGAGTTTGGATATTGTGAAATAAAGCGCTTTTCTAAAATAGTATGTTATTTAACATGTAAAAACGCAATAAAATTATTTGTTTTTAATATTATTGATTTTATTTATTTAAGAATTAACCCACTATGACATGGTTCAAGGCTCCCCCCTGCCCCAAAATTTTTAATTTAATTTTTAAATAACTGAAAATGATCTCGCAAGTAAATTGATTGGGGCTGATTTATTATTGATCAAATAAATGTAAATACAGTACATATGCAATCTTAAATTTACAAAAAAAAATATTACAACTAATATTCAGAAACGTGACCTATAAAATTAATATTAAATTTTGTTGTGTGGTGATTATGTTTGAATGAGATGCTAAACTAAATAAAATCATGCCCTCTTGGAACTAATGAGATAAATAAAAGTAAACTATGTGAAGTAATGTTCTATTAGAAGTGGTGTCACAATTGCCAATCTCTGAATAAGTCACTCACATGTAGGTCACGACATGACCTCTTGGTCTCTTCTAAAAGGATCGAGTCCACGTTATCGTCGGTGCATTACAAAGTGATGTGTCTACTGCACTGGAGAATGCAATGGTAAGTACAAGTGGCTTTATAGACATTGTGCACCCCATCGCCCCCTCCCCACTCTTTCACAGTTTTTTTTAACATATTAATTAACTCGCCTATTCTTCAAATGTCAATAATAGACGATACGAATATTAAGAGCTGGCTGTATTGGTGAAAATATTTTCTAAATATCGCTGTAACTTTTGAACTATACAAATTATGAAATATGTGAAAAATAATTAGCATAGCACCAACTTTAGGTAAAGACAATGAGCCCAAACTCACGAAAAATCTGTAAAAATTGAGAAATTTCAGATTTTCCACGAGTTTGGGCATTGAAGGTCGACTAAAAAATTAGCAACGCTCATTATTTTAAATTTTTCGTAAATCGAATGGTACAAAAGATATGCCGATATGATATTTAGGAAATTGTCTCCAATGTTTACGTCGAGAATACCGATTCCGTGATTTTTTTCTCAGCAAAATATATATCAAAATTTAATAATAGATTATTTGCATATTTAAAGTTTTTTTCAAAATATTAAAAAAAATATATATATTTTTATAATAATAGTATATTTTAAAATTGTTGCGGCAATTTTTGGCGCCGCAGTAGGCACGAACCTTGCCTGCCTAATTGAATAAGTAAATGCCCATAAGTACTTACTCAGTTTTAATTGCTAATATCTGACAGTGTCCTAATTTTTCGTAATTAATTGATTAATTAAGTATTCATTTCAAATTAATGAAATATTTGCATTGAGGAACTGTACATTTTACGAGTAATTCATTTTCCCATTTATTTATTGACGTGCTTCGTTAATATCCATTAAAAATAATGCAACATCGGTTTGGTGTGCCAGGTGCCTTGGGTGTTCGCAGGTACAAGGAATTTGTTTAGTGGTTTTCGAGTGGCCATGGAAGGGGGAGAGGAGAAGGAGGGGAAGGTTTCGGTCACAATTCTTGAACAATCACCTGTGAAGCGTGCTTTAGACCAATCAGAAGCGAGTATATATCCCTCTTTAGTCACGTGAGTTTAAATCTTGTTTTATGAAGGTTTTGTTGATTCACCTCCCCTTGCCACTAGCTATACCTTGCTAGCAGACAGACTAGATTCGAATCCAGCACTGCATGTGAAGGTCGCTGTTGCGTACGCTGAGGATTCTCACAGAATAGCTTTAGATTAACCACAAGTTAAAAATAGATATTTTAATAGTTTTATAACTAAAACATTTCGCTAAATACTACATAGTTTGTGTTTTGTTTATAATTAAATAAGTGTGAAGAATATTACTTTGATCTTTTTGGTGCCGCAGTTAATGTAAAAGTGGTCTAGTTTCTCTTGTATGTGTGAGTGACAAGTGTGCCGGTACTTCGCTCACATGTCGACATAGGTAAGCTACATACATGATGCTTTTAATCATGCAGGATAGAGGATTGCACACGCATTTTATTCTAAAAAGGTTACTTCACTGTAATAACTTCAGAATACAAGATCTATGTCAATATGTTTGAATTTTATTTCTATTTCAGCTTATTTTCACAAAAAATATCAAGTTCCTACATTAATCATAAAATAATGCATTTACTCGTACTTTGGTGACTGTTGCAGCACGAGAAATTTATGTACCTATAACATTATTTAGTTATAATTTCTTTTCTGTTTAAGAAACTAAATTTATAGATCAAAGTTATTATGAACAGCTGCATTTTTTGGCTGCTTTAGTGATGGGCTAATCTTTATAGTGATATATGATGGTGGGAAAAATGACATATTGTTCTCGATTAATCAACTCAGAGCAGTAGCATGTCATCGCATGCGAAGTTAGCTGAAGAATGTGACACAATCAATTATGGAAATGATTGCCATATATCCTATGTTATCAGGTCACTGTGTAGGTTAGGTCCCCTATCTCCATCATTTACATATTGAAATCATTACATAGAGGAAACATCCTCTAATAGAGATTTGTTGGCTGAACCATTTGGAATATCATTCTCATTGAATTAAGTCATAGGTTTTTGAAGCAATGACTGCATGAGTGCTCAAGACACAAAGGCACACCTACGGAGAATTACGTCATGTAAAATCTGTGGATTGTAAATGTGGGAAGGTACTTGCAGAGTTGGGTAGTAACCATAGAAAACGGACGCATTCCTTTTTGTCACTTCTTTTTTCTAAAGTTCTTATGGACGCAACTTTTTGAGTGTGCGTCTATACTGACGGAAGTTTTCTTAATTTCTTCTCACCTTATAAATTGATTATTTTCTTAGATAGTATTAGGTACCTAACTAATATTCACTTTTCAACAACAATACAATTTTATAACAATTGTTTCTTCCTCCAAAAATAGTATGTAGTAGCTAAAGATTTCTGTATAATTTTGAAACATTATGAAATAAATTATTTTTATGACTTTAAAATATTTGCTAAGTCTCCTACACATGAATACTAAAATGTTAGATTTTTTAAAATCTGCCCTTGTTTACGGCTAGGCGAGTTGATATTTCTTCTTGGCAGGTTTATGGCGGTTGTGAGGAAGCTGAGGTGTATATATCGGGGTGGCGGGTGCTTTTATTGTCCTACTTTGTGGCGGGTTGTTTACCCCAGGTAGTAGCCACTCATTTGTCCGCGGTCCAGATAATAGCATCATCTGCTCCACAGAAATATCCCTGCAGCATCTCATCTCAATCGCTTGTAGATATATATCATAAGGGAGTATACAATTGTGTTTATTACAATTTGAACTTGTTTTCAGTTTTTAGGACTTTTATAACCAAATTTCACCAATATTATATTTTGAGTTTCTTTTGCAATTTCGGTTGGGAAATGTTGGAAATAGAAAAGAAACCGACATAAAAACTGTTTAAGTTGCTTACTGGCTGACAATGCATTTTTTTATAATTGGAAGAAAGACCCTGAGCGTCAATCAGCTTGACACCTCTTCCAAATATACCTAAGTGGTGAAGATTTGAAACCAGATTTAATTTCTTTGGATGAATTAAAATGACGATAATTAGGAACCTTACTTTTTAGCATGCGGTGAGAGGTCACTTACAAATTATCAAACGCGATACAAATTAAATATGAAAAACATTCACTTGAACTTTTCTCAATTCATGTTAAAAGCAGATTAACACGTAATATTCTCTAAAAACGTATAGAATGAAAATAACTAAATTGACGAAAACAACTTAACATCACGCACTCGTGTACAGCCGAACTCAAGGCGTAACTTGCACGTGGTCGAACTCATATTTATAATGTTCTTTCAACTCACTGTTTTGTTTTGTAGGTAGGCCTGGGCTCTAACGATGACGACGAAATCTGAAAGTCATCAATTGACTTCAATAAAATGCCTGTTATTTTGTTTCTTTGGAGGTAAGTCTATAAATAAATGTATAAATAAATCTTACTTAACCATTTTAAAAAATAAGTTCTATTATTAATTAGTTTCAAAATGAAAGAGTCTCTTTTAGAGCTAATCCATATAAAAAGATGAACTAGATTTCTCTCTCGCAATACAAATCCTGTTTTTAACTTATTTAAGACTTTTGTAATACAGTGGTTTATTCATGACTTAAAATTACATTCCCCCCCCCCCAAAAAAAAACTTATTTGAACACTATACATTATGTTTCTCTGTTTAGGAATTGGTTGTTTATTTCCCTTCCTGCCTATTCATATGCGCAGAGTTGGACTTACAACTGAAGAAGGCCACATTGTTTCAATAGTAGCTCCATTCATTGCCATATTGGGACCGTTAATTGCGGGACCAATAGCCGACAAATTTGGTCCTCGCAACAATGGCAGCTCGCTTAGGGCAATGCTTGCCATAACAATGATCTTGTCAGCAATCAGCTATTCATTACTACTCGCTATACCAACTGTCGAAAGATTGGAAGCCAGAAGACCAGCTGTCAGTTTTGCATGTGGCATGGATGGTGCTTATGTGTCTCAAGAACGATGTATGGAAAAATCATCATGCTATCATTGGACAGATCAGAAGGTATTAATTATTTCATAATATCTGAATAGCTCCAAGCTGAACGGTGTTTTTTTAATTAGTAAATAATTTTCATTCCTATAATATGCTATAAGACTGGATGCTATAAGCCGTGAATATTAAATCCTTACTTTACTATTCAAACCTATAAGTATCAAAGGCTGCTCGGAATAATTATACATCGAGTAGAAGAAATAATTGAAAAAATTATAATATAGTAATCAAGAATCAACGATTTGACCAATACGTTGGTTAACTTATTTCATTTGCAATACCGAATTCGAGGTTATTTGTCAAATAACTTCAGAATATCTAATAAGAACAATTTTTTAATATTCCAAACGATCAATTAGAAAATAAAAATGCGTACATGATTGTAGTGCATTCATATTATTATAGTACATTTAATTAAATCGAGAGTAAGATCATTCTAAATGAGCCAACCTGAATGTAAGGTGAGTTTGATGCACTTTTGTAAGCAGCCCAGCGAGGGCAATGTTTTCCACAAAGCATCCGATGCAAGTGCAACAGGTTGTTTTACCGGCCATTTAACATGTGCTAACTCCCCACCACCGGAACTCCGAACTCGTATCTATACAGCATGTTTTAAAACTGGAATGCTTATCTACAGAAGGAAGACAGAATTGTGTGTGAAGCAAATTATCTACGACAGTGTTTTCGAAGAGTGTTGTACGATTTTACAACATTTTTTTACTAAGTTTTAAATGAATCATGACAAAGATATTTCTTTAGATTTATAGCAGTCATCAATTCTTATAACACCAATGAAGTATTACTAAAAATAAACCATGACTGTTTTATTCCATAAAAATGTTGTTGTATTACGATATAAAATATAATTATATGGTTGCAGCAATTTTCATGTCATCTTTGAGGCATTAGTGTTTAATTATGGATTTCCAATTTTTTAATAATAATTTCTTCCATTTGAGAGTGCCTCACCCATATGGCTCTAAGCTCTATGTTACAACTGCGTCCAGTCGTGTGATTCGCTAATAATTGTGTGTTGAACAGATTGGACCCCTCCTGTTGAGTGAGTGCCGTTATGATTGCCACTCAGACGCCCTAGGACTGGATCAGGACCCTGATGAAAACAACACAGACATTGAAACAACGCTGTTGCCAATGACAACGCTGCTACCGGACGAGGATTTCATCTCCAGTGGCGATGATGATCCAATTGAAGTTGATTTTGTAAGTTATATTATTAGTTGACGAATGAGCGTTGTAAACTTTATGGTGGAACTTTTCAAGTATACTCATCCTGGGTTGACTGAAAAAAATTATAATTTGTTACTACCCGTAGGTATGTATTAAATTTCAATTATTACATTGATTTTGGTATTAAATCAAAAAACATTGGCGTTTTATTAATTCAGAGAATAGGTATTTTCACATGATTATATGTTCTAGTCTGATTGATAAGAGAATCCTAAAACGTGATAAAAAAAACACTTTTTCCTGTGGTAGTTTTGTAGTTTAAATATTTTAATTGGCCTTACATGAATGATAGTGATATTTTGTGAATAGTTGAAGGAAATCAAATCTTAAAAAATAGTTTAATTATGGCCGAGTCAAACTCTCACTGCGATTCTCATTGTCACTAGACTCATTCATCTAAAATATTCACAGTCATCTAGAAAAGTACCGGTCAAATAAGTAGAAGGTATGGACTCAGCCTCTCTGTGAAGCTCTACTGATGAACCAAGTACCTGTCAAATAAGTAGAAGGTATGGTCTCAGCCTCTCTGTGAAGCTCTACTACCGAACCACTACCGACAAAATATTTGTTTTCTTAACGATTTCGTGCGTCTTAGTATGGCCTTCAACTACCTTAACGAATATTATTATTATTTGTATTCTAATAAAAATCGTGTACATTCTGGGTTTCATATTTAAACATTTATTATCACAAGTTTAAAACATAAAAGCGTACAATTTCTTTGTCTGCGAAACGTATTGTAATAATTAAAATTTGATTCAAGAAAGCCCTTCGAAGCATGCTGTGAGGCTTTATATCTTGTTTTCTGGACAGGGCATTCCCTCTTACAAATTGGACTTGTGATGAAACATGAATGTTTCTATATTATTCTAAAGTATAGTCCTTATAAGGTGTTTTTAATCCATAATCGTCTTTGGCTAAATTAAAATGCATAACTGCGCAATCTCTCGTCTAAATGTGCATGTGAATACTCAGCACAATAAGACTGGCAAGGAGACCTTGTTCGATTTGATTGTGTGAAGCAGTGGCGGCTATTACAGTGTGCAAGGTGTGACAATTGCACACCTGATCATCCAAGAAAATTATTTAAAAGTGCTCCCTAATCCAGGAAGTAGGAAGTTAAATATTTTGTCTAATCATTTTGCTCTCCAAAAGACGTAAAAATGCATAAATTTCAAACTAAAGATACAAAGAAATCCGGGGTTATGCGCCCCAGCCCCGCATCTGCTGGGGGCTCGCCTCTTAGAGTACTTTCTTCTACGTCCTTCTATGTAATTGAACACCTGTTGTAAAGCCAAATAGCCGCCACTGGTGTGAGGTGTCCCTCAGTTGCCAATGCAAATGCTACTCCATGATAGGATACTCTATGATCCTATCATCATTTAACTTCATTCTCGAATCTCTTATGGGTAGAAAATCCACTATTTTAAGAATACATAATTATTTATTTATTTTTTAACTTAAAATCTGATATTTTATTTAAGAATATATGCATTTTATCATACCTCAGACGACCTTTTCATCCCCTTTACCCTTTTTATCACTGTCTTGTTTCCGCGATGCTTGTTTCGTGAGGAACCAGTCAAAGACAGCAAAGCGATCTTTTAAATGCAAAATATCGCTTCTTTTCTCCTCGACCACACAGAGCAAGTTTTTGTCCCCGAGAACAATAGTCATCTCGTCTTAGGAGCGAGTGACTTCATTGTGTCGTCAGAGGCTTGGAGTCATGGACGCAGGCAGGGGGGCCAAGGGGCAAGGGGCAAGCGGAGTACCGCAGAAACCAGATTATATTTGTATAAAATCTAAAAAGTTAAAAGATTTTCACTCTTTCTTCTAAATTGCTTAATAAGTAAGTATATTTATTAAATTTTACATCTTATTGTAGACACTTTTTACCCCAAATTTGGCAATGTCACCCTCCATATTTATTTCCCATGTTAAAATGCAATTAAAATCCTTACGAAGCATGCTGGGAGGCTTTCTTGTTCTCTGGGCAGGGCATTCCAGCTCTTTCATTGGATTTTTGATTCAGAATTGTGTTTTGATACCCCCCTCTCGCCCTCGGGAAGAACCCAGCGGGAAGTATGCTTGCATGTTCAATGAGACATGATTACAGTCAGAAGTCTGACTGTTCGTGGTCACTATTCACTACCTTCGTACCCTTACCAGCCAGGTCCCTCCGGGTAATTCAGTTGGAGTGCTCTAACCCAGCACGTGAGATGTCCCGGGTTCGAGCCCCGGTTGGTTTTCACTTCGCACCTCCTTCATGTTGGCTTCTTTGTGTTTCAGGACGATGCAAGTGGAGACAAAGATCGCGAGAAGAGACATTCAATATCTCTGCAAGACGACACCGACCCGCCTCATTTGTGTTTCCGAAATAGCTCGGGTCACACTCTCTGCAATGTTTACACAGAATCTAGCGGGACCATCAAGGTGAATGTCAGCCTCAAGCAAGCCGTCAATCCTGTTGCTTCGAGACAAGAGTGGTGCAAATATCCATTAGGTGAATATGCACATGTTTCTCCCTTCACACTTGACACAAATTTGACCTTTTTAATCTGTCGCGGGTTCCATTGTGTAACTTTCATTTTGAGATATATTTACATTAATGGTAAACAGTGGGTATACATAGGTATACAACTGAGATGAAAGTTGCGTAATCGAGTCGAGTTACATCATTAAGTAAATAAGGAGATTCAAAAGAAAGTGAAATGGCTTAAAACAAGATAAAATAATTATAATTCTTACTGCTTCTATTACATGTCTAGCAATTAAACACAAAATAAATTACGTCTTCATCCAACATTACATTTCCTTATTTAGTGTTTACAGACAAGAAGAAGATGGATGCTTTTTTTCCTTTTTAGCATGCTATTTGGTAGGACACAATCAATGCATTTAAAACAATTGTGGATGTCATGACGACACGGACATCGAACCCCAATTAACCGATACATTAACTTGTAGGTGGAGAAGTGTGGTGCCGAATACCTCAACAGCTGTTAGCACCCATGGGCCATGAGATTTGCAGAGTTGTGTGCTCTCTGGAGGAACCATATTCAACTCCAGGAAGTGTTCTCGCACAGAGCGAATGTCAGCGAATCGTCGGCGATCCAACCATCACATTCTGGAGTTATCTTGTGGTAAGTTGACTTTGAAATAAAGCCATGTTTACCGAGACTGTTCTTGTTTGAGGAAGGAAATCCACGTAATGCTCGTTTTAAATGAAAGTGGGGACCGAGTTGGATGAGTAATCCTTCTGCTTGTGGGAATTGAAACCATTTTTAAGCAACCAACAACTATCTGTACACGAGAGAAGGAGGATTATAATCTATACAATAGGATATTTCTTGGGAAATGTATCCTTTGTCCAAACGCATAAGTATAGAAAGAAATGTTTTGTTTATTCCCTTTTCCTCGTGGTACAGATATACAAGAATTTTATGTAGAATAAAGCACTAACATTAACAATCGAATTTTCTTGATTCTGTCATGTTCTCTCTTCAAAACTGTTTGTTGATAGATTTAAATAATTGACAAAAACGTAATAATGCCACATAATAATAGCTATCTGTTTTATAACAATTTGTAAACAAATATGCTCTTTTCCTTCAGGTGCGTTCTGTAGCCGATATCTTTCCTTCCGCCGCCATTGCTCTGCTAAACACAGCCCTCGTCCTCTCGACCCGGGAAACCAGTGCTGGCCATGCAGACATTGGCCGCCAACTTGCATTCGGTTCACTTGGATTCTGCGTCTTCGCGCCAGTCGTCGGCTATCTCAGCTTCAACAATGTTCTCAACGTGCCCAAGAATCCGACATATCTGATCGCGTTCGCTGCATTTGTCGTCTTGATGGTCATCTCGGCGTTGATTGTCATCTGTGCGAAGTCGATGCCGTTGGGAGCTCCGGATTGGTGGTGGACGTCGTGTCGTATTACAAGTCTTGGAGGCAGCAAGAAGTGGAAGTCAGAGTTCCTTGGATTGATGATCGTCCTCGTGCTGTTGGGAATATTTTTCAGTGCAATAGATTCATATTTACCATGGTAAGAGAACCGAGGAGGAATAGTTTTATTTCATGTCAAGGAATAAGTTGGCTTACGGTTGACGCTCTGTACTTGCACTCCGGAGGTCCCGGCTCCCGGGTTCGATTCCCGCAGCCATCTTTCCTGACTGTGGGGTGTCATTGGTTTACCTCAGTCGAGAGGCAAATGCTGGAAAGGCCAAGTAGCCCACGACCAGCTAGGTCCCATCTTCCAATCATTCACCTGCCGCCAATACCCTAGTAGTAGAACAGTGCCATGTTAGAAACACTATCACCATCCAGTCAAAACTAAATTATATAATATAATTTGTAATTACGTACGTTGTGTTTGTTTTTAAAAACACACATTACGTAAGGAGTGTTGATAAATTGCATTTCAATTAATTCAGATCATTATTAGGTATTTTAATAATAACATTACTTTTTATTTCACACCATGTTCCCATAAAATGTTAAATATCATATTTTATATAGATAATTTAATGTTTAATTATATTACCAATGGGTTTCAGGCACTTGACCAATCTGCGAGGAACATCATTCCTGTTTGGCCTGACGTTCAACATTGGTGGCTTAGCGTCATTACCTTTGCTCTGGTATTCTGAACGCATTGTGGATTATTGCGGCCATTCAAATCTTCTCATAACTGCATTTACATTCTACATCATTCACTTCACTGGTAAGTAAAACAATTCTAGTTCATTATTTTTTAGATCTAAATATATTATAAAATAAATAAGACACACGCTTCTGTGTTCGCCAGACGCCAACCATTCCCAAAAGTTATTAAATTTTACCTATATGTATTCGTGTGTTGTTGTCCATTAGTGTGCAGATTAGTTGACTAAGCCCGGTATTGCCATTATAGTTTAAGCTGCAGTTAGCTTAATTAAACTCCACTTCAGAAAACTCGGTGTATTATCATTAGCTTATATACTGCAATTTAATTCCGGAGCTTATTTCTTCAGTATACATAACCTTAGGTTACATTGACTGCAGTTTATTTAAGCTAGCCTGCCCGCAGTATATAATAGTAATACACCACATTTCCCAAGTGGAGCTTAAACTAATGATAATACCGGCCCTTAGGGGCCAAATTACTAATAGTTTAATTTTCATTTTAGTTAAGCTCCGCTTCGGAAAATGTGGTGTAGATATTACCATTATATACTGCGGCATAGCTTAAATAAACTGCAGTCAATGTAACCTAAGGTTAATTTAAACTGAGGAAATAAGTTCCGGAATTAAGTTGCAGTATGTAATGGCAATACACCACATTTCCCAAGTTCAGCATAAACTACTGTAGCTTAAGACTCTAATATAAATTTGTAATTGCACATACTTAAAGTATGATTATAGTAGTAGTATTCTTGATATTTCTATTTCTATTCGTATATCTTCATTGAAGCGTTCTTGTGTGCAGGTCTGTCATTCTTCACTCAACCGTATGGACCACTGATACTGGAGGCATTAGAGATGTTCACGCTGAGTTTGATGTGGGTGACATCGATCTACTACGTGCGACATTTGGTATCGCGACAACGCACGGCCACAGGCCAAGGCGCAGCGGTCATCGCACACTTCTGTCTTGGTAAGTCAAGACCTATAGGTCGAGCAACGTTGATTGAACACTTTTGGCGGGTGTATGGAAAGCTATTTTCTTTGTTATTATCATGCACTTCAAAGTTAATAAAAAATCTAATAATTATCGATGGCATTGTCAGCGACCATATTCAAGGTAAATCGATTATTTGATTTTCTTCAGTAACATTTTCTGTGAAACCTATAAATTTAACACATTAATTGTTTTTTATTTGTATTTGTCTGTGATAATACCTATCCGGTAAGAACTTTGGATGTTTAATGGGAGCAAACGAAGTTTCAAGGGGTATGAGAGAGCAACAAATCAATCACGATTTGATAAATTTCTTCTGAATAACTGTATTTTCAGCTCTCTCGTGAATATCAGTTTTATTAAGCTTATTAAACGAAGACAAACCTAATTCATAATAACACTTTCGTTTTCTTTCAGGTCGATGCCTTGGTGCTATCATATCAGGATTTTTGACAGGGTGGTCCGACTCAATGGTAGTAGTATACCGTTCTGGTGCAATGGCGGCCGCTCTTGTTGCCACTGTTTACTTTGTGCTCTACCATTGTTGTTGCAAACAGCGGTGTGTGGCGCCAGTGAATGCAGGTGGCTCTAACCAATCCCCCATCGCTCAAGGTATTGGAGTCCTTATGGGAGTGTGTGTAGTAGTAGCCATCATATGTGCTATTTGACACTAAACAACATGTTAGTAGATATTTACATACAATTGAAATTAGATGGGACATTCGGTATCGGTGCTTTTTATTACACATCCTATACAATTTGTATACTTACCTTTTCTATAAGTTTCTTGGACATTGGGTTATTTAATTATTAGCATGCTGGTTTTACAGTATGTTACACTTTCTTTTGTACATTCAAGAACATTTTTTTAGACATCTTTATTTATTTATTCAAATTTTGAAAAAATGTGGTTCCTCACAAGTCCCAAAATCTGAAATTTGGAACATCTCCCAACAATGTGGAATTGCAAACTCGGTAAACTTACAAATGTAATCAGGGACGGCACCAGAATTTTAGATGATGAGTGGGGGACGTTTTTACTGTTGACATAGTTAAGTAAGTGGCAGTTATGATAATACTTTTATTATAAAGGCTCTGTCAACAGACAATGAGGTAGACAAAGACAATTCTCTTTACATTGTACATAATTTCTTCTTTAGCACCGTCTTTTGGTTATGTTATAGTATGGGAAAAAGCTTTAGAACACTTTCTCCCTGTTCGCTATTTGCATCTAATGGTATTGTGGGGGTTGGAATTATCTTGTCAGAAACATGGATCTCGTATTGATTGCCTCTTCTTCTTCTTCTAGGTGGACCTACAAATGGATCTTATACACCACTCCAAGTATTTAAAAATGGAAGTGGTGGTGAGAAATAAGTCTTATTTTTAAACATTTGGAGCTCTATCTCAGGTGTAGAACTGAAGATAATTTGTGAAATGAAGAAAAGTTATCTGAGGCAAATCAAACTGGCTTACACGAGTTATTTTTTATTGACTATTTGTATATCCCAACGTGCTAATGGATAGATGAAAAGTGATAATTATATATAAAATTGTTTGTTTTGTAATTTGCCAAAAGCCTTGGACAATCGAGGGAAGAACGTCTTCGTTATGCATGTTTTTTTGACATGAACGAAAATCAAAATAGTTATAGAATATTACCGAATCTTCAGGAAATATTCAGCTTTAGTGGGTTGAAATATCTTTGGTTGCTCCTAATTTACTAGAATTTTATACCTACACATTAGATATACGATTTCATAGAGTGGCGTGCCGGATGGTGCCAGCATTACTTCGATATTGAAGATATTTCAGCTTTTTAAACTCACATATGACAAGTATGAAAAGATAATGTTACAATGGAAATTATAGTATTTTAGAAGTGTATTTTTCATAAAAGTGTGAGTTCCAGGCAGCTTGGTGCAGTGGAATATAAATGATATATCCGCACGCCACTGATTCACTTGTTATTTGAAGAGTTATGTTTGACATTAGTGACATGTAAACTTTATTAGAGCTTACTCGCTTTATTCATCTCTCTGTTTTTTTTATATTTGAGTCATTTGACATTAAGTTTAGTTTTAAGACGCTGAAAGTTATATTTTGCTTGTAATACATGTAATTTAAAAGATATGTAATTTTGATGTAAAATCTACTGATAGGTATTGTATAAAACAGGCACATATCTGAGTACTTATATACTAAATTGTATCAATCAAAATGAGAAAAGCATTTGTTGTACACAAAATTAAATAACATTAACATGTTTTATCTATTTATAATGACTTGTGCTTAAAACACCGAATAAAGAAAATTGACGTTAAAGCAGTTTTTGTTCAACCTTATGTATTTTAATTTAAAAATCAAGAATATTAATAAACCACAAAATTCCAATTTTACATCTATGACTTAATACATCAAGTCACAGTTATATCAAAATCTTGAACTATAAAGCAAACCATGTTGAATTTTGAATAAGGAAGAACATAGCCAAAAGGGTTTGAAGTCAGTCTCTGAGGAGAGCATATTGCAGCAGTGGTAGCACCGAGATGGAAGAGAGATCTGCTAGAACTGCATCGATGTTCTGCTGATTGTCAACTGACAAGAGATTCTCTCGGCGGAAACTCATGATAGTGACAGCCAGCAGAGGCAGGACTTCCAGGGAGTCGTATGAGATGATGACATCCCACAGGAGCAGCAGCTGCTCGGGAGGCAAATGCCCACTGAAAGCTCTCATCAGCCATTTAAACACGGGCCGAATGCTAGAAGAGACGAAACAAGATTTCAGTGATGAATTTGATGAGGCTTTATTTCTTAGAATAATGTTTATGTTCTAATGATAGAAGGGTTGTGTGAACTTTCAATTTTGAAGTCGAACCGAACCTATAGATTTCCAAACCTTTTCCGAACCCAAACAGAACCTTTATAAACTACAGAGTTCTAGCTTTTTGTACAAGCTCTCAAGTATTGCATGAACTGTTAAGAATGAACTGTTAAGAAATATGATGAACTGTTATGATGAACTGTTAAAATATGATGAACATGAACTGTTAAGAAATAATGGGTTACAATTATGTTTGTCAGTTTTGTGGTAAACAAATTGAATACATTTTAGTTGTGTTGTGAGATTGGGATTCTCACCAACAAATTTGGTGAAAAATGAAATAACTGAACGTTGCTTACGGTTGTTTGACAATTCGCTTCAAGTGATACCACAACTGCGGTTCATGCTTCTGCATGAGCCTCTCATACAACAGACAGAGGCAGAGTATTCCTTGCTGGTGTGAAGAGACCTCATGCAGACGGAAGTAATAGCGGCAGTAGAGGGCTCGGAATGTGTGGTACATGTCCACAACATCATTGTACAAGTAACAAAGCGGCGTAGCTGAAATATAAGAGAAGATTTAGTGTCTTTCAAAAATGATTTCTTATTACTTATTCTTCTCTTACTTATAACTTGAAAGATTGTATATTTCATTCTACTTTTGTAATATAGTACAAAAGAGTTAAATTCATTGAAACCACTCAATTCACTTGACTATTAAAAATAGTATCGTCTCCAAAACATAGGTCAAGATTTAAGTTATTTAAGGATTGTAAGTTTTGTAATTTTCATGGCAAACTGTTTCATCAAATCTAGTGGAGCGGTCGCTCCACCCAGCCAAGTCGTACTATACACTCACAGTCACTCAACATACCGTAAATGCCTAATAAACTGAGGAGCAGACCAAACACTTTTACTGTAAGCAACAACATGGCATTTTCGGCCTACTGGATCTTAAAATTGGAAAATCTCACATTGTTGCGATATATCTTAATTTCGAGCTATGGCCCACCCCACTACATATACCAAATTAGGGAACAATATGTTATGCCGTTTGCGAGCTAGAGGGCCGAGAAAACAGTGAAATTACACCACTTTCTGATTCTGAAGATGATATCAGGAAACGTTGCTATCACCGCCACAGCCTAAACGGCTGAACTAATCGATCTGAAATTTTTACCCCATGTGCACTTTTGGCGTCTGATGATACCTTGCCCTTACGAATTTTTTGTGCCGCCATTTTGAAACCGGATGTGACGTCATATCTAGAAAACGGCTGGACCGATCGGAACGAAGTTTGCGCCATTCGATTTAGATGGTCATCTATATGAAGTATCAATAAAAAAAATATTATTTTCTTATTTTCTAAACCGGAAGTGACGTCATAAATACGCAATATTTAACTTATTTCAAAAAAATTATACTTAAAATACGTACATAATTAACTTACATTGTAACATAGACAATACAATTTATATATTCAAGGTAGCAGTGTTCTCGGCCGCCATTCCTGAAACCGGAAGTGACGTCATATATCTAAAACGCCTGTACCGATTGCAACTGAACTAGCTCCTGCGTATTCATTCTGCTATTTATTTGAAAAATCAGTTGTGAAAAATGAATAAATAAATTAATGGTACCGGAAATGGCGGCAGGAACCACTAAATGAAACCGGAAGTGACGTCATATATTACAAACGGCATGACCGATTTTACGGAAATATAGGGATTAGGAATTCAGATGGTCGTTCATGAAGGTATCAACTAGATAAAACTAGATTGTTTTCTTATTACCTATACCGGAATTCGGCCGCTATTTCAAAACCGGAAGTGACGTCATGTATCGAAAACGGCTGGATCGATTATAACGAAACTTAAGCTATTCTTCTTGGATAATCATTTTCATCTTACCAAACGCAACTTTTCATAGTAACCAAATCGGTTGAGGCGTATTTTTTTAAAGAAATTAGTCCCTGCTCGGACATGTGCTACAAGCTGTATGAATAAACTAACAAAAGAAGTGATATCCCAGAAAAAACACTCCGTGTAAAAATACCAGCCAAGTCTCTTTAACTATAAAAAAAAATAGAAGAAATCTAAAAATTCAGCACTGAAAAGGAGTGATATCAAAAAAGGAGCCAAGTCAACGAATTTTCCAAATTTTAATCGTACCATTGAAATAAAAATATCAACCCCCGAGAAATACTTAAAAAAAGGACTTGGCGCATCGTTTTTTTAAAGACATTTTTCTATTCTTAAGCTTATGCCACTCACATACTACGTAGTTCAGAAATGCCTAGAAAAATTGGGACAAAACTTTCAAATTAAATATTGAACATTCTGTAAAATATTTTAAATTTAAATATAAGTACGCAAAGAAACATAGCATTGTCTTACAAGCAATAAATACAGAACAGTTGTGTTTGTGATTGGTAGGTACCTATAGTTTTGTGGGTACATCAACATACCTACTACAGCATTATACTTTGAACCTTCTCGCCGTGTAATTAATTGCTATTAATTAACATTATATACCAAAAAAATTCATAAATTACATAACGTATTACTTTAGATAAAAATCTAGTCAGTAATTATTTGAGCAGCATGGCTCAGTGCACTAGTCACTTATACAAATCTCATTGACGGCCTTCTTGTAATGAGCGCTTTCGCTATTTCCCTCAGTCACGATATTGAGAAGTATGATTGATTAATATGACCCTAGAAATAGTGGCAATAACGAATAGACTAGGCCGCTTCCGTTTATTCGTTATTCGTTTATCCGTTTATTTCCTCTGAATATTGACAAAATACCAAAACTGCCAGTAGGTAAGAGTACTAGTTATATTAAAACGTAGTATGATTCGTCGATAATGAATGTGATATACTCAGGAAAATATACTTGTAGAGTTCTTCCTATACTTTTAGGATAGAAAAGTGTCTTTAAAAAAACGATGCGCCAAGTCCTGTTTTTAAGTATTTCTCGGGGGTTGATATTTTTATTTCAATGGTACGATTAAAATTTGGAAAATTCGTTGACTTGGCTCCTTTTTTGATATCACTCCTTTTCAGTGCTGAATTTTTAGATTTCTTCTATTTTTTTTTATAGTTAAAGAGACTTGGCTGGTATTTTTACACGGAGTGTTTTTTCTGGGATTTCATAATAATGGAAAGGAAACCGAGTACTTGCGGTTTAGTAGATATTGAAGTAGATAAATTACACAGATATAACACTATAAAGAATATACTACTATACTGCTGTCACGGTGCGTAAATGAAATTAGATTTTATTCTACAATCCTACATCTGCCACCATTTGTAAAAAAAAACTTCCACCACATTTTATAATTGTGGCTTCTGGCTACGCCAATGACATATAAAGCTACTAGTACTTTATACTTCGTTGGGCTACGCAGATAAATTTTATGGCTCTACGAATTCATTTGTAGTTCCAACATAAATAGCCTTGTAGAACGTGTTGCATTGCATTGGTTGAGATAATTAATTTCAGTAAAACCGAACAAGTGACCATCTTTTGAATGATTGAAACTAGGTAAATCCTAATCTAGGAAATTACACTCAATATCAAAACAATCAAAAGTGTGACACACACACTTAAGCACATTGAATATTCTATGAGTGGTTAAACATGGAAATCTATAAAATCCCACATCTGCCACCATTTGTAAATTTGATGTAGTATTTGGCTTTCACTCTACAAATATTTAAATTGCACTACAAATCAGCTTTATTGTAATTCATTCTTCCTCTGCACTGTTACATTATTCTCAGAACCTACATTATTCTAGCTTCTTACTTCGGAGTCAACATTCTAGGGCGTTTTTTCATAACTCCTATCTTTTACACTCAAAACCGTCAACTTGTCAAAACCGCACGGCAAATGGCCACATGTGTGACCAGGGAATTACCAGGGTGTAATATGACTCACCATACATCGTGAAGCCATGGAAGGTATGACACCACTGGGAGGGAACACCAGGGTGTAATATGACTCACCATACATCGTGAAGCCATGGAAGGGTATGACACCACTGGGAGGAAACACCAGGGTGTAATATGACTCACCATACATCGTGAAGCCATGGAAGGGTATGGCACCACTGGGAGGGAACACCAGGATGTAATATGACTCACCATTCATCGTGAAGCCATGGAAGGGTATGACACCACTGGGAGGAAACACCAGGGTGTAACATGACTCACCATACATCGTGAAGCCATGGAAGGGTATAACACCACTGGGAGGGAACACCAGAGTGTAATATGACTCACCATACATCGTGAAGCCATGGAAGGGTATGACACCACTGGGAGGAAACACCAGGGTGTAACATGACTCACCATACATCGTGAAGCCATGGAAGGGTATAACACCACTGGGAGGGAACACCAGGGTGTAATATGACTCACCATACATCGTGAAGCCATGGAAGGGTATGACACCACTGGGAGGAAACACCAGGGTGTAACATGACTCACCATACATCGTGAAGCCATGGAAGGGTATAACACCACTGGGAGGGAACACCAGGGTGTAATATGACTCACCATACATCGTGAAGCCATGGAAGGGTATGACACCACTGGGAGAAAACACCAGGGTGTAACATGACTCACCATACTTCGTGAAGCCATGGAAGGGTATAACACCACTGGGAGGGAACACCAGGGTGTAATATGACTCACCATACATCGTGAAGCCATGGAAGGGTATGACACCACTGGGAGGGAACACCAGGGTGTAATATGACTCACGGAAGGGTATAACACCACTGGGAGGGAACACCAGGGTGTAATATGACTCACCGTACATCGTGAAGCCATGGAAGGGTATAACACCACTGGGAGGGAACACCAGGGTGTAATATGACTCACCATACATCGTGAAGCCATGGAAGGGTATGACACCACTGGGAGGGAACACCAGGGCGTAATATGACTCACCGTACATCGTGAAGCCATGGAAGGGTATGACACCACTGGGAGGGAACACCAGGGTGTAATATGACTCACCATACATCGTGAAGCCATGGAAGGGTATGACACCACTGGGAGGGAACACCACGGTGTTCGTGATCAATGCTGGTTTGTTCTTGAGCACAGCATGGATGGGGTTGGCAGGACTCTGGTTGAACACAGACAGAACTTCGGTGTCTCGAGAGAACAGCAACATCGTCTAGAAGAAACAGAACACAATTATCTGGGATATTCATAAGTTATTACAATCAGTGGAGGATAATCCACGCATATTTCCTGGGATATTCATAATTTTGTACAATTTTCAACTTGTCAAAAGGCCACTTCAAATTTTGGTAAATCTGGTTGGTTTACTTTTTGAATTTACGTGTACTGTTGTAAACTTAACCACCCAAATATCCAAAGTAATAGAGTTTTTTCTCTCATGTTACGGCTGTTATTCTGACTTACTTGGTAGAGAATGTCCTCGAAGACGAAGAACTGGTCGTCGTTGGAGGCAGTCAGATGGATGTCTTTCAGGATCAGTTTATCCACCAGGAGATCGTGATGCAAAACCAGCTGCTTTAACTCATTGATGTTATTCTCATTCTAAATGAAACATAACCACACGTTGTTGATTAATAAACACCTACTCTCTGTACTAGAGATTGGGAACAATTCACACAAAAGGGTCTATTTCTTGGGATATTAACTTAAAATACGTTTTTTTTTTCAATTTTCAAGTTGTTGAGTCCACTTTTATTTTATAGTGAATTTTTTAGGCTTAAAAGTTGTAAAGCTAATACTTTTCTCAAGAAATAGAACCTTTCCAGTAGATTATATTCCCCTCACTAAGTCGAGATCGTAGCTGGCTTTTATTCATCACCTTTGTTTTTACAATTTTCACACCAAATGTCAATTGTGTGAAAAAAGGTAATCCTACAAAATATCACAAGATTTAAAGCTTATCGTTGAGTGTTGACCACTTCATTCAAAAAGTGTATCTCCTAAAGTTATGAACGGTATTTTACATAAAGTCGCCGAATATCAAAATGTTAAATCAATTCGCAACTTTTAGATAACAAAGATAAATTAATTCCTATAACTTCGTCGCTAACATATTGTTTATCACCAACAAGAAGGTCACAATCTGAAAAAGTGCGGTTTACAGGCTCGTCCTTCCTCTGACTGATAAACAATTACCTCCTTGGAGTGTGTGGCGCCCAACACCAGGGCCCACACCTTGCCCCTCAAGGACCTGGGACATCCTCTCTTCAGATACTCCTGAGCCATCGGCGCGTGGTTGGCCGCAAGCACTAGAACATCAGCAGTCATCTCTCATCCTCCATTATAAATTACATAGAATTGCAGAGACATTACAGAGCTGTTACATAGACATTGCAGAGCTATTGCAGAGACATTGCAGAGACATTACAGAGCTATTACATAGACATTACAGAGACATTACAGAGCAGAGCTATTACATAGACATAGCAGAGCTATTACATAGAGTTTACAGAGCTATTACACATTGCAGAGACATTACATAGACATTACATACATTGTAGAGACATTACAGAGCAGAGCTATTACATAGACATTACAGAGCAGAGCTATTACATAGACATTACATATGGGGCTGTGCTTAAAGGACGTTACTGTATAAATAGGTTATTTTGACTCACCCCTCCCCTTATTAAACTGTGTCACACTTGTTCGTAACCCTCCCCCCTAAAAGGGCGCCACAAACCTATCTTTACACTCCCCCTAAATAGAATTTGTATGACTGCGAAATTTGTCCGCATAGATATTTACCGAGCCATAACAGCTACATTATAGAGACATTTACAGAGGCTGACGACTTCTCCAATGTCCACTAGAACTCACCCTTGACGCCCATGGATGTTCGCTCTGCCTCTAGTGTAGAGTGACCTGGGATTGAAGCATTCATGTTAGGGTTCACTCCCAGGAAAGCTTCACCACGAGAAATTTCAGCGTACAGAGATTTCTGAATGAAGAGAAATTCTGAGAGTATAATCTGCATACCGCATGAGAGAAGGAAGTAGAATACACAAAAAACATATTTATTATGTAAATTTTCACGGTTTTTTACACCATTTAGTTGCTTAAAATGCACAATTAAGTCAGGGAAATCCGGTTGTTTTATGCGTTAGTGGAGTGTTGTCTTGGGCTTAGTGTGCATTGGACTTGGTACATAATAATATTACACCGCGGATATCTTACTATATCTACGGCTAGAGAAGAGGAAGTTAATATACATAAATGAGTTCCATTCCATGTCTTTGGGTATTCATACTTTTCATGTATGACAAAAATAAATAAAAAAAAAAGTTCACTTTATCTTAGGTTTGCTGCGGATTTGAACTTTTATAGAACCTTGGACTTAAAGCTGTAAGAACGCGGAGCCTATTTATGTGAATTATATTCCCCACCTATTGTGAATAGTACTATATGAGTTTTGCGTACCAGCTCAGCCATACTTTTCACTTTCAATGGCATTTGTGTCAAATCCCAAGTCCCCTCACAGCTGAAAATAATAACACAATATGTAATATCTATTAGCTTTGATTCAAGCTGTATTTTTTTGTTTTATAAGATTCATGAGAAATATCCGTATGATGAAAGGTCATGATGGGAATCGAACTCGTGCCTCCCGAATGAAGGTTGAGTCCAGTGATTAACGAGCTGAGCCAACTGTCGCATGGAGGTGTAATTTTACAAGTGTAGTGAAACTTCATACTCACTCGGCGCTTCGCAAGTTTGGACTTCGAACACTGAGCAGGACTTCCAGGAAGTCTTTTGGTGCGTAGACAGGGCGATACAGACTGAGATCTGATAAGAAGAGGAAGATAATTGTGAGACTAAAATGCATAAGACAAACGTAAGGTTCACAGAAAGTCCTGTTTCCTGCGAAATATATGCTGGCATAAATTATTCTAACTTGTCGAAAGTTACCTCGAAGTCAGGTTAATCAGATTGGTTGAGATTTTGCTAAATTATGTAAACATTCGCATAAATATTCCAAAAAAGGAATAATTTTTGTTTGAAAAAAACTGACAACATTTCCCTTCCCAATTTGTATATAACTCTCAATCTATAAAGTTCGTTACTACTCTAAAAGAAATGAATGATTTAATATATCTTGAGTAGGAGACTGGTAGTGTTTGAGATTACAAAACAGAGTTGACATTATTTCCAATCTGAGGGGCGGTTTAAGTGCAAATCAAAGCAGTAGAAAATGCCTGATTGAACTGGCAGATGAGCAGAGTGATGATGCAGACAATAAAACACATTTAATTACCAACTTCATATAATCCAAGTTCCCCCCATTTCTCTTCCAGTTCTTCTCTATCAGCACGGGTCCTGGCTTTGGCCAGAGATGTTCCTAACTCCGTACACATAGTATTCAGGGACTTGTATATGCGTTTCTCCCAGCCCATCTGCAATTCAAAGTAAAACACAATGCAGTCCACTTTATAGGCAAAATATAAAAATGTGGGCAATATTCTTTGGTATTTTTACAAACACTTACCTGAGCCTTTCTAAGATAAGCAAGAGGCTCTTTGATTGGGTATCCGTTGATGGTGTCATGATTACTGTTTTGCCTTACCCAATGGTAAACCGAATTTTTGATCTCATTCTGCTTGCCAGCCTGTTTCAAGACTTGAAGCAAAGAAGTCCTGAAGTCAGATTTTACAACGCTGGTGGACGATACAATTTTCTGCAGAAGAACATAATCAAAAAATCAATTAAGTCATCAGAGACAACTTTTTTCAATTATGCTTTGTAGAGAAAATGTACCATAGTCCCATTGTAAGGGTCCTACCTAGGTAAGTATATACATATTTGAAATGAAGGCATTACCTGGACATCAGCATAGAAACCTGGATTCTGCTTTTGCATCGCTTCGGTTATTTTACCAGCTGTAAAATGTATGCCTTTATCTTTTACTTTCTCCATTATAGCTTCTTATCAATCTATATTCAACTGAATATTAAAGAATTATTAAATGTGTCTATTTTTAATAGGATATTGATTCAACAAACTTTTCACAGCATAGCCGCCATTTAAGTTTGAATTTATAACACGGCCTTCTGACTGACTTGTGAAATCGCTTTGTTCAGAAGGCGGTGAGTTGCGATATATCGATATGAGAAGTCGAGAGGTCGAACTTTTTTAATCGATGTCATTATTCATTCATTCAATAATGAAATTCATCAGCTGTGTATGTTGTGAAGTGAAATTGGGGGAGTCGTAGAAAGCAGTGCAGAAAAATGGAGATTTGCGAGAGTTCGTGTAAACTCTAGTGATAAAACGGACTGATTCAGTCTTCGTAGTCGTAATTATGAATCTGCAATCAACACCATGTCCTCAGAGGTTTGCAGATTACTTTGTTATCTCTGGTCTGGATCTCGGTTCAGGATTGGAGCCAGATCGCCTTCCTGGTAAGCATCAGATTATTGCCATACTGAATATTGACAACTTTCTTTTATACTGTGCATTCACGGCAGACTGATTCCTTATGCCTGTATTTGCTATGATTTTAGGTGATAACTTGCAAGCAACTCCTTTAGATCGGTCTTATAAATCTGAGGTACTTGGTCACTATCCTGACAATGTACCATGGAATCCATTTGACAAGGATGCTGTGAGCATGGTATGGATGCTTATCATATCTCTACAATTTCACCGTTCTGTAATATGTTTTCTTTTTGGTCATAAACACTGTGTTATTCAATTTTACAGCTGTGTTTGCCTCACGGCCTTCAATTTCGAACACAGAAACATTCGATCGAACCTCGGTTTCACAGTTTCGTTATAACTCGCGAAGATGGGAATCGCACATATGGCTTTAGTTACGTATTTTACGAGGAAATCCAGAACCGCAAGATATGTAGCGCAATGCAAACACTTCAGGTATGTTTGTTTTAATCATTCTTTGAGTTCTTGGTTTACCTAGAGACCTACTTGGTAGTAAATTTAATTTGTATTCGTTTAATGTTTTATCATCAGGCTATGCATCTTACCGAGTTGTCAAGTAACCAACCTGGCAGCAACCGACGTAAGCACAGCGGTGTGGACGGTCACAACACTCGATCATTGCCTCGACACTTCAAACTGTCAGCACATCGGCCAGGAGCAGCTCAAAGCTACTATGATGCGAGCAAGGATGTGCTTTATGTGACCAAGTGTATTGCTCTGATATGTCAGCTGCCATACTTGTATGCAGCTAGGAAGTTCCTCACTGCCATCTACAGGTATTGGTTGCTTAACTTTTCTATGTAGTACCATCGGTATCCACAGGGGGATGGTCAAGGGGGGGGGGGGGGGGCGTTTGCCCCCTGGACGTCAGGAAAACCTAAAATAATTCTGGTGTTTTAAGTACGTATAGTTTCATTTTGTAACCAAAAACTAAAGAAAATTGATTTTAAAGTGTCAAAAACCAAAATATGCCCTGCCGGCTGCTGCTGCCGGGCAGGTTTGAACATGTCTCCCACCACCCCAAAGTGCTAAATTTAAAAAATATTGAATATTTTAACAAAGTACACCTCATAACTAGGGCTGTGCGGGTAGCATTTTTGGAGGTCGGGTCGGGTTCGAGTCGGGTAGTAAAAATACGTCGGGTATCGATCGGGTAATTTCGGGTATTTTTTTTATTTAAAAAAAATCATTGTTAACTCTCTAGGGTAGTATTTAGTTTGATTTACCATGAACAAATGATGAAGAAGCCTTCCTACTGTTGTTGGTACCGTTGCTTGTACCATTTGTACCTGGTCTTGGACTATTACGTCGCAACAAATCATTGTCAAATACCTCGCCTTCCTCATCCCTATCCACAACAAACCGATTGGCACCGTCCGTTGCTTGTACCTGGTCTTGGACTATTAGGTACGTTACGTCGCAAAAAATCATTGTCAACTACCTCGCCCTGCTCATCACTATCCATAACAAAAATATTCATTGCACTTGGCACTTTTACATAATTTAGAAACTCAACAACAAACTGTAAATTGGACGACGCACATATTTTCATCCATCAGTGTTTTCATCTCGTCAATTCCAAAATGGCGGACGACCGACTTCACGGCGCAGGCGCTTAGCGCAACTGCGGACTAGTGCAACCTAGCGGGAAAAAGCGCAACTACGTTCTGGAGACTTTTGGCGGCAATTTCAAACTACCCGAAAAAACCCTTTTTTCGAGTTTTATATTTTGTTTTCGAGTCGGGTTTTAACTACCCGTCCGAACCCGAAATTTCGGGTACCCGCACAGCCCTACTCATAACGTCTCAAAATTGATTTCAAAGTGTCCAAAAAACAAAAATCGCCCTGTAGGGCAGGGAGGGGGGCACCCCCACACCCTCTTTGACCCGTAAAATATTGTTTTCCTTGTCTTGCTCCTACCTGGCAGAAATCCTGCGGACGCCCATGTAGAGTACCTACCTACATAACTTTTGTCCATCAGGTAGGTAGGTACCATCAAGTCTACTGATGGTGGTACTTGGGTAATTTTATGCATCTCGCATTCAGATCAGTGTGAGCAAAAAAATTAAGTTTTTATGAAAAAACCTGTAAAATGTATTTAAAATGCATTTTTTTGTGGGGAGAGTTTTTTTTTTAGGATATTGCTTAAAAGTTTACATTTTGGTGCTAGGTAGGTACCTACTAGTACTAGGTACCTATGTTTTATTGTTCGTTACCTTGTAGATTGAAAATCCCATAAAACTAATTTCTATTGAATTAATTCGATGTGCATGACCTAATTAATTTGGTTGATTAATATGAAGGTAGGTTGTGGGTATATACAATTTCCATAACAATGTATTGCATAGATAATTTTCAAAACCCTATTGTAGTAGGCATGTTTGTTTTTCAATGAAAATCCAGTGTAATTTTTTGTGGCTGGGCAAAATTGGCCAACCCTGATTCTGATACATAACCATTTTTTGATTGTGTGTCTTTGGGGCCCAAAAATCTGCTTAATTGGAATTCCTTAAATCAATTGTAGCCTCTTTCTCTTTCAAGATAAATTTCTTAGTACATATTACCTTGTATTTACCTCTGAATTATTTCCAGTCGGGCCACCAGCGAGGCTTCAAGTAATGATCTCAGTTTGGAGAGCTACGTGTACAACCTGCTCTACGAGGTGCCAGTCCCCGTGCCAGGTCGTAGTGTCAGTTTCTCATGCATCGCTCCTTCTGGCGGCTTTGAGACGATCGTCCTGCAGCGACCTAGCGCCATCGAGGAATTACCCGTCTACGACTTCGCTATGAAGGAGATGTTCACGTTGTTGGATGTCGAGTCGGTTATACAACTCTTCACGTGTGTGCTCTTAGAAAACCAAGTACTGCTAGTCTCTGCTGGTAAGTTGAAGGGCATCAGGACCTAGTCTTTAGTTTTGTTTAGTTTGTTGTCAAATAGTTAATTGATAGATCAATTAGAGAACTCATCAATTCAATAACAATTATTGAGCTATGTTCTAGCTAGGGTACTCTTAAGAATAATACCAAACAATTATGCAATTTTGGTACTAGGCACACTCGGCACAACAAAAATTGATCGGTGAACAAATTTGAAAGACTGCTGGTCATGTTTCATACCAATCAAAGCTTGTTATTATCATTGAAATGCAAGGTCACCTACTAGAGTGAGACAAGGAGATTGCTTAGAAGTTTACTTCTGATGGTGCAATCTAACATCAGTCAATCAGATTTATCGAATGATCAATTTTAGCTGTGCCAAGTGTATGTAAAAAATATGCTTTTGACATTGGTAGGATTTTAGTTAATACTATTTTACTATACTATTTTTATCTCCTTCTGAGTCAACCTTGTTGCTCATAGATAGGTAGTGGAATTTTAGTGGTGATTACCTATTGTAATATGAAATCCCAGGTCATGTAGATAATTCTAGTTTAACCATTTTCAAAGGTATCTCCACATAATTGATGCTACTACTCGCAGGCAATAACCTTCCCCTGTACTTTAAAGGTAATTCTGGTCTATCTAGAATTTTATCATAAATATCAAATGTACCTAGGTAATGCTTAGAATTATCAATGTGGATTGTTTATTTTTTGGTTAGTACTGCATAATCAGTGACTCTATATAGTACTAGCTATGCGTCAGCAATTCAAGGTCTTTTCAGCCTTTGAACAGTACCTTAGATAATATATAGGTATTAAAATTCCTTTGCTTTTCTTCAGCTGAAACTGAATGAGACGGAACAGGTTTGGTCGAGTGGTTAACGCTCTAAGCTTGTATTCCGGAGGCCCGGGTTCGATTCCCGCAGGCGCCCTTCCTGACTGGGGTTTTTTCGTGGTATTCCCTCAGTCGACAGGCAAATGCTGGGAAGGTACCCTACAATATAGGCCACGACCGCTTCCTACCACTCATACACACATACATGAAGTTAATTGGTCGGATGCACAATATATACCTACATAAGGTACGTGCGAGACCAAGAAAGGAGGGTAATTAAAAAAAAAGAAACTGAATGAGGGTGTTAAGAATGCTTTGGACTCGAGAACAAAATAACTTTCATCCTAGAGTACCAACTGTTTTAAATAGGTCACGTCTTCTGTTCTTAGTCTTCTGTATATGATCTACTGGTTGTAGGTATTTACAACCAACAGAGATCACAGTTGAAGGTCAATTGTCAAGTCTATAGAACTTAACCTGTTACCTAGAGGATTGCAATCTTATGCAGAGCTAATCACAGTGTTGAAGAATGTATGTAGGATAAAAAGAGAGATTTGGATCAGATGTGTTTGACATTTATGTTTGTAACAACACCACATCTCTTAGATTACCAACGCCTGATGGTCGTGGCCGAGTCCATCGTGGCCCTCTTGTTCCCGTTCTCTTGGCAACACGTGTACGTGCCAGTGTTACCAGCTTCGATGCAGCACTTCTTAGACGCGCCTGTGCCTTTCATCATGGGACTTCACAGCTGCGAGTCTAACCTCAAGATTGCAAGCGAGGTACAGTTGGGAGGGGGAACACTTCTCAGATTAAATACCTACTTTAGCTAATTATTCATGCAGTTATTATTTAGTTTGGTAATAATTGTGAAAGAATGTCCTCAGCTACTAGAATGTGGGTGGTTAAATGTTTTGATGTTAACTTTTCAGTGCTAAATAGAGATTGATTTCCTTCTTCTCTGGTTTTGAGACTGCAAAATTTCCTCATGCTTACTTTAAAAATCAAATTTTATATAGGTACCTTCCTAATTGTGTGCATGATATTTTAAAGTATCCCTCAGATCTTTGTATCAATAATTCTTTAAATTTTTCAATTGTGGTCACTGGTCAGTCATCAAATGTGGATAGAAGTGTAACTCCAGATTGATTCTGTTTGTAGGCAAACTTGTGCTTTGTGGATATTGACAACAAGACTGTTCAACTGCCAGAAGATCTGCCAAGGTTTCCTCAACGTCAAGACCTCGCTACCGAGCTTATGGATATTCTAGTCAAGCATCGAGTCTATGAGGGATATGCAGACAAGTACGATCACACAATACACTACAATATAAATTGAGTGCTTTCATGCAAATACCATTCAAGAGACTAAATTGTCATTCGAAGTTATTATTTGATACAAGTTTTAGCAATCGTTGTTGTGTTTATCATATATACATTTATGTCCTAACTTCTTAGACGTAAATATGTAATTTATTTTAAAAATGAATGGTTTTTCTGTGATGAGTGAAGTAAGAAATTAATTATATATGCAGTACAATATTTGTGTAATACCTGTTTGGGAGACTTTTAAGTAGATATTGTATTGTGTTAGGTTATTGCTGGCATGATTAGTGTTCCATAACAAGGTTAAGGTCCAGAATATGACAAGGTTGTTCTATTGTCAGGAACTCTAACGAGGAAATGGTTGCGATGTTATCGTCCTCGCAGAGCCGCGCTGCCAACATCATGACGTCGAGTTGCACATTGCCATCGCGACTCCACCCTCTCCGTCGCAAACACTCCTGGTCGCATGAGACCGACGCGGCACCGCAATCAGATGCCCTCCAGCGCATCGTTGCGCTCGTACAGAAAGCAGGTGAGTGCTTACATTACATTAAGTAAACGTACCTAGAGGATAATGGCCAGATTATGAATCCTGAAGTAATGCCTTTTTGATGTCCTAAAATTAAATTCATGACTTAACATTATGCAATTTTTTTAGATATCCTCTACTGCCACAAATTGTGTCACTGCATACATTTCACTTTTTCTAGTATTACTAGTATTTCTAGTAGTATTAAAAATAGAAAATAATTGATGAATCCAGCTAGGTACACACTGTGTTGTTACTTCAAAACATAGTCGGTGTATACAGATAATAGAAAAAGTTCTTGCTTATTACCTACATCACTTGTGTCACTAGTTTCGCCATGCTATTTGCATTTTGTTTCTCAGGTATAAATGTGGACCACACTGATGGGAACGAGAATGCCAGGGAGCTCACCGAGAGTGAACAATACGTCCAAGACTTGATATTCAACAATGCCATCCGTGAGGTTTTCCTCAACCGCTTCGTTCACATCTTTTCTGCCTATGAGCATTTTGTTATCCAACCAAATCAGGTATAATCATTACTTTTTAATGTTCCTACTTATTTAAATTTGTCACAACTGTGATGTTCTGTCAGAACATATTTGAGATTTGTTGCTCAGAAATTCAAATTTTAAATATTAAGTTTCCAAGTTCATGTTACTTTTATTTATATAAGTTACAATGAATAGAGATTAGCAGAGATGCTAATCTCTTGGCAGAGATTCATTTTTATCTATATTTTTATCTCCTGCTGTTAAGAACAAGTTCAAATACACACTTAATGATTAGTTATTACAGCTTTGTGGAATGTTTATATGGGTGTTATATTTAGGACAAGGAGGAATGGCTGAGCAATCGCGAGTCTATGCAGAATTTCGACAAGGCGACATATCTCTCTGACCAGCCAGAACAACATTTGCCATTCCTCTCTCGATTCATCGAGAGTCAGATGTTTGCCACACTGATTGACAACAAGATCATGGCTGCATGGCAAGAGATTGAACCCAATCTAAGAGTGTTCGACAGACGAATCAAACTGCTACGGTAGGTCACTTTTTACAGCTACATAATCCAATGCATAATCCTTGATACCTATTTGTAAAATACAGAAGTATTGGTTTTTACATTTGGGTCCGTTGACTCAAAATTCTGCAAAAACACGTATAAGATAATTTGCATTAAGAAGTGTGTACCAATCATGACTTGAACTACGTAGTTGTTCTGACAAACTTGTAGCCAACTTAATTTGAATAATTTAATTTATCTACAAGAGCAATCGCCAGTTTTGAGAGTGTGCGATTTTGAATTTCTTTTTACCTTTACTTCTCTCCTTTCTAGAAAGCGTTTTGGCGAGGGTTTGGTACGCACACCTAGTTACGAACCGTGTACAACAATACGGGACTCTCAGCGTCTGCTTGAAAAGCGTTTGGCCTCCGTTGATGCAGTCGTTCCTCCCCCTCACGAGATAAAGCAGTCGTCGCAGACGTCAAGTTTGCAGCCATTAGAACAACCCCCACGCTTGCCACGATCTTTCGAACATCTCCAACGGTTGCCGAGATCGTTTGAACAGTTACAACGATTGCCAAGATCATCCGAACGACCGACACCACCTCCTAAGTCTACAGGATTTCCTCTTCTAGAATCAGCCATTCTTAACAAAGAGCCTGCTATGAGGTAAGCAAGTAGCAATATTACGTGACAAATGAAGAATGAGGTATTCCAGCCAAACCATTTTCTTCATATTTGATATTTTATTTTACGTCAATAACAAGCTTTTATTGTAGTTTCATTTACTAACTGCTCTGTGTACCTATGCATAGTTTTGTTGAACAAGTTGTATTTTGCAATGGCCAAGCATAGCTAAATATAGTGAAACTTGGAGCTATTATATGGTATATACAACAATAGACACAGACATATTCCGATGAAACTTCTTTATGTCTAAGTGTGTTCTCTTTTCTTTTCAGATCTCGGAATCGCATAAACATCCAGTCTTGGCGCAATAGAAGAGAGAGGTCCCAGGAATCAGTCGAAGACACGAACAATGGAGCTGGAACGTGTACTGAGATAGCGAACAATCTTAGTGCTGACAGTGCCAAGACTATGGCGGCTACTCAAAACTTACGCCAACCAAAACTCAGCTCAACTATGAGTCCAGCGGATATCGCTCACACAAATTGGAGTTTTGTGGAAAAACTACTCAAAGTATGTTATTGATTTCAAAAATACAATGTTCCCATCTGACTTTTCTTAGTCTTACCACTAATAATAATTGACAATGAAATTTGATATCAAGTAAATGATCACAGTTATTTTTTCTTATAAATATTTTCTTGATCAACTGGAATGGCCTAGACACTCGGCATTTGAATCCAGAGTTTATGTGCATCTTTTAACCTCCAGGACTGCAAGAGTAAAACCAAACGAATGCTCGTGCAAAAGATGGGCAATGAGGCTGTGGAATTGGGACATGGCAGTGATGCTTCGATCGGCGGTGTCGAGGAGAATACATTGATCGCCAGTCTCTGTGATTTACTGGAGCGAATATGGTCACATGCACTTCAGAACAAACAGGTGGGTTATCATAGGATGCTACCCTTGTACTTAATGGTTAATTTGTACCTAGCTAAAAATATCCTCGCCAAGTACTCTAAGCTAGCTGGCCAGGCTTGGCTCTTTCTCTTCTTCCTTCTTCTCAACCAGCTTCTTCCACTTCTCCCTGTCTTCCAACCACCTCTGTTAGTTAAAATCAATTAAATATTTATTTTTGTAAAGTCAGTTTATTTAAATGTACTAGGTTCTACCTGTAAATAAGCTACCTACCTATGTAATTGTAACTTATTATAGTACATACAAATATTTTTATATGAATTACCTACTTATCCCATTTGTAATATTTTTATATGAATTTATTATCATTCTTACCTAGTTGGAGAGTTTTTGCTGTGATCAAAGTTATTGAGCATTCCTAGTAATGAAACGGCAGGCTGTATTTTGCAAGTCCTTTAGTATTGGTGGTACTATTGGCGAATGGTGTGGTATTTCATGGGGCTACACCAGGGGTCGGCAACCTTTTTTGGTGAAGGAGCCAATTTACCAATAATTAATAAATTAGATAATAATGGGAGCCGCAATCAAATATAATACACCGAAAATAAAAATTTGAATTATAGGGCGTTTTTCAGAATTTCAACAACATACAAGTGATTCTGGGACTCTAAAGTAACGAACTGAATCAATTTTAAGTTGCCCCGCAGGGCGTTTTTTTTAGGATTTTAACAATTTAAAAGTGATTCTGGGACTCTAAAATAAACAAACTGAATCAAATAACCTTCCAATTATTGCCCCGCAGGGCGTTTTTTTTTTAATTTTAAAAATGTTCGATTCCAGGTCTTTTTTTAAATTATAAAGAGCCATTTAAGAACCATCAAGGAGCCGCATGCGGCTCCGGAGCCGCGGGTTGCCGACCCCTGGGCTACACTATTCTTTATTTTTATTATTGAGTGGGTTTTCTACAGTAAGTCAAGGCCGTTTCCCACATTCCAGATGCCACCTACTCCTATCCACACAATCATTATCTTCCAAGCCTCTTGCCTCATGTCCGACCTGACCTGTTGCTTCCACTCCTCTCTAGGTCGTCATCTCCTTCTTCTACCTGGAGGTGTCCACTTGCTTATCTTTTTCGGCCATCTCTCCTCTCCCATCCTTTGTACATGGCCATACCAAACGAGTCTCCTGTCGTTCAAGGTATCCGTAACTTTTGTTTCCACCTTCATTCTTCTCCTGATCAATTTTTATGTAAATGGGCATGTTTCTTTTAACGCCTCGCAGTGCAGAAAGATGATCACCCCAGACTTCAATGAGGAGAAGTGTTTCTTGGTCGGACTATTCTTTTAACTATAAAATTTGTGTTCATCATTTTTAAGGGCAAATCTGCTCTATGGTCGCACCTCACAAACTACCAAGAGCTGGAGGAATGCAACGAGACCTCGAAACCTATCGACCCCAGCTTCCTGACTCCAGGTAAAATGACTTTGTCTTGGAATTTTCAGGGCTAGTGTAAATTTCATATAAACTAATAACTAGGGATAATAATTAGGGATTAACACTCTGGAGACAGGACGAGTGGTTTCAAAAGTGCACCAGAGAGCCACTACCATTTTTACTCACATAAAATACCTATTTATGTACAGAAAAAGCACGGTGATTGGACATTTAACAGCTCCCTGAATTTTGAGGCTCAGAGATGATCTTGAATTACACTTCTGGGGCCAGATTCACAAAAAGTATTATCTCCTAATAGGAATCCTGCTCGTGACGTCACAGTGGTAGAAAAATGGAGGCTGCTATGGTAGGGGAAATGTGTCAAAGCTATAAATAATAGCTATAAATCATATTTATCAGATGAATATTTAACTTAAACATGTGTAAAGATAAATATTGCGTATTATTATTAGCTTGTACTTACTTAAATATCTTTCTTTCACAAGTAATCACTCAAAATATGAGAATTGGATTGCCGCTGTCAGATTTGTTTTTCCCTATACTTTTGTATAGGTTACTATGGCAACCTTTTCTCACGCAGGATGCCTATACATACTATCTTTGGTATTATATTTCATTTAACATGGTGTTTTTGGTATTAAATCAAAAGATAATACCTACGTATTAGTAGATAATACCTTTCGTGAATCTAGCCCCTGGTGTATAGTTTAGTTTGACTTACGTGCAAAAAAATGTGTACCTACCTATTTGCTTTTGAAGTAGAGTTACAGTTGTATTTTTTCTGACCAGAAATAGAAAAACTATCTGGAAGGCTTTAGTAAATAACAAAAGGTAGTGTTTACAAAACAAATACAATTTAAGCTAATTTATAGCTAATTTTAAGCTAATAGCTTTATATGAAGCTATTATCATTATCGTTATCATTATTTCAGACAAAAATCATAACTGTACCAGTGCTTTATTTTTGCAAGTTTGGGTTGACTTTTTGGAGTGTAGTTCTGAGCATTTTATTTCTTTACCTATATTAATCTTACTGTTATATGATTCCTATATAAGTTTTCACAAACAATCTTAACTGTTCTGTTTATTAGTTTGAAACTGAATGTAATCCCAAATGTTACCGGCTAGCGGCTACTAGCAGTTTTCATTGGGTGTTATGTTACAACCTGTTTTAACTTACTGTCTGTGATGTATGCTGGGTATGGAGTAGTTTAACTTACATTAAGGTATAACTGTACCTCAGAGATAGAAGGGCGGTAGTCCAATTCAATGATTCTTGAGAACTATTAAATCCAGTATTTTTTGGTTCTGGTGACTTGAGTCATATTGTGTAAGAGAACACTTCAATACTTGACATGAGTTAAATGTCAATTGATAGAATAATGTTACTTATGTACATTATTCCAAAAGTGTGCAATGCAAAATCAAGAAAATGAATGGACTTCCGCCCTTCTAGCTCTGAGGTTAAGAAAACTCATAACAATGCATAAATTAATTCATTGGTTTTAATTTAAAAATGCAGCCTTGGCTTGGTGTGTACTACGGAAGCGACTAGACTGTACGTAAACTATTGTGGTATCAATATTTGGTGTTGTCACGTGTACATACAGTGTTTTAAGCATGCCACAATATTTATCAGGTCTCTCGTATGAATGATGATTTAAATAATTATGTTCGACAATTACATGAATACTTAAGTTATAGTCTACTAAGTTATTTTAAACAATGTGGATGCTAACTTCAAGTGTTGTATGACAATTGACTTGAGTCAATTTGTACTATATAGCCTTGGTCATTGTTTGTTAACAGAAATGTCTCAAGTGATTTTACTACAAACAACATGTTCAATATATTTTTCAGATATCTGAGATTATTTAAATCATCGTTGCATTGTGACAAGTTTGTTATCGTTCTTTGATGGGGAGAAAGAGACCTTGCAAACTTCGGCAACTTATTTGCATTGACAGACCATTATTGATGTTAATATTATTGTACTAGGACTAGTGTAGCACATTGCATAGATTTGTCTGCCCTTTTCATTTTTTTCCCTTTTGTGGTTGTTTTGTCTCAGTGTCTCAGTGTGTCGCAAGGCCAAAGTTTGGTGTCCCTGGATTGCTTATCACCTTTCAGTCGAAGAATATTTATGCAATAGCTTCTTATTTGAGCACAACGTTGGGTAAGTGGTGATGTTAGGGCCAGTCTAGTTCATTGTCTAGTCTTGCTTCTCTACTTAATACTAAGTTCTCTTGTTTTGTGCAGTATTGTTTGATGTGATTGTAAGTACCTACCTTCATATCTTGACAACATCTTCCACTTCAACAATCATAGATAGAAAAATGTGTCTACCCATATCTATTGGTTGATTTGGTCTCTGTATAATAGTACTTCTAAAGTTTTTTGACATTAATATTTTGTGAAATTAACTATGAAGTATGTTTTAGACCATTCCAACAATAAATATAGTCAAATCAAGAAATTTGTATCACTTGTAGATATGTCTTGAGATCTATACTTTGGTTGCATTATGTTGTGGGTGGCAGATAAATTGTCAGAGAAACAATATCGACTAATATATTAACATTTTTCTAATTATTGTCCTTACAGCAAAGAGAAGAATGTATGTTTTCAGAGGTGGTAGCAACAAGACTAATAATCTGCATGCTGCTCGATCATTCGGAGGTAGGCTTGATTAAATACAAAGATGATAGCCGGGGGATGGTGAGGTGCCTGTCTTCTCTTCCTTCAACATGTTCAGCTTTTGTTCTGTACCAACATAGATGTGATTGTTATAATTGCTAATAAAAACTTCTACTTTCTACCTGCAAGGATATTTCACAATGGTTTCCGCTGTTCTTGACTATATGCTGTGCAGTGTGCTGGGTTAGAAAAAGAACTTTGGGTGTGTGTCGTGGAATTAACATGAACATCATTCATGTTTAAGCCTTTCACATTTTCTGTAAGCCATTTTTGACAATTTACATAACATAAATGAAAAATTGAAATCTGGACTTAGCATTACTTTCAGACTATTTCTTAATTATTTGAGGAAAAATGCAAAAAAAAAATTGTATAGACATAATTGATACAGAGTAGAGTATTAGATAACTTTGACTTGTGCTTGCTTCATTGGCATATTATATGGATCTTGTTAGACTTAGGTACCTATTTATTGAGAGCAAGCACAGCCACAAGTCACTAAGTTTCCTGAACACTTGTGCAATCTTGGTGTAGTTTCTGTTTGCAAAGACCAGAATGTTAATTTACATTTACAATATTAGGCAATTAGTTTAATTTGACTGTAGAGAAAGTTATAATGAATGTAATCCCCGCTCATGGTAGTACCTGTATTCTTCTTTATAGACATGTCGTCATAATAGAGAAAATTATATTATATCATGTTAATGTATAACTATTTGAAACAGAAATTGCTTATAAATTTGAATAGAAAGTCTTTGAACTATGTTTTGATACAGAAAATCATGTAGGTACTTGGTTACTTACACATAAATCCTGTTGTAGCCTGAAGCATAAAGTCTATCGTCATTAGGTTTATGTCGGCAATTGCACTTTACAGACCTCTCTTCGATGGCTCTCGAAACTGATCTAACTCCACCGACACGGAGCCGGGAACGGAAAAAGTCACCGGAGAAGCGAACTCCAGTCGAACGTAAACTCCTTGCGGGCAATGAACAACCAATACTTCAACCTCTGCCTGTATCGTTAACATTCGACATGCGAAGCGTTCAATCAATGCCCGACATCAAGACACACATTGGTTTTGCGAGGGCATGGGTCCGACTATCCCTGGAGAAGAAACTGCTGTCGAGACATCTGCGGACAATATTGAGTGATACTGCCCTGTTGAGAAGCCAGTATAAGCGTTCAGCTTTCTTACGTTGCGAGGATGAAAAAGAGCAATTCCTCTATCATTTGCTTACTCTCAATGCAGTGGACTACTTTTGCTTCACCAATACCTACACAAATACTAGTAAGTTGGATTTAACTGAAACTATTTCTATATAGGTGTTTTATTTCATTTTTAATGCTATGCCAGTTTCAATAGGAATGTTGTATTGATATATTTTATTGCAGTTATGTTCTTTGTGTCCTTTTCAATAATGCAAAATTGTGGATTAGTTAGTGTGTTCAGAACTTCAGATTTTGCGACTTTATTGGCCCAAAAAGCCATAATTTGTTGTAAATCTAGGTGCAATTATCATTATGTAATTGAATGGTAATCCTGGTTTTCTTCATTGAGTTTGGATACCAATGAAAGGGCCATCAGTTGATGTTATTTTTTACCGGCTTCAAACTGTTTTTCAAAATATTAAAATCTTCAAATCATGCACTGTAGAATCTAATAGGTATTTACTGCCTACTTTATACCTTAGATGCAGACCCATTTTGTTGTGGGCAAGAGAGTGTAACTTTTTTTCTTGTAACAATACTGCATTTTACCTTCAATTCTTAGCTTAAATCTTATTTATTATATTTGAAGAGCAGTTAAGTAATAGCAAATAGTTTGCAAAAGGTTCATTGACCTCTCTAAATGGGCAAGATAAGAATTGTTCTTTAAAGTAATCATATTGGTTTTGTGTTTGATTGCTTAGAGATGACTTACCGCGTGGTGATATTTCCGTCACGGAAAACGAGTGCTGCCACAACGACGGCTAACTCTTGGGTAGCGATATCGGGAACCCTTGGAGAGACTGCCCCTGTACCAATACCTCATGGAGCACTGGAGTTTGTATTCCATGTAAGAACAATAACATATAACCAACTTCTTTGTACATTTGCGTATACAACCTAGGAAGGTGGATTGGATTTTATGACAGCCTGAATCTGTCATTTGACTCATTTTGTTTTTGGGTGATTCATGTCGCTCGGGTATATCAGTAGGGCAGTGAGATGTTTTCACAAAAACATTGATTTTAGTTAGTTTACGTAGAATGTAGGTTTCTGTGGAAAACTTCCATGGAGGCAGGATGATATGAAGGGATGTGTGTTGTGAAAAATATCCGACCGAACCGGGGCTCGAACCCGGGATCTCTCACTTGCCGGGCGAGAGCTCTACCAACTGAGCTACCCGATCGGACGGACGGACATTTGACACAACGCACTGATGAGGGTTAGAGATCTCCTAGGAGAATGGAATGAAGGTAATGATTGGACATTACAAGCTATCAGACCATCGGTAACGATACTGTCACCATGTCTCTTTGCACTTGCGTGCGCAACCCTCTTTTACTCGACTTAACGAGTTGCTTTTCAGCTCGAATGATGAGAATGTAGGTTTCTGTGGAAAACTTCCATGGAGGCAGGATGATATGAAGGGATGTGTGTTGTGAAAAATATCCGACCGAACCGGGGCTCGAACCCGGGATCTCGTTAATCGAGATCTCGGGATCTCGACTTAGCGAAAAGCAACTCGTTAAGTCGAGTAAAAGAGGGTTGCGCACGCAAGTGCAAAGAGACATGGTGACAGTATCGTTACCGATGGTCTGATAGCTTGTAATGTCCAATCATTACCTTCATTCCATTCTCCTAGGAGATCTCTAACCCTCATCAGTGCGTTGTGTCAAATGTCCGTCCGTCCGATCGGGTAGCTCAGTTGGTAGAGCTCTCGCCCGGCAAGTGAGAGATCCCGGGTTCGAGCCCCGGTTCGGTCGGATATTTTTCACAACACACATCCCTTCATATCATCCTGCCTCCATGGAAGTTTTCCACAGAAACCTACATTCTCATCATTCGAGCTGAAAAGCAACTCGTTAAGTCGAGTAAAAGAGGGTTGCGCACGCAAGTGCAAAGAGACATGGTGACAGTATCGTTACCGATGGTCTGATAGCTTGTAATGTCCAATCATTACCTTCATTCCATTCTCCTAGGAGATCTCTAACCCTCATCAGTGCGTTGTGTCAAATGTCCGTCCGTCCGATCGGGTAGCTCAGTTGGTAGAGCTCTCGCCCGGCAAGTGAGAGATCCCGGGTTCGAGCCCCGGTTCGGTCGGATATTTTTCACAACACACATCCCTTCATATTAGTTTACGTATTTGGACAGCAGTGAAATATGAAATGGCCACTCCTGTCTATTATATTGTGAAATATTTAATGAATTACACGATTTGTATGTTGTGTTGAAAGCAGAATAAAACTCCCCTCCGACGAGATATTTCTTAATCATTATGCAACATTTTTGGTGATTTGAGTTACTAAATAGTAACCTAATAATTGATAGGTATAATATTGTTGTTGATGGAATAATTTGTCGTACCTACCATTCCAACAATACTTACATGACCAACAGTACAATACAACTCAATACAACATTCATGAGTCATGACCTTTATTTCCTAACTGAAAACAGGTGAAATGTTGTTTCCACAAAAACTTGAGCATGCAAACTGCCATATCTTAATTAGTTGGACCTTTCAGTTTCATACTGTTTTCACTGGCCTGAAGATTCTATACATGGCAAGTTTGTATATTTCAGCACAAGAACCTTGGGGTGTTAACATCGTTGAGAATCGGCCATGACAACTCCGGCCTCTCGCCCAAGTGGATGGTAGAACACGTAGTCGTCAGGAACGAGATCACAGCTCACATGTACAAGTAAGTCTTCAGTTCCACTCCACCAGTTTTACAATGTGAGATTTTAGATTAAAAGGTTAGCTTGGTGTTATGTTGGTGTTAAAAAAGTTGTGTTATGTTGAGAATATGGTATGGCGTTATGAAACAAAGAAATGTTGTAGTTCATTTGATGTATGCAATTTTTTATAAGCATAATAATCAAGTAATTTTTTTCTGATAAGTTTGTTGTTTGCTGTTTCCGGTTTACAAATGGACACAGAAATGTTTGCCTTCATTTTCCATTTAATGTCTATTAATTGAGATTTTTTTTTTCTGGTTATTTCATTTCAGTCTGGTGTAAAAACACATACTACTACTCATATGTTAGAAATCTGAATTTAAAATGTACTCCGTAACATTTATCACTTGCACAGGTTTCCGTGCGGCCGTTGGCTCGGTCGAGGCATCGACGACGGCTCTCTGGAACGTCTACTGGTTGGTGAACTCGTTCCGAGACACATTGCCAGTGAAGATCTGGTCGAAGCTTGCCAGACACCACCGCGATGTCGCAGTCCAAGCATTCCACGCCGGTCCACAGACACAAGGCTCTCCATTCCAGACATACAGCATTTGCTAGGTAAAGTACAAAATATGTACCACTTGTCACGCCAAAGTGTCCATATGTTTTATGTTTTTTTTTAAACATACCTTGACTGGTAGGTCCATATGTCGTGTGTCAAGTCACTAGATTATCTATAAATAGGCACGAAAGCTGGTTAAGTCCGTTGTAAGAATTTGAATGGTGGACAAAGTTGTGAAATTGGTTATTTCTTATGATAGTAAAATATCTATCATTTAGCACCCCTAGTTATGACTTTGCTACATGATGAAATAATGACACTTCTTGCAGGTGATGCGGTGAACAATATTGTGAAGCTCTACTACCGTCGCCAGCCTGACAAGGAACGAACGTCGCTCACAGTTCTTCTCTGTGGAGAACTTGGTCTCGTCTACTGTCTGGATCAGGTGTTTCTCACTGGCTTTAAATCGGCCAGGTTATTTGGGAGGAATCTCTACATCTGGGACTACTTTGGTTAGTATTTTAATTATTTTACTCTCTTTCTGTTCTCAACCTCTTTTGTTGTCGTATCATTTCTTTTGTTCTTCACATAATTTGTGTTTTTGGTATGTATTCGAAAAAATTATGGAAGAATGGTTTGGAAGGATGCAGTATTTACTTAAGTTATTTGGTAACCATCCCAACAAAGCCACAAAATACCTTAGTCAGGTTTACGTGGAACGGATTTGGGTCTCTGGCATGATGGTCCGGAGTGCTTTTCCATGATACAACCCTTGAGTATAGACACAACTGTCTGGGTCAAAGGCTGAGTACAGAGTGTTGATAAGGACCTTCACATTGTTTTCCAGTCCGTGCTAAGGAGCAGTTTGAGTTGAATCTGCTTGAGGAAGCAGAAGACAATGAGAACAGGCAGGAACGAGAGGTGATGAAAGTGTACTGCAGTCTCATGGAACAAATCAGCAACTCCAGTTCATCACTCGGCAAGGATGGAAAGTTTCAACTCTTCGTTTGTCTTGGAGCTAGGTGAGTACAGTGAACTGTTGTGAATAAACATTGATTCAAACATTGAACTAAGAAGTAGATCACATTTTAACCAAATCTTCAGGCACAATGTTGTACGTAATCAATTAATCATACCTTTTATATGTACCTATATGCTTTGCTGACCAGGAGGTCTATTCTAGAACGATTTTCCAATTCCATTCTGATGGAATTCAGTCACGGCTATAAGGATTAACATTGTATGGAATTGAATTATAGTGGAATTGGGAATTTAAAAGTTCTAGAATAGGGTCCCAGTTAGACTGTCACCTTTACTGCAAAATTGGAACCCAAGTTATTTGTATACATAATTGTACAATTTTGTTTAAATTTATGGCATCTACATAATATACATGTGCACTCTTTCTAATCTAGTGTTTCTTTTTGTTTCAAGACGAAGGTTATTGCACCGAATGCTCCCTTCACTTGCCAACATACGAGCAACGTCTGAGATGTATGAAGAGCAGTCATTCCTTCGAAATCCCACACTACTCACGTTCCTTGAACAAATACTCGAGAGTCTTGATGAGTTTGATATCGTACTTGAAAACTCGATTACACAAGGTATCGCTGAATAAGGTGCAGCAAACGGAAGATATTGGATTATAATATCTTGGAAGAATCTACCTTAATTTCTTGGTAAAATAGCAATTTTTTGAAATAATACCCAATGGAATGATGGGCTCTCATTTATTCTCACAGCCAATGTAAATGTCTTATGCACACACCACATATTTAAATATAATAACTTAATAAGACTTATCAAAGTGACACTGCCAAACCACAAATGTGGTAATTGAACTCCTCTGGAAATAAGGAAATTATATGCAACTCTTTAATATTTCTAGATATTTTATGAAACAATCAATTAGAGATCAATTAGCAGTTAGTAGTACAAATTATTTCATGTCTGTAGTCTATAGGGTCAGCGTCAAAAGAAACCAGCCAAATCTCCATGTTGGTATATGGGAAACCGGTATAGGAACTATTGGAAGTGGGTGTACACATTAACTAGATATGGTACTGATGTGAATAGTATATTCGCAAATTTACTTGCTTGGTTTTGCCCATCGGCTATCACTGATTATATTAACAACACATTGTTCAGATGGGCCAAATGCCCATTGTTTTGCCCATGGGTGTATAAGCATACAAAATTAAAATACCACCCATACATTCCATTTGGTATCAATAGCACTGTTCCATTTCAACAAACAATAATGCCAATATCTTCCGATTGCAATATTTTGCCCTAAGTGATGTCAGAGTTCGAAAAGAATGTACATAATATGATATTTAGAAAGTTTTAAAAGAATCGGTTCAATGTTTACATAACGACCTTTATATGATAAAGGGATTTGTATGTTATCCATCAAAATAACTCGTACAGTGGGTTCCTGCCAATTATGAACAACATGTGAAATGACAACTAGCTAACAAATTTCAATCACAATACATTTTCTATCAAATTAATCTGGTCATTCTTCTAGATTTAGATATTTTTATCAAGATTTCACAATGGTTGAGAACCGGTGATAGTGAGTCCAATGAATGTGCGTTTTAGAAAACACCTAAGAATCTTTTATCTTATACTTAAATATTATTGCTATGTATTTATGACAGTCAATATCAAACTCTTTTTGCTTTATTTCTTGACCGTTAATGTATGATTTGATTGAAGTAAGACTCTGTCGTGGAAATGGTTTCTGATGAAAGTTAATAGTTCCTAATGAATATGTTGTGCCATATGGATCAATCAGAGTTGGTAATTAATTAGGTACTCAAAACATTTATGACATTATTGTGGTATTCAATTCAATGTGATTATTGAGTTGTGCTATGTTGTTAAACATTTTTTATTGAAGTTAAAAAATAGTTAATTTTCTGTACTAGGCAGGGTGTATTATAATTTATATTTCATTAATCGAAGTTGTTAATCCTTAAAACGGCCAAAGATTTATAGGTACATTAGTTAGCTGCTTCTAAAATGTGACAAAATGTAATCTGTAAAATAAATAGAAGTCCAGTGCTTGCATGTCAATGACTTCAGGCAGAAAGTCGTAACACTAAATATTTGTAAATCTATTCACATAATAGTAATAAACATAATACATACGTAATAGTATTTCTATTCTTTCAATTCGTATTCAGATAAAGGGCTTAGCCATCAAGTAGCCTAGTGGTAATTTTTTAAATAAATATCTTGTTTTCATTTTATATATTAATTGTTTGTTTATCCCTGTGGATGATTAATGAAAAACACAAACCACTCAAAAATGCTTTTGTGTTATGTCTTTCTGCCCAGAAGGCGTTTGATCGGTTTTCTTTCATACAAAATTCTGGATCTCGTGGCATGTTTCAGTTCTGACAGTGGCTGCAGTTATACAGACTTGAAAACTACGATGCCTGTCACCAGCACTGCAAACTATTATTGGGAGTGCTGTAATGAGTGAAGGATTTAAAAATAATAATCGGTAATAATACACTGGGTTTTATGGAAAACTTCCATTGAAATTAGGATGATAAGATGGGATGTATGAAATGAAAAATATCTGGGCCGGCCGGATTATTTTCACTTTACACATGTTATCTCAAAGAATCGAATGGGGGCTTCTAGTGCCCAGTTAAATAAATCCTTTTTTTATGTTTACATCACTTTTGGTCTCCAGTGAAATATTTTGAATTCATTTAGACGACAGAGGTTAAAAGATATTTCATTTACAATTTATTAAAATATTTTATTAGGTACTGATGAAGATACTCGTTTCCTCTTATTTGTATAACTAGCATCTTTTGCTATATCTTGCCAGTTTGTATCGATATTTATTGAGAATTGGTTACATTCTTCTGTTCTTTACCTATTTACACATAAATAATAAGTTAGTTGGATCTCATCTGAATCATAATCTCGCATGATATGAATTATGTTATGACCCGTATTATCTAATATTTGTTATTGGTACATTTTGTGTACTGCCTATGAAGAGAGAGGTAGCTGTCTTGCTTGTCTTTCCTATGTATACCTATTAAATGTACCGTATGCAAATTGAATTGAAATAATATTATGTATTGTCTACCTATATCTGTACTTAATATTATCATAGCCCCACACTGTGCTACCCTGCCAGATGACAGACAGGCAAATAAAGAAATAAAATTAGGTAATAATTATTTTGAGGATCTTACATTCAATAGTGCAAATACAAATACCTAGTCATACGACCATGGACGGAACTTGAATAAATTGTAAAAACTTATAACAAAATTTTAGACTTAAAATGACAATGAGTGATTTTCTCTTTCAGCTGAGAGTCATGGAGAAGCCTCTCTCTGGGCTCTTCAGTTAGTACGAGCTAGAAAAAATTGGCACTCGACCTCAAGCGTTATCAATTAGATCTTATTTATATCTCAGATTGATATTAATTACCAATTTAGTTCAAGTTTTATTGCAAATGCTGTTAATTAAAATCTGAATCATAATGCTTGCTAATATTTAGGATTCCTAGTATGCGTATGCAGTACATAATATACATAAAATTAAAAACACATGGAGTATAATATATCTACATGGACTTCTTGAGACCAATTTGAAGATAAAAAATGGTCCAGGCTTTTGGGGATGAGAGAAACATGTTATTTTATTGAATGCCATCGTTGATCATTTCTATATAAACGATTTTATAATCATTAAATTTCAATGAAATTGAAAACAATTATGTTCAAGCTTTACCGCGTGAATGTGACAGGCATGCGCAAAAGTCACTCAGCACTCAGCACTCGCCTCACAGCTGTTCTTTGCTTGTTGCTTGACATTGACGTTCACGTTACCATTTCGTCATTTTGACCTCATTTTCATTCATTCTTTCGTGTAATTCGATAAAATGTAAAGTTTGTGAGTGTAATTGATACCTATTTGGTATAATATCAGGCGTCTATGACATTTTTATCTCAAAGGTAAGCTATAATTACCTAGAAATTATTCATATTCACCTTCCATCCCACAACCTTTCAAGGTTATTTACTAACCTCTACAGGCCGAACTCTACCTACCTTATTACTTCCTTACTATCTAGGTACCTACCCTGTCTGCAGTCAATCAAACCTGTCTGTTACATGCTACTACCTAACTACCTACACAGATACCTACTCAGATGATAATACACACATTCGGAAAAATAGTTTTACTTGCCTCCTACCTGCGGAATGTTACTACTGAATTTTAGAAAAAAGTGTAAAATTGGTAATATTTAATTCTTCACACTTGTAAATTTAACCCTTTTAAGCAGGCGATAACCAGACATTCACAATGCGGAGTCGAAGTAATTCTGGTGTCCGGCTGGACTACTATCAACGCATAGTTCACAAGATTATTATGAACCATCAGGTAAGTTATCCGTCTTGTTTACAAGTTGTGTTTTGATGTACAGATCTTAAAAGATAATTAAAGTAGGTACCTTACCTAGTACGATGCTGCTATTTGTTGAAATATCCAAAATGCAACAAGACAAGTGAGTGTATAGAGAACCACAGCCTTCTGAATCCTTTAATTTTTTAACAGCTGAGTCCGTAAACTAGTTTCGATTGGAAATGGTTAATGACCCTATATAGCTTTGAGAGCAGGGACCGTATTCCAGAACCTTTAAATTCCCAATTATGATGGAAACTGATTCGGTGCAATGTTAATCCTTATGGCCGTGACCGGATTCCATCAGGAATGGAATTGGGAAAACGTTCTAGAATACGCCTCCAGATTGATAGGTAGCGTTTTTAGCAAAGATTGCCTACCTACACATTTTTTAGGGATATTTTGTAGATTTTTTTAGGGTGTTTTATTAGAGGATTAAAAATAATAGGTACACTCCCCCAAATAATAAACGGTACTCGAAAGAAAATGAATTGACTGATTAAGGTTTGATGGCATCATCCCATGAAGTCAGTGCTAACGCATTATCTAACTCTTTTAGGTGAGCTCTGATTTCATTGATAATAACAAGGATTGATTGTCAAGGAACCGGCCCAGCAGCCAGTACGTTTTGTACCAAGTACCGTTTATTATTTGGGGGAGTGTACCTACCTAGTTAGTACATAAACATTACACATAATATTTTTGTAATTTTTATTACTTTAAATACATTTCCGGATACATTCTTGAGTACCAAGCAGTGGTAAATATACTGACTGATTGCTTATAAGAGAGAATTGAAAGAATCATCAGATATTTTGAAGCCTTCATGATTTTTTTTTATTATAGATTTTAAACTTACTCAGTACTAAATTGCATCAAATAATAAAATAATGTATGTAGGTATGTAGGTAGGATAGGAACAAATGATTAAAATTATGAATTAATTGCCAAGGAAATTTTAATAAGTTTAGTAGTAGGACCTACCTTCTGATGTAGGTACTTATGAAACCAGGTTGTGAACTAAAGCTACACTTACAGTTCGGCGTAAAGCTTGATGCTGGCGCTGGCCGCTGAGGGATTTACATGGTTTATCTTTTGACCTTGAATGCCAGCACTCCAGTGCTCAGAGTAAGACCCTCTTGGTCAACTGTTCAACGCCAGCGCTAGCGTCGAGTACTACCTACGCCAAAATGTGTACATAGCTTAAGGGATATGTGTCGCCACTCGCCATGGGCCATGAGATCAACTGTACAAGAATACAAAATTAAATATCTATTGTTTGTTTTGTATTTATTTCCACCAGCCAACTATTTGCTGGTTTGACGAATAAAACAAACGGAAATAATTCATACATATAATCTTCCTAGATTAAAAGATGATTCAAGAAAAAATATATTAGGTTACCTTTGTAGATCTATGATTTTGTGACTACCTACAGTTTGTTCAAATCTTCTTTACAATGACTATGGTAGCGACGATGGCAACGAAAATGATGTACTACGCTAGCACCAACACAACAAAATGAAAATCGCTAGAACTTAGGTGGCACATTCAAGTTAGCGGATTCACTTTGGAAAGAGTAGGTTGGCAAAGTGTGAATTCAGGTGGAAGGTCTGGATGGTGCTGCTTAGTTACACCCTAGCGGCGTTGTAAGCGTAAATTGAATAGCCTATATGTCTGATTCTTCGGACTATATAGCACATATTACGGTTAGCACTCATATGATGCAACAATTAATAGAAATGCGGACAAACAATGCTAACATATTAAAAACGTCCAAGTCCAATCAAGAAACAAAATACTTGTCTGAATTTCTACTGCATATAATTTCCACAGATCAGCTACTTGAGCTGTCAATCTATTTATACCGGGTGGTGCAAAAAAATCACCCTATTTGAGAGGTCACTACATCAAAACTATAAAAGATAATGGGCTGAAACTTTCACATGTTTAGAACAAGTATGAAAATTTAATAAGTGCAATTTTCACAAATATTCAAGTAATGCGAAAAAAGTTAGGTAGGTACCTACATGTTAGGTCCTACTATTAGTGCATGTTTGAGTTTAAATAAGAACTAGAATCTTGTTTAAAAGAATCACCTGTTTTGTACATAAGTAAGTTTGCATTGATCATTATTTTACATAAAAATGACTCCACTTAGTAAATCACATCTGTATCATATAGTATCGTGGTTTCAAGAAGAGATATGGAGGGAAAAGTTATTGAGGCTGAATTTCCAACAAATTATTGGGAATGTTAACTCTGCTTAATGTCGTTACGAAAGTTACATAAATTCACACATACCTACACACTTAATAAATCCAAGACAAATTCGCATAGATTTATTAAACATAAATTTATGTTCATTTAGAAATTCATAAATAAACAACACGAAGTACCTAACTACAAAGTAACTACAAATCAATTCATCCAACACGTTAAGTTTGTCTGGTTAAATCTGTTTTTTCATCTGTAACTTCAATCATTTGTAATTTTTTTCCTATTGAATGAATATGTTTAAAACTTTCACATAATAAATGTTGGTACTATGTTATTCTAATATGTGTAAAAATTTCAGAATCCTATCTATAATAGTTTCGATATAGTGGCCTCTCAATCAGGGTGATTTTTTTTGCGCCACCTGGTAGAACCAAAACGTATGCTATTGACTTGATGCTCTGCCTGTTTCAAATTTCTTAAATATTGCCGACATAATGCACATTTTATGCTGTGTGTTAGCTTATCACCTTAAGCTTAGTTTAGCTTAGTCATCAATCTCTGAACAAATTGGGCACTAAACACATGCATCACTAATTCCATTCTAGCATCCAGTAACTGGTTTATTCCCAGCCAGTCCGGACAATAATCATGCGTGGATACGGGATAATGTCTACTGTATATTAGCAGTCTGGGGTTTATCAATGGCTTATAAGAAGAATGCAGATATGGATGAAGACAGAGCAAAGACATATGAACTCGAACAGGTAGAGTGATAAAATATCTTTTGGAAGCCTATTTTAATATGTATTTTTTTAATTCATCCATGTTTTCACAAGAGATCTGCAATGAATTTTGCACATCCCTTCCTTCTTTGATGATGATGTGGAATTAATCGGTATTTGATATTTACTCCTCTCTTTATTTCAGAGTTGTGTGAAATTGATGAGAGGTCTGCTCATGGCAATGTTGCAGCAAAAAGATAAGGTAGAGAAATTCAAAACCACACAGAATCCATTTGATGCTCTTCATGCAAAGTACAGCTCATCCACAGGTATGTTTTAACACTTTAGATAATGTTTAATACTAGATTACTATAGACACATAAATAAGTTATGTCTTGAAAACACTTTTTTTTTACTAGGCTGGCATAAGTAGGTACTTATGTACTACAAAGTTATTTTAACCAAAGTCTCATAAACATTTTTTTGTGAATGCCAGTGTTTTTATTATTGTTTGTGATACCGCTAACTGTTCTACGTAACTTCCAAATAGCCTACCTACTTGTTATTTAAAAAAATCTGGTTTCTTCATGTTTTCTTCATGTCACTGCCTACTTTTGATTCCATACTCCAGTCTTTCGATAAGCAAATAATACACCTACGCCTGATTTTCTAGTGCCTTGTATTCAAAGTAATCAACAACTAACTTAGATCCTACTTCGGTTATTCCAGGACATACGGTGGTTGGTGATGAAGAGTGGGGCCATCTGCAAATCGATGCCATAAGTCTCTATCTTCTGATTCTTGCTCAGATGACAGCTTCTGGACTTCAGATTGTCTTCAATTTGGATGAAGTGTCATTCATTCAAAATCTTGTGTTTTACATCGAATCTGCTTATTGCACTCCGGTAAGAATGGTGTACCTCTTATTTTAAGACCAACACCAAATAATACAATTCAGCTGTAAATTTAAAAAAAACGGTGATAAAATAGTATGCAATCCTGTTACTTCAGCCCAGTATGTACAAATTAAGCATAAACATACAATACCGTACAAACTAGACCAGGGTTTTACAACTAGAATTCCAGCCCAAGATCACATGGGTACCTACTCTACATTTTATCTGAACCTGAATTGAATTTTTTGATATTGTAAAATTTAAAGTTAATTAATTTTGTCGGCACTGGTTCCAGGATTATGGGATTTGGGAGCGTGGAGATAAGACAAACCATGGGTTACCTGAACTGAATGCTAGCTCGATAGGAATGGCTAAAGCAGCATTGGAAGCAATGAATGAACTGGATTTGTTCGGAGCAAGAGGGGGCCCATCTTCTATCATCCACGTTTTGGCAGATGAAGCTCAGAAATGCCAGGCTGTCTTACAGGTGAATATCATTTAGACAGATTTGAGAAAAGTTATGAGAATAACATAATCAAGAGTACACCAAGTGTTAAATTGCTTACTTAATGAGTTTGTGTTTTACAACTCTTATTTCTTCCAATTCCGACTAGTCGATGTTGCCAAGGGAGTCAAGTTCGAAGGAGCTGGACAGTGGCTTGTTGTCGGTGATAAGCTTCCCGGCTTTTGCTGTGGACGATCCGCAGCTGATTCAGCTCACTCGAACAGCAATTGTGTCTAAGCTGCAGGGACGATACGGTTGCAAAAGGTTTCTCCGAGACGGTCACAAGACTCCCAAAGAGGTAGGCGTATGAGAACCATTGATCAGCACATTACTCATTTCTGCAAGTCTAGAGAGTCTACCTATCTGAGTTTTAAAATGGGACCTGCATATTTATGTTTCCTATCCACCATTTAAACCTATGTTTGTTCATTCTAGCACAAGTTATGATTTCTATTGGCAGTAGTAGTAATAATGGAAGTAATCTATTTTAACTCTTCTGCAGGATCCAAATAGACTTTACTACGAACCTTGGGAACTTCGAATGTTTGAGAATATTGAGTGTGATTGGCCTCTCTTCTTCTGTTACTTAATCTTGGATTATTGCTTCCAAGGCAACAAAGAGGCCGTTACCGAGTACACGGAAATACTGGAAGAGGTAAGGAGAGATTGTTTTCAATTTCCGTTCCACCCTATAAGCAGAAGTGGGCTCACAGTTTATTAATAAATATAATACCTACTACTTACAAAGTATAAATGCAGCATTTTAGTATATTTTTTTACTTTTTTTCTTTTTATTTTAGACTTTGATGAACGATGGTACCTATGGCATATGATTTGGTATAAAAATGCTAATAAGTACCTATCGAGGCTTTGTTCTCATTTGTAAAGTAAAGAGATAATGGTAACTAGTACGACAAAAGTTATGTGATTTCGGCCCAGGTATAATATAATCTTCTTTTGGACAGATAATGATCCGCACAGAAGATGGCACGAAGCTGGTTCCGGAGTTGTACGCAGTCCCAGCTGATCGAGTGGCTGGTGAATACAGTCATCCGGGGAGTCAGGAGCGAGTGGTCTTGGGCAGATGTCCTTTCATGTGGGCACAATCGCTGTACATCCTTGGCAAGCTGCTGCAAGAGGTGAGCAAGGTTTCTATGAATTGCATTCAAATCGCATGCAGGACGCGATTTGTGTTTCCATAAATCTCGACAAACTTGTGATTAGACACTCATAGACCATATTGCCATCTACCGCCGTTATCAGACCGCAAAGAAAAAAGTACACATAAACTCGCATAAGATCGGTAAAACAGTAAACTTTAAAACTACTTGACTTCCCTCTGTAGTTACTTTGTTGTACTGCGCTGCGCCTGCGTCACTTGATAATAACACGATTTATTGAAGTTGAGCTCACTTTTTCTCTATAAAAAGGGAAACTCGCCCGGCAAGAGAGAGGTCCCGGGTTCGAGCCACGGTTCAGTCAGATATTTTTCACAATTCACAACCCTTCTTTACATCCCGACTCCATGGAAGTTTTCCACAGAAACCTACATTCTCAGACTCTTTTTCGTTAATTTTCCAATGTTAAAATCGCGAAACTGAAATGTTTGCAGTTCATGGGATCCTTACTGTAGAGTACTAGAATATATAATGGAGATCAATTTGAAGCACTTGATGGAAATTTCAAGTGACCATTGCTCTCTTACTTAGGGGTTCCTAGCGGTAGGCGAGCTGGATCCTCTAAATCGGCGGCTGTGCTCGGAAAAGAAACCCGACGTCGTGGTGCAAGTGGTGATTCTGGCTGAGGACGATGACATCAGAGAGAAGTTACGCCAACAGGACATCATCGTGCAAACCATGGCCGAAGTTGCGCCCATCGAAGTGCAGCCAGCTCGAGTGCTTAGTCATCTGTACACGTATCTTGGTAAGCTTTATGCCTCCTGATGATGCGTCATGTAGCAGACTCTGAACCAACTACTTTGGTGTTGATTACTATTCAATATCTGTCCGTAATAATAGACTTGTGTGTTAAATTTATATTAGGTTTGACTTTTGGGGGATGCATTCTTGCTAATTTAAAATGTATTTTTTAGGTTGTCATGACTAAGTACATTACATTTTATTAAGCTTGCTGAATTTGTATGATGTCATCTTTGAATGTTTTTGTCTTTCAGGTCGCAACAAGAAGCTGGGTTTGTCTGGGCGCAAATCGCGAGATGTCGGTATTCTGAGTACTAGTAAACTCTACTCCCTCCATGACCGCATCTTTGCCTTCACACCGCAGGTATGACATACACAATGGTTTCCTATTACAATGTGTAAGTAATATTGAAGATATTTATTTGAAAGTTTATGAAAGATGTTGGCAATTTGTAATGGTGTTTACTTTTTAAGTACAAGAAAGTAAGACTGTTACTTATGGTTTAGGTACCTATTATCTAGTGAGTAAATATTATATTGTACGTCAAAAAAGAGATTGTAAATGTAGAGATCGAGTATTTTGTTACAATAATATCACATCAGGGCTGTTGTTAATGTAGATGTTTGGCTCCTAAAATAACAGTACTAGTTTTTAACTTTTTAATGAGAAGATTGCATTTTTTGAGCAGCGTATTTTATTTGCAAAATGAATTCTTTAATTAATACCTACTTCTAGTTAGAGTGTGAAATTATTTTCTTGCCAGTCCTGCAATATGCTGAAATTGTTAAAGAGGCCTGCGTAAGCAAACGGGAAAAGCAAGGTTCGTCAAAGCAATTTTTTTAAATTTCATTTCACCCTTACAAATTTTTTAAAAAATCAGATATTAATGAGTTAATGACCTATTACAGCCTAATAGACTAAACACACACTGGAGTACACTATGACTTCAATCTTCAAGTTCTTCTTTCTTGAGTTACTTCTGTTACGATCTCAAAGTATTATACAATATTTTGGGTAAAATAATCGTATTTAACACTTTGAAGTCGTACCAAAAGTCATAACTCATAAGATACTCCAGTCTGTGGGAATATTTAGTCTATTAGGTTGTAATGGGTCGTTACTATCTGATTATTAAAAATTTTTATCAACGTGAAAAGAAACTTCAAAAAATTGCTTTTACGAACCGTGCTTTTCCCGTTTGCGTACGGAGGCCTCTTAAAGTCTTCATTTTAAAATTATTTATTAGTGGACTTAATTAAATCCCAGTCTGCACTATGTTTCTTCTCTTGTTATCAGCTGACAGATTTGACACGATTCTACATCGCCTCAGATTACGAACTGATGATAGACATATTTAAGGGAGAGATCAACTTCCTAAAGTCTTCATGGCAGAACATGTTAGGCCGCCCATTAGTGATCATTGCCATTCGCAGTATCCATCTAGGTACTTGGAAAGATGGTTCGTTGGACGTTTTCAAATTCAACTACTAACCAGAATAGCCGCATATGATCAATGTGGGGGCATTGATCAAGCCTGTTCCTCAACTAACAAATTGCACACATAGAATTCAAATAGGTTGATGTTTGATTTGAAACTCAAACTGTGTATATCTACTTCAGCTTATTTAAAGAAACATTTGCTGTGATTTTATTCCTGTATTGCAAGTGATGACGACTGCTAACAGAATGCCTTGTGTACATAATCAGTTATATCACATCATTTTGGGGCATAATTGACTGAATATAATTAGTATTGATTTCCATTTGCTTTCTTTTGACATAGGCCTACTTTATTTGAAAAAAGTGATTTTAAGCATATTTGAAGTAGTGAAGCAGACAACACATACCTTGCCATACCTTAAAATTGGATTTCAAAATATAATTCAAAACCAATCGTTGGTTGCATCCACACTGGAAAATGTATTTTTAAACTTAACAAAGCCTGGCCAATGACATACTCTACACAATTGTATTTCAAAATCTAATTTCAAAACCAATCGTTGGCTCCCTGGAGAATTTATTTTCAACCCATTTCTTTCATCAAGGGAATAGATACTGGATATGTATAACATGAGTAATGTGACCTATGTATAAGTCGGCGTTTTCTACCGAGTAGCAACTTTTAAAAATAATGTGTATTAAAGCCATTTGAAGTGTTTTCAAAACAACGTTCATAGTGAGCCTTTTAATTACGGAAAACAATAATTTTATATAGGTAATTGGTCCAAACATTCCGTCTCATAATGTGTAAGAAAAGATAATATTTTGTCCATTATGAATAACAGTTATTATGCAAATCAACACATACAAGACACTCGGACTGCATTTTGTATTTTGTGTTGAGTTTTGTAGTGTCTGCTTTACACTAAAGCATGGACGAAAATGGAAAGAGACAAATGCTGCTTGTGATTATTTCATTGTTTGTCAATAACTTTTGGGTTGTTTGTGTTAAACAAGTGACAATTAGTGGTGTCATGGAACCCTTGGAACTATGATGCTACCTCATATTATAACATTTTCAGCATGGCCAACTTTTTTACTGCGGGTGATATAGGTATCATACTAGTCAACAGCAAGTACAGGGCACAAATAGTTCTTGACATTTACAATTTGAAATCTCATTCAATGTTAGTTGGTAAACAAAATAAACGTTTTTTAGAGATATTGGTTTATTGATAGGTCGGTTTAGAAGGAAAGAAAGGATTTTGATTTTTGATAGAACTTGAATATGAATAATAATGATAATAATATATGGCATTTGTATGTTTCATTGATATCATTCATCTTGTGCAAATATTTCTTGCATTTTTGTTCGGCTTGGAACTACATTTCCAATCAATTTGTAGTTCAATCTCGTTCTGCAGGGTGTGAATTGTTGGTCCAGCATGGGGTGCGGGGATAGATTATTTGTAAATGTAACTCTCCTAGTAAATAGTTTGAGAAGAAAATTTTATTGTCAAATTCTTTTGGTACAATTTCATAGATCAAATCATAAAAAAGCAGAGAAATGAGAGGCCTTATTCTATTTTTACAAAATAAAAATGTGAGGTGCTGCCTGTTTTGCAGTGTGGGAATGTTTTGCAAGTATAGTGATTTTAATTAGTGTTACGTAATACATACCCTTTTGATCTTCGAAAAGTTACTGTAGTTATTTTTTAGTTTTTGTAGAAAGGAAAATGTAATTTTTTTCATAAATAAAATAGATAGGTACTACCTATGTGATTTGAACATAGACATTTATACTCACTGCGTTCGAGATATGCATCTACGGGTTGGAGAGGCGTACCCAAGGTGGTTCCTAGGCCGTGACGTCATGCTAAGCAATAGCAGCCATGTTGCGGTATTGTTTGAAGGATTGGCAATCTGCCATGATTTCTACCACGTTTTGATGCACTGACAGAATATAAACAAATAGTATGTACCGCAACATGGCTGCCGCATAGAGGTCGAGCATAGGTTCCCACGTCGCCATGCTAGATGCATATCTCGAACGCAGTGAGTATAAATGTCTATGATTTGAAAAAGGGTCAGGGAGTATCTTCTCATAGAAGGGGTTTAATCTATAATTCAAATGCAGTTCAATTGTAACAGTTTAATATTGATTGATATTTAGAAGACACCAAGCAACGCTATTTACTATTCACTAGATTTTCTGCATTGCAGATGTAGAATAACCCTGGGCTAAATCATAAATGGGATAGAAGCAGATCCAGAATAGTAAAACCCAGTGGGTAAGGTTGCCAACGTTATAAGAATCAAATTCCGGACATTGCATCTCTAAACTTCTTTGGGTAAAAAAGGTCTCACAAATTCAGTATACAACACGTATGCTTACGAAAAGATGATCTCGTATAAAATCAATGGGGGTCTGGGGGTTGGGCCCCCCGGTACTACCATGCAGGTCTGGGCTGCACAGGCCCAATTCAGCATGTGCATTTTATATGCATTCTGCGGTACAATCTTCGGCAATATATATTTTTATTCGCTGTGTAAGTTTCATATTTGCAACAATTCCGGACATAATGCTGTCCGGAATGAGGTAATTCCGGCATCCATACAATGTTGTCCGATTCCAGAGTGTCCGGATAAAATCCAGACGGTTGGCAACCCTACCAGTGGGACAATTTTCTTCTATCCTCCCCCCCAACAATTTGCACCCTGTTGTTATTTTATGGTGTTTTGTGATTCTATTGTTCAATTCATTATTTAAAAATCAAACTTTATCCAATATTTGGTTGTTTCCCTGGGTCTAGAAAGTTGACTTCGATCAGTATTATACTGTAAACGACCTTGCGTTGTTGGCTAATAACTTGAAGAACGATATCGCATTCCTGGCTATGTCTTGGCGTACCATGCTTCTCGGCAGGCCTACTATCACCATGATAGCTCATGCTGGATGGCTAGGTAATTTATTTGTACCTCTGCTAGTTTGCAGTCTGGAGGGAAACATTATTTCAGCTATATTTTTTTTAATATTTTTTGCAAAACAATTAAGTAGACAAGGTAATTCATGTAGATGCATTTTAATGTGCATTCTATTTCTTGGTTTATACAGCTGTAGAGTTGTGATTGTCTAGAAGGGGTTGTTATATATTTCATTCATCGGTGATATGGCTGGCATTTTTATTTACTCTGCATGGCTTTTTGTGAATTGGAATTACCGAATGCCTTTGTTTTTTTGTTGAGTTCTTAGGCTAACTGATATTTCGTTTGCTATGTAAAAGACTGAGACTAGGTAATGCCATGCATTCAGAATTTAAAATAATAAATGTATGTTTTCATTTATAGAACAAAACAAAATACCAATGGCCATCATCACTACTATGAAGAAACTGAAAAGTGGTTACTTGAATGGAACTAGGTGAGTTTCCAATTTCCATTTACACTTGGTTAACTTTTTTTCCCTTAAAATTAAGCTTGATATTCAAGGGTAGGTTTTGCCACCTGGTTGACATGAAAACTGGGTTGAATTTCACATCAGAAAAGAACCTTGGTTTCATGTTTTTAGTGTTTTGCTACAGTTTGAACTGCAGAAGGGAAAAATGACCTGATTGGAACAGAGCATTAATATTTTTATTCCTCAGGGTGGCACTTGGGAACTTGAAGGATTTCTTGAACACTTCTTGCATCACCAACTTGAGCTTTTTGGGCAGTCAAGAGGATGGTATGCCTGACAGTAAGTAGAATACAACCATGCTACTACTGGTAGCTAGTCAGTCACATCTAATTGGTCAATTCTTCATATTATCTTTCAATGTGTTATAATTCTTCAGTGAATTGTAATAAATTATATTGCTTGAGCTTAGTTTTATTTTGAAAATTCATTGCCGATTTGCTGTTTGCAGGACTAAATCCTCAGGTTGCACAATACTTGGAAGATCATCTGTTGAAGTCCTTGACACCAAGACACCAACTGTTGACTCGGCCAACAAATCGCAGAGGCCGTGGTCTTCGTAGACGCATGTCTGTGAAGGGAGCCATCAAGAAGACTCGCTCTATTGTCATTGAACGTAGGTTCAAATGCTGTTTTGTAAAACGTTGTTTTTATCCTTACCAGCATTTCTTCCGATAAAGTTTAACATCTCATTTGTTATTGTTGAGGAATGGTCTAGTATTAGATACTTAAATATATCCTCCATTCTCTGAACCTCTTTCACCAAAATCTTACAGAGTTTAATGGCATGTATATTTCACTGCTTTTAAGTCAAGTATACCTAATCGACCATATTGCTTCAGTTACCTCTGTGTACAGAAGTACTCGAGTGATTTCTTGTTTAAATACTTTCCATATGAATGCTATATGATTTGTTTAGCGGACATGTTGGGAATGCAAAGTGATGAGAGACGACCATCCTTGAGTGGGCCAGAAGTGGAGAAGGCCAGCATACTGAAGAAGAGATCCCCTTCTCCTCCGGAAGATATTGTACCGCTATGGAAGCAAATGCTGGGTACTACCAGCGGCCGCACGAGGTAAATCATTTCTTATCTCCCTGCTTACAAGTCTTCATGCTATTTGATGTCATACAATATTTAATGATTTGTACAGATACAATTCCGAGACACAGTATGCGGACACTGAAGTGGAAGAACTGCTGGCAATGTTAAGGGAAACCGAGAATCTTGAAGAGCAGGGCGATATACTACAATATCTTGTAGATACCCAAGGACTCGACTATAATACTGGTAAAGCCTTATTTTATGAGTTGTGTTATTAACGTACATGCAGTTGGCTGTATTTTTAATAAACTATTGTTTTGTATTCTCAAGGAATGCTGGACGAGGGCAAACCTATCACAGTGAAGGATCTGTTGAAACTGCTCTATGAGAAAGCTTGTCAGCAGAAACTTTGGGGCTTGGTGCGGCATACGGCTGGAATGCTCGGTAAACGTGTTGAGGACTTGGCCAAAGCCGTTACTGATTTGTTGGTCCGACAGAAGCAGGTGAGTCTGTGAAAACTAGTATTTGTTCAAGAGACCTATTAGTTTCCAGATCTTTCGAGTCAACTTCCATGCGGATTCGAATCGATGTGACGTCAGACTGAACAAAATACATAATATACTGATGTGGCAGCATGAATGCCATTTTGTTCAGTCTAACTTCACTCTTGATGTCATGCTCGGTTATACAAGCACTCAATTGATCTCAAATTAGGTGTCCCGGTGACCTATGTACAGTGAAGTACGGGAGTTCCTTCTCTCTCAAGAATGACTATGTCTTAGTAGTAGAGATGTGAACACTGGTAATATTACCGGTAATATTACCGGTAACGGTAATATTACGGTAATATTACCCCCATCGTTGGTAACATTGTAACTTTCGGTAATTTTAGAGAAAAAAAAATAATGGAAGTGTTCAAATTTTGCCACAGTACACCACAGTGTATAAAGAGGATGTATAGAGATTTGATTATATTTTTATAAATCAACAAGTTATACTGTAGGTACCGACATCTAAACATTATCAAATGTAATATTTTCCACGTTGGCTATTTATTTTTTTTAAATTTACTTTCTTTTACATACTACCTAATTATTTTGAAGGAAGGGTCTTTCAGAGTTCGCTCTTTGATTGCAGGATATTTCACTGCGACTGTAAAAGCATGATGTTTAATTTCGTAATTGTTAATCATGCCCATTCCAACATTTAATGAAAATTTACCTCGACTCGAAGTCTTTAGAGAAAAAAAAATAATGGAAGTGTTCAAATTTTGCCACAGTACACCACAGTGTATAAAGAGGATGTATAGAGATTTGATTATATTTTTATAAATCAACAAGTTATACTGTAGGTACCGACATCTAAACATTATCAAATGTAATATTTTCCACGTTGGCTATTTATTTTTTTTAAATTTACTTTCTTTTACATACTACCTAATTATTTTGAAGGAAGGGTCTTTCAGAGTTCGCTCTTTGATTGCAGGATATTTCACTGCGACTGTAAAAGCATGATGTTTAATTTCGTAATTGTTAATCATGCCCATTCCAACATTTAATGAAAATTTACCTCGACTCGAAGTCTTTATTTAAGCAGAAATAACTAGGAAAACGCTCGGTGTATAACGCGCTAATGAGCGAGCACCCAAACGCGCAACATCTCCATCCAACCGGAATATCGTAATGCAAAGAAAACATATACATCCATAGGAATTGAAATACGATCAAAATAAAATTACACGACTTCATTGAAAATGAGAATAGCCATCACTATGATCCATAAAGAAAAACAGATGTAAGTTGCACAGGAAATTAAATGACAATAAAATACCTTCTGGTATTCTATTTAAATATCAAATGAGTATACACGTTCTCTACCGATTAGGCTGAAAACTTATAAAATAAGAGAAAATGGTAGGTAGTAGTCTTAATGTCCAGGCAAAATTTGAACTTAATCGCAGCATTTTGATTTTTGACCAATCGTGAGATATTTTCATTTTTACTCCAATCGAGGTAAGCTCACAAAAACTATACACGACTATTGTAAAATTGAGATGTATACCTATCCTCAATCAATAAATAGTAAATACACAATACCTATGTAAACTAAGTAATATGAAAAAATTAATTAATTCACATTCATTAATTTTCTTACGCCATATAGTTAAAACTGCGCAGAAAATTCAATATTACCGTGCTCGGTAATGTTACCGGTAATATTACCAATTTCAATGTTACCGGTAACTTTACATCTCTACTTAGTAGGTAACTTGGAGATGACTGTACTCTCCAAGAGATGTCCACACAAGGGTCATGTTATGTATAATGGGCATCTCTCTATCTTAACCTACCTTATGATTGACAAGTATGTCATAAGTATGTCATCATTATCGTAATGACTAGAAGTTGAGAGTTTTTCAACATTAACTTGTTACATTATAATAACGACGGTTGTTTAACGACAGATCACTGTGGGCATGCCGCCCACCAACGAGCACACCGTGACTGCACCGCTGCCAGAAGTTGAACTTCGCCATCTAATTCACCTGGCTTACGGCGACGATGAGAGCACGGCCATGCTCACTCAAGAACTGCTCGTTTACTTGGCGATGTTCATACGCACTGAGCCGCAACTCTTCAACGAGATGCTGCGTCTTAGGGTAAGACATGCTGCCTCTTCAAACCTTCATCGTGTTTTAGTTTTTTAAAATAATTTAGTGTAATATTTTCTGTATCTATTGCCAGGTACAGTTTTGATTGTCGATTCAACAGGTTTTATTTTATTGCTTTATTTTCTTTTAGCAAGAAGTGGCAGTGTTTTAAAATATGTGTATGAAACATAATATAATATAGTAGTTAAAATCTGTCAAATATTAATCCAAAATTAATAAATGCATGTGTGATGCTCTTGGGACTACATATCATACATACATTATGTGCAATACATTCTGGTATTGCATTCACCAATATTTTTTTAAAGTATGAGACATATTCTCTTTCACTCTGATAATGTCTTTTGATTCCTCTCTAGGTTGGTCTCATCATCCAAGTGATGGCCACAGAACTCTCAAGGACACTGATATGCACTGGAGAGGAAGCATCTGAACATCTGCTGAATCTCTCGCCATTTGAAATGAAGAATCTCTTGCATCATATTATGAGCGGAAAAGAATTTGCTATTAGCAGTGGTAAGTTAGTATTAGCATGTATTAGACATTTAACGTGGCTCAACCGATCGAACATTCCAAAAAAATTTTTTTTTTAAATTACCATCGTGAATTACTTTTTCCAACATTTCAACTATATTTAAGTATAAGAGAATCATAAAATGTAATTTAACTTGCAACTCCTGTCTTACAGCGAGGTTTCAATTTATTGCCTTTCGAGATTGAACAAAACTTTAACACAGGAGGTATAGGGAAATCATTTCGTTTTTGGTTTATAACTTTTAAAATAGCACACGTTGGTATTGTTTTTAATTTTTTTCCTAATAGAATGTCCAAATATCTATCAGAAAATAAGTTTTTTGATCAAAGTTGGGACAAACTAAAAATTAGATCTTCATTATTAGCCTAAATGTGACACGATTTTACCTGTCTGCCATAAGATAACATGGGGAAGAAAACTCAATTTTTTTTAGAAACTAGACACGAGAAGTGTTTAATTTTTTCAAGGATTGTGTATGGCATGATTATCAATAAGTAGACAAAAAATTATGAAAATCTGAGACTATGCCCGATTGGATGAGCCACCTTAATGTCTCTTGCCCTTTTGACATCACTGTTATGAAAATATATCTGCAGGCAATAGGTAAAGGAAGGAAGAGAAGTAAAGTGTTATATTTTTAAGAAACAATGGTTTGAAATTGGAATATAAAATAAATTCCCCATAAAATATTTATTTCACCAAAATTGCATTTAGTATTTACTATTTTTAAATATTTTTTTATGGATGAGAACAAATAATGTGCAAAAACTCACTGCTATGATATTTTGTCAAACTCTAACTGTCTAACAGTTACACATATTATAATTGTGATTTTTTTGTTTTGTTTTCAGTCGGCCGTGGCAATTTTTCTGTCATAAGCTGCAAATCTAGTCGAGTCAGCAAAGTAAGGATTTTTTTGTTACTGCAGTGCTCAGGTGAATGAGATCAGCTTGTATATGTGAATTAACACTCTGTTTCTGCTGCAGAGAAGTCAGATTGGAAGTTTGCTGACAGGTGAGGGAGAAGGAGAGGAAATGGAACCGGACAAACAAGGCCAGTGGCTCCGTCGCAGAAGACTTGATGGAGCGCTGAACAGAGTGCCGAGAGATTTCTATCCCAGAGTGTGGGCTGTTCTTGAGAGGGTAAGATAATCCATGATTGTAAATAAATAAATCACCAAGTCACCACAATCACACAAAGGGCACACTTTCCCAGAGTTTTAAATAAACTTGTTGAACCACATATTCCTAGATCTAAGGAACTGACAATGAGGACAGCTAACAGAAGCTATCTATCTTGTATTTCTTCATTTCCCACTCTACATTAGTTACACATTAAACATAATGACATGTTATACTTGTATGATGGCAAGGATGACTTGGAATATAAAGACTATTGACCAATAATAATCTTTCGTCTCCAAAACAATACGATTTATTTCCATATTTATAGCAAGGGAATTTGTATTTGTTTTTCATTGGTTTCAGTGCCAAGGACTTGCAATAGAGGGACGTGTTTTGGCTCAAAATCTGACACAAGAAGTAAGTACTGCAAACTCATCTAATCTTTTCAATGTTGTGTTACAATATTGATTGTTTTCCTAACAAATATTCACATTTCTCTGTCCAGATGACATCAGGGGAACTGAAGTTTGCCCTAGCTGTGGAAACGGTTTTGAACTCGATCCCTCAGCCAGAATATCGTCAGCTCATTGTCGAGGCTCTAATGGTGTTGACTCTGGTTACGGAGTACAATGTTGCCACTTGCCTTGGAGGTGTCATTGCTGTAGAACATCTTGTGCACAAAGCCAATCAGATATTTCTCGAAGATCAGGTCAGATCATTCGTCTAACAATACTAAGCACTAGCTCTGGAATGAGTTGACACTAAATTCGGCATATTATCTGTCTCTAACTTTCTTATTATTTCAGATGAAAGTGAATGGCGATGCAACTCTTTGTTGCGCAAAGCCTCGTGAGCAACGCGAGATGACCGAAAGTGGAGGCTTGCTCTGCGGAGGCGCGGCGTATGTGTGCCAGCACTTCTATGACAGTGCACCCAGCGGTAGTTATGGTACTATGACTTACATCACTAGGGCGGTGGCTCTAGTCCTGGACTGCCTTCCAAAAGAGGGTGATCTAGACTGCACCATATCTTAATCTGATCAAATCAGATCATGCTTTGTGCCATATTTTGTGATTTGTTTGCAGATTTACCTTAGTCTGTGCATATTTTAACTTAGTTTGAAAATTAACTAATAACTTATTGTAGTCAAATGATTCCTTGGGTATTTGCACTTCATCAAAGCAAGATAATTAGATTACTATGGACTTGCTCTATACCTGTACTTGAAATTTGTAGAATCAGATTGAGATTACCAGCAGTTGGTACTCTTTTGCCTACACCTTTACTTTGATGTGTTACAATATTGGAGATGTTTATGTTAATATTTATGTTTGTATCATGAATCTTGACCGATAGGTAACATATGGAAGGGAAATGTAGCAGGAACCCAATAAATAAATTTTTTCTTTCTGGAGGTAAATGGTACTTTTTAATATTTGTATTAAATTTGTAACTAATATTTATAAACTATAAAGCACTAACTAAACTTGCTTGAGATTTTTCTCAGATTTATTCTTGGTAAATGGATTAATTTTTGATATCCATGATTTCTCTCTGAAATTGTGAGAAACAGCATTTGTAGTTAATATCTTAGTTTTTAGGTACACTCGACAATTCATAAAACGGTATTTGAAAGAAATGGATTGTCTGCAAAAAATGTGATGGCATCATCTGATGAAGTCTATACTTACTCGTCATCTACCTCTAGTAGGTGAGCTCGGATTTCATTGATAATAACAAGGATTGATTGTCAATGAACCTGACCAGCAGCCAATCAGTTTCGTTCAAATACCGTTTTATGAATTGTCGAGTGTACCTACTACCTACCTTAATTGGACTTACAAATAATTGATGATTTAGTAAACTCTTACCTGTTGTCTAAACTCTCCCCTGAAGCTTCTTCGATGCCAGCATCCTGCAATTGTTGAATAAGATCTAATCGATATTGACTTTTCAACGCTCGAGGTTGAGTACCAACTTTTTCTAGCTCGGACTGCTTCATGAATGCTTCTTTTATCGTCAATCCGTACCACTCAATATTTTCTAAGTCGTACTGTGGGAAAGAAAAAGATAGTATGCTGTTCTTAGTAGGCACCTAAATAACTGAGTAGCTACTCAATATCCGAATCCCAGTACATGTTTTGTTTTGTGGAATGATGATGGTCAGCTTGAGACCAGCATATTTTCAGTTTATATTCTTACTTCTTGCAAATAGTGTTCGTATTTGGACAACACTTCCTGCCTTTTTGCAGCATCATCTGGATAGATATCTTTGTTTGCCAATGCAATCAATATTTTTCGCTTGAATTTTAATGCCAACTCCGATTTTAGATCACACGCTGGTGTCTGTAATCAGAAAGATATACTCATTACAATTAAATTACATGTAGCTGCACACTGAAATCAGTTGTTGAAGTCGTCATGTTTATTGCAGCTCTCTCACATTACCTTCAACAAATAATTATCAAACCCAGCATTCTCATGAACAAGTTGTATTAATCGGTCGGTAACTACAACTGCCACGTGTTTGTCGAGGACTTCACTGTATACGACGGACTTCTTCAACACTGGGACCCAGAAGTGAGCGACTCGACGTCGTAACGGATGACGCTTTTGAAACCCTTTCACAACTCCTTCACCACCCCACAGGCCTGCATTATGCTCGGCAGGGTATTTCACTGGTATTGGGTATTCTTGTTTCAATTGACTGTAATTAAGAAATATTAATGTAAATTAGTAGGTACAATAATACTGTGCATGGCTCCAAGATAAAGTTGAGTTAATAACATTACAATATCAAGAAAGAGGCTGGTTCTACCAAAAGTGTGGGCTAGAGCAGCAATTGATTCTTAAACTGGGGTCTGCGAAGCCTTCAATAAATATTCATATACCTAGTAATAGGTACCTATTTAGTACTTGCATTTAAAACAAGACCCCAATAAAAATATCATAGATATTATTTTGTGTAAGAAGAAGCGTGTGTGTACTTCTCCTATTCAATTCTAATTTGGAGTGAATGTATTTTTTTGAACATATTCTCATATTCTTTAGGTACCTATTTTAATTGTGAAAAAATACTCCTGCTTAAACATCAAATTGACGAAAATTATTGTTCAAAACACATAGAAATGGTCCAAATAATAAAATAATGTTAATAATAATTAAAATAGTTAATTTGTACTAGATTCTCAGAAAGAATTTAGTACCTACCTACCTACCTAGTTGACAATTTAGGGAGGTCGGAAATGCAGTTGTTAAGAGATTGAAAAGAATGAGGGTTCGGGAACACAAGTAAATAACCTATATATATTTGCCCTATGGTTACAAATGGGCATATTATTGTCCTCCGTCATCTAGACTTGAAACCGTTTAGGTACTTTTAACTTGGGAGATGGCAATATGCAAGTACAAAACAATCTAGAAGGAACCTAGGTAGTATTGTTTCTGGACTGTAGCTTGCATATCAACTGGATGAGTGTAGTAGAGACAGTCAGAAGTCCTGGAAATGGATAATGCCCGAATGCATGCAGCGTCGAGACTCGAGCATAATATGAGATCCTACCTAGCCCAGATTTAAAACCAGCGATCTCCATAAAAAATCATTTTTGAGTTAACGTACGTACTACCTACCTAGCCTACTTCTAAATTGTTTTTATTATTCTAGTGCAAAAAAGTCTTCTGTTTCAAAACCAATTCTCTAGTTTATAGTTAGGAAATACAAATAGACATTTAAAAAAAAAATACTAATGAAAATGTGCACTTGTTTAACATCACTTGGTAGTGAAAGAATTCGGCCAAGTTGGCAGGTGAAGATCATCAATTTATCTCTTTGGCCGTGACCTAGCAACCGATCAAATGTAAAGAGCTCGGAATTAGTACACAAAGGGAGCATAAGTGATATATCGATGGCTAAGAATCAGGACATTGTATCTCCAAACACATAGTTTTCAGGAGAGCAAAGAAAAAGTTCACAAATGAGAAAAGGTGGTGCTGCAGTCTTGTTTTCTGTCTTATTATTTTAGATGGAGATACAAGATATTACCATCTGATGTAGTAGGTATTTGTTTTTAAATATATCAAACTCATTTTCATCCTAAATGGAGATAGGCTGATTCGTAGCCATCGATATCAGTTTCAATGAAATTTTGAAAATTCATTACAAAACACACTTGTTTATTTTAAGAATTGATTAATGTGTAATGTTTGCTGCAACCTTTGACATCCTGCCAACGTAACACATTTCTGCCACCTGCTGCACTGTCTGTAATATCACAGCATAGCAAAAATGCCACCTAGCCTACGTGGTGCAGATACCATGGTGTCTCAACTAATGTATGAATAAAAGTACTCACATTTCACCAGTATCGGCATGGTGCGCATATTTATTAGCAAGAGGGATGTTGTGAACTGGTGCAGGGTTCTGCACCTTCCATTCTCGGTAGAACTTCTTGTATGCCTCGGGAAGTCTTGAACCAAGGGGACTGTCAAATGGAGTCTTCTTGGGTAAGTAAAGGAGTTTTAATCCCTGAAAATATAGAGAATCAGTAACCGCATGTCACAAGCATGGTGGTATATAGGTTAGGTGAGAGAACGCCCTATCTCGTTCCCATTGCCCGCGCGGTCTCAAAAGGCACGCTGTTCACAGTTCCACCGCCAGGCGCGTGAGCGTCACCCGGTCTGATGCACGGCGGGCTGATAGTCGCGGAACAGAAGTAAAACATCACAACTTGGCGGGAAGGTCTGTTAAAAGTTGCCAACGTCAATATTCCTATGTATTTTGACGCGCTGAATCCAAAAAGAACCGTTGGCAAGTTGTGGTTTGACTCCTTCACCCTTAAATTCAACAAAAACGGGGATAACTACCCTTATTCATAAAATCAGCTCTATGTCCAAAACTAGACGAGCTAAAACAAATCTTAAAAAAACATAATATAGCTGGCAATGTCATGAACATATTTGTCGTTGCATGTATGGTCAAAATGTCAACATATAATGGTCAAAATTATTTTTTTATTTCGACTTGATTAAAATTACGCCAAATTGAAAACATAACACTCAATTCCGGCAAGAATATACAAACCAAGCAGTTGCCATTTTTTCGTAACATTCCTAACTTCTCGACTGCCATAACAAAAGAAACGGCATGCAAAAATATTGAATAGTTTCGTCTACACAAATTTTCAAATACATTTGCCTCAGATCGCGGCCGCCTCGGCTCGACTCACGCGGCGTAGACCCCGCCTTCCTTTACAGCCATTCAGCCAATTAGAATAAAGAATGACATCATGTTGATCAGCTGATTCCTAGCTTCTTCAGGGTTTTCTGCATAAAAATGCATTTGTTTTATTATGATAATATGATATAAGTATGACATTATGTCCTTACGTATCTCACGCGGCGAAGGTATACATATAGATAAATGATATTTCACAAGATCACAATGAAAGTATAGATAGCAAAGCAACACATGAAAGACTGGACAATATGTCACATAATTAACTGTCTGTGGAAAACATAATTGTAATTAATGATAATATTAATATGATAATAGTAATACGATATCGACTTATGCCAATAAATATGAACGTGACGTGTCTACGCATTGTCCGATATTATTATTAATTAAAATCATACTTTCATGCAGTGTTGAATGAATTCCAACAATTTAGCCCGTAGGGGAGGGGGTGGGGGGGGGGCAAACAGATTTTGCAAAAATAAGTGGTCTAGCCGGGCTCAATGGGTTTTTGACACCCAGAAAACTGCCGCGCGGCGAAATTTTTTATAACTGACTATCTTAGATTAGTTTCAAATTAACTTATATAGAGCATGTTGGGTCTGTCATATCTGCAATCTAAAGGAGGTCTATAATGACAAGTTTGACAGTGCAAAAGGTGTCAAAGTAGGGAAAAAGTAGGGTTTGTCAAATGTTCGGTTCCCCCCCCCCCCCCCCCCCCCCCCCTTCAAGGATGCCATGATGCAACACTGTTTGTGCATACCAAATGGCGAAAAATTATGTTCACCCTGAGATCACAATGAATGTAGATGTCACAAAGTCAAGACTATAGATAATATCTTACAAATTAAAGGTAATGAAAAATATGTATTATCTGTGGACTGATAATAGCCATCTTGCCAGAAGTGCCTCCATCACGGGAACTTAATGAGCCCAGATTGTTATGAAGAATCATTGAACAGTGTATTTGGACAAAGGGCAATTAATTTTTTCGTGTGCTCACAAAGATGATGTTGATTATTCATAACTACATTTAAACTAAAGAATGCGACAACATTGCAAACAAACAACAATGTCTCTGAAGTGAATTCAAACCAAGAAAAAGTTATCAAAATTAACGACATCGTAAAACATAATTTTAATTGCCTACCTATGTGTTAATTACTTAATTAGTAATAGTAACATTTCAGTTTGAAATAGTTTATCGTGTGCAATTTCAAATATCAACCATTCAGTGCACAGTACTAAAAAATCAATGAAAACAGTGATAGAACATTAATTGTATTTTTAAATAAGTATAACAAATAGCGTATTGCTTAAACTGATACGTAAACAATTATTATCGTTTGTGAACACACAATATGCGTAAGTGTAGAAATGAACGCGGCGTGAAATAACACTTTGCCGTCAGCGAAATCCTCGTCCTTGCATATGCTTGCATTACAAGCGTCAGACCGGGTGATCGCAGCGCGCGCTGCGGCAGCGCGCGGAACCGCGTGCGTTCTTGTACAACTGCCTCAGCTTTGGTTCACTCACCTAACCTATATACCACCATGGTCACAAGTGAGTATTTTCAGTAGGTATTAAAATGTCTCGTAAATGGGAGCAAAGCCAATTCCATGACTAGCTGCTGGCAAATGTATCAATATTCATGTTTTAGCCCCAAGTTTGGTAAAAGTGTGTTCCCTTTTTCTTTCAGTCGCGACCAAGCCGTTCTTCATTGCCCCAGTTTGTCAGACATGTGGGCTCAACCTGTCGAGCCCAAATGGACTGGCCTTTGTCTCCGGTCCCCATGACCAATGTGGTCTTGAGAGAGTGGTCGCCACAACCAAAATAAACATTCCATTATAGTGAGATTTCATAATGGTCGAGCCTATGAGTGGTTTTAGCCGGCAAAATGTAATGCAGCCTAAAGTACTTACTAATACATGCAGAACAATCATGTAATCCATACACGAGTTACAACCCAGTGTGATACCTACTACACTCTCTAATCTTTGCTACTACCTACCTACCTACCCATTTAAAGGAGTTAATTGAGGTTATGGATTGTTACCTGATGACAGCTCTATCTCTAGATTAATCCCCTTTATAGGTAGCAATTATTATGACTTAGGATAAAGTCTGTCAGACTCGATTACTAATTACTTACCTTGGCTGCCTTTGAAGATGCCATTGAAAAATATTAAAGCAATTAAAGTTAATTATCAAAACACTTTTTATATGAAAACTTAGTAAAAACTAGCCTAACCCGACTGACTTCGCACGGCCTCCTTGAAAAGTTTCGGTTTCGCTGACTTCCCGTCAAGGTCGTCGAACGTGCGTTCGTCCGTTCGATCTGCTTTGTTTGACAGCTGTCATTAGGTGCAGATGTGGACCCACATCCAGAGTAGGTTTTATGATATATTTTGAAGAATGCGGGTAGACATTTTAATATCACAGTATTATTTGTTCATCCATGTATGTAATTATCTTGATCACAAACTACAGTGGACCTTCTAGACACTTCTGGCTGGCGTATTGACAAAAATATAACCTCAAAATCTATCCTGCAAAATGCGATCCAACAGATCTCGAAATGTTTTACTGGCTTCTTACAAGGATAGAGTAACAGAATTGAATGATTTAGCTCAAGAATGGAATCTTAGTGAAAAGCAATTTAACACTATACTCAAAACTTCATTGAATGATCTTGAACGCAAGTCACTGTTTCGACGGATCATTGCAGCGAGTCATGTGTGCACTTCCCTCATACCTCTTGTGGTATCAATAGTCTTTATTACTACGCTAATAACAGTATATATAACTATAAGTTATCATAAACCATCCTACAACATGGCAGCTAGGAATATTCAAGATTATATTTATCCAATTATGAAAATGTTACGACACTTCTCAATACCTATTGTAAAGGCTTACCCCAGCATTACAGGTTAGTGAAACTGTCAATTTTATAATGATCTTTCAGTAATTTGTTTTCCATTCTCTTTACAAACTGTTCCTTCTTACAGCAATTTACGATGAAAGCTGTCTCATCGAAAACCCATTATTTAACTATCGTAAAGTCGATTGTTGGCCATGTACTGATGTCTTCAGTCCCATTGATCTCTCAGACTATAATGAAGATCCTAAAACATGGCAGCCTCATTCTGCTTACCCATATTTTATAAAAGTAAGTTTACCTGAATATCTATTCTACTATTAAACAGATCTTAATACTTAAATTTTATTATTACAGTTTATTGGAAAAGTATGATAGGCAATAACATGATGTGTTTGATGTTTACCATGTAATTCATTTAATTCACCATTTCATTTGTTTTTGTTATTTCCTACACAGAATGTGTCGGCAGAAGTAAGCTATGCTGGTCTCAGAGAAATGTACTGGCAACAGGCAGATATGTTTAATAGAGATGCTTACAAAATAAAATCATCTGTCAACGAATGGACTAAGATACATCATTTGATGAACATTGATTTGGGACGTGAAGCAACAGAAAAGCAAGATGCACATGTTACGTGGTAAGCAAGACATTTCATTTTCAAGTTGGTGAAATATACATACCTACCTACATAGGAGTTGGAGTTGCACTGTGTTCAATAACCAGTTTCAATAATATGATAATGCTTGTTTTTTGTAGGCAAATCAACCGTTTGGAGCCATCTCGAGCTGTTCGGCAACTGTTCAAACGACCTAAGTTTGTGCCTCCGTGGGTCACAGTCCAACGATTCATCTTATTTGACGAACCAAATTCACCAGCTTATGATACAGTGAGTTAACTCAGAAATGATGAATACCTTTCCACACTGCTATACCTAGGCTACTATCAATGCTACGGCTTTTACAGTTTTGTTTCTCAATTATTGTTAGTGGCTTGTTTACTTTCAAATATTTGTTTTGCCCCCTAATTTAATCAGTACACTTACCTAAAAATTGTAAAAATGGTATTTGAACGAAACGCATTGTCTGCTGGTCAGGTTCCTTGACAATCAATCCTTGTTATTATTACCAATGAAATCAGAGCTCACCTAGGTAGCTACTAGATACCAACTAGAGTTAGATGACACTTTAGCATAGACTTCATCAGATAATGCCATAAAATCATTGCAATCGGTTCTATCTTCAAGGCCTTGTGTATACACCTACTATATTTTCATATCTCCTGGTACCCTGGACCCTGATTCTACAACTCCATTGCGGTTGCCTAGCAATTATTTCAATGTTAATCTTTTGAAAGAAATTGCTAGGCGACCGCAATGGAGTTGTAGAATCAGGGCCCTGTAGGTCTGACCCACTGAGTTGTGAGATTAGAGTACCTACCTAGATTAGTAGAATAATACACCTCATGTAGAGGAGGAACCCCTGTTTGAGGATTCTCTAGTAACAAGTAACGAGAGAAGGAACCCTCGCCGCTCGCTAATTTCAAATCTCATTTTTTTCCTTCTCTTTTCCTCAATCTCTTTTTTTATGAAAAATTATAATTTTAAATTTGCAGTTGAGCATTAAAACTGCGTGCTCTATAATTTAAATTGATTTTACTTTCCGCATATGCAGATACATATTTCAGGGACACACAACTGTGATCAGAGCCATTGTGTAATAGTTTTATTAGTGTGTCCTTTATTTGATAATTTTGTTCATTTATCATTATGCAGACTTTAATAACAAACACAAATCTTAATTTGTCTCTTTTCGTGTCCAAGCTTGCTAATTGTTTCGTCTTGTTTTGGACAGCCAATGATGGAGAGTTTTAGTGTCTTCGTGATGCAAAGTTCTGGAGAGAGACTACTGGTTCTGGAGCCAGTATTTTCATGCCGCAGTCACTGTTCAACGATCGCAATTCACATGAAGCCTTCATATTTCTGTAAGTACGCAACTACTGTTGAGTTTATACTTGTAATGAGACAGTTTTGCTTTAATTTCTTATGTTTTCACTATTTTAGTGTTCTACAGCAATCTTTATTACACGCTGAAGAGCCTCCCAGTCAGCCCTAGCAAGAACGTAAGTATCACGTATATTGGAGCTTACTGAATACTACATACTTATTTCATGTGTAGGTAAAGACTGGTAGGTATATTAGCCCTATTTGCAATATGTAGAGACTAATGGGCTGTTTACATAAGAGCGGTTTTGCGTTAAGGGTTTTGCGATTTTTCTCTTAAAACCAATCGCAATTCCAGAAACCGCTCAGGGCTGACTTGTGATTGGTTAAGAGGAAAACGCTTTACTTGCTTATGTGAACACGGCTTAATACATTTTATCAGAAGATGAAAACTCATATACATGTGATAGTCAATAATCTCCCTAACGAATATACAAACATGAAGTAAGCAATATTTGTTGTCAATGTCAATGAAGTAACAGTGCGAGTAATTAAACAGGAGGCATCTTAATCAAAGTATATGTGGTACTAACTAACCTTTTGATCAAGAACATTGTATATTGTTAATGAAACTAGTCTTACATTAATTTGTAGCATTACCTGAATTAATAACAGCCTATTGGCTAGAAAGAACTGGGAGTTTCCAAGGCAACTGTCGATGAAGTCACAATGGATACATTCTTTTTTCGATCATCGGGAATTTGTGACAAAATGTATTAATATTTCTTTAATCAAACTTGCGCAAACGTGAGTTCTCAACACGATGATCTAAACGCCGAAGTAAAATATCTCAAATCCGTTGATCGCTTTTGTGTCGATGATCATCTCTCTTTCTACAAGTTCAATTTGAAGTCAAAGTGGAATGCACTCAATGATTGGGAAGTTGTATGGCGTGATGCTTAAATCAGAATTTATCTGAATCTCATAATAGTATTAGTACTGATTAACATCATACATCACCAATCAAATCTAAGATTAAAAGTTTGCTGGAAATATCGCCAATGGACCACAACAAAAAAGCTAGCGCTTCCATCAAAAAAGGTACTGCTAAAAACCAACACACTGGCTCAGTTGGATTCCATGTGATGTCCCCCATTCCTTTGCATTCTAGATGGTTCTAGCAAATGTAGATTTTGCTGGAAAGGAAAAAAGGGGACAAAATTACGAGGCATATGTAGGTTATGTTTTGGTATTATTTTTACACTCCAGTACAGAAACTTTCGAACAGCAAAATGCAGCTATAAGAGTGTATTTCTAATAACCATATAAAATATATAATATATAATATTATAGTTTTTAAACAGATATTCAGATATAACCAGAGAAAGTTGACAGGAATAGTTCGCATACTCGGTCGACCTTGGGGCTGCATGTGCTGACATGTCTTACTTTGTTCATGGAGGTGCGCCAACTAGTTTAAATTATGGTGTATCTAGTGTTCGACAGAATTTGCAACTTGACTTGAAGCAGTTGAACTCCTCGGTGAAGACGTTGACTATATAATACTACTATGTACTTATTCATCAATAGGTATTAGCAATTTAGCATTGATGTAAAATATTGACTTCTCATGCTATTATTATTGAAATTGAATCTTAATTGTTGATATATATATATAATCATTAGACTTGCTATTTGTCGTGTCTTGTCATAGTAGTAAATATTTGTGAGAAGGCAAGTTATATGTGCAAAGTGAAAACATTTAATTAAATTGTGTATAGTTCAACTTTTTGCTCAAATCGGTATGGCAACGACATCGATTTCAATTATTTGTTTGTGGATGTTCATCATCTCTAATCAAATTATCAGTATCAGTATTAGTATTAAAATCACGAGAATCCAAAACTGCCAAAAATCTCAAGTCATATAAAACTGCCAAGTCAAATGGAATTGCTAGCTCTAGCAATTAATTGGAATGTTATGTGATACAATTCTGTTGTAAAGTTAGAATGAGCTGAATTATCAAAATCTGACATAGTTTATACGATCCTAGGTAATGATGATTGTGAGCATACTTAGTTCAATAATGACCTTTATACGTAAACAGTAAGTAGCATTGTACAAAGACTGAAATTAAGATCTATGTTCAAAACAACTTCATCAACTGCTGCAAAATGTGTGTCTTTACTTATAACATTAGATTTAGAGAGCAATTATTGTACTTATACGAGTACAGCCAACGCATTAAGTCGTGATAAAAGCCAATGATCAAACCAATCTTGCAAATCACCCCTCTGTATGCAAATATCTTTATTTTAGGCAACTTATACTACTTCTGTGTACGACTGGTAGTCGCGATCACAACTTAATGCGTTGGGTATACATGTCCTATGTGTCTGAACAATATATTTTTTAAAGTTGTAATTTTTGGGCTGAACATTGATTAAAATTGTATTTGACTAGCACAGATTTGTTTTCATTTAACACTCATGATACAAAATTTGCCCTTACTCCTGTACCAAATGATTCATTCTAAATTGAATGAATGGAAAAGATGACCATTTTCCAGTGCTTTCAATTGAAGCAAGCTGGCTTTGAACTTGTATACCAGGTGATTCCATTCCAATAGAATGCCCACATATCGTTCATAGGCGAGAAAATGTCCATCTGTTGGTAGTTAAGTCGATAGTTCATTCTCGATTAACAAATAACTACGCTTGTGTGATAAATTAGTCTGTAAGTTATTCCAAATACGTAAAAAGTCAAGTCAATTATTGCAGACCCAAAGAACAGATGACGTTAAAGACGTGTATATAAACACAATGCCATTATGAAACTGACTGTTGATAACATCGCTGTTTACGTCAGAGTCATCGTAGTCGCCAAAATCCATTTTCCTGCATTAATGCAAACTAGTCGATATTTCAATGACAGATTTACCATTACACTGACGGACTTTCTACATATTATATTTGTTACTCTAGTTATAGATTTAATCAAAAGAAAAATTATGGGGACTTGTCTATTACCGTAAACTTACGGAAAATTGCTTCGAGTAGGTAGCAGAAAAGTCAGGCATGTATTGTGGAGAGCCTTGACATTTGATACTCCATGTTTTCACTTATAGGTTTCACGAGTTAGCTCGGCTAATCCATAGCGTATTTTAAAGCTTTCAAGCCACAGCACATTTCTATCAGAATATTACATTTATAACATATCACAATTTTGCGTGTCCCTTAAGGGGGGAAGAGCGTAACCCCTACTTCGATAGAATTCGCTGTAATTTTGCATTCTTATAGACAATTTCATTCTACACCAGAATATGACCCCCAAAAACTAGCATCGTGAACTAGTTTTTGAGATAAACCCATATGTCTCCCAATGTTAGCTTATGGCAGCCAAGAAAAATCGTGCCATTTTTACGCTAAAATGAAGATCTAATTTTTTTGTGTCGATAGATTTCAACAAAAAACTTATTTTCTAGTAGACATATGGATATATTATCATGAAAAAAATATAAAACGATACCATCCTGAACTATTTTAAAAGTTAGACAGCAAAAACTAAATCGTTTTCCTATACCTCCTGTGTTAAAATTTTCCTCATCTTCTGAAGGCATCAAATTGAAAACTCAATATAAGTCATGGGTTGCAAATTACATGACATTTTATGAATCCTTCATACTTAAATATAGTTGAAATATTGGAAAAGTTAATAAATATTGCTAATTTCAGTAAAAAATATTTTCGGTGTGTGGCATTCGATGTCCCCACCTTAATATTTATTCCGCATGCCCATACCTGCTTTATGTGTAACATTGCCCTGTTACCCTTGAATATTACATCCTTTACGCTGTAACTAAGCTAATGGTAACGGATAAATAAAATAATATGTGAAGATGATCGGAAGACGGTGATGAATAAAAATGCATGTATAGGTAATATTCATAAAGAACTTTCGAAGCATATCTCTCGACTGAGAGAAATCACGAAAAACTCAGACAGCAGCATGATTGTGTACATTTATTTGTTGGGATCTATTGATCTATTACTGGTAGTTCTTCATCTCCTAGCTCATTGTGCCCTAATGAGATCAAGTTATCTTTCAACCTTTCGGAATATTCTACCGCATTGCAGAGAGCTCTTTCAAAAGCACAACATTTTAACCTTCTACAGTCTGTATCTGCTGGAAGCAATTACACTAGTTAAAAGAAATCTAGCATCACAAGTTTTAAGTAATTCTATCCACAACCATGACACCCGCAATAAGCACAATATTCATGTTAAGGGTTATAATCTGTCACGTCAAAAGAACTCAACCTATATCAATACCAAATTCTATAACAAACTTCCAAACAGACTAAAATATATTGCTAATACCAAAATCTTTAAATTTGAACTCAAAACGCTATTAACAAATAGAGCTTACTATTCTATTAATGAATTTATGGAAGATAATATTTTGTAATACTGGGTGATAGGTTAAGTTCTTGCATTTCCTTATGCTGTTAATATAATAGTTGGTGCAGATATTATTAGTTTCTAGTTAAATTCGTATTTTAATTTGTAGTCTGACTCAGTTTCTGACTCAGTGACTAACTTCTTCATACTCTCCTCTTTGCTGATGATCAGATATTAATGGCCTCAGATGAGTATGACATTGATTTTATGCTGAGGAAGCTTAATGATGCATATGAGGAGGCTGGATTAAGAATCAGCGTTACAAAGACGAAATATCTGGTGGTTGGCAAGGAGTTTGGAGAGGGCTTGGATTTGAATGGACAGTGTATCGAGGTGTGTGAGCAATATAAGTACTTGGGAACTGTAATTGATAAAGAAGGAAACAGTAGGAGAGAGATATCCTGTCGTATTGGTCAGGCGAGACAGGCAATACAGAAGCTCAATTCGTTACTCTGGTCCGGGAGTGTAGGTAAAACCACAAAAAAAAGAATATACCAGACGATAGTTCAAAGCATACTTCTGTATGGTGCAGAAACGTGGGAGATGACGGAGAGGGATAGAGAAAGGCTGCTTGCAGTGGAAATGGATTTCTTAAGAAGGAGTTGTGGAGTCTCAAGATTAGAGCACGTGAGGAATGAGGAGATAAGAAGACGGATGGGAGTAGAAAAGACGGTGGTTAATTGTATAGAAACAAATAGACTTGTTTGGTATGGGCATGTTCAGCGCATGGAACCTCAGAGGTGGCCAAAAAGATTAGAGTCTTGGTTACCTCCTGGTAGAAGAAGACGAGGGCGACCAGAAGAGGATTGGAAGAAACAGGTGCTGCTGGACATGTCAAGAAGAGGAATTGGTGATGCTGACTGGACGGACAGAGAGAGGTGGCGTCTGGAGTGCGGGAAACGGCCGGCTTAGAGCTGTAGACAACCCGCTATTATTTATTATTACTCAGTTCTGTTCATGTACCCACATTGTCTAGAGCATTGTTTTTTTTGTTGTTGTATCAAATCTTCTTTATGCATTTTACTGACTTGCTATTGCATATATTTTCCAAACACTTTTTCTTATAAAAGTCTATGTGTACATTTTTGTATTCTTGGAAATAAAACGATATTATTATTATTATTATTATTATTATAATAATGGTAACAAGTCTGTACAACTATTTGATCACCAATATTAAGTCTGCAGAGCGATTGTGTAACTCTCATTATGAGATGTCAAATGTTTAGGTAATATAGGTACACGTCTCAAAATAATTAAAGTTTTATAATCGAGCTGAAGGTTTGTAAAACTAATCTCTTGTCGTTTGAGTATGTTATTTATTTTTTACTAAGTCTACAGTGATCACTAAGTACGTCAATATTTATGGTTTACAATATGGTTATATTACAATCTTTAACAAGGGTATTTGATGGCATGTGTGCGAAAATTACATATTTTCTTCTTCGCTCAATACATATAAGAGATAATATAATTATCTTATGAATCTTACCTCATGCTGCAAGTCTGCCGCTGGCATACGGAACTTGTATTCTGTAAGTTCACGGAATAGAAGATAGATAGATATTTCACAACTCTTGACGTCAGTGAAGCTTCGCACTTAATTGCGTTTTGTCGCGGTTTCAATCGGGGTTCATAGATCCCAATTGTCCCAAACGAAGTATTTATTTTGTATATTTTAACAAAATTTCCTAATCATGTAGAAACATGGCCGCCGGCGCCAAATGTCTAGCCTGTAGAGTGGTTTAAGTGGTTTGCGAGTTCATGAACAGGCCCAAAATTAACGCTAATGATTTAAATCGCTGATTTTCCGCATTTTTACGTGTTTGATGGCTACTTAATTTTTTTTATACATCTCCGTGATAGGAAATCGTGATTTCACAAGGTTGTGAGGTGCCCATCTTTTATGCAAGAAATATTTTACTGATCGGCAACATCAACAAGTCTTTCGGAAATTTCCACACTTCGATAATTAATACTATGCTACATTAATTAGCTCGAGAAAAATTAAAAATGTCGTTCAAACTTATAATCTATGATTAATGATAGTAATGCAATTGCGTGCCTGAAGGCACTTTTCACGGAAATGCATCCAAACGACCTTGTTATGTTGACGCTACGTTTATTATATCCCAATACTAACTACAATAAATACGATATGCATAATGTCTACAAATATTGCAGTCCTGGGGACGAATGTACAAGCATTAAATTTCCACAAATTGCCTCAATCACCTGAATCGCCTTCAATCGCCTGAAGTGAATTTTAGGAGGTTATTTTATAGCCAATTTTCTTGACATACTATTAAATACATAGGTATATTTTCAAAACAGATTCATATTCATATTCATATTTTCACGAAAATTTTAAATACAGATTGTCTTCAAAATAATTTCTTTCAAATTAAAATTGAAAAAAGATATGAAGAAAAAAATTTGTAAATTTTAAAATTTTTTATATACTTAGTATAATAGATACCAAGAAGATCAACCTGAATTCTGAAACAACCTTCTAATGGTGTAAGTTTGTGTAATTTACCGCTGTACAGCATAACCGCGATTCTCCCAGCACAGCTCTCAGTCTGATGAGCCTCAGACCTGCGCATTGTGACAGGTGTGCAATCATGTGCAATGCGAGAATTCGGCTATTATCTTATAAAAACTCCCACTAGTGTGGTTGGCCTAATCCTAGGTTCGGCGAAGGTTGGTAGCCACAGACCTAGCACACGAAGCTTTTTATTCATCTATCGTATAAAAACTTAGAAATAGGAAAACATGTGCACACAAGATAGGTACATATTATTTTATACTCATCACATTAGCACATCATTTCGGTGGTTGCTGTCTTCATTCTGTCCCATGCTAATTCAACTTATCAACCAATGCATTGGAACCCTCCACAACCATTGAAGATTCACTCTAGGTGGTAATTAGCATTCCATAATTGAATGCCTCTTCCAATCATATAATACGGATTACAAACTAAACTATAAGATGTACCTGTATAAGATGTATAAAATGTATATTAACATGAATGATTGCATTAGAATAAAAGTCCAAAATATTCGTCGTCTACTCGCGCATTGTAATCTTTCAGTGTAAAAGCAGAGACACAGTTTCAGCTGTTTTATTTACTACAAAAATAACTTTTGTTTTAAATGTTATCTAATAACAAAAATCGCTAATACGGTTACAGCCGTTACCAATATCATTGTGGAACCTTGTAACTAGTACGATACAAATACAATGCTAGTCCGGCTGTACTAAAAGGTATTAAAATATTGAAAATTGTGAAAACTAATTAGTGTAGCAAATTTTTTAGTCGACGTTAGCAACATAAACTCCAACAATAAATACAATATTTGTACCCAAACTCATGGAAAATCTGAAATTTCTCTATTTTTTGCCTCTTTGTTGTATTTTTTGTATTTATTGTATTGTAAGATTTTTTTCTAGTACAAGTGTAATAATCTGAAGTGGGAAAAAATAGCAATTCTCTCCCAACCAATTACTTCTGTGTCACCTGGCACCTCCACCAAGCATAGAGCTAGAAACCTGTTCGCATTTCATCAATGATCTTTGGCATGTAGAAGGAAATCACACAAAATGCCAAATGTTTATTCATGTTATGCACTTTGAAAGCCTCACCTCATATTCTCTATACATTTTCAAATCGCTAAAATCATTTCACAATATTTTAGGATTTTTACTATTGATCGCTAAATTCGCAACTTGACGCGAAATAGTAGTTCGTCGTGACGTACTACGTTTACAGATTATTGATAAATACCAATTTCAGTATTTAGTGCAAAGGAATAAGGTCCAAGGTAAAAAACCGTTTGGGTTCAATTATTCCAAATTGAACAACGAAGACTCGTAGCCTATAGAATGACATCATGAAATAATAAATTGAATCAAATTGGAGATTGGAACATGTAAAAGTTACATTATTTTCTAATGCTCAATAAAAGTGAATTTGATGAATTTGATGTGAAATTTAAAAGCTGTAACAGCATGTCCAATAAGTTAATAGTTAAGGGCTTCACAGCATTTCTCATTTCAAATTCATTTTTAAAAACGTCTCGAACACTATTAGGCAGGTATGTGTTCATTTTTAGGCTGTCCAAAACTTACAGCAAATAAATGTCAAGAAAAGTCACACAAACTACAAATTTTACAATAATTCAGAAACATGTATTGTTATTTCTGTAAAAATGAAGAACGTGTAGGTATTTAAAAAATTCTCACGTCATCTAAAAACTTGAAAATTTTCCGTTTTGTAATTTTTTTCTTTTCATTATTTTTATGAGTTTTGGGAAACTCGAAAAAGAACATACTAACATTTAAAACATTGTCTAATATGTAATTTCGGTTGTACAATTGTGCTAATGAATACCTATAATTTTTGTCCCAAAATTAGTATAGAGTAAACTGTAAATGGATTCGCACAGAAATTGTGACAAGTTCATTGAGAAAAAATAATTGATTTCGAAAATTGATCAGAAATAATAAGAACAATGTCATATGCTACATAGTCCGATTCCTAAAACCGGTTTATTTCTGCATTTCTGCGTTCTATATAACCTTGGTTGAGTCTTGACAGTGGAGGTATATGGTAATTCTACTAACATTTTCAAATATATGTTTCTAAAATCAAAATTTCAAGAACACATTGTGAATTGCCCACATTTTTACGAGTGTTATTTTTGTAACTTTCTTTTTGAAAATATATTCTTAACAATATTGGTTACCGTTTTTCTTCAAAAGGATTTTATTTCTAGAAGACGATGTTATTGAAGAGAATAATATCGTTAGCATTACTACCCATTTCTCCTTCTCTGTGATTGGCTGAGCGTAAACTTCAAGAACAAAAAATAAATTTTCTTACCGATCCTATAAAAGTTTCAGCTTTTAAGTTAACAGGTTTACTAGTGACAGTGCGTTACGGTGACTTGGTAGTCTGGGACACCTAAAATTGTTTTCTTTTTGAAATATTTCTAATATTTCGCGATAGCAAGATGGGCACTGGTTCTGAGTCGGTGATGACACCGGTGTTTTCAGCTTCATCTACATTTTATTATTTGTTGTTGCCTGCTGCTGTTTTATATTTCATCTACTACAAGCTCCAACGACGACGACTTACGGAATTGGCAGAAAGGATCCCGGGAAAGCCGGGACTACCCTTACTCGGAAATGTTCTCGAATTTATTGGATCATCTGATCGTAAGTTCTTACATGAAATTAAAACTTATTATTTTTTAGCAATATCCGCGATTTTCCTATTATAGTTTAAGATTGTAGAAATGTATATGTTAATATTTATTTCTGCTAAATGATTACTTGATTTTTAACAAATTTTGCAGACATTGTTTCCAAATGAAATAAATTTCAAGTGAACTAATTTTGAAGTTATCGAAATTATTATTGCATTTGTTCACATGTTAGCTTGTCAACTCGTACAATGCAAATCAGAAAATAAGGCATTATTTTGACGCCTGAGCCAAAATACGATCTCTTGGTGTTAAATCATGATATCAAGTTACTCTTTCTCCATCTCTTAAAAAACTCATATCCACACTTAATTATGCAATATAACATTAGACAATCAGAAAACAATGATCGAGGTGATTTCTTAACAAATACTGCTGAAAAAATTATGGACCATTTTGTAATTTATTTTGTAAATGTTGGAAAAACTGTATTGATATTATATGGCATTTTTCCATTACAAATTGTCATTTGTTGTAAATACTGATACAATTTTGGCTTTTCCGTTCCATATTATACTACCCCATTTTTTATACTATTTCGCCAACACATTTTTTTAATTGTCTTTATGGCTTACAAGGGCGATGCTTAGGTTGAATTTTAATAAAATGTAGATAGCTGCTTTTCCACACAACCAATACTTGAACAGTCAATAGATATACAATGATGTCTTACCTAAAATAATCCCCCCGACGGCTGCCACCTTAGCGCGGTGGTTGGGTTTGTGTAAGCTAAGCCGGCGAGCATATGCTCATGTATAAGGGCTACTCATGCCGGACAGGGGTGAGGTCCAGACAAAGAGCAGCCAGGGTCGGCCTACCCATGCCCCCCCCCCCCCCCCCGAATCGGGTCCCACCGGCTCGAACCCTCCCGCCCCCCGGTCCGTCCCAATTCTGGCCTGGCCTTCCCGCCAGTGTGGGACTCCTCCGGGTCGGACCCCATAGGTCGACCCCTCCCGAAGACTTACCTTTATATTCAACAAAGTTTAAAAAAATAACTTTACGTGAGCAAAATGACCTCGCTATCGACGCGCCATTAAACAACACTAATCTGTTCTAATAATCTAATCTTAAATAATACCCACATCTGAACTATTGTCTGAACATCTTACATTTACAACATTTATAAATGTCTAGCCAGTTAAAATATTAAAATTAATACTCACACATATTGCTTAATTCAAACACAGCACATTTGAACTACCCTTGAACAAAATAAATTCCCCATCATTAAAAAGAGTATGGGTTAGTCTTAATTTCTTGAATAGAAATTTACCATGCTGTAAACAAACGCTCCCTCGCCCCCCCCCCCCTCCCCCTCCCCCTTCCGTTTCGTATTCCAGGCATCCCAATTTCCTGTCGTAATGATTGCGAAAATTAATTTATCTGTAAAGTATGAAAACATCATCCTCAACTCTAAAATATGGACTGTGTGACGTTAAATTTTTGAAAAATACAAAGTTTTGTGGATAAAATTATTGTAGAAATAATTTTAGTGATAATTATCATGAAAATACGATTCATTTTTGCAAATAATATATTTTGTTGATGATCATTTTCTTCTTAATTAGATCAGTTTGGTAACATCTTCTTTGCAAAATTGTATTCTTTGAGACTGATTTTCCTTATTTTTGGCATTTGTTAAATTCTCACCGTATAGGTATTTGTGTTAATTAAACGAAAGAAAAAATAAATGTCTCCTTATTTAACATTTCCATCCAATGTTAAAGTATAGGACAACCGTAAAACTTTAGCTGTGCATATCAGAATTAAGTTCTCGTACTTTGAATATTGTTTTTTCAATATTATTCATGAAGATACAATAAGGAAGGAATATTGAAAATTGAGGTGTTTCATTTGGATGCGGTTAATTAATGTATAAAACATAACTTTAGTGTAATAACATTTAATCACACGCATACTGTTGTTCGCCGATCTTTGTCGTTAAACCGAAATCCATTTTTATGTATAATACATATTCTAGTTTTAATATATTAGACTTATTGATATTGTACAAAACAAATAACGCACGCGCACACGCACACACTAAAATACAAGTAAAAATAATTATTCGATACAGCTTAAATTAAATAAAACAGAATACAACAAATACGTAACCTCAGAACTGGCATGAACAAAATTGTAGAAAATATAAAACAAAATAAAAATACATACTTTATATAAATGTGTGACTAATGAAAAATTATTATTGATAATTGTAATGTAACGTCTAAAGTGCGTATATCACACTATACTTATTCATAGTTGGACAATTTAAATTTCCAGCTAATGAAATTCAGTCAACCTCTGAAATCCTATTGGCTTATGATTAAAATTGTCCCAAATGAATTTAATAGTGTGATAATGTTCTTAAGAAGAAAAGTAAATGTATGATTTTTTTTATATAATGTTTTATTCACATTGTCATAAGTACAGAGTTAATAATAAATAATAATAATGTTGATGTGTCAATTTCCACATTTGCATGCCTAATATTGTTGAAATTCTCTATTTTACTTAATTTTACTATAAAATATTTTTCAATATTTCTCAAATGAATGTGAAATATTTGAATGCTAAGGTATATGGTGCGTGACTGAACCCGCTCTAGCATAGGCCGTCCTATACCTGGCCATGTTAAACAGGGTTTATCTTTCCCTGCCCCCGACCGTGGTATTGATCTTTGAAAATGTTAAAATAGATCAATATCAGAGAACATGTAATATTCCTCATATGTGCATGACATTGAATTGACGGGCAGCAACTGCAAGTTACTAACATTGCATGACCTATTTGTACTTATAAAATATAAGGTTGTTTAGCACGTGTTCCTTCTCCCGGAAGGATGTTTGCCAACTCCGTATAATACCTCCGGTGATTCGCAATAAACGTACATTCGCATTCACTCTCAGTTGGCAGTTTTCCAGATAAACATTTCCTGAGGTCATTTTAATTTAACTCTTGTTGATTGAACTTGAATCTCTCACAACTATTTTTTTTAAATGATTTTAGAAATCTACGATTTGTTCCTAATTTGAGAAAATATCACAGGTACATCTGAACAAAGAATTTTAATGGCAGACAACATTCCAAGGGGCACTTGACTACTGACTAGGTTCGTTAGGTCTTGTTAGGTCTTGAGGAGAGCAAAGGGTTCCCGGCATTGATTATCTGTTTTCATCGTTTCAACAAGAGTTTGTGTACACATTGATTAAATTATTTACTTTTAAAAATATTATGTTGATTTTTTTCTATATTATAGTTTAACTCAGCTTTTTCTGATTAATGAGTATATTTTTTGATCAGTTACCGCATTCTTTTTATGTATTTGTAATCGAATGTCTAAGTAAAGATACTCATATAAAAGAGTTTTGTAATTTTATCATTACTATCTTTAGTATTTCAGTGAAATACTCTATCATGCGTTTTCAGTGCCAATTGTTAGTTTTACTTGAGCGAGAGGTCCGAGAAGTAGGAAGTAGCAACTGACTTTATAAAATATTGTAAATTATGGCTTCGTCAGTGGTATTATTGATAACGATCATGTTCTGCAGTCCTGGGTTCGATCCCGTCGATAAAAGTTCCTTGTGGTTTTACTTCAATAGAATGTTGTGAATTCTAGCCTAGAGATATTATTGACACAGAACATGATTAGAAGTTTGTGTTTGATCCGGTTTGATCCGGTTTGATCTAGTCCAATGGTTCTCAACCAGTAGGAGAATTCCCACAGTGGGGGATTATAAGGTTCCAGGGGGGATTTGATGCCGTAAAAAAACTCCAAAAATATACTTTTAAAAACGAATTCTCATAATTGTGAAGAAATACTCTTCGGTGACAAAATATCAAAATACATTATTGAATTTCAACATTTTCACATGCCAAACATATAAACAAACATATCTGTCTGCGCAAACATATTATATTCCCCAAAAAACCGTGGAGGAAATATAAATATTTAAATAAAGGCATATTATTTTGGAATTCACCTTTTTGTGTTGGAGTTTATCTAGGGAGGGGGAATTATATTCTGAACAATGGCGAAGAAAGGGGGAATCTAGCAAAGAGCAAAATGTTCAATAACATTTTCTTGAGATCAACTCCATTCCAATCCTCACACATTTAAACTAATCTCCAAATAAACTCATACAAGCTCTCCTGCAGAACACAATGCGTTGATGTTACAGAAAATATCGAAACTGCTGGAATTACTCGGAAAATAGAAACGATTTTAACTCGTAATGATTGATTGTAAATTAGCGTTTAATCGTTAATAATTTGTCGAGCTTATAATCAATGATCAAAGTGTCCTTCAGGTTTTAATGGAAGGAATTACATTCTGCCAAGTTACGTCACACATACTCGTTAAACCATGCAAAAAGTCGGAAAATAAGTCTGCCTGGAATGTAGTAGTTGTCGTTGTTGTTGTTGATTCTCTCTGATGATTATGTTTGATAAAGTTAGTCAGCTATTCAGCGAGCATAATGACGCAAATGAATCATTATGAGCAATTGAGAAGTTACCATGAACTGATAGCATTGTATAAAATTGAAACTGTCTCAGCATTCGTCTTATGGTTATCCAGATTTTATCTCGAGATAAGGAGAATCTAAGGAAATAAAATGTGTTTTTGAAACGAACTGCGCAAAAGATTTACAAGAATCGAGAGAGACTTGTGAACAAAATTGTAATTGCTCTAAAACGGCAAAAAACATTTTATCAAGGATATAACGAGTATAAATAACCACAGCTAAAATTAAAAGCATTTAAAGTAATTGACAAAATATAATTAAAACTCGCAAAATATACATTATTATTACATTCCATAATTGGTGCATGGCTATCGTGGATTTTTAAGCAAATGTAGCCACAGACACCAGAAACAGAAACCAAAGAGAAAACGATGAATTTTAGGCTACTGGTTAATCAATGCGTTGACTTATCGCAGCAAGAATAACAGCCAAAGATGACGACTTTGTCAATATGAGTTAGTTATAATTAATCGTAGATTATATTGGAGTAATCGACACACCATGACATTCTGGTGGTCCAGATACGAAAATTCAAGTTTCCAACCTTGTCCATCACCATTAGTCTCACATTGATGCGTTAGCCAATCAACAGCAGATGTAGCTTGGAAAGCTCGGCTTATGATTGGTCCAAGAGTGAACTTTACATTATGGCTTGGAAAGCTCGGCTTATGATTGGTCCAAGAGTGAACTTTACATTATGGGTCCAACGCTACGCGAATGTGGCACTGAGTGGCGGACGAATAATCCTAGCTAATCGTTCATCAGACACATTATCTACGATGTCAAAGCTCAAAAACAATTTGTACAGTCTGCCACAGTTTTAAAATATTAAAATATATTTCCACTTCATACCTGATCATACCATACCTACTGAAATCACAGACTTTTCAGGAATGTTCCACAAGAAAACAATATCAAAATTCACAGCACCATTCAAAAGATTGTTTTCCAATTCACTCATTCATATTAATTAATTGTTGTTTCTTGTACATTCCAGAGTTGTTTAAGAAGATATACGACCTAAGCTTCGAGTTTGGATCAGTAATCAAAATGTGGATCGGTCCCAAACTGATCGTGTTCATAACAGATCCAAGAGATGTGGAGGTAAGAAAGTAAACGAATAAGTGAACACACAGTAATAAACAATTTATAACTTCACAAACTTACCTTTATTGTAATTGAAATTATCGGACAAATATGTATTTAAAGTCAAAGGTTTACAGCAAAATATACAATCTATTCATTTTAACTGATGATTAACTTGTTGACAACAAGTAACAAGTAAGAAACAACGTAATTAAATTATTTTAAGTAGTTTGGAATTTTGTCTTATTTGGGCCAAACTATTATTATTGCTAATTTATAATTAGCATCTTCATCAGAATTAACTCAATTTCGATTGCGATTGACAATATGTCCATATGTCTATAATCGAATTGATTTAAAGTTTAGGGGAACAACTTCGTTCATCTGAGAACTGATGCTGGGCCAATTGAAATTGATAAACAAAAATTTGAAAATTGCTACAAAATGATCAGATCATTCAATGAATGTAAATAATAATTACTAATGAAACAGTGTTGTCACAATGAATAATTCCCAATGTTTATGTCGTTATCAAGAGAGTCAATTGAGCTCTGATATAATTTAATTTAAAACAATATAATTGAAGAGATTTCTTAAAATGCTGGGCAATTTGAATATTGAGCAGAATTGCGTAAAATTGATTATTTTGTCTTGATTTCAGCTTGTATTGGGAAGTAACACCATCCTTGATAAAGCAACGGAATATAAGTTCTTCAAGCCGTGGTTGGGAGAAGGATTGCTTATTAGTTCCGGTAAGTGACAACTATGAGAGTCCTAATAGTCCAGTAATTTTGTGATTATAACCACCACTAATTGCAACAGAAGGTTTCAATACATGAATCGATTCAGAAAAATGCCCTCTACAACATATCCAAAATCCTCCCGAATCCGAGTGCCGGAAGTACTTTTTAATCACTTTTTAAGTTAATTTCCCATGTTAATTCCATCTTCCAAAAAAAAAAAAAAAAATCGTGTAACTCCGATTTTGACGAAACTTGCAGAATTGTTCACCAATCTAATTGAACACAAATAGCTCTCTTAGCGTTTTCCTCTTAATCTCATCGTTTGGGAAATATGGCCCATTGAAAGTAATATTTTAGTCAGTTTTCGACGATTTAGGCCACTTTGAGTGTAATTTGACGTTTTGCGAGGTCCATATTTCCCAAACGATGAGATTTAGAGGAAAACGCTAAGAGAGCTATTTGTGTTCTTTTAGGATGGTGAACAATTCTGCCAAATTTCGTCAAAATCGGAGTTACATGAATATTTTTTTTGGAGGATGGAATTAACATGGGGAATTAACTTAAAAAAGTGATTAAAAAGTACTTCCGGCACTCGGATTCGGGAGGATTTTGGATATGTTGTAGAGGGCATTTTTCTGAATCGATTCATGTATTGAAACCTTCTGTTGCAATTAGTGGTGGGTTCAGCTCTTTTTTTGCTTTAAATTACTGGGCTATAAGTCGATTCTGAAATGAAGTTAGAAACATCACAAAGCATACTCGCAGCTGGGGGACAGTTCCAAAGATGACGGCCCCTATATGGGCATAATTCTCACTGGGATTCCAAAATGGCTCTCTATTCCAAACAATATTCGAACTTGTGCGATCATAAAAAAAAATTGATAGTTCGAAGCGTGATTTGAATCGCGAGCATGGCCAGGCTATTATACTACATGCTGTATTTGATTGATTGATATATTTTATTTAGCAATTTGCTATTTAAGTACACTTCAGTCAGATTACAATGGATACGTTACACAGTAGACATTTTAAAATCAACATTCTTAATAAATAATAATCCTAGTGAAATTTTTCTTTTACAAACTTAATACATTCAATTCTAAATAATACTTGACTGCTCTCATTTTTAACACTTTTCGGAAGTTCATTGTACAACCTAAAACCAAGTTGGTAGTTGGTACCATGCTACCAACTACAGGCATACACTCTAAATATCTTGCACAGGTAGTGGTGAGAATTATAACTTATTCCAATCTATACTGTAGTGTAGTAGGTACACTTGGCGCACTTCCACGCAACAGCGACCTTGGATGGTAAATACTCCATACTCTGCTGGTAAACAAACATTGTCATGTCGTGTTTTATACATCGCATTGTTTTACTCTGATTTCAGTTATGTTTTTCTTTTTGACAATTCTCATCCCGTGTAAAGTAAAATCAAACAGTTTTCTGATTTTAAGAACAGTTGGCAATACACAATATGTGAGGAATTGGATGTTTCATTGATCTCTATCCTTGAATAATAGAATGATTTCCGGTTTGTTTCATTTCTGGGGAATGATCTAGAGCTTGATTATAATGCAATTGTAGGTGATAATGATTAACTAGGAATGAATTCGTAAGAATAGCACATAACTACCAGATAAGTGTACATGCGATATTCAAGAGTAAACAACTTCATTGCTCAATACACTTAATAGAAAGTAATAACACATAATAGCGCCAAAGATCGGAATACAACAATTTACTTGACTTCCCTTTCAGTTCTTTCAAAACCAATAACTACAGTATTTTTCTCTACCAGCGTATTGGGCCAAGCTTGGCAAAATCGGTCAAAACCCCTCGTTTTTAGCATCCCTTCCACCATGATCCCTTCCATAGGGCGATAATACGTTCGCAGAGAAAAATACTATAAGTATTATATTAGAAATATGTGTAAGGTGTGCATAAAAAGCATCAAAATACATACTTATTATTGTCCATAATGATGATTGATGATCTAACAGATTTTTTTGTTAGACCTAATTCCTAGTATTATTTTATAATAGTTTAATTTGTATGTAGATCTCATTTCGTGTATAATGTACGAAACATTTATTTTCTATCGTAGATTTCTATCAACATTTGTTGACATATTGTTTTGTTTCTCTTTCCAGGTGAAAAGTGGCGTTCCCATCGCAAGTTGATCGCACCCACCTTCCACTTGAACGTTCTCAAATCGTTTGTAGAACTGTTCAACACAAACAGCAAGGCAGTGGTTGACAAATTGAAACTTGAAAAAGGGAAAACTTTCGATGTCCACGATTACATGAGTGAATGCACTGTGGAGATCCTACTTGGTGAGATGATTTCTTAAACTTTGAGATCTACACAGAAAATATGAATCAGTGCTTAGATTTGACTAGATGATCCGATTGAAATTGGCACTGACGATTCATAAAGACTTTTATATGGAAATTTACACCCCGAAAGCTTGTGTTCGATCCCCGTTGTGGATCTTACTCACTGAGTTTTTGTGGTTTTTGCCCTGGAAATGTTCCCTACTAATAAGCCACTACCACCTCTATTCACTTACCTATTCTCCCATCATCACCATCATCATCTCCCAATTATTATCGTAATCATTCATCCGTCAAACCAGTTACTGAACAATACGGCGTTAAACATTAAACATTTAGACACTTATCAGTTTTCGGTTCCTTCAATTTACTGACTTTAGAGTATTATATATAAATAATACATTTTAGCACCTACCTACGGTTTGTTACCTTATCATTCAATAAAACGAAATGCATGTAATTCTCATTAAGTTCATAGTTTATTACACAATTTAATTAAAAGTATCATTACAATAGTCACTATAATTATTATTTATATCGTCTATGTATTTTCAAATTCTAACCAGATTCTTCAGTTTTTGCAAAAATGCATTAATTACAATTGCATCAAAAGTTTACTTTAGAGTTGAGATATTCAACTGATAGTTTTAATGTGTTTTATGATAAAGACGTACGACCAAATTATACATATTCTATTTTTGATACACTTTTCTATCACTACCAATAAAAAAAGTTATGAAACGAAAACATTATCACACAGTAGAATCATATAAATGCTGCCTTTCCAAGAAGTTCGTACAATTAGTTATACATAAAAAAAAAACACAACACGCTTTGCTAACCGTCATATGAAATTAAATCTACATTAGCCTAAAACTCATTGTACAATCATAGAAATATATTTTAAAGGATTTTGATGTGTCAGGACACGTACCTTTGTGTTAGACAATGTTTTACATTTTATTTTTTAGTGACTTGTAATTATTTCAGCCTTGGTTCGCATCGAATCGTACTTGTATTTGATATACAATAAAACAATAGCATTGATGCCAATATGACCACAATATTGCAAAAAAGTGATCTGTTTCGCCATTTCTACTTGGAAATAATGATTCTTCGTAGTCAATACACTCAGGGCTCTCTATACTCAACGAGAAGTGCAGCACTCGCATTTAACTACATCTAGTATAAGATTTATAAGATATATGCATTTCATATGCGAGAACCAAGCTCGATCTCCGTTCCGAATTTGTGTGGAAAAAATAATTCAGAAGTAAATTAAAAATAAAAACATTCACAATACATTTTTTTTCTTGTTATTCATGATTACTGAGAGTGCTCCTTCAAGGCCAGTTTTCGTAAAATAGCAAAAGTTAGTAAAAATAATCGTCTAAAATACTCTTTTTATGTTTTGCGGACCCACTTTTTTATATTTAGCTTCACCAGTTTTTATACTCAAAATATCTGCATCTCATGGTAGAAGCACAATTTATAACCAATTTGTAATATTTAAATTACAATGAATGCTTTTTAGTAACTTTTTGTATTAACACTTAAGTCGTTTTGATATGAGTTATAGTTACATAACTAGTTCCGGTAGAAAATTACCTACTGGATCTAGAATTTGATGCCGTTACTGTAGACTTAAATATTAATTCATTTATTTGTCGTCTTTCACAATGACGAGGTTTGACCTAGTGGCTATTCTTACATAACCTATACAGAAATACAGTAAAATACAATACACATTATTATTAACTTAGTATATCAATCCAAGTCCATACAACCTATTTAGTAGACATCCTTTTCTATATCCTTCACTATCTCTCGCGTATGGTGCTTCATTTTCATTGCTGCATTCTCCAATTTAAGAGGCAAACGGAAGCGAACGGGAATCGCACGGTTCGTCAGAGCGCTTTTTTGAAATTTTGTCTTCCCACTAAATAATTTAAAAAAATCAGATAGTAACGACCCATTACAGCCTAATAGACTAAATCTTGCCGGACACTGGAGTACTTTATGACCTCTGGTACGACCTCAAAGTGTTAAATACGATATTTTTAGTAAAATAATAAAAAATAACCGTATTTAACACTTTGAGGTCGCACCAGAGGTCATAAAGTACTCTAGTGTGCGGCATTATTTAGTCTATTAGGCTGTAATGGGTCGTTACTATCTGATTTTTTAAAAAAATTAGTGGGAAGACAAAATTTCAAAAAAACGCTCTGACGAACTTGCGATTCCCGTTCGCTTCCGTTTGCCTCTTAATTGCTGCTATTTTCCAAAAGGTGTATCACATTTCTTCTTTTCTTGAGCCATGGTATACTCTCATGAATACCTCAAATGCAGCGGATGCAAGGACTGTGATTGTTTAGAATTATATATTTTTCATCGAACTCGGGTACAAATAATACAAATATCTAACTTTTGATCTGTTTTTCAGAAACTGCTATGGGCGTGAGCAAGAAAACCCAAGACAAGGGAGGATTTGAATACGCAATGGCCGTCATGAAGTAATAACACGTTTCTTAATTCATTCTGCATGTGTTCGGAATTTTGACTTTTTGATTATATAACATAATCTATAAGGAACATATTTTTTGGATAAAGTGGGATACATTTAAATTTTTTACAGCCCATGTTGAGCCTGATCAAGGACATGCCCAAATTGAACGTCGTTCGCTAATAAATGAGATAACTTAAACCGATATGATTTGACTTGAAACGTTTAATGGTCTGTGAGTAAAAGATGGTGGAGGCTTGAAGATGTGATCCCGATTTCTTTCAAGTTGGTTTCATTCGAATCTAAGTACTTAGTGTACTGAAAACTTGATATCATATATTTAAATATTATTTTAAAAGAGCAATGAAAACGGCTTTCTGATCGCCCCCAAGAAAGAAAGAAAGAAAGAAAGAAAGAAAGAAAGAAAGAAAGAAAGAAAGAAAGAAAGAAAGAAAGAAAGAAGGGAAGAAAGAAAGAAGACCTTCCAAAAAATGAAATAGTAATTTACTTATTAGTCTCAACTGTGTTTCCTCTTCTCGAACTGAGCAACACCACTTGCTTTTCTTCACCGCCGGAACCAGGGGCGGATTACCCATTAGGCTAGAAAGGCTATAGCCTAGGGGCGCAAGCTACCAGGGGGCGCCGTGGCGCCCCCTGGTATTTTTTTTTGTTGTAATTTGCATATCACAAATTTTAAATTTCTTTGAAAAGGATGCCAAAATAGCTTCAAATTCGATTCTTTTGTATCAAAAGCTCAAAAAATTCCCTGCGGGGCCAATAGGTATCTCTAAAAGCAATAGTTACAGATTATATATCTGTATATCTGTAGGGATTTTCTAGATCCATGTTTTCTTTTTAGAATTTTAGGGGGGGGGGGGAGGGGGGCGCCACGCTTGAATTAGCCTAGGGGCGCCAAAATCATTAATCCGCCCCTGGCCGGAACTGAAGATGACTTTAGCAAAATCAAAATTGTTCACCTAAATGATATCCAAATAATATTCAAAATATTCACATAATATTTTCTCAGGGTACTTGGCATTCTAGCCTCTCCATCAGTCAAGATAATAATGATCTTCACCCTAGAGATGAATGCGGTGCATCCTTGTCAGACTCCTTGACCATTCAAACCTGGATTCAAGCACTACAATTTCACTTAATCCGACTTAAACTAATCTACAACCCTAGCAAATTCTCCCTCTCCGAACTCGAAAAAGTTGTTTTCTACTCACTATACTGATTTACATTGTAAATGAACCTATTTTTGTTTTTGTGGTTATGGTAGTTCGGAAGGTAGATGGTTTAGCATTAAAGTCTTTGTATAGTCAATTGTAGGTATTTATATCTTTAGGTATAAGCAACAGAGCCATTTTCCATACAGAGAAAAGAGCAAGTTGGCTCAGACAACAGCGTACAGGACTTGCACTCCAGGCCCGGGTTTGATTCCCGTAGCAGCTCTCGACTGAGGATTTGTGTGTTTTTTCTCAGTCGAAAGTTATAGCCGGGAATTATCATTATTAGAGCTGCCATGACCTCATAAGCAAGTGGCCGGAGAGACAAGGGAGAGTTCAATTTCAAGGGGCTCTGATCGTCAAGCTTAGAGAAGATAATATTTATCTTATTATTGAAAGAAAGCTTTATTTTCAAAAGTGACAATTAATATCATTTTATTACTTTGTATTTGTCGATATTTTATGATTTTGCGAGCTTGCGAGATGATTTTTTGACGGGTGTTACTCAATCAATAAATAGTGCCATGATGCGTTTTTCATTAATTTCAAATTGATTTTCTAGAATCCTTGTCCAATCTTGTTGTCAGGTTTCTGTTTGATATAGGTTCGTCAATTTGCATATTTTCTTGCTTTTCCTTGTTGGTATGGACAAGTAAATAGTTTATAATACGTAGGTAAATGGAAACACGAATATATCAAGCCAATCAATTCTATAATTATGGTTAGATGGGTATCTGCAGGATTTAAGTAATTTGGAAATAAGTGCCTACACTTCACTCATTTATAATTAGCATTGCATGAGCGGATTCAGTATAAGGAAAATGTTTCATTTAAATAATCACGGTTTTAACCTTTACTAATTTTATACATTTGCACCACAAAAAAGACTTCTCTTCAGAGTAAATAAATAATCATTAGACTGCATATGATACACGAACTACATGATAACACCTTATAAAAAATTGGAACCTCTTTTTATAAATATTGTTTTTCGCGTAGGTATACATTTGATATTGCAATCATAGTCATTACGATAGCTACCACTGGTTGTTATCATGAACAATGGCAACTTGAATTATGAGGAACCGTGAAGATATTTAATTTATTTGTTTGATAAACATCTTAGAAACCTGTTACTTAATATTACGCCTTGATGTTTGGGAAGCTTTATGCTTTTGTTACAACTTTTTATTGTGAATTTCTCTGCACGAATCCATTTTTTAAGAAAAAACCTTGATTAATTATCAAGTTAAAAAAATGTATCCAAAAATGTATCAGTATTGATATGGAAAGCAAAGAAGGTAGCTACTGTTTTTTCTGAAATCCACTATACTCTTTTTTCACGTAACATCTGTATTATAGAAGGTATTCACGTAAATCTGTATTGCATTGTTTCTCGTAATTTTGTATAGTTTAACTTTTTGTTCATTAAGTATCATTTTATCTAAATTATTTATGTTAAATAAAATAGTATGGGTATTCTAAATGACTGTATGAATGCTTTCAGAATGTGCGACATCCTTCATTTGAGACACACCAGAGTTTGGCTGCGTCCTGAATGGCTTTTCAATTTCACCAAGTATGGGAAAATGCAGGAAAATCTTCTTGAAATTATCCATGGGCTAACTAGAAAGGTATAACCACAGTTTAGCACAATTTTTGATCGGCGATTATACCATGTTGTGCAGTTACTTGCTGGACTTGTTTCCCATAGGCGAAGTATTGCGGAAGGTTCCGTACTAATAGGGCTCGATCATCTCCTTCTCAACTTCAATTCTTATTCTTCATTCATCTACATCATCGTTACCATGCCGACTTCCAATTGCTACAGTCTCTCTCTGCTATTATATAATTTTGGTGGTCTGACGTGTAAATGACGGGATATACCTAATGATGGTTATATATATGTGGGATAATGATAACTATTGCTATTAATTAATGTTTAATGTTTAATAATTTTAGTTTTAAAATTGCATAATGTATAACTGCATAAAACTGAAGTATGAACTGTACCTTTATTTATGAAAAAATATAAAATATAAAGGAAAAATGAAAAAATACACAATACAACAATTTAATTTTGTTTCACACATATGTCACATATTAATGAGATACGACTCAATAAAATCAAAATGAAAATATTTGATGGAATATTACAAAAGAAAATATCAACTTAAATGAAAATCATTACAAGTTAATAATTTTAAAAAAGTAAAGGAAATCGGAACAAATACAAATTTTAAATTACATATAAAATCATGAATGTTTTTAATCTGTCGTGACAATCAGTTGTATGTGCACTAAATTGAAAAGGAAGTGCAACTCATGTTGCAACTTCATCCTTCCTACATATTGTGCGGTGTAGAGCATTTTATTAGTGGTCCATAAAATGCATCTTCTTTCAGGTCATTAAGAGCAAGAAGGAAGAAATTAAGAAAGGTCAGAAGAACTACATCACTGCCTCAAATGGAACTTCTTCACCAAGCGATGGGGACAAACTTTCACCGATCAAGGGATTGAGGGATGATTTGGATGATCAGGATGAGAACGATGTTGGTACGTAACAAACATCATCTTTATGTACCCCGATGTGAATTCCTAAGATATACTTTTGAACCAAAAGGAATTATACAAATGTTCACACAAATTTTTAAACAATACGTTTGATTCAAAACGCCGCAAAGGTAAAATCTCCCCTTTTCTTACTTTCACGTCAAGTTTCTCCATACAAATTAAGCTTATAAGTTGGTACCTACTCATATTTCTCATGTCGACTCAAGATAAGAGACGTAAACTGTTTTTCACAATGCAAATAAATTGTAAATAATTTTATGGTTCAAAAGTTATCACAATTTTATTTTTAAAAATATCTCCCAAAGTTACCTCGGGACTATATCCTACTCCTAAAGGTTTGCCGATTATTGACGATTAATCTTTTACTTGCAGGTCAGAAGAAGAGGTTGGCTTTCTTGGATCTGATCATTGAGTCTTCACAAAATGGCGTTGTGTTGACCGATGAAGAAATTAAGGAGGAAGTTGATACTATTATGTTCGAGGTAATATTTAGAACAATTTAAATTTAATTTATTTAAAATCATAAATATATAAATATAGAAGTTAAAAAATGTATATTTCAGATATACCAAATTGACTCAGGACAGTTTGTACTCGTGTTTGCCCTATGAACGACCGAAAAGCCCTTCTATATGTGATTGCGATCACAGATTTTATAAAATATCAATCATAAGCATTAATATCCAATTTTACGGAATGTAGAACCTCCCATGGCTTATGGCGTGGATGCCTTGGACGTATAGTATTGAGATGTGACTATCGCTCTATCTGTTGGAAGCTTTCGTAATGAGAAGTCTCGGTAGCTCACAAGATAACGAAATAACTTCTTTCACAATCTACATAATCGTACAGTTTCATTTCGACACAGAAAATACTAAAATCTAAAATATTAATATTTTAAATCTTTTCATTTTTAGAAACAATACAGAATCCATGATACGATATTTCATTGGTCTCAATAGCTCAACTGAAAGATGAGTGGGTATGAGTGCCAAATAATGTTATTTTGAAATAATAGAAAAATCGTTTACTCAAATTAAATTCCATAGCTGTGTAATCCTAGAATAGGACGAATAGTTTTCTTGTCCTGATCGATTAGATTACTTGATATTGGAATATTACATAAAATACTACGTGGTACAAACTAATTAAAACAAATATCATTAAATAGTTCGTCATAGAATAAAAACGTGCACCAGTCAAAAATAACCTGATACTGTTTTGAATTAAAACGTTTAGATATTCCGAGAAGATCGGCTCGGATCGGTCCATGAGAAAAACTGGAGAAATTTGCACTTTTGTATTTGTGTCTTTTAAATAGGAATGGTTCAGAGTTGTGATTTATAACAAAATTAATGCCGTTATAAATGTACAGACACGGAAGAGTTAAAAGATTGAAATGTCTGAAATACTGCAAGCGTCCTTATCACTTCAGAGCTCGCAGGTTGAAGCTCGGATCAGCGATTATCCTTAGCTGATCCTTGAGAAAGAAGTGTTGGCAGTGGCACGTACCCATCTCGGTGCTGACTCTAGTCATCTCATAGACATGATGCTATCTTTAAAACAATGAGCGTCATTAGGAGATCATGTCTCATCATCCATTATTTTCCCACGAGCATTACTAAATAACCATTTAATAAATATCTCTGTGCTTGTTTAGGGCCATGACACAACTGCGGCTGGCAGCAGCTTCTTCTTGTCCATGATGGGAATTCATCAAGACATTCAACAGAAAGTGGTCGAGGAATTAGAGTCGATCTTTGGCGATTCCGACAGACCTGTCACCTTCCAAGACACCCTTGAGATGAAGTACTTGGAAAGAACCATCCTGGAGACGCTGCGAATGTACCCACCAGTGCCGATCATTGCTCGACAGATCAACAAGGAGCTCCAACTAGGTATCTATTCAGTTCACACTCTTTCTACTGAGAGAGAAGATAATTGAAGAATTTACTTCGTGCTGAACACCAAAATGTCTGAGTAACTATCAGGACTTGCATTCCGGACGTTCCGAGTTCGATTCCCTGAGTCATCATTCATGACTGTTATTTCCGTGTGTTTCCTCAGTCGAGAGGTAATTGCTGGGAAGGCTCACACCTAGTGGGCCACGACCGTCTCCTTCCCACCATCCATCTTTACCTACGTCATCTCCGGCTCCCTATCATCATCATAATAATTCATTCGTCTAAAATAAACTAAACTAAAATAAAAATATACTTTCTTGTGCATGGAAATTTTAGACAGCATTTCAGGTAAGTCACGGGACAATATAATTCGTAGTTCGCATTGATTTCAAATCGACGATTTTGCCAAACGGAGAAATGTTTTAGGACATTTTTTTACCAAGGAACTAGATTGTTAGAGATTGCTTGTTCTTCTTTCAGCGTCCGGAAACTACATTCTTCCCGTTGGAACAACAGTTGTGATTGGAACCTTCAAGTTGCACCGTCAGTCGTTCATCTATCCCAACCCTGAGGTGTTCGATCCAGACAACTTCCTGCCCGAGAAGACCCAAGATCGCCACTACTACGCCTTCGTTCCCTTCAGTGCTGGCCCTCGCAGCTGCGTCGGTACGTAGCACGCTGTTTAGATCAGGGGTTGGCAAACTGTTTTGGTGAAGGATCCAATTTCTAAAAAATTAATAAATTAGAAAATTATGGGAGCCGCAGTAGAGGCAATGAAATATAATACACCGAAAATAATAAATTGAATTACTAGTATATTATGGCATTTTGACGAAGCCCCCCCCCCCTCAGTTGTTGCCCCGCAGGGCGTTTTTTAAAATAATTTCAACAATTTGAAACTGGGACTTTAAAATGAACAAATTTAATCAAATAACCTTCCAACTGATGCCCAGCAGGGCGTTTTTTCCGGATTTTCATAATTTTCGATTCCAGATCTTTATTTAAATTATAAAGAGCCATTCAAAAACCTAAACCACCAAGGAGCCGCATGCGGCTCCGAAGCCGCAGGTTGCCGACTCCTGGTTTAGATCAAACACAAGATCTTACAATAACGTAATGAATATAAATAATAACTTATTAGTTATTACAATTCGTATAGAACATTACAGAGCAACTTAGCATACAACTTAAAATACAACAGACAGAACGACTACTACAGACTATTAGTAGCCTATTAGCCTCGTCTAAGCCTAGCGTTTGTAGCCCAAAGGCTACAAATACGTACAAATAGGCGTACTAATACGTTTATGCTTCAATCTTAATAGAATGACCTATTTGAAGGTAGAAAAAGGTAGAAGCGTTGAATTTTGAGTCATAAATCTAGCATATTAAATATTCAAGTGGGTAGATTGAATAATGATGGCTTGGGTAATACAGTAAATGATATGTTATTGTTATGTGAGGACACATATTAAATTCCAAGTTCAGCGGGTTGTCTAGTTCTAGGATGGTTTGCTACTGCCGTATTCATAGGAATTATAAGAATAAGAGACAAGGTGGTAGTTTATCCTGAGGTGCATATAAAACCATGCAATGAATTGAATTGAATTGAATATATATATATATATTAAGGAAATAAAATATTAACATTGTGAAGTAACAGTTGTGAAGTAACAACCAATGTTAGCATTCGTTACTACAAAGAAAGTATATTTACTATTTATAATTTAAAGTAGCATAAGCACGACTCAGTTTGTCCTAAAGCGTATATGTCACTAAACAAAGACCGGCGTTCGAATCCCTGATAGTACTTATTGCCGAATGCAGTTAATTCGTTCCTAATCATCATCTCATCATTAAACACTATTGTACACCCACGGACACAAATATTACGCGTTTTCTCATGCTATCTTGTGGGCGGATATTTATATTCGGAGGTGTTATATCATTGTAATATCGTTGGTGATGCTCTGTTTGATGTTGGCCCTGAAAAGGGCTGATGGTGAGATCTCATCTCATTGTATGTTTTCAGGTCGCAAATACGCCATGTTGAAGCTGAAGATCATCCTTGCGACGATCATGCGTAACTTCCGTGTGTACTCCGACTTGGGCGAGAAGGACTTCAGACTTCAGGCCGACATCATTCTGAAGCGAGCTGAGGGCTTCAACGTCCGCATGGAGGAGCGCAAGAGACCTTCTGCCCTCGCCCCCTAACCCTCGAACAAGAAAACAGCGACGTAACCATGAAATAATTAACTACTTTGTAATGGCTTAATTAGATTTTCATATTTTTTTTGTATACCTGTGGATTATCCATTCCAAACTAATTCGGGGCATGAAATAATCTTTTGGGTGTACAAGTGTATAGTATTAATTTAAGTAAATACCTTGATACTTATGTATGTTGTATTGAGATATCTTTGACATATTGATGATATTTTTGTGTGAATTTTATTAGTTAGTTTAGTTTTATTAGAAGAATTAGTTCGCATTAATTTTAATAAAGAAATACCAACATTTCAAAATTAAGTATGTGATTTAGTTTCAACCACTTCCTAGTGTGCCAACCCAAAATAAACCTTATTTACCCACTATACAATAACAAAAATTAAACAAGTGCCTCAATCTCCAAGCACTTCCCCAATAGTCCTAGAGGAAATCAGAGATACTTTTAAATACTACTTAAAATTGATTTTATATGCTTCCTCATTAAAAATATTAACACATTAATAGTTTTAAATATATATTTTTTTTAAAGATGAAAAAGTAATTTTGAAAACGTGAATTGGAGAATAAGGGAAATGAGTTGTTGTGCCTCTTTCTTTGGCACTAGAAGAATAATATCAAGAGTTTTGTCATTTTGATCCATTAGAATATTGCATTAGGTATTTATTCAGTACCAATTTTCAACATTATGTATGTTATAAAACATGCTTAACTGCTTTTGAAATATGCTCAATTTCATTTTACACTAATTGATTTAATTGACGTAATTATTTTATTAAACTGAGATGATGGGCAAGGTGAAGTTACTTCCATCATTTCAAGGTGGAAATATTATGAAATCACACATTTTGAAACAATAATCTAATAATCTGTAGTTAATTTTAGATGACCCACATTTGCGGTCGATTTTAGTTTTTACGCAATCTTGAACTAATAATGTGACTGAAATAACGATTAGAATTAATAATTTATTTCAACATAAATGTCAACAAACAAATACACAGAATTCTAATTTTATGCATAGTCTCACATATATGATTCCTTTTTATACTTTCGTTACCGGAGGTCAAATCGTGTTTATGATAGCCTGATTCCACATTTTCTATTTTTAATTTAAATAAATATAAGTTATCTTGAGGTCATTGCAGGGAACCGGCTCCTGTAGGTAAATAGATACTAGTAGAGTATATAATTTTATACAAATCCTTGACATTGATTATTTATACTTAGCAATTTTATTATAGATTTAAAATAAACTTAAAATGCCATCTAATGCATTGGAAATAATTCATACAAAAACTTTAAATAGTGATTCCCTTCTTCTCGTCTCTTTTGGACTTCTATCCTGATGAGGCCTTTTGGTTGTTGTTCAGCAGCTGGTTCACAGCGTTCAGAGCAGTGATCGGGATCTGAAAATATCAGCTTTCTCAGGTGTGCTGCATTTTGTTCACATTTTCACACGTGTAATAAGATTAAATGATATTTCTACAATAATTTCTGGAATTTACGACGTCACAAATGCACCAGGGGAAGTATTAATGTCTTGCTTATATATTCCTCGTTGAACGGTCTTTTCACGGTTTCGTTTATTTTTAGAGTGTAGATATGGTTACCATAGAACATGCGCATTACGTTACGAAGTGTAGGAAATATGTACCAAAAAGTTAGTCACTGAAAATTTCGCTGTAAAAGAGCCCTGTCTGAACTACTATTTAAAAATTGTGTAAACATTTGTCATCTTTTCATCTTTGTTAACGCTTTCAAAGTCAATCTTCAAATACGTGTTGCCACTGGTTATGTAATATGCTCAGTGACTAACTCCAACGATTACCCTGGAGCGATTTCTTTGTAAATGAATGAAGTTCATAATGAATCAATGAATTAATAATACTGGATGTCACAAGGTATCAATATGTAGCAACTGCATCACAATAATATGGCATCATCCCATTCACATGCATCATATTTATCTGGAAAATACCAAACATTATTCTTATACCTATTGAAAGTTAATTGTCCATTATTATAATACTAAATTCCATGAAAATGTGGTGTTCTTAATGACTTGTGAGTCAGGGAATGACTACTGAAGTGATGAACTGTCGGTAACTCCAAAACATCCTACGTTTTGCGTAAAACGATCCTAAGACAGTGGCACGAACTTATTCCCGAGAGAACAAGGCATACTTATTCAATGTATATTTATAATAATATCTCACGTTGAAGATATCGTTGAAGAATCCTTGCGCTGCTCCTCCCGTTGGTCGTCCTCCGAATCCCGCTCCGACGCCTCCGGTGCCGACGCCGGCCGACGCTCCAATGCCTCCGATACCAGCCGACGCCCCAGCACCGAAGTTGCTGACTCCAGCTTCTGCGCCGATACCTCCATCACCTCCGCCTCCCAGTCGTGTTCCCAGACCGCCGTCGCCTCCACCGATGGACACCGACGCCCCAATGCCGGGCTGCTTCTGTCCTCCGACGTGGACCCCGCCACTTCCGCTGCCGACAGACGCAAACGCGTTCCCGACGGCGCTTCCTGACGGACACATCACATAGACTCGTTACACCCTGTGTTTCATCCCATTATGAAATCAATGCGTAAAAGGAAATTTGTATCATTATTTTAGGTAGGTACCTGTAGAAAATTTTGTTTATTTAGTTTTGGTAAGATAAAATAACAAATTATTGAATTGGATTCGTATTTCTTACGAAACTAATTTTTTCTACGTTACACGACGAGATAAAGTGTAGTGAATTCGTATTGCAATGGATGGGATATATCTAGGGTTGAGGACAAGGTTATTCTACCAAAACTCTCTCCAAGATTAAGTTGTCCTTCTCCAAATTTTTATCGAATTCACTGTGAACGAATTCTATTTCTATGTGCTATGTATATCTATCTATTTCTATCTAACATGTTGGTTATCTATTCAAGGAGAAATGTCAAATTGAAATATATGGAAGACGTATAACACTTGGGTATTACATTATTACATTTGAACGTACAAATCTATCTCTAGTTATTTGAAAACATTGCTGATCGTATTTTAATTTTCATTCAGATTGATGACGTATTGTGCTGTCATGTGTGGATATTGAATATAGAAGGATGATTTGTTTGGTTTGGTCGGGAACAAGGAAGTGACGTTGCGCCTGTAGGAAGAATAGAAGTGAACAGTAATTGAATGTAACCATGCATTTCCTGTCATGTGCATTCACATCATAAAATCATATAAGTTGAGCTCGGTATCATTCCGAGACCTCTTAGTTCTCAACATAATGTTGAAGAACATAATAAGAACATAATTATATGAGGTCCCAGGTTTCGAACCTTTGTCTCTCTTCATAATGTCACAACTCTTGAGTCTGTCAAAGGCAACATTGAATTATATATGCACAATATATTTACATGAATGATACAGCTAAATTGATCAATTATGACAATATTTTTTTGTTTACGTTTCATTATAAGGGGGAAAACATTCATCAACTTTCTAAAATAATTTTATATGATGTATTAACAAGGATGTAGCAAAATTATCGTACAAATCCTGCAAATAAATTGGTCATCGTTAGATTCGAAAGTGATTATTTACGTTTGAAAAATGTAAAAAATGAGAATAAATAACACATTGTTGTTGTAATTATCATCAATTAAAGTTAAACATCTTAATAATAACAATTATGTAATGTACTTGCCTCCGTTTGAAAGAAGCCGACTCACAGCACCGAGTATTGACGTTGGAATCTGAAACAACATTCCAATATTTCAAATCAATTTCAAACATTTTAATGAATTGCAATCAATCAGCGTAAAAACACAATAGTTACGTAATTATGTACGACACATTTTCACCACAATATATTTTCTTGGTAATATACAATGTAGGTATACCTGTAAGAAATGTTTATTACCTATATCTCTAAAAAAAATATATAAGTACCCATACAACTAAAATATTTTGTGGTGACAAAATGTTTCTTAGACCAATTTAAGCCACAGCTTATCCTAATTCTCGAAATGATTGAAGAGGCAAATTAAATGTATTCTCAGTATTGCTTAACTTTTACATGCAGAAATTTAAAATGCCTTTATACTCCGTAAGCATAGATGAAGATTAAAATGCAATCAGTTACACTGCAAATGAATGTAATATATTTTATTTTTATTTCACAACTCCTTTGTATCGTTGCGAATCTCATCAAACTTCTGTTCGTGTATAATATACTCAATATACTTATTCAATTCTATGAAGTATGAAGTTTTTGCAAGGCGTCAGAGGTCTAGAAAAACAAAATAGAAAAAAATTAAGTGTGAATGACTTGGCAAAAGGACTATGATGCGCCATCATTTGCCAATGAACCACACTTTGCTGTAGGGCATTTTGTTATTGCTTTTTCTGTCTTTTTGCACATACTCTAAATAGTATGTGCTTATTGGTTCCAGCCGGTTCCAGCGCACGAGAATTTCTTTCATAACCTGAGATTGAGAACATCATTTTTAATATTTCATTTCATTCTTTGCTTTGTCGAAAGCCTAGGGATAATACGTACAACTGAAACATTCAATGACTGTCCGAAATGAAATAATATCAACTATGTTTATATAATTATAAACTTCGTTGCCTATAACCATATTTAAGTAGAAATATTTCTTAATATACACTTTCTATCATTTTAAAAATAAATTAGTATTTTAAGAATGTATGTAATGGCGTTTCATAACTTTTCATTAAATTTGTTTTAGTTGAACATACATTGAAGATGTCATTGTAGAGATTTGGTCCTGGTTTCCTCAGGCCATGTCCCGGCGACTGAGGAGGAGGTGGAGGGGCGTTTGTCACGGCCGCAGCACCAGCTCCTGCTTCAGCATTCTGCAACAATAGATTCCACACATTTCATCACTTATTTCTGAGATTCAATGCTTGTGTAAAAGAATCTATTATCAATAATAACCGATTAGTAGCAAAAGTCATGATCTAACAACTGTGGTAATATAATTAAATCAAACCACGTAGGTCGGTAGTTGAAAATTGTAAATACACAATCACCATCCTAGTTGGCTATGCATTGTAAATTGGTCTTTAGTTTGGTCTTTGTCTCTTCACTACATTGGTCTACAAGGATGTTAAATCGTAGTTCCTCATTTAAAGAGTGGGTTTGTTGTGCCAATATTTTCATTTCACATTGTAAAAAATTAACACTGGCACGTTGCAATAAGTTTTTTTAAAACTCTCTTTCAAAATGTGTTTGCTGTACCATTATGTCTGAGTGACATAATTCTACGGAAGTCCTTTTCCGTTATTATGCAAATCACAGTTTAATCCAACCCAAAGATTTCATATGATTGGTATAAACAATTTTCAACCACAAATTAATAACTCATTATTTTCTGCCGCTTCCTATAGTGACGACTTTCCTTGCTTCTTCCAGGCTCCGTTGTCGTTACACTGTTCATAATCATAATCAATACTAATTGCAAATATATTCAATAGTATATTCACCTTAACACAATGAAGCGGCAAATTGTTATTGTGACGTTTTTTTTGTGAAAGTATAGATGTAAAACATTAATGATTGCATTGGAATAAAAGTTCACAATATTCGTCGTCTACACGCGCATTGACATCTTTCAGATTAAAAGGCTAAGCTCAACTGTTTTCATTACTATTAGATCTTTTTAAAACGTGTATGTTATTATATTGCATATAAGCTAGGCTCTCTTATTTGTTCTGTCCAATCGGCCTTATGCCAACGCATTTAAATTTAGAAAATACTACATGATTCAACTTCATATAATTTTAAATCCATTAAGTGTCCTTGTCTATATCCATGCGTTTCAATAATTATGTAGCGTTTAATAATATGTTGAATGTAATTCATTACTTCCTGAGTAAAGTATGCATAATTATAATGATTTGTGTGTTCCATGTCGTACTGCAGTGAGCATGACATTCTTTTTATACAAACAATTATACCCATGTCTACTTACAAAAGGAACAAATTATGAGTTCATTCGTAATCTTTCTGAGAACTTTTCACAGAAAAAGTGTAATCTACTCAAGCCGGCTTCAAGAACTCAATATAAGTTTTATCTGTTGAATAATCCAATTTTCATCTCTCTAATTGGTTGGTTTCTATCTGTCTTTTGTCAAACCGGTATAGGTAGTCTTGATTCAAACACCATAAATCACGTGTAGGTACACTCGGCCAAACAAAACTTGAACGTTGACCAAATTTGAATGACTACTGGTCATGTCCCATAACCAATCAAAGCTTGTTATTATCATTGAAATGTGAAGTCACCTACTAGAGTGAGACAATGAGATCGCTTAGAATGACTTCTGATGGTGCGATCTTACATTTATCAGCCTATCAGATTTATTGAACTTTCAAGTTTTGTTTGGCCAAGTGTACCTATATGCATCGGTACGGATAGTTAATATTATTAATAATTAATATTAATATTAATTAATATTATTATTAGTATTATTATTAATTAGTTATTAATATTATTTTGATAATAATTACATATGATGAAATCTTACCGCTGATGATCCTAGATTAACTTCATTTTCACCAGCGACAACAACAGTTTTCGGATTCGGAGCACCAAATACATTAATTCCAATTAAACAAAAAGCTGCAACAAAGTAAACTAGCTTCTTCTGATATGCCATTTTCAATTATTCTTTGCTTTCACCTTATTGTTAATCGGACAATGATTTGTCTAAACTCTCTAATGATCCTTCTTCGATGGGAGACGACGAGACACTGAAGTTTCTGAGTACCTAACTCTATAATTTATTAGCTTACACCATACTACCTTGCAACGGTGCAGAATCAAGGTAGGTTGACGCTGGATGAAGGCGACGAAGGTCAGGACGTTTGGAAACCAGTTGTTTCAAACTTACTAATTATGTTCATTTTATGGAAGGCTAAGATAGTTTCTCAAGCTCTTGTCCGTCCGTATCAACACTGATTTCCTCAATTAATAATGTATTGTTGATCTATGAATCATTGACTCTTGATAATTATAAATTAATGAAAACAATATTTACATGAAAATGGTGTAGATGACGAAATTAAGAAGTCAATGTGTAAATTATATAACAAAGAATAAGTATACGTATACTAAATAAGTATTCGATTGATGTCGAACTGTTATATGTCACATAAAATAAATATTTGACAAAAAAGATATATTTATCTGACCGCACAGTTCTTAACATTATTATGTAATTATAATTTATAATAATAATAATAATAATAATAATAATAATAATTTTTGTATTTTTTAAATTTTGATTTAAAAACATTACGAGCATATGGCTACGGTGAATAATATTGTAGAAAAGTATCATATTTAATTTATCACTGTATTAATATTGATAATGCGTCTATTAACATAATATTAACTATAACAAGGTGTAATTCAAATAAATTTAATTGTAATTGTGTTATTGATACCTAGAGTTTGATTTGTTTTATTTAGTTTTCCTGAAAATGTTATTTTTTGTACTACTTTTGGTACATATCAGCGAATGTGTAACACGTGTGATTTGTTTGCAGATTTCTTTGAAAGATATTAGAGGTTTATAAAGGGAATAGGTGCCGTAATTTTGAAAAAAAATGTTGACTAACTTTCTGCTGTGATTTTTAGCGAGTGGTATTAATCGGATTCTTGTGAAATCTTTGAAAAACTCAAACATCTATTGCGGACGTTCTTTCATTATATTTATTTAGACACGACTTACTTTTCTTCTTGACAACCTTGCGAACGACTTGTTTCTCTACTTGTTTTACTGGTTGAGGGGCGGGAGGGAGTGTGGAGAATGTGACAATTTTTAATATAATTCAAATAGCGACATTGGATGGCCAAGGATGCTCATGTTTTGATCCAAAGTAAATCTTCAACATCTCTTGCTTCAAAATACTTGATATAAGAACTCTATGCTCTCCTGGCGTCATTATTTCAGAGAAAATTGCCGATTAATATAGAGGAGGGATATTTCCTCCCCTCCACCCCCTCTACAAATCCATAAAGGTAACAACACTGTTTATTGTATCTAGGAAGAATCTAGATCGTGTTCAACATTCATAATACGTTTCCTCTCTGGATTCAGTCACATGCTAATGGAAAAGTTTCTTGATCAGCATCAAATCAACCCAGAGCCTATCAACACATACGAGGTACTTCAACTAATCTACCTATAAGTTGGTACTGGTTTCTACTTTAGTACTTTTTAAAAGTTAAAAATAAAAAATAATGCAATCATGTATAGAGTTGATCTAATTTTAAGACTTCATTTCATTGTTATAATGAATTATTAATGAAACAAATAATAATCACACAACAATTTTTTGGATATTGTTCACCAAGTGTTCACCACGAAATACTTGTTTTTGTAAATATTACAAGAATAAGTGTTCACAATTTTAAAAATGCCTTAGAATATGTTACGAAAGAAAACAGAATACAACCTTGTGGTATAAGGATTTATACAAAAAAAGATTCCTTTTTCTATAAAAAGGAATCTCTAGAAAGTAATCTCTTTCTAGAAAGGGATTTCTAGTGAAACAATTCGAGAGGAAAGCATAACATATTTGCTTTATTCATTAAAGTAAAGCATTCACGTTATTAATTGTAATTTTATTGTAAAATTTCTTTCATACTGTTAAATATGTTACGTAATTTTCTTTAATTTGATTTTGGTATTCTGTGTTTTGCAATTTGCATTTGCTGCAAACAGACAATAAAATAAAATAAAATATCACCTATACTTTTATTGTATTAATTTTTTCTCTGTACAATTTGTACCAAGAATTCTTCGACCATGGCTCTGTCTCTGAGAAGCATGCAGAATAGATTTGATGTGTGAAACCATTCAATTAGTGCAATCAGTAAACCGTGCTTACGAACGTATGAAAATCAATCCTAATATTAGGATCCATAGTTTTACAAATAAAATAACTCTTGTCTTTCGAGGTTTGGGTGTACTTTACTAACAGTTAACTCATTGTCAACCCCTGCAAACGCATAATATTATCGAGTATCTCCAAACTCCCTCCCAATCTCTGCATTTCTGATTCTGATGAACAGATTCTTGTAATTCTCTCTTTTTGCGGAAGATAAGCTACCGAAAGTATTCCGAAAGGTGGGAATAAATGTCAAATCACCGTCAATGTTTTATTTTCGACTCCGGGAAAATATTCACACAGTATGCACAAACAGTGACACTATTTACCGCGTGAAGGGAGAGTTATAAGAATCTGTTGATCAGAGATAGAGCAATGCAACAAGATTCACGCTAGGTGGCTCAAAATCTGCTTAGTAATGCAGTCATTTAGCTGTCATCCGCACATTTCTTGTAAATCTTGTAATTGTAAATTTAAGTAAGAAAAGTTGAGAGCAAATCCAACATTGCTTTTCCGATCGCTTTTCCGATCTCAGCTCCTACCTTGTGGCAGACATATCTTTGCATCGCCCTACCTATACATATTCTCATTAGTGGGCATGTTCGAACTTCTGTAATTTAAATCAATGTAATGAAAATAGACAACATAATAAGTTCTAAGCTCATTGAAATTAGAACTTGATTTCCGCGCAAAGAACAAGATAGCGCCACGTTCACTCTCATCTCGTAGGTTACACAGTGTATGATTCAATTGTTTTGTCTGCCGCTGGAAGATAAATTCGATACTAACTTAATGTTTCTGCACATACATTTACTATTGTACAATTTATAGGATTTGTAAAGTGATAATTAGCTACGTAAAATAATCCATTCTTCGTCACAGGGTGAAGGAATTGGAAGGTTTAGCATGTTTATTAATTTGTCTTTAATTAAATGCTTTCTTTGCACATTATTATAAGGAACCAACAATACTATGTTTATTTTAGTAATAAACAACGCTCTTCAGGTTCTAACTAGGCTCCATTACTAACGTGTAACTTTTGTCCCCCGCCGAGCTTTACAAAGCTTGGTACAAACTTATTGTCATAATGTCGTTGAGAGCGCTGTGCAATATGATACGGATGGTTTTGGATTAGAGGAAGTAAGTAGCATTCCTCTCCTCTAAGATTTTTGCTATTTCAAGACCAAGCAAATCTGTTAGTTGAGCTTCTTGCATTTTAGTTCTAGTCGGATTACTTAGATTATTTTCTACCACGGCTAATAGGTTTAAAATGAACCTACGTCACAAGGAAAAACAAACGTCAAAAGCCTTAGGGCAATCTTCAATCCGTGTGAAAACCCAGTCCCAGCATCTCAAGCCTGACCAGGTCCATGATCCTTATCCACTTCTCACACTCACCCTATCAATTATCACATGTACCTAGCATGTAGACGCGTTAATGACGCACATAGCTGGACGCGAAGTCACGACCTCTTGCGTCACTGACGGACACATTGTCACAATCTAAGTGACAGGATATTTTTATTTGAAGGTAAGCATCTCGTTCCAACTGAAAAGCTTGTAATAATTAGTGTTTTCACCCAAGCATTTTTAAATTTTGTATTTTTTTCGCCAAAATTGGAGTCATTATTTACCAGATTCATTCAAGTTTTTCTTATCTGAAGTGATATCTCCCTATATCCCCCTTCTACCTTCCTTAGTTCTTCATGTATGCATTCAAGGTTAACCTTTTAGACTGAACAATACGAAATTATTCAGATCTTCTCTAAACGAATATTTTGTACATTTTTCATTTCGTTACGTACCGATACGCAAAACGGTTATTCTTGCTAGTGTTCCATTATGAACATTGCATTCAGATTGGCTTTAGTTAAAAAATTAAGTCTTAGTATTAGTGGAACTATGTTCCAAGATGTACAGATTTTTTTTTTTTTAGTAATACCATGCATGTAACTAATATGTATGTTGCTAACACAAAGGTACTTGAGACTTGTCAGTATAATGTACTTGCAAAAATAAATATTAAAAGTGTTTTTAGCACCCAGGGAAAACCTACGTCTATGCCAACCTTGCACGAACTACAGACAAGTTTACGTCAAGGATTTTTCAGAACCCAATTCTATTACTTTTTCTTGCTATTATATTTTTTACTCTTCTCTCGTTCAATTACTGAGGAGTACTTTATGAAAATAATGACTTGTCATTTATAGCTTGCACGCTTTATTCCATTGGTTCATACTTTGCCCAGAAGACAAATACGAATAAGAAATATACCTAATTAAATGTACAGAAATGTAATGTAACAACTGCAAAACACGTGCATTTTATATTGTTATTGTTGTAATATTTTAATATTGTAATTGACAACTAAATAAATAAATGAAGTAAATAAACTTTAATATAAGTGCCCAGGTTCATTGATCTTCATTGTAAAGATTGTAATTATCTATTAATTATTTCAGATGAGCATTATTAACATTTAATTTAGAAATCCTTGGACATGAACAAGTTTGTCGGAGACCTTCGTGCAAGGCATGAAATGGGACCTGCCACGCGTAAAACAAAACAAAACAATTAATTTTGTTTCGTAATTGGAATTTAATTTGGCCGTTCGAATCGTATTCAGAATTTGAATTGTCTGCTTTGATTCGTACTGAAAGTATCGGTCACTAACGAATTAATATAGGTAATCATATAATTGATAATGAACTATAGTTATTGTCATTTACATGTTGTTACATTTACGTGCTTAATTTTTAAGAGAACGATAGTCTTCTGGGGCCAGATTCGCAAAAAGTATTATAAGCCTCATTTACACTGTTCAAGTTTGCTTTCAAGTCCTTGAATTCAAGCCCTTGAACGCAACCCTTGAATTCAACCACTTGAATGGGCATTTACACTGTTCAAGCTTCAAGTCGTAACATAACCTAAAATAGTAACTTCTTGCAAAGAACATGTTATTAATATTGTGCTAGATTTTGGATGCCACATAGACACATATTGTGTATTTAATGAAACAGTTGTCTCTCGTGATTATGACATATCGGTAACTAATTAATATTTGCTAGAATATGTTAAAATCTGGAATTGGCGGGAAAATCTTGAAAGATACTGGAGAGAGGGGCGGAGCCAGAGTTGTGGCGTGGGTTCTGATTGGTTCAAGTCGTTCAAGTCTTTCAAGTCTTCAAGGAAAATAGGACATGTTCTAAATAGGTTCAAGTCTTGAATTCAAGGGTTGAACGCTTCAAGTTATCCGTTTAGACTATTCAAGGGGTTGAATTCAAGGGTTGAATTCAAGGACTTGAAAGTAAACTTGAACAGTGTAAATCAGGCTTAATACGTACTATCTTTGGTATTATCTTTCATTTAACATGGTGTTTTTGGTATTAAATCAAAAGATAATACGTATTAGCAGATAATACCTTTCGTGAATCCAGCCCCTGACTTTTATTTACGTTTTTGTTTGTCTGTCTGTCTGTCTGTCTGTCTGTCTGTCTGTCTGTCTGTCTGTCTGTCTGTCTGTCTGTCTGCCTGTCTGCCTGTCTGTCTGTCTGCGGTCAGTTTTTGAACGAGATCCTGTGATTGGTTAAAAATTAAAAATAGAAGCGTTTGAACGATCAACTTCAGAGTTTGCAGTTTATCGTTTCCAATCATTTCAGGAGTTTTGACAATTTTCAGACAAATCGGTCAAAAACGTCCAGAGTTCGTGACATTATACGACATTTAATGTTTGTTTTTTAAATATTTGTTGTTCTAAGAAAATTCAAAGAATGTGTCACTTTTCCTTTGACGCATTTGATCATGCGATAAATGCAATTAAAGATCAGCAACTTTTACACAATATTAATTAGCATACATTCGAAGGCTAATATCATCGCGTTGCACAGAGCGTTTCCTTGTTATAAACGCGTTACCTCCTGAACCAATGTATTTTTGGAATAAAAAATAAATTACACCACATGTAATTATACATTACATTACATGGATAAGATTCATTAAGATTCATGACATTAACCGTGTTGTAACTTATACACAAATGGATTTTGAAAAGGAATTTCATAGAGCATACATACAATTACACTAGGAAAACGCTCTGTGTAACGCGTTGATGAGCGAGCACGGATACACGCAACACCTCGAACCGAAATTATGTCCATCGAAAATGTCATTAAAAGCCAATTCTTGAATTTCGTCACAGACTTGTATAAAAATCTCCAAAACCTCCAAAAATATTGTTCCCAATATCCTTGCTAAGTTTTAAGTTGATCGATTAAACCTTTATGATTGAACGGTTCCTTGTTTATTTTCAAAAATCACAGGATCTCGTTCAAAAAATATACCTGGGACCACTCATATGATATGATATTAGTGTGTACACAATATCAGATTCAGATCAATCTGTTGAACGGTCAATATTAGTTTCATTTCGTTTGAAACTTTCTGCTCTAACTACCTTGCCTTGAACTGAAGATTCGAAGTCGCCGTGAATTTGACAGCCAACATGCAAAATGTCCCTATGAAATGACAAAAACTTTTGAAAATAACGACAGATTAAACTGAAAATTGGCAAAAATACCTTAAATGTTGGTACCAATGACCATGCGAAGGTTTTAGTTGGTCGGTCAATCGGTTCTAGTTTAAATTTCAAAAATCACAGGAAAAATGGTTTCAAATTTGAACCAATGGGAGGATTTGGCTGAAAATTTTTATGATTGGGAAGAATGTTGGTTGCAATGACTTTGCTAAATTTCAAATTGATCGAACCAACCAATCGAAAGATAATTTTTATAAAATTTGAACCAATCACATGATCCCGTTCAGAAAAGATCCCAGGGACCGCATAGATTACGTTAGTATGTTTGCAAAATTTCAGATCGATTGGTTGTGCGATTTGACCTGGGCAGTGCAGGCAAAAAATACAAACAAACAAACAAACAAACAAACAAACAAACAAACAAACAAACAAACAAAAACACACAGAGAAAGTGCCATAAGAGTACCGTGGTGACGCTCGCTACGCTCGCTCAAAAATAATAAATAAATCATTTGATTCCAATTAGAAATAATTTATTAAATAAAGTGCATTCCTTACCAACAGGTCAAGAATTGACTACATTTTAAGTACCTAGTTTACATTAATGAGTGCTAACAATTAATTTGAAATCACAATCACAGTTGATTACGAAGTCATAATATTATTCAGTATTGTTTGAAATTTATTTAGTATTTTCATGAAAAAATGAAGATGAGATATCAACCCTTTTGTGAAGGGTCCCTAATTATATAAATTATTATTTAACTGAGAGTTTGAGTCTTGAATGAACTGGGCGTGAACATGGACAATAGTAAGACAATTGGTTTACAATGACACCCTTGACTATGACTCATAGTGACTCCCTCTTGATTCCATAACCAATACCAGTAATTCCTCATAGATAAATAGTTATGTTACCGTTTCAATCAGCATAACACCTTGAACTTATTGGTGAATAAGCATGACACTATTCTAGCATCGTTTTAAAACTTCATATAGACAATTTGAGTTCGAAAGCTCAACACTCTATCCTCGAAAATAGCTCTAAAGTTCGGTCCATATCGCAGTGACGTGCTCAGGAGGCCTATTCTAGAACGTCTTCCCAATTCTATTCTGATGGAATCCGGTCATGGCCATAAGGGTTAACATTGCACCGAATCAGATTCCATCAGAATTGGGAATTTAAAAGTTCTAGAATACGGCCCCAGTTCTCACTCATAGATGAGACCCATTTTCTAAACTGGAGAAGTGTCAAAAAATACCTCAGCCACAAAGTTGTCAATATAACTTAAAACAATTGATGGTCTAGAAATAGTCTAGAAATTCTTATTCTTTCAAATGATGTTACGATGTCTGGTCTGTTGTGTGAGGAGCATCATATCTGCATTCAACTGTAGATGTGTGTCGGCCATCTTCTCTTCCTCCGGCTATGTCGAAGTATGGATGTGGTGTGGCTCCTCTACGGAGCGGCTGTTGTTGTTGTAGTTGTTGTTGTTGAGCGGGCCAGGATTGGTCTCAACGCATCACGGAATTCTTTCCCCACTTCTCTGATGTTGGTCCTGGAATCCTGAGAAGAATAAAGAAAGGAGTTTCATCTTGGAAGTGGAATTACTGGCTTACTCGCTATCACCTGCAGAGCTATGCAAACAGGAATCGCATCTTTCAAGTTGTATTGAATTACCTTGGATCATGGATGTAGGTAACTCAACCCCTAGACTAGAAGATATAGATATGTATACTTTTACGATATTACATTGCAGTATGTAGGTACTACTTCTATATTTTTAAAGTAGTCGCACAACTTTACAAGTTGAGGAAACAGGCATAGTATACATAAGTGATATTAGTACTATTTATTTGTACTGTGTTTTAGCATCACAAATACGTATAGCACAAATAAGTATAGCAAATAATACAAATTCTGTATAAAGGAAGATCTGATGACTCCATACGCTTATTGTATATGGTCAACAGTCTATTGTTTGTTAAATGTGTTTAAAATGTACCTACGTAAAATATGCATTCATTTAGATAATTCCAAAAATTGTGATGTAACTTCACCAATTAAATTACTTATGAAAAAGAGTATAGGAATCTGTTTTACCACAAACGGTCAAAAAGTAAGACTTAGTTCGTCTATAAGTGTATAAGGGCGAGTGCGAGTTATGTCTTTATTTTAATGCCTAGTTTGTAATGCCTTTGTATTAATTTAATAGGTAATTAGAGAAGTGAGAATTCAATAGCGTTATACTTTATGTATTTTAATGCGCAGCCCTAAGTGTCATCGCTTCAGTTCAGTTATATTCATTTGTAATCACTTCATCATTATTTTCTTGACAGTTTTAAAATTGCAAGAATAGATGTTTCTTCAGAATTCCATATCTTTATTGAATATATAACAGAAAACTTGTTCAGATATTTAATATTTAATCGAGAAATATTTAATAGATGAGTTTTTGTGTTCAACTAAAGATTGATTTGACGTTTTATGTTTTAAATGTCATGTATCAATGTTTGTATGTGTAAAAAGTAAAAGCTTTAGATCCCCTGTCACTTGACGATGACGACGCCATAACATTGCCGTGGAAAACGGCAATTTTAGGGCCAATCCAATACCTAAGCCAATACCCTGGCACTGTGATGTGAGGTCATCACAAGAAATAAAAAGAAATTAAGAAACAAAACATCGATGCATAATGAATCAAACCTTGAAAAATAAAAACTTGAAACTTGAACCGAAAACATGAAAATCATAGATATTATATTAATTTTTTATCGTAGATATTAAGATGCAGTTTATATTTAAAATACGCTTTTGAATCTAATTCGAATATTGTAATAAGAAGACATTGTGTCGAAATTCAAATGAAGACATTGACTCATGCTGCAAAATAATGGCTGTACCTCTACCTGATACATGATTGAGCAAGATTTTTATTTGAAGGAGATTAGAGCTTATAAAATAATGTTTGTATCTTCTCTGCCGTGCTGTAAAAGAATGTGCTACCTCAAGCAAGATGTACATTTATGCTGAATAATTTTTTTGAGCAATGTGTTAATATTCTGATATCTCGCCAACAATCCTACTGGAACATAACACTGTAACTGAAAATAAGTGAAATAAAGTAAAAGACTTACGATCTTATTGGTTCCTGTCAAATTGTGCTATTTAAAATACGTTCTTATTCATGTGTGGAATTGTGGATGTAAGATAAATAGAAAGATCCGATCCTTAGATATTGCTTTTTGAAACGAAGGGTGAACTTTTTCACGGATATCTTACGTCCAATGATTTCCTCCATTCCTTTTGGAAGAGATTTTGGAGGCCCTTGAGATTCCTCCTGAGGATGTTGATGAGTTCAGAGCTGGTTGCTCTGTACGGCGGCGGTCTGGTGCTTGTTTCAGTGACCGTGGTGTTACTCGTGCTGCCATCTGACATTGTGTCGTTGGAGCTCATAGTCGTAGTAGTTGCATTCTGAAAGCAGAGATCATTCGCAAGTTGGAGGCGGTTGGTTTTAGCAGGCTGAGCCCTGTAGGTAACTTCGGATTTGCAATATTATATTGTGAAAGTGGAATTTGAGTAGTCACTTCTTCCTATACATGTCACATATTTTTATAATTGCTTTCGATACTCGTACATCGGTGGTCCAGAGTGTTGAGATATTCTGAAATTTCCGGAGATGTCGCCAGAATAACATCAGTAGTCAACTACTAATATCTCCTGCAGATAATTTTTTTAGATTATTAAATCAAAAGTTTATACAAAAATGAACATATTTAAGTTCCTTTTAAAAAATTTTTTTCACAGCATCAAACAATAGCTGACTGTGTGTTACTTATAAAAATCAAATATCATATTTGTACCTATTGTACCATACTTAAAATGTTATTTCTTCTCATCATTTTTTAACTCATTTTCTTTAGAAATTATTTAAATCTGTAGTAAAAGTCGCCAGGAAATTCTGTAAACCTAGAAATAACGCTCTACTCTATATTACACTTAGAAAATATTCGAACAATCTCTTCGCCCGCTCAACACTTATAATAGTATGTTATTTTCGTAGTTTGGATTATAATTACCCACCGTTTGAGGTGGAAAAATCAAGTAGAATCTAACAAACACAACTTTTTATAGCCAGACAGAAGGTATATTTAGATGACACTGATAATACACTTAATGTATAATTATTAAAACTCTTCCTAGTGCTACTGAGGTAAACAGGATGAAGCTGATTCACTACAGGATGCAGTTCTTTAAGTTGGACCAGATTCCTCGAAAAACTCTCTCTTTCATACAGTTTGTTATACACACTTGTACATAGATGCGGTAATCCATCTTCTTCGGAGGCTTTGTCGCTATCATCTACAAATTAAATTCTTGATTATACATGATCTATTTTCATAAGTTTGATCTAGTAATTATTTAAGATTGTATAAGTATTAAGAATAAAGTTGTTTTTAAATCATTTATATTGAAATATTTTTTTACTTGATTTTGATTTTGTCTGGATTTTAACATTGTAATATTAACATTGAATCGCTTGGAAGAATGTAATGATCTAAAATTAAAATGTAAGAATAAATTTGAATCGGTATGTAAACGGGATTTTAACATACATTTACGGGTGTCTAAAATGATTTGATGATTATTTTAAATCTCTTATCCACCAAATTACTTTATGAGAAACCATTTTTAAAGCGGTATGTTGATTTGGCGTTTTTACCATAAGTGGTACATTATCAGAACGCAAACTGTCTGCTTGATTGGGAAGAGTGTTTACCTCAAGTGGTAGATTATCAGAACGCACACTGTCTGCTTGATTGGGAAGAGTGTTTACCTCAAGTGGCACATTATCAGAACGCACACTGTCTGCTTGATTGGGAAGAGTGTTTACCTCAAGTGGTAGATTATCAGAACGCACACTGTCTGCTTGATTGGGAAGAGTGTTTACCTCAAGTGGTAGATTATCAGAACGCACACTGTCTGCTTGATTGGGAAGAGTGTTTACCTCAAGTGGTAGATTATCAGAACGCACACTGTCTGCTTGATTGGGAAGAGTGTTTACCTCAAGTGGCACATTATCAGAACGCACACTGTCTGCTTGATTGGGAAGAGTGTTTACCTCAAGTGGTAGATTATCAGAACGCACACTGTCTGCTTGATTGGGAAGAGTGTTTACCTCAAGTGGTAGATTATCAGAACGCACACTGTCTGCTTGATTGGGAAGAGTGTTTACCTCAAGTGGTACATTATCAGAACGCACACTGTCTGCTTGATTGGGTAGAGTGTTTACCTCAAGTGGTACATTATCAGAACGCACACTGTCTGCTTGATTGGGAAGAGAGTTTAACTCAAGTGGTACATTATCAGAACGCACACTGTCTGCTTGATTGGGAAGAGTGCTTACCTCAAGTGGCACATTATCAGAACGCACACTGTCTGCTTGATTGGGAAGAGTGTTTACCTCAAGTGGCACATTATCAGAACGCACACTGTCTGCTTGATTGGGAAGAGTGTTTACCTCAAGTGGTACATTATCAGAACGCACACTGTCTGCTTGATTGGGAAGAGTGTTTACCTCAAGTGATAGATTATCAGAACGCACACTGTCTGCTTGATTGGGAAGAGTGTTTACCTCAAGTGGTAGATTATCAGAACGCACACTGTCTGCTTGATTGGGAAGAGTGTTTACCTCAAGTGGTACATTATCAGAACGCACACTGTCTGCTTGATTGGTAAGAGTGTTTACCTCAAGTGGTACATTATCAGAACGCACACTGTCTGCTTCTCTGGGAAGAGTGTTTACCTCAAGTGGTACATTATCAGAACGCACACTGTCTGCTTCTCTGGGAAGAGTGTTTACCTCAAGTGGTACATTATCAGAACGCACACTGTCTGCTTGATTGGGAAGAGTGTTTACCTCAAGTGGTAGATTATCAGAACGCACACTGTCTGCTTGATTGGGTAGAGTGTTTACCTCAAGTGGTACATTATCAGAACGCACACTGTCTGCTTGATTGGGAAGAGTGTTTACCTCAAGTGGTACATTATCAGAACGCACACTGTCTGCTTGATAGGGAAGAGTATTTACCTCAAGTGGTACATTATCAGAACGCACACTGTCTGCTTGATTGGGAAGAGTGTTTACCTCAAGTGGTAGATTATCAGAACGCACACTGTCTGCTTGATTGGGAAGAGTGTTTACCTCAAGTGGCACATTATCAGAACGCACACTGTCTGCTTGATTGGGAAGAGTGTTTACCTCAAGTGGTAGATTATCAGAACGCACACTGTCTGCTTGATTGGGAAGAGTGTTTACCTCAAGTGGTAGATTATCAGAACGCACACTGTCTGCTTGATTGGGAAGAGTGTTTACCTCAAGTGGTACATTATCAGAACGCACACTGTCTGCTTGATTGGGTAGAGTGTTTACCTCAAGTGGTACATTATCAGAACGCACACTGTCTGCTTGATTGGGAAGAGAGTTTAACTCAAGTGGTACATTATCAGAACGCACACTGTCTGCTTGATTGGGAAGAGTGCTTACCTCAAGTGGCACATTATCAGAACGCACACTGTCTGCTTGATTGGGAAGAGTGTTTACCTCAAGTGGCACATTATCAGAACGCACACTGTCTGCTTGATTGGGAAGAGTGTTTACCTCAAGTGGTACATTATCAGAACGCACACTGTCTGCTTGATTGGGAAGAGTGTTTACCTCAAGTGATAGATTATCAGAACGCACACTGTCTGCTTGATTGGGAAGAGTGTTTACCTCAAGTGGTAGATTATCAGAACGCACACTGTCTGCTTGATTGGGAAGAGTGTTTACCTCAAGTGGTACATTATCAGAACGCACACTGTCTGCTTGATTGGTAAGAGTGTTTACCTCAAGTGGTACATTATCAGAACGCACACTGTCTGCTTCTCTGGGAAGAGTGTTTACCTCAAGTGGTACATTATCAGAACGCACACTGTCTGCTTCTCTGGGAAGAGTGTTTACCTCAAGTGGTACATTATCAGAACGCACACTGTCTGCTTGATTGGGAAGAGTGTTTACCTCAAGTGGTAGATTATCAGAACGCACACTGTCTGCTTGATTGGGTAGAGTGTTTACCTCAAGTGGTACATTATCAGAACGCACACTGTCTGCTTGATTGGGAAGAGTGTTTACCTCAAGTGGTACATTATCAGAACGCACACTGTCTGCTTGATAGGGAAGAGTATTTACCTCAAGTGGTACATTATCAGAACGCACACTGTCTGCTTGATTGGGAAGAGTGTTTACCTCAAGTGGTAGATTATCAGAACGCACACTGTCTGCTTGATTGGGAAGAGTGTTTACCTCAAGTGGTACATTATCAGAACGCACACTGTCTGCTTGATAGGGAAGAGTATTTACCTCAAGTGGTACATTATCAGAACGCACACTGTCTGCTTGATTGGGAAGAGTGTTTACCTCAAGTGGTACATTATCAGAACGCACACTGTCTGCTTGATTGGGAAGAGTGTTTACCTCAAGTGGTACATTATCAGAACGCACACTGTCTGCTTGATTGGGAAGAGTGTTTACCTCAAGTGGTACATTATCAGAACGCACACTGTCTGCTTGATTGGGAAGAGTGTTTACCTCAAGTGGTACATTATCAGAACGCACACTGTCTGCTTGATTGGGAAGAGTAAATTACCTGCATTGGCCCATCTGGTCGCACACTGTCTGTCAACATCTTAGTGATATTGCGGTACGCATACTGAACGTCGTCTTTGGTCTGCAAAAGAACAAGTCATTGTCAAAGCAAGTGATTTTTTTTCAATAGCATTATATTTTCTATAAGTTCATATCTTGAATCATGTAGATGTCAAGATACAAAAATATTGCTCTTGATACAATATCTATACATACACACATCCATTTTGGCTTTGTGTATATTCTGTTATTCTTAACAGTGCCCACGTAATGTTTGTTTTATTGTTGTTATTGTTGTTGTTAATGAGGTGTAAGCATACAAGGCACATGTACCTATTTTATCTCTTCAATTTGATCGTGTTAAAATCTCAAGTAATTTTCATAATGTGTGGAAACATATATTAATATTAAGATTGAAATTGTTAATTTATTTTTGCTAAATAGTAAATACAACAATGTATAATCTATAATTAATGTTTTGATTTTCCTCAGAGGCAAGCCTTTTGGTCTATGCGGAATTAATGTTTATTAAAATTAAAATTAAATTATAAATTTAACGCCTATTCCACGAGGTACCACAATCACCTCACAATAGCTTGCACCTTTCTAGGTTTATGTATCCTGTTGATATTGTGTATGTATGTACCTCAATTTATATGGTTTGTACTTTACAAAACATAGGATACAATATAAATACATCATACAAAGTAAGTACGAAACAATTTACATTAATAACATCTTTGAGAGTGTCATTATTTTATCAAGGCTCTTGTTTGAAATATATAACTGCTAATCACTTTACCTGTGTAATAAGGTCACTGAAAGAACCGAAGACACTGAAAATTCCAAATTTTCGTTTTTTAAAGAGTTGTCGTCGATTTCGGTGAAGAGTCTGCGGTCCAACGTCTTGCTCTTCTGATACCTTAAAAATATACAAATTATTGGTTGGTTATAACATCCGATAATAATGTAAAGAGGCAACTATAGAGGCACGCGGTCCTTAAAAGTTCCTTTGAGGCTTATCTTCATATTAATAAAATTATTAAAAAATTAGCAATGAGCGTAATTCAATATTAGTCAACTAAATAGTGCAACATACTGGAGTGCATTATGACCTTTGGTAAGTCCTCAAAATGTGAAACACGATGTTATCAAAACCATTCGCATTTAACATTTAGAGAACGAACCAGACCCAGTAAGTTAATCCATTTTGTGGTATTATTTTATATCAGTGAACTTGTGCAAGCGATCGACTGTCTTATCATTCGATATTTTTTGGAATAAATAAATAAATAAATAAATCTCTTTTAATGAATGTCGAGCTTCTCGCGATTTTCCAAAGAAATGTATTAAAAGATACTGGAAAGTTCTGAACCAGATACAGTTTTCAATTTCACCTCGAGATCACTCAAGATTTTATGACATTTTACTGTGTCATGCTTTCTTTATTTTTTATTAATTAATGAACTGAATGCGTTTCATTCTCCTTGTAAACAACAAATAGATACAAAAACTGTAACGCTAATCTCTGCATTGACGTTCAGTTTCTTAAAACAAGTCATCAAACCTCCAAACATTATAAACTAAATGCAATAAGTGTATATCTACTCATATTCAAGGAGCTTTTACGATTCGAGTTTTCAATTTTGCAGTTTATGAAGAAATGGGTGCCAAATATGGGCTCATCTGATGTAATAACTAAATAGTTTGTATATATCCTAACCAGGCAAAGAACTTTATTTATTTATTCATAACATTGTTCTTTATTCATAGGCACAGTGGTAGAAAGTAAGAGTATATCAGTATCACATGGCAAAATGTCGCACCTACTTGAATTTTGATACATAAAGTTTAAACAGGAATGGAAAGTGTCACAAAATGTGAAGTAATGAAGTAATTCAAAGATTTCACTACAACTATTATTTAAATTACATTTGCAAAGCTCTAAAACTAGGTAGGTACCAAACTTTATTTTTGATTTAAACAGATAATATTCTAACTTGACTAGACACCAAGACAAACCGTTATTTTATGGAAATTTGATTTATCACCACAACTTCTTTTTCAAGAGAAGAATATTCCCAAGAAAATCATTCTATAAAGAAAGATTGGTTTGCCGTGACTATTTGACTTACTTGTTCTCTATTTGGTTCGTGAAGTTCTTGAGAGCTTGTGCTGGGAACGACTGTCGCAGCAAGGCAGAGCAGAGAAATAGTGACTAGGATCCACCGTAGAGACCGCATGGCGTGTGTCATTCTTCTAGAACACTTGCAACAAACTTAGTACAACATTCGAGAGACAACTTATTTCGTTTACCAGATGACTCTCAAATAGATTCAGAATATCTAGACCACAATATTTAAACACAATTGGCATGCACAATATACCGAATAAGTACGCACTCACACTCTCTCCAAATGTTAAGTATAACTATAGGGCTACCGACTGAGTGTATGCGCAAATGTGTTCTAATCGTACGAAATGTGAATATTAAATGTCTGAGTTTGGTAGGTACCTGACTGTTGATTCGCCATGTGGCTGTATGCAGGATGATTCGTGCACCTCACTGTTTCACGACTGACTAGAAAAACAATTCTTTTCTCGTAATAGTTTCGAGAGAAAGTGTCTAGAGTTAACGATATTTTTGACAACGAACCTATATGTGCGCTCATCGTTACAACATAAGTCGTAACTAGTTAGCGTATTTGTGCTAAGCGTGTTTTAGTGCGTATAAGAATGCAATGCAAATTACCTGATGATAGTAGTGTTAAAAAGTACAATTTGTTGAATTGCCTCTTTCGGAATAATAGAGTGGGTTCATCTTGTTAGATGTAGAACGTCGAAGATTTTGTTTGGATGGTGAATGGGAGAATGAGGGGAGAGGAGTAAGAGGGGTGGGAGAATATACATTATGTTGATTTCTTGTGCAGCAAGTGGTTTTAATTGCGAAATACTGCATATTGAGTAAATTTTATTAATCCGGTTGTGCACAACTAAATCTTGAATAACTTTGTCAGTATAATAAAAATTTTCACAACACGGCCCATTTTAATCATGTTTTAATCAGCAAATATTTCGAAGTCTTGGAGACACACCCCTTTTCCGTTGAAAACTTTTCCTTCCTTTCATTCGACTCCTACCTTCACCTAACGAAATCAACAGTGAACAAAAGATATGCGCTATTTATCAGTGCATGTGTGAAAATTACGGATTAATATTTGAGAACCGAACATGCTTGTCGTAGGTAAATTTCTCTTACTTTGTTAAAGTTTCACGGTCAATGCCTACAATCAAGATATCGAGAGCACCACTCGTCTCTGCCCGTTAACCATGCGGCATTCAGTCAAAATATAACATGCAATAAACCATATTTCATGAAACCAATTAGAGTTTACGTCAATAAAATGATTAAAAAATATGAAAACATAGTTAACCAAATTTGTGTTGTTTCTCTCAGACAAGACAACATTTGAATCAAAAATATAATCTAAATGGTAGTTCGATATATTTGAAAGATAATTAAATTTTATGCGTGAATTAACAATCAGGTTTAACAGAAAACAGCATCATTATTAACAATTTTTGCTTTACTTACCGTATACAAATTTTGCAACTTTTTACCGGTCTTTCACAACATCCCTTCTCAAATCACCCATTTCGACAAAACATTTATCGCTAAATAAAAAATACTTATTGCACGATAAATTATTAGAATTTACACTTTTTAATAAAACGAGTAGTTATTCCGAAGTGTGAATGAATCTAATGAAATGTGTAATACACTGACCTAGGCCGAGACGTCGCCTGTACCACCTGCCTCCGCGGAGCTCGAATAAACTAGCACATATATGTTCTAGTTGAGATGTCTCTGTAAAAAGAAAGCTGCTCTGTTGGTGTGGGCCCCTACCACACTCGCGCGAGCACCGAACAAACCAGAATACCCTAATATGATCTTTGTTGTCCTATTGTTGCCCTCATTCCACAAAATACAAATATTAGGGTGCACATTTTATTTGTTCAATAATTATTAATTTCTTAATGTTTATTATTATTCCAATTAAATTTGTTTTCATACCATTTTTAAATAATAATCTCAAGATATAAAAATTTAAACCACTTGATAAATCTCAGATCAACGACAATATTGGCTATCTCTCAATTCCTTTCACTTTTGACTTGTTGATAAAACTCAATGAATAATAAGAGAATGTCACTAATAATTAATTTGATCAACACATTTTTATTAGTAGGTACTAACAAAACGGTACACCTCAACGTAATTGAGTTAATTGTAGCTTTTAGCAATATTATAACGGATCTTACGTAAATATTTCAATATACGGATGCAACGAAAGTTGCAACTAATACGTTACGAACATAAATTTCCCATACTTTATTAATAGTCAAATTATTACAACGCTATAACATTCAGTCAACTGCATAATCATGCGTTTTTCAGAATCGATCCCCACATTCGTCTCTGGCTTTTACCTCTTAACTGGAACTGAATGAATGAAAGGTAAAGTGTGTTCATATTTATGAGTTTTTAATGATGCGCCTCTGACTCTGCGGTCATGCGGTCAACCTGGATCATTTTTCATTTCCATTACGTAATCATAGTTATAACGGTTGTTGCTCTTTCTATTGAGGCTATGGAAAGTGAGTGTTTATTAAGATATTATTTCAAGGACGTGTCTATCACATTAGAGGGTGTTATAATATGATGTAATTTGCATATTTTAGATTTTCTGCCATGTAATAATGAGAAGCGAATTGATTTTTTTGGTTGTTTTACGTTGTCATTAAGAAACCTCTACGTGTAATTGATTTAATAATATATTATGCAGTCGACTTTATTCATAGACAATAAAAACGATTAAATGAAATTGTTGTCGCAATTTAAAAACAAATGAAAGGATTGCTGTGAACTGATAAGGAAAATAGTGGGAAGGAAATTATCCTTGTGTTAATCTGAACAAAACATATTGAACTGTAAATTACTCGAAATAAATAAAAATGTTATGAATAAATAACCAATAATTATGAATATGTTAATCTGTACCTTAGATGTAGAAGGGGTGAAGTCCATTTCAATGATTTATCAAGTGTGCTCAAACATTTGTATAGCTGCTATTCGTCAAATCGTATTTGTAATTTTGGCAGCAAAAATTTTAAAAGGGAATATTCACCGTAGGTAAGTGTAATTTTGTGGACTCTTCAGATTATTTGAAATTGATTAAATATTTGCCATAATATCTGCTATCTTAAAATTGGTCCAAAAATCAATTAAATAACTTTGTATTGTCATAAGTTATGGCTAAGATAAAATCGGGTTTCATGAAAACAGCAAATGAACTCAAAATACTGAACATATCCGATTGTTGGGTTTAAAAACGTGTAGGTACCTTTATTATATTTTCATTCAATTTTCTTTTCTTTTGCACTATTCTACTGTGCATGGGCGCTGCTGGAGACTATTGATTGTCTGATTACTTGTTATCTTTGTTTGGCAATGCTTATAGATTCTTGACGACCAAGAAAGATGTGTAAATTACTTTGGTGGCAGAATTATTGGAAGAGGACAAGGATGGTAGGAGAATTATGATGTATACGATTCTATAGGCTCTTATCTCGGCACTAGCCATAAAAATATACTCTCGTCTGCTCAGAGACTGTGTTGAATACCGTCATTGTTTCTTCAGTAGAGCTCTTAATTTTTTCTATTACCCTGAGAGTGTTCATATTCAAAGTCTCAGACAAAATATAGGGACGAGAGAAATTTAGAGAATAAAGAACGTTACCCAAAAAATAATTTGTATAAGAATACCTCCAATTCTTTAAATTTGTGTTGTTTTATTTATGATCAAATATATGGCAATAATGAAACGTTATTATTATAATATTGCAATCACATTGGTCTAAATAATATATCGATATATTCATACGGATAGATCAAGATATGCAGTACTTTAGAGCAGCATGCAGCCAAGTCACTTCACTACACCAGCTTGTGCCTGACTATAAGTAAACTCTTACTTGATGCCAAGAAGTGCAATTCTTAGAAAATTGAATATAATATATAATCGAAAAGTCAAGTTGATAGGGTATTTCCAAACCGGAGATATGGATCGTCAAAGACATATCCGCAGTAACATAAAGTCGACCAATATGCTATTAATTTCTAATAAATTGTTAATAATGGGAAATGAATGGGAAATAAAATCTACTGGGACCCAGCATTGATATTATCCTTGTATATGCTATTTTTTTAAAAGTAAAGTGAAATAAAATGCACTGTATTTTTCATATCATTACATTTTTACATGAGTTTTCTTTATGGGGATGTTTATAAATCACAAAAAATACAGATTATTAGCAGAATTCAACCTTTAATGATTGTTTACACCATTATATTAGGAATACTTAATTTTTAATACTCAACACTAAATACATACAGCATACAAAATTCTGTCGGAATATGGCTTTACTATTTAGACGTTGTAACTTTGTTTAATCCTACAAAATGAAGATTGAGATACATTCAGTATTTTCCATCATCCATACGATTCTGCATTTTCCGATAGAACAATATGTCAGCACATTCACCCATACTTCCTGAACTGAGAACAAAGTTGCGTACAATATCCATTGCAGTCATTCAATCTTAAATAATTTAATTTACAAAATAATCATCAATACCCTTATAAAACAATAACTTATGCTGCTACCCGTCGTATAGGTAAAATGTGACTGGAACCAGATACCTCTAGCGTAGAAGTGTTGTAGTAATTACAAACACAGATAGATGGCGTCAACTGTCAAAGTATAACAGTTCAAAGGTTGAAAGAGTACGTAATTTACCACCTACATATATTCACACAGTGCACTAACGGTAAAGCGAAGTTCTTGAAATTGGTATATTAAATGTTCATAAGATAATATATTTCAAGTTGATTATCGAAATCTAGAAACAAGACGATCAATTTACGTGTTAACACATTTTCTCAAATTACATTTCTTTGTGGGTGAATAAATTGGTTGCCAGTCATTCCTCTAACTGAAGACAGAGTGAAGACTATTTGATCTACTAAGTTTTCTTTAGGAGTTTCCGCTACGAGGACCCTAGAGTTGAACGCTGAGACTCTTGCATTTCTCTGAACTCCAAAGCTTCGGCTATTCTTGCCACATCTGCTTTGTCGCTTCCACGTTTCGACCTGTCGATTGCATTGGTTTCGATTTTAAAAATGCTACCGAAGATAGGTTTCAGGGTTTCGACGAAACGCTGCGTCCTTTGTGCTGTGTTCTGAAAAAAGAGGAAAAATGAATATTCATTTGTTTGATGTCATCTTCAGTTGATACCGGGCTAATAATGATTGAAAAATCTGAGAAACATCATGGTATTAGATAATAGCTATATTTTTTAATCAATTGTGGTTTTGACTTCGTTATATTAATCAGAACTCAAGGAATTTAAATTTTTTTCGCAAGTTTAAAACGACTGTTTAGATTCAGTATATATTTGATAACAGACGAGTAAAATATCTATAGCTTCAAATTATTTAATTAATTGATGGTGTGCATTAAATACTGATATTGTATGTGCCACCAAGAATTCATCTTTGCATAGAATGGATACCCCATGTGCCTTTAAATAATCTGTTCGTAATTATCAAAATATGTCAATGATTTACATCCAATTTGTAGTTATCAATTAAATTCACGGGTAGATAAAATAGGCAAAGTCATATTGACTCAAAGAGAGGTTAAATCTTGATTACGATTATTCAAAATCTATTTCTACATTGATCTATACTATACACTACACTCTGGCTTATTTCATAGCCGTTGCACTCTTCCCAAAATTCCTGCACTTTATTCCAATAGGTTCCTGAAGAAAATTCTCTCAGAACTTTCGTTTTAATCGACGTCCTCTTCGTCGTCCTTTATTAAGAGGTCACACTTTTGGCAAAGCTTTGACAAGCATTCCAGTTTGTTATTTATCTTTGGAGATCATGGACAAGTTATAGGATGTGAAATCATCTTAGCAATCTAGTTTTTCTTCCTGAACAAATCTGATGTATCATTACTACTTTCATTTCAGATCAAACTATAATATTTACAAAACCTGGCACGTGTTGTCTTTGACATTTCACATGTATCTTAAATTTAAATCACTTACAAGGATAACTTCCCCGACGACTTTTGATACGTTTGTGATCAGTGAGAATCCAGAGCCGAAGAGTTGCGGAGGCAAATCGAGACTCACGCGGTTGCTGTCAAATACTGGGACATCTTCAGTAGTCGTTGACACAGCCTCTCCTCCTCCCCCTCCCCGTCCTCTTCCTCCTCCCCCGCCTCTTCCCTAAAACATAACATGTAGGCGATAACGATCAGTGAAATCGTCATTTTTATTTTCCGGCTTCTTCAATTAAATACAATTAATTCTATCTTTTGTGTATGTCAATCTATTGTAAACAAATAAATTAAATTATGGAAATAAGGGAAGAGGAATGAATGTTTGAGGATATTGGCAAACCAAAAAGTGTTTATACAGTGTACTAATCGTTTACACTAAATTATTTTCGTGAACGTGTGCTTTTCGCGTGTGGAAATGTGAAATTGATAAGTTGACTCCAGTGGTTATATTGGAAGGTAGTTGAAACAACTTGAATACTTTTAACACATGCACTACCATGCACTCTTTTAGTGCATGTCTAAATTAAGATATTAGTAAGAGTGTGCACTATTTTATACACAAATTCAAGTGTAGTTCATTTTCCAAACTCTCAGACCTCAATTTTCCTCATGTAGCCCGCAACATTTCGTTTCCTAGACAACTTTTAATGGTACTTTTAGAAGGCTCTTATTTTTACCTCTGGGCTTCTATTCACTAGCGAACCAACATATTAAAATAATATATGAACAGAAAAAAATAGTTTGCGAATATTTCAACATGTTATTAAAATTCAACAACGAGAAAGTGGACAATTTGTCCAACAAAAATAATAGATGAAACACAGCTCAACACGAGCAAGAATAATGACACCTTAAAGCAATAATTTGATGATTATTGCTTGTATCCTGGTAGCTATTGACTGGAAGAACTGGTTCGATTTCGATCCTTCTACTTGGCGACGAGTTACATTTCAAATTAGAAATCAGAGCAATTTAATGAAAAGTGATTATTTAAATACTTCTACACATTAACTGAAAAAGTCAATCTCGAATGTTGATTGTTTTTCTTGACCAAATGTGTTTGGTAAATTTCGTAAATTGCACAAAATTTATTTCGAATTTATTATTTAAGTAATAAATTAATTAATTTGTCTTGCGCCCAGTTTGTAAATTATGCAATGACAAATTAATGACACGTATTGTGTTGCTTTAATGTATATAATCACTATTATTATTTAAAATTATTAACCTTTCTTTCACGCTGCATGCTGCGAAGAATAATCAAAACAGCTACGATGCTAAGAAACAGCAAAGGTAGATAATTTGCCTCAAAATGCCAATATCGTTCTTTAGAATTTTAACTGGTATTTAAAACAATAGTTTAGTTAATTAACGTGTTGATTGTTTTCTATATATTTGTTTTATTAATCCATATAATTATGTTAAAGTAATTATGACTTGTTCATTATAATATTTTCAAAATGTTGAATCTAATTTATAGTTGTTTCAATAATCTTCTTATTTAGAACTGAATTAAGGAGAGGTAAATCTGGGAGTGACGAGGTAATGGTTTCAGAGGATGGAGATGTTTCCACAGTCATAGCGTTTATTATCACATTATTAATAATGACATCATTATCAAATTATGTTCATTTACAAATAAATTAACATACTTATAAAATAGTACCACTGAATATTATCCGAGAAGTTTCACATGCAGTGAAAAGTCTATCTGCCCAGTCTAAAAATATTATGTAAAAATGGATGCAATATTATGCAATAGATGCGAATAGACGTTAACTATTCGATGTCTTAAGAGTGACTCCGAGACAATTAAATGAACATCAAATCATATTTGATTTAGTATAAATACCAACAATTTGATGAACACAAAATTATTATAAAATATCCATACCTAACAAATACAATGAATTTGTATGACAAATTCATTAACAAATAAAGTATATTAAAAATAACAAAACATATTGTGAAACAAAATGTATGCGTGAAAATGTAAAGTTGATAATGGCTAATCTTAAGAACATTAACATAATAATGTTATACGGACATTGTGTAAAACTATAAGTAGTACAAGTCTTATTTAAATGTATTATTATTGAATAGTAAATCATATTAGCTGTACTAATTAGCTAATACATACTTTACTTTTTGAATCCCTTAAAAACTGGATGTGCGAAGTAGTGTAAAAGAAAAGTGCAATTATGGCTGTATGGTACAATAATGAACGTGCAAGAGAGTGAAGTAGAATGTAGGTCTCCCTGGTACAAAATAAATAGGACGAAGTGGAATGTGAGGCTCCCCGGCACCAATGAAGGAAGCTCGTAGAGTGAAGTGGAATGTGAGGCTCTCCGACACCAATGAAGGAAGCTCGGAGGATGAAGTGGAATGTGAGGCTCTCCGACACCAATGAAGGAAGCTCGGAGGATGAAGTGGAATGTGAGGCTCTCCGACACCAATGAAGGAAGCTCGGAGGGTGAAGTGGATTGTGAGGCTCCCCGGCACCAATGAAGGAAGCTCGGAGGGTGAAGTGGAATGTGAGGCTCCCCGGCACCAATGAAGGAAGCTCGGAGGGTGAAGTGGAATGTGAGGCTCTCCGACACCAATGAAGACAGCTCGGAGGGTGAAGTGGAATGTGAGGCTCCCCGGCACCAATGAAGGAAGCTCGGAGGGTGAAGTGGAATGTGAGGCTCTCCGACACCAATGAAGACAGCTCGGAGGGTGAAGTGGAATGTGAGGCTCTCCGACACCAATGAAGACAGCTCGGAGGGTGAAGTGGAATGTGAGGCTCTCCGGCACAATTAAGATGTTGGTGGAGAACGTTGAAACATGTATTAAACTACGTCTTATCCTGAGCCACCGAGACCGGCAAAGAGACTCGTGAGTGCTCCGAGTCCTCCGGCTCCGGCTCCTGCGTCGGATCTGCCGCTGTCAGTGGACACGCTTGCACCAGCACTCACCTGGGCCCCTCCGCTGCTCAGAACTCCGCCGGGCTTAGAGCCCAAGTTCAACAGGTAGTAGTTCTTGTAGCGATTGGTGCGATCTAGTTGAGTGACTAGACGGGTCTTATAGTCGATCACTTGATTCACTTTCTGAAAAACCAGATAAGAAGTTAGCGATACTCACAACTAAATGTTGGAAGCAGCGCCAATGTCATGGAGAATAACCTTTCTAATATTAAGCGCCAATTTTTCAATGCACGGCTAAATTTCAAGCAGTTGATTAAGACTAAATTGCTATGGCAACAACCAATGTCAATCCTTAAACAATCACTTAATACTAAACTACTGGTTCAGAGGATTGAAAAAACGGTTCTAAAAGCAATATAAAAAACTTACCATGGAAAACTATAATATAATGTTTAGGAAAGAGAAAAGTGCGAGATATATTTATATACAATTTTGCCGCATACCAGTACTAATGAATATTAAATATAAACTCAAAAGGATGTATGTGGTATAATTGAAACATCTTTTAGTTTTAACATGATGTTAGTTTTATACTTAAGTCCATGTAATACTGAATGCACTGAGCACTGAGTGATAGATACTCATGTTGTAATTTTCATCTGGTTTGAGACTATTTTTTCACAATTATTCCCCATGTATTACGAATTTCTTTTATAAAATTATTTCGATCAAATGATAATGGCAACACCTAATGTTCACTCAAATATTGCAAATGAAACTCAATTAAAGCTCATAATCAATTGCACCATGTTTTAAGGTGTCATAAGATCGCGTCATGGGTGAAATCAGATAGTTGATAATATCTCTTAAAATGTTGCATATATATGATATCAGTTAACTGAACCAATTAACTCATCTGAGTTAAAAGACCCAAGTTAGTATTATTGAAAATATGAAATAATATTGGAAAAGAGAATGCATACAGAGTAGCATTTATATTATCATATCATAAATAGCCTAACTCCATAGTAAATGCATTTATAGTCAAGGCTAATTACAAACCTTTGACTAATTAACACACCAATGCCAACTTTCAATTATTCATAGTAATAACAACTATTAAAACTATTGTGCGAAAACACATTGTGTAATATTTGCATATGAATAAAGTAATTACAGCTATCGTATCATGTACCGCACTTCCAGTCATTAAGAAAAAACACGTTGTGGTTGGAAAGCAAAATTCCCTGCGTTTTAACACGATCTTCATGATAACAAATTTACTAATTCACTAACTTGTATCATAATCAAAATTAGGATATCGAGTTTAATTACGAAAGAAAATGCAAGAACGTAATACACGATAGGAAATGTTCTGTACGTACAACCTAAACACAAAGGTTAATGCATATTGTTTACGCTTGAGGTGTCGAGTCTTAATAATGAGTTTCACTGCTGTTGATTGATTGAGCAATTGATGTTAGTATCACTGATCTAATATCAAAACGTCAGACAATATTCATGCCTGCTTTGCTAGATGGCTAACAAATGCAACCCGGTTTCACGACACTTCCCTTTTACATACGTAATTTAAAGAAGAACACTTTCACAATAACGTGTCATTCAAAGCGGATAGTGAACACTTGTCACAACATCAAAGTAAGTCGTTCGCGTAGATTCAAATAAGATGAATATCTTGAGAGTTAATCAAATGACGCAGCAATCACTTTTACAACGAAGTTTTATGCAATGATGTTACAAAATACAAATCTTGTCTCGCACATGCACTTTATGAATGATATGCAATGTGAATCAGTGGCAATAAGTTTTCACACTGTAGTTTGTAAGTCCTAATTATTCGATTTTTTTTTCAATACAATTTAGTAGTAATTATCCCGTATGTGTCGTGTAATAATCCTTCTCTTCCAGTTCTAGACCTTTAGATTGTAAACGTGTTCTTTATGTTTGCATCCTTAGTTGTGTATCCCAATTCTTACCCCGAACACCAGATCAAGAATGAAATTCTTAATTCCAAATTTCTTCGCAGCTTTCAGTTCTAATCCTCTCTTGTCTCTATCTTCGGCATCTTCTTCGGCTGCTACCGCAAGAGGATCTATGGCTGGAGATTCTTGTTCGATATCTGCCAACGAAGTATCAACCGGCATGCTAGCTGCATATTGCAGACAGACGATCACGCAAACACTGACTAATAGTGTCGAGGAACGCATTTTGACTAACTTTGCTGAAACAGAAATCAAATACATAATAATGATGTGTGTAGTGATGTGTAGAAAGGATATTATGACGAACATCCTGGTTATGTCATTCGTCACAAAAGACATATCGTGTTATAGGCACCTGTCATTTTGACGCAATTTCTAGTGAAGCGTGTTAGCTACTTTCTGTTTGACGCCAAGAATATTGACATTTGGTTTGAAATAAAAGTATTTATTCAATATTATTTCAATGTGATGTCTTCACATGACACGTTCTTAACCTTGTTTCTAAATCACATGATTATATTCACTTTTGATCGATACATTCACATAGAAAAGTTTTAAACACGAAATGAAGCAACGAATTGCGAAGTCATGAAATGACATGATCTAACGCTCATCATTATCATTGTGAGAATTTGAATAATGATTTGTCTAAGATTTGCATTGTCAACGCTGTTACATAATGGCCCTCCTATTTGGCAAGAATAATTTTATCTGAGTTCAATGCATTGACATCTGAAAGTGTGTTGATTGAAGTGGGGAGAGTTTAAAGATGTCGCTACAATTTACTTTATTGAAAAGATTTCGAACCACCTTTACCGAATAAAATTTTTATCAAATATTTGTTTACAAGAACATCACGGCAATCAATAAAAATGTATAATAGAAACACACGAAATGTTTAAATGTATATCAATTAATTCTCCACACGGCTCAAACAGATGTTAATTAAATGAAAAATGAATCTCATTGCACTTTAAATCAAATTATAAACGAAAGCTTTCTTTCGATTCAAAAATATATATTCACTTTTAAATTGAAGATGATGACAATAACAAACTAAACGATGCACACTGTTTCTTCACTTTCAACTAAATGAATATAATGTTGTTTAAAGTAATAGCAATATTTACTGTTTAGTACCTTAATCCTGTATGCACAAACGCCGGTAAGCTTCTGTGAGCTATCTTCAAGCTCCCCCTATATTTCTACTCTTTTAAAAATGAGGTCAAAGCGTACAACTCTTTTGCTATATCAAATATTGTCTTCATGTTGATACATGTTTCTCGTATTGAATTGTTTTGCAGTATGATGAGATTCTCAAACTATTTTTTTGCTTCGAACTTCTCAACGAATCACTGTGTTTTGGGTCAAGGCAAAGTTTGCACGTAACTTTACTATGGGTGGTAGTTAGGAGAAGGAGACGACTGCGATTGCATTTTACTTTCATTTGAGTTTCGGATACATCTGTATGTTCGTTCTGAGGATCAATGTCGATGTTGAGAAAACCGGTAGCTCTTCTTTTACAACTTAGATATCAAACTGTACCAAGGAAGTGGATTTAATGGGTTCATATGGTAATGTATTTCCTATTTATTTTTAAAGCTTGATATGATTATTTGTAACTAATAAATGTGTCTCACTCTCAAATATTACTGACAGAGGAATACTCTATTATCGTCACTATTATCATTTTAATTTGGTTAAAATATTATTTAAAATATAGAGTGAGCTTAGATGAGAATTTGTTCCTAATAAATCAACAAAATGAATCAAGCACGAACTTTAAGTTGAAATATATCTTCAAGGCTTGTGGACTTTTCGAGAAGCTGAATGTATCTTTCTATCTTTCGTTTGTGATCTGAATAAAACACATAAGGGAGAGTTTCCCGAGACGAAGATTTTCAGATCAAAATAAATAAATTAAACATGGAAGTGTGTACACTACACATTAATCTCAATTTATCATTCACAGAATATTTTGTATGTTTTGTAGTGATTATCAAAATGAAATCATTTAGATGAAAATTTTACAACTTTTTTTTTACTTTGCTTCTGGCTGTATAGGTATGTACAAAATAGCTCATTCTCCGGATTAAAATAATAATACATGCATGTCTTTGAAGCCTAACGTGACTACAATGCTCTGACACATTGAATTTGGTTTCAGGTTGAACACTAACCTTTCAGGAATGTTATAAGAAATTAGATATGCGTTTGTTATGATTGTGCGGCTAGGGCTTTCCCGTCTTGTAACGTGCAATAACTAACTAAAAATCTTCATTGTTATTTCCATGACATAAAATAAATATGTTACCGCAGCGGAATAAAGCAATTGTCTTATATTAACGTAATTAAATTAATGTAAACATCTAAATTTAAATAGTACTTCTCAGAAATATACATGGCCGGTAAAAGTTCAATGCGCCAAGCTTGATTTTAATTTTAATTTTGATTTTAAATTAGTTTATTCTGTATCTTAAAGATAGAAGGCCAGAAGACCATTTTCTTGATTTTATGTTGCACCCTTTTGGAATGATGTTATCAAACTTTGCCATTTGACTGATTTCAACAAATTCAGTTATACTGAAGTATCTTACACAATGACTCATGTTACCATTATAGATATACTTGCATGAGGCAGAATTACTGGTTTTTGAGCCTACCTCAATAAACATTGAAATGGACTTCCGTCTTTCTACCTCGGAAAAATGATATATTCAGATTTTTTTCTGACTTTTTTTATTATAAAGTTTTGGGGGAGTCTACCATAATAATTGTGAGCTTTTCCATCAGATTTCACCAGGTTTTCTGTCACTTGCCCTATTGGATTCGTGAATATGGTGACGGAGAGTAAAAATATATTAAATTTTTTCTATATTAAAAAAATTGATTGACTTGTTAACCGCTGTAGTTCCAAGCTCATTGGTTTTAAGTCAACTCTATAATAAGTGGAAAAAATAGATTTGAAACTTACATAAAATAAGGAGTTGTCAGCCCCTCTGCTATTATTATTAAATCCCCCCACCCCCAATACCCACTAGCAAGTATAAATATTCAGTTGAAACATCATAAAATCGTTCAATATGTATTAGATTGTTAGGTAGGTGAATGACTTTGATTCTTGAAACGTAGGCTCAAATGTTAAAACGGGGCCAATGACGTTAATATAGATTTGATAGATATATCAAATTAAAATGATTACGTTCAATCAACGATATTGAGACAGATTTTGACCTGACATTCTAACAAGTTCTATTTTGCCGGATGACATTGTAGAGTTTGTCGATTAAATAATCAGTAGATTTATAACCGAGTTGAAAATATTCGTCACTTTCTTACGTAAGATAATCAGGAACACAGTAATAATTTCAAGGTAATGGCCACGGTGGCCCTTGAACACATTAGAAAACCACTTTTTTTCGTCGGGCCTTCGACCGGAATTTAGGTGGTTGGCTTCATCTGACCATGATACTATATTTTGAGCCAAACCACATTAGAATTTGCATCATTTCGATCAGGACCTTGCACTTACATATACAAATCAATAATTGTTGATTTGCTCTGATAGATTTATGAAACATTTTATTTTTTAGGATGTGAGTAATCGTGATCAGTTAAATACAAGGAGATGCAACTAATGCACTCAAATGTCGATCGTCATAAATCAGAGACAGTAAGATCGGAATTCCATGAATTTTTCTCCTTGGCTCTCATCATTCCTATGTGATGAGCTGAGGTCATAAAGATGATAGTAGAGAAAGCAAAATGCAACTAGGAATAAAATATTTAATAAGGTTAATTTATTGCAAGCCGATTTCTTTTCATGAATTCTTTGAGTATTATAGCTAATTCACCATTACTCTTCAATAAAACTTGTGTTCACATCACATAGGGATGCTGCTGTATCTATTCTTCTTAGCTTGGTTTTGGCCAAGGTATTGGTTTTGGCCCTGAAAAGATCCATTCATCATGACGAATCTTTTTCAAGCACGTCAATCCTAATGTTTGCGAAAATAATTCAAAACTTAGAATTTTTCTTATTGAGGGTTAGTAATATGTAATTAGTTTTATCGTAATTTTTAATCATATATCATTAATGTATTCCTTCAAAATCTTATAAAACCATATTAAATACTTGTTGAATAATTTAACAAAAAAAGAGAAAACTTAGATATTGTAATTCAGGAGGCCCAGGTTCGATCCCTGTCATGGTCATCTGTCTTGTCATGGTTTTTCTTCGACAAGGACAAATGCTGGATCCCATATTATAAGACCTCCCCATTTCCTTCCCGTGTTCCTTCCTATTCTTTCAACATCACATCACATCCCAACCAGACACAAAAGTGTGCACTCAAGTGATAGCTTCTAATCAGTGAGTAGTTAGCCTTTTACTTAGAAATAAGATAAGTATAAGTAATTTTACGTGCTATTCGGCTTTTGTGTTTTTTGTTGTTGAATAGTTTATATTCTTTTTGTTTAAAATACCGTGAAATTATTTATAAAATGTAAACCTCTAACTTCAATATTCAAGTATATTTTTTATCTTCTAAAAATGATTTGATGGATTTTATAGATATATGTTTCATGTGTGCTGACGAAGGCAATTGCATGGAGAAGCATTTAATAGTTTCCACTTTGAGGCAAACTGCATCATTCCGGGTCAAGTAAATTTTATTGCGGACATTGGCAAGTCGCCTTGCAAGCTAGCTGACCCCCAAATTGCACATTTTATGACTCGTATTATATACAGAAGCTAAAAACCAGTTTAAACATTTCACTTTCTGCCGCACAGAAGAAGGAAGGAACTAAATAGCATTATTAGGTAAATATTGCTTTTTAGCATTGAAACTAGAATAACTTAACTAGCATTCATTTTTATAAAAATTAATGAAAGATAATTGCGTTACAATATCGTATTTTTTTACTTTCATGTGTATTATTTATTCATTCTCTTAGCCAATATCTTGATAGAAGTGCACATTAATAGCCAATTATATGATCAAACTTTTCATAAAAAATAAAAAAAACACCCTGACTCTATTAATAATCACTTTCACTTATCATAATTTTAAATCAGGTCAAACGAAGATCTTACTTTAAATATACTTAAAAAATATATTATCTCAGAAATTTGCCTTACGATAAAACATGCCTTGCTCTTACACCATTTCATATGGTTTTAATCACAAGGCATATTTCTGAGATATTTCAAGAGTGCAGTTGCATACATGCAACTGGATGCACATTACATTTAACTATGCATGTAATTGTGTAACTAAACAACATAATTACGTGACTTTTAAAGTAAATAATACTTAGTGCCTTTTACGGTTTTTTAGAGCTAGAATATAATAGGATAGTCTGGGGAAACCGGGTTAACTGTCATAATTCTTCGGATAGCACCCTTGCCACATAGAATTATAAAGAATACTCTATGCTTCATTATTCGATTATTAATTTTTCCTTAGAGTAAGTGCTCACTCTAAGATTTTACAATAAAAACTATAATTACCAATAAATACCACATAAACACCAATTCTCATTCTAAAGATTGTTATCAAAAATGTCTTAAAATTATGATGTTGATGAAAAAATTCATGTATTCCGTCTATAGTAGATAGTACAATGTAGATAGAAATGAAGACAGCTATGGCGACTGTTGTATACAAGGTATCACGTTAAAATCCTAAAATACAATGAGTTGTACGAGCATAATATAAATGTAACTATACACTGGTGGTAAATGGGTATTTAGTTATTGATTATGAGCTTTTTAAAGATATAATCATTGCAGGGATGTGGGAAGAGAAAATACATTGTTATAGGTTGATGGTGAGCATTGAATGTTATGATGAATTTATTCTAGAAGACACTGTAAGTTGATGAGCATCTTGACGTATTGATGTTGTTCTTTTGGGGAAATGTTAAATTATAAAAGGAACTGCGAAGTGTAAAATATACGGGCGAACCGGGATTCGAGCCCGGGACCTCTCCCTTGTCTGGCGAGAATCCCAACTACTGGGGCCTCATTCACAAAGCAGGTTTAGCTCGGATTAGCTCGTAGTCCCATATGAAATAACATTGGCCGCCCCCGGTAACACCGTCAAAAAGTTTTGTGAATGAGGCCCCTGAGGTACCAAGCCGTTCCTATCATCCTGACACCACTGTAAGTTCCATAAAACCCACCTCACTGTCAAATTACTTAATTATTACTTATGTATCTGCTCCACAGTCAATCCCTTTCTTTTGAGTTTGCAGGGCTAACCTACTATCGATATCCGATGAGGTCATGGATGTTATCGGAACCGTTTTGAGGAAATGCAGTTGTGCAAACGGTTTCAACGGAACGAAACAATAAACGGAACAAACCGTATGCACAACTGCATATATTTCTGATGTATACTTTCCCGAATTCCTCTATACAAAGTATGATTGAAAGATTTTTACGATGAATTAATTGCAATGTTACTTATTTAGTCGGTTTATTTTAACTTCCTTGACATATGGATTTATTTCCATGATACCGTTATAAAAACGTCTCTATTTCTGTTTGACGCTCTGTCAGAAGACTTGATTGTCTTACATCATAACTGTAGGCGACCTTCATCAGCCTTACATATGCTGTCAATGTAGTACACGACATGGGTTATTGCTCCGACATAATGCCTCTCAGCAACTTTCCTTTCTTCAGCAACAATTTGATTCAATTTATCCTACTAACCCAAAGCAGTAAGAAAGGTCAATTATCAATTTTTTAACGCTTTTGTCAGATAAGTGTAAATATGTTTGCAATTCACATTGTTATATCGCATCAATTATGAACAGTATTACATTGTTTTACAATTATGTTTTGTTGTGGTAATTTGCCTGGAGGATATTAGAGATATATGAAAAATCGCAATAATGACTACAGGTGAATAAATTTAATTGCATTATTACTTACTTCGTTTTGTTCATGTACACTTGTATGCAATTTTAGTCTGAAATAAAGTCCGCCGTCATTTGTATGACATAGTTTCTATTGAACATTGCATCTTTTGCCTTGAACTGTGGGATACGTCCTTTTAATTAACGCCTCATGACCGTAAATGTACCAATGTCAAATATTAAACGTTTTTTGGAAGTTTTTAACATGTCAAGAAGACTAATTAACTTAATTAGTATAGTACTAGTCAAGGGGTTAATTTAAATAAAAAGATTGCCAATTTGACGTTTATTCGGAAATTTTATTTTCAAGGGATTCGGCAAACATTAGCTTACGTAAAGTCAATTACATAAACAATTATTACAAGCAATAATTTATTTCATCTTGGTCAAACAGCTAAATTAATGATCGTGTGTTAGATCTGACTTTTTAGAAAAGTTTTCCAGTTCTGTAACTCTAATTGACTTACATTTATTTATAAATGGACCAAAGTATTTATCGTGATAAATCATACCCCAAAGAAGATCGCTCTTGCATAACGCAAGGGATGAAGTAACGCTGTGTAAACTGTACTTAAGCCGCAAAAACGTGTTTAACTAATGATCTAAACAAGAATAAGAAGAGTATTTGAGTATTTTCATCCTCAGCCGCCTTTCATATTTTGCAATATCAATTAAGGAATTTCTTCAAATTCACTTCTCAACTTAGGTACAAAATGTGCAAATTCTTGTTGAAGTCACCTTTCTAACTAATCAGTAATCAGACAATCTTATTCAAGACAGAACAGTTCTTTGTAAATCATTTTCACGTTGTTAAAACCCCGATGAGACGCCTTCTTGAAAAAATGTAATAAAAATATTTCAAAGAATTTCGAGTCGTAACAAACGATGTTTCCGTTAACAATGTATTGTGCCATGAATTCATTAAACACCTATGGGTGAAACAAAATTACATTCTATTTCCTTAAAAGAAGTGACTAAACAATTTTTGTGTTCATTGACTGATTAGCACACACAGCTTTCCTGCTCCATTGATTACATTATCTATTATAATTAGCTGTGATTTTACATTCACATGCAAACAACTGTAAATTTGTTTTTGTAAAGGTGTTGCGCATAATTCTTACCAAATGTGATATTACTCTACGAATAACGCATTACATAATGCACATCTTTTTATCTTCTTTAGTTCATCAAATTACAGACTGAGCTTACATAATAACAATATAATTTTTCTCAAAGATCAAATGAGTGAAAAGAAGTGTTTATTGTTTTTTAAACTGCTTTGACTGTCTTTCCGATGGGAACAATTAAACTATTGTATTTGAGTTATGAAAATGAGGTAATAATGGAGTGACAGTCATTTCTACGATTTAGAGGGCAGAGGGGGGATACGATTTGTTCTGTGGGTGGTATAATTTTCTCAGGTAGATTATTCATATGCAGGATTCCACATAAGAAAGACGGGGAATTACAGAATTGAATGTTATAATCGTTAATTCTAAACCTGAAGTAAGTATTAGGTAATTTGATGGCAAAATCGGAGTATACCCTCAGGGTAAGTGACAAATACGTAACACCAACGCTGCCTAACGACTGTCACCGAGACTAAAAATTAACTACAACACAGTTTACGCCATTTCAAATAACTTGGTATTTCGTACTTACATGTAGCCGCAATAGAATTTTCTAAACACAACTTCACAATTAAACTTCACACGATGATACACAAAATAACACAATAGCAGATCGTGAAATAAACAACCAACACTCCTTGAACTTTGTAAACGTTTTGCGCGCGAAAAATAGGCTGTCTGTTCGTCTTTGTATCAGCGGCAAACATTGACTTTTTAAACGCAGACAGAATCGTTGTGTTTTCGATCGCACTTTCTCATTACTTTCCCCTACCCCTTTTTCCCCTCTCGCATTTAATCAAATCCCTGACTCACAAATATAAGAGAAAACTCTCTCCTCTGTTTAACACCTTGTGCCGTACTTTCCAAAGACTTGTCTTGGTAGGCAGATGGGTTTTACCTTATCAGGAACCAGTCTGGTCAGATGAATCTGATCTTAAACAGCTCAATGCGAGGATAATTGTGTCATTCATGTAGGTATTTCAAACTGGATCCGGGTACTCGAGAAACACGATGTTGTTACGCAATTAATTATGTTTAGTCTTTGATTTTTGTCAGATTGAATACTCTCACGTTTCGTACTTCTTTTATTGAAGATATAACGAATTATATACCTATCATATCTTGTACAGAAAATATTATTTTATAAATAAATGTTTACTATATTTTAAAAATGTTTGCCCACGTTATATGCAACCTCCAATACCTTATTTATACATCGTTATTAAAACCTTTGGTCTTCATTTCGATAAGAAAATATTTTGGATAACTATTTAATTAAATAATATAACATAGTCATAGCATAATATGGCATTTCACCATTAATTTTTTACATTATTGTACACGCGTTACAAATCTAATATTGCTTTTGAACTCATTGAATGATAGCCAACTTACATACTCTTGCCGTTAAAGAAGGTCATTTGCAGAAAGTGAAAAAATTACATGATTGACCGAGTTAGGCTTTCAATGTATAACAATAAGTAGGTGTTCATTCAAATAGTCATTTTCATATGCTTAACAGACTTCTGGGGGCGAACAATAAAATGTTGCGGTGGAAGTGCCAAATTTGGTGGAGGTGCCACTTTTGGTGGCGAGCTACTAGACAAATCGTTAAACTCCAATTAAAATTATATATAAACAGTATTTAGGGATAAGAGATTTATTAGCAAAATTATTATATTTTACTCCCACGAACAATATTGAATTGTATTGTCCATTGGTGTACGTACAAGTCCATGAGTGTATAGGTATAGTCTTACATAAAATGTACAGGTAGATATGTATTCTGGCATGTACTTAGGATTTATGGGAAAGATTTTGGATTGTGTATTTATAAGGATCCTTAAGATTAATAACTAAAGTTGACGAAATACGAGGTCTCCAGATTGTGTTTAATCAATTGCATTCCAATACTAAAAAATTACATAAAACTAACAGTAGTTATAGATATAATGTATTGCTATACCCAAATGCTTATAAAAATGATTCTTATAAAATAACTTAAAGTTGTTGAAAAGTGCATTGTTTGACAAAATTGTATAAAACGATGAATACATTTTCAAATAATTTATAGTCCTACTTAATGAATTGATTGATCATAATGTGTTGTGAGCGTTATGATGATGAACCGGAAGACGACGAGGCGCCACCGGCGCCACCGAGCAGATTTCCGGTTAGCGATGAGAACAAAGACTTGAACACGTTGAACTTCACCTAGAAGAGAAATGCATTGTTTCATCTTTCATTTTTCTCACTGACATTGTTGTATCTTTAATATTTCTCACTGACTTCATTGTTATAATTAAACAAAGTGTTTTATTGTTTCCACAATGTCTAGGTCAAAAGATTATCGAATATTTTGTTGAATACGTAAAATACGAAGAACCGAGAATTCAAGGAGATATTCTTACTCGAAGTACTTGTGACACGGTGTTCGTTACTGTTCCAATCAAGTTGCCACCTCCACTCTTGCCGATAAGATCGTCATACTGAAATCAGAAGCAAAATCTCCATTTATACACAAACATCAGGATATGTACACTAATTGTACACTCATATTTACAAAAATGTCTCCGCCTTTTAGATTATTTTTTCGGATACTGTGAAGACAAGCTCTAAAAATGGAACCAGTATAAATGCATCTATTGGTATTAGAAAATATAGTCTGGAACCCCATAAAAACAAAATATCTACATAGATTTCTGAATTCAAAAGTGATGAAGAACTAACATTATTCCCAATATTTTTTATACATTGGTTATACATTTTTTCACAAGTAAGAAAACGGATAGTGATAGGAATAATTTAGAGCTATCGTGTTAATAATTGAATGTGATACCACTTTCATTTTTAACATAATTTTCAGCTAGTATGTATTCTACAAATTACACTAGTGCAAGTATTTATTGACACTTAGCCCCATGACTATTATATTATCAATACACAATGTTCTACTTACGGTGCCGCCGGCCAGCACATCGGCGCCTCCTCCTACATTCAAGAGATTGAGCTTGGTGTCAAGAGTGTTGCCCAAGGGCTTGAAAGCTCCCGACCCTCCAGTACTGGCGCCGGCAGTCAAGCTTGCACTGGCGCCACCGCCGCCGCCGCCTCCACTCGAGCCGCCCTGAAACCATGGAATTTGTAAATAGAGTTCATTTTAATACAAATATTTTAATATATTTCAATAATGTTATAAGAATCATATTGATTATTTAAGATATCTTTCAAATATTCCACAGTATAAGCGATTTTCACTTCAAATGTTTAAAAAACGCGCCACTCCGACAAAAATAACGGCTTTTCACTGATTTCAAGTGAATTCACACGATTCGTTTTGCAGGCTGTTTTTTTAAAAATTTATTTGAATATAATTTTAGTATCGTTTTGTAGAACTTTTACATAAAGAAACGTTTACGTTTGATTTGAGCGAAAAGAAAAGATCTAGATACTCCGACATCTGATGAGCCTGATGCTCATGTTACACGACATCTGATGAGCCTGATAAAGCTCATGTTACACAACCCAGCCTCAAATAAACTCCAAAAATGAGCAACGAAATTCAAATTATACTTTTCAAGAGAAAGCTCCTCAAATGATTCTAACGAAGACTAGAATTGAAGCACTAACTTTCAAAAAGATCAAATGGAATCTATGTAAAACGTAAGAAAAGACGTTACAAATTAAAAATGTAAACACTTTTGACTAGAACACAAAAGTATCATCCTGTGTTTAGGTGGAGGATATAGAACATTATGGACCAATAACCAGATAATTTTCGCTCTAAATTGTCTTTCTTAGAAGACTCACTCCACTGCTGCTGCCGAGGACGCCGGTGAGCAGACTGAGAATGTTGGACCCTCCGCCTCCACCGCCTCCATTGGAGTCACCGTCAGCGCCGTCACCGCTGCCTTCGCCGCCGCCGCCGCCGCTGCTTCCCTGCAACACACGTCAACGCAGTTGCACATCTGTTGCAGTGGCAGAACCCCCATGGAGGTGATGCGATGCTGATTCACTTACCTGGCTCCAGAGCGATCGGCGCAGAGATATCTTCCCATCACCAGACGTTAATAACAACCACCAAGTTCAAATACACTCTATTATGTACAGTTTTCCAGCTATCTCATGATACAATAGATATAATATTTATTAAATAATACCTACAATGATATTATTTTTTTTAAATCACTACTTAATTATAAATCACCACTCAAAAAATCACTTAAAAAGTGGCTTCGTGAGGAGAGTATTTCATAGTTTTTGATTATCTGTTTTTTTTTAAGTATGGTGTATGAATGCCTTATGTATGTTTATGTATTGTTTATTTATTTGAAGAGTTCGTTTTTTTTATATTACATGATTTCTGCCCCGCATTCAATCCATTACCTACTTGGCTTTGTGGGACTTAAGTTTATTTTTTAATGTATAAATGTATCTGTGTATAAACTGATAATAAAAAACAACTGGTTCTATGCAATGTATTGAAGTCAATAAATAACTGACTAGCTATTTGCTTCAACATTGAACCGTGTAAGCTAAAACTTTAGTATTTTGTTTTGTGCTTTTAAGGGTAACTTTTTCTTAATACAAATTCAATCTATTTTACTCTTGAGACTGAATAATTTACCGAATGGCTGATTTGTTTTTAGAAACTTATACTCAAACTCAATCATATGTTTTAGACTTACGACTTCAGAAGTTTCTTAAAAAAATAAAGTATTACAACTGTATCGGTAAATATACCATTACAGTATGTATTTCCCTTTTTTATTATTTTTTATAAATGCGTCTAAAAGGATTGAAATTTAAGAAAATTACTCTTTCTGATTTTTAAGACAATCGGAAAACAGAATATAAATGTTTATATGTATACATTGTATATAAATACATATATACATATTTATATAAATTTGTATATAAATGTATACATTGTCGCTTCTTGACAATGTACACAAACTACATGTAATCACCTTTTATGTAGATATTTAATTACAAATTCTTGTACAACTTCAGTCAGGATCGTCAGGATAGAAACCTCCCCCACCAGTACCAAACCTTTCAAAATGCTTTGTTCAAGATGAAGAACAGCATTCAATGAAGATGAGATGACTTATATTTCAAGCGTGAGTGTTATTACAGCCGATCTTGAAACAAGCAAAACAACTTCAAAAATATTCATATATACAATTTTGATTTTGCTTAATCTTAGACTAATTAGTTTGTCCAGTATTATGCCATGTCTCACATTTGTACATTTACAGGATTTCAGCTTTCATTTCAGCATATTAATTGCATCTTATTAACATTCATAAGTATTTATTATACAGATTTAGGAGTAATATAATTCAATGAACAAAATATTTACATTTACGACAAAATATAAGTAATCAGTTCTGCTTAACCATTTAAAGTTAAACCTAATCTCGTTAAAAGTAATATGTTGAAAACAGTTGGATTCAAAATCAGCCATCAAATGTCAAAGCATTTCGTTTTCCTCTCGTTCATATATTACAAGTGACTTGACAATGTAACTAAACATTGTTATGTCCATCGAGAGCAAAATATCCGTCAGTAGCTGGTTTTGAATCGTATTCATTCCAAGCAACAAGCAAGATAATTATTCTCCTCCTCCACCACTGCTCGCAGCTGATATAGTTGGAAGCATGGCTAATATTCCACCAATTCCTCCACCTCCATCTTCACCTCCCTGAATGCAAAAGAATACAAGTTGCAAGAACACAAATGCAATAGAAATGATTTGAAGTAGATTCGATTCTATTGAAATGAATCTAGCTAGCGCTTTCTATCGTGAATTGATGCAACTAACTGCGCAATATAAAATTAAATCGCTTGCCTGATAATCTGTCATAACAAAATTCCATACTCACTCTGATCGAAATATACTAATTTTGTGACTTTTTATTTATTTATAATGTTTTGATTGATATAGATATGTCACTCACCCCACTACTGCTTCCTAATAAAGTAGGCAACATAGCAATTAATCCAGGTAACAATGCCGCAATTCCCCCACCACCTTCTTCATCATCACCACCACCCTGTACATTATAAGACCAATATTTAACACTAACAATCCAGAAATAATTAGCAACAAATGTCTTAGTAATGTATTACTTACCCCACTGCTACTTCCTAATAAAGTAGGCAGCATAGCCAATAACCCTGGCAATGCTGCCAGAATACCTCCATCTTCTCCGTCCCCTCCACCCTATGTTTCAAATCAAAGACGAAGGTTAGTAATTAACAATTAAGATGTGTAACAAGGAGTTTCCTCCCACTGAGTTACGTACCCCACTGAGGCCTCCTAACAGAGTTGGAATCATCGTCAAGAGATTCTTGAAGATACCTTTAATATCGCCTCCGCCGCCACCTTCCCCACCACCCTAAAGAATACCAATCATCATAATACAATGGAATTCGATATTGAGTGTGCGTTAATGCTAATGAAGGGTACCAGGGGAAGAACACAATAAGTCACATTCGGATGAAACTGAGATAAACGAAGTTTTATGTTGAAACTTGTCCCATTTGAAACTTGTCTTTTTTCAAGACTTTGTGGCAATATTTTCTATAAACCGAGGAAATATTCCGAAATCTCATAAAAATCACTAAAAGATTAAACTATTTTTAAAAAAAATTGACTTGTAGCGTTCTCCCGCTGTACCCTTCATATAATAATGGACTTACCCCACTACTGCTTCCAAGTAATGTAGGCAACATAGATAATAAGCCAGGCAACAAATCCGCTATTCCTCCACCACCTTCACCGTCTTCACCCCCGCCCTGTACATGATACAAACATTACAAATATCACAAATTTTCTGCGTTATTTGTAATGAACACATTTAATGAAATACGTACCCCGCTGCTGCTTCCGATAAGCGTTGGAAGCATTGAGAGTAAACCTGGTAACAAGTCTGCTATGCCACCACCGCCTCCTTCTACGTCTCCTCCTCCCTAAATTAACGTTATTCGGGGTAAAATTAATTGAGAGGAAAATTGTGTGATAACTTTCAATATAGATATATTTTAAAATATTATTGTGATTCGACTCGGAAATTAATTATGTACCAGAAATATACTCAATAAAATTTAGAGTTACACTAAAGTTGAAAGTATGGCAAAATTTTCCTTCACAGTTATAAAATATTTACCAGATATGATAAACAAATTAGTATTACATCCTTTAGGTAAATGCTTCTATTTTATATATGTTATTATTATCAATTGATATTACGTATCGATTTTATTTTGTATTTTCTGCGTTAATTTTTTCTGTGTGTTATGATTTACCAAAACTATGTGTTTTATAGTTTCATAAAAAATATATCGTTACAACAATTATACTTACCCCACTGCTGCTTCCTAACAATGTAGGTAACATGGCTAATAAACCTGGCAGTAAGTCTGCAATGCCCCCACCCCCTTCACCATCTTCTCCTCCACCCTAAATACGAAATATTTCTTCAGTCACTTCATAATGTACAGTATGTGACTTGACCCGGTCCCGAGGGTACTTACCCCACTGCTGCTGCCTAACAATGTTGGCAACATGGCTAATAGACCTGGCAACAGATCGGCAATACCCCCACCACCTTCACCATCTTCTCCTCCACCCTAAACACGTAATGTTCAGTTTTAATATATTTCAAATTCAGAATTGAACTTTACAATTCAACTTTGACAGATCCTCAGAAGGAGAGGAAATTAATTGAACAGCTGATGACTTTTTTGTTACTTGTTTTTCTATGACACTGTACCGTTAAATTTCACCACTTTTTAACATTACTTGAAGACTCATGTTTCTTTCTCCTGTCAATACTGCAACTTTAAATGAAAGCTTTAATACCCATTTTCTGTAATTACCATAAGAAGTATTGGAATACTAGCAAAGATTTTGTGTTGACTATTTAAGTGTCAACTTCAAAAGAGTACATTAATTAACCTAAACTAACCTTTTTACCATAGAAAATCGATTAGTATTTTGTTATTAATTGGTGAAAACCGCAGTTCACATTGTTATTGTCATGACTTGAAGAACGCCAGTTTCCCCGGTTGTAGTATAGTTTCTTGTTGCATATTAATTTCCTTGCCTTCTTAGGTTCAGTCATACTGTACATGTACTTACGCCACTACTGCTCCCAAGCAAGGTTGGAATCATAGTCAATAGACCTGGTAATAACGCAGCAATTCCACCACCGTCCTCTCCATCTCCCTAAATATAAGTCAGATAAAACTTGTTTCCCAAAGTTGGCCATGAAATCAATGTAAATCATTGTGAACACATACCCCACTGAGACCACCTAATAATGTGGGTAGCATCCCAAGGATGTCCGCAAAACCCCCTCCGCCACCTCCACCACCACCACCCTAAATATAGGTATGATTAGTAACACATTATATTTCATAAAATAAAGAGTAGCGAATGAGATTTTGCCATCAATACAGCACAGAGCATACAGAAATCTTTGAACAAGGGTTCGTGAGTAAAAGATTTCTAGTGATTATTTCGATTTTCTTGTGCGATTGACTGAGATCTATGCTTGACTGTTATAACAGTCAGACAGTCAGACTGTTATAACAGTTATACCTAACACTGTTATAACAGTTCTAAGTAGTTTCATGTTACTTTGTATTATCAGTGAATAAAAAAACATTGAAAGTCAAAGAACTTCTTCTCCTGCAGTTTTTCAGAAGAGTGGAACTTTGTTCAAAGAACTAACTGAATATTAGTCAGATAAAACGATGCAGAAAGATGCAGACTTACCTTATTACTTAAACCCAATGTTTCAAGCAATTTTCTTAGTAGTTTCAGACCCAAATTAATTAAAAATCCACCAGGAATGATACCAATAATCTTAGATTCTATTTGGTCCACCAGATCCTAAATATAAAATAAATATGTACATTTATTGTTATAAAGTTTAAGGTTGCCCAAATTGAGGTTACGCGTTATTTTCGGCAAAGTCCCATGGCCATTCACCATAAGAAAATAGCGTGATATGATGTCCATGGTAAGATCAAGATAAGTCATGCTGTACCAGGTATGCTGATAACCAGATTTTCGCATCATGCCCTGAGGTTCTTCTGACGTCGACTTGTAACCCTGACTCAGTATTCACATGTAAATAAATACAACTTTTGTTGGAGTTCCCTTCTTGGGTTACCAAATTACGTCACGACCAATTTGGGGAGTATACTTATGAGCATACCTGGTATACTTGATTTACCTTATTTACGTATAAATTCATTTGGACAACCAAAATTAGGTACCTATAATATCTGTACCTCAGACGTAGAAGGCCCGATGTAATTTGCCTCTATTATGCGTTGCACACTTTTGGAATCATGAAATCAAGTTTTCAATTTCTAATTGACTGAAGTCAACAAATACTGTTATATTGAAGTATTCTCGTACAAAATGAGTGTTCTAACCATTACAAATAAGATTCGATGAAGGCAGAATTTCTAGTTTTTGAGTTCACCTCAAGAATCATTGGAGTGGACATCGGGCCTTCTACCTCTGAGGTCTAGATATGTACTAAGACATATATTGCACTGCATTAAGTATTGGCTAATGAAATGTTGATACTTCTTCACTGGATGCGCTCGCAATGTGTCCATCACTAAGAGTGGGAGATTTATCTCGGATTCACTTACCCCACCACTGCTGCTTCCGAGAAGACTTGGGAGAAGACTGAGAAGATTGGAGCCACCTCCGCCTCCCTCCTCACCGTCAGCGTTAGCGCCACCTCCCTGAAAACATATGATACATTAGTGCCTTGAAATCATCCTGAAACACATCCCTATTACCAAATGTCGAATATGTCTGATATCAATCACTCACTGCCTTAAGGGTGATTTTGTATTCTCTTAGTATTATAATTTCAACCTTATAGCGTAATCGCAATGAGGTTAGGTACTGTCAGGACATAGCAGTGTTTGCACGCAATGGTTCCATTGCATATTTTAATTGAATATACAGTAAAATTTGATGATTGCATTGAAAGATTAAAAAAAATAGAAACATAACTTTCCACAAATTGCTTAGACCTTTGTATTAACATTTTGACAAGAAGATGTTGAAGTTTTGGTGGAAGTGCCAGTTCGAGGAGGAGCCATTTGATACGTGAGTTTCTTCACGAACCTGCCCTTGACTGACTTGGAGTAGCAATGTTTCTATTTTATTCACCTGACATACACTTTAGCGGATATTGCGTAACTGTTACATGCATCAAATGAAAGGAGGAAACTATCGAAATATCATTTTTAAAGCTGATTCACTGTACTAACTACATGAACATGGTTATCTCTACTTAAAGGTTGTTATAAAAATGGTCTCGCAAACATTATCCATTTTTATAGAAAAAGTAGCTTTCTTGATACATTCATCACATCATACAGATTAGTCACGTGCATATTTCAATGAAAAACCATAGAACCAAGTTAAACTAAAATCTACAACTTACGGATTACGCATTACCGATCTTTTCAGACGACCTTAAACCAAATGAACAAATACCAACACCAAAAGAAACGAACAAACCATCACCACCAATTATCACCATAACCACGTTTTCAGTAATTGAGAAAACCTTGATTCCGTAGAAAACCCAAGTGAAAACATTCCAAGACATTCTTTTTATCTGCATAAAACCTGAAACCAATTGAATCCCACTTTGAAGCAAGCAGTTTTCTTTTGAAAATTTACCCCACTGCTGCTTCCCAAAATGCCCGTAAGTAGACTCAAAATGTTGGATCCGCCGCCGCCATCTTCTCCGTCGCCTCCTCCTCCTCCCTAGACGCCATCAGAATATTGATTAATGACAACAATGACCTGAAGATATCCAGCCAGACGACTACTACATCCAAGATGCAGAGAAGAATTTCATTTTCAATTGTTGGGAATCTCCATGATTACTGTTATGCGAATTGGAGTACTTATACTGACTAGACTTGCAAACGAAAGGGGAAATGGAATTAAACAAAAGTCACGTAAACTTGAGAAAGAAGTAGGTATACAATTTAGGATGAAAGTTAAGATATCTTTTGTTTTTAAAATCTTATCTAAAACGTGAGGTCTATCTTGATGATATGAAACTCACATCGATCATAATGTATAATTACTGAATTTAAATGATATTTTTGATTCCAGTTAAAGATTGGATTCAAATTCCTAACTTGGCCAATATTCCACATGGGCTTATTTACCCCACTGCTGCTACCCAGAAGACCAGAGATAAGATTTCCTCCTCCGCTTCCACCTCCTGCTCCTCCTGATCCGCCGCCTCCCTATAATCAGAATCAGGATTTTACGAAACTGTTGGAATTATCTGTGTGAGCATGAGAGAGAAACCAACAAGGGAGAAAGTTGCGTATTATAATATACAAAATTCACCCTAACCGGTTTTGTAATTACGGTTAACACTGTTTATAGTTTTTTTTTTATTTTGTCTAGTACAAATTATAAATGAAAATATATGTAAATTAAAGAGATATAAATACTTTCCTTCCTGAGAATTCATAAAAATGTCGTTATTTCTATCAGGAACAAGTACAACGTCACCTTACAGTTACTTCCGCGTTTTAAGCAATTATTGCTTCTTGGTCTCACCTAGAGGCGACGTCTAGAAATATGTTGTTTCGTACAGGGACTTGGTCGAGATATAATGTATTGTTCAATGATTCGCTCGCACGTATAATTTTGACAGTTCCATTGTTAAGAACAATGCCGAGCACGTATTGGAGACCTAAATCACGCCTCGGTGTTTTGTAAATGAGCGGAGGTGTCGTAATGATTTGACTCGTGGTGAAAAAAAAGAAGACGGATTTTGGATGATGATTCGAAAGATAATTTACAGGAAATATTACCAAAACATTCTATATAAGTTATGAGATTTTAATGTTATAATCCTATATTAAAAAAAATTATCAAGATTATTTTCTCATTACGGAATCACAATGTAATTGCATGAGCTGGTTCAGGTAAGTGCTACAGACCACAAGAACTTAAGAGTCATCTCACTCATCCTACTTCACGACAGTTAACCCGAGGAGAGAAACTCGTGCACTTTGACCTCAGAGTCAACACATCATCACACTAGGAGGAAATAAATTAAGAAGACGAACAAGTTGGCGTATTGTCTTAAGGATGTACCTTTCATTGTTAGAATTGGTACTTGTGGTGTTTATAAAGCTGGCCCTGAAAAGGGTCGGCTCAAAGACAAACAACTCAAACATCAATTGGGTCAAAACCGCGGAACTCGTCCTAGAATAATATCTAAACCATTTCTTGCTTACATCAATCATACGTGTAAAAATCAGATAAAAATCATGAAGTTAACCAAAATGTTTTGCCAACTTCAGAGAACATCTTTATGTGCTTTAGCAAGATGTCTTAAATGACGAACTTATCCGGTAGATAGCTATCTCGAACATATTTGGAATGCACAGCACCTGCAGCACACCTGCACTACAGCGACAGTTAGGTGCCAACTTCCATGGAAGATTGCATTGGCAACAGACATGTCTTCTGGGAATAGTTAGTAAAAACTTGTGTATTTCATTTAGCAGTCACTGATAATTATTGTTATCTAATCCAGGTTACACAAGTACATAGGGTCGACGCCGAACGTAAGAAAGACATATTAAATATAGTTTCAAAATATTGTTCGACAAACATTGGACAAACATCAATTTCAGTTGTCACAAAACACAGTGCCATTTATTTAGATGATTATTTAAGAAGATTTGTAAAGGGTTGTTTTCCTTGCTGATTCTAAGTAAAAAAAAATACTTGAGCATTCAGCATTTAATAAAATTATATGATGGCGATTGCAAGAAGGGTGGTTTTATAAAGGTAATATTATGTCCATCATTCTGAAAACACTCCTCGTTACATATAAAATAATAATGTCGATGTTGTCTTACCCCGCTGCTGCCGCCTAATACGCTGGTAAGAAGCTCTACTGCCCTCTTATCTCTCTTCACCAACTCTCTGAGAACTTCCATGTCCTTAGCTTGTTTCTCTTTATCACCTTTATCTCTCGACAATGAATTCACAGCGGCAGAAAGGATTTGTTCTTCAAATTTCTGTTCCATTCTTACAGCTTCCGCCAAACCACCAGCCGCAGCGGCAGAAATCAAATCTGTTTCTAATCTCTGAAAGATAATCATTAATTCCATTACCTCATAAATTATTGTATCATAATTATTTACAATTGTTACATATTTTTGCAACAGTTGAAAGAAAGAAAAGAAGGAAAGGAAGAAATGAGTGAATATAGAAAGTGCACTCGAGAGTGATATGAAAAGCAAATTCTTTTAATTGAGAATCAAAAGAGAGGAGAGCGAAATCTTTCAATTGCATAGAATTGGCTCAATTATCACTTAATTTTGGGGAAAGCTTAGAAGCCAAGAGGCTGTAATTCTTTGTACGCGTGGTATCAATCGGCACTATTTGTTTCTGTTTTCCTGGTTCTACTGCAGGGGAGTGTCTGATTTTAATCAGTTCGATGGCAATGCCAATTGCTGAGATTGAACAAAAAACGTCTAAAATAGAAATTGAAAACGTGCCTTTAGTAAACAATTCATATAACAATATGTAATTTATTAAGATAAGGTATGTGTACCCCTGTGTAATTATGGAGATAGTTTGTTGAGTCATCGACACAGGTTTTGAATCATCAAACAAAATTTACAATATTTGTAAAGCTATTTCTTTTTTGCTTTTTGCTATATCTTTTTTTCAGCTATTTCTGGAACCAACATAATTAGCAATAATCAATTGTTCAACCCAAAATTTCGCAACATTGTCAAATGAAATTTTTTGTGTATCTTCTACGTTCTCACAAAAGTTTTGTTAACAAATTGGTATTAATATTCTAACGCTGACTCAGAAAATGACTGGGATAATTATTTATCACAAAAATAAAAATAAAATATAAATTTCTGAGTCATATAATGCAGACAATTTAAATAATTTGTGAATGTAAATGATTGTAAATAATTTCAATGGTTCTAACGACACGACGATGTTTTTAAAAAATTATCTATCTCATCAACGAAATGTTTTAGGTGCTATTTGTTGTAGGTACCTTTGGTTTATTTTCATATCACCAATGAAAGTGTCAGTATCAACACTCGCTTCTATAATGTCTAGCATTGTTCAAAGAAGAGAGTCGGACATCAGATTACTTAACACCATGATAATTACAAAGTGTATTTAGAGACACCGCACACGAAACTTACCTCAACTATAGCTTGTTTATCTAATGTGGGATTAGCAATGTTATCCGGAACTGGCAGACAAGATCCACACGCTAGAAGAGAGATGAACACGCAGATTCTCATGGTGACGGAATATGTCCTCCTCAATGCCATAGCTTCTGGAACACAACATTTTAGAATTATTTCATTCGTCATCGAAAATGTAATTTCCTCCAAAACGAAGTAATCACTAGTTTTTTCAAGTCACCGTTTAATTATGTTATTAGGAGTTAAGTCTGCTAGGTCATTTTTGTTTATGAGGATGATTCAGAGATGATGAAAAGAGGATGGTGAGGAGATTATTGGGCAGATAAGATTTAAAAAAAATAGCGTCTCAAGAATGATTGCCAATCCACTGGCGGAAAAAAATCGGGAGTTGATCCTGATTTCCCAAATGAGAGTCCAGTGCTTTACCGTCTGAGTCAACTCTCTCTATGGAGTCTTTTCTTGCTAATAAGTATGTAAATACGTACTTTTATTTAAATAATACGTTTTTTTAGTAATTCATGATATATTAAATATTACATAATTATATTCCTACTTTCGTATAGTATTTCAATATAAATGCTAATTTTAAAACAAAAAAATAATGTAAATCCTAGAAAACAAACTGATTGGTCGCTTCGTTCTATTGAACGGTAACTGATCAAAAACGACATCACAATAGATAATCTCGAATCGTAATCATTTCACTTGGGAACAATTTCTTATTTCAATATCGTAAATATAAACAAAAATGTATTGTGCACCTAGCATGATGGCCCGCACTTTCCTGGTGGTCTGTACATTGTCATGTTTGTGTAAACCTCTCTTCGATTCTAGTCTTATTTTTTTTAAATTTTACCTATACTTGCAGTTAACCTAAAAAAAATAGTGCTTCCACATCCTTTAATCATTTTATTTGTCTAGACATTGTGCAAATTATGAAATTATTACTCTATGTTGATTGTCATCCAGACTCTTGTCTTGTTCAAGGAAATTTTCACCCCGATGTTTACTTTTGACCCGTCACTCAAGATATTGCAGCTTTAACTTCCGAGATCGAATGTATCTTGACTAAACTCTACATGATAAGTATGTTGTGTGCTTAGATGGCCATGACTTGTGCTACGATTACAATGCAAAGGAAAGGGAAACCGTTAAGCAAGACTAATGTTTAGTATCCAACGTAAAAATATCAAGAAATTATCTAACACATTAGTTTGAAAAGAATTACGAAGTTGATTCTTACACTTATTTTGGCATATGATTTAACTTACTTGATTATATTAACAGTATGCTAAGTAGAAATTATTTAAGTTACAAAATGTGATAAGTGGGCGCCAAATTTGGGTCACGTTGCATATGCAATTGCATTACTATGTGCATTTTTTTCATAGAAGAATTTGTTGATTTGACAAACGAGTAGCTCATGTACCTTGATAAATTTTTAAAGTTGTTTAAATGATCTTGACATTATTAAAAGTGCAACAAAATAAAACTATTATATTGTGGGTTTTTTAAAAAAAAATGTAAAAAGCATTTTGCATTTGGGTTCGACTGTTTGCTAAATATCTTGTTAGTGTAGGGTTTCAATGCACGAATTAAACTAAGAAACTAGAACTAAGATAAGGACCACTTTAAGATTTAAGGAATTTTCGTAACCTCAACTACCTCATTAAATAACCTTGTACTCTTTTACTTGACTAGCAATTTCTACAATCTCGTAAGTGGTTAATGGTTATAGTAGCAAAATTAAATGATTGAAAATTAAAAATTATTTGAATAATTGGTTTATATGACAGGGTTTGCTTGTTATCGTCTTCGGTCCACGTGGTTAAATAAAAGTAAACATGATTGATATGCAAATGATATTGTTTATGTGCTTATGTGTCAAAGTTCTTATGCGATGTCAACTAAAATACACCTGTAATTTTACTTTTTATTTAGTGTATAGGTACCGTCTGTATCAATTATTGGATAGGTTATGGTTTTTTATCTTATGTAACAATTATTAATATCACAAAGGACATTGCCACTTAATTCTTTTAGGTTTATAGCAAAGGTGAGCTCACCTACATTTTAAACAACTCGACATTTAAAAAAGTTGTCCTTTGGCAATGAAGTTGATGCAGACAAGTTTTTGTTTTAGCTGGATATAATAAAATCAGGCCAAAAGTGAAGGAATTAGGTCTTTAAATACTGAATTTTAATCAAGTATCCAAAAGTCAACATTTGTAGGTTTGCACCCTTGATGACGACGAATTTGAAAATAATCGTCGTAAGTGTTGTTTTCGTTCGTATAGTTCATGTTTTGTTTGTTGTTGTTGTTTGTTGTTTGTTTTTTGTTTTTTGTTTGTAGATTTGTTGTTGTTGTTGTTGTTGTTGTTGTTGTTGTTGTTGTTGTTGTTTTGTTGTTTTGTTGTTGGTGGTGGTGTTGGTGGTGGGGGCGGTGGCGGTGGGGGCGGTGTTATTGATGTTTTGTTTTTGTTGCTTTTGTGTTTTTGTTGTTTTTGTTGTTGTTGTTTTGTGGTGTGCAAGTAGTTTCTTAACTAAATCAATTTTATGGTCCAGACAAAATTAATCTTAAATGCATGCAAAACACTTTACACAAGACTTCAGTATTTTACAAATTAAATATTAAAATAGCACACAGATTAAGGCACAAAATCATATATAAACAAGTTCTAGAGTAGCACAGGTCTACATTTACATGATGAATGAAGTTTGACAAGTATGACCAACGCCTTCATAAATGTAAGATGAAAGTGATCTGAGTGAGCATCGAACTCATGGCTTTAAGGTTGAAATGCCCACAGAGTGGCCGGTGTAGAGCAAACCCGTTCCTTACATAAGTAAGTGCATTGGACAATCAATTGCACACTTATTATTGGGTAAAAACGTACGATATATTATGTAAAATTTAAACTGTTGTACAGTTTAAAAGGTCGTGAGGTATTTTAGTGCTGCAACACATAAGAAATCATTAGCGTTTGCCAAGAAATCGTCAATCGTTATGTGATTGCAATAATTTGTAGAATATTCTGATTTTTGTATTCAAAAAAATCTCTATTATCTATTAAAACACAGACACAATTTGATTTACTTGTAAGGAAATAAAGTGTAATAACATTTACTGACAAATTACATGTAACTACAGTTAGCTAGTCATGCACCTTATTACGATTCATTACTTTTCAAATTTTAATAATATTACAAATTAGAAACATTTAAAAAAAAACAGCACCAGTATAAAATTCCACTAATTTCGTTTGTTCAAGTCAAATTAATCAATTTTCCTACTATAAAAATCTATTGAGATAAAAAACAATTATCTTACCTTTCTTATTAATCGACGTGTTTTCTTCTTACGCCTGCAGAAGACAATACAGATGAATTATAAAACTGTAAATGATACTTTCTCAGATATGCCCGATGGAACCTAGTGATGCACGGTTCAAGCCGACTGCCTCGATCTTCAATACACTTTAGACCGCTTATAATTATTATTGACTGGAAGCCACCTTACTGCATGGTGAATAGAAGTGAGAGTATCAAAATAATGTAGGCGCTGATAGTAAAAGTCGTATATACATGGTGAAGTAAGGATGGAAATGGCTGGGAGGTGGGGGTATTCTCTGGTGCCTTATGCTGTAAGTATTGCATATTGTCTACTATCTAGGCACAAAACATGTGTTGATGACCTAATAAAGATAGTTTGATTTAAACATTTTAGTTTTATTTATCTTTATGTTTTGAGATAAAACTTATTGAAATGTATTAAAATGAAATATAAATTTGCCTTGGACTTTTTAGTGTATTGATCTAATTAGTCACGAAATTTAGTGGGATATAATTTTTATCAAATCGCCAATAGTTTCTGTTTAGCACGTACACGATTATAATAAATAACGCTGACCACATACCCCTCCTAAAGACGTGACATGCAGTCCTGAAGGTCGTGGGTTCGATTTAAAGTACGAAATCTATTTTAGGATATGTTCATCGTTCAATTGAATACTAAAACAATCAAGCTGCATAGACTGGATTAATATGTTTTTTTTTCACTTATAACATTTAACATTTTCTGTGCATTCATTTTCTCGGGTGAGTAATTTATATTTTGAGAAAGGATTCAATGAAGGGAGTTTGCTGTAAAAAAATCACATTCTTAATCATGAATACATTTCCAATACCTAACACTAAAGGAGCTCGACACGTGTTCCATAACAATATTATGATAAAAAAATGTAAACCCTTAAATTTTCAGAATTTATTTTTCCTTGATAAGAAAAATTATAGAATTGAGGTATATGATAGAATGAATGAATCTAATAATTTAAATCTACCTTGAAGCTTAGAGAATCATACATGAACAAAATTACATATAATATGCAAAACAACTGGTGTCCTCAGAATTCTGCTTAATACATTAATAATAATACCTGTGTTTAAAATTAGATGGCAAGTCAACGTACATGTATATAATACCTAAGAAGTTGTCAGTATTATTATAAACCCATTGATGTTATAATATTATTATTATTGGAAATAAAATAAATATACCTACTTACAACTAATTTGAGTATAGATCCTATAACAGAACCTCTTACAGAGTAGTACTTACTACACTTAACATCAGTATTTTCTCTCTAATTTTCATCATTTCATATCATTTCCATTGAAACATTTCTAAAAATAGGTTCTAATTAAACGCATAATAGGACTTAATTCCCCTAGTACCTTTTAATTTTTTACATTAATTACTTACACGTACAAAATACTAATTCTAATGTATTTTTTCCTAACAAAAGAATCCTAAATCGTCATACACTTCATGTATTAATTTTCATACATACAAAATATTTACAAAGACAGCTCAGTGAGCATCTCACTGGCCTGTCATTAGGTAGCCCTTCATTAGATGCAAGAGGAAAATGCTCGAATAGTTCCTACATCCATCAGCAACACAAACACCCTCATCTCTATCTCTGCACGGAGCAAGCAGACCCTGGACTTTGCTCCGGAGGTCACCAGGGGCCCTATTCGAGAACTGCAATTCCCAATTCTGCTGATATTCGATGCACGGTCATACGGTCATATAATTAACATTACATGGAATCGAATTCCAGAAAAATTAAATTGTGTTTAAATCGTGAATTTAAACGTTCTAGAATAGGGCTTCAGTTCGATTCCCCGATCATCCTTCCTGACTGAGGTATTATTTCTCTCAGTCGATAGGCAAATATTGGGGCTTAAGGTAGAATCACCATAACCTCAATGTTTCCTATTTACTTGAAATTTTGGTGACTTATTGATAATCATGCAAAACATAATCCCTGAAAAAATTAACCCCTTCTCGTGTCCAGTTTCTGAGATAAATTGATTTGTCTCCACCATGTTATCTTATGGCGGAAAAAGAAAATCGTGTAATTTTTATGCTATAATGAAGATCTATATTTTTGTGTCGATAGATTTGAACGAAATTTCTTTTTAAGGTAGACATCTGAACGTACTATCAGGACAAAAATTGAAAACAATACCAACCAGTGCTATTTTAAAAGTTATAAACCAAATTCGAAATTATTTTCCTATACCTCCCATGTTAAAGTTTGTTCATCCTCTGATGACATAAAATTGAAAACTCATTGTTGGACTGGAGTTGCAAACTACAGGACATTAAATGAGTCGGTTATACTTAAATAAAGTTGAAATGTAGAAAACGTTTTTTGAACTTGTAATTTCAAAAAAAAAAAAATTTGTATATAACGATCGATTGTTCTACCTTAAAGCCACGACGGGCTCCTTCCCACCATATTCTTCATCATCATCTCCCTATCATCGCCATAATCATTTATCCATCACAATTATCCTTGTAGTACAGTGCAACGTTAAACCACACTAAAATAAGAAATCTAACTTCGTGGAAATGAAATATTGAGTATTTTGTAATATTTTTGCAACGAGAAGTTAATAAGAATGACCACCAACATGATTGGCAGTGAATTGTGTGCAAATGTTGTCGTCAAGTTTATGACATAATAGTAATAATAGGTTTTACGTAAATACATCCTCGATGTTAATAGTAGGTTTTTACGCATCGGAAATAGGCATTGAAGTGAATAGCTTTGGAAGTATCATTGCACACCGATTGGCACAAGGAGGAGCCACGCAAATGCATGGCAATTGTCATGCTCTTCTGTCAATTGTTCTATTTTTTATACAATATGGTTGTTATTATTATAGTATTTCAGGGTCATAAGTTGTAATTTTTTTTCTAATTCGTCGAATAAAGAATGTATGTCAGGATAATTCGGTAATAATATTTATTCTGTATAATATGTTATCATCGTTTTACTTACGTCTATGAAAACTAAACTACTTATTTAACTTTACGATAGTTATCTTAATTTTAAAGATTTCTTTACTTTTACTAAATTTTCTGATTTATCGTGATGCATGTGTTAAGAATGTAAAATTAAGTTTTATTTTATCAATAAAATTATTGACATGATAATAATACGTAGTTACTGTAATATTTGCTTTGCACACTGCAAAATCAAGTTTTATATTGCCGATAACAATTATGACACTTTATCGGGAGATTGTATAATCGCCACTATGTAAGTTATTGTAAACAGATCTGTTACCTACTGACTTAAAAAATATACTTTATATTAATATAATTGTGATTAACATCATTGTTGCAAAGTGTATTTGATCTTTTAATAATCAATATAATCTATTCCAATGTTTCGGTTACATTGACATAACTTCTTCAGGGGGAACTAAACCGACAGCTAATAAAAACAATCTAGTTGAATTGTAAGTGATTGTTAGCTTTCTCACTCAGTGCTACATTAGCACCCAAGTACTTATTTTGGCTTGAGCTAATTCTGAAATATTTTGCAACGAGTCTGAATAAGTAGCTTCTTCTCCGAGATTGGTATGCAGATAAAGATCACTTATTCATTATCATCTGAAGATTCTCCTTTCTAATTGTTTTCTGATTACATTGAAGGTAGTAATTGATTTGTGTTTTCTACTTAAATGTTTGCAAAATTCGCAGAACTAAAAATTAAACTTTGCAGTGGTTGGAAAAAACAATTCAAATTATCTGCCCTTTTCGACTGAATTGAGATTTCGATTTAGAAAAAGCCAAATCTTTTATTTTTTCTTCGTTCCCCATTGACATTTTCCTCATACCTCATACCTCATGAGTTCCTATTTCACTTCCCATGAAAGTGATAATTATTGGGAGAGAGAATGGAGAATGGATCGTGCTATAATTAGTTACCTTCCCAACATTTTACTACCGACTGAGGAAAACTGAGGAAAACTGAGGAAACTGAGGAAATCCATGAACGTATCAGTCAGGAAAGAACCTGATGCTGGAATCTGACTCGGGTATCCCTAATTTTAAGTCCTGCAGAAGGGAGGAGAGTAATAGCAAATTATACACCAAGCCCCTTCACCCCAATGTTTCCGAGGACCAAGCCTTGTGGTCGAAGAAATAGTTTTACGTACAGTACAGTTTTAACATTGCAATAAATATAAAGTATTGTCTTAAATTTTATTATCGTTGAACTATTATGCAATCGAAAAGAAACATTTAATACACGCTTTAAATATCTTCAAGCTTATAAAATACTTGTTTTTATAACATATGACTTAAATGAAATTATTTTTTTATATAATAATTATTCACATAGAATGTATCTACATTTTCTCGCAGGCAATACTCATTCAAGTAATATCATAAAACACTCCGCCAGCTTTCAGCACGCAACATCATCAGAAAATGAATTGCATTTAATCAACTGAACTCCCTGACGTTCCATAAAAGTGTGAGCATTTATTATTTGATTACATTATATTGTTATAAAACTATTCCATAAAATGACGGTGAAAGGCAATTCGATCTTGGAAGATGATGATTGTATTGTAAATATAAAGCCAGTCATCAACGACACAATATGCCATCCAAGAAATCAATTTGTGTCATTCACAAGGCAGAATGGCACTATAACAATTGCTACATATCAGTTTGTAATTGTGTTTATGATTAAAATATGTTTTTGTGTAAAGAATGATGGAGAGGAAGTGGTTGAGACGAGCTTGGAAACTATCTCAGTATTTATGGACGAGCTTGACAGGAAAAGAATTCGGATTTTATGGCGCCAAGTGATAAACTTAATTACTTAATTTGTTTATTTGTAAGCGCAACATGCGTTTTACAATACACATTTACATATTAAAGATTTCACTGAATTTCACGCACTGAGCTATCTGTTCCATTTTCTAGTTAGATCTTTGTTATGAAGGGATGTGCGTTGTGAAAAATGTCCGGCCGAACCGTGGTTCGAACCCGGGACCTCTACACAGTGTTCCACAGAAACCCAGTTTCTCAGATATTTCTACCAAACAAAATCATTTATTTAAGTTATTTGATATTTTGTGTATTGAAATTTATTGGGATATAATAAAATCAATTTATTCCTAATGTAAGCTTGAAGCATTAGTTTGTATACATTTGCTAACTCTGTATAAAAATTGCAGCCAAAGTCTTATACAAAATCCCTAATCCTGACGAAACATTAACAATATAATACAGAGTTAACATTCATAATATATTTTTAAGTGATTTTAAAATTACAAATCATAGAGCAAAGTATTGATTTCATTGATGAACTCATTGAGACATTTTTAAATAATTATTACCTGCGACAGACGTGTCTCTTTCTAGACAATGAAGACAGTTGCGAGCCGAGAATATTCGAATGTAGGCGAATGCGCAGCACGTGCTGTGCCAAATGCATGCCTGGATCTCTTCGAGAAGAATGCTGAATAGTTTAGCATTTTCATTGATTACATGAAAGGATATAAAGCAAACTCACAATTATAAATATGCATTTTTCGTGATATAAATAATTCCAACGTCGTAATAAAATGTAATCTTGATTAATTTACCTCGCCACTATTACATAATACAGTTTTGGCGGCCAGGATGTAAAGTGTATTCACAGGGCCGTATCTTCCTTCCTTTTTACGTGTTTTTGCCAGATCACCTAGTTTCATGATGAAAATCACTGAAATTTTAATTGTGCATGTGTGTGATACCGAAGTGGCATTGTGAGAAATGAAAAGGTCTCAGAATAATATTAATGTCAGTTTGTAATTTTCTCAGAATACAGGATTAGTTTTCACATTTTTAAAGCTTCACATCACCGACACCAATTGAACATGCATCCATTTTGATTGCAGTCTCAAGATCAAGTCAAATATAACATTTAACCTAAATTAATCAAGTTTATGTTTTCACTCACTTTAATTCTGTTTCTCGATTAATGTTTACTTTGTTGTTCTGTTGCTGCATTTCAATTTGTTAAATTATGTATTGATCTTAAGTTTTGAATCATTCAGTCATTGCAGTTCCGATTAAAATTACTAAATACTTATTTTTGGTATTTGTCTTTGTTGTCAATACTGCCAAGGATTTTAAAGGAAAACATGTTTATTGGTCAATGGAATATGTCTAATGTCGTTTTGATCATTAAAAATTTATATTTTAATTTTCAATGCCATATTTTAAAGTCCATATTTTTAGTATCAAACTCATCAGCAAGTAGAAGACTTGCTGTCATATTTTCTTTAAACACAGTTAAAAACAACTGGACTTCCCAGGCAATTAACTCATTTAAATGAAAAATCGACAATCACGGAAACAGACATCCGTAAACAAATCGAATTTTAAGATAAAGATAAAACCACAAACGGTGTAATAAAAAAATCAGGAAATTGCAATTTTTTGTGCACAGGGTGTCATAAAATAAAGACGGTTCAATTTTCTTGACTTGCAATAAAAGACACCACACAGGGATCAGAGGGCGTTTTCTTAACATTTGACCTCTTTCCCTCATATATACTCGTATTCCTGCAGAAACTATTTCGACAGATTTTAACACGATTTTAATTCGCACTTGACACAATATTCACACTACAGACTTCCAGAGAGCGTGTTTTTTTTTATGAAGAATGGACCGATGACATAAACGCTATCAAATTTCCATAACTTGATTCTTACTGCGATTGTAGCCTCTGTATATCAGTGATATGAATGCTAAATCAGGAGAGGTCAATATATATATTTTTTTATTAAAATTGGATGAAGAATTGAAATAAACTAGGACATATTATAGCTATACACCCACATTGGGAATATTTACTCCAAGATTAGTATCTTTCAGAAAAAAATGTTTTGCCAGTTCTTGAAGAAGTAATATGCATTCCCTAGTCCCGGATTTACACCGTCCAAAAATTACTAATAAGTAATAACACACATAAGATTATAACATAGCATGTTACCAACTCCCTCTACAAGTAGAAATACATAATAAAACTCTAAAGCGCCTTAAGATATTAAAGCAAAAAGTCAACTGTCAGCACCTACATTTCTAATAAGCTCTAATTCCCATTAGTAAATGAACACTGAGATTGCTTCTGGCAGAAACATCATTCAAACTTCGGCCAAATATCACCTTGAGTTAGCCTCGGGGTGAGTGATATGTTACAAGACACTCCAAATAAGATTAATTAAATAATGCTCAGATGAATTAACAGTAGATTATCTCAACTTAAGAGCGTGCAATCTTGTTGGTCAATCACCTGGATGACCTCTCTGTCGAGTGCCATATTTGGGAAATGAAGCATATAATTTAAGAGAAAAATTAGATTATTGTTCAAGGAAAACCAATTCAGATTTATATTTTAGCGAGCTTACATCGCCATTAAAGACGCGATAGTAAAGAAAAACTTGAATCATACGAATGATCATCAATTCATTTTTATTTGTTAGTGTTTTTTTTTTTACTAATTTCCGTGCTAAGCACACTTACGTGTTGACATGTGTGTGTGTGTGTGTGTTCCATGTAATATGATTTTGTTATATGTTCTTTTATGATTATTCGTTAATGTCCAAATTTATTGTATCACACATGTGGAAAATGTGTTGTTTATTATTTAATGATATTTAATGTATAAATGTACAATGTTTTATTGATTATTTGAAAGATTGTTAGTGATCCTGAAGAAGATTCCAATAGATAGAGGAATCGAAGAAATGAAAATAGTATTCATAAATGCTGATTTTATTAGAAAAGATAACTTGAGTTTTTTGAAGTTAAAGCAAGTTTACTCTTTTCAAACTTCTGATCAATAACCGCATGGCAATTATATTAAATTAAATTAAATCATTCTAATTAAATTATTTGGTTTTATTTGACAGCATAATACTGGTTTTAGTGGGATCAAGTACATCGACCACATTAAGATAATACATCAATTAATGATCTTCGACAATGTTCTTGATATTTTACGTAACGTATTCTTTGAACTTGAACAATTAGGTCCACCTGTCACATTTCATTCATATTATTGCTCTCTCAAAGCTAGCTTTTCAATGTCCTCAGTTGATAATTAGCTGCAAACAATTATCATAATTTAATTACGACATCAGGATATCCACTGGCATGTTTTTAAGCAAATCAACTTACAATTACAGAATTAATAATGCCGTTTTAATAATAAAATCGGGTTTCTGTTTTAAGAAGGCCGAGTAAAGGGTTTTGAAGAATCATTATTCTCCAATCATGGGAAACACAATATTATTCTCGTTTTCTCTTCATTAAAAACTTGCAGTTGTTATTACGTTACTTGCGTTAAGTACTGAACAATTGCCACAAGACGGGGTTTCTTGCTTTGTAATCGAATGCACTGGGGAAACAGGAGCAGGGAAATTAGGTATGATCTTTGGCATAGAATTAACATGGTGGAGTAGAAAGGAGGCGACCATGTCCTGAAACATGACAGTTATTATTATAATACTTTTATCGCAAACTTGTTCATTTTGTGTCTACGAAATAATTTTAGTATGAGTGGAAGATGTTGGAAGGAAGGGAAGGCAGATGTGAAGATGTTAGTTGGTAACTATGGTCATGAAAAGTACTCAAGAGTTTGTAGTCAGGCTCAGGGGATTCTTATGCATTTTGACAGATACTGAAGAATAAATATGACGGAATACGTTGTCCTACGTATAGTAACACTCTGATCATTCACTACGGAGGTCCCGGGGTTCGATTCCTGTAGCAGGGCTTCCTAATTGAAGCATTTTGTAGCTCTCCTCAGCCGAGAGTCAAATGTTGGGAAGGTTCCATAGTAATAGACCACGACCCACCTGGCCACCTTCCATCGTTACTCTTTCTATATCATCATCTCGCTATCTTCATGTGATCATTCATCCGTCGCCATTAATGTATTTGCAGAACAGTGCAATGTAAAATACCTTAATTTATAATTAAATGAAAATACAATGGTTGTCGTCCTACTCTGTCCGTATTCGTGACAATTGAAATTTAATCATCAACGAATGATTCAATGATTGAATCAATATTGAATCAATTCGAGAAGTATTCACGTTGTCAAATGAAGTCGAAGTGCTTCAGTATTCGTGATATATCAGAGCTTGGACTCGCAAGAGTTATTGTAACCCAACCAGCTAACTAATGATCGAGGTTCGAATATCCCAGTCGGAGTGTGCGTTTTTATTTCGCAAGCTCCTGCCAAATTCAAAATCAAGTGACACTTACAGTTTTCATTGACCCTTTCCAAGTATATTCAACAGCCATATTTATACAGAAGATTATGAGTTAACTATACCTACCTAATATTTTTTCAGCCCCTTTTTCCCCTTCACCATCATCCCAATCATCCCCTAACGCGTTGTCGCGTAAGGCCCTTTCGTGAGAGAATTGTGAAACAACCGTTTATTCAAAAGAAGGTGTCTTAAAAGTCTCCATGATGAATGATGTTGAGTGATGTTGATGTCGAATGTAATCAGAATGAATATCAAACAGCTGATTCCACAATTACTCCAGACATTGGAGCAATCTCCACAGTTGTTTTTGTTGCATTAGGAAAAGGAACTGGAACAAATATTGAATAATTTGTTGGATTGGAAGGGAGGGGACATTAGTTAATCAAAAATAGAAAATATCCGTGGGAAGGGTGTAATTATTACCTGGGAATTAGTGAGATTTACTTATCACGCAATTGTCCGGAGACAGGAGTCATGTGAGAGATGGAAATTGAATGATTTTTTTATCCCCTTCTCATTTATTCCACAATTACCAGACTTTTGTTCTTCACTCAAACCTAGTCGAAGTAATTTTGCAACGTTTGTCATTAGCGTTACTGAAAAACTACAATGATTCATTATTTATAACAAATGTTTTATACTTTCTAAATGAGTTCATATTCGTTTTTATGTCAAGTAATGATTCTCTTTTTTAATAATAATTAATGGCTTTGATGAATAATTAATAATTATTCACATTAATGTAAAGTGATGGTTAATAAAAGGTATGAAATTATCGCCACATTATCAGTGGTTAATATCAAGTGGAATTCATACCAAACATCGAAGTAGAAGAATAATAATACTATTATGACTGTTGCATTAATCCATGAGAACGTGAAACTATTTCGTGGCAATTAGAACAAGCTGCTTTTAGAAAAATATCATTCCACCCCCATGAATGAAATAACGTATAAAGATCGCCTGTTTTGGTGTGGAGATTTAGCAAGTTACAGCATTTTTTGCAAATAGAACTTTTGTGTTTGGGTAAAAATGATTTAAGTAAATCATGAAACTAATGATATTTTTTTCTCATTCAATTGTAAAAATACGATAATTTAAATTTGATTATTTGTCTAGAAAGTTCAATCATTTGTAATAATGATGGAAATTTTAGTGAATCACTTACCGGTATTAGAAAGGTATTAGTCGTCTGTGGTCTTAGAAAGAAGCATGTGAAATAAAATCGCACCCCCGGCCCCGAATGATGATTCACTTACCTACTTAGGATTATTAGCAAGAGTCGAAAGAGCAAACCGAAGGATCCAGGTTCGATTCTAGTCGGCGTAACCGTTTTATTTACAGGCTCCTTTCTAAAGCCTCATTTATACTGTTCAAGTTTGCTTTCAAGTCCTTGAATTCAAGCCCTTGAATTCAACCCTTGAATTCAACCACTTGAATGGGCATTTACACTGTTCAAGCTTCAAGTCGTAACATAACCTAAAATATTCACTTCTTGCAAAGAACATGTTATTAATATTGTGCTAGATTTTCGATGCCACATAGACACATATTGCATAATTAATGAAACAGTTGTCTCTCGTGACTATGACATATCGGTAACTAATTAATATTTGCTAGAATATGTTAAAATCTGGAATTGGCGGGAAAATCTTGAAAGATACTGGAGTGAGGGGCGGAGCCAGAGTTGTGGCGTGGGTTCTGATTGGTTCAAGTCGTTCAAGTCTTTCAAGTCTTCAAGGAAAATAGGACATGTTCTAAATAGGTTCAAGTCTTGAATTCAAGGGTTGAACGCTTCAAGTTATCCGTTTAGACTATTCAAGGGGTTGAATTCAAGGGTTGAATTCAAGGACTTGAAAGTAAACTTGAACAGTGTAAATCAGGCTTAAGAACATATTTGCTTCTCGTCAATAATCGTCATTATACGAGTTCACGTCTGAAGATATACGATTTTGATTTTGTATTTTATTGCATCTTGTGTGGGACTTTCCAGTAGTGAATAAATACTTTGCAAAGACAAAGTAATAATGCTATTAAAAATGCTATCATGGCCTATAAAACAGAATCGAGAATAGCTCCTAGCTGCGTTACCTTTACGATTACAAAATAAAATCTTTATATTTGTAGATAGAAAGTATAACGCGCATACATTATTTGATTTTTTGTACTGTTGTATTGTATGTGATAAAATAATTATGTGAACACCCACCTTTAGCACTAAAGAGAGATATAGAGGGAGAGAGAGAGAGAGAGAGAGAGAGAGAGAGAGAGAGAGAGAGAGAGAGAGAGAGAGAGAGAGAGAGAGAGAGAGAGAGAGAGAGAGAGAGAGAGAGAGAGAGAGAGAGAGAGAGAGAGAGAGAGAGAGAGAGAGAGAGAGAGAGAGAGAGAGGGGGCAATCCTCGCGACTTGCAAATTGCCTTCTGACTTTTTCATATTGATAATGATATTATTCTGTATTGTCTAAGAAATAATAATGTCAATATTTCGATAGTTTTCTAACAAAACGTGATTCATGTTACATGTTTCCCACGGTTACAAAATGCATTACTTGTTTCGTTGCATGTAGCATTATTATGAATAGTGAATTATTTTATGACAATTCTATGCCAATTATCATTTTGTTAATTAAATGCTAAAAAGGTGAGATCGAAAGGAATTCTAAAGAATATTAATCTTTACTCAGAACAATTAATTTTTATGAAATCTGTATGTTTTCTTCACGTCCCCTCATAACATTGGCTTACACCAGTGACTTTACCATCATGTTTAAATGCTGTCATGGCATATAAAACAGTATAAAACACTATTGTCAAAGACTCGTAAGAATTGAATTGTGGAAATCACGATAAACCACAATCCGTATAGGTGGCCTTGATGATGCGGCCTCGTCTAATCAACAGGGAGATGTATATAACTTATTACTTAGGATACAGACAACATGTTTGCTGCCAGTATTCTTAGACGGTAGTTTATGGTGCTATTGCTGATCGTGTACTGCGGGAGGTCTAACTCGTCTCGTAGTTCAAGGGAATGCAGTGACATGAACATAAGAAGATAGTGTACCAATTTGTACCTATTCTTATCGATTTCTTCGCGTATTGTTACACAACAATACGCGTACATTAGTACATTAGTTATGTACCTTAGAGGTAGAAGGCCCGATATCAATTTCAATGATTATTTGTAATATTAAAGTCTTTATTGTAACAAGACAAGTCCCACTAGTACAATTTAATAAAATACACACACAAACACAGCTCAACTAGGCTACATATCGTTACTACGACTATTAAAAAAGGAAATCAAATAAGAGTAGGTAGGTACCCATTGTTAACCATTGTTAAAAGAACAACATATCACATATCTTTTCATATCAGATTATCTTTTGGATCACAGATTTAAATTCCGGTAAGGATAAATGATAAATGGAGCTCAAAAACAAGTAAATCTGCCTTCATCCAATCTTATTTGTAATTGTGACACCAGTCATTTTGTAAGAGCTTCAATATAACTATATTTGTTGACTTCAGTCAAACTGCAATTGATAGAACTTGATTACATGATTCCAAAAGTGTGGAACGTATAATCGAGAAAAGGGATCTCGGGCCTTTTCCCTCTGAGGTTGAGAGTACATTAGTACAGCCTGTACATTAGTGATTATAATCAGTTTCAGAACTATAGTTTCTATAATGTTTCAGTGCATCTTAAATATGATGCATCACAGATCGATTAAAATGGATCATATTAGCCTTCTTTCTCAACATGACACATTCTGCAAACTCCCTGTTGTTTTCAACAGGTTCTATCAAGTCAATCTGGTTTATATTTACCCGTGTAGAAACTAAATGATTTATAATTTGAGTGTGGGTACAGTTTTCGGGGAAACTCCCAATCTGACTAAAGCCAATTTTTAAAAAGCAAAAGCAACTTTAGCTTTGAATGCGTCTCTCCGAAAAAAGTCACCGTGTATTCACAGCTCAATAACAGAACAAAATTCCTGTGATGATCTCGAAGCTAGGACCTCTAGATAAGACGACTTCTTAGCTGTCTTATTCGCATAACTTTTCACTTCTGATTTAGCATATTATTAAGACAGGATGCCACAATTGATATCTTGAGAAATTTTATTTGCATAAACTACCTACTTTCTTTGCCAAATATTGGTAGGTATAAAATGCATGAGATAGCAATAAGTACCTGTATTCTTTGATAATACTGATGCTCTTGACCTAACTTAAAGCAAACTTGACCTATCAGAAATATGGCGAGAGGAATGGACGAATTAGATGCCTCAAGCTATTTCTCAGTGACAATGACAGAATTCGTAAGTAAAATAAGTATGCTTATAAAAAAATTGCGTACGTCAAAGGTTAATGAATATTTCTTACTAACATTGAAGCCCTCAGGGTGGACACTGTAATCTTCATGCCTAAATGACAGCTTACAAACATTTTTTTTAAATACATTAACTTAGTGATATGTGGGTTACTGAAACGAAATACATTATTTGTAATAACGTTTACGTCAATTAATAAGGCTAAAACAAGATGTTTTTTTGTTGTAATGATTGACAGCTTCATTCATCGTCACATTGTTATCTATTACGATGATAACAATGTAGCAATATCAATAATTAGTTTTTCTATTGTCAGAGAGCTACTCTCAGCATTGCCCCAAGGGGCTTAGAATTAGATATACTGACATACATACACTGATTCGAGTTCAGTGTTACAAAAAGTAAGGTACAGATTACGCAAAATTACAACCAATCTAGACTAATATTTTTGTTAGGCCTTCTCTCTGCGTTTTATATAATAATAATGTAACTTATATATTACTCCATTGGACTCAATTATTAACCGGTTCCCACATAGTTCGCATACCTCGTACATTTGATACTAATAAGATTATTATACTATGTTTAGAATAACGATTTATACAAAGAGATGCATTTCTTGGTCTAATCAACATGTTACTAGATATTCTTCTGACGAGGATTACGCAATGCTACAATGTTCTTGCTGTGTATATGACGGTCTATTCTTTAAGATTAATTAATTATCTGTTTAATGATTCTCCACACTCATTTTGCTTTCAGGTGATTAGGATTTAATTGTCTTTCTGAGTCTCATTAATGTTGTGGGTAAATCATTCATATGATTGCGTGGCTTATGTTTTCTTTCTCGTCATGTATGCATGCATAATCAATTAGTTATGTGACTAAAGAGATATGACAGGCGTGGAATTTGGAGTTAGCAAATTTTGTAGTTATTAGTCATATATTTAAAGTTTTTTTTACATGGTTTCTTAAAATTACCTTCATGAGTTGCAAGAATTAAAAATTAGTAATAAAAAATCCCAAAACAAATGAATCATCTAAAGTAAATTTCTCTTCTGGCAGTCGATGTTCAGAATTTTCTTTCAAAATATTTTATTGTTGGCGTGGCTTTGAGTTTAAATAGTATTATAATTTTTTGGGGGGCCAAGAGCGCAGATCGAGTAGGTCATATGACGACACTCAATGTTTTATAAAAAAACAAGTTTATATAAAACCTTTGTTTTTGTTTTATTCAAAGTTACTCCTGACGGTCAATATAAACTTTATCTTAAACTCGAATCCATACACTTCCATGACCTAACATTCAGAGGTTGAAAAATTAAAGTTATATTTCCTTTGGATCAACAGCATCATAATTTTAATAATCTTAAACTTGTATTTACTTCTCTACTTTTACTTTGACGATTAGATCATCATCGTGCTGTCAATAGTACGAAATTATCGGCCCTCTCCTAATTCCCCGACCAGTTTTGCACCCGGTTTCTAAACTTGTACGTAAACATCGATCATATCCTTGCAGTGAATTCATCGGCAAATGTGCAGACACATTGCCCTAGATCATACCTTGCTCAGACAGACCCGGGTTCGTTGCTTGCTTCGAGCGAGAGGAGCGGTAGCGTGTTGCTTTTTAAACTACTGCCAGTTGATTAGAATCTTTATTTTTTCATACAGTTTACAGTTGGTATAAAATTACAATATGTGTATACCCTTATAAAATCAAGTCTTGTGACAGGGCAAACCTATATATATTTATAAATGTAAATGTATTATAATATTGAATATAATTAATAGTTAAGTGTTAATATTATTATAATTATAATTGAAATATATTTATTTATTATAATAATTGTACTTGCAGATACACATAATGATTTGACAATGTATGAACACACTATCAGATAGAGTCTAAAACTGACATACATAACAAAGTAATGACTTCGGCTAGTAGTGATGATCACAGTATTTCTATACCAAAACAAAATATTACCCAACTCATATTCTTTATTATAGAATATCGCATCCACAATATAGGTGATGATGAGGATGATTGGAAGATGACGATGATGGCGAAATGAGAAAGGTTGAAGAGGAAGGAGGCGGTTGTGGCGTATTAGTTAGAAACCTTCCCAGCATTCGCCTCTCGAGTCTCGACTGAATAAAATTACCTCCTTTAGTAATATCAGCAGCCGGTATCGAACCATCTTGCTACGTAATGGTAAAACTAGATCTGATTCAATAGAATAGATTCAATAGTGTGCCAACTTTAAATAGGTTCAAATCCCAAAAGTTTGAAAAATATAATACTTAAAAATTATTTGTAATATAAAGTGTGTATAAGTGTGTGACAGTCGCAGCATCCAGGCCATGTATTTCAAATTGAAAAACAACAGTTACAATAAATCTCGAGGGTTTGTTTTTATCTCCAAGTTAATCCTCAGATATCCTTTTCAATAAAAGTATTAATGAAATGTTTTAATTACAGTTGTAATCTTTATCGGATGGATTCAAAAGTATCATTTACAAGTTATACACTCTTTGGAAAGATTTTTCATTGACCGGATTCTACTTAGAGAAATTGTGTAATTTCTTTTCAGAACTTATTCCACCATTTGGATTGGAATACGGAATGCCTCACTCACGCAATCTACTGTGTTTTGGGCGTATTATTAAACATTTCAACTAATGTCTTGAATTGTTTCCGGGATATGCAGGCCAGAAAGATGCACTTTCTCTACCACATCCACGAAAGTATTGAAGGTCACAGCGAAATATTGCAAACGATTTTTTTCTGCAAAAGTTTCTATTACATACAGCACGAGTATGTATAACTTATTTGTATAATTATCTTTATTGTTATTTTATTCGTATTTCTCAAGAGTTGATTAGAATATAAAAACGAGCTAATGGAAAAGCAGAATTAGGTTAAGAACTAGGTAAAGGATGAAGCCCGTCCTGTCATGCTAGTTCAAAACCAATGTATGACTTACAAAACAACACAGTCTTGAACAAAACGTTTCCTCAAAACTATTGACAAAGTCGGAAGAATGAGGTGTCTTTATCAATGGAATTAGGACATTTTACATCCCAAAAAGAAGAAACGTCATACGTAAAAAATTACGTTTTTCAAAACCAAACACCATTGTCTTGATATTGTTTACACAACTGCTGCTACTTGTCTTAAGTTCATAGTGCAACGTTAGAATTAATACATCCCTTACGTACTCTTCCGCGTTCTATAGAATCATATTTGTGAACAATAGGTATAGTTTTAAAATTACCTTCCTGTTAATGACTAATTATAAAGCAATGTCACAACTATCTTGGTACGAGTGTAATATTGTCATGGTTTTTAATAGTTTTAGTACGCAATGCTCATAAAAACACAATTATCAATGTGACTATACAATAATTATTATCGCATCGTGTGATTACTAATAGGTCTTAGCGCCTCCTTTCTCCGATATATCTATCAAGAGTCATCAGAGTCTTCACAAGGCTTTCACTTTTCAAGAAAAAAATACATTCTCCGTAATGTTTAAATGTACTTAATACAGATTCCTCTACACACACTGTATCTAAGTATAAGTGATTCACAATAAAAATAAAATGGCAATACTTACCTACTTCAATGAACGTAATGTGTTGCTTAACTATGTGTAGAAGTATTTCCCATCTGGGCAAATTGTTGAAACTCTATTGTACTCGAGAAACAATTGCAGTTTAAAATTGTATGTATCTGTTTTTTAACTTTGTGAACATAAGGACACGTTTAAATGTTGATGTATGTACCTTATTTTTTACTTTGTTCTAATATAATTATGCAGAGGATGGAATGAAGTATTGAATGAAAGCTTTTAAGCAGCACATTCGGTTGGAACCACCTCAACATTTGTCTCTTTAACTATTGAAGCCTGATGTCTTATCAACTTTAAAGAGTGACGAAGTGCGAACCGAATCGGTAATGTTGTATGAATATTCCAATGACAAGAGACGATTTGGTTTTGAAAAAACCCGAGGTCGTTACAGCGAGGAAGACTTTGCTGATGTCTTATTTCGAGGCCAGTGGAATTGGTAGATCATCCTGATCTGATTTTACGATCACAAAAGTCTGAACAAAGGCTTTTTTCCCCTTTATCGTGAATAAAAGACAAGTATCCGACACACAAACTCTCCGTTAGATGATGCCTCGTCATTATAATTAAAATCCGTAATAATTATTTAGATTATAGTAGCGCATGGACTGTCAATAAAAAATAGAGATTGATTCCCGTAATGGCCTTCCAATATCTTTCATCCTGATTGTCCTTTAAGTCTTCCATCTTTATTGTCCGTCAAGGTCTTCTATGCTGATTGTCCGTTATGGTCTTCCATCCTGAATGTCCGTCGTGTCTTCCATCCTGATTGTCCGTCAAGGTCTTCTATCCTGATTGGCCGTCATGGTCTTCCATCCTGATAGTCCGTCAAGGTCTTCCTTCCTGATTGTCCGTCAAGGTCTTCCATACTGAATGTCCGTCAATGTCTTCTATCTTGATTGTCCGCCAAGATCTTCCATCCTGATTGTCCGTTATAAATAATCTTCCATTTAGACTCTTCAGTCATGGATATCGGTGCTGTTTGAGTGCATTATTTTTGTTTTCCTCAATTATGCAGTGCTGGGACAGTTATGCCATGTTATACTAACTATGACCCAGGACTACACTCCACCCATTAATGATCAAACTCATAGTTGTCACTGTTAGCCCCGACGTACCTATAGAATAGTGCGCCATTGACAACAAAGAATGAAACTAATTAATCCCAGAATTTAACGTGTATTTTGATTCAGCATTCTTAGACTCAAAGCGTAATTAAAAAGAAAAATATTTCAGTACCTACATACAAAGTATTTAATTGCTAAAAAGTGCTTCAATTTAGGACGGCATACATTTAACAAGTTTTCAACTATGTTACATGATGTCATGTAATCAAAATGTCACTGCGTAATGTTGATTATTTATAACAAAATTATTAAAATTAAGTACATTTCTAAATGTATTTTCTTCAATGGGCCATTTTGCAACGACGTAAAAATGAAGATGATGACAATCAGAAAAACTAACATGAGTAAGAAGGTGAAAGGTGATAATAAAGTCGCGCAACCAATGTGGTTGAAAGCATTTCATAAACGCGTCAAATGGTTTTATTTAGGAAGTCAGAAAGCTTTATTACTTCTTAATCGAAAACTGATCTTGGTAAGTATGATAAGAATCGAATTATGAAACAAAATTTAAGCTTGATTTATCCAATTTGAACTTATAAAGGTTTTGAATCGATTTTGATTATTTATAAATGATAAATAATCAACTTTAACTTTTCTCAATTATTTTTATTTAACAAATAGGTACAAGATGTTAGTAGACTTCATATAAGGCTCTCAAACGAACAGAATGCAAGAACTGCAATTGATAATATTTTTACATTCCTAATTAAGTAGTTTTTGTGCGAAATTATCAATGAAAGTGGTATAACAAACATTCTGTTGTTCAAGGCTTGCTAAATTAATTGAGCCAAAATGAAGCTAGGGCAATGCAATTAAATGCATTTTAATTGTAAATTGTTCATAATGAGTGATCTTGATCTAAACTTTTTGTTTATGGGATTGTGTGAGGTATTCTTGTTTCATGGTGAATTACTTATGAAGAAATGGTATTAAAAGTTTGCGCAAACGACACAATTATTAAAATGTTATTGCATTTTTATGTCAATTGTGTTAATGTGCATCTTGCAGAATAATATCGTATAGATTGTAATTAAAAATTATTAAAATTTACGTCTGGAAATTACTATTATTATAATTAACCCACAAGTGCAATAGGTACACTACATAAAATGTGGAATAACAAGTAAAATATTATGAAATATTCCGAATTTTTAAGATAAAATGATACTAATTATTAATTAACTACGTATTCTACAAAGATAAAAAATAGATGTATGAGTGTTTCAACAACTCTATACACTTATGCAAATTATTTCTACAGGAAATTAAATGCTAATTAAGCAGAATGTAAAACTTGCTAAATCACTAATAACAATTTTAAAAGTTATTGAATTAAACATACATTTTATTTTGCATTGGATTCACATCATGATAATGTCTACAAATTGGAAGGAAAAAAGGAGATTTGATTATATTCTGCAGATTCTGATTATATTCTGATTATATTAAGAGATATATGACGTCACCATTCATGGCCATTGACTCAGAATAGAAAATAAATATTATTTCCAGTAAAATTTGTCAACAAGTGTTATTTCAGAATATTTTATTTTTATCCAAACAAACTTGTTTCATTGATTCATCGTTGGAGTTCAGTGACAGACGTATGTTACTAATAGCTATCGGCTAGTGGCTTTTACTTTCCTGAGATTAAAAATATCATTTGTTTTGTTATGCTAATATTCCTTCAATAGTTATTTAAATATGTTAATTCTTACGAACCATGACGGCATTGACGATCTAAATTGATTATAACATTAATTATACTTGACTCGAACAGCGAAAGTGCATTTATAACAAAACGTTTGTGCATTTTAACCTAGCTGGGTATTTTGTTGTATAACAACAATTATTTTGAGTAATTGGTGTGCTGAATCAGAATTAACTCAGAGGATTGAAGTAATTCTTGGATGCTCATTGAAATCATGTGAACAGTAGGATTTATATTATTATCTGATCGACTACAATCCCAATGACTTTAGTCAAATTGTGCGCAAGAGTCAAGAATCAAGTCTTTTTATTTGCATAGTAATATTCTTCCATACGGTGGCAAATGTGTTCATGAATAAACAATACAACAAATTATAAATGCAATCAGATACAAAACAATTTAGTTGATAAATCAGTATACACTGTGCAATGAAGATACAAGAACAAATACTATTAGCGCCATTCTGAAGCCATTCATTATTGCTCTATAAACCGTTGGAGCAAATTGAGAGAGATAAAATGTTCATAAGTGGGTGTAACTTTGATAGGATGTTCATGATCAGTCTGACTGTATATAATTTATAATTTTGTGTATTTTTTTATATTTTTGTGCATTTTTTTTATTTTTGCTTCGTGCCTTGTTAAATAGGCACCGGTTATTCAACAAACCCGCGCTAAACTATCTTATATCGGATAAGATTGGAGACCAATAACAAGTATGTTTTTCAAGGATGAACGTAGGGTTGTTACTTGGCACATGTTTTAAATAAATTTTTATACGACACCCTGCAGAGAAAAGAATATATCTCATTTTCACCAAAAATCAATTCATTCTTACTAAAGCTGGGTCTATAGACCGTTTATGCGTTTTTGCGTTTTGCGTGTCTTTTTCTTAGGTATAGCCAATCACAAGTCCAGAAACCGCTCACGGCAGACTTGTGATTGGTTTATAAAAAAGAAACGGAAAACGCAAAACGCAAAAACGGTCTGTATGGACCCAGCTTTACTAATGAGCAAAAAAACTAAAAATGTACCAAGTAATAACCCTAAGTTTGTCTTTTATCTAAAACCATGATTAAAAATTCAAATAATTTCGTCCGCCCATTTCGTCTCCTATCGCATCCAAAAAATGTCTGCAACAAGCATCAAAATCATTCGCGCTTGCATCACCTCAGGTTCTGGGCTTCATTTCCCAGTCGAGGTGCCGTTGGTCTGTTACTCAATAAATCATGTTGTCTAAAGAATGTTTTACAGTAAATAATTTAAATTTAACAGAAGCACATCAATTGATCCTTTCCCTTCTAACAATATAATTTCCCCTTGTGGATTTACTGACCAATAGAAAGCATTAGCAAGTATTGGAATGAAACCAATAAAGACTGAACACGATATTTTGTAACTCAATTATCCATACATGTGCTCTAAATAATTGCAGGGCGAAAAGCAGGGCGATTTGGCGTGAGTGGTCACTCGAGGTCTCTAAAGGAAGGGAAAAGTATGATGTGGGATTTGAACCCACGGTCACTTACACAGAAGAAGGCGGCACACTTTTTAACACCTCATTGTCTGTACGTGTTGTCATGGTATCTACACTTTTTCACCTCTTTGTATACATGACTTATTGAAGACTAATTATGTAGACAATTTACGCTCAATCATCAGAGATGAATGCTGAATTACTTCATACATATTGAATAAAAAACAATTTTATTTTAAAGTGAGTAATTTATATTTAATTAAGTTATTGCATTCCGTGTTTGTAAAAAATATGGTAGAACACAATGCAAAAAGAGTATTGGTAAATAATGCAAATGATGAATTTCGTAATGTCATTTGCAATAAGCCTAGTAATAACATGAACATCTATAAATCATTGCAAACTGACTTGGACTATTGAATATTAGAACACTCCAACGCAGTAATTGGTCTAGTCAACTCTTAGGTCGTACCAATTATATTAACCTGTGATTAAAGAGAATTCCGTGCATGTGATTAGTATTTAACATGTATTTATTTTATGTTAATTGGCTATTATATCGATTTGGATGCTATAACTCTGATCCTTAGAAAAATATTATATTGCAAAGGTACCAATTTACCTACAATTGCGAAAGGTTTTGGATATACTAAAGTGATGAGCTAACCATATAGGTTTCTTTTTTTACTGAAAGGTACATATTGAACCATCAAAGAGAAATAGAACCCCCTGGGGGGGGGGGGGGGGGCTGGGATTCGAACCCAGTTCCCTCAGGTTACCTCTGAGCTATTTCACAGGCTCCTGCGTATAACGCCATCCCTAAGTGAGAGTTTCACTCAAGTTGACATCATTGTCAACAAAAGAGAAGTGTTGTTAAGAAATTGAATAATTAAATTAGATCCACTGGTATAATTTATAAGGTGTGATGAAGAGGAATTCATCTTCTAATTTAGAATTGGTGGGTTGTTTTTTTTATTTCGGAAGACTTAGATTGATGTTAAAAAATGTCTGATTGACGTTAGAGAATGAAAATGTGCTGTTTTACTTCTGGAAAAGTTTAAATTCAATTGACATCATAACGATAAGAGATTTGAAGGGTATAGGGAAAGAACGCTATAAGTCACATCCAGATGAAACTGAGATAAACGAAGTTTTATGTTGAAACTTCTATGATCTTCCATACAGATCGATATTTTAATTGCTTTTTTTAAGACTTTGTATAAAAAAACCGAGGGAATATTCTAAAAGCTCATAAAAATATCTGCAAACTAATTTTTCAAAAAATTGACTCATAGCGGTCTTCCCTTGTACAGCCGCCTCGTTATGTTGTGATAAAAATCAGCGATAAAACCAGTCTTGCAAATCACCCCTCTGTGTACAAATATCTTTATTTCAGGCAACTTATACTACGTCTGTGTACGACTGGTATAGTCGCGATAGGGGGGTAGTTTTATCAGGACATATAGAGGTGACTATACCCTTCATTTGCCATGTGTTTTTACTAAACGAAACTGAAATTAGCAATCTACGAGTATGTGAAAAGTCATCTAATGGGAAGGTATTACCAACTGAATTTGAGGATGTTTACGTAAATATGGATTAAATTTGACTAATTCATTCATTATTAGCGTTTCCGATTGGCTGTTCAGCCAATTTAATCGACAATTAAGTTCATCCGCATAAGCTTGGTTGGTAATACCGGCTCATATTGAATGACATTGAAGGAACAAGAAAAAATAATTTTAGTTCCAGTTAGAAAAAAAGTGTCTATAATAATCTATCACGCACTTGCCAAATTATAAGGATCTAAAACAATACGATTCCATTGTATTTGTACCCCAAGGTCATTTCACATCAAAACATGAACAATTTAGCGACTAATTATAATAAGACATGATGTCGATGTATGTCAACTTTTTTCTTAAAGATATTTATAGAAAATTGTATGAAGACAATTTTGGTGAATTGGTACCACAATTATTATAATAATGATTGTTGAATTTGTATCAATTTTGGTATCAAATACTTCCGATTGAGGTAATCTTTATTTAATTTCCTCCTTGCTACATAAATGGACTTTCCTTGACCATTGAGCTCATTATATACGATTTTTAATTCACAATTGCTCTTCAGAGTGTATTGTTTGAACGAATGATTTTGATATTTCAAGTGCACTTTCAAGGAAAATTATGAGTATGGTGAAAACAAAAATGTTGCAAAATTTGTATACTTTCATAATGTTTTAAATATCAATCTATAAATTGTATTTTTATGCAATTTCTATAATAAATAATACCAATAATAAATTATGATTTGCATAACCTTATGCAGGTGATCTAAACTGTGACCCCTCGAGTTGCAGTCAGGTGCACTGCAGAAAAAGGTGCACAAAAACTGGTTGCATCTAAATTTTCAACAGTAAAACAGATAAATTTCTATACGTACTTGCAATCTCCCCTTCACTTAGGCGCATTCAGTTAAAACTGGGCGTGTACCGACTTGTTTTTATTAATATTGGGCCAAATTAGAAATTAAATATCAAACAGTGAGAGATGTATCTGGAATAATTAATTGCACTTTATCTTAGAAATGCCGTAAATGGACACACTTAACCAGAAAATGTAGCTACAATGTATATAATTAGCAAACTCAAACACATAATCTTTAGAATATAATTTATTATATTGCAAACTAAACTAACTACTTGTTATTCCCTATGACTTGCGGCAATATAAATATAAAGTTTTCAATTTTCCAGTTTCCTTGTAAGCATATACGTTTTTTGTTTTGTTGGTATATCTGTTTCTATTACATATTTGTTTCTAGCTGTACAAATCAAGACCCACAATTAATCCAGTTTCCTCGACATAATTGCGTGGCATCTAAGGTGCCATTGTAATTCATCTCCAGATAACATATTGTAGACATCGTTGTGATGCATTAGTGTAAGATATTGGGAATGAAGAATGAAAGCTCTTGCGTTCACTCTCACTTATGTCTTGGTTCTCTACCTCTCCTTGTCTATCCAATAACTTTCTCTAATAAGAGTATCTCCGTCTACCTCCCACTCCTTGACGGCTTGAAGAGCACAGGTGGTGGTAAGAGGAGGTTGTTTTAAAAGTCTAGTGGAGTTTATTAGAAGCTAGTGATTGTTCAGTTTACTCTTTCTTAGACACCTGCAGTGGTGGTATAGTCCCGTCGGTCATACTTGGGATACTCACCGCACATTGTAAGTACCTGCTTAACATATTTCCTATAACAATAAGATATAATATTTATGTTTTAATATTGTGTTACTAAAGCGTGAAATGTCGTTTGTTAGTCATGCAAAATTTATTTTGTAAATAATTTTGTGTTATTATTGTTTGACTAAAGGTAAAACTTCCGTGTTTTTTTAAGGGAACGGAATTATTCCATATTTAATTAATGTGGAAGGTCAGTGATGGCGAATTTTATTTGGTATTGAGGAAATGACCATTTAAATTTTGAAGAAAGTCAATAAACGTACCTAAGGATATTTCTTTTTAATCAGAACAAGTTTGGTGATTTTTTCCAATTAATTTTCTCCAATGTGCTCGTAGTAACGTTCCTTCCCCTTATTAATGCTGGTAAATAACCTGATTTTCAGGAAGTTACACATTCCGAAGACTGGTAGCAACATGAAAATGTTACACACATACTGTTTCCTTTACTGTGATATTGTAGGAAATTGTATCATATAGAAGGCGGGTGAGGTTTATGCTGGTTTACCACAACATGTGATTCCTCTAGTGTCTTGTCGTGCAAAAGTGCAAGTTCTAAAGTGTGCCACTGGGCACTGACTTATTCGAACACATTTCAGCGTCTGATACCTTCGTTACACTTAGACTCACTTGTCTAGTTTACCTTTACGTAATTACTAGCAGATATAGCCAATATCTGGGCGATTACCTACAGAGTGGCGCAATTAAGAAGTAGAATTCTTGGCACACGACTCGATACGTCAACTTTATCAAGAAGGCGGTAGACTTTTAAATGCGGGCAGTGAATTTATTGTTACAGTGAACTCTATGGTAATTTGTTTTACTTAGCTCCCGATGCAGTTACGTATGAATGAACTCTAGTTTTACAATATTACGTAAGTAAATTGAGAGCAATTGTCAATACAACATTAACATCATTATTAATGACGCACTAAACATAACATTATAAATCGTTCGATTTTTCTCAAGGACGTTTGGTGTCTTTGCTGATTGTATTGGGATTCCGGATATCTCAATTATTTAAAAAATATTTTAATACAATTGTCAATTATCAATAGCCACACAATTCAAAATAGTCTTTTGAAGATGAAATATAGAACATTTCTCTTTCTATTATGATTATTCTTATTTGTACTGACGTCTTATTGGCAAGGTAGTTATGTGATAAATACTCCTACACAAGAAAAATTTAATTAAATATACTCAAACTATATTTTTTTATATTTACGACAAATCTAATGCAAATTTGAAATATCAAAAAAATCATGCTTTAACAAAAAATGGTTCTGAGGAAGGAGCCAGCTTGCTAGGTCTCATCTCTCTCCTCTAAACCAAGCGTCTTCTTGTTGCTACAAAAAAGCGGGAAATGCTTGCGATGTATTTGAACATGTTTTGAATCGAAAGGAAGAGATGATTGGTCTTGTTTTGACCGGCACCTCTGCTGCATTGCATGGTCACCATTGGAAAGTGAACTGTCATAGGCCTTGCAATGTTATACACGATTAGAAGGAACTACTTTTTAAAAAAAGTGAAACCTTGCTAGCTGTACTCAATTCGTAGCTATAGATTGTAATGCGATATTTCTAGTCGAATGTTTATGAGCTGATCATTTAAGAAAATACTTTGCAAAGTGTCATCTCTTAGGCGTAATATATAAAAGTGTAGTGTAACATGGTAGACTTTCTTCAGATTTGTTTTATTATTGGTGATTTAGAAATTTCACTTTAGGCCATTGAAAAAAAATCATCGAAAATCACTTTATTAGTCCCAATAGATATAATTTGCAAATTAATATCTGGAGTATTTTTTTTAATTATCCCAATATACTTGGTTACATGCACGGATATAATAAACACTTCCAATAAATTGTTCGTATCTCACAACCTCGAATCGAACCAGGCTCTCATGTGACAATACTCTTCAATCCGTCTTAATTATGAGACTTTTCCCTTTATTAATGAAATCAAGAAGAAATGAATTAATTATAACCATTAAAACGTTTCCTTGTTATTTTTCATTTTTTGTTACATAGAAAAAAATATCACATGCTTTCTATTTGCATGATGATTCGCATGTTATTGTGATTGGACAAATTGATCGGCCATCTTCAAATAGCAAGCGTATGTTCTATGGATTTCATTCATCTATTAAAATTTTGAAAGTCAAATATCAGATATCAAATGGACTACTGTGCTTTGTTTTCTACAAGTTAATACCGGTGGTACAGCATGACACGGTGAAATTTTGGGCAGTAATAAAAAAGTTTCTTATTGATTGAAATACATTTGTCAAACATTTATTTTTAATCACTCGACAATAAAACATCAAACAATAGCAACAATTGAAAAATAACAATGTTTAAAATCTCTTTTGTTAGTATTGAAACGTACCTCTTTTCAACCGAGACTATCTTTTATGCTTATATTATAAATTGATTTACACATAATACCCAGCGGTTGCTCGAGGCGTTCTAAGAATGTTAATAGAGTATGGCCACGCTTCTTAAAGACCATTCATGAATATGATCCTTGAAGGTTGATTTCTGATTACTGCAGTAGAATAACCTAGTTAGTGTTTCAATAATATGTAAAAGTAAAATCGCGTATTTCGGAAATCTAAATGTGTTCATCAATTTATCTCAATCAATTTATTTGTGAACGCATCCATGCAATAGTAGTTTTAGTTCTTGCATACCACTCTCATAGAGTTCGAATGGAGCGAATGGAAGCGAATGGAACATGCACGGTTCTTCAACGGGTTTTTTGAAATTTGTGTTCACACTAACAAATTTTTAAAAATCAGATAGACTAAATAATTCCACATACTAGAGTACATCTCAAACCTCAAAGAAACCTCAAACTGTTATTTATGGTAAAATAATCGTATTAGCCCTTTGAGGTCGTAACATGTGTCATACAGTACTCTAGTGTGTGACATTATTTAGTATATTAAGCTGGGATGGGTCGCTACTATCTGATTTTTTTAAATTCTGCTAGTGTGAAGACAAAATTAAAAAAAATCTTTGTTGAACAGTGCGTTTCCCGTTCGCTTACCCAGGCCTCCTAATATAGTGAATGATCGGTTGAACTCTATGAGAATGGTATGCTAGAACTCAAACTACTATTGCATGGATGCGTTCACATATAGATTGAAAGTGTATTGAACCACGCTGTCAAGAACTCCGCCTTCTCTTACGAAATTCAGGTGGATTCTTTCGTTTGATCGTGTTTCGTTCTCGCTTCTTGGTTTAAAAAGTGGTTATAATCCCAAGTTTTAAATCAACAAAATGTTCCAGTCTGGATGAAAATAGTTGTTAGGTCGAGAAGTCATTAAGTTAAAGCACATCACATTTTTTTTAACGAAATTCTACATAATAGACAGACCGAAACGCCTTAAAAGTTGCTATTTCGTAACTTCGTACCTGTTTTTAGTCAGTAACGCCTATTCCCTGTCATTATCTTCAAAAATACCTACCTATTCTAGTTTTACACTTCCAGTCCTTTTAATAGATTGCATCACGAACATGATGACACTCTAAATTATTCAAAATATCGACACTTTAAGTAAAGATAAAAAAACTTAAAATGGATTTGAATTGTTTTAAAAAGTAAAAGTGCTGCTTGGTTTCTCTAACGATTCAATGATGGATGATGGTATGAAGATAGTGATGAGTATTGCATAGACTTGGTACTTATCATACAACTAATAGTAGATTAAAGTATATCTATGTAATATGCAAAAGCCATGTCATTATCTATTACATATTTACCTATTATTACTGCTTCAAAAAGATCGAATCATTATGTGACTATGAAGAGTTTGATTTAAGTGAAAAACTTATTATTTAACTTCTAAAGAAATTCTTTCTTCGAAAGAGAATGTTTTTTGGGTGTTACGCAATGAGATGACAATGTAACTAAAACCATGATTACAATCTAGGATAACATAACCTGAAATTGGTCTTAATCGAGTGGACTCCACCTTCGCCCTGGGATATGTAGCAGTCTATTTCTTCAATAAAACCTGAATCAACCTTGAAATTGTAATATCAAAGACCTCTTCGTCTACAAAAATGGTTTCGATTAGTGATATTGTGTAAAACTGTACACAAAAAATAATAAGAGTGAACGACCCTATTGTCAAACAAGTTATGACCTAATTCTTGCCGAAGAATGCGTCAGCACCTGTTTCAGTAATTGGAAAGCTACACATGATTCTGACGTTTGAATTCTGCGGACTAGGTTTTATATAAGTAAGTCATTCAATTTATTTTAATACTTACTTTTTTGCTACACATTATCGTAGATGATAATTCAAAAATTCTTTTCATGTCTAAAATTAGTTTCTATATAAAAAAAAACACGCAAAATGTATATTTTTTGTTGAGATTGGGAGATGACGATGAGATTTTGTTTCAATTATAATCTCGAGATCTTGAGCTGCATCTTTGCACATAATTGTTTCCTCAATTAGATTTCTTATACTTAGTAAATATGAAGGTCTTAAGGAAGGTTCAAAGACAATACATAGTTTTCTATGTAAAAACTAGAAACGGGATAAATTATTTAAATTTGAAATATAACATAGTTTGAACATTTAATATTTATGCAATGTTGTATAGCTCGTTACATAAGATATTCTTTATTTACATCAATAGTAAAAAAACATTAACTGAATGTAAAGTTTTAATATTAACTATAGTCAAGGGCGAAATGTGGTTTTTATGTACAAACCTATTGAATATTCAGAGTTGCCTCTTTTCAATGTTCAAGGGAAATTAATTTGCACTTATTTAATCCTTGTTCATTAGCTCTTGAGTGACAGGTCAATAAAATGTTCGCATTTTAATTTATATTAATCTATGTTCGGAGTGCTAATTACAATGAATGCGTTGTGATTTTATACGTCATCCCATAAGCACTAAAAGGAGAGAGGCTCATCAAAACCAACATTGTACAATGCAAAATATTATGTATAATTGACAACTATTAGACTACACATCGTAACATTAACAATATGTGTTGTTAAATATGCGCCAGTAATATTTCTGGTTGTCCCAGGCTGTATGAACAAGCTATAGTTCGTACACCCTGGGTTGTCCTGATCGCTGGTTGTCCCAGGCTGTATGAACAAACTATAGTTCGTACACCCTGGGTTGTCCTGATCGCTGGTTGTCCCAGGCTGTATGAACAAACTATAGTTCGTACACCCTGGGTTGTCCTGATCGCTGGTTGTCCCAGGCTGTATGAACAAACTATAGTTCGTACACCCTGGGTTGTCCTGATCGCTGGTTGTCCCAGGCTGTATGAACAAACTATAGCTCGTACACCCTGGGTTGTCCTGATCGCTGGTTGTCCCAGGCTGTATGAACAAACTATAGTTCGTACACCCTGGGTTGTCCTGATCGCTGGTTGTCCCAGGCTGTATGAACAAACTATAGTTCGTACACCCTGGGTTGTCCTGATCGCTGGTTGTCCCAGGCTGTATGAACAAACTATAGTTCGTACACCCTGGGTTGTCCTGATCGCTGGTTGTCCCAGGCTGTATGAACAAACTATAGTTCGAACAGTATTGGAAATATGTCTCGATCATCCCTACGCTTATACCATCCCGCCATACAACGGAGCGCTGGTATACCACTTTACGATCTCCGTTGTATGGCGGGATGGTATAAGCGTAGGGATGATCGAGACACATTTCAAATACTGTACACCCTGGGTTGTCCCAACGAGTATACATACTTTCTTCCGTGAAGGTATTTATTTTACACCCGACTGTATTCTATGGGCATGACCCCCACCACCCCCAGAGTGTCAATTTTAGAAAATATTGAATATTTGAACAAAATACACTTCAAAACGTCTCAAAATTGATTTTAAAGTGTCAAAATGGAAAAAATGAAGAAAACGCCCTGCGGAGCAAGGGGGGGGGGCGTGCCCCCACACTCCCCTTAACACGTAGAATATTATTTTCCTTGCCTTGCCCCCTCCCCCCCTGACAGAAATCCTGCCGGCGTCCAAGCTCTCGACCATGATGCTCTTGACTGAAGGAGACCACGAACACATTAGAAGGATTAGAACCCGGGACCTCGGGTTGCAAGATACGAGCATTACCGCCTGTGCCAACTTCATTAGTCTTGTTATATTGCGAAAAGCGAGAAGTATTTTTTTAACTAAATATTAACAAAAGTTGACAACATTGAGTTTAAATTACAATCCTTCGAAAGCCAATACACTTTTTGGTCAAGTTTAGAATTTGGATCGATTTAGTTTTACCGGTTTGACAGATAAATTATCACGGCAACAGGAAATTTATCAAACCGGTCCCAAAAAATTAGTAAAGGAAGTTGAAACACATGCACCCGAAGACAGGAAAAACTACTCTTGAGCTTGGTATTGAGCTCTGAGGGTTCAATATCTTAAATATTGTCAACACTGATGTTTGAACATACATACTTATACCAATGAATGTATCATTGTACTTACATTGTTCAATCGCGTCATATCCATGAGTGTCTGGTTTTCATCAAAATCATTGCCATTACTGTAGAAACTGAATTTAATTATGATTCATCCTAAGCACAATTACTATAACATCAATGCTAGTATTTTTTATCTTCATGACATATAAATATTTTATGAATTGTATAATTCTATACAAATTTAATTGAAATTGAAAATCTCCTGAATCATCATTCATGGAGCTTTTCGTAATTTTAAAATGGTTAGGTTTTTATAACTCATGTTGATTGGTTAGAGAAATATCCCAAATTGTATTCCTCCTTGATACACTAATAAAATACTTTGAGGGATTACTTATTGCCCACATGACATTTACCCTATCTGACCTGACTCTTTTGTAAATAGTATAGATTATTTCAAGATATGATTTGTAGGACATAAAAATAGGCACTAACTTAGAAAGCAAGATGGCGTAGGAGATCGAGTTATGATATAAAAGAAGAATAGTTTCTGAAGTTGGCAAGCGATTACGTAATTGGCTAGTAGATCTGACGTCAAATATGATCTTCGGACATCCGACCTAATCGAATGTATTGGAGACGTCAAAGCCTGCGTAACTGGCCAGAAGCAATTAATTAAAAACTTATAAAAAATATGATTTTTTAATGCAGGTCACAAAGTTTTAAAATTAAATTTCACGCACAAAAAATTAGTAAATCAATAAACAACGACCTTATTCAGGGCCAACATCACAAACATTACACAGCACATAGAGCAAAAAGCATCAAATCTTATAACCAAGGCTACGAGACGTTATCACCTCAAAACAATAGAGGCGAAATTAAAAAGGTTTTTTCCGAAAATTTTTATCGAAATTTTGACCTATATTAAAAAGCTTTTATATTTGCATAGGTATTTAAACATTTTCCGGTAACAATATCCTATTATTAAATTATGTATATTGCTCTGGAAAAGTGCGAAATTGCTCGGTTAGAGCATTTTAGAACTTTCCTGACACTTTTCCTGACTCTTGGAAAAATCCTGGTGCCTACATTACCTGTATGAGATTAATGAATTTGGGTCAGCGACTGCGAAATATATCAATTAGCATAATTACACTGTCATTTATTTGCAATGTCATGTAAATGACCTTGCTCTGAAAATACAGGAAATATAAAAATTTTGCCTAAACACATGTGTTTGTAACAACGCGTGAATCACACTAAAACACCGCTAGAAGAGGGTTACACTAACATCAAAAACGTCTTCGTCTGGAAGTTAGCTATACAATTCGTCGTTCACAGAGCAACTAATCAAAACCAATGTTTTTGCGATAAATTTGTAAACTCGTCTAACATAGTTCGGTAGCTGCGTAGCCATGACCTATGCCAACATCTTGATTGTTGCTTAAGTGTAGGTATATTGAAGTGGGTCGAATGACCAATCAAAAGTGATTGCTTAGACGAGTTTTCTTTTTTCAAGCTCGTAACTTGTTTCTGAAAACGAAATCGATTCTGGGAAGATCTCGTTTTTAAATTGTAATTAATGCATTGATCGTGTTAGTTTAAACTGCAATTAGATTTTTTTGAAGAAACAGAAATAGTGTACATAAAAGCTCCCGCCTTCGAATGTTTATGATAGTTAAAAATAGTAAACGGTTAGTGATCTCTAAAAATCCGTCATTGTCGACTGGAGTTTATTTTCTAGATATAAACTGTATAAGAAACTAATCATAGCAAATCTCAACCATCCACACACATTTTGTAGGATGATTGGAATAAATGGTCTGGGACAATTGTGTATAGACTCAAAACTGCGACCCCAAAAATACACCCAGAAATATAACATATCTATTAAATTCTGTATTTAATGATATTAAATGTGCATCTACGATGATGCATTCCTTCTGCACAGAAGCCAAAAACATCAACTCTAAAATATTTCGCCAAAAAGAAAACAAGTTTCGAGAGAAATCCAAATAACCAGCGGAATGGAAAGGATGTTTAATTAATGAACTTTTAGCATTTATTTCACAGCTCTCCAATATAATTATTATTAAATTAAAAATAATCATGTGATTGATCGCATTTTAAGTGCAAAAGCACTATCGCAAAATTATTCGTTTCTGTTAAAAATTAAATATGCATTTCAAACTGTTCTATAATCGTGATTGAAATAGTTAATATTTTAATGTATTCATGTTACTATCTTAATATATCTCTTAATATCTCATATCATCGTAATATTTTAACGTTTGTGTTTAAAGCTAGAATAGTAGTTTCAAAACCAAAATAATATAAAATGCTACTGTATTTTTTTAAGCCTGTGAGTTTAATTTCCTAACAGTTAGATACAAGTTGTTACTTTAATTGTTGAAAGCATTTTATAAGAATATCACGATAGGTTAAGTAGTTTGACCTGAAGAGTGTAGAGTTTGTACAAACAAAAAAAACACAATCAATAATCGATTGAAAAAAAATCACCTCAATCGATTAATCAATCATACATCTTATTATTTATTAACATACTCTGATTGAAATATCTGTTTTCGAAACAGCGTCCTTGTACGGGGCGAATCAAACTAACAAGTAATATGTCTTTGTTTCAGATACCGACGAAGAGATGAAGTCTTGTGTTATCCTAGCCGTGGTCGGCTTCCTTCCTCTAGTCTTATTACACCCCATAGAGAACAATGAAGCAGCACTGCAGCCAAGATTGGTGAGATATTACTTTATTAGTTAATTGTTGACCCTGTTCAACAACAGGGTTCAACAGGGAACAGGGTTTGGACCCTGTTCAAAGTCATGAGCAGGGTCGAAGTTTAAAAAAAAATCTTTTGATAAAGTATATATAGTCATTCACCTAAAAATTTAACAGAAGCGGATAATCCAGGACCTCGAAATTTGCTAAATAATCATTTGACAACATTCTTTCTTTGACGTTACATGAGCACGTGGCCAACACGTGGTTCTGTGATGCACTCTGAGCTCAATACTATAGATATCAGTGGAGGTACGCCAATAACATAAAACCAACGACATTTCCTGACTTACCTAACGACTTAATTTTTTTCTTCATATTATTGCATAAACACAACAGCATTATGAAGTGTTAGAAATATGATGGCCATCCTCCAGTATAATTTACCGCTTGTCTGATGATGTTGATTTTCTGGCCTCCACTTTCAGCACTTTTAAGTTCAAACTATCACGGAAAGTTTAACGACTTTGTCTTGTTGGTTGTTAGAGTGTAGGCAGGTCGAAGAATCATACATAATATCAATGACATCATAATATACCTAAGACTGACGGACAATGGTTCCTTTAGAGATGGACCCTTCAACATGTAATCATTAATGGCATCTCCATCATTCATCAATCAAATGCGATTATTGAAAATCTATTAATTTGTGATTTGTCTTTGGGATAGCGACCGACATGTAATGTCAGTTATTGGGCATTGTCGATTTGTTCCGTCATTGTCTGATTATGTACACACGTCTTTCTTGAGCATTTCAATTCTTTTCATTACAGTCACTTTCATCATCAATAGGTTAACGCGTTTCAATTAATTCTAAATTAATGAACACTCATCAAATGATAAAACGGTATTTGAAAGAAATTGATTGTCTGAAAAAAAATTGATAGCATCATCCAATAATAATGAGTCTATGCTAATTCGTCATCTAAGGGGCCATATTATCATTAGTTTAATCTTCAGTTTAGTTAAGCTCCACTTCGGGAAATGTGGTGTATTACCTTTATATATTGCGACATAGCTTATAAAACTGCATCCATGTAGCATGCGATTAGCTTAAACTGAAGAAATAAGCCCCGGAATAAAATTGCAGTATAAAATGGTAATACATCGAGTTTTCTGAAGTGGAGTTTAAACTTAAACTAATGGTAATACCGACCTAAACTCTTGTAGGTGAGCTCTGATTTCATTGATAATAATAAGGATTGATTGTCATGGAACCTGACAAGCAGCCAATCCGTTTCGTTCAAATACCGTGTTATGATTTGTTGAGTGTACGTACACTCCCCCAAATAATAAACGGTACTCGAAAGAAAATGAATTGACTGATTAAGGTTTGATGGCATCATCCCATGAAGTCAGTGCTAACGCATTATCTAACTCTTTTAGGTGAGCTCTGATTTCGTTGATAATAACAAGGATTGATTGTCAAGGAACCGGCCCAGCAGCCAATACGTTTTGTACCAAGTACCGTTTATTATTTGGGGGAGTGTACATACTACAAGCTTTAAAATCATACCACACATATCTCAATATTTATAGGGAGATGAGCAAATTATTTGAGATACCTAACAGAGGTTTGGAGGAGTCGATCAATATGTGTGTTTTCGTTGTTTCAATATTTTAATCCGACTATGAATATATTTTGACACATTAAGACATTGAAATAAATGTTGGAAACATCGTTGTGAAAATCACGTTGGTAAAATGTGTGTATTAAGTCTATTAAGTCGATTAAGTCCGCAGCCTTGAGAGGTGTGGATGTGCCAGTACCCGGGCACCGCGTATCTAGTGGAGCGGTCGCTCCACGCCAGCCAAGTCGTACGGCGCGCGCACACTCTCATATAAAGGCTGGAGCAAACCCACTTTTACTGTAAGCATCAAAGTGGCATTTTCGGCCTACTGGATCTTCAATTGAGAAATCTCACATTGTTGCGAAATATCTTAATTTCGAGCTATGGCCCACCCTACAACATATACCAAATTTGGGAACAATAGTTTACGCCCTTTGCGCGCTAGAGGGCCGTGAAAACAGTGTTTTAGGGCGGTTTTCATAATAATAATCTTAGTAGTAGTAGTAGGCTGGAGCTAAAATCCGGTAAACAGGCCACAGCCTAAACGGCTGAACCGATTGATCTCACATTTTTACCACGTGTGCACTTTTGGCGTCTGATTTAACCTTGTCCCCATGAATTTTTTGTGCCGCCATTTTGAAACCGGAAGTGACGTCATATCTCGTCAACGGTTGGACCGATCGGAACGAAATTTGCGCCAATCGTTTCAGACGGTCATCTATATGGATTATCAATATCAAAAGACTGAACATTATTTTAAATAAACCGGAAATGACGTCATGAAATTTGAAATACATCGATTTGCATTTCAGCAACAACTGTTGATCCGATTGTCTTGATATTTATGTAACGTTTGTACTTTTGATATTTCATTTGACTTGTTATAAAACCAACCGGAAGCCGCCATTTTGAAACCGGAAGTGACATCATGTCTCAAAAACGGCTAAACAGATTAGAACAAAACCAGCGCTAAACGATTTAGACGGTCAACTTTATGTAATCAGTAATATTTGATGATTCAAATATCGAAACCGGAAATGACGTCACACATTTTATGACCTATACCGGAAATGACGTCATAAATATGCTAAATGACGCTAAATTCACCACTTTATACTTTAAAACAGATATAAGTAAACGTACTTTGTAAATAATTATAAATTCAAGGTTGCAGTGTTCTCGGCGGCCATTTTTAAAACCGGAAGTGACGTCATATATCGTAAACGGTTGTACCGATTGCAACCTAAGTTTGGAAATGTGTTGGACTAATAATTATGAATTCAAGACGACATTATTTTCGGCCGCCATTGTTAAAACCGGAAGTGACGTCAAATATCGAAAATGGCTGTACCGATTGCAATCAAATTTTGGAAATGTGTTGTACTAATAATTATGAATTCAAGACGACATTATTTTCGGCCGCCATTGTTAAAACCGGAAGTGACGTCATATATCGAAAATGGCTGTACCGATTGCAACCAAATTTTGGAAATGTGTTGTACTAATAATTATGAATTCAAGACGACATTATTTTCGGCCGCCATTGTTAAAACCGGAAGTGACGTCATATATCAAAAACGGCTGTACCGATTGCAACCAAATTTTGGAAATGTGTAGGAGTAATAATTATGAATTCAAGACGACATTATTTTCGGCCGCCATTGCTAAAACCGGAAGTGACGTCATATATCGAAAACGGCTGGACCGATTGTAACGAAACTTAAAGCTATTCTTCTTGGATAATTATTTTAATCTTATATACCAAACGCAACTTTTCTAAGTATCCAAATCGGCATAGGCGTATTTTTTTAAAGAAATAAGTTCTTGCACGGACACAAGCTGTGCTACAAGCTGTATGAATAAACTAACAAAAGAAGTGATATCCCAGAAAAAAACACTCCGTGTAAAAAAGGCAGCCAAGTCTCTTTACTTTAAAAAAATTCAACACCGAAAAGGAGTGATATCAAAAAAGGAGCCAAGTCAATGACATTTCCAAATATTTAATCGTATCTTTGAAATAAAAGTATAAACACCGAGAAATACTTTACAAAAGGACTTGGCGCATCGTTTTTTTAAAGACATTTTTCTATTCATAAGCATGTGCCATTTATATACAACCGTCATTTTGAATGTTTAGAATAATAGGGAAACATCTTTCAATTAGGTACATATTATACATACCTTCTGTAAAATATTTTCTATATGAATATATACGCTATGAAACTTGTTGTCTATGCTTTCTATAAATATACACAATAGTTATCTTCGTAATATTGTTTCGTGGTGAATATAATTAAGTCTCATCATGCGTTATACCTTCACATCATGTAACAATTTCTATTAATACACATTTTATAAAAATACATTTCACAAAGAAGACAGTCATATTGAATTTCTATTAAAAAATTTAACTTTATACACTTGACACTTCAAAAATATATAATTGTGTTCCATTAGTTAGTAATTATTTGACAACGTTTCATGATTTCCTTCAGTCAAGATCAAATTATGAAAAGATACCAGTCTAATATCGCCATATTAACAGTACTGCAAGAATATGTATGAGCCCACTTCCAATTGATATGAAGGGATGTGTGTTGTGAAAAATATCCGACCGAACCGGGGCACGAACTTGGGACCTCTCACTTGCCGGGCGAGAGCTCTACCAACTGAGCTACCCGATCGGACGGGCGGACATTAGACACAACACACTGATGAGGATCCTGACTCCTGACTCCATGGAAGTTTTCCAAAGAAACCTACATTCTCACCACTTCCAATTGTTATGTAATTCTTTCACCCTTATATTACTTATATATTACAGCATAAAATCATGCTTCTATCGCCATTGACAAAACTATAAAATAGTCATTACTAAAAGTAGCTTGATTCATAGATTCTGGCTCTAATAGAAAGAGGAAAATGTACCTACTTGTAAATTTCTTTCCACTTTTAGGATAGAATGATGTCTTTAAAAAAACGATGCGCCAAGTCCTTTTGTAAAGTATTTCTCGGTGTTTATACTTTTATTTCAAAGATACGATTAAATATTTGGAAATGTCATTGACTTGGCTCCTTTTTTGATATCACTCCTTTTCGGTGTTGAATTTTTTTAAAGTAAAGAGACTTGGCTGCCTTTTTTACACGGAGTGTTTTTTTCTGGTATTCCATACATGTTATCATGCACACCTCAACTAAAACACATAGATAATAATTGTTCAACAAGGTTACAACTGACTGAGTACGAGGAACATGTGCCTACTTTCAACATAAAAATGAAACCGCTAATTAAATATTATCTTCAAATATGTTTCATAAATATCACAAACTGCTAATTTAAACTCTAATATAGAAATCCTATAAATATTTCAACGAACGGAAAAATGTTGGTGCAGAGACGGGTTAGACCATCTCTGCAATAATTTGGCTGTCATAGCTGGGTGAGCCTCAAAGCGAAAGAGATTCATAATTTTTTGAAATAACTATTATTAGATTTTGGCTAGACATATGATTTTAACTTAGGACGCGCTTGCCAAAATACTTTTTGTGACAGTTTTCTCATATATTACTTTATTTTAGAGTCACAGAAATTTAAAAACGAATAACACATGGACTTATAATTTTGAGAATATATATTTTTTGTTCAATGAGTTTCATTGTTCCGAATTTATCGATGTTTTTCAAACTTGATTGCAATGAGAAAGTCTTTCACACCAATTTAAAATTAAAACTTTTATAACACAATCGCCTATGAGATCATGATAGCAAATTATTTACGGTACGTTGAGAACGGCGCCTTGAGTCAGCAATTGCCGCTCACCTTTGCATGCTTCTTGCTTCCATTGGTAGGCATATCATTAGAATGTCTGCTGTAGACGCTAGACGTATGTAAACGAGATAAGTATTGGTTTTGTCGGTGAAACCATCTCCGGTCCTACAGATGGAATTTGATGAACTAACAGTAATAATCCCATTGCGTAATGTTACACAACTGGCCTGGAAACATACATACACATTTGATCGTGATTCTTTTTACACTCCACGATTATATTGATTATTGAGGGTAAAGGCGGATGATTTGGTAATAGCCGATAATGTGTCAATACACGCTATACATTCAGAATAAAAAATATTTTATTATTATTTTATTGTTTTATTGAATTTTGATATCAAATTATATTTGGATTCAGTAAATTTTGTTTATGATATCACCATCACAAATTGAAACTAAAATTTAATTGGCTTACACGAAATATTTCTTTAGGTAAAAGATACACATTTGAATCTCGATATTCATCTAATAAATCTACATCGTGGTCTATTGCAGTACAGTAAGCTTTTGCTCTCCGTCGTACGTTCTTTAGGGGATGCGAGAAACAAGAATAGCACAGAGTTTTCTTATATTGATGTGCTATACACTGTATAATAATATGGAACAAGAACCCTCAGATTTTGACATTTGACATTTAACTAGACAATACGCTAAGCGTGTTTTTAAAATGTATTCTCTGACTGCAATTAGTTTGGATACTCCAAAAATCTTCTGAATCTAACTTATTTCGAAAAACAAATGACTTGTATCGTCAGAAGAGCCGGGTTGAAAGCTCAATGACTCACTGATAGTGAGTCATGGCCAGTTAAAAATGCACGTTTAATATTATATAACATTTCGAACTAACTTTCCGTATAATAAACAATAATGCGACTATTTACATAATGTTATGATTTAACTCACTCTTATTTTCAAACAATGACAAATGTATTTGCACACACTAATTGAACATGTAGAATTTTTGATTAAAGGTAATAATATTGTAATACCTAGTCTTCTGACCACTTTCACCCAACAAACTTTCTTTGCAGTCGGTTGCCCGACTTATTTTACAGTTGATGATGCAAATGTGAAAGTTAATATTAAGAAAAAAGCAAAAAATGACTCCACATTACTATTAAATGATTTTGGACAATTACTATTAATCTATTAGTGATGAATTTATGTAAATAATCTGTATATTTCAGAGTCATTGCCATGAGTAGTAATAAAATAGCTAAATTTATGAAATAATATAAGGTGAAAGGTATTATCGATGAAAACAAGTGATGTCAGAATCTGATTCAATGGGCGTGTGAAGACATTCATTTAGCAACAGTTTTAGGGTTTTTATTTTCTAGTTAGGAGCGGTTCTGGTTACACCTTTGTGCAGTTTCCTATTTTAAGATGGAAGTGCCAAAATTGATAGGGCGCCTCCACCCTCATGAAAAAAGTAATACTTAAAGCAGGCGATAAATAAAGAAAGAAAGAAAGAAAGAAAGAAAGAAAGAAAGAAAGAAAGAAAGAAAGAAAGAAAGAAAGAAAGAAAGAAAGAAAGAAAGAAAGAAAGAAAGAAAGAAAGAAAGAAAGAAAGGAAGGTAGGAAGGAAGGAATGAAGGAAGGAAGATAGAAAGAAAGAAATTTTATACATTTAAGTTAATTTCTTAAAAATAAGTAATAATAAAGTGTTTGACAATTTCAATAACCTGGACTTCTTTCATTTGACTTTACTCTCAAAATGTAGTTGCATTATTTTTTATTTTTTATTTTTAATCATAGAAATATTTTTTTATATATTTCGATATTTTAATGACAATCTTCTTCGGTCTGATACATTTAACCATGAAAGTTTTTTTTATGGCTTGTATCCATATACAAAAGTGTAAACTCGTCAATCACAATCAAAATTATTTTACCATTTACGAATCTGAACTAAATTGAAAAAAATAAAAAATAACTTGTTGTTTAATTTTCTTCTTATTAGACGATATTTATTTATTAATTAAACTTTACTCTCAAATTAATTGGACCAAATAAGATTTTTTGTAAAATTATCGAAATATTTCAAAAAATATTTAAAACAAGTATATTTTGGGAACCTAAGTTTGATGAACAGAAGTTCATAATAGATCATAATACGAAGATACTGTACTGAAAAACTACTCTCATTATAGTTTGCATCTGACGACGGGGGTAGAAGGATCCCCTAAATATTGTGCCTAGGTTTTATTTGTTTGACGTAGTATGGGTGTAGTTCCTAAGTAGAGAGTAGTTTTTATTAAAAGGTATAATCTCATAAGAAGAACAGAGTGGGCTATGTTGTGATTCGTAAATGTTGAAATTGTCTTCGTTACCCTGGTTAACTGCACTGATGGGCATACAGGTTTCTATTTTATCCTAACTACTTATCTTGTATTACTCCATCGGGATAAGATCGACATTACATAATATTGCAGCCACCAATTATTGCTTACCGCTCTACTCTTATTATACTAATGAATGAGTTTAGGTTTTGTAACCACCTTCAAATGTAACGTAGCAGTCTACTTTGCATTAATTGCTGTTGCCAAAATATTTTTACTGACGTAGCAAAGCGAGTAAAACCTGTGGTAAAACACACTCACAGCACCTTCATGAATACCTAAGTAAACAATACGATGTTTTATTCTATAATTGCCAAGGTCCTTTAAAAAGGTGAGAATTAAAATGTTTAAGCAATAATTAAGAACGGCAAGGTTAAGGAAGTGGCACGATTCTAAACAATATGATGATATAATATTGTAATGAAACTGAAGTTTATGATTTCCTCTAAAAATTACATTTATTATACTAATAATAATACAAGGCGATGATGGAAAACACAAAATGAATACACAAACACGATCTTTCATGAATTCAATTATTATTAATCACTAATGTATTTATATACGATTGGATTAATGACGCACTGCAATACAGCCGAGGTCATATACGTATTATCGTCACAGTCTACCATTGAGGAGTCCACTTTCGAGACTATGTCCAGATTGTGGTTTGCCATGATTTCCACATTTAAGTAACTTCTATATTTGTCTGATAATAAAAATCATCGAAGCTTTTGGTATCCATTGTATCCGTTTTTTGATCAGTGGATTGAAACTCGGTTAAATGTGAGTGGTCTGAACGGGTTCTTTTTTGTGATTATAGAATCAATAATTTCTGTAACGTTTATCAAAGAATATGTATTGCATATTAAGCATATTTATTATTATTTTACATACGATTCTCTAGCATTGTCTGTGATTTTCAAACGCTGTTTAGTTTTCGTGCACTAAGAAAAGGTACAGTAATTATAGTTAACTGTGCTACAGTACATTGTAACATGCATACACACTCAGATATTACATACATCGTTAATTGTAGTGCAGTTGTATTTGCAGCTAATTGTAGAAAAACAATGTATTATTTTGGGACTTGCTCGATCGAATAGTTTCGTGCTGTCGTCACGGAAGAGTGACTTGAAAGAATGACATTCTCTCTTCACTTGGTTTCTAACACCTCTCCGTCCGATGTAGTTGACAAAGAAACGTTCTTGATGTGGTCCACGCCTCTTTGTATCTACTTGATGTGCATCAATGCTTTTATCCTTTCAATCTCATTTACCATTGAGTGAGTAATCGCGACACTTTTCAATCACAGAGTGAGACATATTTTCTCCTATGTAAGTTGTATAGGCGATTGCAATTTCTAGTAACACATTGCAATGCGGAAGCACGTCTCTATACCGGAATTTCCCTCCTGAGAAAGAAGAAAAAAATGTCGTGAAGTGATTCGTAAATAAGGATTTCATTATAGAATCCAGCAAATGCTGAGTTTGTTTCAATATAGTAACTGTAAGGACTATGTTAGTGGGAGCTAACTTACAAACTTGAAAAAAAAATGTACAATCTTTATTTTTTTTTACAAATTCCTACTGATTAATGATTACTGATTAGAAGACGACGCACATAACAAAACCATGACAAAAGCACTCTCAGTTTACGAGAATCTAAATAATGAACATACTATTGAAGTTTCAATTTGATTATTTTGACATTAATTATTCAATTACAATCGTATGAATATTATACAAATTATATACTTTATAAACTAAAACGTATAATGAATGAAGAAAAAACACAATATTGCTCTATTATTATTCAATCAGGCTTTCCTTCCCCAGCTTCCAAAATATGTTGAAGAGTGCTCGCTAAAATTTGAAGGACTACATAACTTCGAAATTTTTATCGTTTTCCATTATTTTCTCTCGCCTACTTAAAATAATGAAATTCGTGATCTTTTGAAAGTTGGAACGTTCTTTTACTACTAATTTTTTTCTTCTAGTTGTCTGTCAACAATGTGTTTGTTTTGTTACAGGACTCGTTTGAATCTTTGAAAATCAGCGATCTGCCAAGTTCTGACGTTTCAACGACGAGAGACAAAAGGACGATTGGTCCTCTGAGACAAATTTTCCCAAATCTGTCACAGGTATGCCGAGATGATAGATGCATGTCTTGTCTTCTTGAGAGCAGAACATTTATTCGAAGAAGATGATCCCATTGGCAAAACTTGCTAAAACTGACTCATTTGTTAAAACAGGGAGCAAATTCAATAGGCAAAGTTCGGTTGTTTTTTAGTACTGACTCCTTTCTTCCCGGAATACAGAAAAGTAATTTAAAAATGTACTACGATCAGTCGTATGCATTTTACTTCTAACTTTAACAATAATATTATGCAATATGTGAGGGTGAACATATGTTTAACAAAATGTTTGTTTCCAATTCATAATGCACTGTATTTGTATTATGAATATCTTCAAGTTGAAGTTCAAGCATCTTTATTCCGTCAACAATGTTACATTGCTAAGCTACATTGCTGAGTGTTTAAATTAATTGTACTCTAAAGCAGCGGTCGCCAACCTTTTGGACCTCGCGGACCACTTATATGACAATTTGATATCTCGCAGACCACTTAGGCGCGTAAAATACGTATGACAGGAAATACGATTGGTGAGGGAGACAATGGGGGCCTGGGGGGAGGGCTCCCCAGCCTCAAGCGGGTCCGGGGCGCTTAGCCCCGGAAATTTTTCGTTTTCAGGAAGTCATTTGGCGCGTTTCTACGCTATTTCAGCCAACTTTTTTTTCCAGAAAAAGCGGTAAAATGACTCTTATAGGTTTGGCATTAAAGGCATTATTATACGTATTGAAACATATCCAAATTAAGTACATTTGTATTGAATTGCCATTTTTATAAATTAAATAAATTGCATGGAGACTTAAAAGTTAACTTCCAAATTTCTCTGCGGACCACCAAAATTTTCTCGCGGACCACCAGTGGTCCGCGGACCACCGGTTGGCGACCGCTGCTCTAAAGGACAATATCTAATACTTCATTTAAAACATCATGGTTCAACAGTAATGACAAGCCATATTACGTAACAAAAAACGAAGTACCTCATTACTACTAATATGTTCTTTGCCACTTGAAACTTATGGGTACAGCGACTTAGTGTACAAGTAAGATTTAACACTAGAATACATCTGGAGATAAAACCTTCACACGTATCAGTCACAGCAATCATACTTCACTTCGATTCACTCACACATCTCACTAATTCGAATCAATTTGTAATTTGCATTCATGTCTTCACTATATACAAGATCCCGATCAACATAGTAACTTACTTCGTGTATAGTCACTTCAAATGATTGATCATCATAGATAATTTGTTTTACTTTCAAAACTATGTTTCCTTTGTGTGAATTTCAATGAGAAAATTGGTAGTTTTTTATTCGGAATCAAACTCGAAATGTTTATTAGTGATATTATATATTCAACTCACTTATCTTCCAGGAACTCTATGCAAGATGTGTACATCCAGTTAAAGAATTGTTACTTTTGTCATGTCTAGGTACTATCATATTCTGATCATATCATTTAAATATGCTGATTTGTATTACGATGTAGAGATTAAAAATATTACTTACTTATAAGTTTTAGTTTACACAGTTTGCAATATTTTATTTTTATATTATTTTTGTAGTATAACTTTATAGTTCTTACAAAATAGTCGTTCATTAAAATGATACAGGTAAGTTTCTTTTATTTTCCAACGAATATGAAAGGTTATGGCACTGTAAGAACCTAGGAATTGCTCCAAAGATTAGAACTGGTATTAACACAGTTGAGTCGTTTCAGTGTTACTCCTGTTTGTAATTTGGGTAATTAATTGTCAGTGAGAGTAGAATGTTATCCTATGTTTATGATTCGAACCGAGTGTTTTCCACAACTGAGAAATTGAGATGACATCCGGAAGGAAGAATACACGTTAATTGCTCGGAATGATTGAGAGAGTAAAGGGCTCACATAGTTCGTTTTTGCGTTATGCGTTTTCTATCTATTAACCAATCACAAGTCTGCCGTGAGCGGTTTATGGACTTGTGACTGGTTATAAGAAAAATAATGCAAAACGCAAACCCGCTCTATGTCCAATCCTAACCTTTCTATGATTTTACTGAAATGATCGAAAATAAAAAAGGACTTCATTCCATTGTAATTCGATTCATAATAATATTATTAATATTTGATCCATGAATCGTCCATACAATTTTCCCAAAACTCAAACTCTACTAAGGTGTCACTCTTCTACTTTACTTTTAGGTGAAATATTCTTCCGAACTTTATTTCTAAATCACTCAACATACACTTGTGTTCAGTCAATTATATTGCGTTTCTAATTACAGGACCTTAAGGAATCTTACATCTTAAATGCCATCACTCCTCATTACTAACATATCTTAAGTCAATGATAAAACCATTTCTTCTAGCTAGTCGATAGCAAAATACAGATGATTACTCGGGTACTATTCCGAGTGATCGGTCGACTGGTATTGAGAGGAGGTCTTGGAGGTGGTGGAGGCAACTCTGCAGCATCAAGTAACTCCTCAGGAAGTGGTAACACCCAATCCCGACGAATCAGTATCACACTACCGACATATCCACCGGGTGAAGATGATGAAGATGAAGAAGAGGATGAAGATGCAAATGCACAGAAGACTGACACAGAAACGACTACGGTAAAAACATCATATTGAGAATACAATGAACTTTGATATGGATGTTGATGATTACTATTGATTTTCATAAACTTTATGTTCGTTTTTTAAATACATAAATTGCAAAATAAATTTCGAAATTTTACGCACACAAAATCTATTTTTTCTGCATATTTCTAAATGAGATATTGTAATTTATTCAATTATCGACAATAATTTAAGATCAACAAAGCAATCATGTGAAAACGGAATGTAGTTATAAATTTATACAAATTCAATTACATCTTCATTGGGCCTCTTTAGCCCAAACCAAGTATGACGATTTAGTAAAAGTAATGTTTAAAATCTCCCAGTATATAATCTAAATCTCAACCTAAAATCAGGATTTTATATTTTTTGTTTATTTTGAGAGAATAGGTCAAAACTTAATTCGTTTGAGGAACTAGTCTTAATTTTATCGGTGGTAACGATTTCAATTTTAATTAAATCAACGATTATAAATGAATTCGTAGATATATGGAATTTACTATTTATAGGCGTCCTTTAATAGAAAACATTTTACGACATAGAAACGTTACTGTAAAAATTCTCTATGATAGTAACTGCTAAAAAATTAATCAAAACATCATTTAAAGCAGTATTAAACTCACACAAATGAATAGCGTATCTAAATTTAATATATATTTTTAATTTTTTTATCTCAATATTCAAATAATTGTTTGAAATTGAAAATGGTATCATCAACTTACATGTCATAGTAAAGCTATATTTAATATGTTCTCTGACATTTGACTAATCTGTTCAATCTCTTTCTCACCTATGTACATAAGTGTTTTTTACAGTCAAAGAAATTATTCAATAAATCCCGAATCGACTCTCTAGGTTTACGAGGCAATAAAAATAAAATGTTGTCAAATAGCAATTAAATATCATAAAGATTTAAATTGTGAAGGTATTAAAAATATGTTTAAATTTGTTTCCGCCTTGGCCTGCATAAAACCTGAAAATATACTATTTTTTATTTAAATCCGTTTATGCAACTGAACCGTTGAGTAAATTATCGATGTATGTATTTAACAGTCATCAGTTCTTAACAACAGAAAACGACAATTACTAAACAATTATATTTCATGATCTTAGATCATTTTTAATAGTGGAGATCATTTTTGTTTAACGGGTAAGTCAAATGTCGTAGAAATATTAAAAATAGGAAATTGTTTTTCTTCTACAAACTGGTCAGTAAGGAAACACACTCATTGAAGCAAGACAAACTTCAAGTGCTTATTCGATACAAGACAAGAATGACGCTCTGAAGGCAGTGATGTGCTGTGTTAATATTAGTTGCATTCATCAGTAACATTGCGAGATCACATCAATGTTGGTGTTATGGCCTGAACCATCCCTTCTGCGATATACAAGAAATGGCTTAGAAGTATTTGACGAGTCTTCAACGACCTAAGCTACACAATTAATTAGTTTTGCAATATCCAAAATACCTGCCAGCTATTTGACAGATAAACCTGTTGGTAAAACGGACAGGACAACGGACATGAAGTAATTTAACCATTAGCTAATGCTCTTAACTAAATGCTGTGATTCTAACCAATAGGCATTGGATACTTCTTGGGATATTTTATCATACCATTCGGGTTTTGTTTACATGTAGCCGAATTTTTTAGTTTGTTCTTATTTGACTTAAAACTATGTTTTTTTTTAATCCGACTTATTTCACAATTTTTGAGAATGTGATCCTTATTTGCTATAACTAATATCTACTCATTATGTCTGGAGAAATTTTTCAAAATGAATATTCTAGAATTGTTGCAATCACAAGTTACAAATTTCATTGCGCCATTGATTCTATTTCGTGATTCATACATTGATCATTTGATCCAATTAACAATCTACCAGTTTATTAACGAAATCGACACTTATACAAATCTATTTAATTTTACCACTTAGATTCGTTAATCTCATGGTTTCCCAATAAAAAAAAACGTATGGACTTCGTGTTGATCTAAGTTCAAGCGTAGGCATAGCTTTCTTTACCTTCAAAATTATAACTTCTGGCTCGAATCCATTCTAGCAAATTCCACTAAATACTTGAATCCTTCGCGGTAGTCGATGCACACGACGAGCGGAAGCATGTGTAAACAGCAAATAATTACTCTTCATATCATTCTCGACTTCCCTGCCGTGATAATGTGTGATCAAGGCGCGTCATTATTTATAATATAAATACACCTTGTTGAAATTTCATCAGTTTCATGAATATGTTAGATTTCGGTGGTTAGGATGACTTGTTTATTTTATTTAACTCTTTTGCCAGATAGAAAGTGACGATCCTGGGTGTTACCCAATACAGGGAAGTCCAAGAGTTAATAATCGCAACCTATCGCAATTCTAGACACATTATGGAATGTAAACTGTGATTATCAGCTTTCAGGATAAAGGTCCAGGATGCGTGCTTTTTGTGAATCTCATTAACGTCTTTTGTATGTAATTATTGTCTAGGTTAGTTTACTATGTCATCGTCATTATAAATATATTAGGTAATGAATACTCGAGGAACGTGTATTTAGGTTGAATAACGAGATTGAAGTAGAAAAAGTGAGAAGAAAATTTAAAGAGATTCGATTTAATCCCTAAAATTACAGCTGAAATTGTGTAAATAGCCAAATCTTGTATCTCGATTAATAAGGGTAAAGTGGTTTGGAAATGACTGTAAAGCCGAGCATGTTCCTACTCCCATTTGACAACTTCGATTCAATGTGAATCAGTCGAATCAATCCTTGCTAACAACTGGTTTCAAATCAGTTTCTTGACAGCTCCTGATCCTGATTGTGTTCTCGATCAGAATGTGGCATACACGCATGAATCATTTCATGGCTTATACATTCTTTTCAATAATCATCTGCATGCAAACTGTATATTAATATTTATTTTATAATTAAGAATTATGAAATTACAGATATTATGAGTTAATTATGAAATAGTTAACAGAAATAAAATATTAAGTAGTGTTGTTTAATTCTGTAACTTTTTACCAATATTGATTTATGATTAGGTAGTCATGCGTCTTTTACCACCGATTGATTCAAAAAACTCTGATTCGGAGTTTTGCTGTGAAATAATGTGAATGCTTCTTGATCTGTGATCTATTACGACAATTTGTGTAATTTGACGTGTAACTTTTTGTGACCTAATATTCAATATTCACCGGAAAAAACAAGTGACCTCGCTCTTTCTCTTTAGCTCTGTACCAATCAATTAACGTGCAACAATCTTGCTTTCATTTGGTGTCAAAGTTTTTTTTTTATTTAATGAACTTTGAAGAAGTCTCTATGACTCTCGATTGTTTCTACACAAATGAAAGTAAGTTACGTGAAATATTAGTAATTTTTAAGAGGAAAATCTTGTTTCCTTTTACAGTAGTTAAATGCACAATAGCATGCATTTGTTTGTTTTACGTGACAGTTCGATTTCACCTTTGACACGGAAATGAAGAGGATTCTTGTTAACTGATTACAAATCATTTAACGACAATCAATTCACATAATAGGCATTGCATTTTACTTTACTTTAATTTTTAATTTAACTTCATGAATTGAGGATGAGTAAATATTAGCAACTAACTTATATACCAACTTGTATATTACCTCTTTCAAATATTGTAATATATTCTCTGCAACTTGCTACCATACTTTGTATAATATTAATATAGATTAGTTTACGATGTACAAATGTTATGGCATATCACGCCAAATTAGTGTCATATTTGATTTTCATTTACGCACTAATTTTTTATTCTAACAACTGCTAAATAATAGCCTGTCACTTTTTCCTTCTACAGCTTAGTTAATAAGTCTCCTGCATCTCATAAATACAGAAGATCATATTTACAACGAAAACACTTTCACCGATAGATCATTTCTCTTTGATGTTGTGTCACATTTTATCACCCCTCTTAACCAATAATAATGTTCTATTATTCAAGGAAGGGGATAGTAAGAATCAATTAGACGGGGCTGAGTCCCAAATCAGCGAGGTACGAGTTCCATTCGACGATAGCAACGCACGCGAAGGCAAGGATCTGGACACAGCAGCTTCCGAGGACGGGGATGCACAGATCGCCGACAATCAAGACGTCGCTGCCGATGCTTCTGAAGACGAGGAAGCGAATGAGGAACAGAGGAATAAGCGATTCCTGCCCTTCAATCTCGGTGGCTCGGCTGGTGGCTCGGCTGGCGGCAGTGGCGGCGGATCGGGGAACTTCCTCTTCGATATTATCAGGGTATGTCTTATCATCATACTTAGATTTATGGCGAAAGTTACTTATGAATATGAAATAAATCACGAAACTATGATTATAATTAAAATAATTTTTAGTCTAGTGCCTTAACTTTAGCCAAATTGTAGTTTAATTACCTAACTTAAAAATGAAATAACGTAATTGTTTCTAGGCTCCCATAAGAAGATTCGCAAACTCAAAAACGTGATTTATTTTAATTACAAGAGAATTGCAATTTTTTACTTTCTTGAAAGTAAATTTTAGATGTAGACCAAGAATAATTACTATAGCAAATGTGCATAATCAAATGTAATTAATTTTGTAATCCATCAAAATCAATTGGTATAGTAGAAACATTTCCAAGCAATTATGCATTTCAGCATTTTTGTTGCAGTATTTAATCTTATATTTGCATTGCAACAGAACTGCACAAATGCATAAAAATAGGATTTTCCTGGTTTCCTGCACTTTTAAACAGTTCTGCACTATTTGGAATAAAACCGACAATAAGTTCAAGAATTACATATGGGATGAACTAATATTGTCGGTTTAATTTTAAAAATAATGTAGAAAGATAAAAGTGTTAAGGAATAAATATCACTGACATGAGCCATCGAAATGAATTGTTTTAGAACAGTATTTGATAGTACTTAGACACACACATTTCCGTGTTTCATGCACTTATCCTTAACTTGGAAGTACAGAGTATTTACTAAATAGAGGCTCTAACAAGACGTACAAATGGCACACCTCCAAATACAAACTTTCATAAAGTTGGATACAGTAGATATAAGATCAGAAACAAATGAGAATATGATTATTTCTATGCAATTAGGCAAATTAGTGAATGAGGTAGTCCAAAAAACCTAATTTCCTGTATCCTAGGAGACAGATTGACATTGACTTACACAAATAGCACTCTATTTACGTGATCTATTGGTTAAGGCGAATAGAGTTAAATTATAGGGATTACTTATGTCAAAATTTTGCCTTGACCACTTAATTCAGCTGTGATTTTCGTTTGGTCTGGGTTTATAATTAGCTACCACCTACAAAATGACAGATCTACAGATTTCACTTCTCTCTTCTTGATTTTATTTCAACGCTTAGCCAAAAAACAACTCCAATCCACGAACTCTAGCCAAATAACTGGTAATAAAATGAATTCCTCTGGCAACTGAATGTGTCTCCAATAATGATGTTTTGTCTTGGTTGTATTCTAGTTGGTCGCTGGTAGCGGTAACACGGAAGCCAGCGATGAGCGAGCTAACTCGGCAGTAGGAGTCGCCACTGCTGAGCAGACTGTCGAGAAAGATGACGGCTATCAAGCGGGAGTTCCTGGACCAATCACACGACTATTCATCATTGCCAACAGAGGACTTGCCAATCTCATGCAAGATCTCATTCTGGTAATTAATTTTCATCTTAAAGGAGGCATCTTCAGGTTAATGTTCTATTTGGTGATCTGTCGTTTGATGTTGATCCAGGAAAAGCTCGGTTCGTCAAAACGATGTTTTGACATTTCTTTTCACGCTGATAAAATTTAAAAAATCAGATAGTAACGACTCATTACAGCTTAATAGACTAAACAATGTCGCAAACTGCAGTACTTTATGATTCTTGGTACGACTTCAAAGTGTTAAATATGATTATTTTACCAAAAATATCGTATTTAACACTTTGAGGTCGTAACAGAAGTCATATTGTACTCAAGTGTGTGGCATTATTTAGTCAATTAGGCTGTAATGTAATGGGTCGTTACTATCTGATTTTTTTAAATTTTGTCATAGTGAAGAGAAATTTCAATACATCGCTTTGACGAACCGTGCTTTTCCTGCTCACTTACGCAGGCCGAGAGGCACCGATTCGAAAATCTTGCTGTCTCCATCTTCAGCCAAACTGTCCCTTTCAGAGCCAACCTCAATATTACCACTAGTCAATCTCACGAAATATCTTATTTTGATAATTATTTCTCATCTTAAAGGTGGAGACTTCTTTCAGGTAACAGTAACAGTTATGTAAGAAATGAGGCTGTGACTATTGGACACGTCTATCACGCACAACATGAAACACGTACCTTAATCACAAAAATACGACATTTCTTACGTAATTATATAACAGTGTTCTCACTGTTAGAGTTCTCATGAAAACTATCTTGATACCACTAGTATTTCTTAAATTGTGAACGAGAGATTTTTTTTTAAAACGATTTAGAAGTAACACCGTGGTGGTAAGAAGTGTTGTGTAAATTGCATCGCTCTTTGCGGGGGGGGGGGGGGGGGGGGGTCGACATATTATGTAATATTTGAAACAATGTTGAAACGGAAATTCAATAAAAGGGGGAAGCGCCCATAAAACACGATTTCCTTAGGAACAAGGGGGTATGGGTGTCTTAAGCCACCCAGACCCATTATTTTCCTCGTGTACTTCATTCCCAATTGACAACTTGTCTACATAGGCTGGGAAGGGTGGGTGGGTCTATTTAGATCGGAAAGTCGCGATGCTTTTGGAAGTTCATCACGCCACCGGGGCAAACGATATAATTACCAAAACAATAAGTCAACAATTGGGACAAGGTAGCCTATAGAAATAAAACAAGTATGGTATACTAATGTTATTACCAGGATATTTTCACATTTCATTTCCAGTCAAGTCCTTATTTCCGACGTTGTAAGTTTCCCCAAAACAATACTAATCGTCTTTGTCTGTTTTCAGCGCCTGGCCCAAACTAGCGAAAGAATAGTGAACTTCAAAGCAAGGCTCATCACCTCGATTATTTAAATAAATCGAATGAAACTGACTCCAAATATAACTGCTCACGAGGATTATGGCAATGTGTCAAATGGATATAAAAAGCAGAAAATTTTGGCGCAATCAAAAATGTGTATACTTAAATAGAATATGCAAATTGACAACAAATTTGAGTGTTGGTGTGGCTTAGTGATTTAAAGTATTTGTGTAATATTTATAATATTTTTTTCTTATTTTTATGGATGATGATTGGACCATAGAATTTAGGTAAATAATTTGTTCATTGTTGGTTGTCAAATTCGTTACAATTGTTTGATATTTTTTCTTACTTTGTACTGTAATTAAATCATAGTAACAAGTTCGTGATAGGTTTTTATACTTTGTATACTTTGTCCGTTGTTGTTGCAATCTGTATTGTTCTCGAGTGGTAACAACAAAGCATTCTTCTACAACTGTGTATGACAAGATTTGCCCACTCAAGAAAACTGAACACAATTACCATATTAAAAACAACATGACAACATTAGGCTCATTTTGTAACTTTTCTTTTTCTAAATCCATTGAACACTATACATGATTTGATCCTTTTTGTTGCAATATTGATAGAGAAAAGAACTGAGAAATTCTGTAGCAATAGGTGATTTAAGCGCATAGGACTTTTCATCAAATATTTTTTCTACATGATGTAAATTTAACTTTAAACGTTGAGGTACCTAATATTTTAATTTATTATTCAGCAGATATAGTACATTATACAAGTTGACACAATTTGCCCTGTGCCATTTTGTCACAATGAATTTTAATAAACGGTGATTTCTAAATATTTGATCCTTATTATTGACACTTATATTTAGTGATAATCCAGTAATAAAAGAGGTAGGTATGTAAAAATATTTTCTATTGGAACCTACTTACACTAATCACTGAAGGTGTTAAGTTTGATCGATTTATTCAAATGATTGGAATCATTATTTTATAAATCAAGTCAAGGAACAGTTAGAGATCAGAATATTTAGACTCAATACTGTGTACTATTCGTAGTTATGCTGCTATAAATCTACGTTTTTACATTTATATGACCCAACGATTCATTAGTACCAAATTTTATGAGTTATTTCGAAAACGATTTAATTTACGACTTATTGTATACCAATATCTCAAGATTTTTGTTAGTAGCATTAATCCATTCTTATCACAACTATGTTCTAATATCGTGATCTTCTTATCATTACGTACTTGTTGATGTCTTCGTTTGATATCACCTTATCAAAATGAATGTAAACCTTCAAACCTTCAGTCCTCTTCAACCAACATTACTTCTAGTGTGCAACGAAATATTCGGATCGTCAAAGTGTGATAGGAGAATCAAATTCCTGCATTTTTCTGACAAACTTACACATATATGAATAGGTAAAATAAATTGAAGAAACGTTCTGTCTTGGTACATATTTTCACAAAATACGGTGAACACAAATACAGGTAAATATAACTCAAACACTTATTTTAACATGTCATCCAGAGTCTGCTAAATAAATTTTTAATACTCACTAATTGCTTTACTATGACAATCATGGATTTTGATAAGAATAATATAGTTTAGGGAAGAATATATGGATTACCTATAATACATCGAGTCGAAGAGTATAATCAAATTTGTTCAAATTATTTAAACATTAAATGTCACGTGTGACAGAGATAATTTTATAGACTCTGTAATTTTACAACCAAGATTTGTAATTGAAAGAATGGAAGGGTTTAATAGGTAGAGAACATTCTAACATAACCCTTTTAGACACAATGTTCAATGTAATGCACTTGATGAGAGTACGCTTTTAAACTTTCGATAAACTATTTTTGATCAAGCATGTTTACAAACTGAACAAATACATATTTATATAAAAACGATATGCACAAAATGATATCCACATAAAAATGAATCAATATTATAATTGACACGGCGAGACAAGTTCTTCTGATCATTTACATGTGTAATATGAACTCGTGTAAGTGTGGCGTTATCTTTGAAGGACGTCTTGCATGCGTTAGTGTGTAACCATGATTTATTGATCAAACCTGATATCAATCATATTACTTAAGGATTTACTAATATAATATTTACCACAATCTTTTCGAGAGACGTCAGGTTTGGCAGACACAAGTTTAATGTTTTGCCCACGAATTATATTTAAATCACTTTACGATCCTACTTATCATCGGAAAAGAAAGAAATACAAATCTATAAGATAAATCTGTAAGATGTATAAATAAAGAAAATATGTAACAACATATAAAACATATTGATGATGTTATGACATTTATGTAGGTACGTAGGAGTATATCATTTCGAAGAAAGTAAGAAAGTAAATACATTTTATTTCAGCGAGTGATTCAGATTAATACGACGTTATAGCCATGAGTGATAAAGATTTCTCAAGTAAATACTCTAGGAAAGGAGTTCTTCGAAATACGGATGCTGCACCTTCGCAGAGTAATTCAGCTATGACACCTCCAATTCAATCACGTAAGCAAAACGCAATATATTTTAGAATTGTGTAAGTTCTTCTAGGATTCTTATAATGAAAAGCACATGCTTATATTCATCAGCGATGAAACGAATCTTTTAGCTATTTTTAAATTATTTCACTGCAGCCAATTTGAAATAAATTAAGCTCAAATTGAGATTAAGTTAATTATGGTTGTATAATAATTTAAATTTAAATAGAACCCCTTAATCAAGTAGATGTTAGAGATAACTTGTATTTGGGTGAATATGAGGATGATATGAATATGAATGAAGGGGCAGAAAGGAGGGTGGGAAGGAGGCGGTCGTGTAAGGGATACCTTCCCATCATTTTCCTTTCGACTGAGAAACCCGCACGAATAAAACAAAGTAAATGACAGTGAAGAGAGTCGAACCCGATCATCCGTAATGAGTCCAGTGGGTTAACTTCTTATTCAGCTCTCTTAGTAACTTCTTGCAATTGATCTCTATAGTCTATCAGGTATTTGGGAGCATCGAGTTCGAACCTCCTTGCTGAATGTTTTCTGCTGTTTTGGAAAACCTCAGGTTTGAACTGAGGTTTAAAGTTGAATATATGCTGATATGGTTCCTAACTAAAGTTCACTCGGGTACCAGTTGAAAATTTTGATTAAAAAGAAAATAGTTAATTGATCCAGAATTGATTTTGCCCATAATTTTACTGTCAGTTGACACGACCCAATCTAAAAATTACTGTCACAATTGATCAGTAAATGTTTCGTTCACAGAAACAACTTTGATCACATCCATATAATTTATAATTTGGTATAATATATTCGATACATAACCAGGCAATTGGCACCGCGTGATATTGGATGATCGATGGTTTATTGATTAGATAATGATTTGCCAGCTTTGAAACAATTAACTTGAGTCTAAACTGGCCTCATTCGAAAAATAATAGTTTTTCCTCTCAGTTCTTAAAAAGAGATAAGTGATAACTTCTACAAGAAGCATGTAAATTTTGGACATAACCAATATGAGTGACAATTCTCTTTTTATTGAACATAAACGTTGATTGAGACAAATATTTATTGCGGAGACACAACTAACAAATGTTTCCATTTCAATTTCAATAACCAACTTATTTCAATGCACATCTTAGAAATCATGGGAAACCAGAATCATGATTGTGTGTAAGGGGATCGAACTCTGACCCGTCCACCTTCCGAATTAGCCTTCTTTTGGAATAAGGCTATCAAATGAATAGAAGAGGATCGTATTACACAGTGTTGGCGGACAGGATTGATATCTGTTTGGGAAATTCCATTAACGACAAGATAATTCAATTAATGTGTAACATTGTTTATAAATATTTTGTGTCTCTTTCCAGGCTTCGCAACCAATACAAAAGCAGAACGACTTAAATCAAAAAAGAAAGAAATTTTCCACTCTGATATTAACAATTTGGGACAATTAAAAAATTTCCTAGAGAAAAATTTCACTTGGTGTCAAGAGTTTTCCGATTTAGAATTTCTCTCTAAAGATGAAAAGATCTCACTGTTTGAGCTGACAATCCTAGTGAATCAGACGATTGGCCACTTGAGCAGCTTGCAAGATGCTCTAAATGAATGCAAGAAAAGCAGCGAATATTGGGAAGATCTTTTCGATACAATTGCAGAACATTTTGACGTCTACATGCAGTTTTACGTACAGTATTTATCAAGCATCGACACTATGCAAGAAACTGTTAAGAAACTGTAAGAATGTAATTATATCTAAAACTGTATCGTTTACGAAATATTCTAACACATTTTTTTCGTAATAGTAACAATACAATTTTCCTCAATTATCGAAACTTTTCACCTCCAGTAATATAAATATTAATGTTAATATAAAAATTATATTGTTTATTCACATTGATGTTCTTTTTAAGTGTATTTATTTGTAATTTTTTACATAAATAAATATAAACTCTTATAGTAATGACAAATAATTAATAAAGCATCATAAAACACATGTTTCAGCCAAGAGCACGATCACATGAAGTCCGTGTTCAATGATTTGTCTTGGCTTGGCAAGGAACAGTACGAGTTCGAGAGAGTTCTGACATACCCGAGAGACCGTCTGCGAAGCCTCAAGTCGATCACTGAAGAAGCGAGAACAATCCTCAGCAACGTCAGTGATGGCAAAACTATCAGTGGCAGTGATAGAGAAGAACTGAAAGGATGCGAACGAACCCTATCCAACTTGACCAAGGTGGGAATTTACACAATTTTGTATTCAAGAAATGTTACAACATTGGACAGATTTGACGGAAATGCAGTTTTACTTACTAAATTGAATTAAATTCAAATTTCCTATTCTATTTTCATTTGGACTTCTAGCATCGAATTGAAGGGGGACCAATTACAAATTGTTCATTGACCCGAAATAAGGGATATATTTGTTATTAAAGTTATGCATAAAACCATGGTATTAATTAACATGGATAATGAAAGTCTACCGATGATGCAGTCACGATTGTCATAGAGAAAATTTATGTCTATTATAATCATTTGAATGTTTAAACGGAATAAGCAGCATATTTTGGCAATGTTACTGCTACTTGATGCTCAAACACATACACGTCAGTTACAAATAAAATTAATATAATTATCAACTAAAGTTCTAAACGTAAAGTACCTAAATATCATCACTTTTAATTTGAAAACTGAGTGTAATTTTATATGACAGATACAGTCCTTTTAGTTTGCTGGTTATAGCCTGATTCCCATACACATACCTACTCATATTCTAACTAAGCTAAGTATTAAAGAGACTTAAGACACTAAGAAGATGAATAAGCAGTACCTTGAAAAATTTGAGCGTATGAAACATAAAAATAAATAATTTTGTTTTCTTTTACCTGAAATTTAGATTCTGGCTGCAGATACTTCTTCAAAATCAGAAATTGTAATACCTAGTAAGTATATAACTAAAACTTTCAATTCTAACCTAATTCTAACCAATAAAAACTGAATGTTAAAACGGTCTGTCCACGAAACTGTGTACAGGTACCTAAGTACATACCTACCTTGATTATTGGTGTTTTTCAATTTTTTTTTTTTTTATTTCTAAAATAAATGCATAATACTTATATTTACTTGTATCATCATTCATCAAAATATTTAATACAATTTGCCTTGATATTATAAATCATGATAGCAAGTTTATTCTTCTATACCTCTTAACATTGTGGAACTTTTGTCACAAGTATTAAACGACTTTACTTGCTAATTATAATTAGGCCTATTCCAAATGTAACAATTATGCTGTCTTCTTCATAATTTGTATATCATTTATGATTAGTTAGAGACAAAGTTAGAGCAAAGTTCTTAAATCCACCAGCTGGCAATTATTAAAACTAATTTTTGAAAATAACAGTAAAGATTAGTCAGTCTAGTGCGTCATAAGTCCTAACCTAACGGATAGTTTTAATTATTGTGTGAAAATATGTGAATTTTAAAGTGAAAAATAAATTGTGTTATTAAGATAGGCAAAACAACAGCTATATTCAATTTAAAAAAACTAAGCACTCAAATATAATATACTCCAAGTGGTGAGCAGAAAAATATCTTATGACGTGGTAACATGGACAGGCCCAAGAGGCATATTGCATGAAATTAAAATCACGCACTCGTTCTAGCACTTGTCACTGTAATTTGAAGAAGTTTATGTCGCAAATAATCTATTTCTTAACTCAGAACGATACCGACGTTGTCGAGTGATCTACAGCTTGCGTCCTGGCCAAGGAGATGAGCTCAGACTTAAAGAAAACGACATCATCGAAATCATTTCAAAAAACAGAAATGGCTGGTGGCAAGGACGTCTTCCAAACAAGAAAGTAAGTCAAGATCAAGACAATTCGAATAGAAAACAATCTTCACGATCATTTCTTTGCTTTTCTTCTGGATATCTTCACTGAACAGCTGGGATCTCTCTTGGTGCTCGAGATCACAATAATGTCCATGCTATCTAGGACTCAAGACTCCATGGAAGGGAGTAGCTCAAATATTATTGTTTTGATGAACGCAATATTACAAATTTGAAATTAGTAACGTTCTAAGTGCAATGTTAGAAAATTAAATGCACGCTTTTATAGCATTTATGTAGGCTGAAAGCCTACATTTGGTCTATATTTAGATGTAACTTAATGAATTCATCCAACGTATAATTTATATTTTAGATAAGAGGGTATAGGATAGGTACTTATAAGTTTGTTTCAAGAAATGTGTTTGGAATATACCCGAAAAATAACACTCAAAACGAAAACATCCCCGACTATTTATATTGCAAACTCAGTGAAATTATTTTATGAAAATGCTATTTCATTTTCATAGACAATTCAATATTTTATTTTCGTGTTCTGAACGGTTGCTTCAAAGAGAAATATCTTTCAAAACAGCTAAGTTCTTCAGCACTTTATAGATTCTGGTTTCAAAACATAATTGCATTCTAAGACTGTATAGACTGCAGTGAACTCTAACTTGATCTTGCAGGTCGGGTGGTTTCCTGGCAATTATGTGGAGGAACTGGACGACAGTGGAAGTTCAGGATCAACAGACAGTACTGGTAAATATCAAACTAATCTTGAAGGACGGATTTATTTGAAAATAATTCGCATTATTTATGCAAATAATGCATAATTTTTAAGTATTTTCCGTTAGTGATGTTTTAAACTGTTATCCTTATGCTTGAAGAATTATGAAAATTACAATAAATAATTTTATTCTACAGAAAAGGCGGGTTCTTCCGACGAAGATGGCAACTATCATCTCCAATCCCCATCAAACAAAACCAATGTAAGTGCAAAAGACTTATTTCCGTATGAACGTGAATTGTCACTTTTCTTTCTTAGACATGAATCACATACGTCACCAGCATATAAACTTAGGACTTACAGCGTCTAGACCGAAGTGACATCAAGTGACAATAACGAGTTAAGTCACTTTCTGAGAGCTAGCTTGATTAATTAAAAGGGTTTTAAAACTTTTAAGTGCAGCTTTTAAATGTGCAAGCTGCAGCAATAAGATAACAAGGAAACAAACCCTATTGAATCCAGGAATTGCACTCCAAATCTAATAACACCCTTGAGAGTTCCAAAGCTTTTGACACGTTCATATCGAACTTTGTTTGGGTTTTCTTTAAGACTTGCCACCATTTTGCACGTATCTCACACAGAATGTAGAATGCGTGCATTTGATTGCAAATTTGAAACCACCAAACTTAAAGCAAAATGAGTAAATAATGTAATGCGTTTTTAAGTTTTCTCCCTTTACTTAAGCTGCTCCTAGTATTTGATGAACTATAGAGTTACTCCAGGCCGGGTTGCTCAGTTGGTAGAGCGCTCGCCCGGCAAATAAGATGTCCGGCCTCGATACCCGGTTCTCCGGATATTTTTCACTTCAGACAACCCTACAAATCAAATCGAGGTAGTTTCTTCTTTGATATGAATTGATCGTGTGAATTTCTCTCAGAAATCTTCCGGCTCCTCTGCGAAGCACGAGAGCGACGACACATTGGCTCGACTTCAACGCCAACTGTCAGATGCTGATAAAGACAGAGCTACAGCTGAAGCTCGCGTCCAGGAGCTCATCCTTGAAGCTCAGAGAGCTAAGGCGGAAGCTGAAGCCAGAGCTGAGGAAATCAAGAAGGTCAGTTGAACCATAAAGTAAAGATCCGTCACTGGAATTCCATAACAAGTCAAACAAGGGTCTAATAAACAAGGTGTTAATAATTAAATTAATTATTGGTGTAGTTCTGATTTTGAACTATTTTTTACCTTTGCTAAAACTGAGACTCGTGAATTTTTCAGTCGCCTTCTCTGCAAATACTGATAAAACAAAAACGGTATTTGTGTTCCAAAACCTGTACCGTGAAATTGATTATTATTTATAACACTGTGCATTAGATAAAAATTACATACAAAATTACAGATAAATATAAAGAGATTAGATGTTTTAGAAAGTTTGAGTTATATTGTATTCAAAATAAGTTGGTTATAGACTTTAACAATGTCTATTCGGTTCAGAGAATACGAATAAGTCACAAACCACTAAACAGTGGAGAGCTACCAAAAAATATGACAATGCACAAAATTCTAAATAAAGTAGAATCCGTATTCAGTTTAATGTGCATTTTTCAAAATATATAATCTTGGATTACCTATCTAGATTTTTCCTTCGAAATATTTTTGGAGATGGCCTTTAATATATTTTTGTAAATGAACCTAATTAAATAATATAATTTAAGTCCTAATACTTTCCTTGACATATTGGTTTGTAACATGAAGCCCACAATAAAAGTGCATCTCTACTTCTCATTCTGCAGGTACTAAAATCCGGTAAAGTTGAGCAGAGACCGAGGACTCATTCTACAGACTCCGACGAGAGTGATCCAGATAGTGGCGATGGAGACATTGAAGATGGCAGCGATGATTATGAAGAAGAAGATGAATATGCAGCTGATAGAGCGCAGATGAATAACTCCTTGAAAGAACTAGACGATTTGGCGTCAGTTGCAACTGGAAGTGAACCGAGAACGAAGACGAAGAAAGGTACAAGTCGAGAAGTAGAATGTAAAGAAAATGCTAAAGTAAATTCATTACAGTATGCTGGGGTTCACAATATTCTTTTACCATTAACCATCAAATTTATTTAAAATTAAGTTTTTGAATTGATATAGAATTACCTACTATGAAATCATATTTTGGAAAATGTTGCTCATGGACATAATGTATAGTTCTATATTCACAAATTATGTAAACTGTTATTATAGACTCTTAATACTCTTTAGACACTTGACCGCGTTCCGTTACCTATAATATTACAACAATTTACAAAAAAAAAAAAAAATTACAACCTACGTCTTATTGGACTAATCTTATTAATCTTATATTATATTCTACGTCTCTGATTGGAATCATTAATCAATTAGACAATTTGCAATAATAATTTACAATGGTTCATTGTTTCATAAATCGTTTATCTGCTAATGGTATCTGAAATTTGTGAAAAGCAATATAGCATCAGATTTATTTAAGTAAGCTTTTGGTTCCAGGCGCTGACATTGACGAGTATGAAGATTTAGAGTGTTACTTCTGCAAGAAAGTGATTCAAACATACATCCCGAAAGAAGGCAAATCTTACTGCCCTTCTTGTTACGATGATTTATTCACCAAGAAGTGTTTCAAATGTAAAAAGGTAATAAGTCTGTAATGTGTTGGTGGAGGTGCCGTGCCACTAGCAGGGCACCTCCACCAAATAACAGAATAAGTATTTATTAAATCCTTGAACTTTCAACTATATTTAAAGTCCGGCTAACTTTCAGTTCTAACACAAATATTTTTCAGTTTGAAGGCTAAGATCTAGGTTGATGTAAATGAAAGATTAAGAGCAATATTGATATATGATGAGGCATTGGTTTGAACTGTTGGTTTAATTTCAATGACATTGCTATAAATGCAAACTCAAATATTTACTTTAAAAATTCTTTGCTTTACCCCCTATCATTAGGTTTCTGACCAAGTTTTTGGATTATTTTACACAATATAAACGAATTTGGGACACGGAAATTGAGACTTTTGGGGTAAAAGATTGGTTAGAAAATCATGTGTTTGGTCTTCTGGAAAAGTTAACAATTTACAGCTCGGTTGATCTGCTCTGGTTGCTGTTATCCTAAGTTGCAGTGTGGTGCATTGTTTTAATAATATTTAGAAGAAAGAGATGAAATCTGCTAATTAAAAAAAAAAAATTGGGGCCCCCTTCAAGCATCCCCTCTCTAGCTCATGCATTCACTACTCGATGTGCTATGTTTAATACCTTGGTTCCAGCCAATCACAGGCACGGGTTTGACGTACAAGGAGAAACCCTGGCACTCGGACTGTTTCACCTGCACACTCTGCGACGCTCCAATAGCAGGAGAAAAGTTCATCTCTCGGGAAGACAAACCATATTGTGCTGATTGTTTCGGGGAGAATTTCGCGAAGCGATGTACTGGATGTTCGAAGCCCATCATAGGTAAACACATTCTACGAGAGGTCACAAAGTTCACGGACTAGAAGGGTTGTCGTGGGGGTGTGACTTTCTAGTGCTCAGGCAATTGACTAAGTCTTAGCATATTATGTCATTGTATAAGCAAGTCAATCTCGAAGAACGTTTCAATTGACACAATTGAGTGTCGCGCAGTCATAAAATTCATTCAAAATCAAGGGAAAACACATCAAACCACCTCAAACCATTTTGGAAGAGATTTGTTTATGGTTTTCCATAGGCAAATCTTTTCTAATACTGTTTGAGGTGATTTCATTGAATTTGAAAGAACTTGATGACGGCGCAACACTCAAGTGTGTCAATTGAAATGTTCTTGGAGCAAAGGGGTAAGTAGAGAAGGAAGGGCCCCGGCAAAAATACATTGTGGTGCCCCCCTCCCCCCCCCCCCACTACCAATATCGCTGATCATTTAAATTAAGGCCTTCTTGAGCACCTTTTCGGGTTGATTTCTAGCAAACTTACAAATTAAAATTGCATTTCAAGGTGGGTGAAATGCCCCGCAGGGAATTGTTCGATTTTGGTAATTTTCAATAGTCTTCCAAAAGTCGTTCTTTGCTTCGTAAAATGTGTTGCACTTGCACATACCGGTGCTCGCTTATCAACGCGTTACACCGAGCGATTTTCTAGTGATAGATTATGGTCGTGAGATTATGATCGTGAGATGATGATGAATGATGATGAATAGGTAAGGATGGATGGTGGGAAGGAGGCAGTCATGGCTAATTAGCAGGGAACCTACCCAACATTTGCCTCGCGACTGAGGAAAATCACAAACAACTTCAGTCAGAAAGGACGGCTTTTAGAAAAGTTCAATTCAGTGTAGCGTCAATGACTGAACCAAATTTTAGTTCAAAAGTCAAATTTACAATTCAAGAGACACGACTACGTGAACGAGGTAAAATTAAGCAAATCCAAGTTTTGACGTTCGCAACAATTGTTCATTCCGTTCATTGAAACATCTTCAACTAATGGTCAATCAAAAATTAGTACCAGTTTGATCACAACTGTAGTACATTGGAAAAGAATTAGAAACTTACTTCAATCATGCTCCCCAATGGCCTGTATTTCGCAAGGTTAGGTTTTCTCAAATCCAATGGCAATCACAACTTCACTTGTTTTGATTATAACAAAACCAACACATAATTTTCATGATTCTGTCACATTTGCACTTCACGTATTATATTAAAAAAATACAAAAATACACTTATATGATGTTTTTAGTTAATAAACACACGAATATTAGTGATAATTCACTGGAATTTAGTCACCGGTAACACTTACGTCTGTTTCTGCTTTTGTTTACATCGGCCATCTTGGACATCGGCATGGTGGATGTCAGTCAGCTGAACAATCAGTAAACGACAGTCATGTAGGAGGCAGTGAAATCGGAACGTTGCGCGACAATGAGTGGAGGAGACGATCGTTATACCCGCGGACACCCACGCGAAAAGAATTTGCATTGACGATCGGACATGGACATTATACTCATTCAGAAAACATCAGTCTCCTGAAATACTACTCTTCCAGATAACATCTGCAGACTTCGAGCGGCAATTTTGAAATTTCGAATAATATTATAAATCCCGTAAATTTAAGCTACGAAAACACAGAATTACACCCAGCTCACCCGAATTACAAGGAAAGAGATAGCCTCTCCTTTTTCGTCTCTTTTGGCACGAACCTCTGTTTTTTGTTTGTTTGTTTGTTTGTTTGTTTGTTTGTTTGTTTTTTTCCTGTTGATGCAGGTATTCACGTCACACCATTTCCCCGATCGAGCTTAAATTTTACACCATATTAGGATCAACTCAGCGGCTTGCAGACTGAAAATGTTTTGAAATCCGTTGATTGGTTCAAGTTAAAAAGATATCTTCTGATTGGTTGATCCGATTAATTTTAAAATTTGCAAGGTCATTAAGACCAACATTTGATCAAATTTTCCGTATCTGAGTGGCTACGATCAAGGGTCCCTGGCATTTGCCGGCCCAGCCACATTGTAGTTACGCCACTGAATCGAGGTTAACTTGCTAAGTATTCGGCGATATCTTTACAAATGACACAATTTTGCTAAAACTTCACATCCCTCCGATCACTCTTCGAGTCCGCGAACTTGATTTATAAACCCTTCTGTTTGTCTTGAGATACTGACGGTAATGCAATGTGTCTGGTTTTAGGTGACAACGGAATGAGCTTCATCACTTCCGGGGGTCGATCCTGGCACAATGAGTGTTTCATGTGCACGTCGTGTCAGGAGTCCTTGATAGGACGCGGATTCTTCTTCAGCAAGGAGGACAACATTGTCTGTCCAGGATGTGGTTAGATTCAATCAAAGTTCAGGACCTTCATGCAGCACTACAACGAGGCAATTTGTAATCAGGACCATAACATACAGTATTTTTATTAGGAGAGAATGATCGGTTTGAATGTCGTTATATTTTTCAACGTAGAGTAAAATCATAAAAAAATGCTTGATCATTCAGTATTACAATTAAGTGCATCCCCCCTCTATCGCCATGTTAAATTGCTTTTCACTTACAAATTTTGTTTCTCATTAGGAAATTTCAATACTTATGGCAAGATTCATTGATATTTTTTTTACTTAAATACCTACATTAATCTGTCCGTGTAATTTATAACTTATTTATTTGGTGGAAGGAAATTTATTTGAGTTGGTAATCATTAGGCTTTTTTTCAACAATACGAAAAAATTAGGAAAAAATTCCCTATTCCCTATAGGAAATAAATTCATAAATGTTGCATTTATATAATTTTAGGGTTAAATAATAATGTTTTGTAAGGAAGTAATTCTAATGTTATAACTAAAACATTGGCAGCCTTATATTACACTATAAATAATCGTTGGTGATGGATATAGGAATTTATAACATATCAACATTGTTTCACAAACGTCAGTTTAAAGGAAATGGAATATGAAATGTTTATAATTGAAATACACCATAAAGAAAGAATGTCTTTTGCATATACTATTTAAAATACAAATTAGTTTAATAATAAACAAGTTGACAATATTTATTTACAACATGATTTTATCTAAAAACATTTGTCTTTATAATTTCCCCTGAAACTCACTAGAGGGAAAAGAAAGAAGAAACTTTCCGTCGCTTCACTAATAATTGACAAGAATAGCTCATCAAATATTCAAACCATTTGCAAACCCAATATACAGACAACTACATTATCGACTGGCCAACATAAACTTTTTCACACGTGAGGCAAAAAGGGTTCAAAGCTATACGAAAAAACATCGAATCTGCTTGGATGAAATGCATCTATTATATACACAGATCGCCTGGCTGTATTGCTTCATTGTCTACATTGAAATCAGTGTCGTAACATGTCTAAGAGGTGCTGGGAAGGGCAGAGGGAGAATTTTAGTCTGATTATTTATTATTAGATAAGGTGTTAACTTTATCAATTAAATAAAAATTAAATAAATGCGAAATATAATACGTATATATATATCTACATACCTACGGAGCAAATTGGCTCAGGCAGTAGCAAATGTTTTGGACGTAAACCCTTGGAGGTCCCAGTTCGCTTCCCGCGGGTGTCCTATATCTGACCGAGTTTTCTCGTGGTTTCCTCAGTCGACGACGACAGACAAATGTTGGGAAGGTTACATATTCATAAGCCAAGACGGCCTGCTGCCCACCGATCCCAATCCAGTGATTAAATGATAAAAAAAAATTACGTACGTAATACGTACGTATTATTGGAAATAATTATTTTCCCTCCCTCCCTCCCTCCCTCCCTCCCCCCCCCCCCCCCCCCCCACACACAAACAATCATTTTGACAAATATAACAAAACAGTAGAAATATTAAATATAGGATCTACCATACAATTCTAGCAATGTAAGTTTACTGTCATTATTCACTTGAGTAGTGAAATACTGGGATCAGACTGTCGACCAGAAGTACGAAGCCAGCACTCCGGTTTTACTTGCTCATGGAACATCAAGAATTCCATGTGTCATTACGTCATACAATTGTAAATATCTTTAATTACACTTGCATTTCAATTTCATGGACTGTATTTCTATTATATTCGAGACGTACAACAAATACATCGTGGAAGACAAACAAATATTGGTACTACCAAAACAATTCGAAATAGAATACTGCTTCAGAAACAATGAGGTATTTCGTAGTATTCATTTAGGTGATATAAATAATGGAATTCTCATTTTTGCACAAGTTACATGAACACAAGGCACATCATTATGGGGGCTAGAGGGGGCTACATGGCCCCAGAGTAACTTGGGAACCGTGATGTCCGCCGTTGGGGGGGGGGGGGGGGGGGGGGGGGGGATGAGACGGAGTATTATTTTAGAATAAATATTTTTTTAGAGCAAGAATTGCACGTTTTGAAACTAATGGAATGAAATCTAAATGCCAATCGTAAAAGTTCACAATTCAAAGTATTAGAATACAACAATTTAAAAAAAATTCATGTAAATGTAAATTAATACACAAACGTATTAAATTAACTGTGTTGAATCAAATGACACATTGACCCCGTCCCCAACCCTCTTCTGTAAGGTCAAATTTAAAAAAAAAATCGAATGAAAAAACAAAAAATATTCCTTGAGGAGGGGAGTCCTTCTGAAGATCTGACGATGGGTGGCGGTGGTGGTGGGGGTGGGGGTTGGGGGCTGATATCCTACTAACGCCACTGCCTTAACCGCCTCTTGTCAAGTTGTAATAGTACGAAACACGTGCTCCATATTTGAACCAATGCGCTGATCGGTGCGCGTTGTATGTGATTCAAGTAGCAACAGCCAATAGCAAAACAACACACCTATCAACTAGACCTAACCCTCGCTGTCATATTACCAACATAGAACAGTTTGTCATCAAATATACCTCTTTGCACATCACTTGCGTTGACTCCTTCTTTCGTGTCTTGTTCTGGACATTTCGCGTGCACGGTTTGTGTTTGTCACAGATTTTTGTTGTTGTTATTTTGGAGGGTTTTCGGAAGTAAGTAGTAAACATAGTATAGAGGGGTGAAGTTAGTATTTATACTATATTATTATACTATAAACAAACTAGTGGTGGTATTAGTTAAAATTCTTGCGCGATTAAAATTGTGTAATTTGACAACTTAGGTAGAGGTTCCTTATAAACAGAATCAACTTGTAATTTCGTTCTTCTCGGCTAACAGTTCGGTGAATCACTACGTAATTACTTTGGCTGTATTTTTCTGCGAATGTAAATTGTAATTGTCGAGTCACGTGTGAGTTGACGCATATTTTCAATGTGAATTGTATCATGCATGGCTGAATTCGTCGCTAATAAATAATAAGTATAGTACCACTCACCTCAGTAGGTACTCCGGCCCGCACACTGCATGCACCGAACTCAATCAATTTGTTACAATTAATGACATTTTATTTGGTCGCCCCCCCCCCCCCCCCCCCACCTTACAAATATTTGAAATGTTCTAATAAATTCAAAATATTTCATATTGAACTTCTATTATATTAAAAAAAATATATAGGGAGAAATTAAATTTAAATACATACTTGCCTTCTACTTTTGACATAAATAAGAACAATCGGTGTAGGTACAAATGGTTGAAATAGTATTTGGTCAACACGATCCCTCATCTTCAAAGGTCGCTCTAGGTCATACTGTGACATAATTTCTGGCGTTTACCCCGCTCCCCTCCTACTCTCACGCCGCCTCTATTTCCAACTTCTGACAAATCAAAATCACACAAATAAAAATATTTTTCTAATCTAATATTTTATTCAAGCCCCAATGTTTGGCGTTGGTTCTTACATTTTATTATTGGCATCAATTACTGGATGGGGTTACGTTTTTTTTTCTCTATTTGTGAACAGCTGCACCGTATTATAGTGGGGGACTAGAACGTAGAAGTAGGAAAAGAGGGGAGCTCCTAAATATAGCTGGGATGGTAGGTTTGCAATAGTCACCACTCTTGCAGGCCTCACATCACTTCGCCACTGACTGCATACGAACCAACGACGCATCCACACACACGCCGTTGAGACTCTCGTTCAACGCAGTTCCGAATTGTTACAGTTTACTTTCAAACTAACCGGCATTTTTCTTCGTTGTCGTAGACCACGCTATTTATTTAAATAGAACATATCGAACTGTATTCGATTGTTTTGTTTGTGTTTTGTTACTTTCTGTGAATATTTGATTTCTTTTCTCTTTTTTATCTCGACAACACGCATTGAATCACTTACTATTTAGTGTTAAATATTTTAGCGGGCGACACGGAGGAAAATTTGTGACTGCTGTGAATCTGAATAAAGTGATATTTTAAGTCATTTCCTACATATTCCAGTGTGTCGACGGTTGTGAATTAAAAAACAATATTAGAAGAAATCTATCTAGGTGTTTTATTTTCTTTTCGTTAATCATCGACGATCTAAAGCACAGTGATAAATAAATACAATTGAAGGAATATTTAGTGTTCGAAAAGTTCGAAAACATAAAAAACGAGTGTCCGTTAGCGCGTCCCGCGGTTTTGTGTGCGTCTAGTTACAGCTATGTTGATGCCAGGGGGTAGTTTGAATGGTGATAGTGCAGCGGCAGCGGTACTTGGCGGTACGGACTTGGCACTTACCGTTGGCGGTATTAGCTCATCGGGGGTGCAACAGAAAGATACGACATGGACGAAGTTGTTCGTCGGTGGTTTACCTTATCACACGACAGACAAGTCACTTCGCGAACACTTTGCCGTCTACGGAGACATCGAGGAGGCCGTTGTCATCACCGACAGACAGACGGGGAAGAGCAGGGGATATGGATTCGTAAGTATTTCTTTCATAAGTTCAAATTGTCAACGACCACATCTGACAGAAATACGTCTCGAGGTCAACTTCATGTCCCGACTCCCACATATGGGGGTCTAATTTTTTGTATAAAATTTGGAGACTACATTATAAATATGGTCTAGTAGTCTTTCGGTCGTATTTGTTTATCTATTGAAAAGTTTCCCAAACGAATGTTATGTAAACAATTTTGAAAACAATTTATGAAAACTTTTTTCATTTATTTTGTAGTAATTTAATCTAAATTGCCAAACATCTTCTCTGCTCCAGTGAGCATGAGTGTTGTGAAAGTTTGACGGATCAACAATGCACCACCCTTGGTCCGACTGCAGTTTCCTCCCGCTCCAACGAGTTCCACACGATACAATGCGGGACACGAACCCGGCACACTCGTCATATGGCTTCAAAGTTACCGGCGTTTCAGCAGCTGGCATTTGGGCCTTCCGCGGCAGCTGACGACCAGAGATGGGCATTTCCATAAAGAGAACTTTATTTTATACGTAATGTTGCACCGTTTAATTAAAAAGAATAGGTAATTGCTGTGGCAACAGTGGTTAGCAGGCTGGAAGCCGCCTATTCGAATCCAGGCACACGCAAGAATAACAAAATCATAGCCATGACATATTCCTCAGACCTCATGTTATTATTTGCTAAATGTAGCATAACCTCAAAGAAAATAGATTAGCGTATGAGTGATACGTCATAAATTATAACCTAACGTCCGTGGGACATGGTTCGATTTCATGCGTGAGCCAAGAGTAAAAGTGCATAATATTCATGTTGTCATGCTAGCCTATCTGCGACACAGGAAACCTGCACTGCCCAGCTTTTGCATCAATAATTTCCTTCGCTCTCATGAACTAGATCACATTTATGCGATGTTCGAATCAAAGCAGACATTTCCGAGAATAAATATTGACAAATGGAACAATTTATAACATTATTACCATAATTTTCGTACCTAACAATATTTAATGTGTACACCTTGTTCTTGAAAATAGCGCACACGTGTTGTTAGGTTATTAGTTGAAACTCTCAAAGGTTCTTTGCGTCTTTGTTTTAAATTCCTCTCCAGCACCATATGTGGCTGGTTTTGGGAGAGGGCAAGGGGTGGGGGGAGACCAACGCACTGTCAGAGAGTGCATAGATGCAACATTCTACGTTATGTAATTTTCGTATAAAAATACTTAGACTCGTATTGTATGTAACTTTGACGTACAAATTAGTGGAGACATAATTCAAAATTTAATTACAATTTAGTCAATGCGTTGACACCTTATGGACCTATAAAGATTAAAATAGAATCAGGTGTCTGCTATTTACTGAGTCCGTATATTTAGTTGTTTGTTCTTCATTATTAGTGCGTTCATAAATAGTTGTAGTAACGGTCGATGTTGGGAAATTTTGGATGACAAAACAGTGTCATTATTTCTTTAATTATATCGGTGTCATCAGGTTATATTTAAAATGTCGCAGTTAAATTTTTTACTCTTTATTTTATATTTAAATTTATTAACCAATATAATTATAGAAGTACAATGGAATTGTGTCTAAATATGACTTTTGTACTTAGTGATCAATCACACATTGAGAATTGGATTAAAAATTGATCAGCCCATTTCTCAATGATGTTATTGAAATATTTTAAACGCTTACAATATCGTGTACATAGTCATCGACGAATAAATAATTTTCTAAATTGCGTACCTATTATAGTTTTATCGCCTACAAAGATAATTGACACAAATGTATTCGTTGGAGAATCCAAAATACACAGGCATGAAAATGTCATAATGTTGGTTTTTAACAAGAAGTGCGGGAGCATGAGTAATGGGAATAAATATGACACAAATTGCTTTACCAGTCTATCGAGTCATATCAAACGAGACGAGAGTGACAGAGAAAAGTGAGCATTATGCATGGATCGATAAAATTATACTCATTTTAAGAACTACTCACCACAGAAAATTTAGAATAACAAAAAATTACAGGGGCGACAAATAAATTGTCCCATATTTCTCTCTTTCTATTCCCTAACACAAAATTAATTAAACTTGATTAACGCAATTATGTTTCAATTGCGTGGTGTAGTATGAAATAGTGAATTGCATTGCAGGACGGATCTAACAGGTCCATGTAAAACACTGTGCACGTCAGTCAATCTCATTTATTCCCACGCCAACCCAGAATGAATCACATTCGCATATATTTACAGCAATTTCAAATACTGATGAATTAACAATTTATTTCATAATTTGCATATAACCTTTAATTGGCCGATATTTAAATGATTTTAATTGATATATTTTATTTCAATTAACTTCTTCGCAGCACAAAAATCACACTTATAAAATCTGATTTGAATAAGACAATTGAGAGGGCAATGAATGCATAAGACATTGTGCGATGAAAAGAAATAATTTCGGCGAAATATCGATGATAATATTGATAATAATATCGATGTCAGTATTTGCGGTTGTTGCCCCAATTGCCGATCATAATGTTGATCATTGCGACATCGTCTAAATTCAATTTGCCATCGAACAATATGTCCACTAGGAACTTTATTTCAATGACTTTAAATGACTTTGTATCCATTTATAACCGGGATGTACAAACATTATTAATAAGATGTAAGATAATTTCACTCATTTTACTAATTCGATTTAATTATACCTGATATTTTTTTTAGATAATGCTATTTAGAAGGGATTTAAAACCGAATGTCGAAAATTATATGACTTTATTATATATGCTTTGTTTAATTATATATGCCATTAATTATTTATAATCGTAAGTGAAAGAAAATAAATACATCGGTAAAACCTAAGCACGAGCATGTAAACCAAACCAATATAGATATTGCTAATTTTGAGTTTAAGGGCTACGTACTGTAACTAGTGTAAAGAGAAACGACCGACATGAAAAAAAAAATCACAACAAGTTTTTCTTCATCGGAAGGATCATGAAAAATAAAGCGATTTGTTTGGACGCTTTGACACGGAATGACCCAGTATGTTCTTTTTTATTTCCGAGTATGTGTACCTAGGACTGCTCGGGCTCGGGCTACTTTGGGCAAGTTCAGATGACAGCTGGTACCAAATGTCCCCCCTCTTGGCCCTCTTCTGTAACACCGCATTGAAGTGAACTGCTGCATCAAAGGCGAACGCGCGCTGGTCCTATTGGATAGGGTGCAATGCGAAGAGAGAGACGCCACCATAGAACACATTGTTATAATGAGAGAACCCTTGCCCCTATATTTCATAGACACACTCTCACACACACACACATGTAACATGGCACACATACGAGCTACCCCGTCATCCATGTTCGCTGATGCTGTTGTCACGTGTGCCGGTTGGACACCCCTGGCGGCTCATTTCGTACGCTAGGGATGTAACAAGGAAGAAGCCTTCGCGTAACTTTTGTATTGTAATGATGCTCGCAGTGTTTTAAAACATCTGTTAAAAGCTTCCGTGTTTATAGAAAACATGACATTTTGGCTACCCCTCAGTGTAGTGGCCTGACCACTAGAATAATTCGGAAGACGAGACTTGGGTTCGAATCCCTCAAAGTCATTCATCTAGAGTAGTAAAGACACCAGCCTCCGCTTCAACCCTTCTTTTCCAAACCATTCACAGACGTAATCAGTTTGTTTAATTCATTTGTTGTTCATTTATTATCAAATTATTCTTCCTCGGGATCGGCTACAAAGCGTACTTAGCGTCTTCTAATTCACACAAAGTGTTACTATATAACATTTTCTGTGCTGTATGTACTCTTCCTTACTGTTTCCTTCTTGCCTTCCGTTGTTTTAAACTTGTACTAGTTCTGATCAATGTAATGCATGCCTTATCAATGGGAGTCAGGGCTTCTCACGACATACCAAAGCATAACGTGCGTGATATCACATGTGTGTACTGATCAAGCCCCCATGTGCAAGCAAACTGACGGGTTCTCATATCAGTGCACTTGGGATTTACAATTGAAAATATTCCTAGTTTTCCCAACAGCTTATTTGGAATCACTTCATGAATACATGCAATGTTGTGTTCTCTTCCGCAAATTACTCTGAATTCTTTACATTGCTTTTTCAAATAAGATCGAGAATTAAAAAATTGAAAACAATCTAAACACATAAAACAAAATCTTTTTAATCGTGTTCATACTTCATAGGAATACATTTAGGTGTTCTGTACGCATTTTAAAAATAAAATTTATTTCAAACTTTATAAAACAAAATTTGTGAAATTTGCTTTTTTGGTCAATCCACAGATAAACGGGTTTTGTGGAGAAAAATTGTGAATATAGTGCTTTTATGCAATAAATAAATAAATAAATAAATAAATAAATAAACAAACAAATAATAAATAAATAGATATAATTAATGATATTAATATTAATATTAATGATATAAAATAGTGGCCTATTTCTCTGCGGGTGTGTCCGAGAAACTTTTGTTTGACATTTCATTTTAGTCCCACGATTTTGACAAATGGGCCTAAAAGCGTGTTAAATATTGAATCGTGTTTGGTTGCATGTTGGTATCGACCATATTACTTGTTAACATTAATGTAACTACGTATTTCACAAAATCTGTTCACTTCTTCATGGACTAGAAAGCGCTCGTAAAAATGGTTTGTACATCTACGGCCAATTTTGTGGGCGTAAGTGCATATAAAAATCATGACCAATTGCAACCAACACAGAACTTCCGTATTGAAGTCGTTATTATTCTGCAGAATTTGAAAGATAAAAGATATAGAATGAAATCAGAATTACCTACAGCGTGAGTGTGAAAATCTTTTCGAGAATTTATAACGCCTGACATTTGCTATCAATTAATTTTGCTATCATTTGCTATTTGCAATTTGTTCAAGAAATACACCAAGAGTTTCATTATACCAACATAACATATCACGAGGAAATATACGGAAGAGTGTCGGACAACATATTGGAACTATCCCCCCATTATTCTGACTAATCCAGAGGTGTCCGCTTGCATTTAATCTTCCCACTAAATACTAAGTTTTAGATCAATTGAATATTTTCATTTTAGTATTCTTTAAATACTACGGGAGAGCGTTCACCGTTACGTTTTTTGCACCAGAACTGCACTAAAATGTTGTGAAAGTCAATTTGTAACCACAAAAGTTTAAATATAAATAATCTGTCCTAATCATTCACAAATCACAATATAATTGTTATAAAATTAAAATTATAATAGAGCGCAAGATTCGAACCCAGTAATTGTTACCGATCCTGAATTCTATGCATGAAATGCAAGGATGTAATTGTCCACCAACGCCTCAACCATATTTCATATCCTTTTATCATTCCAATATTTTCTCAAATCACTTTCATTGGCAATGCTCTCGGCAGAACGGTTGCTCTAACGCCCTGACAATAAATCGGCTGGATGTTGTACTGTGGATAAAGCGATGTCTACTATGTCTTGGTAGTCTTGGTTCCTCGGTCGGCAGCTGCGTGCGACAAAGCGTGTGCTCAGTTATGCACCTGGATGGAATCGAAACGCATCCGATGCCGTTCGGTTTCGACTAGGAACATGTTTTATACCCGCATGATCATTATGTTATAGTTCATTCACAGCTTTCCAGTGCCCTTGTCTTTCAAAATGGAGCGGGAGTTTTGAGGATTTAAGATTTTATTGGATGTATAAGATAGTATATTTTTAAAATAACCTATGACATCATATTTATGTGCAGTTTGTATTTCTGAATGTCCAAAAATAGTTCATCGTATTACTAGAATTCGTGAGTTTTTACAAATCATTTCTTATGAGACTAATCAAGTGTTTTCATTCTCTATTTTGATACTTGCCAATTCAATTTGTATAATGGTTACTTGATAGGTAACTGAGTAGTACTTTTTGGTAACAGAAAATTTAAATATTCAAGGAATAAAATACCATTATTAATTAGCTTATCCTAAATTAATTTTTTGTGTACCTAATTGTTCGGTGCAACCTGATATGTATAACAAAATAGATCGACCTTGACTTAGAACCTTTGTTAACTAATAAAAATGAGGTATCAAATTCACACATTTCAACCCTTAACTGAATACAAAGAAAATCGCGCACTTTTCATTCAATCCCATTTTTGTTTTTATCTATAGAGTGCATATAAAAACAAATCTTTGTTGACTTTCATCAAGTTTTTATGATCTTCAAGGTAAATTTAGCCGATGCCGATGTTTTACATCTGGCTTATGCTCTCTTCTTCTCCAATAACTAAACGAAAAGGCAGAGAGGAGCTGGTAGAGAGGCTGCGATGATCAATCTTTAGCTCTTCAACAGTGCGTTAGTTAACAGCCAACTCCAATATACGAACCTCTCGTTTATTTTCATGATAAACTCATTCAGAAAGTTATGAACCTGAAACGATGAGGAATTTATAGTGAAAAACGAACGAAATTGAAAGTTTACCTTCTTGCTTTGAATATCATAGCGAAATGATACATGGCTTGCTCTCTACAGCCTACTCGACAGTGTAGTAAAATATTTTCACAAAGTATCAAACATAATTATTATTAAATTAGAAACATAAATATATTTTATTTTTCCATTTTTCAGGTAGGTATCGTATCGTATATTCGCAACTCCGTAATATTTTTGGAAAACAGAAGATTATGTTTTTCGGTTGTTAAAATTGTATAACTATACTATATTCAAATCACTAGAAATTGAGCTAAACCTACGGAAAGTTTTATTTACCATGCACTCTTGACTTAGACTGTTTTGTTGTGTTATAGTTATTGTCCTGAAGAAGATTTTAATAAAAGAATCGAAGCTGATGACAAGCTAATTTTAAAACATTAAACATGACGAAATATCACTACTTTGAACAGAAGATCATGTTTTTTCAACAAGTTCCGAAAGCTTCTCTATTTTTAACTTATATGAAAATTAAATTTTTAAACCGTTTTGTTCCAAATGACTCCACGAAACAAGAGTGTTTGTTTGGAATATGTTATTGTCACTATAATTGCTATTGCGGTTAGTGTAGCGGGCAGATGGCCGAGTGGTTGAGCAAACCCGGACAGTTCGACCACTGCAGGTCAATCCCTTCACATCGAGCTCAACATGGCGTCCAGGCGCTCAAGTGCGGGTATGGTTCCAATTTCTATACTCAACTATACTTGAAAATGGTAATTATACTCGCACTTAAGTGACAAACGGAAACGGTTAAGACACAAGACAAGGAGTTGGATCAGGCGGTAGTGCACGTTGACATTTCAATCTTTTCGACTTTCTCAACATTGTGTCGGTATCGATAATTATCAACTGAAGATATTTTTATAATGTCTGTTCCTCAGATTCGTATACACTGCGGAGGTTTTAGGTTCGATTCGGATTCGAGTCGAGAGGCAAATGATGGGAAGGTTTCATAGTAATAGGTCACGATCGTCTCCTTCCCACCTTCCATCCTTACGTATTCTTCATCATCATCATCTTCCTATCATCATCTTAATCATCAATCCGTCACCATTAATCTGGTTGCAGAGGAGAGTTATAACTTTTAATTTTTAGCCGTACCTTCTCATTTGACTAAATAGTCAAAGCCAATTTCAGCTCACAACCGACGGAAGAATCTGCAAATCGCTAAATATTTGTTTTTGTTTGTTTCAGGTAATAATGGGCGATCGCCCTGCTGCAGAACGGGCGTGCAAAGATCCAAATCCAATAATCGACGGCCGAAAAGCGAATGTTAATTTAGCTATTTTGGGCGCTAAACCACGTGGTAACGTCACTCCTGGTAAGTAGCAAACATTTTGATTAATTGCAGACATTGTCAGATAAAACTCTAAAGATCATTGACCCTAAGATCATCGCATTGAATTGCGATCGCCAATTTATCCAATAAGAAAATAGAACTGATTTTCAAACTTAGATAATTGGTATTATGAAGGTTGGACACACACACAAAGGGCGCAAATTATGTAATGACGAAGATAAGTATAATAAAATAAGTTCAAAATATCATGAAATGGGGGGAATTGGCGCAAGTTTGAAGTTTACTTGTTGCGGTGTTGAATACTTTACGATCCCCATTACGGATGTTCAAATTAATTAAGGTCACACGTAAATGCATGTGGCACAGGGTCTTAAATTTGGCTGGGTGGCCGAATTCGACATAAATTTGACCAGAACTGTAATTTATGGTTCTAAATAGTTATGAAATATAACCTACGTTATGATTTTGTCAACAGTAATTAAATTGAGAAGAGGTTTCAACATATCAAATTAAACGAATCAATTAATAAAGGTAGTTGTTCAGAAGAATAGGTCTGGAACATACGCATGGCGTGAAGGGCTTGTGCCACATTTTTCCAAGTGCCCTCTTAAGAAGTGGTTGATAAAGTTCGATGACATTTTCAAGAGGGTAATAAGTCTCGCGCTGTGCTGCTGTATTCTGTACTACTGTTTCGGGTGCACTCTAATGTTCTATAAAAATAAACAACCTGCATTAAACTTAGCTAATTTATTTGATTGATTCATATAAAACCTCGGATACTTTAGAAACATACTTATTCGTGAAATAAGTTCTATAAGCTCTTCTCAACCCAAGGGAGGACCTGAGAGTTTTAGATGAAAAGTTGATCATGCTACTGATATGCTAGGTATATTCATATTCTATATTGGGTAGTCAATTATATACGTATAAAGCAATACACTTTTCTGGTTTTGCCTTGTCAATGAAAGTTTTATTATTAATTTCCTACGTTTCGGGAAAGACATTCTCTCACATCATTTTGTGAAATGGTAATCCGACAAATCCTCTTAATTTATTCTAAATTTACCCTTGTCCATATAAATCTTTCAGTGAGCAAGAGCACATTCTAATCTGATTGTCAATCATTGTCAATCTATGTAAACATTCCTTAGTTCTCATAATATTTACTATTTAGTGATTCTCCATTGTCTGTCTTGGAATGTTTTATTCTATGCCCCTGTAATATTTTCGTTTACCTGTTCTCTATCACAAAATAGCCACACTGATTAGACAAAATCGAGGACAAAATATATTGCATGCCATCACGCCACAAAACTAGTTAGTTTTTATCTCTTAAAAAATGATAAAGTACACCATTTCAATTAGCATAATATGTGGAATTGTTATCTAAATTTCTTCATAAATATCAAATACGACCACTGAAGTTAACATTAGGGTGATAGCAACAAGTGAATAGGTGCTTTATCATTTTAACACGCTATATGATATGGCCTGCCGAAAAAAGATTATATATGTACAGAAAGCCTTGGTTTTTCCTCGCCCATATCCGACGCGTCAAAATTATGCCACGAAGAAGTTGAAGACCTAATAAGTTCTGAAATGAATATTTACATTAATGAAGGCGAGTAGTCGATTATCGCCTCTCCCCCTTTTAATCAAGTAAACCCTCTCGTTAATGAAATCAAATACAAACTTGTTGATTGATAAGTAATTAATTGTTTTCATTAAAGTGGTGGGCGCTGACGAGAACGATTTGTAATCTACAAGCAAAACGAAGCGTACATAATTCTTTCTTATTATTTTCTTCACTTGAACAAATTACCTACATAAGCGATAAAAAGTACACATAACTCCTGTAGTTTTGGTACCGCATTATATTAGCGTGATGTATCTTAACTTATCCATAAAAAAGCAAAAAATAATAATAATAAATACAAATATTGAAACGTTATTAGATCAAACACATTTCTAGCATTTTCCAATGACTGCACTCGCAATGTAAAATCGTAAATAACACACACTATTATCATCAGTTTTAAACTCCTTTTCATTCCATTCACTGGAGCTATATCACAATTGATCTGTAATTTATTTATTTTTTATCAATAATATTAATTTTTGAACTGTTCGCTCGCACGCTAGCGTGATATATTATGAAGGGGTACCGTCGGTCCCATGGCATCGGGCACGTGACCACCGACTTCCGGTACCGTTGCCTCGACTACTTCCGGTCACCCGGGAAACATCAGGAAGCGTGTTTAGGTCACCGGACAGATATTATAATGATCTTATTCCGTTTCATCATAAATTTCACACCATCATATGTGAATTAGGCGAAGTGTGAAAAATGGTTCGACCACAAAATGTAACGCTCACTTCACCCCCTTGGACTGTATAGCATCCTGAGTTGTAAGTGATTGATACACGGGATTTATATTAGTCAAAGCCGCCGTCATAACATTGTTCTGTTTACATTAATGCATTATAGTCTACCAAACAGAAACAAAAGGTTCATGACTATTATTATTATTATTATTATTATTATTATTATTATTATTATTATTAAGTTTTTGGATATTTCGTCATGTTTTTTGTGAAATTATTTATTTTTGTCCACAGTTTTGATTTTCATATCAAAATTTCCTTAGGACAATAACTTAACAAATTTTCATCAAAAACAAAAACAATTACACTGTAAACAAAAGTATCCATTAAAAACAATTTCCTAAAACAAAAACAATTACACTTTAAACAAAAGTATCCATTAAAAAACAATTTTGTCTTTGATGAAAATTTGTTAAGTTATTGTCATGAGGAAGATTTTGATATGAAAATCAAAACTGTTAACAAAAATTAATAATTTCACAAAAAATATGACGAATTAACTATATAAAAAAAAATGAATTTCTTTAGTTAAAGAATTAATTTAATATATTATTTTGTACATACCTACTCCGTTCGGGCAATAGGGTTTGTTTAATTTGATATTGAATAATGTTTTTGGACCATGTCATGTCGCTAAGAATGCATTTGTAGCTACAATTTGCTTCCCACATTTTTAACAATTGGTCACGATGGCACGATAGGTAAGATGACACATTATTTGGAATAGGTAATGCGTTATGGGGGTTTTCGGTGAACTGTCCAATGCACGCGCCATTATAACTCCCAAGTAGACAGGTTCTAATATTGAAAGAATTTAATCAATAAGTTTCTTCTTCAGGAAAATGTGTGGTTTTTATTTGTATTGCGTGCTAAGTACAATTAACAATAAGTAGCTTAATTTCTTTCATGTCTTCTACTGGTAATTTTAATAATAATTTTGTTCGCTTTACTATCATACGCTACATAACGATCGCTACCTCTTTTCTTTACCCAATTCAGTTTTAATATAGTTCTCTCTCTACTTATTGACGTTTTGTTAAACCCTTCTCAAGTTTCCCCGCGAAATTGCTATAAAATATTCACAAACTCATTCCAGTGACGACAAAAGTGGTCGCACCGAAATGTCTAAAACTAGTCTCTACTACTCAAATTCACAATTCCCATCCCATTCATCCAGCCGACAATTTCAAGTATTATCGGACATATTCAGATTTTTAGTTAGATAGAGTGGTTTCTCGGTTCGTAATGACGTGTGCCACGTTGATCAATTATTCATCGAATTGGTATAGGCAGTGTTGATAGTCAACATTACTGCTGCACGATTTTACCACTGCGCCGCTTCTACTGCGCAATGGACTGGCACCACATAGATTAATAATATATTAGTACATGACTCTATTGATGATTGACCATAGTCCATTTTCAAAAACGATGTTTGCCGAAGATTGCCGATTTAGGTCGGCTTCTGGCATGTTCAAACACTTTAGACACTTTTGGTGAGAAGTTCTTGGGTTAGGAGGGGGTTGATGTTTTTATAAGGAAGCCACAACAGAAGGGGGGATGTGTAGTTGCCTTTTCATATTTCTTTTCTGTTTACTTACGAAAATGAATGGCAACTTGGGGTATAATGATGTCTAGGAGTGACATGATTCATGACCCCGATGGGATTTGAACCCACTTCTATGTAGATTATGTCTAGATTGTATTATTTGAGTTGTTGACGCTGCCGGTAATGACATTAGTGAATGATTTTGAGCATTAGTGAATGATTTTGAGCATTAGTGAATGAGAAAGCAAGTTGGCTCAGGCTCTTGACTTGTACTCCGGAGGTTCCGGGTTTGAATTCCACGTGGTTTTGCTCAGACGTGACAAATGCTGGAAAGGTTCCCTACTAATAGGGCACGACCGCCTCCTTCCCACCGTCCATTATCATCTCCCAAGTCCCAAGCGTCTTCAGAGTGCGTTAAAACATACTAAATTTGGAACGGAATTGTGAATGTATGCATGTCCAAAATTTCACAAATGTCGAGAAACTTCAAAAACTTTTACCACTACTGAAATCAACATGACATTCCTGTTGTTATATTTTCAATCAACAGGAAAATAGGTGGCAGGAAAAACATGCATCAAAACAAACTTTGCGTTACACAACAAACCTTCACTAAATGATGCAGAAATTAACGAACAATCAATTCCCTGAAATACTAAATGTTAATTAAATTAATGTTTCATTGAATATAATACTACAGGGGAAATATAATTTGCAATCCTGACAACATTTTCCATGCCAATTGTTAGAAACAGATCAGCAACATTAATTTCCTAACATATACCTTCCTTCTAAGACCTCCCAAAGTTAAGTGAGTTTACCACCCAGTCTTCCACCCGTCTGCACTAGATTAAGTATCTATACAATAGTTTACAACACGAGACCATGTAGATTTGCTCAAGCGAAGACACGTGTGTTCGAGTCCCGTGCTAGGCAAGTATTTATAAACATGTATCTCATCTCCCGACTCCACAATACACTGTTCAATGGACGTCATTAGCCTATACTTGGTCAAGGGCGGTTTAAAAACGATCTCGTACTGTACGTTGAATGAGAGAGAAAAAAATCCAGCGCACTGTTCGAGCTACATTCACTAAACAAACAATTCAGGAGATCCGGGTTTGATTCCTGTCATTGACGTCCATCCTAAACTTTGCTCCTTAACTGTAGTCTAAAAGCAAATGATTGGGATCGTTCCCACTTTTATAGTAAGTTACTATCGCTTTCTCCTTTCATCACCATCGTCCAATCATCCTTATAAACATTTCGCCGACGTAAATTAATGTTCGAGCTGAATATAAACACTTACAAAAATATTGATGTTGAGGCCCTGAATTCAAACCATCAATGATCAACTTGAACTTTTCGCGGAAATAAAGAGATATTTTCAAACAGAGGCGACATCCAGTTAAATTGTCATGCCTAATTAATACACACAGAACGAATAATTGGAGCTTGACAATTTTAAACCGTTCGCAAAACGCTTAAAATTATGTTAAATTTTACGTTTTGGAATCATTTGACGTATAATTTACGTATGTTAATGATATAAATAATTTATTTTTGAGTCATTTTAGATACAATTATGAAAATTCCGTTTCAAACGCTTTCCCTGTTTGATCTCTGAACTGTTCAAGATGTCTCTAACACTATTTCAAGTCAAGCTTGCGAATTGCACCACCTCTGAATATCATGAATTCTCCGACGACATTTGCGTTGTAATTTGTGTTTACTAATGTTTTGGTAACATGTTCAAGTAGCAACTCGGTTTACCCTGGATGTCGTACAGCTAAATCTTGACGGCGTTGTGTAGAATCCAGTCGTCTGTATTTAGAGGAGTCCTTTTTTTCCCCATGAGCCAACGATTTGGTGTATAAATAGCGAGACTAACCATGCCTAGTGAACAGAGGCAAAATGTCCTCATGGCAGATACAAAGATTTACACACTGATAGATATGCGACGGCGCGGATTTTATTCCGTTCCGGAACGACACAATAGTATTCGAGAGTCTAGACAACCGTTGGGATGCTCGCCGGGTTTCTTGCCCTGATTTTTGGAAACGCTCCCATTTTTTACGGTGGCGTCATTTTGCTATTTGGAAGATCTGCGATTCCACGTGGCTTTACTTCCTATGACCAGATTTACGAACTCCGAATAAATGTTATCTGGTGAATAAATCGACTTTCCAGTTCTCTCATTGGTGGTTTCGTCATGCGACGAATACTGGACCTAAAGGTTTTATTGCGATATTTAGAAATCGTTTCCTTTCTTATTTTATTTATCTAATTATGAGATTGAGTAGGTATCAAATTGGGTCAAACAGATTTCACAAGTCGCACATTTCGCGCAGTTCATTTCCAATTTTAATAAATCACAATGACAATTTTGCGTTATATTGCAGTTTGCGACAATCTTTGAAAATGAGGGTAGATTTGTGACCTTTGTATACAGATTTTCATAATTAATTTTACGTAAAACACTTATCGAGAGTTTCAATTGGCTGCGTCTGCTCGAACTTTTCCACCCTACACCGAGTATCTCGTGGTAGAAGACATTGAAGACATAGAAGATAGGCTTGATCATCCACGTGTGTGACAGTCAGTGCTACGTGAGTGATGTGTTAGCATGGTAGCATACGCGAGTTATAAAAACATTAGAAAAACGGAAGTGACAAAAAAGTAGTGTCCTCGCATGGAGTGATTTTGGAGGGTTAAAACTACAAGCATTTTGAAAACATGAACTGAACTAGAGACCAGAATAGAATACGATTCAAGTATGATTTCTCTTAACTAATTGGTGAACAACGTGAACAGAATGTAATAATAAATCAAAGTTTTATTTTCTCTGGCATTTTAAGATAACGATAGAAAAATATTTTGACAATCTATTAAAGAAATAATTTGAAGCTGGATATCATCATTATATTTTAAAAATCTCTTTTAACTGCGATTACAAACTATGCTCTTATTTAAATATATGTAGGTATGGACATCTTACTATTCGGATGCATAAAACTTTTACAGACATATAGGACTTAAATATCTTCATTGATTAAAAATTGGTTTGGCGGACTCGGAAAGTATATCTGTGTTACAGCTCACGAAATGTAGGCGATCCATTTGTTGTCGAAGAAATAATTAATCAATTAAACAATAAATTGCTTAACTATTTCCATCGTTTTATCATGTTTGTCTTTGCTCAGTTCTATTCCATTCGCACACAAGACAGCTGCAGCGTTCTAACTTCTAACTTCTAACCGCATTGCTTGAGCTTGCAGCCGAGAAGAGAATATGTGGGATGCGAGCAATCACTCCATTATATTTAGACGCCAGTTGTTGTCGGCTATTCTTTTAATATTATTTATTTTGTTTTAACAGCTGTAAAAACATATTTTACTTTGAGCAAAGCGTTTGCCAATAGGTTATACCACATCAACTATGGAACACTATACGCCACAATATACAACTTTTTTTATGATTGTTAAGATGGTAACTGAATGATGCCATATTGTTTTGTTGATTTTGCGTGAATGAATAGAATGACCTACTTTTCATCATCCAATTGTAAATAATAGTATTTTCAAGGAAATCAAAAATATAGCACTCTTAATTAAATTGAGGTGAAAATGTGGTGTGATGCATTTCTTCATTCACGTGTTTTTTCTACTTTCAAATCTGCTTATAAAATATATCTTATTTTAAACTCCACTTTGAATTTCAGTTCAAAATTTATGTAAACTAAACAAAATACTTATGTGTTATCAATGCTTGAAAAGTTAAAAGCTAATTTCCTAAGCGTATGGAATCATCATAGCCGCATTGATTTATTACATACTCTAGTTGAAGAGTCGATGAGGTTTGAATTTGTGGCAAAATGTAAAGGAGCTCTGCGAAATGAATTCAGACGTCGTCGGTTCATGACTTCATTTGCACAAGAAGATGATATTTGAAACGAGTTCTTTCTAGTTGTAGGGTCATGAATAATGTCTAGACTGGCAATGTAACAATCGGAATCGGCACAATGATTCATCTGAGGGGTACTAACTTCGAGTAACCCTAAAATGAGTTCATGCAAAGTTTCGGTAGCACATTTCTCAAATTGAATTCGGGTTGACACTCATAGTGAGAGAAATCTCTGTCGAGAACTGAAAGTAAAAATATATTTTCTTCTTCGATTTCGAATGATTGTTTTATATTGTCGTATAAAGTGTAAAATATAGAGATGAAGGAAGGTGGCTACGAACTTCACTCCAGAGACTCAGGTTCGATTTTATCAACTCAGCCAGTAGGCCACGGACGCCTCCTTCCCACCTTCTTTCCCTACAATTTCTTCATCATCATTTCCGAATCGGCTTCAAAATCATTCATGATGAATTCATGATTCATCATTCATTCTTTCATCATAATCATTCATGGGTCGCCATTATAGCCTCGCTACAGAACGTGCAACGAAATATATTCTGATTAGCTGACCCTTATAAGTTATACTATATTTACTGTCAATGTTACACACCGTCAAAAACCACTAACCATAGACAGCAAAATAAAATCCCTATTTACTAGAAGAACGTGCGAAATATAAATAGATAAATATTTATCTATTTCAGTCAAAAAATGCAAATCGTTTATTGAAACTTTTCCTATATTGAAGATAATAAAATCCATTTCAGACACTTGTCATTTGACACTTGATGAAAGTGATGTACTTCCGACAGTGAACTTCGTTATATTTCCTTCATACAATCACATAGGTCATGTGTAAGACATTTTTAAACATATTATGTTTAATATGATAAATACTATATTGCAGTTATTATAATAAGTTTTTTTAATATCATATCATAGCATGTATTTTAAGTTGATGTGTTGATATCTCAGTATACTGTATGAACAATTGTTAAATAAAAATCAATGAATTAAATGAACTAAAGAATTACAATGAATTACACCTACTCACTTATTGGAATTCATAGATTGCTGGAGCTTTATTAATTTGTTTAATTGATTTTTACTTATCAATTCAATACAATTACAATTCAATTACTATAATCACTAAGGTCAATTACTACCAAGCATTTAAAAGTGTATCTGCCTAATATGTTATTGGAGACACAGCTTTTCGATGTACTTAATTATGTAAGAGTATTTAATTTACTAACATGAGGACCATCCTTCTCCACCATCCTTCCAATATCATCTTCCATCATTCTTCACTCATTCTTCCCGGGACCCTATTCTATAACTCTAAAATTCCCGATTCTGCTCGAATCCGATTCACGGCCATATGAATTAACATTACATCGAGTCGGATTCCAGCTTAATCAAGAATTTAATGTTATAGAATAGGGGTCCTGAAGAGCCCGAGTTTATGACGTCCTCGCTGTAGTCAAAAACTGAGATGAAAAAAAAAGTAATAATTGTTCGTTTCCTCTTAGGGTTTCCGTTTCCTGGACTTCGAGCAGGCTATCCTACAGTACTACCAAGTCAATATGGGTAAGTTAACTGATTACTAATCGCGCCATTATCCTGCGTGCAATTACCATCGTGATGTCAGAGGTCACGTGTCAAGAAGCAGAATGCGGTCGGCGCATCACACACCGGCTGCTAATTGAAATTGTCGATCATTCGTGATTATTAGCACTAATTGAAGATGACAATTTTATGGTGTAACAAGCATACAATTAGTATTGTTTAGTTTAGATTTTGTGGTATTTGTTTATTGTCATGTAATGTCAAAATTATTTTTGTATCTCGGAGGTGGAAGGGGTATAGTACATTTTCTCGATTTAGCGTTGCACACTTTTGGAATGATGTAATCAAGCTCTATCAATTAAAATTTGACTGATGTCAACAAAATACAGTAATTGTGAATTCTCTTACAAAATGACTGGTATCACTTTTTAAAATATTTTTGGATGAAGGGGAAACTACTGCTCAATCATTGAAATGGACCCTTCTTCCTCTGTTGTACAGATTTAATGTTACCATGAGAGGGGGTTGGGGTTAACATAAGTATTTCTAGTTAATTAATAAATTGAATTGAGTTCCCTTTTTTGCAAAAGTCATCTGTCAAATTAATAAGACTGCAGTGTCATAATTTTATTCTAAAGGTTTACATTGATATTTACTGACTTTGTAAGGATTGTTGTTTAGAGACAAGCTTTTTTTTTTTAAATAAAATATAAACATTTAATAATTTGTATAAAGTGAAGATGTAAATTAAAATATGTCATTATATGTACATGATTTGTGAATGTCGTGGCATTATAGTACTACCTAGCTGTTCAAATTTATATTGGATATTCATGTTTGCTATCGTATACATATTGTGTATTATATTTTACTTGTAGTTGGGCAATTTTGTATTCATGTATTTAATAATTAAGGTGTGAATCGTTATCATAAGGCTGAAGGTTGTACAGTTAGTAAACAGCTGAAATCACTACAATTATGAAAATAATTTAGATAATACATTTTAAAGTAAAGTTGAAATTATTGTTGGAAGCTATATGGTTACTGCTGATAAAATTTTGTATATTATTTAGATAGCAAATTCTCATTTAAAACGGTAATAATCTAACTTTGATAAATACTTCGTTTGAGCTATTTTAGTTAATTGCTGACGAAATACAAGGTGACTTCTTTTTAAAAATTGAAGATAAGCTTCGTGAATTTAACTAGGTAATTAGTTAGATAACAATTCAAAATAAAAGTTTTCCGAAACTAAACTAATAACACAAGTTATAAGCTTGAAAACATTTTCCTTTTTTACAGTAATGACAGATATTTATTAACATATTTCTCTAGAAAGCTAGAATGTGGGGTAATTGCATAGTTGGATTGGAGACAGTTGTTTGCATGCATTGTAATGACAAAATGCATTGCAGTTGCAATATCGATGCCATTAAGCAATCGAGCGCAAAAAACAAAATGGCGATCTCGAATGAATAATGACGACACCTTAGTAGGTGGGTGTTCGAATGCCGTGGAGGGCATTAATAAATTGCAGCGTTATGTCCAGAGCCTGGCTTATCAGAACGAAATAACATGCTAAGGAATAGAACGAACCTTTCAGTTTTTGGTTTCTTACATCAAATTTAAGTAGTCAGTTTATTTGCAATAATAATCTTGAATATTGATGAGTAGGAAATGAAAACGTTTTTTTCTGTTACACTCACACCTCATGCTTTTGTAGACAAAAACTTTAATCAGCTATGTTTTCTTAAATGAGAATTTCTTGAGTAATATATTTCGTTTGCTTTTATACATATCGGTTATCAAGTGATATTGACACTTATTTCCTAACGAGCACAACTCTATTGGTTTTCTCTTTAATACCCTAAAATTCTCCACCTATATATACTCTAATGTGATATGTCATTTGTAACACACGTCTAACATGTCAAACTCAGCTCGCGTGACCGGACAAAACATTTTATTTCCCTTTATATTACCCACCCTTTAAGTGAAAATAAGCAGCAATTTAGAGAGCCATGTCTAGAGCGTTTCTAGAGTGAAGGGGTGAATTGCGCTATGTCCAGCTCCATTAGGGTACATTTTATCAGCTTTTGTTCCGACCTGCTCGTTATTATCAAGCATTGACATATTGTTCAGGAAATAGTAAAAGGAAATACCAATAAAGAAATGTGCTGCTATGGAATTAAATTAGTTCCGCATTGGATTTTGAAGCCTGTTGCCATCTTTAATTTGTTTGTGTCAATGAATTATTAATTTTAATCATGTAAAAACTTGGAGCATTCGAGTATGTATATAAGCAAACAAACTTTATCAAATAGGATATTGATTTTAACAGACGAATTATGACCCCTCTTCGTTCTCTGAGGAACAAATGTACAAGCCACGTGCAGAAAGTTTCACCATCAAGTTTTTAAAATTGTAATTTTGATAATTATCACTTTATATTTATAATGGTGTGTAGTGATATATAAAATATAACAAATAGCACTGTTGTATTATTATGTGGTAGTTCGAATTGTTGTTGTAGCATTCCAATTACAAGTTCGGAATCTGAATTTCAGTCAGTTGCAGACAATTTGAGAAATTGAGATCTTGCATCAGTATAGGCAACACAAACATCATGCCTCCATTTCAGGTTGCCTATTCGAGGCTTTTAAAGGGGTAAAAGGAATACTTTTCATTGAAATCATTTCTAAGAATGGGATTAATACAATTTACACCTATATAGCATTAATTATTGTTCAGTAGTGAAATAGATCTGATATTAACTTCTTCTTAGTGCGCTAAATTATTACTGTAAAGTCTCACAATTACTTACTAATAACTTTTTCTCGTGTTATTTGACGAGATTATGTCTCATTTTATCACACAAAAAAATAGAAAAACGGCACAGAGGATTCGCATAATTTCGCGCTATTGATGATTCAAATTTATTCGAAAAGCATGCGCTCGTTTGATCATATTTAAGAGCTACCATGACTTGTCGAGTGTAAACTTTTTGCACAGCTAACTTAATTTTAGTGTCAAATCATCATTCCCCCTCCCCCACATTCGTTTCTGAATTGAACAATATATAGAATTTGTTTATGAGAGTCATGTTTAACATGAAATGTTCATGATATAGAAAGTAAAACTCCAAATTCGTCAATGTATTTTATATATTCATCGATACCATGTAATGTGTCATCAAATGATATTTGAATAAGATATGTATGCACATTTTCTGTAATATGCACACATTCATATATAGGTATCTGTATCTTATATCGTGTCATAAATTTAGTATTACCAGGTAAATAATTCTATAAATTAAAACTGTTTTTTCTTCTATGTCAATACGAGGGTGTATATTAATTTTTTATCCACAGAGGTGGCTGCCGTTCGAGTGAATGTTGTGGCTGATTTTCGCAAACTGCGCCCACGAAATTGGCGCACGTGAAAAGTGCGGAGCGCTCATCAAAATGTAAACAATGTAGGAATGTGTGAGCGTGCCGTGCGTGGTGTTACAGTTCTTAATTTCACAGTTTTTATAGATTCTTATATTTATTCCAGTTTTTTTCAACTACTATCTTGAGTGTTTTTTCTTGTTTAGTTGTTGGAATGTTGGTTATTGACATGCAAAATCACGAAAGTAGTATAATTTTTCAATATAAACGTTTTTTAGTTTATATTGAGACTCTATACTCTATTGGTACATGTACCAATTTTGTGCAGCAAATTTTCATACAATCCTTGTTGTTGGTGTTTGTTTAATTTTGTTCCTTATTTCACATCACTTTTCATTTTTTTCACCTTTCTTTCATTTTATTATTTTATATTCGATATAATTATTTTTATAAGTATGTTTTATGTGAATTTAAGGGAACGAAGCAAACTGCGTTAAGCTAAGAACTTATTTGGTGATAGTATAATAAAATATAAAATAATTAATTTGATTTATTGTTTCGTGATATCAAAGAGCTACCTCAAGTTCGGTTTCAATGTCGATGCAATTAATAATTACACTCTACTCTAAAATCGAATTCACTAGCCTCATTTTGATTGATGTACAATATTGGAATACAATTTAGAGTCCCATAGTCAATGTTTTTTTATTGGCTTTGCAAACTGATCTGAATTTATCAGACGTAGCTGACGAATGATTCTTCCCCTAAAAGTGAATAGAAAAGCATTATCTACGGGACTTTCAATGTTTTCACTTTCTGCACAGTAGTGTATATCCAAAGTGAATGTTGAACATTGGAGCGACCTTTCAATGACGGCATGTATGTCAAAAGCCAACTTCTTTTTATACTCTTCTGTAACATACATTTTGGAATAAACCGTAATATTTTTCCTCTCTGTAAGAAATAATGGTGCTCTACCCACATCTTCTATTTTTATATTAATATTTAATTGTTACTAACAATATAAAAATGCTGGAATCTTTGTGAGTCGAGCATGATGTTTCTTGGATTTCAAAATATCAATTACAAAAATAATAGTAAGTCCTGCTTCTCTATTGTTACATACATTGCACGGTGATGGAGTTTGGTTTTAAAACGAGTTTTGAGTCAGCCTTGAATTTTTGGGTGTATTTGTTCATGAAAAAATATTAAGTCCTTTTTCATTTGACGTTTTTTTAATTAGGGGTGTTGTGGCTTTGTTTGAAACACGTGTGCCAAAGTAGAGTAGACCGCCTTTAGCAACAACAAAATTGTTGTTATTTTATTAATATTATTATTGTCTAGGCTTATTGATTTCATTTGTACTTTATCGATTGTGTCGATTGGTATCGAAATTTCAGTTATATTTATGTGACAGTTTTGAATGCTGTCAGTACATAAACCCCCCCTCCCAACCCTTCAAATACAAAATTTTATGAATGAAGAACAAAATACGAAATTAAGAACAGATGACATCAATATCAAAAGTCTCTCAATGAACATTAAATTGAGTATTACTATTATATATTATATTTCTGAAACCACATTTTCTTTCAGTACCTACGCTATAGAATATTTTCAGTAAGCAAAAAGAATACATGTATGCCCGTTGCAGATCATCTGTTCGTGAAGATCTTATTCTTAGACATCTCTCATGAATTTATCCAAGGTACCCCATTCAAACATTAGCTTATGACATTGAAACGAAGCACTAAAAAGTTTCTAATTTCTTGCATACCCCATGGATGGATAGCTAAGATTCTGCCACATGGTTAGAAAGTCCTGACGAAGTTTACCATAATGTCTGAGGTTGAAAGTCAAATGTAGGTACTTCTAGATGCAACTCAAATTAACCTTCAATAATGTGTTGATCTTCAGTCTATGAAAACTGAATTAAATTTATAACAAATTACTACTGTACTAAAGCGGGAATCGATTGATACCAAATTTTTGCCTGATCATTTTATTTTTTTAAGATAGACAATGAATTTGGACATATTTTATTCCACTATAACTACCACGGTGATATCTACCTATTGGATTATGAACCAACCCAGTTTTTATTATGGGTAACATCACTCTAGATGTAAAAGCAGTACCAAGTCTGAACTAAAATCATGACTAAAACAATCAATTACACGCACTTTGAAGTAAATGGATATTTGGTTTGCTGTTTTTTTCTTGCTCTGTTAAAAAACAGCAACAATTCCCAGATCTCTTAAATTCAACCATTAAAAAGATTTCGAAATTTTTGAAAAACAATTCTATCGATTTTATTGATTTACGCTGACGTCAAAGAATGACGTTAAAGACAAGACAACACATAAACTCTGTTTAACGAACGCAATTAAAACACTATGAAATAAATTCTAGTCCACTCAACGTACATTCGGTCAGATGCACATGCAGCATAATACATTTGATGCGCATATGCAGATGCAATGTGCTCCGAATGACTGCCCCCCCCCCCCCCCCCCCCCCCCATCAACACTGAGGCGCAGAGGATTATGACTGATTAAGCTGTGACTCCTCAGATCCAATTATCCACATTATTTTTTTTAAGTATTTGGTTTAACAACAAACTTGAAAGTAAAATATAATGAATTTCAGAGTAAATTTGTAAGATTTAAATTTAGATTTGATTTCGAAGAGAGTTATTTGTTAATTATTCATGAGATGAATTGTTTCTTCTTCATGACGCGAGGCTACTAAACGAATTCTGACTTCAAAGCAAATTCTTGCATTTTAAGGCAAATTATATTTCAAAAGACGCATCTTGCAAACATTAGAAATAAGTAGGCAAGTTGAAAGTTCCACTGAATAATGATATTTTAGAGACATATGTTCGTAAGCAAGACTGGGGAAGAAAAAAGATAATTCTAAATTCGTTGCGAAAAGCATGACAAAACCGCAGGCGATAGCTCACGAGCTTGGCCACCATTTTGATGCCATCAGCAAGTAACACGTGTTCATTTTCGAAAGAGATTTGGATGTCACATAGACTGCGATTTCAATGGCGCTCTTCCAAAGTCACCTGAAAGCGAGCTGTTATTCTCTAATCACTCACCAAAACAAGACGCTTTGGCGACCATTTTGTTGTCGAAATGCCAAGCTTCCGGGAATGGCGGATCTGCAAACGTGGGATAATGATAATTTCCTGATTTAAATGCCAATTCTTACCAATTCTTGTCTAAAGAACCCTTTAGGATGCTGGAAATGCTAATAATAACATTAAACTAAGACCACAAGAACATAAAATAAATTCAAATAGATCTTCGTATTAGGAGTTGGAAGTAATTTGATATTTTTCTTAGCGTCTTTTTGAAAAGTTGCCAAGGGTAGACACTTTTAGAACAGAGGCTTTGAGGCGACCCGTGGTAGAATGGGTCTCAGCACCTGCCTTGTCATTTATTTATGTTTGATTTCGTTACACCGGCGTTGGCGACGTCGCTCTAGCCGTCGCCGTCGCCGTCGGTGTCGCCGGTTCTTGCTGCATCTTCTCTAAACTCAAATCATTGACCTTGCATGCTTTCGACAGCCAGAAGAGAAAGATACAGCGCACAAGACAATGATGAAACGCTTCATATAGTCACAAACAACCTCCCATGGTGAAATATACGTACTACATGTAAAGTTAGCTAAATACGTATTTCCAACATTCATTAGACTTTTATTTACATTAAATGTTCTGCCATCGATTTGAATGTGAAGAATATTTAACAAGTAAGTTAATTAAATTAGTAGGTATATTATTTGTAATTGCTTGCAAATGAAAGTGACTTTATTAACGAAACTTTAGAATTGGCTAAAAAATATTGGCCATACCTACCCAAAGTTGAACTGAAATAACGAAGTTTTGTCGTTCCCAATTTTGACGCTATGTTTACAGAAATGTATTTGAATTTTAAACGCAGTTAAAAAACATTTTCCGGACGTATTATTTATTTATTAATTGAGGAACTCTATTTGTCTAATGAAAATATATGATTATAACATAACATCCAGTGAAATATAATGTTTTAACTTATACAAAATTATTCGAATTGCAATGCTAGTGACAAACTCTGTATCCCTGCAATATCTATTCAGTCGAGTTTCATCGAAACAATAATATATTGTCGATATTTGCTAATCTATTTGCGCACCTCTGTGAAGGTGCACATGACATATCTTGCTACAGGATGTCATTAATGACAGTGAGAAGCGTCATGCTTGACGACACTGCTTTGCATGCGAAAGCGATATATTATTCATGCAAGTAGAGGATTATGAAACTAAGGAGAATAACAAAAAAAAAATCGGCAGACAATTTAATCGACTTTAATAGATTTTTCCAGTTGGCACATACACTTGACTACGCAATAATAAATTATTCAAATTTTACTTATTCAACTTACAAGTCGCATATTTTTTAAGGATTTCTGTTCAGGTACCACTCGTTCTAATTTTACACTATTTTTTAACGTGTTTTAAGTAGGTTGTCAAATAGGCCATTCATAATCTTTTGCCAACTAATTATCTTTGTTTATCATACACTTTCTAAAAAAAACATGTTTCTTTTCGTTAATCAAAATGATAATAAAATTGTAGAAAATGACAGCCGAAAAATAGTGCCCACTTTTATTATCTATATTTTATGTACGTATTATCATGGAGTGAAAAACCTTGTAGAAATTCAGGGAATGGGTGAACGTAATTGCCTATCTAATGACTATGCCTCAAATTATCACATGATTTTTTTGTTGTCGGCCGACAACGGTATCATGGTGGTGATATAGGACATGCGATGCACGGCATTGATAACATGCTACTGATAACGGTTTACTCAGCCGCAAGCAAATGGTGGATGAGGTTTTGAAACTTCACCATTCAATAATCATCAATTGTAAACTATTCCTTAACATGGAAAATTGATTTTGCGAAAAGTGGTAGCTGTTACGAACTGCGGTGGATGAGCTTTGGAAACTTGCTGCTAAAAAGTTCTCAAATTTGAACTTGTACTGGTCAAAACCAATCTTGGTAAAAATTGTGCATAAAACAAAGGCTGTATTGAATGATTACTGCTATTGAGATGGTTAGTAATGAACATTGAATAAACAATTAATGAGCCATGTTGACTAAGTATAAGTAGTTCAAGCCAAATTATTCAGAGATTATTCCTTGAGTTATAGGCATACACAGTTTAACTTATTATTTTAAATTCTCAGTAATTTTTACTGATCTGTTTTTTTTTCTTGGAAAATGCTTGCAACACCTTTAGGATATTTTTGCTTGCTTCTACAAGAATTTCCACAATGACTCATCATCAAATCATTGGGTTTCATTCGGGTTTACGCACTTCACTTTACCACTACAATTATAACGCAGGCCACTTAGTTAACTGTACCTTACAGTAGTTTGTAACTATACCAGCATTTGCGAGGAAATGGAGAGATTACGTGGTGATTGAGGAAGTGGGCGCGTAATAATCGTGATGACAAAGAAAAACACTAAGCTGACATTAAATAAAAACATTCGAAAATAATGGGAATTTGAATCAGGAAATCGAATCAAGGGTGTAAACGGCAATATGCAAACAGCCCATCGTGTTAGTTGAAACATATATTTTTGTATCTATCATTACGTAGGTATTTAAATAAATTTGTATTCTTTATGATATCTAAAAACTGTGGTGTAAAATAATAACTCTTTTTTTCTCTCAAAAGGAGCTGCAAAGTCATCGACGTGTCTACATCACCTCTTCCAGCATCCACCTCACTAACAACCCGAACTCTAACGCGATCTTGTTTACTTTGTCTAGTGTACCGCCGGGTTACGTGTATCCATCGCCTTACTTGACCGCCACTCCTGCTGGGATAGTTCCATTGCCACCTGCGCCGATGTCGCACGCCGCTGCGCTCGCCGCAGCCACGTCGCAGTTCTACGAGTACCAGAACGCAGCGGCCGCAGCAGCAGTCTCTTATCCAGGACAATATCCGAATGGATTTGAAACTTATCCTTACACGAGTGCTGCAGGTGCGTGTTATCGAGGTACATTCTCAAAATAATAGATATAGTATGTTTGCTAAGGCTTTGGACCTGTGGGAAAATTTGAATTATCGGTGTGAATATGTTTCCCATATACCTACTAATCAATTTGTAGTCCCCTATAATTTGGAGAAACTAGATTCAGTTCTAACCATTGACCATCTAATCCTATTTGAAATTTCTGTATACCCTTAATTTTCTGGAAAATCATAATTTTTCGCCGCGGATTTCAAGCGCATGCACCTAAACGAGATACGTATTTTTACTCTATATTCTTCTTATCACATTTTGATATCTATAATCCGAATTTTCCTGTACGGGCCAAATCTTGAGCAAACAGACTGTATAATAAATGTTGTGTTAAAGTTTTTAATGTTGTGTTGTGACACCACGAATGTAAAATATTAGCGCACAATTCTTTTGCGCACAAACCACATAGTCAGTTATGTATTTTTATGCATTTAAACTCCCTGGTATTTGGTTTCAGATGAAATAAAAAGTTGTTTGGAAGGGAATTTGTTTCTGTGTACTCAATCAATGTGTACTGTAATTGGTGAAAATGCTTAGTTCATACATAAAGCATAATTGAATCTGGATTAACTAATTATGTGTTTAAATTCCGTTGATAAAATATTCTAAAACATGATACAAAATTTAAAATTCCAGTGTAGCTAACGAGAAGGTTAAACGACAAATATTTGGCAACCCAAATGGTTCATCCCGCAGACTTTGGCAAAGTGTTTGTTTGTCATTGTTCATTGCAACACGAGCAGGAATTAGCAACGATCAGCCAAGCAATCAATTCGGAGCTGTATCGTGATTATGTGCTCTTTCACCATTCTCTTCGGAGATTTCAATCCTCTCCCTGATGAATGTCTGTCCGGATAGCTCACTTAGTGCAAAGCATCACCTGTGGAAACAAATATAGGTCGGGTTAGTGGTTTTTACGAAAATTGCAAGTTTGCTCCTTTGTTATGTCTTCTCTCCGAAATCATTGTCAATCAATTACTACAATTAAATTCAGGATATAATGGTTCGTGCACTAATTTCAAGATACTTCGCAGTTGAACGTCACTTTATCTAGAAAAACATAAAAAAACGTATTGATACTTTTTTTAATGAAATTAATTCGAACACAAAATAATTATGTGACTATCTAAAGTAAACCTAAGGTGTGCATTTAGCATTTAGCATAACCTAAATGCAAATTGCACTATAGAATGTATCTTTTTACAGTAAACTGTTTTTGTTTGGTATTGGTATGTGATCAATCGATCAACACATCCTCGTCGAAAATCCTGAATCCCCTCTCTATTACCATAGTTTGGAGTCGTCCAAACTCTATTTATTAGGTACTTAAAAACGTTATTAGGTGTTTTAACGGACTCTGGTAACAGGGAATCCTGCAGAGACCTATTTGCAAAGCTTAACGTTTTAACTCTTACTGGACTATATATATTAGATATTTTAATGTTTGTATTTGACAACTATTCTTCTTTTACACTGAATGGCAATGTACATAATTTTAATACTAGACAAAGGGATCAATATCACCAGCAACTTCTTAATCCACGTATCACAGACTATGACCCGGTAAATATGGGAATATAAATTGTTAATCACCTTCCTCATAGTCTTAAACCCACTGGAAAGAGTAAGCGCCAATGTTACAAAAACAATGTAAAACAGGTTCTAATCAAATACTCAATTTACAATATGGATGAATTCTTCCATTGCTCTTTTAATTAAATTTTAATTAAATGCTATTTCAATATGTTTTATCGACAGCTTACAAACTATTCTTGTACATGTATGTATCAAGTGAAATATAGTGAAATGTAAGGCCTACAAATAAATCAATAAATAAACTTGACTCTGAAACGATCTTGAAACCTAATTTGTTGTCGTTACAGGTGCAACTAGCTACGTAACACCCTACACTTACGCGGCTTTACCCCAGGCTGCGGGCTTACCGACTGCCGGCGCAGGCGGCTTCCCAGGCCTGTCTCCATACCAGACTGCAGCGCAGGCTTCGCTACAAGAGGCACGCATGCAGTAGTACCATTCAGTCACTAGGCAACAAAATAACCAGGCAGAGCGATTCTCAAAGAATGTCATTTAATAGAACTGAATTGATGTTTGTCAGTTGGCAAAAGGTTCACATTGATAATAGACCATATCAGTATAATCCTTATAAATGAGTTTAAGACAGTGTCTATGTTAAAACATTCTATCTCGATGTCTTAAACGTAAGGTTTAAGATTTAAAAAAAAATGATTTACTTAAAGGTTGTGTAAAACAGTTTTACTGTTAAATTGAATGAAGTAAAGTTTGATATTCAATCGAATAAGCAATTCTACAAAAAAATAATGAGGAGCTGTGGCTACAGTGAAAATTAATATAATAAGTTAAGTTATTTTATAATAATTTATAATAAAATAGTAGGCATACCTAACTGATTACTTAGAAGTTGAAAGAGTCGATTCGTTAGGCATGTACTTACGTCAGGAATCAAGAGTAGTTGATAGGAAGTGATACAGTTTATCTGATACAATTACGATAGGAGCCAATTTGGCAACCAAACCAAAACTGGGAGCCAGTGGATTTTTCATAGAAACACAAATTTCGAATTTCGAATCAAGTGACAATGTTAGCAAATAACTTGGCGTTAAAGGTCAATAGTGCACAATAGAACTTCGATTAGTTATCTGTTACTTCTCTATTTATAATTTTTAATTAATTATTCAAATTTGAAGGTGAGCTTAATTTTTGGCAAACGACTGTGCTGCCTATCTTATTTTTGAATACGATCTAGTCCTTATTTTAGTTATGGTTACTTTAACCTGGCTATTCAGGCAGACTAATGTATAATATGTTAATTCAAAATGTTAGTGAATAAGAATATATAATAATTTAAAGGAACAAAATGTTTCAACTTAATTAAATATAGGAAAATTCGATTAAGGAATAATTTTGAACTATTTGTAATTCTTATAGTTTGTAACGCAGCGAAGGCCTATTTAATAGATTACCTAAGCAAGGTGGGAATTGATCCTTGGTTGAGAGAATATTGTACTTAAACAGAAAAATGCGGTTGGTAATTTATTTTAGACAATGTTAAATTTAGCATTAGTATATTTTGTATGGTTACTGTAACCTAACAAACAAATTCATTAGAGTGAAAGATTCAAAAAATAATTTTTCCGACATTCTAGATTTTTCTAAATCTATGCGTGAATACATCTTTTCATCTTTTGTCCGTTAATTCATTATAATGTTAGCGAACATTGAAAAAAATTAATCACAATTTTTCTCCTAATTAAAAAGTAAAAATGCATAAGAAAATATATATTATTTTATGAATGCAATCTCACATAATTTCTTATACTGATGAGAAAAATAATACAAGTGTCTGAAGAGATCGGTGTTTTGTTTTATTCTGAAATTCGGTGTGACCAAAGATTTTTTAACCAAATTTGAATTGATGTGTATGGGTCATTACATCTCATCATTATTCATTCCCCACCGAATTCTCAGTTTAAGGTGAACATTTTGATAACAAAGAATCTGTATATTATAGGCAATGAATGATGATTGGACACATTTCGCCTCAGAGAAGAAAATATACAGTCTTATTTTCATACTATATCACAATTCTGTTAAACTAATTGGAAAGTACTGTAATAATCATTGTCATGTAACTTTGTCAGTGTATTCTCATTGTCAATCGAATGATCTAAATATTATGTAGTTAATTTAGTCCTAGTGATAGAGTCCTTAGAACAGTTATAGTATTTATTGTATTATTATAATAATAATGATGATAATATTAATATTAATAATAGTAATATAATAATAACAACATATAATTAAATAAAAAAAGCATTTCAATTGTCTATAAAAACCAAGTCAGATTTTCAAAATCTTTTATAGAAATTGAAACTTGTACTAATAACAATCTTTAAGTTATTATGTTAGGTCGTTATCATCAAAAATATTTAACAATTCCATGCGAAAATAAAGTATTTAATTCTTCTATCAAAGAAATTGAATACTTTGATGAACTTTCCTTGTAATCATATTAGGAAATTCATTTTCCGTAACATAATTTCTAGGGATTTTGTATAGTGGACCGAAAGATTGCTCAGCAAACACAGTTTACATCCGTAAATCAGAAAATCAGCTTTCAGATTCTGTGCAATAATAATCTATTATTCTCCTATAATAGATAATATTTCTTAGTATAGCATTAATTGATCATTTTTCATATTGATTTCATTACATTTCTTTTTTATGATAAACTTATGACTAGTCAAAGACTTAAGTTTACTTTACACACTAATTAAATTGAAATGAAGATCCATATCTTTTTAAAACTATAATGCCTTAGATTCATTAGGGTCCGTCCCTTATGCCTTGGCCGTAGCATATTTTTGCTATATCGTGCCTTCGTACTATCGGTTATCAAAGAATGAGAGGAAATCTATGGTATATGTACCTAAAACTGAATGCATCATGGAAATGACAACTAAACAAATGTAAATGTAAAAAAATAATAAAATGATATATTGTCATTATAATTTGTGTTCGATGTGTTTAAACTTCCCAACAATCATCCTAGTAAATAACTATATCCTAAAACCTATCATAAAGTCTACCTAATGTAACAGAATCATGTTTAATTCTTTCAAGTATCGTATGCATTGTTGATAATGAAAAGACGGAGCAAGCTGGCTCGGGCACTAACGCTATCCAGCTGCACTCCAGAGGTCGTTGGTTCGATTCTGCGGCCGTTCTTCCCAGATGAGTTTTATCGTCGTTTTCCTCAGTCCAGAGGCAAATACTCTGAATGTTCTGCTGGTCTGAGGCCACGACCGCCTCCCTCCCACCGTCCATTCTATTCTTTGTCATCATTTCCCTAGCACCATAATTATTCGTGCGTTGTCATTAGCTTAGTTGCGAAACAGTGAGACGTTAACACCAAAAATATTATAAAATGGTGAAGATAGGTACAGGGCCTTCCTTGGGTACAGGGTACATACCAACAATGATAGGTACACTCAACAGATCATAAAACGGTATTTGAGCGACACGGATTGGCTGCTGGTCAGGTTCCTTGAAAAATCAATTAAATCAGAGCTCACCTACTAGAGTTAGATGACGAGTTAGCATAGACTTCATCGGATGATGCAATCAAATCTTTTTCAGCCAATTCGTTTCTTTCCAATACCGTTTTATCTTTTGTTGGGCGTACATTTAAACGAGGAGAACGTAACTTGTACTGTCTGGGGTATTTTGCTGTGGCATGCAGATATTGAGCTAATGCACTAATAAGAAAAACACTACAAAATAGTGGACATTATGCTATTTTAATTTTACCACTTCCGAGCTTAGTGCAAGAGAAAGAGTATTGCAACTATCTGTATTCTATGTGATTTCTACCAAATTACATGGTACACATTTTCATTAACTATGGCAAATGATGGAGAAGTGAAGAACACAAGCAAAATCATGATATTGCTTTCGAAACATGGCAGATGAAGACTATGAAATACATGGAGTATCAAACGGTATGGCTCACGATCTTATTCCGGAGCGGGTCCGTCACACGTGCGTCCAATGCTCCAAACGCTACTCTAGCGCGAATTGGAATGGAGTTAAATTTATCAAAATAATAATTGGTTAGACAGATATGTGTTTAAAAAATGTAGACACAATGTTACTTATATACACAGTACGAATATAGACATTTTATTTACATACAAGTCAGATTGAAAAGCGCACAAGTGTTAATGTTTTATTCCGGCACTGGGGAACATGACATGGTCGAAGTGTTATGGACTCCTGATGTCCCCGTCGTTGTTGCTGACTGGAGGTCGGCCACAACGCCCTCATCAACTACTGAATACACTGGGGAACATGACATGGTTGAAGTGACATGGACTCCTGATGTCCCCGTCGTTGTTGCTGACTGGAGGTCGGCCACAACGCCATCATCAACTACTGAATACACTGGGGAACATGACATGGTTGAAGTGACATGGACTCCTGATGTCCCCGTCGTTGTTGCTGACTGGAGGTCGGCCACAACGCCATCATCAACTACTGAATACACTGGGGAACATGACATGGTTGAAGTGACATGGACTCTTGATGTCCCCGTCGTTGTTACTGACTGGAGGTCGGCCACAACGCCCTCATCAACTACTGAATACACTGGGGAACATGACATGGTTGAAGTGACATGGACTCTTGATGTCCCCGTCGTTGTTACTGACTGGAGGTCGGCCACAACGCCATCATCAACTACTGAATACACTGGGGAACATGACATGGTTGAAGTGACATGGACTCCTGACTTTCAATTCTTCTCGCATGCTATTGCAGCATCTCACTTGCATTCTTGCTTGCCCTATGCCGAGATTTCAAGTATGAGCCAAGTATTGTTTTATAATTATTTATTTAGCTTTCGTTTTTTTAGTATTACATGTTATGTTACATACACTAAACAATAGTTATTTTATTTGTTACACTCTTCCTTTTTCAAGTATTCAATCATTTTCATTTTAAATTGACCCACAGTTTTACATTCAGTTAATTTATGATCTAATCTATTATATTCACTCACTCCATATGACAAAACAGTTATTTGGACAAACAAGTTTGACTCTTGTGCCATGTTCATGAATGCTACTAACAATGTTTATTCTATCTTTTAAATACTCAGGTGCTAATCCTAACTTAATTTTATGAAAAGTATGGGAAAAGTTTTTTTTATGAAAAGTTTTAAGCATGGAATAGGTCCATTCCCAATTCCCTTTGTATACAGAGGTAGTGAGACCATGTGAGACTACCTACCCTATTGACTATGCTGAACAAGTACTTTCTGTATCAGAGCAGTATGTCTATAATGTCCATCTGGCCGGCCAGGTAGCTGAGTTGTTTGAGCTCTGTTCGCGCCAGAACTCCTTTACCGGCCCTTATTTAGTGAAAAACTCTTCTCCATAGGGTAGTTTTGTGATTGGTGACCTTGCTCCCCTAGGTCACATCAAGGTCACATCGACATCAGTAGTCGTTATCAGCTCGGAGCGAGCGTACGTTAGTTTTCTTTTGTCTCGACTTGACGAGTTGGTGCAACGCGGTTTCACTGGCCGTCTAGTGGTCAGCCCTATGTATCTCGCACTCCTTCTTTCCTTTCCTTGATTTCTTAGATTAGATTAGATTAGTGTATTCCATCCTCGCCACGCCGCTCTTCTCTCATCGTGACCTCTACTTCCACGACGACCATATCACGCCGAGACGGCTCAACATCTTCGGTGAGTTTCTTATCTATTCTATCCCCCCACCCCCCTACATTACAGGCTCGCGCTTACATTTGGTCCCTGTGTGCATTTTAAAGCCCCAGAATCACTTTTAACTGGTTTAAATTCTAAAAAACTTCCTGCGGGGCTAAAGCCCCCCTTCCGGGTGTCGCAATCCCCCCCATGAAGAAAGTAGTTCCTACGCGCCTGCAAAACTTGATGATGCAACGCAATAATTGTTAGTTCAAACATGTCGAAGCCAGTGGTGGATTTATTAAGGAATTAATGAACTATTAATTATTTACACACACCTGTAACATTTCATTGAAAAATAAATATTCTGGTGAAATATGTGTTCACCTACAAATTGGGATATGTCATTTAAGATATTTTACATATTTCGTACCTAGTTTTGTTTAGGTACAGCCACACCCCTCTCCAGATTACATTTTGCACCCCAGTTTTTAATTTGCCCCTCCCCCCTTCCCTGAATAAAATGTCTGAAATCATCACTGCATCGAATTCGAATATTTGCGAATATTCCGATTCATTCGTCATTTACTTCTACGTAATTTGTTCTCTCAGCGACTCGACCTTAAAGGTCATCAGATTACGTTGACACGTAATCTCGAGTTCGAACTTGTTTTGATAGCATCAGTTCTACTCAGGTTCGTTTTTGTAGTTCTCGTTTCTACATTGGGATTTCCTGTTGCAACTTGCTTGTTAGTTTTCACTTTGGTTTTCACTCGCAATCATGGCAACAAAGATATCAAAACAACAAGCATTGCTGGTTGCAAAACGAGAACATATTATATTCGCGACCCTCAACCCACACTCCAGCAAGATCCACATGTCAATGTGACAAACACATGGGTTCGAGTCCCGCGGCCGTCTTCACTGACTGTGGATTCCCTCAGTCGAGAGGCAAATGCTGGGAAGGACATTCACTGCATACCAGAGCTTATCAATATTTTCAGTCAATATTAGTTGATTTTGCAGTGATTTATTATTTTTTAAAACAAAAGTCTCGTGAAATCATAAGCATGTGAAAACTATCAAAACCCATTGCTTTTATTTTAAATATTACATTCACAATAGTGGATATAATTAATATCTCAACATTTCGTTGGAAAGATGAAGAAAGAGCGCATGTTTTGCCGACAACATTGTGTCAGGTTTGTGATGCATAAGTGCCCTTTTATTAGAGTAAAGGTAGAGTAGAGTTAGAGTTCTTGGCTGCTCGTAGGATTTCCTTCAACTTCAGGTTTTGATTTGAGAATATATTAAAGGCTCATTCACAATGCACCGCTAACTTTAGTAAGTAAATTCATCATAACTTTATTTTCGCAGTTCTTTTCTGCGTAGATACCTTCCAACAGATGTGCATGTGTTCTATTCTAAGTTATCTGATAAGGGGACTTGACGGGCTAAACTGAACCGTTCCAAGTGAAAATTTGTATAGCATTTTGGTTGAAAAAGTCACGTGATATATTTTGGTCTTAAGGCAGAGTTTGAACTGAAGCATTTCAACTGATGTTGTTCTCTGTTATATCAGTTTGATGACGTCGTCGAGCACCACGACGCTTTCCTTGACAACCGCGACGCCTATTGAGCGCCACGACGCCTGCTCTTCACTCTCTGGAGACGGCGACGGCGCTATCTTCAAGATAGAACCTGCTGCTTCAAACGCTATTTGTTATTTTGTTATCTTTGGCTAGATCTTCTTTATTTTTTTTATACATTATTGATATTTTTGATTCTAAGATGGCCGAGGCTATTCGCACGAAAATCGTGCACGAATTTCGTGCGAATAGCCACTCCACAGTGGGCCGGCTATTCGCACGAAAATCGTGCACAAATTCGTGTTTCGTGCGAATAGCCACTCCACAGTGGGTCGGCTATTCGCACGAAAATCGTGCACGATTTTCGTGCGGCGTTCGCTGGAAGTTCCAGGCGCTCTCGTTAGATGGCGCGATGAGCGCGAAATGAAGAAAGAAGACTGACGTCACGTGGAAGGTTGTTTGCTGTACAGCTGTCACTGTCAGTGTCAAGGAAGACGACATTTTTACCGGTAATTTTTTGTTTACAATTATAAAATAAAGATTTATGGTAATTACGAAGTGTTAAACCTACTTTAATTCGTTCAATCCTTTAGACAAAATTATCTTATAATGTGATATTATTAACCCTAACTGATTTAAGCATGTTTCCTGCCGGAGATAATCCGCTAGATAACCTTATTTCACTTTCCATTATTTTGTTGGCTTATATTAATATTATAACGTGTAGAGGTTTGGTAGGTATCTGGTATCCTACTACCTACCTTACCAAGTAGTTACGTATTTCAGTGTGTTAATTTTATGAGTTTTCTGTCGTCATTCATTAATACAAATGTGCATAAAAAGATGTTTATGTAAGCTGTCAAATACATAACCTGTAGCTAACTGCCACAAGCTACACCTCATCGTGATGATGTAGGTAGAAAGTATAGTTATGCAGTTTTGGCAGGGTAAATGACGGTAGTGACTAAAATCACGACAGCCGGGATTTTCAGGTTAAAAAAATAGTCCCGACTGGCCTTGTTTATTTATATACTGGTTAAGAACAGCTTTCAGTATGACCGTCCAGATGGCGCTATGGATAGCGTGCTGGACCACGGTGCAAGAGGTCGTCGGTTCGAATCCGGCCGGGAGCACATTTTTTTTTATTTGTAATTTTCACAAGTTTTAATTCTGCCTAACCATAGAGTTATTTTTTTTAAGTTGCCCAGTTCGAATTTGTCTACCCATAGAGAGTTTTATTCCTTAGGCTGCCCAGTAAAACCTACGGTCGGGACTATTTTTTTAACCTGAAAGTCCCGGCTGTCGGGATCGTAGTCACACCCGTAAATGACATATACCTTGGACCTAATGATGGAATCTTTGGTTATGGTTAGACTATCTCCCACCAAGCTCAATAAATTGGCCATACTATGCATGAAATATTTCTCAAAGAGCCAGTTTACTAATGACATGATGAGTTGCCTTAATTGTCAATATCTATATGCCTGCTATCTCCATTCTAGTGGATGATTTTTGGTGATCGCAAGAGCAACTTCTGTCGGCAACGTACTACGACGAGGGATTGAGGATGATTGTCAATACTACGAGACAAGTTCAGCATAATTGTGTTTCAGACGCTACGCCTTGAAGGAAACCTTATCGTTATCGTGGTAGGTAGTAAGAGGTATCTTAAATTTTAAACTAGGAAACCGCTAGTTGTAACGCGGTGATGAGCGAGCACCGTTACCTACCTACCTACGTGCAACATCTCTAAAAGTTATTATTGCCGTAATCATGTATTTAATTGTTTTCAGCTGGTTCACGTGTCCCATTCATACCAATCTTATGGAGCAGACGGTGATGTGCTGTGCCGAGTGACTCTCCGCCATTGCTACAGAACTGTGAACGAATACGAGAGTAGAAGAAACCAGCTGTAGACCGTGGTTCCCGTAAATAACCCTCCCACAACATTGTCACAAAGAACCTCTCACAGAAGAAGAGAATGCAAGTTTCTTCATAAGTGAGATCCTTTCAAGCTGTGTAGTGAAAGAAGGAGGTTCGATACATTACTCTAACTACAGAAATGTAATGAATAAAGTATTAGTGATGTGGAATTTACCGTATTTTTCCTCGAGTAAATTTACCGTCAGACGGTAACATTTTTAAATTTTGTCCATATTCTTGAATCCTTCTCGTGTCGGTTTGCCTATCTAGGGTAGATTATTCGAGGGGAGGGGAGGTCACGTGAGATGGTCGCGGCGAATATGCCAATATTAGTAGTAGCCTAGAAAAAATTATTCATCGGTGCTTTCAATTGTGCAACCGCAACGAACAGTGATACTAATCTACACCGAACCCTGCGTGGACAGCAACTTGCGTAGGTACTCCGGGAGTTTCCGACGAGTCTGCAGTTCCTGCTTTACATGCAGAACCAACTTGCTTCAGCCAACAGCCAGGGGATTACAAGTCTTTGAACGAGCCGAGGACAAGATGCCTTCGTAACCATGGGGCCACGAAATCGACGCCGAGTAAACAGCGCAGCATCTCTACACAACAATGACAATTCTCTTGACATTTTTGTTATCACTGCTTGTTACTTGAGGTCACTGGGTCACATCATCGCAAAGGTCAACGCCGGCAGTCGCTTTACCTGGAGGTAAACAACCAAGACGACCTTACCACTGCAGCCAAATAATAGCAGTTAACCGCTGCATTTATAACTTATGCCTATTGCCTACTTTGAATTGTTCTTTACAAATTCAATGAAACTTTGTTTATTTTGCAATAAAACATATAACATTACATTGTTGAGATATTGTGTTCTACCCCCTGCCCTGGCCCCTGAGCCAATCCCACTTGTTGACTCGTGTAATAATTCGTTTAGAAGTCTATTGAGAGTACCAAATGTGAATGTAGAATCCTATTACCTTCCTCAGGTCTTTTACAAAATCTTCTAAAAACATTGTTTTTAAATAAAAAATGTTGCATGTTATTAGACCAGTAAGAAAACAGTAGGTGAGTGAGGTGAATGTAGGTAACTACACGTAAATAAAATAATTTTGTATTCATCAATATGAAAAGTTGAGAGCTAATTTCCTACATATTTCTTTCTACCTACAAAATTGACTTGGTCTACATTGCACTTTGGTAGAATTCAAGGATAGGTAATGAACTTCACTTTACTATGGGTTCTGCTTCAAGCCTCATTTCCAATGCATTTTCATTTCTAAGCCTCAAATAAACACAGTGACCACTTGGAAAACCTAATGAAATAGGCGGAAAACTGACATTGACAGCTCTCAGCTGTGACAGCTGACGAGTGACGACGCCAACCAACGCTTTTCGCGGCACGAAAGTATACTAAAAAAACGACACTAGTGACACCTATGGTGACACGACTGAACCTAAACAGCGCGACTAGTGAGCGCTCTAGTGACACGAAAATGAACTAATGCGGCACGAAAATCGTGCACGATTTTCGTGCGAATAGCCGGCCCACAGTGGAGTGGCTATTCGCACGAAAATCGTGCACGAATTCGTGTTTCGTGCGAATAGACACTCCGTTCTAAGATAAACAGGCAAGGCAAGGTTAATATCTGATGTTTGATGAAGTGTTTCCTACAATCTGGTTTGATAAAAGGATTATTTTAATATTTTACTCGAATGCCTTTTCTTTGCATCGTAAAATGTTTGTATGTCTCAGTGGAGTTCCCCCAAAACTGTATGCCATATTATCTTAGTGCATAATTCACTTAGCTATACGTTTATGTTTGTTCAATCGATTATAGTTTTTAAGGAGAAGTAAGATGAGTGTATGTTTCTTGAGGAGTTCATTCCAATGACTCTTACATTTGAGATTTGTATCTATGATTATCCCCAGGAATTTTGTTTCTTCTACTTCTTTTAATAATTCAGTTACATCATCTTCTGCTTTTTGTAAATAAATAAATAGCCGAAACTCCTCTTATCCTTATCCTATTGTATTCCTTATGTATTCCTTATTTTTTGTATTTCTTATCAGTTATCAACTTTGTGTTTGAAACAAATTTATTTTAACACGCAATAACCCGTCCAAACCCTGTTCCCAGACCCAGTCAACTCCAGAGCGTTACTGTCCTATTCAACGTGCTCATTTTCAATACTAGGAAAACGCTCTGTGTACGCGTTGATAAGCGAGCAATATTCGCGAGGAAACGATCTATTCAAAGCGTTGGAAGAGAAGTGATCATTTATTTGAAATTTCTTTCAATAAATTTGACAAATATTTCAAAACGAGGATAAAATGTCCGTAAAATGTCTATCATTTTGGAAGATAAATTGACAGATTTGCATAGAAATGTTCAAAAACACATACAAAATTTTAGTCGTAAAGGTGCATTTTTTAATTTTGATTTTAATATAAATTAATTTTCAATTTTTATTTTCAACAACTGTACTTATTAGTACCTATGACCGCTCGTTATGACGGTGCGTGTTCAAAATTTCTGGTAGATTAGTAAAACCTGACGAACCTGTCGAACAGTGTAACATAGGAAAACAAAAAACGGGAAATAAATTCCAAGAGCACTATCACCGTATTGGAACTCGCTTCTCGCAATAAAATTTGACATTTAATTATCGTCTAGTCAATCTTCACGAAATCTGGACAAAATTCATACATACAATACTTCACAAGTCAAGTCAATAGAAAGCAACAAAATACATTCTGTCGATGTTACCCTTTACATCACAGCGGCACCCCTCGCCTTGCCTTCCGCTCTCCATGGATGACGCATCCAACCCTTCCGCAGAATATGAAAACCAAGTCGACTGTAAAATCATCCTTACATCATAGAACCTGGCGTCGAGTGAAAAATCTCCCGACAAAACACGATTCTGATTTGATTTTCTCGTCTCTAAATGTCATCGGAGACGTTCCTATGACAACAATGCAACGACATTCAACTGTTCGATGAAATTTCACTCGCTGACAGGTCTCGCCATCTGCTGGGATATGCCAACAATGTTTCGTGTTTTAAGACTTCTTAACACTACTTTAAGACTGTTCATCCATTCATGTTTAATCCATTCATGTTTTTCCATTCATGTTTATTTGTGATCAACACAAGCGATGCGTTTGAGCCATCAATGAACTGTAATCTCATACATATTAGAAATTTTGGATTGTGAAAAAATTATTTTATATACCGTTAAAATAATAAACTTTTATCAAAAATCAAGCAATAGGTAGGTAGGTAAGCAAAATATTTACAAGACATTTTTTTATCGTATTTTTATTTTTTGAGAACAGTGTAAGACGGCGTTATTACAGAGAAAACAAGCTTTATATTGTCTTTGTTTTGTATCTACTACCGTGAATTTATGTAGCTAACTATTGAGCAGAGTTATGCATGTGCCAATGTAATCGCATTCACTACTTTTAAACAATTCAATACGAATACGATCATCAGATACATGCTGTGAACCATGGAAGCCGTCTTCTCCATGAATCGCGTCTCTCGGCATAAAACGCAAACGGAAACAACAAAATCAGTCGTAAAGATAAAGTAACCGAGAGATGTGTCAAAGTGACGAATATTAAAACCATTACCACTACCAACATTTACTTCTATCAAATCAAGATACATAATTGTAAATGTAATTGAGCGAGCGAAGCGCGCGTCTCCTTTTGGCTCTTTTGGCACGGACCTCTGTTTTTTTAAAGTCATTACCACTAACATTTTACCCAATCGTACAAAGTTTCAGTCAAATCCTCCCATTGGTTAAAATTTAAAACCATCTTTACTGTGATTTTTGAAATTTAAACTAGAACCGTTTGACCGATCAACTTAAAACTTTGCATGGTCATTGGGACCAACATTATCTGTGTTTTTGACAATTTTCAGACACGTCTGTGTTTAAATCCAAAAGTTATTGCCATTTTACGGACATTCTGCTTGTTGCTATGGATCACGGCAACATTGACGCCTCAGTTCCAATGTTCCAAGGTAGTTAGAACGGAAACTTTCAAACGCATTATGATACTAATAATCAACAGATCGATCTGATATTGTGTACAGTCAGGGAAACTAGATGGTTCATACTCTGCCTCTCTCTGACCCATAACATAAACATGTTTTTATATGGAGCAGAGAGAGATAGAGTATGCACCATCTAGTTTCCTTGACTATACACACACTTATATCATATGAGTGGTCCCAGGTATATTTTTGAAACAAGATCATGTCATTTTTGAAAATTAACAAGGAACCATTCAATCATAAAGGTTCAATCGATCGACTTAAAACTTTGTATGGTTATTGGGACCAATATTTTTGTGATTTTTGAAGAATTTCATACAAGTCTGTGACGAAATTGAAGAATTATTGGCTTTTAATGACATTTTCGATAGACAGAATTTCGGTTCGAGGTGTTGCGCGTTTTCCTAGTGAATAATATGCTTGTTTCCTGTAATAAATGTTTTAGTTTTACAACTAACTCGTGCCGAATCCTTCCCCTGTGATATTAGGACTGATGGTAAAAGTACAACCTCTAATGGCACCTTGTTTATTGCCTCATTAGATTATCAGATTAGGCGACACGTTTGGTTTTACTCCACTAATAGTGAGTCTGCAAGTGCGTTATCAATGATCTCTGTGATAACGCTTAGCCGTGAGAATTGTTATTATTTCACTCGGTGTTTATTGTCTTGTAAGTGAGGTATCAGTGATTGGGGGCTGCAAAAGTTCGGATAAGTTTGACAGTTCACCTGCCTGCCCATTACCAACGTAATCATAGTGTTGGATGAATTCGGGAAAAGTTCGAGCAATCGATCAAGTGAGACAGTGTTTAATTTTCCGAATAAACTGTATTTGTATACAAAATTAAGAAAGATATAAATCAATATTAACTAATTAATCAGATTTTTATTTTATCTGTGGTGTTTAACGTCGCAATGTTCTGCAACGTAATGGCGACGGATGAACGAATAAGCAATGAGCAATGCGTGAGCAATTAGTATGGCACCATCCCATCATTTGGCTCTAGGGCCTCATTTTGTACTCTCGATTGTTTTCGGTACCTTCTGCTTGAAGAAAAGAATGGATAAATGAGAAAGCTTGATTGAATAATGAACGAGTGAGTTTTGGTTTGATACCGTGTGATTCAGTAAGCGCCTGTGTGACCTGTTAACACGTGGAGGGAATGGGCAGTAATGGATTAGATTAGATTAATAGGATTTAACGGCGCGTCAACGACGAGGTTATATTGCGCACATTAATTATTTTACTTTAAACTTTGTTGAATTAAGTGGAGGACATTAGGAGGGGGTTGACCTAACGGGCCCGATCCGGGGGAGTCCAGCACTGGTGGGAAGGCCAGGCCGGAATGGGGACGGACCGGGAGGTGTAAGGATTCGGGCCGGCGGAACCCGATTTCAGGGGGATCACCATTTCGAGGGGGAAGGCCGGCCCGATGGGGACCGCAAATTCAAGGGAGGACATGGTTAAGCCAACACTGGCTGCTCTTTGTCTGGACCTCACCACTGACCTGTCCGGCATGGGTAACCCTTACACATGAGCATATGCTCGCCGGCGTAGCTGCAATGGATCGTTGGCCAACACAAACCCCACCACCGCGATAAGGTGGCAGCCGTCGGTGGGGGGCAGTAATGGATGGATGCCGTGTCACCACAACTGCATTCTTGCCCTGGAACTTTCATCGCTTCCGGAACCTGATTGCTAACAAGCCAAACTCTTTCAAATACATTCCACATAATGGGTTGTTTGTCAGGCATTTCAACTTGTGGGTCAGAAAGAACTGAAATAATAGAATATTATGTATTATCAAGAAGAAAATAAGTATCCCCACCCTTAATAAAGTGTTGGTGATAAATCATGATTGTTAATAATAATCTCCCTTATTCCAGATAAAGTTCACAGTTCAAGAAATAAAGTATTTTAATCCATAAACCTGACCAAGAGGTATCCTTTTTAAATTGATTGAACCGAAGTAATGTATTTTTCTGACAATCAAGGAACTCTGAGGTATTAGAGACGTGACTCTTTCCTAAAATATATGTCATATTATTATTATTATGTCACATATGCCTGCTGTATATGTATATGTATATTGCCGAGTGTACCTCAAAATGTAAATACAATGTTTGAAGTGAATAGCTTGCTAGAACAATTAGAATAGAGCTGTATGTGCTATATAATTGGTATGGAAATAATCGCTGTGAAAAATGAGAAATATTGTATGAAAAGTATTTTTTTTAAACGGTAATATTAAACCGTAATATTACCGGTAACATCCCTATTGTTGGCAATACCAAACTAGCGCCTCCTTGGAGGCAAATGTGGTACTTGACGACTAACAGCAGTGAGCAGACTTCGTGAGCTGTCCACAAGGGCGCTTCACCTTCGCAAGCTCGGTTGACGCATGTTAACCAGTCGCAGAAACTCAGAAGAATTGCACCGACAGAGTTTGTTCACGCTTTCACCTAATCAGCACACGCCATCATGATCATTGATGTAGATGAATTTTTAAAAATACTATTTTCATTTGACAACAAACTGCCTTGAAACACCTTCATGACCCTTTCAGTAAATTCAGCTAAGTAATGATTGTTTTATCTTCGTGAATCTGAAGATGAAGAGCAAAAGGTAATACTAAGTCGAGTGAGTCAAACCTTGAATGATGTTGAATGGAAAGGACCTAGAATTAGGGAAGTTCACTAAATATGACATGAGTCACTTATGTCGAAATGCACAGTAAGAGTAAATAATTATAATATATGTAATATAAATATACTTACATACATGTTAATGAGAGTATTGAACATACATAACTCATATTACAATATACTGCCTTTTCTGGTAAAAGAATGAACACATTGCAAAATTGTAGATATAATGCATTCTTTACATAATTTGCCATGTTAGTATAATATTACCCATGCTTTATGATATTAAATTCTAGCTTAGGTAAAATAAATCATTTTTGGTTGGTACCTACTTATATAAAATGTAATTGGTATAATATCAATTTTGTCAAACTGTTAAGGAACGCTAAAAATTTCTTTCATTTAGTGCTGTCAGAATATTGGGAACCAAGAGAGGCAGTGGTTAATTTGTAAAATAATAAGTGGGCGGACGCTTGGCGATGTCAGGGAAACACATTTGTTTACGAAAACAATGGGGGGTTTGGGGGGAGGGCCCCCCAACATAATACGGGTCCGGGGCGCATAGGCCCGGGAAAATTTTGAATTTCAGGACCAAATTTGGTGACTCTCTACGCGATTTGTACACAAATTTAAGACAATTTTTACTCAATTAAAAAAAGGTGGGCAGACGGCGTCCACCCTGAAAAGTCCGCCCTCGTCCGCCCCCAAATTAACCACTGAAGAGAGGATTTGTATGTTGGCAGGCAACAAAGGTTGTACAGTAGGAAACAATATCAAGTCAATATCAGGAATAAGAGAGACATTAATTTAAAAAAAAATCAAATTTAAGAACATACGAAAGCAAAGCAATTTAGATTAAAGATAAATACTACATTATGACTATTATATACCCACTATTTTTGTACTCATACGTATACAAATCTATATTACAATTATGTAGGTATATATTAACTAATAATAATCATTGGCCCGCAATAGGTGTAACAACACCCAGAAGAGTGGAAGTCAAGAATACGTCAAGTCAGTACAGTACAAGACTTTCACAATTAGCGCACCAGTTTATAAAATTGACTATACTTCCAATATCATGCATAAAATACTATAAAAGAGGTATTTCTAAATTAAATACCCAATATTTAGGTTTGGAATATCATTATATATATTAAAATGTATACATATAAATGAGTAGAATGCTCCATCTTGAGTAAAATGATCTCTTTCATTGAGATTCAAAAATGAAATGGCACAGTTGTAAATACCTAATACCCAAGATCTTTGGTAAACAATGTATTTATGGAATGGTTGAATTTGTACGAAAACCCACCTTTTATTTGATCTCGTAGCAAAAGTCATAGTTTGGTGGGTCGTCAGGAATCGGGGGTGGATCCTGAGGAATGTCGACACCCTCGGCGTCGAGCAGTCTGAGTTTGATGTCCATCGACAGAAGCGTTTCCAGATCATTGTTAGTTTCCTTGCTGTGCATCCTGTTGCCCAGCAACGCATTTACTCCGTCCGTCCAATAATCATATACTTGTTCATCGGGAGCGACAAAATCAAGAGATTGAACTTCTGCCGAGTCCAGAGTCAAAGAAAAAGCGAGATGATGTGCCGTCTTTCTGCCTCGGACGTCTTTCATGTGAGGACAATCTTTACCGGTAGTCAGGTTCTTAATGTCCACAACAGTAAGCTTGTTTCCGAGCTCTTCTAAAGTAGGTACACTTTTCTCATCGCAGTCACCGTAGTGAAATACTTTGTGATTTGGAGAAAGTCGGACGTACCAAAACTTGTCCTTGATTCGCTGACCACGCATCGAGTATTTTGTGAAACGTGTGCCTTCGACAAGAAAGCCTAATCGCTGTTGCTGAATAAGTTCCATGATCTCCGGTGTGATTTGTTCTTTGAGTTCCACTATAGGTCGGGCGTGAGATTCCCATTCCTCCCTGGATGTTCGCTCCTGTTGCCAGAGATTCGTGATCTCCGAATACGTCAGAAGTTGAAGTTTGGCTCGAAACTTATCCAAACCAGTAGGCTGTGATGCCAAAGCTCTAGTAATCTGTTCTCGAACTACGCTAAATACTTTGACAAAATCCTCAATCGTTGCACGCATCTCTTTCCATGTTTTATTCAACAATACAATGCATATGCAGAAGAATTCTTCAACAGGATGATCGTGTGTGAAGAACATGGGATGATAGTTTTGACCCTGCTCGCTAGGGGGCTCCCCGATGCGAAGTACCTCGCAGAGCAGCTTGGCCAGTTCAACGCTGGTGCGACCAAATGGACACTCATGTTCATCGGCACGACATGAGTTTTCCAGCACAACCTAGACATTGATGTAGCAATTAGTTTAGAAACCTCAGTCTACAAGAATATCGTGGGGTCAAAATTACGTTTTATAGCATGGTCATCTGAAATCCACTTAATCACCAGCTGTGGCACCGTTGAAATTGAAGCAGTTGTGGTAAGAAAGAAAAGAATTTCAATTAACAATTTAAATGAGCTCATAAGTAGGATGATAATAATAATCCCATTACAAGTTTAGAAGTTTCTACATATAGTCATTTTGAGATGGCTCAAAATCTCATCCAACCACATTCTCTGGCTTAATGCCTGACCTGCCTCCAAGAAGTGAAATATGTGTCCTAGATTGCTATCAGTCATTAAAAGGGACAAAGTTTTAAAGAACTTGTGGATTACAAATAATTTCATTGAAACTTGAGTTTAAGAGACAGCTCTCACTTCAAGTCTCACAAGACAGTAGCACAAAGCTTTCAAAGATTCCACACATTTCCAATTGAAAATGTTATTTTGCTGGAAGGTCCCATAAAATATTAGCTCCTTCACATTTGCAAAAAGAAACAAAAAGACTTGTGCTAGTCAGTCATTGAGATATCAAGTCGGCTCAATAGCACAAGCACTGAAACACAGAAGCACTGTTGCTCTGCTGTTTCTACTCCATCAGTCCATCATCACTGATCCCTACGTCATGCTGGCACTCGGCAGCTAAAGGTGAATGAGCTAACCTTCTATCCACTCCACTGTGATGTATTAATAGGAGTAAGACAAGTAGGTAACTAACTTTATATTCATATCAATACCTTACTGCAAAACCACGTAGGTACGTGCACTTTTCTAAATTGTTCAGGCACGAAAAACAGTTTATGAGCAAGTTAATCATATTAAAATAAATTTTTCTGGAACCTTTTCAAAAGAGCTACAAATATGTTGCCTCATAATGAGACGAATATAGTCGATTTCTTCAATTACTGAAGTTCGTATGTCCATAGACATTAATTTGATGGTTTTAGATAGGTAGGTACTCTCGGCCAAATAAAACTTGAACGTTGACCAAATTAGAATGACTGCTGGTCATGTCCCATAACCAATCAAAGCTTGTTATTATCATTGAAATGTGATGTCACCTACTAGAGTGAGACAATGAGATCGCTTAGACTGACTTCTGATGGTGCGATCTTACATTTATCAGCCTATCAGATTTATTGAACGTTCAAGTTTTGTTTGGCCAAGTTACATGTGTTTTTTCATGTATATTTACTTTCACTTTCTATACATGAGGTTTTAAAGACAGTGATTTAGAGGAATGTTTTTGGTCTGAAAAACACAAGTTTTTGCAACAATATGAAATGATTTATTTTCTATTTTTTAGTGTTAAAAAAAATTCAAAAATGGAAAAAAATTGCAATCTTGGTTTTGCATTAAGGTTTCAACGTACTATACTCTACATTTAATCGCTCATCCAATCGCTATTGATCTGACCAAATTGCTTTATTCCATTGGTTAGGTAAATTGTCAATAAATACCTACTAATATTTGGCTTGTACAGTTAGGTATTGGGGTTTGTAGTCAATATTCATCTTGATATGGATATTTCAATACTATCATGAAAAGGATTTTCTTGTACAGCATGCATTGTATTCTCTGAATGAGTGCATGTTGCATGTCTAAGTATGTCAATATTCTATATGTTTAAGAACTTCTTATATTATGTAACATTTCTTTAGTAGGTAGGTACACTCCCCCAAATAATAAACGGTACTTGGTACAAAACGTATTGGCTGCTGGGCCGGTTCCTTGGCAATCAATCCTTGTTGTTATCAATGAAATCAGAGCTCACCTAAAAGAGTTAGATAATGCGTTAGCACTGACATCATGAGATGATGCCATCAAACATTAATCAGTCAATTCATTTTCTTTCGAGTACCGTTTATTATTTGGGGGAGTGTACCTACATTTAGAATTTTATTTTTGTTTTATAAAGGTATTATGTATAGTACTGTATGTTTATGATGTACTATTAGTGAGCATGATATTCTTTTTGACATTATTTCATAAATTCATAGGGCTGATGTCTTTTCTTTCCTATTTAAGAGTGGGTAGGTAACAAAAAAAAGGGATTAACTGTTATACATCGTCCCCCCAGTTCAAGACTACGTTATCTGCAAAACTTCATTGTTGAGAAACGGCGTTTTAATATTTTGAAATCGCCTAACTAATTAGAATAACAGTTAAATGGTATCATTATTTTTATGTAATTAGTCTCAACAGAAATACGCATTACGTACTTTTCAAATTATTGATTGGATTATTATAATTGGCAATATTAATTAATATAGGTAATAACTCTGTTCAATACAGCGTTATTTGCAGATAATGCAGTACCTACCTATTGAACTAACATTCTTCTCAAGTTTCATTTCTAAAGACATGGTAAAATCTAGAGCAATACTACACTACGTATCTGCAAATAGCGGTGTATTGGATTTAGTTTTGACGCCAGGTTTACATAATTCTGGTGCAAGACTATACTATTTGCAAATAGCATAGGAAATTCCCAGATAACGTAGTATTGAACGAATTAAAAGTTGAAAATGACCTACGGGTAATACAACGTTATGTGTCCTAGGATGACCAAATTATGAAATATAAGAATTTGCATCATTGGACATAATAGGAAAGGTCCTAACAAAGACATGTAAAAAAAAATAAAAAAAATTGAGATAACGTAATGTAGTCTTTGAACTGGGGGGACGATATGAAGTAAAGAATTATTATTATAAGCACTTAATAATCCTGTGCTTATTAGCACTGTCTCTGTGCATTCATTCACTTGATTTTTTTTACTGAATCTACAGCCAAAACGGTTTTAATACTAAAAATCTTCACTTGATTGATCACGTGTCTGTTGTTCACAGTGATATGTCTGGGAACAGGCCATTCAAGACAATTAAAAATGCAAAATGAGGATGCTAAAAGCAAAATATAATATATTGGGAATATAGCTAGAAACACACCATTTATACCTACCTAGGTACCTAATTTCACTTAGTAAAAGTGTACATACAAGAGCAACATACACTGCCAAACCTTATCAAACGAGCCATTACAAACCTTAGTGTAACTTTCAATGTGATTGCGAGCGAAGTAGACCATGCAGTCGAGAGCCAACATTCCGGGTGGTGTCTCGGTGAAATCAAGCGCAGGATTGATGTCGTACTTGAATCCTAGTTTCTTGTAGTCCTTGGCGAAGACGCCGAGTTGTCTTCTGACGCTTTGATCACCGCTGGAGCCGAGGGAACCTTCCGTGTCGAACGCAATGCGCCGCAGCTCTTTGATCTTGTCATGAGCATCTTGGTCCTAGAGAAAACAGAACATTTTGTAAAAAAATCCCAGAGGTAATTCAACGACAACGACACTTTTTTTCTGAAACCTTAAGTATTAATATCAAATGTACCTATCTACCTACTATACGACTATTTTGCTCCACAAACTGTGGAAGTGAAAAATATTGATTATAAAAGAGATGAGAGTTTTGAATTGATTATACATTCTAAACTAATGTCCTAAGATGAGCAATGGGATAATGGGCAATGAATGGGCAATGGGATGATAATGGGAAATGTTTGTTTTCTTAGAGGTCTCCCAAATGTTTTGTACCTACCTTGAACCGTTTAGCTGTAAATAAACAACAAATTTCTACTGTTTGATATAGGTACCAAGAACGTTCCACATTTTTAGTAAAGAAGGTAGGTACACATGCAAATCTCCCTCCTAGAGTCCTACTCTCTGTAACTGGACTCAGATTGCTTAGACGAAGTGCTTGGTGATACTTCAAATAGTAAGAAAGTAACCATAAACTAAACAATTTCAAGGCATGATCATAAAACAAAATATTAAATAGGTACTCTACTCTATCTATCTATTACAGTCAGCTCAAAGAATGTTGATAGGTACCATATTATGAAAAATCCCAGCACTCGAATATGCAATCCAGACTAGGTACCTACCTACCATTGGCACATCGGTACTGACCAATTACCTAATCACATATCGAGATGAAAAGATGGTACTTTTACCTGTGGGTCCATCTTGCAATTCATACGATGCTCGAGTAGTCCTAGCGTAAGCGTTTGCAGAACGTAGAGTTGATGAGCCATCTCCGAACCAACCTGACCGGTTGACGACTGGATTACATGGCTAAGAATCACGTTACGAACTTGCTTCGATGAAAGCGTCGCAGCCACAGCCTTTCGTTTTGAGAGATCAGCTTTCAAAAATAATGCATTGATAAGTGCTATTGCATTTTGTTGTATCACTGGATTCTGATTTTGTAGGTGCATGACAAGATTTGGAAATGTGACTTCTTTTTCTACTTGACCATACTTCCCAGAGCTGTTTAATACAATATTTTCCAAGATGGATAATGATGCTTGAATGATCTTCGAATCTTGCGCGATTGATTGATTGTTGACGTAGCTTGCCACTCTATTTATGAATGGAGCTTCCAATATGTCCCATGATACAATGCCATGATCCATTAGTTCCACAAATGAAACCAACGAGTATGACAATACATTTCCTTTGCATTTACCCCCTTCAACGAGGTTTATTATTAGTGCGAGCCCTTGTTTATTAATGAATTCATGCGCAAACGTCATATCAATACTCAGCTTTGAAAGCTGTTGCAATGCTGTTGACTTCTCATCGACAGACGTAGAATTTAGTTTTTGGAGAATATCATGCGCTGTGGTGGATGGTGAATGTGTTAACATCAACACCGACCCGTTCTTAATTTCGTTCCGATTCTTCTCCGTTATATAATTTTGGTTATTGTTTTCAGAAAATTGTAAAGCATATTGATCAGAATCGCTCAATCCCCAACCATTGCATAGTTCTTGAATGATGGCAGCTAATGGTTGTTTCTGATTAAACTCAATTAGCTGGGGAACTTGATTCGCCATCTCCACTGCAATTTTCACGATATTAGAATCCTTCATGGCTGGCATTTTTAAAGATTGAGTGTTCATCTGTTAAAAAATTATAAAATATGTACTTAACTTGGCTTGATTTTTGTCTTGGTACGTTATGAACAGAGGTTACGGCATTATTCAATAATAATGACAGAAGCTAGATGATTATTCTGTGGGTGGACGCCATTACTCCTCCTCTCGCAGGATGAGATGGATGACGTCATTTTATTTTTCACTGCCTTCTAATGAGCGTGAACAGATCAGACTTCTTTATCGGCAGCGCGCCAAAAGAAATTTGAATTCAACTGAACTAAACAATGGAGGAAAATAAATTACGATTTTTAGTGTTTGTTTATGTTTTGTATTGGATTATTATTAAGCCTCACGATTAATGTGTAATTGTAATTCCATTGTACTGTACGAAAATAGCTTGATAGCTATAAGAAATAACATTGGCCACCCCCGGTAACACGGAACACAGTCAAAAACTTTCGTGAATGAGATGAGGTCCCTGCTTGGTACCTACTACCATAGATTAAGCAGGCTACTACTGGGTAATGGGTGTCTACTAGCAAATAAAAAGGGGTATTAAAAATGAAGGCAATTTTGTTATACCTAGGGAAATGTAATTTCCATTGACCTTTCCTTCGATAGCCTCTCTTTTTTTGGGGATTAAATTGTATAACTTTGGTATTTTCTACCACATGGGTATAGCTTCCTTTGTAACTCAATAATTTCAATAATAATTTGGATTGTTCGTTCTATTGTGTTAATGTTATTTTAATTATTCTTAGTATTCTTGTCATTGAGTCAATAAAGAAGATAATAGTAAAATTATAACATAATATACCTACCTACCTATACAAATGGAATAAAATCAAGAAAGAATGGAAAATATCAATGGTAAAACACACAGTCTCTTGATTCAATATTTATTTTAGTAACTAATAGCACTATTACAAGGATAGATCATTTTAATAATTTCTAGATACAGTGTACGAAAATCTAATCTTAAGTAAGATCAAATTCGTTGGTGAGAGCCAAAATGAATCCTCTCATACGTACAATGAAAATAATATGAGAAATTACAATCCTGGACATTCTTTCTCATGAAACTAAAATGGAAAATAGTACGTTGCCAACACAACTATGGCACAAGGTTTGCAACCATCATAATATAGAATAATATTCACCTGTAGATTATTCTTCGTAACCATAGCACATTTTTCCTGTCTATTCGAAATGTTGTTGAATAGCATTCGAAATTGATATTACAACTTTTTCCTCACAAAAAATTACTTGTGTAATACATAATGTGCTAGAACGAAACTAGATTATGTCACAATGTAAAAAAATCAGGATACTCACTCATACTGTGATTTAGTATCAATAACTTTGAATGTAATCCTAGCTACTGACATTACATTGTATGCACTAAGATTCTTCTTCTACTATCTTTTCGTTGGAAGCATCGGTCAATATAAATTATTAGTATGTTTGAAATATACCGATATAATTTAAGTCTTAAATCAATATAATTAGGCACCTCTAATAAAGTCTTAAATAGCAGCAATAGTTTAAATGAAAATCAATCTGAACTAAAATGTACTCAAACAAAATGACAATACACTCATAAGAAGCAACTTCCAAAAACTTAAAAAAACATTCAACAAAAATGCACTATATCGACTTCAATCTCTTTTCACTCACTTTTCAATGATTTTGATTTAAATTTGACAAGATTTGGTACCACAAGTTTGCTTCGTTTCTTGTGTCTTCACTATTCTGGCACTTAAATAGTTGAAATGACATAGCGTTCTTTTCGCACAATATCAACAGGAATAGACATGTGAATAAAAAAAGCAATTACTCTTCTTATAAGTCACATTAAAGTCTTCAACAAAACACACTGGCATTTGACAACATATCACTGGATAAGTCCATCACATCCTTGACAGGGCAGCAGCTGATCTTGGAGAGGGCATCATCTTCTCCCCAGTAACACCGACCAGAGTCTGCATGGACCGATATCGTGCCCGATCCCCCGTTTCAATACTGGTAATATGCTGGAAGCAGCACGGCTGTGAGATGTGTTCTTTGGCAGGCAGAGGCGTTGGTTTCACTTTCGTCGTCGGCTTTTTATTCTTTCGATTCCGTTTGCCAGCCATCGACAGACTGATGTTCTCCGGATTAGCAGTCAATTTTTCAATATGGTTGAAGATCTCCTCAGATGCTTCCAGAGAATCAAAACTGAGTCCGATCAACGACGTGTGGTCGGAGGAGAGATGCATTGTGTGAAACGCTGGACCGGCAATGCGATACGCCGTGAGGTTATCAATCGTATCTCTCCAGAGCGTAAAGCAAGTACCTCTTTCAGCAAGAAGAATCTGGATACGTCGCTTACTCCTCGATCTAGCTTCACCGCTATCCAGAATGATGACCGGTATCCCTGTGTGATCCAGATCCCATCTTTCTTGAGACGTAGATCCGGAGTACAGATTCGCGAGGGAGCCGCAGACGAATACATGTGTTTTAAGACCACGGAAGAACGTCTCAATTTGTAGCCGCTCGTACTCGGACACGCATCCCGTCTGTTGGATGCCGCTGACGCTGCTGTCATCTGTCGCCGTCTCGCTGCCGTCCACCGAGGAAACTCGTCGGATGTGCTGCGGCTGCTGCATGTCGGACAGGCCTTGGTAAGAGTCGAACTTGGCGCTGAACGGACGGCGAGGGCGGTGGTGCAGCATGGTATCGTCTTCATCCTTGTCACTCAGGGGTAGCTGAGGTGAAGATTCGTATCGAGATGCCATGTCGTAAGGTTCGTTCTTCATTGCCGGAAGACCACTCTGGAAAAAGAGATAAGTACTGGAGTTAACTTCGGTAGGTACTATGTTTTATAATGCATAAGATGATCTTTTACGTATTATAACAGTTTAATTTTCAACAGTTATTTTATTAATAAAAAAGTAGTTTTATCTATTTAAATTCCACTGATCAACTAGAATGACAATACTGAATCGGTAAATGAAAATGAAGAACTATATGATTGGAATGTAAAGTGGGGTGCAAATAACAGACTGACAGTGAGCAGAGAGAAGTCTTCTCCAGTCCAAGTCATGTTACATTGCAATTATCCCAGCCAAGTACCACGACATCTTGGTACGCTACACTCGGGGATAGCGAGTCAGAGACTTTCCTGACGATGCACACAAATACATGGGTTTTCAAACCCATTTGCTGTCCAGTGTCCTTCTATATACTCACTGCCATGGGCGCTGTATTTGGGTGGTGGTGGAGGGAGGGGGGGGGGGGGGGGAATACAAAAATAATGTGCCAGTAAGGTCACATTCATTTGCAGAATACCTCAATAAACAAGTAATTTTTTCAGTACAAAATGAATTAGGTACCTAATTTACTTTTAATTTTAGGTTTTCACTTGGCATTTTGTTCTAACAACTTTTATTAAAAAATTTGCCATTCGTTCAAAAATTCAAAATTGTTTCTAAAATTATCAATTCACAAATTATAAAAGAGGGCTAAGGGAAGTTGTGGTAGGCGGGGGAGGGGGGGGGGAGTCCCTGAGAGTATCTCCCCCCTTCATTGGTTGTAATAATTTTAGCCCCCCCCCCCCCCCCCCCCCTCTTGAGATGGTATCTAGAGGCACGCATGCATACTATTCTCTCTGATGAACCTAGTCACTTATTTATCCCCGCATTTAGAGATGTGTATAGATAGAAGGCATGGTTAGCAGCCTATCAGGATTATCGGTCAATGTACTGCAACCTGTGACCTTCTGAAGTTCTGATGACAGTGAAACTGGTCAACCTACCTTTTAAAATAATATTCCATGTTATTATCGTAAGTTGACAAAAATGCTATTTCATAATTTGTCGCTACATGTGTAAAGTAAAAGAAAGTCCATAAACAATGGTATTTTGTTGTTAAGTTGTATTATCACTATCGGAACAAATTATGGAGTTATAAAGAATATATTCTTGACATTTTTAATGCTAATAAGTAATAACATAACACTGAAACGTTTCTTTGCATGTCCGTGCAGCGACGCAGCAAGTGTCTAGTTTGAAACGAATGGAGGAGATTCTTCCCACATATTGTGATAATATTCAAACTACTTTTTGTCCTTCTCGAAATGTTTTCAATATTTGGCCTTCAACACAATCAAATGAAGTACATCCGTTTTAAATGGTACGTCATAGAATCTTAATAAAACCTTAGAGGGACTTGAAATCATTTGAGGGAATTTACATAAATACCATCTCATAAATAATCCATGGGTGATGCTGAGAATTTGGTAGAATTTAAGTTGCTAGAATTTTGTGATCTTCGGTAGCTGGTTAAAAAGAGAAACACATTCCAGTACTAGCATAGTTTACGACAAAATGTGATAATTAATTTAAATGTTCCAAACAAAATAGCTTTCTCTAGTAAATAAGCATTTGCAAGCAATACGCCTAGATAGGTCGGCAACACATAAGCCTCCATTGCATTGGTATTGCATAACGTAAGGGGTAATTGATCAATGATCATTGTTCAGCATCGGACAGTAAAATACAATTATAATGCAATTAATTAATTGATTAATTATATTGATCTGGCGTATAGACAGATGCATGACGTGTAAACAAACCTACACATTTATTGGGGAGTTCCGACAATTTACGAGAGTACAGCATTGGGCAACTCCTGATCTAATTAATTTTCACGAAACAAAATACTTTGTACAAAATTATGTATGATGATAATGACTAAAACCGTAATAGCAAAAACAGGCTAAATAATTTATATTTATTAACTTTTTAAGTACATTTTAAGACAAATAATTGTATGCATATTTGGCAACCAAGGGATTACAATTAAAATGGGGTCCTTGACAGATGTTTCAAATAGTTTTGAAATAATGCTTACAACTCTCTTATAGATCGGTACCTATATTTAATACATTATATTCGCAATTATTTTGTCCATGATCGTAATTCGTGCAAGTATAATTTTATAGACCTAAATTCGGTAGCCGTAACTGTTACCAATAATTTACACGAAAGATATTTAAAAAGCTCAATTAAAAAATAGCGGTTCATGATTATTTTTTGCAACATGGCGTTAAATCCAAGAGTAGCTGTGTAAACCAAAATAATTGTCCGTCAAGAGTAAATACATTAGTAGGTACTTGAAAAGTAACTCAAAAAGCAAGACGAATCATTGTAAGGTGTTATTTATTATTAAAAGAATTAGGTCATAATTTTCAACAATGCAGTTCAATTTAAATTCAATTACTGTTACTTAAATACCTACTTTACTAAAAAAAACATCTGTGCAGTGCCTAAACTAAGTAGGTACATACAGAGAATGAATCATGTTACCTCTACGTAGGTACTCAAATCCTGTCACAAAACCAACTGCCATAGCCGAATAGAATAACTCATGGAGGTGCATCTTGGAACGAAAATATAGAATAGAAATCTAGTTATAGTTAAAGCACACTTTAGATTTTAGCCCTCGAGACAAATTTAAATTTTCAGGTCAGTTCGTTAAAATAACCAGCAGGCTTGGGCTAGGCCTTATAGTATTGAAGTGGAAATCTAATGTAAGTAAGGATTGTTTTTTTTTCTGAATAAGAATTCTAAGCTTACTTTCATATATTAACGTCGAAAAAGTGAAATTTTTGAATTTACATTTTTGCAAAAATTTGCAAAATATATTGTAGATCAAATATTGAAGAAAAGTGGTCCCCGATCCTTGACCATAATTCGTTAAAACTTATTACCTATATCTTCAATTAGACGGCCGTAATATCAAAACTGTCGAAGGTCTTCATTTAATTAATAGCAGGCTCGACTGGGTGCGAACCCGTGCTCCACGAGTGTAATTGAGGCGTGCAGAACACATCGATGATTCAAGATCACAACCACCCGATGGTCGCTTAACGATTATCTTCATTAACTACACGAATCACGATATTAGCCAATCAGATTCTGTGTCAATAGAAAACGTGACACAGTCAGACTCAGGTATAAGACACACGTTATGACTTAGGGCATATAATTCATAGCAAATAAGCGAAATACATACATTATACCGATTAGCAAATAACTATTGCATGCCTCAAATTTCACTCCTATTATCAGCATTAGAGCAAGATAAGAATGTAATTTTGATAAAAAAAAATATATTGGAGACTTAAATAGGTACGAAAAATGAAATTTAATTTTTGTGAGAAGAAAGTGGTTCTAAAAAGCAGGAAATAAGCAAACACGTCCAAGTGAAATTTGATAAATTGATTGAGCGTATTGATTATTAGTATTAATATTGAACTACGTGGATTGACTACGTCGATATTACGCAAAAGTATCATCGTCTTGACGTAACTTATTGGAAATCGTGAGAGAATCTTGTCTTGAGAAGCTACCTAGATATCATTCCACTCACAGTCTCATAACAAACACACTCAAGTTTACATTTTCCGCTAATTACCTTCATTCATTGAAATTGGATTATATCTTTTGAAAAATAGACATTATTGAATATACATGCAAATTCGTGAGTACGCAACGAGAAAAATAAATAACTTACTTTACGTCGAAAAGGGCATGTCTCAAGGAAGTATTAACAATACAATTACGTCATTAAGTCATTAACACTATAGTTTCCTTTTCATCATGTAACTTTAAGATTATAATATGAAAGAACGACATTGTTCAAAGATGCAAGTAGAATAATCATGTGGTACATGAATTCTGTTCATGAACCGTAACAAGTTACATTGGTAGGCGTAGGTACACCGCGGAAGATACCAGAAAAAAACATATTCTCAACGCATTTGAAGAATTCTGATTACGATGTCATAGATAATTTCTTTACCCGAAGAAGGTAGTGGTTTGGAATATAAATGACATGTGATTTCATCTATGGGCCTTGACTAAATTTGTCTCTTCTCTGTTTAGTATGTCATATTACGGTCAATCGTCAGCCAAGCGGTTAAAATGCTCTACAAGTTAAATTATGCGTGTAACTCGAGTACAGCTAACATTGTCTTTTGTTGTAAGATAAAAATGCTTTTATGCAGTCATTGCTAGGTTTGCTGGTATGCAAATGATCTAAATATTGAGTTGGAAAAAGACAAACGACAACTCTCGGTAGATGGTCAAGCACAACCAAACCGAGAACAACAAACTGACAGAAATCATAAGTTGCAAATACGAGGTGACTTTTGATAAAACGACGCGACTTTTGATCGCAATGTCGTGGCGATAAATTTGTTTTAGTACAGTAAAATGTTAACATTGCCAGAGAGACGACCTTTTTCTAGCTTGATCATAGACTTGGTATTATTCTTAAAGAATCAACAATCGCAATAATGCTTTTCTATACTGCTCCAAGAAGTGACGTTGCGATACAATCAGGTTCGCTGTTGAAAGCGTACCTTTGACCTTGTTAAAGCTATGATGTCTTCAATAGGTTGCTAATTAGTATGATTATTTGCAATCCTCATTCAATCTGAGCCAGGAATTCCGTCAGAAAATTACGTTTCGTCACTCTAATTATCATACAATTTTTTCGTAAATTATATTTATTTGACGAAATCGTTCTCTGAGCAGGAGAGTAAAAATGTTTTGGTATTGTGAACAGCTAGGTTAAATTTGTTTAGATAATTTTAATTTTCAACTTTTAAGAGTCAACATAAAGTAGATTTCCTTTACACATTCCCTCTACAAAACAAACATTTAGTCGACGATGTTTTTTATGTTATTTAAAGTGGCGTAATCATTTTTAATTTGAGTTAATCAAATGCAGCACGCCGGTTCCATCCGCATACACGACTTTTCCACTCTGACCAGAAAATATATTTTTAACAGAATCGAAAACCAGCACATACATTTTTTTCAGTTCTTGGTTTTAGAATGATCTAATGTATTTTGAAGAGAATAAGTTTAATTGAGGTGTCAATGTCATAAATTGTGCAACAACGTTGACGGACAGTTTAAAATTGAAGGGTAATTTGTAACGATCAGGTTTTGATCAATAGTACTTGAAGTGAGTTGAGTATAATATATATATATTATAAATAATTGAACTATTGTCTATCATCGAAATAATTGCTGTAGATGAATAATTTAATAAATTCACAATTCACTGCGGTCAAACAATATAGTATAAAGTTGCTCCGTTAAACACCATTAATACATTAATATTTATAACGAATAATTCTAGAATAAACTTGAGAAATATAATCATACCTATCTGAGCTGAACCTTAGAGAAGTGCAATGAACTTCTTGCGCTCTCTATGTAATATAAAGTACAACACTTACTCTCATTCAAAAGTACCGTTCGAATTCGTTAAATTTTTTTAAATTATTTTATTACAATAATAACAATTATTTATAATTCTATAAAGTCATCCATAGTTATATGTTTAAATGTAAGATAACATGAAATGGTCTTAGAAAGCTGTAAAGAGACTTATGTTCTCATGGGTAATGACGATCACATGTCACAGCATTACTGATGGATGCTTTATTCTTCTTGTCAATACAAATGCCAGACGGCTGTGTGAAAAGTTCACCAAATGTATCTCATAATGTAGAAGATGAATGTTATAAAATGTGGCCAAGAATTAACTTCTTTTTGCTTACGTCATCAAGTTGTTACACATGCAACCTGATACTTATTTGAAAAAGTGTAAAAAGTTTGTTGCAATTATTTTAGGACCCTTTTTTATGATTTTCATGAGACTATCGAGACATTTAGAAGCATCAAGATCAAGGAGATATAAAATAGAAGAAAGAGTAGGCACTATGCATTTTTTAAGGTAATTTCTTGAATCAAATTAGTAGGCTACCTACCTATATATTTTGTATGCTGTACCTATTTCTCCTTTATTGTTTATATTGCATTGTTTTCATTCTGTACTTACAAAACGGATTTGCTTACTAACTGAATTGTGTACAAGAAATCGTTCATTATTATTAATCAGTTTCCTTATATTTCTTGAGAATTAGCCAAGAAGAAATCTGCGAAGTTCGCAAAGAGTTCCCAAATCACACCAGTAAATGCCACCCAAGGACTCCATGTCATGATGTCACCAAATGAATTGAATTGAATAGAATAGAAATCAATCTATGATCTATGATAGCCGATTAGGAATTTGAGAACCATAAAAGACGGGGAAGTTTGCCGTCTGAAACAATGAACCACGGTCGAATCTGAAACGACATTTGACTGACAATGAAGATTACTGCGTGACAATATTTCCCTGAATTGCGAGGCGAACCCTGAGTCAGTAAACCAACATCAATAAAAGAACATAGGTATATAAAATGCCCTCATCGTAATGATAAAATAAAAAAGAGTCGACGTTTAGTTGATATCTAATCAAGTACCTACAACTTATCAAGGGATTAGTTATAATCTTCAACCAGTGTGCCAATGTTAAAACAATAAAATATCGAATTTAATATGTTATAAAATAAGTTTCTTCATAAAATAGCAAAATTTATGTCGTTATAAAATATCACTACCTACGACTTATTTTATAAAAAGGTTATCAATTTGTTTCCAAATGGTTCTAATCAATCATGAAAGCAGGAATGATACCAAAAACAAAAGTACCTAAAATCTCCAAACGTTCCAGTAAAATTCCCGACAATAATAGATTCCTCCTCCTGTCCCTCTTTCAACCCTCGACAGGTTCCAAAGACTCCCGATTCAATTGTCCACAGAGATTCAGTAGATCTTCATATAATATCGGCAGCTCATTCTTCACTTACAGGATAAACATTTTATTTCCGATCAAGATATTACTGGACTATTTGGTCCTGTGCAGACCGATATTTCGTAGTTCAGCAGAAACAAATGAAGGGATGATTCCTAATCTATGCCAACCTATGCCAATACGTAGCATAAAACTGCCCTCTCACATTCCTAGATAATTTCTCAGACATGTTCAGAACCGCCATACGCAAAATGACCTAGCTATCGTCGTGCATATAAACGTGATTAAATAGAGCAAAATTTACAGATTAAACGCTAACGAACGAGTAATGATCATAATGGTTAATAATCTCACAAATAATTAAACCGATGGGAACCCATGTAAATATGTACTAGAATCTAGGATGATAGTTTACAATTTGCAGATCATCGTTTCCCACGTTACAGCTTCCCATGCCGGGTTGCTATGTCTCGGCAAAGTAGAGTCTAGAGTCTAGAGATGAGATCAGCTAGTTGAGCAGTTTACCGCAAATTACACAAACTCTTGGGAACACCTCGTTAGAAGAAAACACAAAAGAAGGTTTTCGGTACATGAAGCTGTAGAAAGTGCAGTAGGTAGTAAACTAGACAACTGAATCATTGAAAAAAATAACTTTCAACAGTTGAACATGAACTATGCCTCATAGCAGATGGCATGCAAAGCTGGTTGTTAGGAATTAAATGACAAAAAACAGAGATAAAACGTGAAGAAATGAAAATTGAAAGCATCGGGAATTGAACTCATGTACGTCAGAACTTTCAGTAATATTTCTTGTGGTCTCCCTCTCGTCATTGCTTGTGCAGGAAAAGAAGAATAATACTGTGTTTTTACGCGGTAAGGATTCAAATATTTACCCATATTAAATAATCATAGCGATCGATTCAAAATAGACTGATGTAGTCATTTCATAATCATAATCAAACGTCACATTCAAACATTCGAATTTAAGAACACGTTGTTTTTAGAGCGTTATGAATGAAACTTGCGTCAGATCGAGAAACCGCAACCACTTCCAGCAGATCCTTGAAGAAGTTCAGGATTGCCAAATCATCCGGACACATCATTGTCGTCTTCATTTGCTCAGATTAGCATTGTATTTGTATGGGGAATACAATGGGAACGAAAGCCGAAAACATAAACTTGATTATAAATAAATCGAAGCGAACTGAAGGTGACTAGTTAGTTTGTTTGGGTCAATGAAAACAAAATAATATGCTCAATAACCACAACAAATACAGTAGGAAGGCCCAGAAATGTGAAGTATTTCACTGCCTACAAGTTATTTGACGAGATTTATGTGAATAAAAAACATCACAAAGGTTAAATGTGGTCAGTATCTAACCACAAAACTCAAAAATAAAAAACTTGATCGTTTTACCTGTTTCCCGCAATACTGTAATCCTTTTAAAAACAATCACCGAAAAACAAGAATCCACTGGCCTAAAAAGAGTTGTTCCAAGGTGTCACTTCCTTTCCACCTGTTTTTAAAATGCGCTACACACCTCTATTAGTCACCTGAAGTGTGGTCACTTGTCACTACTAGCTCATTAGCCAGTCCTTGCACTAGCACGGTACATGCTCCACTGCATCAATGTACTCGAGCAGAGTCGCCAGATGACATTCCTTCCCTTCATGACGGAATCCCCGGCGTGCGCAAGCGCGCAGGCGACAACGCGACTTGCACCAGTATTGAAAGGACGTAAATGGAACAACAACACTACCATAGTATAATTATTGAAATTTATATTTGTGAGCCTTACATTTTGAAATTTTATATTTTATGTTACGTCATACACATATTCCCCTCCAGTTAGCTTTATTATTTTTGAAGTTTATGGCTTTTCAAATCGTTTGACTGCCTGATAATATAATTATTTAATTATTAATTTTTGGTGTGATCACCTCTTTGTTATGATTTTGATCTCTGGGTTCATAATTTATATTCCATACTACATTAATTTTGGCGGTGAAAGCAGATCATAACGAGTATTTGAAGGCCAGGAACTAATTAATTAGTCATCAAAGTTTACAAATAAAATAAGTACGAGGTAGAGAGAGGGATATTTCCCCTTCAATCATCTTTGAGTCTCGAGAGATACATGTCATTGGCGTTCACTGATATGAACACTAAAATACAATTCATTTATTCAATGTAGTCATAATTATCCGTACGACGGAGGTGTAACTCTTCATAAGTAGTGTACACTTAGGTAAAACTAAAAATGATCGCTCAATAAATCTGCTTGACTGAAAAATATTAAATCGCACCATCAGAAGACAGTCCAAGCGATCTCCTTGTCTCACTGTAGTAGAGTAGGTGACCTCTCATTTCAATGATATTTGATTGATACGGTACATGGCCAGCGGTCATTCAAATTTGTTCCCCGATTATTTTTTATTTTGCCATGTGTACATACATTTGTATTTACCTGCCTTAAATATGTCAATATATGATACATTTTATTAGTCTATAATCATAAACAAATCTATTTTTATTTTACCTAACCAAGATATCTAAACTATAACCTTGTACTACTGTATTCGCTTGTACTACATTTTTATCCATACATGTTTCAAATGTAATATCTAACAGCAGACAAACCAATAATGTTTGGTCGTGTTTGGTTTTGCGGGGCTGGGCAATTTACATTGTAATATTTTTTTTTCTAAATAAATAGCATTACAAAGTAAATGTTCCAACTTACAAGATAACTTCTTGGAAGAGTTAGCGTGAAACATATAACTCTCAATTACATTGACCGCCTCGAATTAATAGGGGTTTGAAAGATGTCAACTCATTGCATTTGGCACAAGGGTGGAAAGAGGCCCCTATATAAATATTAATTCATATGTAACATAGTAAAGGCCCGCATTTAAGAACAAGCGCCCTCCCACAAGTAACATATTAGGTTTCCAAAGTGTCATCGTCATATCCGGTGTATGAATGGAAAATTAAAATGTATCCATCATTGGTGAAAAGTTTTAGGAACTAATTACGGGTCGTATTCTGTTATTTTTTGTTTCACCCTTGGATCTCCGACGAACAATGTTGTAATTAGGATTTATTGAAACTCTAAGGAAATAATGCATTCATTCTAAGGAAATGCTGTTTTACGCTTGGCTACACTCTTATGTCTGCAAGTTTAAAACCAACCTGATAATGAACTTACACACTCATTAAAAACTGCATTATGCTTATCTTTCCATGCACTATAATTATAATTATTTAGCAATAAACTTACTTACATACGGCTGGTATAACATATTTAGTACCTATGAACTGGTAGAAAAGCCAGCCTATCTTCTACTGTACATTGTAATGTGTATGTTTAAAAAAAGTAAAACTGTCAAAAAAATTTACTAAATATGAGGATACACCTCTGTCACAGTAATGTTTCTCAAACTGTCTGGAACAATTTGGTTGATGAGTCCAAAAGATAGTTCAACGTCCATGAAAAATGTTGGTAATACCCGCCGTTACGAAGATGCCATTGTTTTATTAACTCAGCTAATTCGGTTGAGTCTGACTGCATTGTCTGTGTTGTCTGTGAATGAATCCATAAACAGCGCGCACATTTCCCAGCCTGCCACTGCGGTTATTTCACGTCACAGTGATGGGAAGTGACTATGCCATGCAGAATGGGAGCGGTAGTGCGTAGGCGGTGGGACTATCCCAGCACTCGCATGGAATCATCGTTGAAATCATGTCAAACCACGTTCATGATAGCCGGCCTCTAGATCGAGTCAGGTGCTTGATTGAACCTGATTGATTATGTTTTTTTGTTAATTCTACAGACAGGATGTAATAATTACCATTAAAATATAATTTAATAACTGTTATTGTGTGTAACAACTTTTTTGATATTACAAATTAGGACAGTAATACTCCAGTTTGTATTACTCCTTCAGCCATATCATTAAATATAATAGTTAATGTGTTTATGGACTTCAATAAATATTTTATTAACGTTTTGTCTTATTATTCAACAACTCTCTAATTTTTGTGATGTCATATTTAAGAAGAAAAGAGGCGTAATTTAATTATGTGCACAATTGCAACTATAAAACACCACTTCGTTCAGCTTTGAAACTAACTTTTAAAAAACTGATCTATCTATGTAAATTCTTTGTTCTAATTACGGTCCACTGCTTACAGAATAGAGTAAGTAGAGATAATGAATAAAAAATACTACACGATGTGAACTTGCTAGGCACTATGTGAAGAAAACACAATAATAAAATGTAGTTATCTCTTAATGAAAAATACCTTTTCCCACGTCTTATGAAATTACTTTTTTAAAGGAAGCTTAGCTCATTTTCTCTCGCTCTTTTCCCCTCAGACTGAAATGAGTGTCGCACTCTTTCCTGTATTGTGTAACTAAAGCCATTGAGTACAGGCGTTACGTCACCCGTCTAATTGGTGCGTCATAATATGACAACGCCTCATGAAAAACTCACACTTTAAAATTGCGTGAAGATTAGAACATGTGCCAGGTTAAGTACATGTCCAGAATCAGATCTGAATCACAGTTCATTGATAAGGTTATAATGCTATGCCATGAGACATGAGACATAAGGTCGTCTAGTTTGTCGATGGTCAAGAAATGCGTTGAATTAGTAAGAAGCAATTGTTTCGACTTTCTTCTTACTGTTCGTGCGTTGCGTTCTGAATTGACATTAGGATTGTCATGAAATATTCGTGGAATTAGCCATAATCTCCGAATTATATTCATATTCTTAACATGTTTCCGAAAGCTCTTTTCATCGTTATTTTTCTCATTCTTTCTAAATTTCGTTCTCCATCTGACGTCACGATAGATGAATCACGTATGTATAGTTACTTAGAAAACCTTCAAAACATCTAGGTAGGTATACACTCAACAAATCATAAAACGGTATTTGAGCGAAACGATTGGCTGCTGGTCAAATTCCTTGACAATCAATCCTTGTTATTATCAATGAAATCAGAGCTTCACTAGAAGTAAGATGACGAGTAAGCATAGACTTCATCGGATGATGCCGTCAAATCTTTTTCAGCCAATCCGCTACTTTCAAGTTGGGTGAGTGGTTAACGCTCTGAACTTGTATTCCGGAGGCCCGGGTTCGATTCCCGCGGCCGTCCTTCCTGACTGGGGTTTTTTTCGTGGTTTTCCCTCAGTCGAAAGGCAAATGCTGGGAAGGTACCCCACTAATAGGCCACGACCGCCTCCTTCCCACATTCCATCCTTACCTACTCTTCACCATCATCTCCCAATCATCATCATAATCATTCATCCGTCGCCATTAGCCTCGCTGCAGAACAGTGCGACGTTAAGCCCCAGACAAAAAAAATGTTTTATCTTTTGTTGGGTGTACCTACCAGATATGCAAGACGTCAGAATAAGAACGAAAATTAAAATCAGAACGATAAATATCAGTCGAACATGGCCTTATATTGAAAAACTAAAACATGGTGTCGTCTTTAACAGTTTTTACCATTTTTTACATACGATGCCAGGGTATACTCATGAGATAACGAGATAAAAAAGAGATTATATAGAATAATTCCAGGGGTCGATTTTCCAGGCTTGAAATAAGGGGTTGTTTAGTAACAATTGGGGTAGTGCAATAGTGTTATAGACTATACTTTTTCTTGTAAGTTGGATATCACTTGATTTTTCCTGATAAATTAGGCAAATTAATTCTTAGAATTTATGGTAATAATTCAGTATTTACTGCATTTCAAGATGAAATAGGCAAAAGGTAAAATATACCTATAGGTAAAATAGGCAGAAGGATTAACGTTTTAAGAATAGTTATTGTGTCATTCAGAACTTCAGAGTACCTATAAGAGAACTTAGCTGATATCCACTTACTGCATTATCTGCAGTCAGAAATTAGAGGTATTTACATGATTCCAACACATTCCCACAATCCTGTTCCAACCAATGACCGATATGGTCAGCTAAATGTGCTGAAAACACATGCCAGCAGGCGTATAAATACATTTACTGCTTCAAACAATACATTCGAAGTCGAACGATTATTGCATCTCTTGCAATTGACAGATATGAACGAATTTTCACAATATGGACATTTCAATTATCAGTTTACACGCTGCAACTATGACATTGTTGTGCTATAATTAAAATATTTCACACTTCGATCCCTGAATAATATTTGATAATTACGTTTCAATTTTCGAAAAAAATACGATGAAATAACGTGAAATATTAAACTATGAACTGTAAAAGCAAATCTGTCCAGAATATAATTTCACTGGTCCCTGGACCACTATTCCTGAAAAATGTGAGAGTGAGTATAAGAAAAAAATAGTGAGAAAATCGATATAAACAATAGAATCTAAGCCTGCTTGATTCCAATTGGTTGATAACAATTTTGTCACTCATTTTTCTCAGACTCACTCCCAATTGTTTCAGGAATAGGGGTCCTGTCAAAGTGGCAATCAACGACAATTTATTTAAGTTTTTGGTCCAGATATGATCGAAAGTGAACCAGACTTTAGAATGATGGAGTGGGTATTCCAGGTATCCATTTCTAAGATCTGACCCTGGACATCACGAATGACAGACAGTTCAGTGCACTTCCACTGAGCCAACTGTTGCGGTCAATGTCTAGACTGACCGATAAGCCGAGCCCGGATGAATGACCAGGTAACAGTACGTTATAGTAATTAAACCAAAGTTAAAGTTAGACATCAATTAATTAATTGAACACATCCGCGATGTACTTGAAAATGTGAATTAGAGCAGTTTAAATGCATTCCAGGGTCTTTGGCTCCTTGTTAGGGCCCAGTACGGAGGTATTGGTCGGATACCGGTACCCCAGTACCGAGGACATCTTCGACCCATCCGAAGGACGGTAATTTAGTTCTTATAAGGTTAATTAATAATGTTGGTTTGGTATTAATTTTACACGTTGAATTTTAGAGGCCAAATTATGATCAATGATTTCTGACACAAACATTATGGAGGGCATCTTCAAATGTTTCTAAGAAACTAAGGATAATTCCAAGTCCAGTGGTATCTTGAATGTATTTTGTTTTGAGTTGCAGTTATCATTACTAAAATATTATCCGAGTATACATTTATGTCGATTTCAAACTAATACTAGCACGAAAAATACAATATAGTGAGATAACTATGGACAATTTATTTTATCAAAATTGAATCAATTGAACTAATCATATACACGTCACTTTACTTAATTGTGAAAAAATTAACTTTTTAACAACTTGATACTTGAAACTGGATGTCTAGCCTAGTGTAGGTCTGTGTTATTATTTTTTTTACTAGTTCAATCGTCCTATTAGTAATGATAAGTCATATTCTGTATTGTAATTATAAACAATGAATAGATATCAGCAACATAAAAAACAAGATTAATTACCATAATAGAAGGGAAATGCACAAACAAACACAACAATACGGAAGTTAAATATGTGGGGAGTCGTGAGGGAAATATCATATTTTTAGGGCGCATATATGATACTTATTAAACTGCATGAATTTTCTACATACATAATCATTGTTTTGCACCTTCGACCCCTTTTCACTCGACCAATATTAATCCGGTCACGAAGACTTTAACCTCCCCCCCCCCCCCCCTTCATTGATGACGTCAGCCATGTTTTCACTTGTTCCTATCATTAGCTAGTTTCAAACTATCGATGTTCTTTGTAGAAGGTTCCAGTGACAGGTGACGGCTGCATTTCTCAATTTAACATGATGTAGAAGATTTTGTGTTGAAAACGAATCTGACATACCTGAATTTTGTTCAAGATGATTTTTAATCTCTGGTGATTACGAGTACCATTGAGATTTCGATTGTAATTATTGGCACGTCCTTCTTTTTGCGTCATTTCAGAGACGTGCCAATGCTAATCTTTCCTATGCGCGATTTCGACATATTTTTACATTGAACATCTTTACTATGTGGAAGTTCTGTATACCTACTGCCAAGTCTTGAAAGTAGTACCGATACCTACTTCAGTTTTTCTTGAAAACTCTTGAAAAATTATCACTGGAGAAGACAAAGTGTCGTTAAAATACCATTAAAATAAAATTACTTTGTGGAATTTTTGGTACTAAAGTGTGAAATGAATGTTGAAAGGTGTAGAGAGAAATGATATAAGTATAGAAAACAGTGAAATACTTCTTTGCAAAACGTTCGCCATTGTGCATATTTATCACTTGAAGATTTATGGTCACTTATTCCGATTCCCCTACATTATTACTGCATGATGACGCATGCAACACATATTACTCTGCTTGTACATTGATGTACTTTCATAGTTCATGGATGAAAACATTGCGATTATATTATATCTTTTCATATTGCAGTTGGTATTTATTAACATTCACCTACCTGAGGGAATCAGTAAAAACCATATTTCACATATATATAATAGGAAATACATAGTAGGTATACGTACGTACATATTATCAAAACAAATTTTAACTTTAACATTTTTATGGCATTAATTTTTATATAAACTCAATATCGTTCAATATTTAATAATTGAGTGGGAAACGCACGACGCAGTTATAAGGACATTGCTCGGTACATTGAGCCTTGAGGACTCTGGATCTTACGTTGCAGAAATGCTCCGGAAATGGCCGAGAGGATGCATACAATTTGTCGACTAAATAAGTACACGTCGAGTTTCACATTTACGATTACTTCATAAAATTAACACAAACAGAAATTGATATTTGGCGAAATATTGCTTTTAGCACAAAACCTTATGAGATTGTGCTAGATACTTAAAATAATTTTAATCGTTATTTGCATAAATAATTAGCATAGTAAAAAAAGAGACCCAATAGGCGTAACATAATTTAAAGATTTTCTTTGTACTTTTGCTTAGGGGACCCACCCAACTTTGTACTAACATACCTTTTCACTCGAGTGAACAAAATTCACAGAGGCTTGGCTTTGTAGTGTCCCAATACCATCAAAAACCTGGCCCTAAAACGGAGATGTTTTTTTATTCTTTTAAAATTAAGACTTATGGATACGATTTAACTTATTACAACTATTCCATTTACCTATTCCAAGTGTTAAAACATACATACGCATTCTCGTAGTATATTGTAAGGTAGTAGGCAATTTTATTTAAAAAACGCAATATTTTTCCCAATGCCAGAATGTAACAAGAAATCTAAATATATATTTTTTTTAATCTAGATTTTTTCGCAAATAATTTTAAGTTAAAACTTACATAAAACATTAAAATATATTACATAAATAAAATAGTATTCATGTATTTTATGTCAAATTTGTTTTATACAACTTGGAGGTATCAGAATTCTAAATGAGCCATACCTTTCATTCCCAAGAGTAAATATGAAAACATGAATATTTTAGTGATGACTCTGCGTATTTAGTTCTCTTAAAAACAAACGCTGGAAGTTGTATCCAAACTTGCGTCAACCAGCGTGTACTTCGTTTAACGCGAATCGCCGCAGGTGTTACGGAGTATTAGTCAGTTTCAAACGCAGAGGTCAACTTTCATTTCACGAAATTCCATCTCAGCACGTAGAAGTCGGGCTCAATTTCAAGATTAGATGTACATTTCCATTCTGCACGTGTGACGTGCAATCAAAACACAGGTATACGAACTCGAGATGATTTTATATGCAAATAACCAATGCAGAAAATGTTATATCAGATATTAATAATTCAAACTCGAAGTCTAGAGAAATTTTACAAGTGAACTAAAGCCTGGGAACTGAAATTAAAAAAAAACATTTTTAAGAAAGTATAAACATGTATTATTATTTTCTGTTCCTTTCAAAATTCAAATTGAAATGAAAATACGTTCATTTCTAATTTGTTAACAACGATTTGTCCCGCTGATAAGTAACTAGCGAATGCAACGGTTTCAGCCAACTATTTCGACACACCAACTCGGTTTCTTCGTACCAAATGTTTATGTCGCGTCTGTCATATTTCGAAGATTTCCTAACTTCATGGTATTCCAATTCATTTGTTTTACAAGAAGCAAAATTGTGCTAAATATGAACTTCAACATTATTTAGCATCAATATTACAGGATATTATTAAAGAACAAAAGATTTCCGAGGGCTTTGACCGCAAGAACCGCAAGAATACTCTTTAATGCTCACTCAAAACAGAACACACGATTCCTTAATTAATTCAAATTATCTGTTTAAAATGCAGCGTATACCTGATCTATTTTTCCCGCGCCAAAGTGTTTGTGATTTGAACGCACGTCTAGACGGTGTAAAACGTAAAGAACTTCACAAATAATTCCAATTCCAACCACATTCTGATTCTTATTGCTTCATGCATGATGTCATTCGCTTACCTGTATAGTAAAGCGTGTAAGTGGTCGTCAAACGAAGGGGGTGGGGGAGGGGGAGGTGAGTCACTCTATACATAGAACAGAGGAAACAAGCGTGGCCCCCTGCTGCTGATAAGGATTCTGATAATACATTTCTAAACCGGCAAAGGCACTTCCAATATATGATCTCTTATCAATGTACTGATAACATGTTCTTTCATAATATTATGGTTTTGTTAGAGAAACAGGTGGAATGTGACTACTTCGAAAAATAGTTTGTTAAGGTGGAGGGGGAACGTTACAAACCTATCATATTAGCTCTTTAAATCCATCGTTTTTTATGTTTACGTAGGACCAAAATTGCTATATTCGTACAGCAAACTGTGTGTACAAGAAAAAATTAAATTAATCAAAGGCTACACTTAGTATTATTATAGTTGATTATCATTAAAGTCAGATGATTTGCATTTTACGGTATTTTTAAAAAGATTTTACACATCTACCAAAAATGTCAGTCATGTGGAAAGTTATTGCACCAATTATGTTTCACCTCTCATTTGATTTTACTGTTATTACTCGCTGGTCTCGCAAAACAAGAAGCAAGAGTGTTTTAAAGACAATAGTTTGCACCGAGGATCCCATCCAGCTTCCATTACGTATTTCCTGTCTCTTCGCAGATATGTCACGCACTGGATCTTGATCATCTTTCCTCTCAACAATCTTTCCACTAGATCAGATCACTCAATTAGTTCTTCAAACAGTGTCACACGTCATTTCATAACTGTTATGCATTCCAAAAAAAACTAACACCTGTCATTAGATAAGTCATTAAAATTCATGTAATACCAGTTACCAATATGTATTGACAAATTATATTGTCAACAAGAGTGATAATCATATTAACACAACAATATTGATTGAGAATTAGCTGACGAATGTTAGTTTACCAATAATCAGAATTTTGATCAAATAAACGTCATCTCTCTTAAAGTCTTATTATCACTCAATCATTTTAATCAGACGTAGATTTGCGTGTATATATTACACATTGGCAAAAATCTTATCTTCTTTGTTATCAATACAATTAAAAACAATTCAATAAATTTAAAACTGGAGACGCCTATTGTGGACAAAGGTGATAACTAAAAATAAGAATATTTGTGATAAGTAATTCTTGGTATTTTGTTTTTGGGACAAACTTATCATTCACAGATTATACAGATACCAGTTAGACTAACGACGTATTTAAATATTACGAATGGCTAAAGGGCGTAACTATTTGTCTCAATTTGAAATACAATTTACCCCAGGAAATAGAAAGCACGAATGTAACAAAATAGTCAAGAGGTGTTTTCTTTAATGATGTGGGACAGGCCAACTACTTAAAAGACAAGTATGCACTATTTCGAAACTTAAGTCCAATTATCATTGAACTTTTATCGGTAAATAAAAAATTGGGGACTTCCACCAAACTTAAAATAAAACGCAAAATAAAGCGGTTCCTCAATCAACAATACAAATTAATCTGAATTTAAACATTATCATTGTGAAAACAACAAAATAAAATAAATTATTTATCAATAAAAAATATAGGTAGTATTTACGCACTTTTCCTGTTGTTTTTTTTTCATTATTTTTTAAATATGTGTACGTAATATATGTACAGAAAATTATACAGGTAATTTTCCATGATGTAATAATACAAAATTGTTAAGGGAAGTTATATGTATCTCAATCTTAATTTAAACAGACTAGATCCCTGTCGAAAAAATTAAATCGTTCCTAATTTGAGATAATTTGAGGTTGAAATTGTTCGATGAGAGACGAGTTATTGTGATCCTGTCGTCTTCGTCTAGCCAGGTAAACCCTTGCTTTCATCTCACAGTGTTGAATTCATTTAGCCCTAGGGATAAAACAGGTTAGAGCAAGAATGCGAAGGAAATTTTTATGTATAGTAGAAATCGCGCTCATTCTTGCTCATCGTTCCACAAAACTAATAGCTGGTTAATTGTATAGTAATTTTTAATTCGATTGTTTGTATTTATGTTTTCTATAACAAACATTTTTTTAAATAATTTTTGTAGCTATAATCGAATTAACGAGAAAAATTTAAAATATATTTTCCCTAAAGATAAAATAAAATATGCTATTGTAATGCAACCATGATACATATTATGCACTACAATAGAATAAATATTGTACCAATAATGAATGTCCAAACATTGTTAATAAAATATGTATACAAATCAATCTTACTTTTTAGGTTATGTAGACTACTAGATCGCACGTTGAGTGATGAGCAGTGCAGAAACTGGGTTAGACAAGAAAACACTAAAAGGAATTTCCTTTATCGTACAGTTAGCCTTTCGGCAAATTCATATTATGACAAGTACGCTATAATCAAACTGTCACTGAAATTAATATCACCACAGCACAAAACCACAATGTCTTCAACCAAATTATATTAAAAAAAAAACAGCACGCACTTTATATTCCGTATTATTTACTCTTGAAAAGTGAATGACCGTATTCTGAAATCAAGTCTCATGCGATTGTCCTAATGTAACTATGGCGGCGCGGCTCGTATAGGTGCTTATAGAACCTGTTCTTGCTAGTGACTGACTCCTTCCATTATTTTCTGTCCACTATCTCGTGTCTCGCCTTCTCCCTCCTCCTCCTCCTCGTCCTCTCTTGCACCTGAACGATGTATGTGGGAGGGAGAAAACCAAGTTCAGGGTCAACAATGCATAAGCAGAGATGGCAAAACGTCTCTTATGGGTGTCTGCTAAAAATTCGTTGCCCTTTTTTGTAGACTATTTTTTATTAACCTGAATAATAATAAGCTCTATGTGGTTGGTCTTTATTTTGGGAACTATAAAGGTCGTTAACCACCTTATAGGTGAGTTGGAACGCTAAATGCATCCCTGATGATGGCCCAGTGGTTAGGCATGTGGGTTCGATTCCCGGTTGAAATTTGCGGCACTTTTATTATACCTTGCCGCTTACCCTAACTTGCGGGCTTCGAAGACACGATCTTAAAGATCAGGCCCATATTATTAGGTTTTTAATTAAAGGACAATTATTATTCTTGGATGGTTTCAATATTTTGTTTTCTTCATCATAATAATATGATACTTTCACATTTTTATTGTGCCCTGAAATTATAAGCAAATTATTAGAAACGAAGGAAGAACGCACTACTGCAAAAACGCTTGAATTTGGTATACTCATGTTCTTGAGACTATGGATATGAAGTGAAAGATAATACAGTCCAATGAAGCATAAGTATTATCATCCATATAATTGTATGTATATATATTATATAAAATTTAGTTCAAATACTGAAATCTTACTTAGAAGGAATTAATTTCATTAAAGTTGTAAACAAATAAATATGATGATCACAGAAACTGTCATAGAGAAGCCCCATGTGGCAAAATAAAATTAGCGGCAAAAAGTCGAATTCGAATGGTGAGGCTGCTCCTCCATGATGCAATAATATCAAACTTGTTTTAAAGTGAATAAACATGTTCTCAGGTTGAATACAAACTTTTTATAAATTTCACATCTATTACAATAAACTGAGAAAGAAGTCGGAAACTGAAATTGGAATTTCGTTACTGGCCCTGAAGATTATATGGAATGTCATAGTTCGGGATTCGAGGAGAGAAATCATAAATTTTGATGGTTCTTAGATTAAATTTTGTTAAAATTACAGTACAACATCGCATTTCTCCTACTGTTGTAATTTAGATTATAGAAGAAGCTGGGTGTAATTGACTAATTCAGATCATCATCTCGCCCACTGAAACCACGTGGGCACCAAAACCTATGACATTCAATTCGAAAGTAACCCATAGATCGATATTAATTGAATTCCTGGTGAAATAATTTTTGGAAAGTTCTATCGTCTTCTTTTCACCTACAAACGCGCATTATGTTTCTGGTTTTCTAAGACCTATTGTATATGAATTGTTAAGTTGATGTCTCTGTAAAAGATTTATCTCTTCGCGTCACTTCGTCAGGTCGATGTTGAAGATCGTGTTCTATTCTATCAACTCTCGCTGACTTGTATTCAAACACGATCTTCCAGGTGCAAAAGAATCGGAAGTAGAGTAGATATGTAGAGTGCTGTTAACTTACTTACTACCTACTAGAAGACTCTCCCTGGTGAACGGTCTTTCGATTTCTGCAAACCGCTTTAGCTGGAATTAAATGAGTCACTGGACGAGAAAGAAGAAGTTGATTCGAGTTTGATTGATGAAGATATTGAGTTGGCAATAATTGGATCACATTTATGATCAGTAAATTGAAATCAGTTCTTGAGTTTGGATTGATTATCTAAAACATCAGAGTGCTTAAATTAGCAATGGGTATCGCAAATTCATATAAATTCCCCATTATCTTTAAAAAAATTAAGTATTTTAAAATCAATTGATCATCTCATACTTAGAGTAGTATTTTTTATCGTCATTTTGCTATACAAATCAACATTTATACTAGAAGAAGTGAAGACAACAACATTGTAGAAATTATTGTAATTTGTAGAAATGTTCAGACGAATTTTATATTTTTATATTTTGAAAATTAATATTTAAATTAAAATATTTGCACATATTCAGAAGAATTTAAAGCTTTACATTTTTTTACCACTTGTTTCTTATGTATTTTACTATTTTGAATTATGTTTTATGTTTTGCATACTTATGTGTATAAGAAAACGAAGACGAAGAAAACGAAGGGCGGAGCTGGGTTCGATTCCCGCTAGGTCTCACGTTTTCATCTCATTAGTAAAGGCATTCATCGGATACATTTGCATTTAAGATGATCAAAGTCAGGTGACCCAACGAACTTCTTTTGATCGTTCAAGCAAAGCTAATCAACAATATTCATATAACGTTACCTACCCAACTTTCATAAGAACAATAGGTCAACAAATATTTTTTTAAAGTAATACATTATTGTCAAACGACCAAAGACTGTCCAGTGCAAGAGTTAGATTATAAAATGTGCACGACAATAGGTGGTAATTTGGCAACGGGACCTAATGCAATAATTGTATATTGTGTAAAAAGATGAAAAATTGCATATCATTCAATTATTCATTTCTAGTGAGGGACACTATTTTTCGATTCATTTTACAGCTCCAAAAATGCAGTACATTCGTTTCCTCGGACAATTCATACTAATTTATCAGATCTCATGGTTTTCAAAATAACGCATGCGATTTGTCGAAGAAATGCACACATGACTGATTGACTATGAGATCAATTTTACAATCAGGTTTGACCCCAGGATTGACCGCACCTCTCAACGCCTCTTCTGAAACAAGACTAAAACACACAGACATGACTCGACGGTTGTTCGGCTCTCGGAATCAATCCCTGAACATGATTTCTTTCGTTCAATGCAAAACGTTCAATTATTTTCTAACGTATTCTTCATTATCTGCAATAAACACACTGCAACAAGGACAACAAGGGTATAATAATACCTAAAATTTTAACAAGTAGGCAATCTAACCACAAAGACAATTAAGGACTATCGATTTTTATTCCAGCAATAGACTGTTTTATTCTTCAAAGGATGCACACAAAGGATAGTGCTTTTTTAAATTTTTACCAAGTTTAATAGTGAAATAATGACCTAGGTGCCTAATGTGACCTTCGTTTTAACCTCTATACTCTTGCATGAATACAAATAAGAAGGCTAAGGAGGTACTAGCAGTGTGTCTAGCTGAGGAGACTTAGACTTGGTACAGTCTACTCCATGCTGTAACCAACCATTATTGAGTTTGAACTCTAAGGTCAATCAATAATAGTTGGACAGCTGCAATTATTCGTATTATATCGTTGGTATTTTAGGAGTGTTTGATGTAAGTGGCGTATTGATGGTGCTAGGGGTAATGGGAACCACCCCTTACATTTTGTTCGATTAGGGGGAAACTTTGCAATACGTAAATCAAAGGGCACGGAAAGATTTTTTATATTTTGTTGTAAAAATAATTTACAGATGTTATTTTTTTGGCAAAAATGTGTACTTTTATCTCTTCCTCATTCGATCCCGTCTACTTCAAACACAGATACGCCACTGGTGATGACATTTTTATCGATTGTTTACCAAAGATAAGATGGAAAATAATACCAAGTTGTTAACAATACAGGTCATAATGTCACCGAATGATGGGCGTTACTATTTTACAGAGTGCAATTTAACAGTGTAATTAATGCAGTGTGCTCATTATAAAGATGGTGAAATTTGAGATGAGATTGCAAAGTGATTTTTGAAATGAAAATTGATTTTCAATTAGCTTTCGCCTATATTGACATTGACAATGTTGTTGATTTTTGTGTGGTGAAAGACGTATACCGTTTTATTTTGCTCGTGCTATTGTTTATTCTGTATAAGTCTGAACAATACCGTGATAATGGTGTTTAATTTATATCAAGGTTTTTCATTGTTTTGGAGTAATTTCCCTAAATTGTTGGTTTATGTTGCGGTAACAAATCAATCAATCAAACTAATGTTGTAGCTCATGATAAAGGATGTTGACCATGTTATTAGCTCACCATACATAGACAAAATAGTGTCAAATGTAGGTGACCTAAATATTTTGACCATAAGAACCACAGATGGACACATTGTTAGTGAATATTAATTATTTCGAATAGCAATGGATTAAGTTTATTCCATGAAACGTGATTGTCATCATAATTAGGGAATGACGTTTTAGTTGCTACGGAAGTATTTTCACATTCTGTTTTGACTCATTTAAATTGTGATTTGAAACTTTCTGTTGAAATTCAAAATTGATTTGAAAAAAGTAGGATCGGTTGTTCATCCGATAAATTGCAAAATGATGATGACGTCATATCATCAGATTTTCCGCGCAAATTTTAATGTGATATGACGTCTTTTCTGCGATAATAAACACATTCGCAATAATAAATAGCAAACACTGTTTAAGTTTTATCGCGACTAATTATGACAGGAAATGTATTCATTATTCATTGCTGCATCAAGTGACTGCAAGTCATAATAAACATCCTCCAGACATCCAGCAGAGTTCTCATCTCTTATCAATAGAATTTATTAAAATTAATTGAGAACGGAGAAAACGACAATTTTATACTTTGGTTGCTAATTATTACGAGTATATTCGCGTCTATTCGTCATACAATCAAAAAGGTGAGTATGCTTTTACCACTGACGTCCAATACTCAATCAGGAGCTGGTTTCACAAAAAATATTTTCTATAATACATTTTATCTCTTGACTTATCACCTAGATATTTGTAAATCTAGTCCCTGGCAGAACTAACGAATTAATTTTAATTTTAACGACCGCCTCCTTCCCACCTTCCGTCCTTACCTAATCTTCACCATCATCTCCCAATCATCATCATAATCATCCATCCGTCGCCATTAGCCTCGCTGCAGAACAGTGCGACGTTAAGCCCCAGACAAAAAAAATCACACATATTGTGTCATATTATTTTGCTTTTCAGCTCACGCAAGACAAGTGAGAGTTCCAGGAGGGTTTGAGCGTGACGAAGTGAACGGGCTGATCTTTATACTATGGTCGGTGACAGGCAAAGATGTACCCTGTTTAGCATTGCCAAGTATAGGCCGGCCCATGCTAGCGCGGGTTCATCTTTGCCTGTCACCGAACTTATGGTTCGAGTCCCGGTTCGGTCGGATATCCAGCAAAGGATAAAAACAAAGAGACGATACCGTGGCAGTAGAATGGAAACGCTCGCTATCCTCAAGCTTTAGTTGTCTGGATATTATCGAACGATTTGCTCAGGCGGTAATGCACTGAGCTTTCAATCAGGAGACACTGGTTCGTTTCCAGCGGCCGATCTTCCTGGGTGGATGTTTTTCGTAGTTCCTCCATGAAATTATGTTCTTCAGTCAAAATGCATCACGATAAGGCTCTTGGCTAACATCAAGTCGTTCCCTCAATCTTTCCCTTCCTACTTGATATATCTGTCTTCCATTTCTCATCATAATCATTCTCAGAAGCAAAATTACCTTGCTATCGAGTCGGCAATATACTACATCATAAAAGTCAGGAGAACCATGTACTAGTAAATTGCTTTACTAATTAGTACAAAAGTCTGTAAATTAGGTATTTACCTACTAGTCTAAGGTAGCACCGAAAATAAGAAAACAAATTAGAGATGAATTATTGCTTCTTTGGAGCAAACGTCAAATGATTAAAATGACTAGAATTTCCGATGAATTCTGATGATGATGCTGCGATGATGCTGGTAGAGACTGGAACAGTGCATACTTGTGTGATACGCAGGTGATAACGCTATCATGTGACGTCACATTCTGTCAATAGGTGATGCCAGAGATGTGATGTTAATTTCACAATCATTACAATACGCAATGATGATTAGATACGTGTTCAAATCATTATTAATGGAGTTTTTCAATTTCATATTGGCTTGAATAAGGACTATTATAATGAGATTAAGAAGTAATGATGCCAGGGTAGAAAGAATTAGGAGAAGGTTACTTTGTAATGTGCATTTACATGCACAATTTATAATGATATGGAATTATCCATATATTTGCTATCGAAAAACCTAAGATCAAGAGCTATGGTAAAAACCATCAGTTTATTTGGCATTAACGGTATGTTGAGTGAAGTAAGTAAGTAAGTTTATTTCCATTTCAACATTACAAGTAATGTATACAAGCATTGTCAGTGACCCTTAAGCATAAATAATTATGCTTTGTCTTGGGTGTATGGAATTTATTATAATCTAATTTTACCATAATAAAGTATAGTCGCTATGAATAAATTAAAAGTAATTCATTCATTCTCAGTACATGGTTTCATTCATTCTAATACAAATAATAATAATAAGGAAAAAATCTATTATATTCTATTCTATTCAATCATTCATGTATTCATCTAAAGAGTAATATGCTTTATTAACTAGAAATGTTTTGAGTAAATACTTAAATCTATTAATGTCAGTTACATTTTTTATGTTCTCAGGTAGTTTGTTGTAAAGTTTGCATTTTATATAACTCGAGTTTTTTTGTGTTTGTTTTGTTCTATGATTTGAAGTGTGAACGTGTGTTTTTGTTCTTGTGTCGTGTGAGTGTATGTCTTCGTTGAGTGCGTGTTGTTGAATGTTCTTTTTCGTAATGAGTATGCATTCGTATATGTATATGCTGTGTACTGTTAGGATTTTGTGTTTTATAAATTGGGGTTTGCAGTGTGGCTTGATGAAGGAATCTTTTTTGCTTTTAAGGCCTAAAATTGTTCTTACTGCTCGCTTTTGGAGTGTAAATATTTTTCGTATTTGGCTTGAGTTTCCCCATTGTTCGATTGCGTATCGGACGTGGGATTCAAAATTTGCATAGTAGGCAATTTTTGCTGTTTTTATATTAGTTGTTTGCCTTACAATTTTTAGGGCAAAGCATGCAGAGCTCAGTTTCTTTTTTAGAATTTCACAGTGGCGATTCCAGTTAAGCTTTCCATCAATGGTGATGCCGAGAAATTTTGTATTGTCTACTTTCTTTATTAATGAATTATCAAGATTGTTTCGAATTGAATCAAAGCTTTGGGGGTCAATATTTTTATTGTTAAAGAGAATGAAATTAGTTTTGTTTGAGTTTAAGACTAGCTTGTTGTCTTGGAACCAGTTTGTGGCATCCTCCATAACCTTTTCTGCTTTTTTCTTAAGATCCTCTTTGCTATTTCCTTTTACTATGATGCTTGTATCATCCGCAAAGAGTTCTGCATTTTCTAGTGTATTTGGCAAGTCATTAATAAATATTATAAAAAGGAGTGGACCCAGAATCGATCCTTGTGGTACTCCTGTGGTAGTTAGAAGTGGCTCTGAAAGATATTTTGATTCTTTATTGTGTACATCATTTGCGGTTATTTCAACATATTGGATTCTATTTGTAAGATAAGATTCAAGCAGTTTGTGAGCTATCCCTCTAATGCCGTACCTGTCTAACTTTCTTAGCAGTGTGTCATGGTGTATGCAATCGAAAGCCTTTGTCAGGTCACAAAATATACCCATGACATGATCCTTTTCATCTATCCCTTTGATTACATTATCTAAGAAGTTACCTATTGTATTATTTGTGGACTTGCCCCTTCTAAATCCATTCTGTTTGTTCGTTAAATGGTTTTCTAGTTCTAGGAATAATGTGAGTCTATTGTGTAATATTTTTTCAAGAATTTTAGATACTGCTGGTAACAGGGATATTGGACGATAGTTCCCTAATTTGTTCTTTTCCCCCTTTTTGAATATTGGTATTATTTTGGAGATTTTTAATTTGTCTGGAAAAATTCCGTGTTCAATGCTAGAGTTGAATATGTCATTTAATGGTTGACTAATGTGCACAATGCATTTCTTAATGAGAGATATCGGTATGCCATCTATACCGCTCGAGTGTTTATTTTTTAAGTTGTATGTTATATTTACAATTTCTTTTGGACAAGTTGCATGGATAAAGATTGATTTGCTCGAGGTGTTTTCTAATACCGGCATATGTTTCAAAAATGCGTTATTGTTTGCAAGAGGATTGTCCGTTAGTTTTTTGGCAGCAGTAGCATATTCTTTATTGAAAGCATTCGATATTTGTGTGTGGTCCGTTATTATTACGTCTCTATCATCCAAAATTTTAATGTTTTCTGTTGGACGCATCTTAGTATTATTTTTATTTGTTTGAGTATTAATCGTATTCCAGATAAATTTTGATCGTGATTTTAAGTCGCATCTTTTGATTTTGTTGAGTATGTCTAGATTTTTTGCTGCTTTTAGGACCTTCTTGTATGTTTTTTTGTATGATTTATAATATGATTTTGTGAATTCACTCTGGAAATGTTTGTTCAGCTGAAATAGAAATTTTAAGTTAAGCCTTGATACTTTTATTCCATTTGTTATCCATTTAGATATTATTTGTCTTTGTTTGATTTTTACAATTTTTAACGGGAAATGAAAGTCGAATTTTTGTAGGAATATTTTTTCAAATGCACCGTATTTTTCATCAGGCGTAGATGAATCATAGACTTTGGACCAATCAGTTTCCTGAAGCGTTTCATTGAAAGATTTGACGTTTTCTTCATTGAATTTTCTCCGTTTTAGAATTTTAGGTATTGGCTTATTTGAGTGGAGCTGTATTGGTGTGAGTGTACAGTGTCAATACGACTTGGCTGGGTGGAGCGACCGCTCCACTAGATGAGTTATGAATATCTAGTGTATCTGGATGTTGAGTAATACTTTTAATTCTTCCAAGTAAATCTTTCTTATCCTGTGTAGCGTATGTCTGCCCTTACCAATACCAACTAAAATCATGTGATAAGAAACCGTCTTAGGTGAAGTTTGAAATCCCCGCTCTCATCACATAATCATTTAATATGGACAATCAGTATTATTTTCCTGCTTGTACTGGGCTTCGTTTTTTTAAAAATAGGATTCGTCGCACTTGTCCGCAACTAGTCTAATGGCGACGGATGAATGATTATGATGATGCTAGGGAGACGATGACAAGGGTGACAAGGGTATGTATGGACGGTGGGAAGGAGGCGGTCATGCGTGGCCTAGAAGGAACCTTCCAAATATTGCCTCTCGACTGAGGAAAACTACGAGAAACCTCAGTCAGGAATGAGGGGGCCGCGCCCGCGAGAATCTAAGCCGGGACGTTCAGATATGCAAGTACAGAGCTTTCCTGCTGGAGCCAACTTGCTCCGCCTGGGCTTTGCAGTATCATCTAAATTAGATTCCGACTAAAATTGTGTACAAGATAACTACCAATAAAGCGTCAAGGTGCAAGCAAACGATTCATATCTTCTTTCGTTACCTTCAAGCGCAGAATAATCCATTTAAACTAGTTTACCTATAAAGATATGCTAACTGGAGCTTAAGATAACCTAACCCAGTGAGCTCATTGGATTATTAAACAAAACATAAATGGATTAATTTTGGTTTGATTACAACTGATTACAAGTTTCATTGTGTTTAGTTTGATTAAAAAGAAGGTAATTTTTAAATTGGTTTGAAGACAAGAGAAATTAACATGTAAAATTATTTCACACTGATCGAGTTGTCATTCAACACTTCAGCTTTTTCTTAGATAATTTCCATACTAATTAGCCTTGATCAATTGATTTTTCTGTTTTACCAGGAACTTGTACGTCGTGATTGTTCTAATTGAATCTTGATCTTGAGTCCTCTCAACACTGAGCAATGAGCATGATTATTGATTGCTCACGGCCTGTATATATTGTCTTCCTCTAGCGTTCTCTTAACACAAGGTTAAACGTGTTGCTAAGACGTAGCTATTTGACTCATCAATATCATCATCTGCTCAAGATAAAGCACCTTGACTTTCCGACTCAAATGACATCATACCTTCTACAACACACTGATTGGATGAATCAACACATCCTAACATGGACAAACAAAACCTGGTAGAAAACTGGTCATAATTGTTTACTCTTCTTCTTTTCTTGATATTTTCCTTGATCTAAAGCAGGTGAATCGGTGTGTAGTAACTAGTAGTGCTTTGAGATATACGTCTGGAGATCTGAAGCCCTATTCTATAACCTTAAAATTCCATATTCAGTCAGAATCCGATTCTGTGCAATGATAATCCATATGGCCGTGAATCGGATTCTGACCGAATCGGGAATTTGAAAGTTATAGAATATTGTACCTGTAGTTTTCTGAGTTTCAAATGCGAATGCTGGAATAGTTCTCAACCAAACTACGAGATCCTTGCACCACAATCAAAAACTATGTTTCTCGTAGTTTAATTGTTCGTTACAAATTATTACAGTTAGAAAATTATATCAGTGTTAGGTTATAAGGCTCATTTTAAATACTGATTTTGGATAAATTTATTACCGAGTTCCCACACACAATTACATTACAATAAAATAGTTGTATAAAAGGTAAAAGGTATTCAATAATGACGTAATTGACTATCCAGTCTCAATTTAGACTCACTTGCGTGATGGAGATGAACCTCATCTCGCAGAACCTTGGATGTGTAAAAAAGTCAGGTCTTTGTTTTATTTTGCTAATAAATGCGAAGATGTTGAAGAATGTGTTTGATCATGTACAGGCTATTGCTATAGCAGATGTTTCTTCTCGTGATTTTATGGAGATTGATTCCACCCCCTGACATAAGTTTGTTGTAATAAATGGAAAGTTGTAGATATCGTATATTATGTTAAGTAGGTATGTTCAAAGGTCTCTGACTCCTTGAAATTGAAAAACATCTATGAACCTTGAGTGCGACTTCTGGTAAGACTTCACACACTTAATAACTACCTCACTCTGAAGCCTTGTGGTTTTGTTCGAGCACCAAGATCATGTAAAAAAACTAGAAATCGCAATGATTTGACGAAAATTAAACTAAATCGTTCCCACATTTCATTCAGTTTTACCGTCAAACCAAAGATAGTCTAGAGGATTATAAGAGTTTCAGCAACGAAACTTTGACCTAATCTGAAAAATAATTATTGTAGATACCTCATTTTTAAATTAATTGTGTGTATCCAGTGAGCTTCATTTTTATTTTTATTTTATCAAACTAATAATCAAAATGTGATAATCATAATATTTTGAAATCTTTCAATTTTAATATTATAGCCACTTCTAACACTCGTATTATTATGAAAATGTTGATCACGTTATTAACAACGCGTATTTCCAGGTATAAGGTGATTAATGATTAACATTAATTGTGATTCAGTGATGATAAAACTCGTCTATTTCCTGGCCTCCAACACCCATCCGTCAGATTGTAAGAAGTAAACAACTAGAATGTTACACTTTACAATAACCATAACAGATGACTGTATGGGAAACATACTCATCGTTTTCGTGCTACATTTCAACAAACTCAGTAAAATAATATCATTATAATAAGTTCATAGTATTTTTATTGCACGGTATTACGGTAGTTTATTATGCTTGCTCTTTTAATTCCAAATTCCAATTGTTTGTAATTATATAGTTAGTATAATTGCTAAAAACACTCTCATAGAGTCAAGAGGTCATCAAGTTTAATTTTTGGACATTCAGAAGTGGCCTAATTTTTAAAAGAATGCTTAGAGAAGGTTACGAAGAATACAAATTGGAACGAATAACTTATAAAACGTAATTACTGCGGTAATTAGGGACAGGTTAACAATTCACTCCCTCGAGTCAATAGGAAACAAAAACAATCTACTTGAGCAGTAAGGAACACGAGTGGTCCATGGCCATGGTCTCACCAGACATTTCATAAAACTATATTCCGATGTTTTATATTTTTGAATTGGTTTATTGAGTTGACCCATCGGATGGGAACTAACAAAATGCACACTATACGTATTATTACTTATATCCAATCATTTCTGTTTCTAAGTAAATATAAAATAATTGTTGGTGAAAGATGCCGCTCGCAAAAATATCGTCTAATGGATTTATGGCAAAACATACATTTGCTTATCTCTTCATAAAGTGGTGCCCATCCTATTATTCAAAGAAATCATAAATTAATGAAGTAACCGCTGATCTCTCTTCTCTGAAAATATCTTGCTGAAAGTGTCCAAGAATTATCTAATATGCAGATTCATTTTTTTTCAAGTAAGGTATGTAGGTGACTACGTTTCATTTTGCTCGTCTCGATTTCCTTTGGCACAGATCGTTTTCAAATATTTTGTTTTGAACACATTACACGTTTACTGCATGACGGAAAGCAGTAACTGTCATTAAATGAATGACGTGTAGTTGTTACCTGATATTTTACATTATGTGCTGACGTTTTTAGTTCATTATATCACCATGGAGATTTCATCCACCTGTTTTCAAGTTATATACTGCATCTCGCATCGCATGCAAGTAGCAAGAGTAACAGAAGTCACGCATTCGAATTGGCTCCGTAGCGATATGCAGCCCGCATTACATGGAAGTAGCATTAGAAGTATAAGTCGTGCATTTCAAACTGAATTGACTAGCACGGATATTTATAATTACAATTAACTTTGCAGTGGAAATGTTTTTGAGAGAATAATTGGTAATTTTGGTATGAATGAAATTAGAAAAGTTTGTTTTGACTCTAATTATCGTTTACCTGTAAGATCAAATGTGCATTGAAATGATTCGATGTCATGTATATTTCGATATTACTGCACGTGGTCGTGATTATCAGCTCTTGCGCGTCAAAGCTGCTTCTTCCCACCATCCATCAAACATCCCAGCATCGCCCCCAGGCGCGTAGGAACTAAATTTGCAAGGGGGGGAATAATATTTGAAAATATCTTGAGCTAGAAATACTAGTGTCTACGAAGACAATGGGGGGTCTGGGGGGAGGACCCCCCAGCAAAATGCGGGTCCGGGGCGCATAGCCCCGGAAAATTTTTCAATTTCAGACATCAATTTGGTGCATTTCTACGCGATTTTAACACTTTTTAAGCAAATTTTTTTCTTGACACGTAAATATATAAGAACATAGGGAGGGGAATTGAATCAGAGGGGGGGGGGGGGGGATTTCCCCCCATTCCCCCCCCCCCCCCCCCTTCCTACGCGCCTGATCGCCCCTGAAAGTCAGTTACCTCATGTATTTAGAGCGTAGACATGAATGTTTGGCACGCATTGTCGGCTGGCAAGCACTGTCCGAACGCCTCCAACAAGAGAGGTTCGTCGCGAACAGTCATCTGGAAGTCTAAGTAGGAGATCTTGCCATCTTTGTCGTAGTCGAGTTTTCTCAGTGCGAGCTCTACGAGGTCCTTTACTCCTTCGTCAGGATCTTCGTCCTGAGGGTGTTTCACCAAACAGTTCCTGGAAAATAGAAAGTTAGAGGGTTTAAGGAGTATTCAGACACAATCCTTAATAGTTGAAAAATGAAAGAGGATCTTCATAAAGTTAGGTAGGATCGGTACAATCAGTAGTCAAAATTATATCCCAGCGGAGTCTGCCCGCGAAACAATTGTATGGAAATTTTAACATGGTTGTATAGGACGAGAAGATATGGATATTTTAGCGACAAGCTAGAAACAGGCATGCTAATAAAACGTACTCTCCGACTGGGATAGAAGTACGATATCATCTGTCATCTCATAGAAGGATTACATTTCTAAGCGCATGTTTATGAACTACGTAATTGCAAAAAGTATGTGAAAAGAACGTTTTGCACAGGTCACCTCAGTTTTGTTCAATAATGTGCCCTGCGAGGAATGTACACTGATTTGCATATGGATGTGGCTGTACCTCAATAGATGCAGCATCTCGTCACGTGTGATGAAACCATCATTGTTAAGATCGTAGACGTGATAACAGAAAGCCGTCTTCTCGTCCAGGGTCCCGCGGAGGAATACGGACAAGCCAGTGACCCATTCCTCCAGCCCGATGACTCCGTCGTTGAAGCGGTCGAAAGCGCAGAAGATTCGATCGATCAATACTTCCTCTGTCACCAGATCGAACGTGTTGTGGATCAATTCACGAAACACGATCCGATCAAGACCCTGGCACAAAGAAAATTGATTCATTCAGAGAATTCGAGTACAAATTTTGTTTTAGAAGCTTTATAAAATCTCCTAACTTTGAGATTTTAATTTAGATTATAACATAAAAAATGCTATGATTCACTTTTTGCATTATGCACCACTTAAAAATATTTTGGAGAGATGCACCATTCAATATCAGTCTGTAATGTTAAGTGTAATTTTAAGCTTAAAGCATAAGTTTTTGTCGAGTTGTATTAAATCATAAAGTTGATAATGTGGTGGTTCCAAAATCCAATTTATTCGTGTTATATAAGATAGTTTAAAACGAATATTTGTTCCTAGTGTTTTGATTGAAAAAATACTGAAATGATCAATTAACTGAATTAATTGAATTGCAAGTACGCTGGCTGAATGTAAAAGTTTGTGAGGAAAATACTTATATATTTGCAGCCTTTTAGCACAGACGAATAGGCTTTTAGGTAGCCTTAGGTAACTTGACGTGTCAAAATAACGTTTTCGTAGTAATAGCATCCATTCTAATAGAATTGCCAATAAAGTCAAATTGCTTTTGGACCAATCAAAGACAAATCAAAACTTATACCTTGACTACCTAACTTTGTTGTAACATTATAAATTGGTGCATTTAGGCCCCGTTCATTGAAGTAATGGAGTAACCAAGAAGGTGACACCAAAGAAAGTATAAAAATATCGCCGAATCATTGTTCAATAATAATTTCTTCTTCTCACGCAATGTTAGGGTGAGAAAATCAACTCATTTTAATTGACTCAATACTTCAAATCAAATCTTCTTGTCCCCTAGCGTTCAACTCTTCGCAATCCATTTGTATTATTGATATGTGTATTTCTTTTTCTACCATTGTTATTTATTTCCTTCCTGTCTTTTTGGAAGTTTAACGTCGCACTGTTCTCCCCTGAATACGATGGGAAGGTGACTGGGATGATTAATGAGTTTGATTGGGAGCTCACGGGAATGATGGATAGTGGGAAGAAGACAGACGGTGTTGTTCACAGATTTATACGAAGTTGCGCCTATCAATATAGAAATCACTGTAACTGCCGATTGCAATTTATTGAAAACCCGAATAAAATATTAGGGTCTAAAGTGTCATTTAGGAACCATACAACTCAAATTGTCATGCTCTTTGAGTAAAGTTTCTGTTGAAAATGGAGATACTGAGATGGTTCCTCGAACTCCTCTTTATTATAATTCAATAGCATCAACTAAGTTAATTGCCCATGTTAATTTCATCTTGCAAAAAAAAAGATTTTTTCATGTAACTCCGATTTTAACGAAACTTGGCAGAATTGTTCACCATCCTTAATGAACACAAATAACTCTTTGTGTGTTTTTCTCTAAATCTCATCGTTTGGGAAATAAGGACATCGCAAAACGTCAAATTACACTCAAAGTGACCTCGTCGAAAACTTACTAAAATATGACTTTTCGATGGCCCATATTTCCTAAACGATGAGATTTAGAGAAAAAAAAACAAGAGCTGTTTGTGTTAATTTAGAATGGTGAACAATTCTGCCAAGTATCGTAAAAATCTGAGTTACATGAAAAAAGTTTCTTTGCAAGATGGAATAAACATGGTAAATTAACTTAAAAAGTGATTAAAAAGTACTTCCGGTGCACGGATTTTGGCGGATTTTGGATAATGTTGTAGAGGGCATTTTTCTGATGAGAATGACACCAAAAAATCAAATGTTGCAATTTGTTCTGGGTTTGGACATTTTAAAGCCTGATTTGACTGAGGCGGAGGGAGGTAGTCACACTAACCTCAAACATCCCTGTATCTCTACACGGTAGCAAGGAGTGAACTAGATTTGAACGCATCACTACTCGATATTGAAGCCGCTGTGATTCTAGAATCCTTCGAGCATTTTACATAACGCACAAGTAGTAATCTACTTTACATCTTCGTTATTCGTGTTGAATTAACAGGTTTTACAATGATAAACCAATATGAAATATGAAAAAATGGTCACGAAAATTGTTCGTGCGGGCATACTTTCACTGTGTAAATGTTCAGATGGTGTTGAGGGATTTAGAAGTTACCTCGTTGGTGTAAGCGGGCGCTGTCGTGATGCCTGACGAGGTGGTAGTGGCGCCTGTGCTGCTGGCGCCAACATTGCTCTGGGTGCTGGGGGCGTCAGGATTGTTGCAGATGAGCTTGCGGTACACACGATGCAGAGCCTCGATCTCTTGTCTGGACCAAAACAGGAGTTATTCAATCATTATAAATCGGATTTGGATTCATTAATATTTTAACTTCAATTGACTTTCGTACCTATACAATGTAAGGAGAAAGACCAGGAACAAATTGAAATTAAAACAGAAAATCATGAATCATCATAATTTTGGTCTGATTTAAACCAAACTAATTGACGTTAGAAAAGTTTCAGGTTTGATTGATGTTCTAGAGGTTCAATTAATAAGTCGTCAATAAGCTTCCAAACGTAATAAAAAATAGATCACAACTCATTTCATGTTTTATAGGAAACAATCATTATTCAATAAAACATTTTGTTTTGTTAATGATTATTTAATTACTATGGAAGAAACATTAAAATAATTATCTAGATGGAAAGTATTCAGATTGTAGAATGGTACAACTACATTTGTTCTGTGCTGGCACGATGCTTGTGACTTCGTTAAATTACACTTATTGTTACTGGTTTTACGGTTGTGCAAACTTAATTAAAGAATCGCGAGGATTTGCATGCACATGTCCAATATTAACACGCAAACACATTTTCTATGCGCATAACGAGGCTAACATCATAAGAAGTCATTAATTATTCATAAACATAATCAAAGAATTTCATATATCTTCCAGGAGAAAGATTTACTTTTTCTGTTCTTTTCTGTAGAAAATTAGGTTTTAGAGTGTGGGGAGGAAATCGCATAAATAACCTCGATTTTTTATTCTTTTGTCAAGACGAAAATGTTTGTGTTGCGAAACCATTTTACTGCTTTGAACAATCAAAGTGTCAGTTTTTGATGATGATAGATTAGGATAGATGGTTGTTGATGTGGGTTTTGGGTATCAGATCCGTGATATCCCGTCATGAAACTCTTTCAAAAGAGCTGTTTCTTGTTATTTTAAAGATTAGTCAATGCAGTTTCTTTCATGTCCGATCTACCTGTGAAGTAAGCTTTGACATAATGTGTTAGACTTGATAGAACATGACAGCACAGAATGACAATATACAATCTAAAATTATTTTTTAATTATTTTTTTCATCCCATTGTTTCTTTATTAGAAATCAATAATCTATTATTCATAAAATAACAAAAAGCACTGTTGTCGACAGCAACGAAAGGAAGGCAAAACAACTGCCGTCATTGTATATAATAGGTGCTTACAAAATACAAATATCTTTTGAGGACATACTCAAATGAAGTTGAAAAATTAAGCTAACAAAAAAATTTCATATTGGAAATTCTCTACACATACATATCTTGTATGTATTAGTTTATTTGATTCTTCAAAGTGCTTTTCAATGAGAACACTTTGAAAATTGTTGTAATTCGCTACAAAAGAAGCATAAGTGAAATAATTACTTATCGAGAGGGATAAAAAGCAGGATAAATGAGCATTATTATCCTAATGATAAGGCAAATAAAAAATAATAATTATGATCAAAACAAGGAATGTTGGGGTTTGTGGACTAAGATGTTGGAAATATTTGTAATACTTACCTACCGCAAAATGCAGATACAAGTAACTTAAAACCAAAAATATGTTTTTATAAATATTTTATTTCCTACGACAAACATTAAAAGATAGAAACATTTGATATGCAATACGTATAATAAAACCATGTTAATAACTGTAAAAGCTGCTCAAAGATCTTTTCCTCTTGAGCTGATTATACATTTTGACTTATTTTAAAATTAAAATATTATTATTTGAACATTCTCTATACTTCTAATTTTTGTCACTCACCTTGTAAAATGTGTAGTCCTTTTCAAATGTTCCATCATCTTAACCGAAACTTTATTCATCCCACTCTTCGTGTTTTCATCTCCCATCTTCCTGGTCTTCCTCCTGTTCTTCTCTTCTTCGCTTCTGTGTGCGGCGGCGTTCGACGACGCTCTACGTCCCGACGCCAGGAAGAGGGATACGCTCTTGATTAACATGGCGCCCCCTCGCCCCCCACCCAGGAAACCGCCCGTGCGACGCGGGCCTGCGTTAGACGTCATTTCTCTTTCGCTTGCACTGGGAGCTAATTGGAAGAAGCATGCACCAAAAACGTTAATATTCAGAAGGGAAATTAATTGGAATTAGCAATTTTGTAAATCTGACTAAAACATGACTGACTGTGTGAAAGCAATTTACTTCCCCAGTATTTATTAAACACATAAAAAATAATTTACCATTTACATTTTGATATTTTGTAATCATTTGCTTATGGAAAACTAGAAAACATTTGGAAACATATTGTTACAAGTACCCATAAAGGTAAATATAGACGAAATTCGATGTGTCGCCACACATCGAATATTCCGTCGCCATTAGCCTCGCTGCAGAACAGTGCGACGTTAAGCCCCAGACGACAAAAAAAGATGTGTAGAATATTATAAAACGGAATATTTTTAACTTAAGTTGCATCCCAGTTTTAGAATTGGTTTCGATTTTTTAAATGTTTATTTAATAATGATGTATTGTTTGTTACAATTATATTGTTCCAATGTGTATTTTTCCACAGAGCACCTCAAGGTAATTTGTGGTATATCAATGGTGTTGTTGTATGTACCATTTATTTTCTGAAATAAATTGAAAAAGTCAGTTATTTGAAAGTGAAAGTGAGTCTAAAGAAAAAATGTGATTAGTCAAAATTGTTATGTTAAAAATAAAAATCGTTAATACAATTCAAAAATTTGATAATTCCATTGGGTTATACAAACAGAAATGTTTGGAGGATATATAGTAATTCAGCCAGTTGTATGATCGTTTTTCTTTGCAATAAATCGATCAGAAATGTTGGTCAGTTGACATTTACATCAAGATAACTTAGATCCGAGTATCAATAAAATAGGATATAAAAGAGGCTTTCTGATGGATACGCAACGGAAACTATTTCATAGATATTATGATGAGATAAAGAAGTCAATATAGTAAGAGCAGTTGTGTCAATAAATTTGAAAGAACAGAATGCTTAAGTTAGAAACCTCTATAGTAAATTTCCATTCCAGACCAAAAGGCAATTTTATTTACTGACTAAAAACTTACAACATCAATTCGCATTATAATCGATGAAACAAACATGAAACATATTTATCTTATTTGACAAAACTGCATGTAAACAGTTCCTTCATAAAATAGAATGAATATTTTATAAAAAGATTAGAGGATTTAAGATTTGAACTTGACGTTGACAAAACATGTATGTTATGTAAAACTGAATATGTATGAGTACGTCACAAATACCTTATTGTTAAATTGAAAAGATAATTGACGCTTTTCATGAATAGAATTGGCTCATGATTGCTTCAAGCGCACTTACATTATCAAAGAAACAGTTCGTTTGCATCGACTCATGAAAAACTGTTTGGATCATAAGAATCGCGTTCAAGATTATATCACTAGTTCAAGGTAAGTCATTTCCAAACCGATTTAAAGAATAGAGTCAATCAAACTCTTTCTCCAAGACTTTGAAATTATCTTCATTTTCTTGTCATTGCTCTTGACATTCATTTTTCTCTCTTGTCACACATGTGAAGAGTAACAACATGAACACACTTAAGTTCATATTAAATTCCAAGCTATTTTTTTAAAATGATGACTCAACTTTTGATCCAAGTTACAATTATATAAAACTTTGTATTATTTAATTACCGCCTTAGAAGTTGGATGCTAAAAAAGAGCATTTTTCTTTAGTTAAGAATATTGACAAATTAGGGAGAGATAAATTCGATTTCACATTTATAATGTACTAAAATTTTGAAGCTGTTGCCGTCATTCCAAAGATTCATTAAAACTATTACAACGATTTATTACATCGTTGGCTTTATAAAAATAACATAGTTTTGAAAATTCGACCACTTTTCCGAATTGCCTTGGAATTGCCGTCATGCAATGGACATCACAACATATTGTAAATAATACGTAATGCAGGTCTTAAAAATAGCAAATGTCAATCACAATCAAGAATAGTCAACGAAGTAATTGAAAGACACTGAAGCGTACAAATTGTTTAACCTGCATGCAATGAGATGTTATGATTTATGTTCAGTTATCACATCTGACAGGCCATATTGGGGAGATAGTTTCGATCTCAATTCCCATGTGCATGGCACAACCCTTTCACGTCACTTCATGTCAGGTTTGTAGGTGAAATGCAGTACAGGATGTTAATTGTTATAACATTTCTATCTGCCTTCTAATTATAATTTAAATATGAGTTGTGATTATTATTTTCAAAAAAATCCCACATCTGCCACCAATGTTTTTTTAAAGCGTTTAGTGAAAAGTGAATCTGTAATCAGTCGAATAAATTGTTGGTCTTCACCTGTCTTTTCCTATAAATTGGTTAATTTGTGCAATACGTGCGTAAAATGCTTAATTACTTCTTTGTTAGATTCCGGTTCAACAAGATTCTTTGTCAAGTGTGAACGCAGTTTTGAAATTGGAATTCCCATATCTACACACGAACCACCTGAGCCAAGCGGTTATATTAATTACTACTAACTACTACTATTGAACTATCAATGATGAACGTGATTGCTCACAAACTTTTTGAAAGTGATCTTTTAAATCGCATACATCTTATAAAATATAACAGACAAAATCTTCTTGTTACCTGCGTAGTTCACACATTTTGAACATAACAAAACAAATCATTCAACAGAAGTTTACAATGTCTTTAAAATCCAATATCCAATTCAAATGTGACTCAAATCACACGATTTTTATAGGTAAATACACGTTATTTCAGCTTTTTTATAACCACTCAAATTAAGTTCAAATGTCAAACATTTTGTAGGTTATGTTTGTATATTAGCATACAAATTAAATTCTGAGAAAAATCATATAATAATACAAATAATATTTATAATAACTAATTATACATTTGTCTTTTATGCTGTCAACTTTTTAAGATTGATGCTTTTGTGGACAGTTTCTTTTTACATTAATATGTCTCATGTTCATATACTCCATGGGGGTGGTACGGCATTGTACTGCTAATGACAAACAGGCATGTTTACGTAACAGCTACCATCACGCACGCAATTACACAAAACCTTTCAATTCCATTGACTAACTTGTACTAGACACTAGTTGTAAATTGTCGATAATGTTAATGGGTTTTACATACCGTATGACTTCGTTGTTTCACCCCTCTTAAAATAGTGTTTACTTTGGCAGATGAGCTGCCATAGTAACGTAGCAATAGTTTGAAAAATCGGTCACTAGATTATTGAGCGGCATTTTGGTACCGAAATAAGCACAGTGAAGGTAAACGTTCTATATTTGTAAGACAATGAATCGATTCGGGGAGTTTTGTAGAAGTTTAAGATCTGGAGGAATGAATAAAGCTGCCATAAATAATTGATTTCTTAAGAATTTCAATAGAATCCTACAATATAGTTGTAGGCAGGTTTTGCTTATTTAGGAAGTGACGAAAACATGACATAGAAAATATATAATAATTTCTTTATTATTTTGGCAACACTGTCATGGCCATAGTTATTTAAAATATTACAGAGATTGTTTTTGGTTTTCTCGCAAATAATAACAAAATAAATGCATCCAAAGCTTCAAATGTCTTTAAAATATCAATAAACGATAGAGATAAGAGTGATTTTACTTACTTGACTTGTACTTAAAGAGTGATTTTGCTCTTCGATTATTTAGTTTTTGATATTCATTTTTTTTTTAACTTTTTAAATTAGAAATAACCCTTATGACTTTTCTCCTCTGATAAGTAAAATATAATATACTCCAATATAAGCAATATATTTGAACTGTAAAAATCATACATATCAGATGAGACGTCTATGTGCAATAAAACTGCAAATGAAGAAGTCTTAACCTCGAACTCCTGACCGTTGGATCTCGTACACCAATTCTGCACCCAATGTGGTTGAATATTTTCAATAACCCATTCAATAACCTTGTTATCTGCACCATACCTGCCCTGCTCTGGTCAGGTAAAACTTAAAATGTCTTCAAAACGAATTACCAAATCAATGAATTAGGAGTGACTGGGAGTGCGTATAAAACCAGTTTGCATTTGTCATCATTGCTTTACCTCTGGTGTCAGGATTGATACAAAAGGACATTTGTAAATAATTATTCTATATGTATTTATTTTCCACTGAACAATCTAATTTACAATAATACTGATACAGCTACAATTAGCTTATTCGATAATAAAATGTGAAGATTGAACTGAATGACTTTTGGGTTGTCTAAGCATTTAGAGTGACTTTTAGCCCCTCGTGCCCAAAATGAACACTTGGCTAACGGCCAGTCCGAAAAGAGATATAGTTTAATGTTTTTTTTAACACATCATAAAAATTAAACTGCAGTTATTTAAAATTATAAACAAAAATTATAACGTGTTTTTAAAGTTAAAATATATAATGTTTTTATTATTACGTACATTATTTGTATAGCTCTAATACTATAGACAATATCGTATTTTACATGTTAATATGTCTCAAACATTTTCTTTGCACTACTGTATTTTACAATTATTTGCATCCATACTTCTCCAGCTATTGGCATTTATTAATTATTATCAAAATCCTTAGTACAATTATTTTTCACAATGCAGTGACACAGATGAAGCAATTAACGATTTTGGTAACTTTCCAACAAGTGATTTACTTTCTAACAATAGATTGAGCTCTGATGGTTTTTTGAACACTTTAAATGGCTTGAACAATTTGTTTCAATTTATTTGACAACATTTTGGTGACACGGAGAAATCGCAGCTAAAATAGTATAATTTTCTAATTTAATCTGTACAGTGAGGCGCTAGAAATCTATAGTTTCTTATTATTAGAATATTAAAAGTATATACATAAACTTCAGCAGTGTATTACACTAAATGACGATAATAAATAGACATAAATATATAACGATATTGATGAAGCTGTGTTTAATTATATATAATAGTACGCTCATGGATTCACTCATGATGGGTAGTATAATTCTTTATGATATTATAGAAAGTCAGATTCTATAATTGCCAATCATAAGAGGTTAATCAAATATACGTACATCAGCTGGGGAGAGACTAGGAACGGATACTCAATTACATTTTTTTTTAAATAAGTAGCAAGCTTCGTATACTATTAGTACTTAGTAGGTACCTCTGACATGACATTAGTTCACATTTTTGGCATTTTTGACATGTGCTTTAGTTAGTCTAGAGTGGAAGTAGCATGATAAAATACAATAATATTGGGAATTATTTTCTGTACCGCAAACGAGGGTACAAAACAACAAATAATCATGACGTTTACTTTCCTACTTCCGAAAATTTCATATTACGTCATGCAGAAACACATTTGAACAAATAATCTAAGTAAGTAGTTGATTGTATTTGTTTCTTTAATTGGTTTGTGTTCAAAACAAATTAATTGTTAAATGTGGAGATCGCACCAGAAGCAGGGAAATAAATATTACTTTTTTCAATCTTTCAATTTACAGCAGAAGGTAAAGGAATTTACCAGATCTGTGCAAAAATAGTCAAGCTGAAAATATTTTATCAACAAAATACTGAAAATTACAACATTATTATTACTGCAACAATGACTTAGCACATTCTTTCATAACGCTGTACACAAAAATATTTGTAGCCACTATGGCTCATTTTGAATATTACTTAAACATTTTACTTAAATTTACAGAATGTTTATGTTCACAAAATTAACCCAAATATTGCTGGTTCTAAGAACGTATCAGCCCTTCTTACCTCTATGGTATCAGTGCATTGGACAACGAGCTTATTTTTTACCTGGTTTCTTCTCCAGTTTGTTGTAAGGAGTATTGAAAAAATGATTACATACATTCTTTTGTAAACGAATGAGAGTTTTGTGATTTCAGTTGTGAAACTAGCTGTGCCTTAACAGTCTTCAAAAAACATATCAAAACCCCGATCATCACCTGTTCAAAGTATTAATGGATGTCACGTCCTAATCGGCCTCTTATTATAAATCCCATTGACATCATCGCTGTCGTCGACGCTGTCCGGAGGGTCGACGAAGCCGCTGTCGTCGTACCTCACAGGACTGTGCCCCATGCGTATGGGAGTCCTGGAGCCTCCTGCAGGAGCAGGGCTGTGGCCCAGGAGCAGAGGGTCGTCGTAGCGGCGCGAGACGAGAGTGAAGTCCCGATGAGCGTGGACCAACTTCTGCAGCCGAGAGATGATCTCGTAGTCCGGGACGGGCAGGTCCAGACCGAGGAGCTGACTCACGGAGGTGCGGAAACTGAGTAACTGTGGTGAAAGGATGAATAGATGTTTATGGTGTTGATGGGTCAGATACAGCTTGTTCTAACACAAAGTTATGTAGTTTGTGGTCATTAAAATATAAAATAACAAATGTACATCCGAGGAAAAAAACAAAGTTAAATTTTTCTCAAAAGTTAATTAATTTTAAATAATTTGCAATTTTTTTTAAACGATGAGTTTCTGGAGTTTTTCTCGAATTCCATTTTCGATAAACGTGCGAAAATCCTTGGTCTTTGGAAATAGCTTCTCTAGTAAGCAGCCATTGGAATGATATTTGGTTATTAATAACTATGATCACATTGTTATCATTGATATCTAATTTGTTGTTTTTTAACGCAGCGTTTCGCCCACGAGGCGGTTGGCGACTAATATTTGTTCCATATTTGTTTTTATAATTTTGATTTCTTTGCGTTTCACTATCGAAATTATGGATTCTAAACTATTTAACAAAACTTTCTGAAAATTTCTTAGTTGTATTTCCTAATTTGGTTTTAGGTCCCGAAAATGATGTAAAACTAGACTTACTGAGTTTTCTCTACGTTGTGTATCCACAAGCGTCTGCTTGACCGTAATCAGTTCATCTCTCACTAACGACTGAGTATGATCATGCATCGACCTCTCTTGCTCAGCCGTCTGACTCGTGGTGCGAACCTGGTCCTTCAAGATCGTCACCTTCCGGTTGTAGCGGTTGCGCAGCATCTCTGAATCCACCAGTCGCTTCTGCAGCTCTTCAATCTTACGACCTCGTTCCAAAGCGGCGATCTATGATAGAAGATCAACGTAAAGCCCAGCGCACAGTAAAATAGGATCTGGACTGTTTAAGTAACGGCACAACATAAGGATGAATAAACTGAAAATGAAAGGAATCATTCTTCCAAACTAGTAACAAATATTGCACAGAAATGTTGATCTGAACTGCTGACATATTTTATGGGGGAAGGAGTGTAGTGACTGAAATTACAAAATTTGAATGCATAATTGATCTAGTAAATATATTTGCACGTCTCTCATTGGCTAAGCTATACAATTAGTTCGAATTCTCTATAGGTACGTAGATAATATGAAATATTTCTAAATTCAGTATACAAGCTCAATCTGATAATCTGAGCAGATTTAGTGATTATTTTACACTTCATACGAATTTACTCAGGGATTACTCTTTTGAAAATTTAATTTTTAAAGAAGACTTTTTTGTTAACTTTGAACATGTTTTGCGTCTTGCGAGCTACACAAGGAAACATTGATAGGTAAAGACAAAAAATATATGCAAATCATAATCTATAAGTTTAATTGATATAACTGTATAAAAAATTACGATAAATTGCTTTTCATGCGCAAGCTTTGACAAAAATAATTTTGAAATCCCACATCTGCCACCAAATGTAATTTTGAAAAAACTTTTTTTTAATAGTAACAAATGATAACGATTACTCATAATAGTTTTAGTAAAAGGATATTATAAAAAAATCGTAATGAACAATCGCTACGTACATCATTGCTGAACCCCAACCCAATATCACCTTGTAGTCAGCAGCATCTCCTAACTGCGTCTTCAGATCTCTTGAATTAGCTCTTGTTTCTGCGAGTTGGATCTGCAGTCGATCAACTTGCTTCAGCGCTTTCTTCACGCGAAGATTTGCCTCGTCTCTCTCAGTCTCCAAGATGCTCCTCACTCGAGTGTTGTCTTCTTGTAGTGACAGCTTCCTTCTCAGCAGGTCCAGATGCACGTCTCTTCGCTGGAGCTGTTCTCGCAGTGTGCGGACTCTACGCTGGAGTTGGTACACCACGGACGTCTGCAAGAGTCACAAGAGTTGTTAGTGGATGAATACATTTCAGCATAAATGTATCAATAAATTACATGTTGATACAATATTTAAAAATACTGTTATGAACCAAATGGGTGAGAAGTATGAATAAAATATTATCAAAATTACTATTTAATTTATTGATTTATTTAATTTTTCAATTGCTGATTTATTTTAATTATACTAATATCGAACTGTTGACATGTTTACCTTTTGCAGTTTACATAGGTCGTATATATTATTATTATTTTGTGTTTCAGTGAAAAACTGTTGTTTTAGTTTCATTAGCATTGTTACTATTTTTTGCAGAAACTACAACTAGTTTTTAGTTACGGAGAAAGATTGTTATTTAAAAGTGGGTTATTTATAAGAAGGTTTTGATATTTAAAAAGAAATGTATGAGAGTAATTTTATAGTGAAATATTTATTTTATAGAAGCAGAGTTAAGAGAAAATGTGAGATTCGAACTCGTTCATGTGATAAGCTGAACATTATAAGGTGATATAATTGTAAGTGCTTTTAAAATGAGTGATTCTAATTATCTAGAGTGACTGTGATTCCATCTAGATGTTCTATAATCTGGCAATAAAATCAATAACCGTTAGACAAATTAAAACCATCTTCTAAAATCAATCACATTCAGCTAGTATTGATTGAATTTTAGAAGATGATTCACTGTATTAACAGTTCATGTCGTCGGTTATTGTTTTAATCGTTGCCAGAAATCTTACTTCTCGCAAAGGAAGTTCGTGGAAGGAGCGTTCACGTCGCAAACGTGGGAACGTCCCATACGTCCACCAGTACTGGGATGAAAGAGGTTAGACACATCAATACACATCACACATCAAATGAAACAAACAAATGCAAAGTAAAAGTAGAACACATTTTCAATTTTCAAAACTCTAAAATGTTTCAATCATTATGTGAATAGAAAATGACTAATTTCCATAACTGCACTATGCATTTCTTCATAATTTCATATACGTTTATTAAAATAAAGTATTTGATTGGTTTACCGCCATTTATGAAAGTGTTCTTAAATATTATTAAATTTATAGGTAACTCAAAAATCATTAATCATTATTAGATGGCATTTGGTAAAGTTCCTATCTTTTGGTTAAGACAAATGTGAAACAAAATTTAATTTATCTGCCATGAAATCAAACTATCGCTGCCCACATATTCCAGACCAATATAACTGTAATTGTATTCTGAATACTAACCTTGTCAATGAGCTTATCATTCTCGAATCTCGCGAGTTGTTCTGCTCTGACCAGAAGAGACTCCGTGTGCAGATCCACTCCCACCTCCTTCGAGATCTCCTCCATGTTCATGGCTCTTGCCAGGCGCTCCAAGAACGACATAAACTGGGGACAAAATGGCCACGGTTACGACTTTTATTCAAGTGTAATTTACGAAGTGGTTGAATAAAAGTTAAAACCAAAGGGCGAAATCCTCTGTGAAGATGGACGACAAGGCCAGGGATTGAACTATTCTCCGAATTCAGTTGATTATGATTATAAAATAGGAAATTTTAGAGTATGATACATTAATTGCTGCATGAATGATTCTCAAGAGTTACTCAAAATGGAGGTAAAGGGGAGAGGATTGGAAATTGTAAAATAAGGGACATAGAAGCAAATCCACGTCATATCCACCTCACAGAGTTCGGAGAAATCAGACGACGGAGAAAAACACGGAGAAAACGTACATCAAGGCCATTTTAAACTTCGCGGTGAGCTTAACATTTCCAACGTCACATTTCCAACAACCAATCACAGCTGTCATTCCTTTGATTCGAAGATATGTATTCTCACCTCATTACGAATAGTAATAGAACGTCAGAGATTGTCGTAGATGAAAAAAATACTTCAAACACATCCAAGTATTAGTTATAAGAAAATAAAAATTTGAGCAGAGCGTGGTTTCGATCCACGGACCTCTGAGTTATGGGCCCAGCGCGCTCCCACTGCGCCACTCTGCTATATGTTTTAACACTGTGTTGCTCATTATAAGAACACTGATGCGACATACGTCATCATTAGATACATCAGTACTTGCTGACATCTCTGTGACCAAACCACATAGGCAGGAACAAATCTGTCACTCTTTCGCCATTAAGACATATATATTCTCACCTAATAACGAATTGTAATAACAAATCAGAGATTGTCTTAGATGAAAAAGTACTTCATACACATCCAAGTATTAGTTATAAGAAAATAAAAATTTGAGCAGAGCGTGGTTTCGATCCACGGACCTCTGAGTTATGGGCCCAGCGCGCTTCCACTGCGCCACTCTGCTATATATTTTAACACCTGTGTTGCTGATTATAATAACACTGATGAGACGTACCTCATTCTTACATATTTTTGTACTTTCCTCCATCTATGTGTCCAAGCCAGCAGCTTTGCTCCTGAATTTAGCTCACAATAATTGTACAATCATTTTAAGCAAATTAAAAGATAGTTCCAATAATCCAGTAATTTATTAATCGTCTATTCATTACCATAATTATCACCCATACAAACAAACATATTCGGGAAATAAATGTCTTTATGTAAAAAGAAAATTAAAAATTGAGATTTTGATTTTGAGTGAAAGAATAAAAATTCAGCAGAGCGCGGTTTCGATCCACGGACCTTCGGGTTATGAGCCCGACGCGCTACCATTGCGCCACTCCGCTGTGATTATTATAGGGAAACAAAGAGTAATTTAAGCGCACAATGGCGGTGTTCGGTTTCATGACGGATGCAACAATCATCGGGTTCAATTTTGTGACGTAGTACCTGAGGTATAGTTTGGCTCCGAGCCAAGGAAACTAGGTAACTGTGAGCTAGGTCTGAATCACCTACAGAGATTTGAATATGGAATTATTGTAATTTGTTTATTTTTGATCTCTTATCATGAAATAGTTTTCATAAATTAAGGTAAAAAAAATGTACGCACTCGTGTTTTTATAAGCTAGGCTTTGATATTCTTAGTTAGATGGAGAAATGTATTTTTCAAATCCTTGTCAACAAAGAGTCAACTCAGTCGTTGTTGTAATCATCGTAGTTTAAAGTGTATAGATATACGTACATTTGTCAAATAAAATGTTGTAATACTTCCAATTCTTAATATTCCAATTCCAATACTCATACCGCTTGTTCTCTCTCTGACTATTATTCCTCAAATTGAGACATGAATCTATTATTAGAGTGATTGAAAACATTAAGTGACGGCGCTCATATGCTCTTGTGTAAGGGTTGCCTATGCCGGACAGACCAGTGGTGAGGCCCAGACAAAGAGCAGCCAGGGTTGACCTACCCATGCCCTCCTTCGAATGCGCGGTCCCCTCGGGCCGGCCTCCCCCCTTGAGATGGATGTCAACCCGAATCGGGTCCTACAAGCCCGAACCCACCTGCCCCCTGTCCATCCCCATTCTAGCCTGGCCTTCCCACCAGTGCTGGACTCCCCCGGACCGGGCCCCTTTGGTCGGTCCCCTCCCCATGATCTCCATATATGTTCAACAAAAATAAAACCTAATATGCGCAAAATAATCTCGCTGTCGACGCGCCGTTAAACGCTTTTATACCTATACATTTACTATATTACAGTGATATTACAAAATTCATACCGTTTTTCAAAATACTAATCTACTAAAATTAATAATTCAAACTTGTAACATCAAACCTACTGTGTTTTTGTCGTGTCTGAGTGCATCACGTGATACTTCTGTAGATGTCAGATCGCCCTCAGCTTTGTGAAGTCGGTTCTCAACCACCGAGTATTCATCTTGAAGCGATCTTATCCGTGCGTTCGATTGTTCTTGAAGATCACACTGCCGATTCAGTTGCTGCGACAGCACTGCTGTCTTCTCTTTCAAGCCATCTACTTGCTAGAACAAGATCAAACAAGTTCAGATCAAAATAACTAACGTTATGTTAGTTGCTTCTCTTTCAACCCATCCACTTGCTAGAACAAGATCAAACAAGTTCAGATCAAGATAACTACTGTATAGTTGCTGCGACAGCACTGCTGTCTTCTCTTTCAACCCATCCACTTGCTAGAACAAGATCAAACAAGTTCAGATCAAGATAACTACTGTATAGTTGCTGCGACAGCACTGCTGTCTTCTCTTTCAACCCATCCACTTGCTAGAACAAGATCAAACAAGTTCAGATCAAGATAACTACTGTATAGTTGCTGCGACAGCACTGCTGTCTTCTCTTTCAACCCATCCACTTGCTAGAACAAGATCAAACAAGTTCAGATCAAGATAACTACTGTATAGTTGCTGCGACAGCACTGCTGTCTTCTCTTTCAACCCATCCACTTGCTTGAACAAGATCAAACAAGTTCAGATCAAGATAACTACTGTATAGTTGCTGCGACAGCACTGCTGTCTTCTCTTTCAACCCATCCACTTGCTAGAACAAGATCAAACAAGTTCAGATCAAGATAACTACTGTATAGTTGCTGCGACAGCACTGCTGTCTTCTCTTTCAACCCATCCACTTGCTAGAACAAGATCAAACAAGTTCAGATCAAGATAACTACTGTATAGTTGCTGTGACAGCACTGCTGTCTTCTCTTTCAACCCATCCACTTGCTAGAACATGATCAAACATATTCATATATCAATTGTTGCTGTAAAAAGGTTGTAAAAGAACAAGTACAATGACAAAAGTACAAGAACAAAGAACAAGAACAAGAACTGTAAAATAACAAGATAAAACATAATCACATATCAATTATTATTGCCGTAAAAGGTATCTAGTTGGTTGAAATTGTTCTTATCAGGTTCTGTTCTATAAGAGTAGTCTTTAAGGTAAAATGTGTTACCAAAATTCATGAAAAGTCAAGTTAAAAGTTTATTATCAATATGAAAGTGATTGAAAAGTATTTTGAAATTGATTTATATTCACGGGTACATTCAGATTTTCAATTGCCTATAATACGAATGTAATCTCACCACTGATCTCTCCTTGTTTTCCTGCAGCACTTCTCGCACTCTCTCCTTGATGCTGTTCTCGTGTGACTCAACAAATCGTGCTGGACTGCTGAGCAAGATCGCCAGAGATTCCAGAAGATGGCGGAGTTCGTTCTGAAGTCGCTGAGCCTTCTCCTCCTTGATCTTCAAATCATCTGAACACAAATAGGAAACACACTGAAACAGTTTTTTAGGGGACGAATTAGACTTATAGAATCTCCATGGACTGCAAGATTCCACAAAACAAATAAACGAGTACATTAGGTTGTGCCTTGTTTCCAAAGTTTATCTCAATGAAGAGAGGACGTCAACCAAGAGAATGTTCCTAATTGTTCATGAAAGAGCCAAACAATGGATTTATTGAGACTATAGTTTTGTGTCGTATTAATATTTTTAATATTAGGTATAATTGAGAGTCATTTGTGTATGTAATTTAGAGTAGGTAAGGTTCTAACAGATTTTCCATCAAAACTGGGACTTGCAAATAATACTTAGATACAAATTTACGTAGACATAGAATATTATATTTCCAACAGGCTGGAAATTGGTTATTGGAGAATTACGATGAATTGACGAAAATCAAGTAATTTATGTTAAATTTAAATAAGATGTTTGTTCTTTATCTTACTTCTATAATTGGACACATTTAACGGACTTAGGGGCCATATTACCATTAGTTTAATCTTCAGTTTAGTTAAGCTCCACTTAGGGAAATGTGGTGTAATACCATAATGTACTGCGGTATAGCTTAAAAAATTGCAGTCAATGTAGCCTGAGGTTAGTTTGAACTGAGAAAAAAAACTCGGGAATTAAATTGCAGGTTTTGCATCTAACTGCCTCATGTGTTACCTCTTATTTGACATATTGTGGCTTCATTCATGGCCAGGTTTCCCGTCGCTGTGCCGAGACTGCGATTTGACAGCACGAGCTTCTCCCGCAGATCTATCAACTCTCGCTCAGCTACGCGATGCTGCATCTCCAGAGATTCCTTCTCCTGTCAACATCCATATTCAAGAGTTTGTGTTACCGTTATCTGTGTTAGCTATGGAAATATGGAATATGCATAAGTTTTGTGGTTAAACATTTTTTTTTTTTTTTTTTTTTTTTTTACAAAATAACAACATTTATTTTGGTAAAACACACTATTTTCACACTCAATTAAAAAAAGAGAATTACGATGAATTGACGAAAATCAAGTAATTTTTGTTAAATTTAAATAAGATGTTTGTTCTTTATCTTAATTCTATAATTGAAGTAATGTAAATTTTCATTCATAATTATTACATTTAAATTCAGTGGACATTTTGACGGGAAAACTGTATTCCTGTCGAATGATGTAATATTTTATTGTAACCATGGCAACATTGTTGGTTGATGGCAGTAACTAAATACATTTTCCCATGTAGGCAACAGTCATACGGAAACTTCGTCTAACCGAGATTGGTTACCAAGATGGCGGGTCAGTTTACGTGTTATTTACTAATCTAATACCTTTCTAATTCCTTTACATTATCATTGTAATGTTTATAAACTGCTAACATATCTAATTAAATAGATATCAGTTCATATAACAAGTCATATGGCCACCTAGAATGCGGACTTCGAAAGCTGCCAAGTATGAATTTACTTTAAATTATGCCATTCTTGTAGTTTTAACCAGCAAAGAGTTATTTTTAAATGATTATCCGACTATGGTTTTAGCCAGAAAGTGATATTTTCCTTCATCTGAAGAACTACGAAGTGACTTCTTGTAGGTAACCAATGTCGGCCCTTTCTCACATCACAGTCAAACGATTGACGCGAGATCTATGAGCTACATGATGAACCCACTGATGATGTAATCATTATGATACGACGTCATGCAACAAGAGTAGATTTTTCCTAGAATGAAAAGTCTTAAAATTGCGGTACCAACGTATTACAACCATACCTCAAAGAGAAACCCTGTTATATTTATAGTATGAATCATCACAGTGTTAAAATACGAAGTGATCTTATAATAAGACACTCAAAACGAAATTACAATTCTGATCAAATATACTATTCTTAATGTAAAATTTTGTTTGGGCTGAATCAAAAGATTCATGATAAATAATGTTACCTGTCGTAATCTGTCCAGCTCCAGTAGATGTGAAGCTGCTTGCCTCTGGAACGAGTCCCTGTCCGCCACTGCTCTCTCAAGAGCATCTCTGCAGCCTCTCAGCTCGATCTCCACAGATGACAGACTGTCAGCCACTGTGCAGGACCTATTCCGTAGACGAGAAGTTTCTTGGACCAATTCAGCTGCCTTGTGGACCAAACCCTCTGGTGACCACACCGTTGTATCGCTGTATTCCGTGCCTGATAAGAAGAAATCAACATATTCATCCTTTAAACCGTTGATAGTAATTATTCTATCATTTTCTAAAAATACATCGCATCAATTTTGGTTTTAATTATTCCTATCGCATGGAAAATGGCACTCCATTCAAATTGTCGCATGGGATATTTCTCAGGCTCAAGTGTCTGCTAAAAGGTCACATACATGTTTCAAAATAAACTTTTAAGCATGACACACATGTTACAATGAAGTAAGTGCAATACTATACAGCTCTGCAATCAACTTGAAAATCAATAGGGAAGTCTCATGAAATTTATTCTAGTAAATTTCTATAAATAAACACAAATAATAATGACAAATACACTTATTACCTGTGAAATCTTAAATTTTCATTCATAAAAATCGAGTTCAAATATCATATGATTTTTGGCGGGAAAAACGGCCTTTAACAAGAATCAGAACTGTGATGTCATTTCCAAGTCTTGAACATTGTGTTGACATGGGGATTCCCTTGTTGCCATGGCAATATAGCAAACTGTGATGTCATTGCCAATTTTCCTGTTTTTAAATGAGAGTAGATCTATCAAACTTTGTAAATTAATTACATGAGAACTATTCGTCCAACAACAAAAATAATACCACATCTGTGTTCAGCAACATCTCAACTTTCATAAAATAATTATTATTCTGAATTATAATCTTCACGAGACTTCCCTATTGTACCTAAATAATAGCTACTCATATTGACAAAATGTATACTATTCTATAACGATATTTGATGCATATTGGTAAATGGTAACTTATTATTGCATATTGGTATTGGTGAACATATTTTGGTGTATATTTCGTGCTGAGTTATAGAGGACTTAAATTTAACTCTAAAATGAATATAATATAAATGGTTGTCATTGATCAGACGATTGTGAACAGTATGACAAATGTACGCGTACCAAGAGCAACAGAAAGTCTTCGAACTAAATCTTGCATCGCTTTCCTTTGTGCTTCTTTCATAGTTTCTTCTGAATTACATTCCAGTTCCAGACATCGTATCTTCTTCTCGAGATCTTTGACTTTATCTTCGTGATGTCTGTTTTCTCGCTGCAGTGTCTGCATCGCCAACTCAGATCTGCCTTGAGATGCGTTCAGGTTTCTCTCTCGCTCCTCCAGCTCCTACAATACGCACACAACTGTATAAATACAAATATACAAATAATTGCATACATTGTTGAATAAGTAGTTATTACTGATTATAATTTTAGCATGAAGTTACTGAGTTTATCATGAACATTAAAATGCTCTAAATGGATGTTTTAAAGTGATTAAAGAAAATACTCTGTGGTCTACAATCACATATGATTATTGGGACAATATTTAATGTACATAACCTCCTGCCTTGATATAATTCGTTGACTAGGTTCCTTTTTATCTGTTTTTGTCTAGTTCTTGTGTGTGATTATTTGAAATAGTTTACTTGTGTAATTCTGTATTTTAACATGTGTTTTTTAACAAGTACAATTCAATTTAATTCAAATAGCAGAACTGCTAAAATAATCATTCACAATGAATAAATCGTTTATCGTCTCATTGAAGCTGAAATAAAGGCATAATTATTATGACTGCTCTCTAGTCTCTAAGTGTAGGTATATATACATTGTATAATAGTGATAAACGTCACAATGCACTGGAGCTAGACTATTGGCAACTGTGGAATGATTCGATGATGATTGGGAGATTATGATGAGGAATGAGTAAGGATGGAAGATGGGAAGGAAGCCTATGAGCAGGGAACCCTCCCATCACGAGCCTCTCGACTGAGTGGAACTACTGTGCCAGCTTGCTCTGTACCTGTATTCTCTTCCTGAGAGACGCGATGATGGCGTTCTGTCTCGCCGCCTGCTCTCTCAGCTGCTCAGTCTCCACTGTCAGCTCCATGGTGCGCTGATCTCGTGTTCTCAGCTGACACTTCATGTCCTGAAGCTGAACAATTCATTTCATCATTCACACGCCCTGATGTAGAGCACAGATGCTGACACTTTTTAAAAACAATTCATTGAATTAATGTTCATAATCTTATACTATTTTTAAGATTTAAATAATGTTATTGGTGTATTATAATGTTGTATTATAGATAATATGAAGACAAGCTAGTGTAATTTTGAAGCATATCGTATAACAATTATTAGTTGTGTCTAATAAAGACAATTTTAAAATCTCTCAAGTAATGGTTAAAAAGATGTGTTCAAAAATTATATTTTCATAGAAAAAATGAAATTCTTATTGACCCAGTAACAGACGGCATGTTCAAGAAATATCGCCGCAAAGTTGCGTGTTGCTAGGAATAGCGAAATTCCTATGCAAATAGTTTTCAGCATGAGGCTGAAAGTATGGAATGTACGTAAATGCCATGCGAAATAAAACGTATCCGCCGACTTGTTTCAAGATTGTCGGATCTTGAAACTGTTGATTTTGAGTTATGATATATTTAGGTCGATAGGCATACTTTTAGATAAAATTGACTATGAAAATCCTGCATATGGAGCGTACCACTTAATGAACAGACTTAATTCCCCAAGAGAATCAACGTCCTCAATTCGGAAAGAAACGCAAATTGGTTTTAATATACGTAATATAACGAATTTTAGACTTGATGACTAAAGCGTCGTTATCAGACGGCTCAAAATATTTCAAATTATGTATATTTTGCATTTACTACCATAAAATATACCACAAAAATAAAAAACAAAATAAATCCCACATCTGCCACCATTTGTAAATTTACGAAAAATAATCCACAGTGTTTTTCGTAAATATACAAATGGTGGCAGATGTGGATTCTTAATTTTTCTTTTTAGAGCCTAATTGCTTTTTCTATGAAGAAGATTAGGGCAAATTACAACGCTTTTGATACAATTTCAATAATACTGTAAAAAAAGGGTAAGATCCTCCGTCAGTCAACCCAAGTAACACAAGATTTTGCTAAATCCATGGGCCATGAGTGGCTAACTGCTGGCCAGCCATGTGTGGCTAGCCATTCATGGGCCATGCATGGGCCATGAGAGTTTCGCCATCACAATTAAAATCTCATGGCTAGCCACTAGTGGGCCATGAGTATCTTGCCTTCAATAAGCCATGCGTGGCTAGCCACTAGTGTGCCATTAGTGGGCCATGACTGTGCAGCGTAGTGATGGAAAACTCATGGCTAGCCACTAGTGGGCCATGAGTATCTTGCCTTCAATAAGCCATGCATGGCTAGCCACTAGTGGGCCATGAGTGGGCCATGACTGTGCAGCGTAGTGATGGAAAACTCATGGCTAGCCTCTAGTGGGCCATGAGTATCTTGCCTTCAATAAGCCATGCGTGGCTAGCCACTAGTGTGCCATGAGTGGGCCATGACTGTGCAGCGTAGTGATGGAAAACTCATGGCTAGCCACTAGCGGGCCATGAGTATCTTGCCTTCAATAAGCCATGCATGGCTAGCCACTAGTGTGCCATGAGTGGGCCATGACTGTGCAGCTTAGTGATGGAAAACTCATGGCTAGCCACTAGTGGGCCATGAGTATCTTGCCTTCAATAAGCCATGCATGACTAGCCACTAGTGTGCCATGAGTGGGCCATGACTGTGACGCGTAGTGATGGAAAACTCATGGCTAGCCACTAGTGGGCCATGAGTATCTTGCCTTTAATAAGCCATGCATGGCTAGCCACTAGTGTGCCATGAGTGGGCCATGACTGTGCAGCTTAGTGATGGAAAACTCATGGCTAGCCACTAGTGGGCCATGAGTGTCTTGCCTTCAATAAGCCATGCATGGCTAGCCACTAGTGTGCCATGAGTGGGCCATGACTGTGCAGCGTAGTGATGGAAAACTCATGGCTAGTCACTAGTGGGCCATGAGTATCTTGCCTTCAATAAGCCATGCATGGCTAGCCACTAGTGTGCCATGAGTGGGCCATGACTGTGCAGCGTAGTGATGGAAAACTCATGGCTAGCCACTAGTGGGCCATGAGTATCTTGCCTTCAATAAGCCATGCATGGCTAGCCACTAGTGTGCCATGAGTGGGCCATGACTGTGCAGCGTAGTGATGGAAAACTCATGGCTAGCCACTAGTGGGCCATGAGTGTCTTGCCTTCAATAAGCCATGCATGGCTAGCCACTAGTGTGCCATGAGTGGGCCATGACTGTGCAGCTTAGTGATGGAAAACTCATGGCTAACCACTAGTGGGCCATGAGTGTCTTGCCTTCAATAAGCCATGCATGGCTAGCCACTAGTGTGCCATGAGTGGGCCATGACTGTGCAGCGTAGTGATGGAAACTTATGGCTAGCTACTAGTGGGCCATGAGTGGGCCATGATTGTGAAAAAAACTGTTACACAAGTCGTCCCGAGGATTCGGCGCCAAATTTTAAGTTTGAATTAACCTATATACAATTAAGTTTTACTGATCTGAGATTATTATTTGAAAAGCTTGGGATCAAAACGAAACTATATTGCAATTTTGTATACTCCGAGATAATCGGGTAAAGCCGGCTCTGAATTTTAGGAGTAGTACTACCATGCAAATCATGTAATGCCACCTTTATCTCAAAATCGATTTTTTTCAATTGTTGCGTCCTATGCTCACCTCAATTATTTGAACAATCATAACACGTAACGAACTGAGTCTATCCTGACACCATATTTTTTGATACAGTTAACTGTGTTCAATGGAAATGAAATTATTATTAGTCGCAACAATTACTGAGCGGTTGTGATTGTTTAACATTGGTCATATTTATTTTGCTTCAAAACCTTTATTTCAACTTGTTGTCTTCAAAATAAGTATATCCAAAATACTACATCTACTCCACTATGTAAAAGACATCAAGCGTTTGGTAAAAGCACAATCCTGATTGTAGTTCAACACCGGTTTCAAATATATTGCAAGAGGTAGCGGGAGGGAACCCAGGGCAAACTGTAGGTATAGGCGTTTCAGCGCGCTAAATCACATCCGTCGCCGTGGCCGAGTGCGTTAGCCGCCTGATCGTCACCCCAGAGATCGTCACCAAGAATCTTCATGACAGCAAAATAATTTAAATTCGCATGTTAATTGAAATTGTCCATTTCTCAACAGATATGTGGTCTAAAAATGCATACGGATGTTAATTAAGGGGAAGGAAGAGCCTCTGAATGAGGACCTCGGCTGGAAAGCAGTTATCGCCCCGTCTCGTTGAAGATAGACTAGATGTTAAAGCGACAAAGTTGTGGAGAATGAATTGCAGATTGTGCAGCGTTGACCACTTATTTGAAATTTTTAATCACCTTAAAGTTATTAGTAGTTATATGTCGCGTAATTATTGAGTAAATAAAACTAATAATTTTAAAAATTGGTTCAACGAAGCTTAAACTAGATTTAATTTCAAGCAACTTTGCTCTTGAAACTTTTTTTCTAACTTGATCGGTAGAGGCACAATTTGCTTTCTCACACCATCAATGTTATGAGTTTTGCATAAAACCAGGGGCACTATAATCGACTAAAGTCGCAAGTATAAACATCTGGGAGTTCCAGTAACGGTGTGGAAGGGGATGATGGGAGGGTCTTAAGACAGCATGGAAATATAAATAGTGCACTGATAGCGAGAGTTTGTATGTCAACAATAATCATCAGTTTCCCCGGCATTTACACAATCAACGACGACTGGAGACAGACGGACCTCAGAGTTGTCTAAATCATCTTACCTAATTTATAAAAATCTATCTCTCATAAAGTGTATACCGTCTAAAATGATTGGAAATGGCCTAAAATTAAATTTTCATTGTAAGTTGATAAAATGTAAGTGAAAATTTTCAGAAACATAGAATGTTGATATTCAAAACAGCCATGTTCAAATCTTCCCAACAATTTAATTTATCATAAGAAAATTCGCTGTTGTATTAATAAAGACTTCCCTTAATATTATTTTTCATGCTATTTTTTTAATTTTAATTTGAATATTTATGTTTTTTGGAAGATATAAATATATTTTTGCTAATTGAATAACTGTTGAAATCGGCAACACTTCTCTAAGCATCCATAATAATTCACTGTAAATAGTAGCATCTCGGGCTATCTATTATTCTTGAGTCAATCTCGGCAAGGTTATGTCACGATGTGTATTTATTCTCATTGTGACAACAATGTCGAACAGGTTTCCCGTCTACAATTATTAGTGCAGAATAACAGATGAATTTCGACGCTCGCTAAGAGCATATCAATGTGTGTCCCTAATGTATGCACTATTTTATTATTTATAACTGAAAACAGTATGTTATAAAGGTAAAGAAATTATTTTGGTTGCAATGTGTATCATAGCAACTGAATGATAATTATACATTGTACGTGTTATTTCACACGTTAATCCTGAACACAGGTTTAGGTCACCGATAGCAATGATTTGTCAGACAAACGGCGAATAATTATTTAATTGTTGTATTGACCGTTATCATTACTCCAACCATTCCATTTAAAAAAAAATCGATGTAGGTGTCAAAGGTTTCAAAATATAACATATAAAGTGTGTGACTTTTTGTTGATTTTTTCTACTAGTTTTGAGCAATGAAATAATATATGATATTATTTCAAAATTTCCTAATTCATTGATTTATAAATTTCACAACATACCACTTATATAGTCCGGAGAAAAAGCTGGAAATATTCATGTGTATTTTTATTACTTTATTTCATTATTTTTCGTATTTTCTACTCTCTACTCACAAGAAGTAGACAGTAGACAGTGTCTACGTTCTATTACAAGAACCACATGCACAAAAACTAAAATGATTTTCTTGCTCTGATTGCGATAATATTATTCTCTTAGTAAAGAACCCAGAGAGAAATGAGACTACCTATACCTATTCGTAAACAAAGTTTTCCAATGGCATTATACTCGCAGGTGGTGAAATAAGATCAGTGTCATATATCGCCGTTATAATGGTTGGAATAAAAATCAATAAAAGGATTTGCAATCTTTGAATGTATTAGATAAGTGTTGAACACTTTATTGCGTGTGATTATTCTTGATCCTCGATGATTTTGTTCGTGTTGTGAAAGTGATGCCAATTATGTCATTTGAGTTGGTAGCCAGAGTCTGGACCCAGCGATCATAACAACAATACTCGGGGTATCCGATCTCACTTCTGTTTACATTTTTTGCATGGGAATTAAAGTCGGAAGAATACATTCATATCAAACATTGTTCCCAGCTAGACCAATCACAGTAATGACAACAAATTCGTCGCCAAATCTGATCCCGCCTTATTTACCTTTAAAAACCCCGCCCACAATAGCAATTAGAGCTGATTCTCTGGGAGCAGTCAGCCGATCCTTCCCCTTAAACTGTAGTAATTAATAATCTTTTTGTATTTTCAAATTCCATTACAGTTTGTAACCGTCATTTTACCTGAAAAACAATGCCCACTCGTGGGCCACTCATGGCCCATTGCCGGCCAGCCAGTGGTTTGCCATTCATGGCTCATTGCCGGTCAGCCAGTTGTTTGCCACTCGTGGAAAACTCCCGGCCAGCCACTCATGGACCACTGGCGGCCAGCCAGATGTTTGCCGTTGGTTCAGAGTCAATTCTCACTCAATAGTACAAGAGAGGAACTGAAAAAAAGGCCGAAAGTCGGACAAATTGCAACAGAATTTTTTCTTTTTGGATAATACTCAGAAAAATGTGCTTATTTACATACTAAAAGTCGTCGAAGATCGGACCATGGGGTATGACCTTAAATTGACCTGAATTAAAATAATTATAATAATTAATATATTTTTTTTGGCTACTAAATATTAACATTTTTCTGATTTTTTTTCGCCTATAATACAACTTGTTATGTATATTACTTGACAAAATTATTGAAACATCCATACTTTAAAGCAATTGATTAAAAATTAATTAAAAATTAAAAATCGACTTGATTTGATGTTATCGTGTATGATCTAGGCTGTGTGGTACAAAAACTAACATTTTCGTTTTTTTCTTTTTGCATTGTACTCACAGACCCTTGGTTATTTACAGGAAAAAAGTCGCCGACGATTGAACAACTCCTTTGACCTGTAATTGACCCTAATTAATTGAATTCATAACACTACAATATTATATTTCTTTCATTCAATAGTAACATATGCTTATAGCCCATTCAACACTATAACCAAATTTTATTGAGACAATAGTATACTCAGAATTTTATTTTCTCGGAAGATAAATTAATTAATTAAAATGCAGGGTAATTAATTAATTAAAAATTGTTTTATTTTTAGAGATACCGTAAATATAGGTTGTGAGGTATCAAATTAAAGCTGGTGAAACGGAGATTACGAAACAAATATTTGATACTACACATGATGGTCGAATTGTAAGCTTTTGGGGTCAATCAAGGTCAATTGGGGTGTCTGACACCTAATGATTAATGAACAAAGCGGATCCTGGAAAATCCGTGCCAGTGGAAACTGTGGCGCTTCATTCATACTTCTTGACTTCATTATAAGAACTGCAAAACCCCAGTTTATTCAGTGTATCGATAAGAAATCGGTAAGCCAAGTGGTGATGCATCTGTACGGAAAGTCCATTTAACTAATTGTTACAGAATTCAGTGCAGCCAATTCGGTTCCAAAGCGCGATAGAACCGTTTGATACGTTTGATTCACCGTTTGACATAGTACAAAAGGTACCATGGTACCATTTGTACGAAATGGGTACAAAACACGCATTCAGTCTTGAAATCAAACGGTTATATCGCGCTTTGGAACCGAATTGGCTGCACTGACTTCTGTCACAATCAGTTAAGTGGACTTTCCGTACAGATGCATCACCACTTGGCTTACCGATTTCTTATCGATACACTGAATAAACTGGGGTTTTGCAGTTCTTATCATGAAGTCAAGAAGTATGAATGAAGCGCCGCAGTTTCCACTGGCACGGATCTTCCAGGATCCGCTTTGTTCATTAATCATTAGGTGTCAGACACCCCAATTGACCTTGATTGACCCCAAAAGCTTACAATTCGACCATCATGTGTAGTATCAAATATTTGTTTCGTAATCTCCGTTTCACCAGCTTTAATTTGATACCTCACAACCTATATTTACGGTATCTCTAAAAATAAATCAATTTTTAATTAAATAATTATCCTGCATTTTAATTAATTAATTTATCTTCCGAGAAAATAAAATTCTGAGTATACTATTGTCTCAATAAAATTTGGTTATAGTGTTGAATGGGCTATAAACATATGTTACTATTGAATGAAAGAAATATAATATTGTAGTGTTATGAATTCAATTAATTAGGGTCAATTACAGGTCAAAGGAGTTGTTCAATCGTCGGCGACTTTTTTCCTGTAAATAACCAAGGGTCTGTGAGTACAATGCAAAAAGAAAAAAACGAAAATGTTAGTTTTTGTACCACACAGCCTAGATCATACACGATAACATCAAATCAAGTCGATTTTTAATTTTTAATTAATTTTTAATCAATTGCTTTAAAGTATGGATGTTTCAATAATTTTGTCAAGTAATATACATAACAAGTTGTATTATAGGCGAAAAAAAAACAAAAAAATGTTAATATTTAGTAGCCAAAAAAAATATATTTATTATTATAATTATTTTAATTAAGGTCAATTTAAGGTCATACCCCATGGTCCGATCTTCGACGACTTTTAGTATGTTAATAAGCACATTTTTCTGAGTATTATCCAAAAAGAAAAAATTCTGTTGCAATTTGTCCGACTCAAAACAGTTCCTCTCTTGTACTACAAGGAAAACTCCCGGCCAGCCACTAGTGGCCCTTGACTAAATTCCCCCGTCTAGCCACGACTCATGGCAAACTCATGGCCGTACTGTCAAATTCACTAGGTGAGCCACTCGTGGCTGCCGCTAATGGGCCATGACTTTAGTCATGGCTAGCCGGTAGTGGGCCATCAATGGGCCATGATTTTGTGCTACTTGGGAATGAGCCCGTGTTGCATTTTATAAGCAATTATTATTGAATCTTATTTGCATTAGAGCGGCGTAGGTATCTAGCAAAGAACCTTGACCGATTGTCCATCTTACCTCGTTGAGCAACCGATCCCTCTTGTACTGCAGCGCTGCGAGATCGCTGCGGAGGTTCATGGTAGCTTCTTGAGACACGTCGAAGTCGCCTTCAATCTGCTGCAACGCAAAGAAACATAATGACTGACTACTCAATTGTAAGATATTACAAGCTTATAGACCTGTTCGTAAATAATTCGGTGCCTCTGAGGTAGAAGACCCAATGTCCATTTTCTCGATTTTGGGTCGCACTCTCATAGAATCGTAATGAAGTTCTATCAGGGGAACGAAAGTCAATTTTTGGATTAAATGAAATAAAGGTGTCATCTAGTAGTGGATTGTACGAGCTTTAAATATTTATGTCGGTTTGTAGGAACTATTGTAAACATTTTAACTGGGGCTGTCAATGCATGCATAGGACTTGAACCTTTTCAGACGCATTTACTTTCTAATTATATCAAAGGGACGTCTGTCAATTCAATTGTCATTCAACTGAAGTCAACAAAAATAGTTTTATTGAAGTATTCCCTTACATTACAAATGTATTGGACATTCAGAAATGTTCAGATTGGATGAACGCAGCCAACTCAAGGTGAGCTCACCTCAAGAATCAACACGGAAGTATAAAATACGAAGTAAATTGTAATGCTCAAACACAAGCTACATTAAACTATCAAACATATTTAGCATATTAAACTGACAGATGCATTTTAAAACATGCCTGTATTACACAGATCATACGTTGGAAATAAAAGCATTTGCACGAATATCAAAGTTAACCTAATTACTGTGCCTAGTACGTCCTAAACGATACCGCAGCGTTGCAATTATATGTGTATGTCTCTACCCTACCCTCAACTCTGTTTCTAACTTTGATCATTATCTTCAGAACAAGAAACAATGGTCTAATTGAGCTTAAAATACGGTGGTTGAAAATCCATCAACGATCAACAAATCATGGACTTTTAGTAATATCGACCTAGAAATCGACCTAGAAGATTATTGAGTGCATTGGTTTAATAACGGCACTTTACCACGGAAATCCTCACATCAAAAATCGCGCGCATTCATGAAAATGTAAATATCTGTATATATTTTACTTTTCTTTATAAATTAATGCTGTTTAATTCGTTTGAATATCTTTGATAATGATTGACGTATTTATATTATTTTAAATACTATAAATTGCAATAGATACCTGAATCTGTCAGTGAAAAATACAAACAACAAAAATCGAAATACAAGGGCATCTTGAAGGGTATATTGTAGAAGGACATCATGATCCTCATTTCTACAATTGGTATAATACATCAAGGTGAGCTGATAAAACGTATTCTTAAGTGTTTGATACTATCTAAAGTACAAATCAACTACACAATGTATACGATGCAAAGCAATCTCATTTCATTTACACATTAACAAAATGTGAAATCAATGAATGAATTTGAAATCTGATCTCACCTCACGTTTATTCCTTTTGGTCTGAACAAGTTCACAACTGCTCAAGCATTGTCAAGGAATGATACGGACCTTGTTGAAATACCCAAACAAACTGAGCCCTCAGTGAAATGAAGGGATGTCACGGGGATTGCCTCCATACGTGACTACCACTCATCTTTCCTGACGTCACACGACCAGGGAATCAGGTCAGGTTATAGGAACTCGATGTAGTTGTTGTCTGTTTTATACAGGGATTCATTGATTTTTCTCTAAAGACATTATCTTATTGAATCAATAGATACAAAGGAATTTATCTATCAGAGTGATGGAACTGTTAATTAATATGATACAATAAGAAAGAAGAATGGTTGTCAAAATCTCATTGAGAAAGGGAGTTCTGAGATTGTAAATATGTAAACAAAATGTGTAAAAACGATTCTTTAATTTTAACCCATACATGCCTAATGTTGACAGTGTTAGTTATTATATAGTGTACTTGATTGAGTGTGTTTCTAATTATTTAGAATTAATTAAATGAATATTTTAAGTCAACATTACACTGTGGTAAAATAAAAAAATAGCATTAGCAATATTATCAGCATTTTGTATCGTATTTATTCTTTTAAAGCGAATGAAAATGCAAAGAGTAATTCGACAGCTTAAAAAATGAGCTAATTAAATGAAATAAATTTACAATTGAATACCAGCCTACTTTTAGAAGACACAATAAACATGTATTCAAACTAAAATGTAATAAATCTCAATTTAAATTCAGAGTATGAAGTGTTTAGTGGTCTTATGAAAATGTAATCTTTTCCAATTTTATTGCTTACATTTTCAAGGTATTCAAAATTGTAAAGATTTTTAATTTAGATACTTCGATGCATATTTAGTAACTTTGAGATTCTCATGTACTGTTACATATTTCAAAACTCTTAAATAAACTGAGTATCAAAAATTAACAATTTCTAAAAGCACACAATGATAAATATAAAATAATCCTACTTAATCAAAAAATGTCATAATTTAGCTGTAAAATGAGATGATTTAAATATCACACGTATGAAGGGTTGAATTGAGTTTGACTTGGACTTGATGTCATACAGAGCAGCATGATCGTATCGTCAGAAGGTGTTATTGGCACGCAATCTGGCGGGGGCGCGAGTCTGCCACTAATAGCTTATCGATTCTTCCCAAGAGTTTCTTTTCCTACGCTCCAAGCTTTTGTTTTGCATTACCTGGCACAGACTGGCATTTGCCTATTGATCGTCTTGGTTCAAACTACACTTTTCAGTGCATCGACGAAATCTAAATACTACCCAGAATACACGCATTCGACTTGACACACATAAATCTAAAATACGATAAATCTTATTTTATAAAATTTACCTTGCTGTTGATTTTCGCAATGTTCGATACTTTTAATATTCTTATTTAATTTAAATTGCACACAAAATAAATAAATTTTGCATTATAAAAATAAAAAAGTCATATCATTTAGATGTTAAATAAAAATGTTAATTATTTGTCGTAAGATGCTTATCAGTATAAGCATAAGCTGTAGACTTTTTTCAATGCATCACACATATAAAAAAAAACATATTTTTTTCAATGTATTATTGCTCCTTTGAACTTTTCCTACGTTCAATTTTGGTTTAGATTTGTTATAGTTTATATTGATTTATTTAGAATGTTTTCGTATTGTTATGTAGGACTAGTACCATTGGTTATTTTACTTCAATGCCCCACATTTCCAAAAATGTCATATTTTCTACCAATTCTTTACAACATTATGACCTGAATTTTAAGAACAAAGTATATTTTCATAAATTTATCAGCATAACTTGGGGGTCGATGCTCTTTAAAACAGAACTTGTTAGAATTGAGGACTTCTTTATGTGCGTAAAGCAAAACACTACATACTATACCAGAAAAGTTCACATTTTTTTTGTTTAAACTGAATAATAAGGTCAACTAACGACTTACAAATCGCAAAATATAAGATAAAACGTGAATGATGAAGTTCATACGCGAGATAAAAATAAAATATGAATCACATGAAAATGTACTTACTCTTTCCATTTCCAGGGAAGTTTGTCTACAGAGTATATCGTAAATCTTCCAGTCCTCTTCTGAGTCACCAGTCCCGTTGTCACTAGCTATCTCCATTTTGAATGGAATCTCTCACCTCCACCCATGTCCTACGAGAGAGCGCTGTGTTTCGCCACATTGAAAGTAGAAACACAAACACTTGGACTTGACAGTTGCCAAGCCAACTGCTCAGCGGCTAACCCAACTCACAACTAACACTCAACAGCAAGCGAGACTTTCCCGAACCAGCGCTAGTGACGAGGAAATAATCAATTCATTTGCCTGATAGCATTCATTCGCATCATTTTTCTTTAATGACAGAGGTCGAAAGAGATACAGTTGGGAAATTAAGTACTGTCATGCTCACTTATTTACATCTCTCATTTTAACTTTTTATAATTATTTGTAAAATAAAGCTAAGGAATCGAATGGTTATGCTATTTCAGGCTTTATATAAGTAAGCGTGCTTTAGAGCGAGCATTGCCTGAATAAAGACAGGTGGACATGTGTTATGGTAATAGAAATTTTAAGGAACCAGCTCATGTTTGTGTGTAAAATATAACGTTTTATACTCGTACAGATACAGCTGTTCTGATATTGAATTTGTATGTTTCATGCCACAAATGCGCACAGAATATATTGTAAAATCTGGGATTTTTTTTGACACATTTTATGAAACGAATTAATATTGAGTGTGTTAATGTTATTATTTAATCATCATTTTTGTTCATAAAAGGAACGAATCACATAGTGTTAGCGTCACAGTTTACATACAATTATAATACATTTTTAAAACACAAATATATATCTCTTTGACCTGCTATCTATCATTCTTTGATTACCTAGCTCCAAGCAGTATGGAAATAAATCCGAATACAAGTCCTCTCAATTCATATGTAGTTTTAATGTAAAATGTATAGAACTCATACGTACTCATATATATATATATATATGATATTATAGACTTTAAGGTAGTAAACGTGTAATTATTTTAGTATTTATTAGTATTTGTTTGCACTGGAATTTTATAGAAATGATGTTTTCCTGAGGAGGGCCAATGTGATTTGGTTGAAACGTCGAATAAATACTAAAATAATTACACGTTTACTACCTTAAACCTATACACATTATATAATACTAGGAAAACGCTCTGTGTAACGCGTTGATAAGCGAGCCTTCCCATTGCATGCAAATTCGAAAGTTTCTACTAGCTACAAATATTGGAAAGAGCCGAAACGAAATGCATCAACAAAGGAGCAGTTATAAAAACCTGACATTTCTATCACGAAACTTGACAAATATATCCAAGAACGCATAAAATTTAAAACACACAGACGACACGGACTTTTAACGACATATTACTCTGAAAATGTACAAAAAAAACAACTAAAATGTTTGTCCATGGCCATGCAAAATTTGAAGTTATTATGTCAAGTGTCCAGTTTAAATTTCAAAAAAACACATGATCATGTTCAACAATTCTTATCACGAGGTCACTTGGATTACAATACCTAGTATGTGTGCAAACAGGTCGATTTTTTGAACGTGCTGGCGAAAGCGAGCCATGAAAATGCATGACGGCCACAGCTTCTCTCACTTTCTCAATTGTTTTGTTATTATCAACACGATTATATCATATTAACATTGATTTTATATTAAATAAAACACTAAAAACTCTTTCATTATGTTTCAAATTCATAAACACATGTATTTTAGTGAAAATTCGCCTGAAATATCATTTAAAACACTTTCTGACAGTTTCGCCGTTATTTACATCAGCCATCTTGGACATCGGCCTGGTGGATGTCAGTCCGCGGAACCAAGCTGAACATGCAGTCAGCGACCAGTCATGTAGGAGGCAGTGAAATTGGACCACCGAGCGCCAATGAGTGGTTGAGACGGTCGGCATACCCGCGAACACCCGGACGAAGACGTCTTAGAAGTATTTATCATTGACGATCGGAAGATAGGAAATACTACTCTTTCCGAAAACATCAGTTTTCGAGCGGCAATTTTGAAATGTGGAACGATCTTCCAAAACTGACGTTTTCCAACTTGTCAAATCCAATACAAATCAATATAACTTGTTTTATTAAAAACAACAGTGTGTAAAATCACCTATGGTAAAATCCTGTAACCAACTAATACTTTAATACTGTTTTTAATTTAAACACGTAGGGATTTTTGTGAAAATTCAAATGCAATATTGAGAGTAGGTACGTTGAGACCCAGAAATTTCAAATTAACATTTGAAATCCATTTGAATGGCAGCCCGCTTAAGGAACCTTCCAATCATTTGCCTCTGGAAACAACGAAATAATTCAGTAGGTACTGGAGCCAACATTCTGATCGTTATTAAAAAAGGGACGTGTAGCGTAAATAAGAACTTATAATAATGTACGCTAGTAAGTTAGTATGAGATGAAGATGTGTGCCAAAAAAACAAACAAACACACACAGAGAAAGTGCCGCAAGAGTCAAGTGGAGACGCTCGCAGTAGGTATTCATATTTACTATAACACAAAGTACATTTCTCAAGTATTCGTTATAATGCTTGTATTCTAAACAAACATAAACACACAAAGAAAGCATAAATAAGGCAGGTAAAAATAAGATTCTAATATTTTGCAAAATTTTTATATTTATTTTTAATTGACATTCCAAGAACCAACTTCAATTATACCTCTTTGTAATTGTCTTAGCTCGGAAGGTAGTAATTAATGCTGGGCCGGAAGAACCATGAAACCAACACTTTTTTCGAAATACGTTGTTTGTGGAATTAGAATGTGCATGTCTAGGTCTATCCACTGGCACCTTAAAATGTTGATTTTTTAGATCATGATTGTTGGCTGCCATGGAAGAACCATGAATGTGATTCTATAGCCGACGGTGCGGACTGTATTGGGTCACCAAAACTGTTAATTCATTTAAATAAAAGGAATAAAACAAAACTGGTGGATGGATAATAACGAAAGTATTTGAGGAACTCGGAGGAAAAGTATACAAACCGAAAGGGTACTCAAATATTACCCTTTCCAAATAAATAAGTTTTTGTAATAAATTGTGTGTACAGGTACCCATTTATTGAATGAAACCTATATAATAACATTCACATATCTACCAAACTAAGTAATTGTGATAATATGGTACTGAAATAGTTTTTGGCAATTTACTCATAATAATGAAATTGTTGGTTTCATGGTTCTTCCGGCCCAGCATTCAATTATATAAATATCAAAGTTATTTTGTATAATTATGTTGGATTCTCTAATCCAGAGCACTAAAACCAAGTGTAATTGGAAAGAATATTGTGTGTAACGAAAATTTCGGAGATTCGTAAGAATGTGCTCCATTTGGAAGAAACATAGGGAGTATCAGATGCTATGGCTCTTGACGGCTTAGTTTCTTGGCGCAGTGGAACGGAACGGCATCTCTCGATGAGAACATGAACTAATATTGATCTTGGGCTTTAAGGAGCTAGCGCAACCAGACGTACGCCTCCAGAACTAACATTGGTGGGGAATCCTGATGCCGTGTCAATACTATCCATTCGGCTTCTTTGCGATTCTATATCAATGAAAAACAATTATACCTATCAACCAATATCATACAACAATAATATCAATTAATATACGCAATGGTGCATATTAAAGTTTTAATATGAACATTAACATTTTGCCGATTACTTAAAAAATGCAAGATGTTTTTCTTATTGGTTAACCTATTGGACTTTGAGTGGACTTATTCGCTAGATCTCTACATTCATTTGAATTTTATGTATGCGATGCCCTTTATGCATACGGTGTGGAATTAATAAGAATTTTGAGATTTTTTAAAATGGCAAAATCGATGACTCGTATGTACCATTTTTTGTTTCGAGAAAAATGTATACAATTAGTTTCGTGCATATTGGTTTATTTTGACAGAATGCATTTCGTTACGTAAGTTAAAATAATCAAATTGAATTCAAATATAACATTTGTGCAGCTGCCGAAATATCTGTTTTTAGATTATATATTCAGTTACAGTCTCATGCTCAAAAACTAATTTCCAGATTTATCGACGCAAGTAGTACACAGAGTCTAATGGATTCCATTCATAAGATTTTAGATCACGTTCGTGTAATGTTGAGGACTGACATCAGCAAATTGACTTCTTTTGAATATTAGTCTGTTTGAAGTAGGGATGGATCGACTTTGGATTTTGATATCGAATACCGATATCTCTTTCGTATCGATGTATCGTATAATATTGTAAGTATTTAAAGTATCGATATATTGTATTGATATATCGATATTCAAAATACATACATCGATATTTCGACATTTTATTAGGTGGTGTATGCGCTCGGTCGTTTTAGCAAATTGAGAGAGAAAAATTGTTTCATAAGTTGGTGATACTTTGATAAGTAGTTCATAATCATATGATCAGTCTAATTGTATATTAGTAGCACTTTTAAATTTTTGCTTCGAGCCTTGTTAATTAGGCCCCGGTTATTCAACAAAACCGCGCAAAACAATGAAATTTCCTATACGATTGGAGACCCAACCCGTAAACCAATTGATATCAAATTTAATCGTGATTAGATAAAATACAAATTTAAGGTGATACTAGCGCTCGGCCGTTTTAGAAAATTGAGAGAGAAAAATTGTTTCATATGTGAGTGTAACTTTTACAGTATGTTCACATGATCAGTCTGATTGTATATTAGTAGCCCTTTTTAATTTTTGCTTATTGCATCGTTAATTAGGCGCCGGTTATTCAACAAAACCGCGCAAAACGATGAAATTTGCGATACGATTGGAGACCAAACCCGTAAACCAATTGATCTCAAATTTTAATCATGATTAGATGAAAGACAAACTTAGGGTTATCCCTTGGCACATTTTTGAAATTTTGTTTTATACGGCGCCCAGGGAGACGAGAAAATAGCTAATTTTTTAACAAAAATACACTAATTATTACTAATTAACGCAACAAAAAATTAAAAATGTACCAAGGGATAACCCTAAGTTTGTCTTTTATCTAATCACGATTAAAATTTCAAATAATTTGGTCTACCCATTTCGTCTCCAATCGTATCGCAAAACGTGTCTACAAAGAGCAGCAAAATCGCTCGCGCTTGCAGCACCTTAAGGTTATCACTTGGCACATTTTTAAAATTAAATTTCATACGGCACTGAGCGAGACAAGAAAATATAAAAATTTTCACCAAAACAAAAATCAACTAATGATTACTAATTAACAAATCAAAAAATTAAAATGTGTTAAGTGATAACCCTAAGTTTGTCTTTTATCTAAACATGATTAAAATTTCAAAACATTTCGACAACCCATTTTTCTCCAATCTTATCCAAACAAGTGCCTGCAACAGCAGCAAAATCGCTCGCGCTTGCACCACCTTAATTTCGAATTTATACCTATAGATACGAGTATATTGATATTTTCTCCATCCCTAGTTAAAGTAAATGCATGAATATACAAAAACATATTATATTATATTTTTTTGTAAAAATATACAAATATACATCAATATACAAAAGATATAGATTCATAAGTTACTTCAACGTCAACAATATTTAGAGTTAGGAATATAGCGCACCACACTTAAAACACAATATTTCAACTATTTTCGTAAAATGTAGTAATGCTTTTAAAATGTCAAAAATGATCGTGATTGTCCGTTTAAGTACACCGTTCTTATGATGAAATATTTCAGAGAATATTATTCTTATACTCTTATTCAGAAACAAATATTCATGAAACAATCACATAAAATGCTAATTAAGCTCCATCCGTACATCCTTATATCCTGACATCTTTACATTCTTACATCCTTCCAATCGATTTCTAATGTCAGAAGTTCACAATACCTACGTTTTCTAAAGTCAGAAGTTAACAATACATAGTGTGAAAGCAGTCACTATAGTCGTGTAACAGTTCCAAGTCATCCTTTTCAGACTTGTCTTCAGCAAGACTGTTCAGCAGGGAGTTGGGTATTGACAAACATTTTCACAAACTTCAATAAAATATATCTATATAACATTTCAAATAAAAAACCATCGAACAAACACCTCAACAAATTATCGACAACAAATGCAATGCGTCTAAAACCCACCCGTTGAGTGGTCGATTACTTTCCGAACAATGAAAGAGCAGCTCCGTGAACAATACAAAATAACTTCGGAGGGATTTTATTTTCTAAAATACACAAAGAACTATTTGATCCTACAGTCGAATATCAAAAGGCTTATAGGTTTACTTAAATTGTGGCATTCCTTTCTGTCTTCAAAAGAAGCCTTCAAGTTTATTCGTGCAAAACATGATTTTAGATTGTTTGCTTCACATTGGCAAATAAATATAAAAACTTGTTGTGACTTTAATCCGTTGGATACCATTGTTAGTAATGGACGAAATACATTTTTTACAGGAGGTCAAGAAATGTACTTTTCTTTTATTTATAATCACCGCAAAAACCCTAATGAAAGATAGATGAAGATCCAGCGCCGTCATATTATTATTAGCCTAATTATTATTTTTTTTATATATTATGTCATTTTGGCACAACTGTTTTTCCTTGAAGTCTGTTGTGTGTATTCTAAGTCTTGGGTGAATTTTTTGCGTGTTTTTATTTATAATATTTATTATTTGTATGCATTTGTTTCTGATTTGAAGAATTTCACGAATTTCACGAAGTATTGTGTAAACATTTTTTCATTCCTACCCACAGTCACGCCATTTCTTGGCTTTGCGGGTCTACCATTAGTAGAGTAGGTACTTTTCTCATGTCTTTTCAAATTTTCAGATTACTCAGATCATTCCCTCGAAATGTTTATTGATTTCACAGCACAAACTTCTATTCTTTGCCTCCAACAATTATGATTCTTCTGTCTGATTCAACATTCCGCTGACCTGCAACACACATTTGTTCCAGACATAAACTTTACTACATTATATTGAAACATTATGCTCAGATTGAGTTAAGTAGATACATACAAACATTGTGTTAGTAAAAAGACTGACTGGTTCAATTAGTTCTCAAAACTGCAGCAAGAGCTGAGATAGAGCAATGCAGATCATCCTGTACACACTTTTTCTAAATTCAGTTACGCTGAGCTATTCCTGAACTATTTTCTCTCACTGCGAGCATAAATGGCATCAAGAAAAATCTAAAGTGTACTTATATTGTTGCTGCAAACTGAAAATAGTAAAAAAAAAAAAAAAAAAAAAAAAAAAAACTATAATACCCAAATTATTTGCTAATAATATTTTATTTGATCAAAATGTAATTTTCCATCATTTAACTTTTTGGAAAACTTAAACTCTATCCATTAAACATATGAATCCTAGTTATCGCACAGAATGTTCTTTTCCTTCCAGTCTCAATTATCAGTCACCCTGTACATATATCGGAAGTCGGTTGCTAATCTAATTAAGAACGGTTCACGCTTTCGACGCAGTTCAACCACAAACTAATGCCGGGAAACTGAACACAGTGTCAGAACATTCGAAACAAAGCCATTTTATGAACCTTGCTTTCGTTATTAACTGCGCCCGCCGCTCAGTTTCCCACCTTGGATGTAGTTAAATATAAGAATGTAAATGATATGTCGTGAAAAGTAAATTGCGTGACTTTGTAATACCAAAAAATAATAATATTTATCAAATGTCCACTAATGTGACCCCGGCAATTGATAAAACAACTTCTCATTCTTGTAGGTCGTTACTCGTTGTAATCTGTCGATGATGGGGTAAAAGTAAATAAATATCTGCTTTCTTCCCATCGAAATTTCTTTATCTAGAATATAGAATAATCTTAATATTTTCTACAAAAATCTGATGTAGGTTTTAGTCTTAGATTTGGGAAATCCATCCTCGCTATTGTAGTCATGCTAATCTACTGTTTCACTGATTTTCCTACACACGTTCAATGACTTATCTCTATTCTTAAAGAGCAATGCCGGGATAGTTACCAATAAATTGCCACTCCCATCAAGACCCTGCATCCCAACAATCATTCACAGCTGCAAAATTACCAAAGCTACTAACGCGCATTGAAGGTAAAAAATATATTCTACAAAATCCTTCCAGGAATGAATTGTATCATTCCAGTCCATGTTCCAGCAGTCCATCTGACTCTTCTGTCATTTGTGACTGGAGGGTTGGTAGAATGACTTGCTGGGAGGGGGGGGGGGGGGGGGGGGGCTGGAGCCCACACATGGCGTTTGCTCAATAAAATCTAATTTGTTAGCACGGTTGGAGTTTTGATTCATTTTAAGAGGCTGTTGTAGAAAACCTTTAAGTAGTTAGCTAACTCAGTAGCCGCACGAAACATTTTCTATAATAAAATAGAAGCGAATTTGTGAATAAGAACGATGAGTGAGTGTATTTTTATAAGTAGCTACCTATTTGGTGGTGGTATCTAGCAGTACCAATTGTACAGGAAGATTGCTTTCACAAATATTCTGAAATATCCCGTAGCGTTTTGTTTGGCTTTGTTTTGTCGATAAAAGGTAATATGCAATATCAAGGATTCTTGGGAAATTTATTGCCACGAATTCTCGTGTCTAGAAGAGTTTTTAGATCGATGTTTGAATTGTGCAATTGTTGACAGGTTTTGGAAGTGAAACTATTCTAATGATTGAAGAAAGAATCTGAAAAACATCAAGAAGCTTTGCAGTGATATGCAGAAATCAGCTTGGAATTGAAGAAGTCAAGAATCGTCAGTGAATTTGTATTTAAGAGGAAGGACTATCTGCTAAACCGTTATTTTTAGATTGTGACCGTCTCGTTAAACCGACAAATTGTTGTAAGGAATGAAATGCTCTTTGTGTATCGTTGTCCAGTTTTATATTTAAAAGTGTACTTTTTAAAAACCCTACCAATTGTTTCATATTTGATTTTGAATTTGAATTTGAATTTGAATTTAACGTTTATACTGAATATTATAACCGCTCACTGTTAGGAAATTAACATTTAAAAAAATGGTCAACGATACACAAAGAGCAATTTTTTATCACTACAACTTTGTCGCTTCAAATTCAACGTCTATTTTAAACTAGTCGATCACAATCCCATAAATGACGGAAAATGACATAAATGACGGATATTCATCGGTGATCCTCCCCACCTACTAGACCAAGAGAATGCAGATTTTTCTTAAACATCTGCTCTGAAATCTTCTAAGACGAAAAAAATTTACGATTGTCTAAACTCTGACCTTTTTGGCGGCGAAAAACGTTTCATATGTGTGGCCAATTTGTCCCCCGCCCCCCTCTACCATCCACCCCTGCAATAATTGTTCGCGGTCACCCCTCATTTCAAACTTCTGTCGTGAAATATTTTGACTGCGAAGTGTTGCATTTGGACGTGCGACATATGCTATTATAACGCAACTACAAAGTGGCTGAGCTTTTACCGCAGGTCAGAAATCAGACTCAAAGAACTACCCACTGGTTCTCATGTTTCAAACAAATAAACCGCCCCCTCAAGAACACAAAAGACCCGTCATTATGATGATGATGAAGATGATTGTGCATTGCCTCTTGGTAGGAACCATTCAATTCACTCTCAATTTTGACACCTTTTCCATTCAATCTATGAAATTAAGACCGCCTACACGTTACGGTTCACCTTGAGTGTATCCTTTGAGATGCCTACCTATACACTACAATTATAAAAATGTATTATTGAAGACAATAATTAAAGACAATGAATCCCAATTCATGGAATTTATGTTATGTTATGGAAAATGTTTTTTAACTTGTGACGGAATATGACGGTATAGTGATAAGCAGGATAATATTATAAAAATTAGGCTCGTTCATTGTTTTAAGTTTTTAGATTACTTAAATAACAAACATCGACGAGTTCAAACAACCTCCCCCTCCCACCCGCGTTTTGGTTGTTTTTCACTTTCTAATTTTCCCGACGAAAATATAATTTTAATTTTGTCAATGTTTTCTTTCGAATGGGAGAAAATACCTCAGGTGATACGCTAATGAACAAATTGTATCATCATATTTTATATGAGAAAGAGCAGAGTTATGCTCCTTATCATCGTTATCAACAGGTAGGAGGATGTCCCCCCCCCCCCCCCCTAATAGTAGAGTGTTCATCGAACTTTCTGTAGATGCCCGAATCATTGGCGTGACAAGCGCGAAAACCAAACTTAATTTCAATGAAATGTTTTAATCCGATCCGTAACGGATTATGTGCCACACATATTTAATTGCCTAATTAATCACCACACCGCAACAGAGGGGGGAGTAGGAGGGGGCCTCATTTAATTTCATCTAACTTACAATAGGTGATACCTATCATCTCTCAAGTACCTATTGAACGGAATAATTGCTGGGGTGAGACTAGAGATGGAGTACCTAAATTAAAAAAATATCTAAATTCTGAGTGCTAAATTTTGTAAAATCATTCCAAGGGAAACACATTTTTAAAACAATTAACTATTATTTCAAGAGTGTCAGTGTCCAATTCATTTTGGATGATAAATTAAGGCTATAAAATGTTCATTACCAAAGTTATTTGATGAAAAAAGATATCTGCACATTTTTTGTTATGCAATAATTGAAGAGCTCCCCGGAACAAGGATGAATGTGACATTTCTTAAATTGTTCAAGAAGAACCACCAAAAACCAACCAACACCAGATAAACCACCAATGTAAACCCAATTCTTCTTTTTAGGGGAAAGGTTTAATATTTCGAACTTAGATTGCGTCAGCTTACGGATATATGGATATTCATAATTTTAAAGCAAAACACGCGTTTTGAAAAAGTGTCACATTAATCCTTGTTCCGGGGAGCTCTTCAATTGTACAATGGTACATTTGTTTATTTATTGGTGATTTTTTATTAACATTTTTTATCGGTAAAGTGATAACTTTTATAGTCTTAAGGTAGAGAACTAATACATTTATATAATGTATATAAGCAAAATCATAGTGTAGAGAAACTCGTAGGTATTACCTAAGGTATTATTTTAGGAATTCAATGAAAGGAAGACAAAATCCGTAACATAAGTCAGTTCAAAATAAGAATGCTAATGCAGTCTGAAATAAATTAATTTTTTTCTGAACATTTTTGTGTGTTGGACTTTGATCGATATTTCCTATGACATCCTCGCTTGGACTCCGTATTGAAGATGGATATTACCTAATCACACCTTGGTCAGGTCCAGAAGCCAACCTAATTACAGCATCTCCTTGAGTTGAGATGAGGAATCCCATTCATGCTACCGCTCTTGCGTATTCCAATATTCCCACCTTCTATGTAGCATCCATTCCTTCTACGACACATAGAAAAACACATTTTAAAGAATGTTTCATTAAAAAAAAAGAAAATGAAATAAAAAGCGATCTAATATTGCCCGAAGCAACTTTATATAAGGTAAAAAAAATTATATTATTAACTACCGAAATACTCATTCACAAAATTTCCCCTATCATCAATTACCTTGTGAATGGCAGCCATTTTCCAGAGTAACAATAGAGAGTTGCCTTCTTGAATATAATAGGTTTGATCGAGAAGGCCTCATGACGAAGTGGGGAGACATCTGGTGGTCGAAAAGACAGACAGACAACAGGTGGTAAAACATCACACCTCGGTTCATCTCCTCTCCTCTCCTCTCCTCTCCTCTCCTCTCCTCTCCCACACTCTCGCGACCGGATATTGAGAGAGGAGACAATAATAGGGAGTCGTGACTCTTTCAAATTTGTTAATATTGATTTGAAATTATCTGTAGCTTTTGTTCTAATTTCAAAAAAATTATGATATTTACTTTTCATTATCAATTGAAATGTGCTATCCTTATTACTTTGTATCAATTCTCTAATGTCATCTTATGCCATATCTTAATTAAATTAGTCTAATTACATAACATTAATTTTGTTTGACTGAGCCTGACATCACCTATTTCATTTGTAAATTTCTGTCATTCTTAGATCAGTATACTGTATATCGATTATTGAAACTCTGCTTTTTACTCAATTTCTCAAGGATCCTAGAGTGTTCTTCAAAGCTGAATAATGGATTATACAAATTCAATTTCTTGTATTTAATTTTGATGTGAAGAATTTTTAAACTATATATCTCCATGGCTGAATTGAACAAAAATGTGTAAACACAGTTTTTTGTAAACTGGATACAATTGTACGTATTTTAAAAAATCTAAAAAAATTATCACACGCACTCACATGACGAATGTTCCAAACTACAATTTCGCTTCAAACATTTAATCATATACCTATCTATAATACCTAAAAGTAAAACCATACAACCACAAGCTACCAAAAAACTCCATTTTCACACAGTTCTTCGTAAAATAATGGCGAATAACGATGAGTAAGCTTGTGAAGGTTTTATAAAAATCTCAACAAAAGTGCATAGTATTTGTATTGATATTTTTTCTATCCACTTCCAACTCTGATTTTTTGATGTGTAATAGTCTAGATAGAGTACAATAGTTGATAGCACAGCAATCTATTGTATAGGATCTTGTCGGCACTTGGTTAGTGAGCGGTCCTAACTCTAACGTTAATAATACCATGCAGTCACGGCTATGGCAACGGTCAGTTATTGCATTTAATCACAGATTAAAGCGAAGTTAATCGAAGATTTCATCAACAGATAGAATTTAAGTGTGTCGTGTTACACAGTTAAAATATAATTCTTTATAAATGGTAGCTTGATGCTACGTTATAGACAACCTTTTAAATTCTTCAATAGATTCATTAATTGACTTAAAAACGTATTGGTTTATATACCTTTAAAATAGACAACTTTTACTATTTCTTTTAAATCGACGAAATGGTTTAATGGCGTGGTAATTTGATTTTTCGAGTATTAACACAGTGTTTTATACACGCGTGTGTTGGTATTTATGATGAATGACATTTCGGCAGAAGACAAGAAGTTGAATTAAAAAACGTTTTAGGAGACATGAAATGTATCGTTTGCATATTATGTGGGTGTATTATATTTTTGAATTCATAAATAATTTCATATTTAATTATAAATACTTATACTCAATTCTTATAAGACGTGCAACGTGTATCATTTGGTTTTCTCAAGTTTAAAAGATGGCACTGCTTCATTGATTTACATCAGCACGAACAGTGAACACACACACGAACACGAACACGAACGCACGAGCGCTATTGAATCAGCTTTCAATAGCGAAAGTTTTCGTTGCCGAGCTTTTCCTTTGCTAGTGAGACTCTCGTGTCACTTAAGTGGGGTAAAGCTTTAAAGGTCTAAGACAAGATTTTCTCATGTTCTCATTGGATGGAATGTTCTCATATAGAACTTATTCGTAAAACATATTATTTTAACGATGGGATTTAAAAAAAATGCGAATTGTGGTTACGAATGCTAAAACGCTTTTTCATTTTGCCATTTTGTGGTTTACGGGATTGAAGATGACTGACTAATTTAAAACATATTTTAATTTTTGACAGCGGATAAATATTATATAAGTTTAATGATTTTTTTTATTTTTCTTTCTTATAGCGTATTCTATCATAAGTAGGTATATTTCATTTTGGCAAGCGTCTTTCTGAAATTCTCTATTATCTTTTAAAAGGCCTGTCCATTTCCTTAAAAACTCTTTTGGCGGACGTTGGATTTTACACTTCCATTCTATAGCATTGCAATTATACGCATTTTGACTTGCTTTCTGCACATTATCTTTCACTTACAATCAGATTTTCCTAAATTTATAGTCACTAATCGAAAAGAAATGTGTACTGAAGATTTACTGCTGTTGCCGAAGGTTCAAGCCACTTTTCATTATCACAATAGGAACTTGGCTGCAAAAACTTTTACCACCAAAAGATTTTAAACGGACTTTCATTCCTCCTGAATTGAAATTAAAGTAATTAATGATCTATTTTGCAAGTACGTTTATTAGATAGGATTACGATGATGTTGATTGCTCGTTAGAATAAAGAAAATGTTGAAAAGTTCCATGGATAAAACAACTTAAAATGAAACATGCATTGCGATGCTGTATTGATTTTACAGAAAGCTGTGTACTTATTTTTCCTAATGTAAATTAGAGATTTCGTCAAAAAATATATCAGCTGAGATATGTTATAGGTAGCATATACTTTGTGACATGTTCAGTTTTTTGTTCACTTACAAAAAAAGATAAATACATACCTCTCAAAAAACGTTTGCGTTTCCAAAACCACGATCATTTGACAATGTAATGAATTAAAGTTAATACTTTACTATAATATGTTACATTTGTGTCATGAATTCCAAAACCGATTTGATTTGTCACTTATAAAAAAAGGAAAATACGAAAAAACGAGTGAATAGCGTAGCCATCTTTTTCGTGCAACACCGTGGGAAGAAGTGTTTCGAGTTTGAATAAGTCGAAACAAAATACAATGGAGCTGAAGAGGTTTCAAGAGGGAAAAAAATACTCAGTTAAAAATGTGTTTTCGTTGCATGGACCATTCTTCGTACGTTCAAGAAAATTAAGCTTGATTTTATAAAAGCAACGAAACATTTGATTAAAAAGCAATCATTATCAGTGAACGATTTGCAATAAAATTGTGTACAAAAACCTACATTATCACGTGACAGAGTGGAGAAAAAAGTAATAAGTATACAAAATTATATGACAAAATTATTTAATTAACTATAAAAAATACTATCTATGCAAGATCATCACAACATGTTAATTCCTAATAATGACGTAATGAAATTATCAATATTTTGATAATTTATAATTCATTATAAATTATAGTGGTAGATAATGTAAAGTGAACTTAGGTCCAGTTTTTCAATACTCTGATAAAACCAGTCACTATCACAGTCATTCTAGGAACGTCATTGGTTGTTGCTATGACAATACAGTCCTAATCAACAGATTAAAAGTTGGCAGAGTATTGAAAGACTGGCCCTTAGCTTACTTGAGGATACATGAAACTTTGTATCTCTTCAAGAAAGTTTTTTTTTATTTCAATACTTCGCTAATACATTTTTTTGAAATAAAGTTTGGTATTTTTCCAGTTGTAGGTATTCTAAGCCTTTAAATAGGCTGGAAAAGCTGGAGCTGGAGCTGGAGCTTGGCTGGAAAAGCCAAGTTTCTGCGGTGTGAAACACAACGTTAAACGGTTCTAAATCATCTTTGACATCAACGCAATCTACACGTATGAGCAAACTGTCAACAAAGTTAGGAAAACATAATTTCGGTTCGTTTCTTTTCTTTTTATGACGTCTTACGAGAGACATAAAATTATTCACATTTACATTGCATCATGTGCATTCATGTACACTCGGCCAAACAAAACTTGAACGTTGACCAAATTTGAATGACTGCTGGTCATGTCCCATAACCAATCAAAGCTTGTTATTATCATTGAAATGTGAGGTCACCTATACTAGAGTGAGACAATAAGATCGCTTAGACTGACTTCTGATGGTGCGATCTTACATTTATCAGCCTATCAGATTTATTGAACGTTCAAGTTTTATTTGGCCAAGTGTACCTATATCATAGTCTTACCTCTATGCCTATATTAATGTGCAATTATGTGCATCAGCACATTTTCACCGATCATATGTAAGCAGAGCTGATTGAAGTGATGGCAAAGTGATCTCGCTTATTTCGTTGTTACTATCCCAACATTTTGTCTCAGGAACTGAGTAAAAACAGGATGATCTGACCGGGATCGAACAGAGGTCTCCCAAATTACTTGTAATAGCTACAGAAATTGTCTTCAGGAATTGCTATTTATTTTTGTTTGTGGACACAAGAGAAAATAAAATGATTATAATTTGTATCGATAGATCTTGATTATGTACTTGAATGAAACATTGTACAAAAATAAATCTGAATACAAAATTGCTTAGATTGTATAAATTTGTTTAAATAGTTGAAGAGATTGTAGATTGTACTTAGATCGTATTTTTTCAACCACTAAAAACAAACTGAACTTGAATACCTAATGATACAAAGTTTTCGTAACATATGTGTGCACAATATGGTCACGTGTCGAGCCAACAGCTGACTACATTACCGACTGACTAACTGACAGACACAATGACTAATATTAATTAGATGCCGAATAACTGACAGCCAAATATGATTGCCTATTGCGTGAAAGAAAATGTCAATATTAATTATTTTGAATTTTATAACGCTCCTACAAAATCATGGAACCATTCAGCTAGGCAACCTTTATTGATCGATACGGAAATAACGAATATTTTGATTCTCTCTGCTTTATTATTTAGAAACGCTATATATACATTAAACACAAATAAATTGATTTTGAAATTCGTTTCGAATTGTCCAAATTTGAAATTGCGTTCACGAAATTGGTTTAGTGAATTAGACTGTACATTTTGTCAATTATTATATTTTGAAAGTGTATTGCCAAAAATCAATTGGGCACTTGTTAATAGCATATTAAATTGAATAACTTCATTATTGGATCCTTGACAGTTTTCCAAAAATACATATAACTCGTATTAAAAAAATAAAATGGATTAGATTGTTATTATTGGACATTCGCGTTAAAATAACTAAATCACATTGTAATTTGTCTCCATTATTCAAACTTACAATAAGACTTATTGAAAACATTCCCTCACATCTATCTAACACAACTGCAGTTCCATGTGTTGTCCTCTTCGACTGGTGATGGTGATAATTAACGACGCACGAGTCTAGGACGTCGGAGAGGTGATCTGTAAAGGCGTCCACGAAGCGCATCTGACGTCTTTTCCAGTGAGGCGACGCTTCAGGAAAGCCGTCATCTTGGGCGGCTTCCCGTTGACTCGCGTGCCTCACTGAAGTTCAAATCCATTAATTTATTTCGATGCGGATAATTTCTGACAATCTGTGTCCAACAAACTAACTGGTTGTGTGTGTTATTTCGCGTATTTCTTTACACTACATATTATATACGTTTGCTGTCAAAGGAAAGGTGGTTGGGACACGTGTTTGGTTTCAGTTGATATTTGTAAAACTTCGATCTGCCTGTAATGGCTGGGTTTATCTACTATTTTGCTCATTATCCCAGTCTTTTCAGTTATTTTACAGCTAATGTTAAAATATTTATTTTAAAGAATTTTATCAAAATGTCCTATTAACCGAAAGCATCTTCTGAAATCTCACAAAAACAACTATACCATCATGACACACAATCATTAATCATGTATCTCAATTTCTACAAAAAAATATTTGTATCGTTCTTCCTTTTTTTAAATAATTTTACAATATGTTATTTTATTTGCTTATGGACGGCATTACCAACTTATTTGGATAAACAATATCATGTAACAAGTAGTAACACATCACTATCACAGACAATCATAACTCCACGATTACTGAAAAGACTGGGTTTAAGCAAAATAATCTGTTGATAATACCAACATTACAGGTAGCAGATGAAAGTCCTTTTGGACGTTTTCAACGCGTTTTTGGCCGAATTGTATAAAAGTGACTTGTATGTTCTTTCCGTGTAACTTTCAATTGGCAATAGCTTATCGGTAATTCGTATACAAGCATTTAATTGATTACAACAACCAATTTTGAACTGATCTCTACTGGTTTTTCAGGCAAATTCTGGTTTTATGACATATGATAGCATCCGCAAAGTGTATTTATTTACACTACATCACCTACAAATATTTTATAATTAATGTATATTATATGAAAATAACAAATTCTACAGATGTAAATTATTATAAGTTGATCTTTATACATGTAAAACTAAAGTTACTTATTTTCAGGAGAAATCCACCAGATTTGAGCCATAATGTAAATGTCGTAGATTTCTTTGATATTTCAAAAAATGTGTCAAAAGTCTTATATTTCTCAAATATCACTACAGAAATATGATATTAGGTTGATCACAAAAAAATACAATCTAGATCCTGACTATAAAATCGCCTCTTCCAGGGTTAGGATGAAGCTATTATCTATTGTGTGATGAAGTTGGGTTGATTCTTTGGTAGGCTATTCTCAAACAGTAGCTGTTACTTAATTATTTTTCGATTAGATAGATCATATCCCCTGGATGTATAGTTCCTATCTTCAAAGATTGCTTGCGAGCCGACAAAGCCGGCCTATCCCATATCTGGTTTTAAACCTATTGTCAGAAAAAAATACGATTAAAAGTAGAAGGTGGAAATGTATAGTATAAAGCTATATGAAGGCAAAACAACAACAACAAAAACAGAAAATAAAGGGATCGTTTTGAATGTTTTAAGGGAAAAAATCAACCTTCCTTCGATATTCCCATAAAAAAAATAGAATGCTGAGTCATAATTATCTTCTACTTTTGTTGGGCTTACTGGAATAGAAAAGATGTTGCCATTCATACCTAAGAATCAACCTGCAGCCGCCTGAAGAATGTGGGCATTTGGGAATACACCATTGTCCCCAGTTGTGAGGGAGCGAGAGTTCGTTCCTAATTAATTTACCTTCATTGAATGATCATCCACAATTTGTAGGACATTTATTTAGTACATTTTTAGTAATATCAAATATAATATTAGCTCTTCGCTCCTCAAGTGCCCTATAATAATATATTTTTTCTAAACACATGTTGATTCGTGATCAACAAGAATTGAATTTTAGTTGAACAATATACCAGTCAGTACGTGAATGCACAGACAAGTAAATATAGTATTGTGGGTTTAATTCTTTTTACCATGACAGTTTTTCCTTCTCCAGAATTCTATTTGTAAAGTTTTGAATAGCATAATTATTTAGTTAACATTTTGATATAATAAATGAATTATCATTATCATCTTCATATTAATTACATATTTCTTTGCACAATGAATAGATACATCAATATGGACTCAACAAACATCCTTAATCGACAAATGTCATGAAAAATATGGTTCAGAGAAGTTTCGACTCTCGCAAAAAAGCATGGTATTCGAATTGGAAGCTTGCTTACAGATTGCTTACTCACAACAAGTTCGATTAGGCACAGCGTTTTTCTTGAGTTTATCGTAGAGCTATGTGGGTGGTCTTTAGCTACTTAAATGACTAATTACTAACAGGTGACACTTATTTGCCAGATTAAAGTGACTACTAACTTGTGATATCCGCTCAGTTGAACTAGATTAGTCTATTAGGTAAATACAGTGATTCTTACATCGTCCCCCAATTAGCTGAGAGGTGGTTAATGGTCTGGTGCATTGGATAGCAAGGACCTCACCAAACGTTCGGGCTTTAACTGTTGGCTAATTAACAGCCTAATTAGTAGACAAGTTAAGATGAATAACTTTATAGAGATATAGATATAGTTACTCTAGTGATGATGGCTGTGAAACATTAATTCGTGTTTTTTTGAAGGAGATTTAAATTTATGCAATTATTTCCGGGACGAAAAGTAAATTTGATTGCATTTTCTGAAGCTTTTAAACTAGATATGAGCTCGTAATTTATATTATGAGTTATCTCATATAATATGTACATATTATAAATTATATATTACGCTCTCTAGAAGGTAAGTAATAACATTATTTTTAAAATCTAAAATCAATAATTCAAAATATATTCAATTATTTGTTAAGAATTTTGAGCAGGAGTATAAGTACACTCGGCCAAACAAAAATTTAACGTTGACCAAATTTGAATGACTGCTGGTCATGTCCCATAACCAATCAAAGCTTGTTGTTATCATTGAAATGTGAGGTCATCTACTAGAGTGAGCGAATGAGATCGCTTAGACTGACTTCTGATGGTGCTATCTTACATTTATCAGCCTATCAGATTTATTGAACGTTCAATTTTTGTTTGGCCAAGTGTACATTAAAATTCAGATGCCTTTCAAGGCAGCACAATTAATTTCAATTTTATGTTCGGCAAAATACTTTTGATGTATCCTAATGAATGGTAATGTAGTAGGGTGTTACAATAACAATATCAGTTTGTCAATTATAATATAGAATGTCAGTAGTGGGGATGCATTGTGTTCCTTTATTAAGATTATCTAGCTTCGTACCTTAACACTAGACAATGAAAGTTTTCACAGTATAACATTACATTGAAAAAATATATTTATATATCTAGCAAAAAATTGCTACATTCCAGACTCGAATTCGTTGTAAAACGATTGAAGATTCTTCAGTTCATTTCTTTTGTCCCCTCCTCACTGATTTTGGATGTAATTATTGTTTACTAATCTAGTCTATGCTGTAATATTCGACCTTGATGTATATTAATAGGCGAGGTGTGGCACCCCAGTGACTTTAATTAATGTCTTGACAGAGCTAATTTCAAGTACCATCAAATTATCATCATGTTCTTGACAATACTCTTTTGGCGTAACACAATGTTAAATATGTGTAGTGCAAACAATTGAAAGTTTTGAAAAGAATGTGACATTCCTATCTATGAAAAGGATGTAGAATTTGGTAATTATATTCAGTTTAAATACCTGAAGATAAGCTCATAAGGGCTGATTTTGAGTAACAGCAAGTGAGCACAACACGGGGTTTTGAACAATTTGTAGAATCGATCATTATTGGATTTTAAGATTGATGTTACTAAATCAGGATAGGTAAACCACTAGTACAAAATATATTGAAATAGAAACAATTAGCCTGTTGGTAGATTTTGAATTTTGAATAACTCCAAATATTACTATGGATAGAAATGTTTTATTAGCAACTTAGAATTATACAACTTAGAAACTTCATGTACACTTGGCCAAACAAAACTTGAACGTTCAATAAATCTGATAGGCTGATAAATGTAAGATCGCACCATCAGAAGTCAGGCTTAGCGATCTCATTGTCTCACTCTAGTAGGTGACCTCACATTTCAATGATAATAACAAGCTTTGATTGGTTATGGGACATGAACAGCAGTCATTCAAATTTGGTCAACGTTCAAGTTTTGTTTGGCCGAGTGTACCTAATTGTATTGTCCTGTGGTTAATATACTATAATGGGTACAATTTCACAAACTAATACATGGGTATAGTCAGGGAAACTAGATGGTTCATACTCTGTCTCTCTCTGACCCATAACATAAACATGTTTTTATATGGGTCAGAGAGAGGCAGAGTATGAACCATCTAGTTTCCCTGACTGTACATCTATAGTGATTGATTAGCTTAAAATAATTTTAGGAAATGGAATGAATGTTACTTATGAGAATTAGTAAATAATATTAAGATGCCCAATAGCAAAGATAATGTTAAGTAGAAATTAAAAAACAGATACATTAAAATATAAAATCCATTCTGTGTAGTATTAGATGGATCAAGTTTTCTTCTCGAATCATGATGAGCATCCTCGCCTGTGTTTCCTCATCATCCTCATCCAATGTAACTCCAGTAGCATTGTCGGCCCATTGCATGCCTCATAAGAGAGAACTAATTGACTAATTCTTTACAACATTATCGCTGGAGGCGCGAAGCTATCAGCCAGCCTGAATCAGCTACCTATAATAACACCTAGGACAGATATGAGAGCACCTGTGGTGCACCGCACACTGTGCTCAGAACTGACGGCACACTTTGGTACATGCCTTCCAGAGAACCCCTTTCTTCTTGATGAATGTTGAAAAATTCTTGGTGTACCAAAAAGGATAAGAGAACCGGGATGAAACTTGAGTTGGTATTTGCCACTCGTATAAAGAGTGACTAGGTACTTATAAGTGTGTAAAATAGCATGTGCCTATATGTTTTGTATGGACTATCTTTTCAGAAAGCAAGATTAAATCGTAGCATTGGTTTAAAATTAATGATTTTGGTATTCAAAAATGAAGAAATTTGTTTTCGAAACAAAATTATAATTATACGTCAACGAGACTCAACGAGATTCATCCATTGATTTTGTACAAATTCACACATTTAGGAATAATGGGGATGTCTAGAGATTGATTTACAATATATTTTATAGTGGACATTTATTTTTGCTTCGTGAAAATAAATAGCCATGATCGACATTACATTTTCTGTAGCTCGGACGTAGAAGGTCCGATGTCCATTTCAATGATTCTTGAGGCGAGCTCAAAAATCAGTAGGTATAAACTATTCTATATACTATTCTATATACTATACTAAACTTCACGGTTTTAATGGTCGTAGGTATACGCCATTTTGAAAGAGAATACTCAATAACAGTATTTGTAGACATCAATCAAGATGTAAATTATGGAATTTATTACATTATTCCAAAAGTAAGAAACGCGAAATCGAGAAATGGACTTCAGACCTTCTACGTCTGAGGTACAGGTATTTTTTAATTCTTCTAAATGAAAATAAAACAGATAATTAATTCTGATGCATCGATAGATTGCCATAAAATAACTCAGAATGTTGAAGCTGAGAACAACTCGAGTTTTTGGTAAAGGTTCCATTTCGGATTATTATATCGAAACAGATTACCTACTAGCTGTAGAGTTGAAATTGATTATTTTCAATTTTTTTGTGATATTTTTAGACATCGGAGATGCAAGTATACATATAATGTTTTCATTTAAAGAAGTTTCATTGAAGAGATTACCACAGTGAGTCGGAAAATGTGATCTAGCCAATGGACGTAACAGCTGGTGAAGGAATCAAACATTTTCGAGAAAGCGTTTTGATGACTTGGCATGTGCAATTACAATATCTGGCAAATGAATACATTAAAAAGACGAGTAGTTGTTTATTATATATTCATAACTCAGGGCATTTTTCTCATTACTGATGATCGAAGAATCCGCAATTATTTTATCTCGTAACGATATTATTAGATATTATTTGTCTATTCCGTATTTAGAATGATTTAAAGTATTGCTTTATGGAATTGATAAAATCTAATTCTAAAAATATTACTCAAAATAAACAATCACCAATTACCGAATACCAATGTTCGCCACAATTACTTTCTTATAACATTCTTTTTTAGCGAAGAATTGATGCTCAATTTTGTACACACTTTCTTTTGCTCCTATATTGAGAATACAATGATACACTACATTTTCCCGAACTATTACAATTTTAGAGAATGGGATCCAATGCAAACCCACGGTTTAAAAGTGAATAAAAAACACTATTTCACTAACAAATAATTGTAACAAAAACTTGAATAACAAAAGAAAAGTGGTGAGGTGGAGTCTAAATTCCGGTAGCTATCAGTATGAAGTCAACCAAATCGCAGTGGCGTGCGGAGGTTCACGTGATTGGTTAGAAAATGGCAGCCGTAAATGCGTCTTGTTCCCACATTTCAATAGAATTCGTGATTTAATTTGGCTTAATTTGAAAGACATTGTGCCATTATGTTTTTTCACGGTACCTCTTATGTCATTTACCAAAAAGTTGTAGTCAATTTTCTTAATTGAAGTAAAAATAAATCAATTATATGAGTCATATGTACTAATACAACTCATAATAGTTTTGAGTTTTGAATAGAAGAATCAGATTACTTCATCAAAATAAAACAAAAGACTTACCAAATTCGTTCCCGAATTCATTTGACTGACATCAGCTTATAATTTCTTCCACAATTGAAAATAAAACCCTAAATCATTCATGTGTCCCTGATGTCTCAGTTTCAAAATTAGAAAAACGTTTACATAAAAGCGCCAAATAAACTCAATCTTCACCAAAAACGTGATTGAAAACCAGCTTGAGAGAAAATTATCTCTATATAAAAGTATCTCAACCTGAATGAGGCCAGGATATCTCAAGAGTTCCGATCTGGAATTGGGCTACGATGATCGGGCAAATCTCTACTGATGATGCTGTGCCGCCCGCTGTATCAAGCATGCTGTAATGTTCTCAAGAGGCTGAAGAAGAAGGAGACCATCGTGTGAAGGAATTTACCAACAGGTAGCTACTATACATTACACGCCACAGGTACCCATCAAAGCTGTCCTGCGGTAGATCCTTGGTGAACCAAGAAGACAGTAGCTTCATGATATCAAATGGAGACCAAACATGGTGATTTAAAAAATGAAATAAAATAAAGATCATCATCATTATTTCTATCTCTCTTCAACTCAATGAGTTGAATTGTTAAGTACACTCTAAGCAAGAAAAGATACATAAGTTAGTAAAGGAAAGCCGAATTGGCATATGATGTAATTTTCAGATTATTCTTGTTTACCCAGAAGACCGAAAATTTTTGAACTCTTTAGTTTGTTTCTTTGCTATGTAAATGTGAAGCTGAATTCAATCAAAATAGATTTACAAACTGCTCGAATTATTTATACAAATGTGCATACATTTCATTTCTTATACTAAATCATGATTTTCCAGCAACATTTTCTCATAAAAAGCATTAAAATAAGTTTTCCAAATACCTACTAGTATAAGACATAAAACAGGTGAATGTAACGTATTTCAATAACAAGGTAACGTCTTATCCCAAAAGTACTCAAGTAGTTTTACTATTCCCAATGCCAGGTACCTTCAATTTAAATGCATTTTAATGAACTTCAACTTGAGGTCCCAGTGTTATAAAGCTATCTAATAATAAGACCTGGAGAGTTGAAGTTGAGGGCTACTGTTTCTATTTGTCTGATGCCGACATTGGGTTTGTCATTATCCTGTCTAAAACTATGATAGATTACATTTGCTAAGGCTACAACAAGTCTTTGCAGGGTTAACTTCATTTAGAAGCAAATTATGATTTAGGCGAATTATTTTAATCACTTTATCGAGGTGTCTGTTGGGAACAATTTTAATTTTCTGCGAATTGATATGTGAACAACCAAATTTGACAAGTTTCGGAGCTTACAACAATTATCTGTATTTTACTCTACAATAATTTTTTTATTCTATCAGGGTTTATTGCTATGAGTTTGTTGATGTAAAAATATATACAAATTAAAAAAAAATGCAATACAACAATAATTATTACCATAATTATCATAATTACTATATCATTAATGTATCACTGTTTCATTATATTTTGTAAATGGATAGCAATGCGATATTTATAAAGTTAAACTGTTTTGTTTTTAAAATGTTTGAAGTTATTCTGAGAAGAATCGTTATTTTAATACTTGATTTTCTTAGTTTCAAATTGAAGATCAATATTCTCTATGGTCTATAGGTACATGATTGTTGCTGAGATTTTTTCTGCATGTTTTGTTTTTCTCTCAAAGAATGCAAGTAGGAACTATCATGAGCTCAGCTATGTAGGATACAGCACAGCATCTTTCAGATCAGTGAACCGAAACCGTTTTATTTTCAACACAAATTCGATTTCTCGTGAGAAAATCATTTTTTTATATGTTCAGATCTCAATCGAACTTGATATATTGTCCTAATAGATTTTTTGTAGGCATTCATTTGTAAGCATGTTAAGAAGTATGTAAAATTTAATACATTACATTTTCGTATCAATAAGATATTTATTATCTGACTTACAAAAAGAGTTCTCATGAAAGGGGAAGATCTTTGTAATTGCCAAAAACTGTAACAGCTTCTTGGAAAGTTCTTTCAGAAATTATTTACATTTGAGACACGCAAAATACGAACTTATAGTAAATTAAAATAAAATCATTTTGAATATATGCACGTAATATATTCATATGCAAATTTTAATTGTTTTAGAAAAGGAGTGCACATTTATTTACTTTTATATCAAAACTTATTTTATAATAATTTGGTATCAATTTCACTTTTATTAACTATCACCATCTTACAAAATCGAAATGTAAACTCATCTAAGCACCTCAACCGAATCTTCTGAATGTTAAATCACATTAAATACCAAATCTAAACTATAATATCCATATAATTGTCAATTTAAAAATATTACTTTCACACAGTAATGTTTATTTAGAAAGTGATCGTAATATGTCACAGTATAGACGCTTCGGATTTTCCAATCATCAATTCTTTATATAGTATTTTCTAGTGACTCGCTGTATAGCATTGGTTTGTGAGAGTTTGAGAAGTTGTAGGCAAAAGTGATTGAAACGCCACAGACTGTTGCTGTTATCGAAAAGCACTGATGCGCTGATCATGGGAATTAGATCATGTGACCAGTGACAGGAAATCAATTCAATGGGGTTGTTCACGCAAAACTATTGTAGATGGCGCTGCTGTTCTAATCGTCCGGGAGAGAGCCAATCAAAATGCATCTAGCGGAATGGAAGGTTTTTAAACCTTGGCGGGAATTTGATTCAGAGATCTTGGATTCAGAAACCAACCAATCAGAGAGAGGCACCTCCAATGCCGCTAGCGCTGCGAGTGAGAGCAAATGGCAGTGAACAACCCCATTGGCACTCATTTGTAACTAGTTCCTCACTGATCAGTCAACCATAACAATAAGGGTTTAACCGCATATCGTTTTACCGGAGAGATGAAAGTTTTATAGATTGTTTCGTTTATTTAACTATACCAAAATAATTGAACATCATGTATATAAAATCGGAATAAAGTATACAATGAATGAGATGGCTTATTTTAAAATGTTGTTCCCATGCATATTTATTTGAAAACTAGCTCCGTTGATTCATTCAGATCCTTATTTACAGTCCTGTTTTCTCTTGCCGTCATCAATTACTTACTGTTTTTAGTAGAAAGTTAAATAAATATAATATTTTAATAATAATCGACCAAACAAACACGGTAGCAAATGGTTATACGGAAGTTTTGTTTAAAGTTTGATTAAGTTGACTTCTTCGTCATATTGTCATTCGAAATTTTGTAGTCTCGTTTGAGACGCGAGTCTTGTAGCAGACACCTCAAGTTTTAATACAAATAAGTCCAGAGTGTTACTGCGAGTAAGACGAGTTCGTAATAAATATCTCAATCTATTATTACACATTGGTCTGAAGAAAGTATGAACACAAATGTAACACCCAAGTTTTTGCTTTCCACTGTAATAACTTTCTCGAAGGGTGTAATCAAAAAGTTGTAATAATAGTCAATCCAAGGAATAGCCGTTTATTTAAAGCAACATGGATATTACGACTCCTTTTGGCTTTTTTGGCATGGACCATATTTGTAATTCTGTTACGTGCGATACGGGTCACATTTTTTTCTCCAATCGAGCTGGAATTTTGGAATTTTGGAATTTTGGGTTTACAGGCCAATTATTTGAAATCCCCTTTTGGTTCAATTTTTTTTTTATCTTCCGATTGGTAGGTCCGATTATTTTTAAATTTTGATAAGTCATTGCAACGAACATTGTCTTAAATTTTACAAAGTTTCATCCAAATCCTCCAATTGTTTTAATTTAAAACATTTAATGTCTTCTGATTGGTCGAATATCAAAATGTTCCGATTAAGTTCAAATTTTGCATGGTGATCAAGACTGACATTATCTAAAATTTTCACATTTTAAGCCCAATCAGTCAAGTAATTACAGACTTATTGACATTATATTACTTTGAAATCGCTGTCGGAAAAGTTTGATAGAAAATAAAGAAATTCATGGTACGTTGATCTCTTATTCAATTGTTTCAGAGAAAAGAGTATAAGAGTATAAGATGGAAAGTTGCAATGAAAATCAGTAATAATGTAGTTAGTTATCTTTTATTGAGTGGATCATGTTCAGTTGGAGTTGTAGTGCGTATCGATGCTAGCTCATCAACGCGTTACACTGAGCGTTTTCCTTGTAATATTAATTATCATAGTAAGGCCCGGTCTTTCAATACTCTGCTAAAGTATCAATTAGCTCTTAACAGTTAGTTAGTGGTCATTCTAGGAATGTCATTGGTTGTTGCCATGGCAATATAGTCCTAATTGACTGTATAAAAGTTAGCAAGGCATTGAAAGACTGGCCCTTAGTAATTAGTATAACTAGGAAAACGCTCTGAGTAACGCGTTGATGAGCGAGCACGGATACGCGCAACACCTCGAACCGAAATTATGTTTATCGAAAATGTCATTAAAAGCCAATAATTCTTGAATTTTGTCACAGACTTGTATGAAAATCTCCAACAATTCCTAAAATATTGGTCCCAATAACCACGCAAAGTTTTAAGTTGATCGATTGAACCTTTATGATTGAACGATTCCTTGTTAATTTCCAAAAATCACAGGATATCGTTCAAAAAAATTTTAAACGGTCATATCAGTTTCATAATATACGTTTGAAAGTTTCTGCTCTAACAACCTTGAAGTGAAGATTCGAAGATGCCGTGAAATATGAAATTCGAGAAGTATGATAGCCAACACGCAAAATATCCGTAAACTGTCAATAACTTTTGAATTTAAACACAGTTTAGTCTGAAAATTGTCAAAAATACAGATAATGTTGGACCCGATGACCATGCAAAATTTTAAGTTGATTTGTCAAACGGTTCTGGTTTAAATTTCAAAAAGCACATAAAATATTTTTTTAAATTTTAACCAATGGGAGGATTTGGCTGAAAATTTGTAAAATAAGAGACAATGTTAATGTTAATGACCATGCAAAATATAAGGTCGCTCACATTTGTCGAAGTCCATTTTCATTTTTCAGCCTATCAGGAGATGTTTATTTAAATTTCAACCAATTAATGGATTTCAAAAAAATTAGGGTCTGCAAACAGAGAAGGTTGGTTTTACATGTGTGAAAAATTTCAGATTGATCGGTGAAACGGTGCGACCTGTGTATCGGCTATTAGCAGCCAAAAACAAAACAAAAACAAAAAAAAAAAAAAAAAAAAAAAACAGAGGTCCGTGCCAAAAGAGCCAAAAGGAGACGCTCGCTTCGCTCGCTCAATAAATTAATAATAGATTCCTCATTGGTACATACATACACACATAGGTAAATAAATATTGTAAAATGGTATTATATCTTATGTTTAATTCCAATTATATGTCAGTATGAATAATTAATTTTAAGTTCATATTTATCCTTAGTTTACAGACACTTTCTCAAAGGTTACTGGGCAGTGGGCTTTATTAAAACTATTTGCATAATATATATATATATATATATATATATATATATATATATATTAGGTAAGAAATAATAAAATTAACATGAAATCTCATTGAAAAGAGTAGTATAATGTTAGCTGTCTGCTTTAGAGTGTTAACACTAATGGACATAAACCCGGGAAATAGATGTTTTACTTCAGTAAATCCGTTTTACTGAACATCTGTGTAGTAAATCGTGTATATGTATGTATACAGGGTGACATTCAAAAGTTCGCATCTATAAATCCCCATGTTAGTATATGGGAAATCGTTATGCGAACTAATGGTTATTGCTACCTAGTTACTTACACTACTTTATGCTTATCGGAGACGTTAGAAAATTACATGCACGATTTCTTAAAACAACGCACTTTCAAATATATCAAATATTAAACGCTAGCTGAATTAGTTTCAAATGTTAAATTAAGACCAAATTGACAACACAATTTCTTCATGTGTATGGAGACAATAGATTAATTGTTTTGGTATTGTCTCTGTGGACAATACCTGTATTCATACTTAACGTAAATATAAAGTAATGCATCATGTAGTCTTGTTGGTTTTTTAGGTTGAAATTTAGTTGAAAATACTCTCATGTGCTTGAAAATCTACGTACGAGTTCTAAAGACGGCACCTCCACTCAAAATTAAATAAAATATTGTATATTATTGATATCGATATGGGAATTGATGAACAATAACATTAATACACATTTAATAATAGACACTGAATAGACAATCTAACATACATGTATACACTGTATGATTTTAGATTAGATTAGATTAGTTTGGTTTAACGGCGCGTCAACGACGAGGTTATATTGCGCACATTAATTTTATATTTAACTTTGTTGAACATAATTGGAGGACATGGGGAGGGGACGACCTAACGGGCCCGATCCGGGGGAGTCCAGCACTGGTGGGAAGGCCAGGCCGGAATGGGGACGGACCGGGGGGGGGGGGGGAGACTTCGGGCTGGTGGGACCCGATTTCAGGGGGATCACCATCTCGAGGGGGGAGGCCGGCTCGAGGGGTCCGCGAATTTGGGGAGGGCATGGGACTAGGTCGACCCTGGACTGCTCTTAGTTGGGACCAACACTCGTATGTGAGCCGGTCCCTTAAGCCCCACCACCACGTCAAGGTGGCAGTCCATTGGTGAGGGTATGATTTTAACATTTATTTGAATGAAGGAACTAAGTTCCTTCAAGCATCATAACTCCAGAAGACATAGTGAAAAAATGTAAGTCGATAAATTCTCAATACAAATTGCTAGTGAAGAGTTTGATGAAGGAGGAGACGACAGCGAAATAGAGATTGTATACTACATCGCAATAAATCCCCACATAAAATCACTGGTATAAATCAATCATTCGATCACAATGGCTTCTGTTTTACACAATCATATACCTTAGCAAAATGTAATCAGGAGTATACATCTTTAGTCAGTAATGAAATACTAATTAGTATCTATTTTAATTTTAACTAAAAATTATACTTTTCAACTCTTTGCTTAGTTTGTAACCCCGACGTTACCGTCTATCTGAGCGGTCAAGCTCCTTTCACTTGAAAATCACAAATCAGAGCGTTGAATTATCACATAATTGGTCATCATTTCCTATTATCATCTCGACAATTAGGCGACAGATAATTTGGTTGACTGTATTGATGATCTTTTTTATGAGAACATCTACTAATAGACGTTGTGAAAACAAGATATTGTGCCGCGACGGATACGTGAAATTGATTAATCATTAAAGATCCATGCAGTCCAATGTTACGGAACACTGGCTAGAGGTCCCTTGGCTCAAATGAGCTAACACCAATGTCTCAATATTTTACTTAGTGGGTGCATTGATAGGTGACACTTGGCCCACTGACTAACCAAAATACTAATAATAATAGAAAATAAGAACAATAATTATATTTATAGCCTGAAAATATACTTTTCAAGGATTTATGTTAGTCGACTACAGGGTTTATTTCATACTTTCTTATACCTCTATGCTTGTAGGTATATATTTACTTATCTATGTAGTTATTGTATAGTTTTGTTAATATAGCTAGTAGTTATTCTGTAGACTTGTCTTTCTTGTTGAATCTTCCCCAAGAAATTTAGATTTTTCTTAAATTATTACATTGTATGTTCAAATTAAAAATGTGACGCTGTCAAAAATGTTCTTGGGCATTTCAAAAGACCTAAACATGGCAACAAAGAACAACAAAGAAGATGTAGGAGTTATAATTAAACTTTTACATAACATACAGAACCTCTGTAATCGATTGTAATAGTAAAATCACATGTTAAGGATAAATAGCACACTTAACTCAACTGAGCTTATACTCAATTGGTTTATCATTTAAGCAAAATAATTACTCACTGGCTTAGCACGATATATGAAATGCCATCTGATTGACTTCCATGCAAATGCCGATTTCAAGTATGAAACATTGAATTTCATGCTATAAACGAAGCTTGAACATGGTAATAACGCCAGAGTAATAACTGGAACAAGTGTGTAATTGTTTTAAAACGATTACTACTTCTATGACTCGAATATCACGGCGTTCAAATGAACATACATTTTTGAGTTCAAAGAAAGAGTCTCTCCGAATTGAATGAATCAGATGGCACACATTTTGTCCCAAATAGGTATATTTTGACAAATTAAGCACCACAATGTGTATCGTCAAATTTTTCCCCACGATCTCTCTTGATTATTTACCATAAAACACGAGGTGATGGTTGCAAAGTTATGGAAGTTATGATTATGGGAGGATCACGAGTTGATATTTTATTAAAATAAATATATGTAACTGTAATTTTAAATGATACATTCTTGGCCACCATCTTCATGTAGAAGGCTACAGAAGATTCTTTGAGAATGTTTCAATATTTATTTCACCTGAGCCTGACTGACTATCATGTCATTACTTTTTTTATTGTATTTTCTCCAAAATTATAGGAAACATATTTCATAAAAACAAAAAAAAATCATACAAAAATTGCTGTAGGACTGACAGTAATACACCCTCGTTTCAAAGCATGTGTGAATTAATGTCCTATTTTAAGATCTACTTCACTAATAAGAACTGTGTCCAAAAAATATTGTACGATTCGGGTTAAAATTTGGTTGAATTTTTTTGGCAGCTTTTTTAAACTAAAACAAAAATGTAAAAACTGTTGATTCTAAAATACAAAAATATAAGATCTGGAAATATTAAGATGGAAATAAAAGCCGCTGCCTCCATGATACTATACCCTGATTTTCTCAAAAAAATAAACTATTTTCCCATCTTATGACGTCCAAAAACTACATAATTCTCGCCTTACCATGTTTAACAACCAATCAGCCATCCGCTAGTTTTCGATGAACCAATGAAATAGCTCGATTTATTTGTGGTCGTGGTTTAGGAACGGGGCGGGCATTTGAAAAGATCTCCAAGAGTTGAACTGATGAAATGATGTTTGGCAGACAGTATCCATTGTACCCTCAACGTGGTTAGAAGTGTACCACTGCGTCCAAATCTCGAACCACTTCGAAGTCAGAGCGATCGAATAAAACGTGTGTAAATAACACCTTTGTGTCAATCAACCAGTTAAATAATAATAACCAGTGCTTTCATTAATACACAATTTATTAATAAAGATTGATTGTTTACAAAAGCGAACATAAGTGATTTATAAACGTTGTTGTATAGAAAACAAATAAACTAGTGTGTTTGTGCAAATCGTGTTTTGAAAGTGAACCCATTCGTTGGCATCCCACATATCATATTAAATTCAAATTTGCATGTCCATCTAAAAAGTGAAATAACGTACCAGTGACGAAATTTTATTCGTTCATCATCGAGTTCTATATTTCCGACGGGATGCGAACCGGCGTTCTTCTGATGAAGAGCTGCTCTTGTAATGCACTACGGTAGCCCGGCTATTGAAGAATTGGAACTGGAAGATGACAGTGACCAGCTTTGGAATGATGCGACCATGTTTCACAGGATACCCTTTCCAAGGTATGATCTTTCAATAACATAATAATCAATCGAACCAGCCCCTAATCTTAATCAAGAACCCAAAGGATGTTTACTTTCATTACAGTCGAAAATATCTACCTAGAAAACGTTTCAATTATAGACACTTTGATAAATTAAACGTTTTTGAATATTCAATTCACTCCATTTTGAGTAAGAAATGGTATTAAAAATAGGCATAGTAATTTGCTCTGAGTTCTTTGGAAGATATGTTTCTTTAGGGGGTTACACTGATTACAGTTATACCTATATATAGGTAAATTAAACAGAATAATAATGGAAAGCATCTCCTAAATTTTCAAGCTTTACATTACCTTACTGACTATCAGTAACCAGTAAATATTGAAATTGTATGAAGTTTAGAACAAAGTATTCTGTAGGTACTTTTGAAAATTCTTTGGCATTGTCAAGTGAAATAATTAATCGTGTATAATTACATACGTCATATTTAAATATCTATTAAATTTTTCTGGAAGCATTGTCAGAAAAAATTGCCAATAATACATACAGTAATGCCCAAATCGTTACATAAATTTATAAAATGGGTCGTATGTGAAGTAATAAAAATGTAAACAGTTACAATTAAATTGCTTTCTGAGCTGTCAGGGCGGTTCATTAAAGCTCATATCATAAAATCTCAAATGAAATTAATGATACTTTTTAAATGTATAGAAATCAATTATTATATGAAAACAAATTATTTAAAGGCCACTTATTTTAAATTTACAAATTAATACTAAAAGAAGATATACTTAGGCAAGGCACAGTCAAACGTAAATTTAAATGTTGATAGGTATATATTTCATGTGTGAAGATATTTTACACGAAACCTAATTAGCTTACTGTCAAATGTACCCATGTCTTTTCATTCTATCATTCAATTTAACAACCGTTTGAAATGTTCTAAAAGTATTGGGGCAACCCGAAAGCGACCATCTGTGAGTATAACTTGGCAGCATATTTCAGACAAATTACGGTCTGCAGTCGTCCCTTCACGCCCCTCTCTAAGCTAACACTTTAGAAGTTGTGAAGCTAACCGACCCCCTGTATCTATTGTTTTTCAAACCGAGAATAAATCAATTTTAACTTTACAGCTTAGTGTACAAAATCAGCTACTCGGTATTTCGATTTCTTTTTGTTCCGTCATAAAAATGACATAAAACGGCGGCAATATTTTCTTTCTCAGAGGCTGTAGAAGGTTTTTTATTGTATTTTAGGGTTTGCTTAAGAGAATAGTTCCAAGCAATTGGGATTGGGTATATACAATGTCCTGATAATTGTTTTTCGGCATGTGCTTTTGGCATGACAATTATCGAATTAACCACGCATCTTTCTTCAATTTCTTCAATAATAATTTTATTGAACCGCAACCCGACTTTAGTTGGATGGGGTAATTAATTGTTAATTAATTGATATAAAAAATTAACAAATGAACACTACTTATACTAACACACAGGTTTATAGGCTAATACAATTTTATATACACATTGAGGTACCCAAGGTGTTTTGATCACACTAACAGGGAATACAAATATTGGATGATCGGTGCCATCAATGCCCCATTCCAAGCCTCTTGGATGCGGTAATGAAATTATATTAACTACTTGTTTAACGCAGTCAGGTTCGTGTCTCGCAGAGTGTGCTGTTACACATTTTTAAGAACAATACGTTTTAAGATTAATGTCTATGCACGTTTCCAGTTTTTGCAGCAGTAATAAAATCATATTATGCAGCTTTAAAGAGTTGTGAACAGAAAGGGGAAACAAATATCATACCCTCAAATCCTATACTGGCTATAAAAATAATAATTATTATTATTAATGAAGGGTTTATCATTTTACGATAATTGAGTAACTTTCGCAGTGCTAGAGCACAAATTTAACATGACTACAAACTAAACAAATAGTACCAGTTTAAAAAAAATAAACATTACCTATTGATATATCCAAAAAGCATTTTGATTATACGTACCTACATAAATGGAAATTGAATGATAAGTCAGGTCGGTCTCTTCATAATCAAATCATCTTAATGTTGCTATGACCACAAATTGTTTGAAACAAAACTTAAACTATGAAATTGTATGCCTGTGCTTTGTTGAAACTTTGCTAAACAATATTTTAATTCAATATTATCTAAGTTATTCTCTTGTTTAAAAAACATCGATTAATGACATAACAAAATAGTTATGAATCTATCGTATAGATTGAAGTAGGTTAGTATTTATAGTGGGGCAATACTATAGTTGCGGTGTAGGAATGAAGTAGTTACATCTATGTAAAGATGGATTGGAAACGAACAAACAAACAAAACCCAACCAAACAAACAAATAGACTAGTTAATGGACGAGGATTTGGTTGAAAACATAATTTTGAGTGGTGCAGGGGAATGATAAAATTCCATTGGTCATTTGCCGGCATCACTACCAATATAGATCAACACTTACACATTTGTTACAGTTTAATTACTACAAAAGATATACAAAGTAGGTCTAATTGTGGAACAAAATGGGTAATTAAAAAAATGTATGATTATTAGATTGGAAATTAATATTTCTTCAGATTTACAGGAAGAAAATGATGAATGATTCCACTGGTTATATTATTACGAGTACTTCACTTTAGACACAATTGGATTATATATCACATTGCGTAGCACTCATGGAAATCCAAACGACCCGAGTTCCATCCCTGTCATGATAACCCATCGCTTCAAAAATAAACGTAATATAATAGCAATTTCTCATAAACACCTTCTCATATACCTACTCTCCTCATGCCACGAAAGTACGGCGTTCTCGCATTGTATATGTCCTGGATTAGAGTTCAATCAATGCTGAATGAATCCTTAATCATCCTGACAGAATGTGTGGGAAAAACTTGCAGCCTGACCACATCTATACATCACACATTTCTTTCTTCCCTTGCATTGAAATCTCCAATGCACATAGCTTCAGAGATACCCCGCAAGGATGTAATATTTAAGGATACAACAAATGCTACGGCTCGCTATCAACAAGTACTAAAAACCACATGGATCATTCACTATATTGCATCATGTGGCAATCACTAAATACTTCCTTGATTTACAAGTTACTTCCTACTTTATTTATAGCTCTCTTCTAGACGTTCTTTTGTAGAATCTTGTTACAAATAATCTTATCAAGCCAAGAACATATCCTTAATCCATGAGTTGATCTTAGACGTCTGACCGAACTATATTTATGTAAAGTAAAGCGCCATCTTATAATGGTGCAAGCGCGAGCGATTTTGCTGAGTGTTGCAGACACTTTTTTTTGGACACGATTGGAGACAAAATGAGTTGAAGAAATGATTTGAAATTCTAATCATGATCAGATAAAAGACAAGCTTAGGGTCACAATTGGTACATTTTTAATTTTTTGCTTTGTTATTAGTTGGGTTTTGGTGAAAAACGGTATATTTTCTTGTCTCACTGGCTACCGTATGAAATTTAATTTAAAAAATGTGCCCAGTGATAACCCTAACTGTGTCTTTTATCTAATCATGATTAAAATTTGAGATCAATTGGTGAACGGGGTTGGTCTCCAATCGTATCGGAAATTTCATTGTTTTGCGCGGTTTTGTTGAATAACCGGCGCCTAATTAACAAGGCACGAAGCAAAAATGAAAAAGTGTTACTAATATACAATCAGACTGGTGAACATCCTATCAAACTCTCTCAGTTTGCTGAAACGGCCGAGCGCTTGCACCACATTAAATGATCAAATTAGGTATGTCACTATATTGAGACTTTTGGACTCAGAAAACGTAAAGTAATAGCAAAGACCGAAATAGACTTATCCTCATATTATATACCTTTGGTCTGTATAAATCAATTGAATGTGAGAGTGATTGGGTTACGAGATGTGGTTAGATTTGCGAATGTTTGGGATATGATGCAGCTAATGATGATGGCTCAATCAGATTACCAATCAAGTTGTATAATTCCAAAGTCAAGTTGATGCTTTATAAACTTAAAAGACGAAATCATAAAAATCAATAATTAGTATATTTCTAATGGTACTTTAAATTATCGTTTCAAGCTACTTCTTCCAATATGTCCCTGAAAAGAATTCTCGATTTTGAATTGTTACAGGACAGGGACGAGTCAACCAACTTGGGGGTGTTTTTATCAATGGTCGTCCTCTACCGAATCACATCCGTCTGAAGATAGTTGAGATGGCCGCTGCCGGGGTTCGACCCTGTGTCATATCACGTCAGTTACGTGTCAGTCATGGATGTGTATCGAAGATATTGAATCGTTATCAAGAGACCGGATCGATTAGACCAGGCGTGATCGGTGGCTCCAAGCCACGAGTTGCAACACCAGAAGTGGAGACAAGAATAGAAGATTACAAGAAAGAAAATCCAGGGATTTTTAGTTGGGAAATTCGTGATAGGTGAGCGAATTACATTTTTAAATATACCGTTGGTGTTCTAATAGACTAGTAAAATGTTTATTATAGATCTGTATTGAAAATTGTGTGATTTGTTTTAAGGAAAAAGAGGGCATGTCTCGTTGTGCTGATTGCAGGCTCAGGGGCTCAGGGGCTGAGGGGGAAGGGGTTATTGCAGGCTGATTAAGGATGGTTATAGTATGAAACTGGCTCGCATTGAAGGCTTATCAAGGATGGCTGCTGGTTGATCCAGGATGTTTGCAGGTTGATCAAAGATAGTTTGTGTGATCGTAACTGGCTATAATTGCAGGCTTATCAAGGATGACTGCTGGTTGATCAAGGATTTTTGCAGGATGATCAAGGATAGTTTGTGTGATTGTAACTGGCTCTAATTGTAGGCTTATCAAGGATGACTGCTGGTTGATCAAGGATTTTTGCAGGATGATCAAGGATAGTTTGTGTGATTGTAACTGGCTCTAATTGTAGGCTTATCAAGGATGACTGTAGGTTGATCAAGGATAATTGCAGGCTGATCAAGGATGTTTGTAGGTTGATCAATGATAGTTCGTGTGATCGTAACTGATCGTATTGCAGGTTGATCAAGGATGGTTTGTGTGATTGTAACTGGCTCTAATTGCAGGCTTATCAAGGATGGCTGTAGGTTGATCAAGGATGGTTTGTGTGATTGTAACTGGCTCTCATTGCAGGCTTATCAAGGATAGCTGTAGGTTGATCAAGGATGTTTGTAGGTTGATCAATGATAGTTTGTGTGATCGTAACTGATCGTATTGCAGGTTGATCAAGGATGGTTTGTGTGATTGTAACTGGCTCTAATTGCAGGCTTATCAAGGATGGCTGTAGGTTGATCAAGGATGTTTGTAGGTTGATCAATGATAGTTCGTGTGATCGTAACTGATCGTATTGCAGGTTGATCAAGGATGGTTTGTGTGATTGTAACTGGCTCTAATTGCAGGCTTATCAAGGATGGCTGTAGGTTGATCAAGGATGGTTTGTGTGATTGTAACTGGCTCTCATTGCAGGCTTATCAAGGATAGCTGTAGGTTGATCAAGGATGTTTGTAGGTTGATCAATGATAGTTTGTGTGATCGTAACTGATCGTATTGCAGGTTGATCAAGGATGGTTTGTGTGATTGTAACTGGCTCTAATTGCAGGCTTATCAAGGATGGCTGTAGGTTGATCAAGGATGTTTGCAGGTTGATCAAGGATAGTTTGTGTGATCGTAACTGATCGTATTGCAGGTTGATCAAGGAAGGTTTGTGTGATTGTAACTGGCTCTCATTGCAGGCTTATTATCAAGGATGGCTGTAGGTTGATCAAGGATGTTTGTAGGTTGATCAAGGATAGTTTGTGTGATCGTAACTGATCGTATTGCAGGTTGATCAAGGATGGTTTGTGTGATCGCAGCAATGCACCGTCGGTCAGTGCGATCTCCCGGCTCCTCCGTGGCAGAGATGGGGACGATGACAAGAAGCTGAGTGACGGAGAATGTGAGTCCTTGCTTTATTTATCAATTATACTCGTACTGCCGTACTTACAGAAAGCACCCAACAGACATGAAATCTGTTTTGAGTAAATCAACAAAACGTGATTTTATATCTGTCCACAGGTTAAATCCACAACTTCAATATAATTTTAAACGTAGTAAATAACAAAACAATCGATGGATGGAAAAATGATATGCTGATTCCAATGATACAAATAAATCATACATTTCAAAAATGTCGCTTGGGTGCAGTTTATTACGTAGAATTAGAGCCTTAAGCATAGAAAACGATCATCGGTAAGCGTACTTAAACGTAAGTTTGAAAATGCTCTTGAAGTTATGCACACATAATATTTTATTTTGAATAGGTGCAACATTTAAAATTGTATGCCGATCTCCTATTTTTAATCTTGGTTAATACATATACGCTCATAAGAGAGTTGGATAGATATAATCAAGTGGAAAATTTCACCTAATTGGTGCTATGAATAGTCTGAACTGCCTGAACAAACTGACTGACATATATACAAAGCAGCAAGTCAAGTCATTGCCAAAGCCAAAGTGTTAATGTGACACAATATATGCCTTTACTGTTTTATAAGATATGTTTATGATTTACCTATTCATATTTTTTTTTAATAAAAGATGTTTTACCCTACCTACGTAGTTTCGATATTTTGTCACGCTCAAAAGGTCGAGTCTTATGCCATTTGAATTATTTCATCATTACGATAAGTATGCAGAATTGGTTTTATTGTTTTCTAAGAGTATTAAAACCTCTAGGTACGTGGCTTTAGCTTATCATGCATGTTATTTTACGTGTTCGTAGAGTTCTCATGCATTTTCAATTATTTAAAGACATGTCTTTAACTTGTTAGTAGTAGCTATAGGAATAATTAGCTGGTACTCAATGTCCGTACTAAAATGAAAATCATATACATAAGACTATTAGGTAAATGCTATTAAAATGTGCAATAAGAGGCATGACTACGCACCGCGTACCTCAGCTTTTTACATTTTTTATTTGTTATTCAGATTTTATGTGATTTTTATGTAATTATCGCCTATTTAATCGTTCTTAGGTAAGTTTTGAGTACGTCGTCTCATATTGTAAATACGATATTATCTCATACTATTTCACAGCTGCACTCATTTAGCTATACTAGCTCTCCTCTTTAGGACCAACAGAAACTTGTAAACTAAGTACTCTTACAAAATCGAATGCAAAATAAGAAAACTTGATTCGTGTACGCTCTCTTACAATTCTTCGTTGGTACATACCTTATAAAAAATATCCAACTTGGAACGAAGGATTTTAGTAACCCCTATACCTCTTAATATCTCATATGATTTTGTTAAATTGGCACATACTTTTACAAAAGTGATGGTGACAGTGACACTGTTTTTTATTTTGTGAAAGTAAAGTTCCAACAATCGATAATCTGAAATAGTTGTGTCGTAATTTCAATGGCTTTGTTCTGTCATTTTATTTTTAATCAACATAATTTTTTTTAAATAATGTAGAGTACTAAAAGTATAATCTATATATTACTTAGAGAGTGACAATCTTCCCCAAATGAAAACGAAATGCACACGTTACATTTATAAGCACAATCAAACGTAATTTCCATTTTAATGGGCCCCCCACAAAGATACCACTCAACTTCTTCATTTGTTTAAGATTCATTTAGTTTCGTTTCCCAAACGGTTTATACAAGAAGACATTCAATTAAATACTTACCATCTTCTTGACACCTTGATCTGCTAATCATTTGAAGAGATTAATTAACTATGAAAAGTTGCTAACTTGTTCCATCCTACCGGATATACAGCTGATGCTATCTCTCCAAGAGCAAACGACCCGTTTTTTCATAGAGTGAACAACAATTAATATAAACTGATAATTAAACTCTGAACCCTAGAACATCCAAAACGTTTCGCGCAGTCACGGACGATCCGAGCACTCATTGAAATGTATTCAAGTCTCTTTTTGTACACTCTGAATTGTCATAGAATGCAAGGTGCAAAGATGGTGGTTAAAATATCCACTTGGTTAGTAACCTATCCAAGAATATCTTTGATGAAATTCTCAATCAAATTCTGGAAACGTTCGAGCATCGATCATTGAATTGTATAGAATTATCTCAGAGTAACAAAATATTTGAAAATATTAGTAAATTATTTAAACCTGACCCTTACTTGATGATCAAAAGTGTATTATCTATGGGAATTAGACACTCATATTTTTCAGCGAATTTCGATTGTTCTGAAATTCGGAATCGGTTCATTAGGGCTGAATAAACCAGTAACGATCCTGAACCATATAAAATGATACCAGAGCTTCTGCCCAAGGAGTTATCATCAGGACCTCAGGACCTCTGACAATCTCATTCACAGAAAAAATCAATTCCGATGAATGAAAATAGTCTTCTCAAACCCACTCTCTGATAATTTCCCACGATATCTTAATAAAATAACAGCCTCAACACCTCAATAAAATGGATATCTAACAATAATTTTCTTTTTTGGGCGTCACTCCTGGCAAATGTTAACCATGCGTATAGTGAAAGTCTAGTTTGGATGCATAGTGTTTTCTTGCTCAAGCGTGACCTACACCATGATGCTTGGCATTATATTCCACCACGACCAAACAGGATACGCCGTCTTTCACAAAACAGTCGCCAGGTAGATGCCGATTGGTCCATTATATTACCACCAGGTGTCAAATGAACAATGTACGAAGCTCCTCCTCATTCAATGACTCGGCTATATTCAGGATCAAATTCTGGAAAACACGTTACTATTTATAAAAATATTTATAAAAGAAAAATTGTGTACTTACTTCATATTTATTGTGTATTTATTGTGTAGGTATTAACTTATGATTGTGTAGTGTATCTAGAATTTGTACACTCAAGGCGTTTTCTTTGACAATGGAATGGAAGGAAAACGAAGAGTGATATTTCTTTGAAATGTCATTGCTGTTTGTAATGATCACAACATAATGATGTATACAAATTAGACTTGACTTGAAGTTGGTTCCATTCTGTGCTGACCAAAGGTATAAAACTACTGTTTGCTTAGAGCCCATCTCACCCCTCGTCTATAGAGTCGACATTGACACTTGTGGACCAAGAAAATATATTATTTAGACATAAGCTATTTAACTGGAAAGTCGAATGGGACGGCCCGAAAAGATATATTTTTCAATTACTTATATAAATTTAGTTTTGTATACTTGCTTTGGAGCTTTGGATATCATTTTGGTCCGTTTTTCTGAAATACCTATAGGTATTTCAGAAAAAACTAAAATTCAAGCACGGTCATTGGAACTTCAGAATCCTTTTTTCTTACAGAGAACTGGATCAGTAAATTTTGTATGAGTAGAAATTCTAATTGTGGCAGCTATTTTACATCAAAGATAGACATCATTTGTGATTTAATTTAGTTTTGGAAGACAATATTACTCTTTATTTTGTAAAGCACCGATTTCCCAGAAAAAGTTAAACTTTACAATTTACATACATATTATGCTCCTCCTATGACTGAGGAAATTTCCAAATAGGTTCTTTATTCTGTTAGAGCAATTGCTCTTCCGGCCATATAAGATGATAATCGCGACTAATATTCAATTTTATTTAAAGCGTAGGTATACCTAGTTAGTTTTAAAGTTATGGTGCCAATTCCATAATCTCAAATATTCCAAAGTAAACTTGCATGGCGTCGTTAACAAAATGCAAACGTTTTATTAACATTAAATATTTACTGCTATAATTTAAAACTTTTGTTATTTTTAGTTACAATGCTATACATGCTATATATATATTTAGTTAGTATCATCATCGCATCGAGATGGTCATAAAAATGTTCCAAAATATAAGCGTGTTGAACGGGGTGCTAGCAATGGTTCTAACTGAGAGGTCACTGAAATTTTTAAGAGGTGTCAATAGACTCATAAATTTGAAAATAAAAAGCATATCGAATGAACGTAGTCAACAGTTTGTGTTTTAGGAAGTTGCCTTTAAAATAATAAAAGTTACCCATTCAACAAACAGTAGCCTTGGGAAGGGACCGACTCCCTTTTTTATGCGCTAGACAATTTTATAATTAAAAACTTTGAAATGTTGATGTAGGTAAGGAAAAATATAATTTATTAGTTGAAAAGGTAGACAATTTGAGTTCTTTAACAGATTGCAGGTCATTAATAGGTGTAGGAAGCCGCCCTTTGTTACCTGTTATTTTGCCGCCAATTGTTGCTGAGTTGCCAAATTACCATCTTCTGCCACATGACTTATAGAAACGACTGACATAAACGCATTTAGACGCTGATTTTGATGCGTATATAATACACCACGTGAAGTCACGTGTTTATTAACAAGTACTCTCACAGCTATTAGAAGATTAAATTAGACGAAGTTAAAACCAAGCATTACCTTTTAAAAATAGTTCCTAAAATTGGATTAAACTCTAGACGTCACCAATTAAATCAGCAAACTCCATACTAACCGTTCTATATTTAAATACATCACAAAATCTTAATTCTTAGTTTGTAAGTTTATTTTAAAAACTTATCATCTATACACTCTTACGAGCTTTTATTTTTAGAGTGTAAACTAATTTAAGTATTTGAGATTGGGAGAAAAAGTGTAATTGTTTTGCATTCCTTGTAGTTTACAAAAAAAGGAAATTTTTAAAGTTTAATAGAATTGAGTCTAAACCTTCTATCCCTCTAAACCTAACATTTATTTCAGTAATTGTTGAATCAAAAGTTAAGGTGGCTGGAGCGATCGATATATACAAAAATATTTTTTTCTTGAAAGTATAAGTTCAAAAAACGTTTTCCAATATCAACTATTTAAGTATAAAAGATTAACTCCAGTCCAAAAGTGAGGTTTCAATTCTATGTTATTAGAGAATGAGCAAAGCTTTAACATGGTTGATAGTAAAATCATTTCGAATTTGGTTTCTAACTTTTAAAATAGCACACGTTGGTATTGTTTTCAATTTTTTTCCTGATACCACGTCCGTATTTCTACAAGAAAAAAAAATTGTTCAAATATATCGGTACAAAAAATTAGAACTTCATTATAGCTTAAAATTGTCTCGATTTTACTTGGCTGCCATAAGATAACATACAGGAGAAAACTCAAATTATCTCAGAAACTAAACACGAGAAGTGTATAATTTTTTCAGGGATTGTGTATGGCAAGAATATCAATAAGTACACAAAACATTATGGACATCTGAGACTATGTATGCCTCGATCGCTCCAGCCACCTTAAATCTAATGAAAATGCGCGACAATTGAAAAATATGTTGCGAAATTGGATAGTTTTCACCTCTCTCATCCTCATCACCAATTAACACCAATAAAACTTGACTTCCTTGATTTCATTGAAAAGCAGAGTTATTTAACATCAGGAAATAAAAGTGATTTCAAACTTGACTCTCCAATGAGGACATTTGCAAACCTTTTACCTGCACTTAGCTTTTACTTTTCGAGTGGCAGCTAAAATAAAAATGATACGAGGATGCTTACAATAATAATTGTCTGGACAATGACATACACATAATAAACTTTACACTATACACACACTTTACTTGCTGAATAGATTGTGTATCATGTGAGGAGCTATTTCACCAAAAACAACTCCCAAAATCAGAAATTTTAATTGACGAAGGGATGTATAACATTTCTGGTTCTCAAGGAACAGATTTTATGAGATTTTATTATGAAAGTTTGTAGTAAAGAGGGTAAGTAGAAAAGGACAACCCTCAATTCATCTTGAACTCGAATATTTTCCAACTTTGTGAGAAAGAAAATGAACAACTATTGCAACAGTGTTGAGCGACTAAGAGTCACAGTCGAATGAAAACTTATGCTTTTTAACTAAATAGAATTCACTTAACGACCAAATAATTATCAACCTCGATAGGCTAGTCCCCTGAGAAACGGATGCGAAGTGTAATTCTTCTGAATGAATGGTGTTGAGGTCAGACAGGGTTCAAAGACTGTAGTAAAAAGCGACATATTGCATCGCTCAGGCTGCAGTGTGGAAGCGGATAAAGTTACGTTTGCTCGATCCCTTTGCGGTCGGCCGCCTCAGAGTTACTCTAGAGGGCTAACTTTAAAAACACACCAAGGAAACTTCAAAGTCCAAAGCGGTGCATACGAAAAGTTTTTTCTAACGTTAATTTTTTTTGGAACGAAATTTGACGGCAATTAATTCAAAATTGCGTTTTGCCAAGGAAACACACCGAGTATCTGGGACACTTTTGGGAACAACACATTTTTTACTATCCTTTTATACCTACAGGCATTACAATCCTTTTTACCAGTTATGGGTCTACAGTCTACTCTAAATTCAAATGAACTATATTTCATCTATGTTTCAACAGGGAGCTATGCTATAGGATTCATAACTACAGAGATTCTCGTACTTAGGTATGGATTGGACTGACGGTTCCGTTCCGTTTTCAATATTTTGTGTTTTACTATTGGAAATTAAAATTAAATCAGCGAGAAAGCTTATAGCTTATAAGTATGTCAAGTTTGGCTTTTTGCCATACATCATGTAAAATATGTGTGTGTTTCTTACTTGTCGCAGTCGGAGACATATTGTACACATAGAAACTTGAAACAGACTTATCGAGCCAAAAGAACAGCTAATAAAATATTAATTTACTTCTAGGTATAGGAAAGGGTAGGAATTAGGCTGACCGTTTCAAAATAAATTTGAGATCACGGGCGTTTTAAATATTCAAAATATAAGTCTCTCCAAATAATTAACTCAACATGATGCCCCCCCAACAACGTTCTAAATATATTCTAAACGATTCAGAAGCAAAGCTTCATTCATATTAAAATCAATTAATCAAAAAATTAACCTCTAACCTTAATTGATGACTCATGAACAAAGTCTTCTTTAATAAGACATTGACATCATTTTTGTAAAATCCTTTGAAGCTTAAAACTACTAAAATACCACAAAGCGGCTCGCTTTTGAATAGATGTCAGATTGAGGAGTTCCTTTGGTGACAAATTGTCAACCTGTCTGTCATTCAAACCATCTCAACTCCTAGACAAACACATGTGTATGTTTACTTCTAGCGTTTCATAGCTAAGAATACTGGCCATTAATAATGTTCAGTTGGTGCGTTGCAATACTTGCTTTCGACGATTTTTAAATACTTATTTATAATTTATGTAAGTAAATTGTGCTGCTTGCACATTCATGAGTCGAAAATAATTGACTAAATTCGGCTAAAATTATATATATTTTTTGATCAATTATCCCAAGGATCAAGTTGATTCAGGTAGTAATGCTCTGAACTTTACTTCGGAGGTCCCAGGTTCGATTGCCTCGGCAGTCCTTCCTGACCGAAGTATTGTTTCATGGTTTCCCTTGGCCAAGAGGCAAATGTTGGAAATGAAGGTTCCGTACTAATAGGTTATGACTGTCACCTTCCCATCTTCCATCCTTACCTATTCTTCGTCATCATCATTATCATCTACCAATCATCTACATGTCATCATCCCCCGCCATCCATTAGCCTAGTTGTAGAACAAAATAATATTTATACTTATATCTTGGATTAATTTCTTTCTGAAAGCACTAAGTAGTACACGATTTTCTCTAGTTTTTCCCCAATTTCTACAATTTGAGGCCATGCCTCAATGATGTGATAAAAATAGTGTTTTTAGCGAATGTCAAGACATTTTAAAATAATGTTTTATTTAACAATTTTCCAAATGAATACTTTAATTTATAAGATGTGGATAGCTGATTGTGGGTACTGCAGAATTCGCATGTCTTCTGTTTCATTTCAACCATTTTCCTGTAAATGGTAAAACAAGAGAACACCTAAGTATGGTTGAACTTCTTTACCAAGTTGGTACTGGTAAAAAAAGTGCTGAATACTATATACATATATTTTAAAATAACTTGTGAATGAATTCTAGGAACGCTATATAAGGCTTGAACATAAAAACAAACGATAAATTTTAACCATGGAAATTTCGTAAGCAAAAGAAGAACGAATCCATATTTGGCCAATGAGTCAGAAATATTTGTGAATGAAACGTTGAGCTCTACTCTTTTGCAACTCGTGACTCAAATGATGGTTGGTTCCATTGATGCGTCAGTGCTGTTACAAAGTTATTGCTCGTAACATAGTAACAAGTTGAAGCAAGTCGGCAGTGGCGTAACTATAATTTCAGGGCCCCCCCGCGAGATATCTTAAGAGGCCCCCCCCCCCTGTAATTACAATTTTTTTCTATGCGATATTTGTCTTACTGTAGGCTGTCAATGAAGATCCTTTTTTTGGGATTTCATCTCAGCAAAGCTGTCAATTACAGTTTCCACATTCATCTTCTTTGCTCTTCCAGCTTCTATACTTAACAGTCCTAATCATAGTAGTCTTTCTTGGCACATAGAACTTCGAACATGTTTTTTTTATTATCTTTAATTTTGAAAACCACTAGAACCACTTAGATAGCTAATCGGCTTGCTTAGACTCATGGTAACTCGAAAACGCAAATAGCAAACAAAGTTATAAGAATCACTAAAAAAATTGAACAAATGTTGTCACACAGTTATACAGGTAGAACGCGATACACACTCACAAGAGACACAAGGAATACTGAAACATTATAGTCAAGTTTCAATTTGGGGCTTGGCAAGGATTTGGCAATGTATACCTTCTGCCACAAAAGTTCAATATTGGACTTCCGATTGTCAGCAGGGTATCTATAATGACAACCTGTAAAGTCGTGTTCAAGAAGTCAAATCTATTTTCTAGCTTCGTTAAAATCAATGATATATAGTCTTTGATGGTAAATTATTTTCGGGCCCCCTTGGTCCTCGGCCCCCCCCCCCCCCCCCCCCCCCCCCGCAACCGCGGTCCCCGCGGTCCCCTAGTTACGCCACTGCAAGTCGGATATAATGCTTTGGACTTGCACTCTGGCTGTCCCAGGCTCGATTCCTGCCTGCGTCCATCCATGCTCGCACTTCGTCGTTGTTTCCCTCCGGCGAGAGTTAAAAGAGGGGAAGGTTCCCAAAATGAACACGACCGCCTTCTTCCCACCGTCCATCCTTAACTATTCTACCTCATCATCTCTCCAAAATTATCATAATCATTCATCCGTCGCCACTAGCCCAGTGCAACCTTAAACACCACTTACATAAAAAAATTATATTATAGGAAACTTGACTTTCTGAATCTGTATATACTTCGACCAAGGAGGTTATACTCGTACTTGACTTCGAGAGATATACCAAATATTGATAAAAGACAGCTTTCATTTGCTCATGACGTTTTGGAGATACCTCGATAAGGATATGGAAGGACGCATACCGGTCATGAATTACCAATGCTGTCGTCAAGGGTGCAATTATTTAACTATGTTCCTTCGAAGCAGAAGGGATATATAGTTTCAATCGGGTCCATATTTTCAACGATTCTTCAGGATCTTCTTTGTAATTGTAAGTTATTTTACAAGGGAATATTTCATCATTAGGTCCTATATTTGATAGACTTCAGTCTATTTAAAGTTTATAGAATTCTTGATTCCAAAAGTGTGTTATTCAAAATCGAGAAAAAGACTTCCCCCTTCTTCGGCTTCTAAGTTCTATAAAAGGTGCATCTAATAGTGCACATAATTGAAGATTTGGAAAAGTATAAGTATATAATTCATTACCGTTATGCAGGCAGCATTAAACTGCTAGGTACTGAAGAAATCACTATCCTTGACTGGAATTTACTCAGAATCCTTGCAACTTAGAATACTACAATGTATCAGTCAGGATGGACGTTTTTTCTCCAATGAGAGTCTGGGACCTTATTAACCCGAATCAACTAGTCTCGTATCATGTTCGAACTGATTTTCGAGTCTGAAGTTGATCTTCCATGGATCTCTGTCCAGACTCAGTTCCAGTTGTCCAAGTCAGTTCCAGACTTGTTCTTATCGAGTTGTTCTGCTCTCGGTTGTTCCCAGGCAAGAACAGTGAAGGATCGGACTGCGAGAGTGAGCCTGGAATTCCACTGAAACGCAAACAGAGAAGAAGCAGGACTACGTTCACAGCACAGCAGCTCGACGAGCTGGAGAAGGCGTTTGAAAGAACACAATATCCAGATATTTACACCAGAGAAGAACTAGCGCAGAGAACAAAGCTTACTGAAGCCAGAATACAGGTAAATTAGTCCGTTTTGAGACATTGAAACTATAGTCAGTCACTGTGAAATTCATCTGAGCAGATAATGGTTGTCAATATTCGAGGAAAGTTTCTGTGAGTGAAACGTGATTCGAAGAAAATCACACGAAATTTCAAATCGACTTTGAGAGCTAGTCGAAGACATAGGGTATACTGACCCTAGACCCTATACTGGGGGGTACTGACTGTCATTCCCCTTTACAACCGTTTAATTTTTGTTTCCATCTCCAGGTTTGGTTCAGCAACCGACGAGCTAGATTACGCAAGCAGTTGTCAAGTTCTTCGAGTAGCTACGGCTCGATGACGCTACCAATGAGCTACCCGCCAAGCTCTAGTGCTGGTTACATGCTGCCGCAGACCATCCCTGACCCGACGTATGCCACTACATCAGCACCAAGTAAGTCACAACACAAGTACAAGTACAAGTCTGCGAGTAGCTACGGCTCGATGACGCTACCAATGAGCTACCCGCCAAGCTCTAGTGCTGGTTACATGCTGCCGCAGACCATCCCTGACCCGACGTATGCCACTACATCAGCACCAAGTAAGTCACAACACAAGTACAAGTACAAGTCTGCGAGTAGCTACGGCTCGATGACGCTACCAATGAGCTACCCGCCAAGCTCTAGTGCTGGTTACATGCTGCCGCAGACCATCCCTGACCCGACGTATGCCACTACATCAGCACCAAGTAAGTCACAACACAAGTACAAGTACAAGTCTGCGAGTAGCTACGGCTCGATGACGCTACCAATGAGCTACCCGCCAAGCTCTAGTGCTGGTTACATGCTGCCGCAGACCATCCCTGACCCGACGTATGCCACTACATCAGCACCAAGTAAGTCACAACACAAGTACAAGTACAAGTCTGCGAGTAGCTACGGCTCGATGACGCTACCAATGAGCTACCCGCCAAGCTCTAGTGCTGGTTACATGCTGCCGCAGACCATCCCTGACCCGACGTATGCCACTACATCAGCACCAAGTAAGTCACAACACAAGTACAAGTACAAGTCTGCGAGTAGCTACGGCTCGATGACGCTACCAATGAGCTACCCGCCAAGCTCTAGTGCTGGTTACATGCTGCCGCAGACCATCCCTGACCCGACGTATGCCACTACATCAGCACCAAGTAAGTCACAACACAAGTACAAGTACAAGTCTGCGAGTAGCTACGGCTCGATGACGCTACCAATGAGCTACCCGCCAAGCTCTAGTGCTGGTTACATGCTGCCGCAGACCATCCCTGACCCGACGTATGCCACTACATCAGCACCAAGTAAGTCACAACACAAGTACAAGTACAAGTCTGCGAGTAGCTACGGCTCGATGACGCTACCAATGAGCTACCCGCCAAGCTCTAGTGCTGGTTACATGCTGCCGCAGACCATCCCTGACCCGACGTATGCCACTACATCAGCACCAAGTAAGTCACAACACAAGTACAAGTACAAGTCTGCGAGTAGCTACGGCTCGATGACGCTACCAATGAGCTACCCGCCAAGCTCTAGTGCTGGTTACATGCTGCCGCAGACCATCCCTGACCCGACGTATGCCACTACATCAGCACCAAGTAAGTCACAACACAAGTACAAGTACAAGTCTGCGAGTAGCTATACGGCTCGATGACGCTACCAATGAGCTACCCGCCAAGCTCTAGTGCTGGTTACATGCTGCCGCAGACCATCCCTGACCCGACGTATGCCACTACATCAGCACCAAGTAAGTCACAACACAAGTACAAGTACAAGTCTGCGAGTAGCTACGGCTCGATGACGCTACCAATGAGCTACCCGCCAAGCTCTAGTGCTGGTTACATGCTGCCGCAGACCATCCCTGACCCGACGTATGCCACTACATCAGCACCAAGTAAGTCACAACACAAGTACAAGTACAAGTCTGCGAGTAGCTACGGCTCGATGACGCTACCAATGAGCTACCCGCCAAGCTCTAGTGCTGGTTACATGCTGCCGCAGACCATCCCTGACCCGACGTATGCCACTACATCAGCACCAAGTAAGTCACAACACAAGTACAAGTACAAGTCTGCGAGTAGCTACGGCTCGATGACGCTACCAATGAGCTACCCGCCAAGCTCTAGTGCTGGTTACATGCTGCCGCAGACCATCCCTGACCCGACGTATGCCACTACATCAGCACCAAGTAAGTCACAACACAAGTACAAGTACAAGTCTGCGAGTAGCTACGGCTCGATGACGCTACCAATGAGCTACCCGCCAAGCTCTAGTGCTGGTTACATGCTGCCGCAGACCATCCCTGACCCGACGTATGCCACTACATCAGCACCAAGTAAGTCACAACACAAGTACAAGTACAAGTCTGCGAGTAGCTACGGCTCGATGACGCTACCAATGAGCTACCCGCCAAGCTCTAGTGCTGGTTACATGCTGCCGCAGACCATCCCTGACCCGACGTATGCCACTACATCAGCACCAAGTAAGTCACAACACAAGTACAAGTACAAGTCTGCGAGTAGCTACGGCTCGATGACGCTACCAATGAGCTACCCGCCAAGCTCTAGTGCTGGTTACATGCTGCCGCAGACCATCCCTGACCCGACGTATGCCACTACATCAGCACCAAGTAAGTCACAACACAAGTACAAGTACAAGTCTGCGAGTAGCTACGGCTCGATGACGCTACCAATGAGCTACCCGCCAAGCTCTAGTGCTGGTTACATGCTGCCGCAGACCATCCCTGACCCGACGTATGCCACTACATCAGCACCAAGTAAGTCACAACACAAGTACAAGTACAAGTCTGCGAGTAGCTACGGCTCGATGACGCTACCAATGAGCTACCCGCCAAGCTCTAGTGCTGGTTACATGCTGCCGCAGACCATCCCTGACCCGACGTATGCCACTACATCAGCACCAAGTAAGTCACAACTCACAACTACAAGTACAAGTCTGCGAGTAGCTACGGCTCGATGACGCTACCAATGAGCTACCCGCCAAGCTCTAGTGCTGGTTACATGCTGCCGCAGACCATCCCTGACCCGACGTATGCCACTACATCAGCACCAAGTAAGTCACAACACAAGTACAAGTACAAGTCTGCGAGTAGCTACGGCTCGATGACGCTACCAATGAGCTACCCGCCAAGCTCTAGTGCTGGTTACATGCTGCCGCAGACCATCCCTGACCCGACGTATGCCACTACATCAGCACCAAGTAAGTCACAACACAAGTACAAGTACAAGTCTGCGAGTAGCTACGGCTCGATGACGCTACCAATGAGCTACCCGCCAAGCTCTAGTGCTGGTTACATGCTGCCGCAGACCATCCCTGACCCGACGTATGCCACTACATCAGCACCAAGTAAGTCACAACTCACAACTACAAGTACAAGTCTGCGAGTAGATACGGATTTATAGAAACCTTGACACTTTGTAAGTTAATTTTTTATAAATACAAATTCGATCAAATCCGATCCAATTGTTTCTTATGAACATGCAAATGATGAACAGTACATGCCATTAAGGCAATGTGATTGAGGCATCTTGATTGGTGGGTGCTTTTGGGCTTGTGCAAATTATGCTTATGAATTATAATACACTAAACATATTTGGACCATATTGACTCGATTACCTTCATAACGATGGTTACCAAATAATTATCGTTATTTAAACCAAGATTTATTTGTATTGTGTCAAGTTCAATGTCTATCTGCTCCTCCTCTGTTCACATACGTTGATATCACCACAAACAGATACCGCTAAGATTTCAAGGATAACAATTAAAGTAGAAAAGTAAGTGTATATTGCATTTTCTTGGTTTCCAAATCAGGATTTCGTTTGATAGTTAGTTTAATATAGTTTATTATTTCCTTTACACGAGGTATATATAAATACACAAGCAGTGACCCATATGCTTTATGCCTATATATGCCTATATATGATATTTCCACGCGCTAATGATGACGTTGACGTTCTTGTAAAGCAGACAATGTCATACGCCTCGTGTGTGTAGTGTCACATGTATGTGTGTACCATGTGACATGTCTGTGTGTATCATGTGACATGTCTGTGTGTACCATGTGACATATCTGTGTATAGTAGTGTATCATGTGACATGTCTGTGTGTAGCAGTGTCCCATGTCTGTGTGTACCATGTGACATGTCTGTGTATAGTAGTGTCCCATGTCTGTGTGTAGTCAGACATGGGCAAAATACTCTGTTTCAATGTATTTGGAATACAAGATACTGATACTTTTAATTTGGGTATCTAAAATACAAGATACAAGATACATTTTAGAGATGTATTTAAAATACAAGATACAAGATAGTATCTTTAGATACTTCAAAAAAGATACATTTAAAGATCCTTTTTTTATTCTCATACATAGGGATGGCACCCGGTAAAATTTACCGGTAAATTAAGGTAAATTTACCGGTAAATTTACCAATTATTAATTTACCGGTAAAAAAATGGTAAATTTTGTTTTTATAATCCTTTTGAATGTATGAATGGAGATATCACAATTTAAGTAATAACTAGAAGTAAACTTCAGTGTGACAACATTAGTAGTTAGGCATAATTTAAGTTGATTTTTAGTTGTCCTCTATCATTCAGAATGGCAATTCCTACGATTACTTCCAATGTCGGATCTTTGTTCTGGTTTGCTTGTTTAGCAGACACAGCATAGCGATTAAAACTTGATCAAATTGGATGGTCGACAATTCCTCTTATGGGAGAAAAGAACATGTATAGCATACTAGATTGGTCGAATCAATGCTATTCTGCCGTAAGTTATTTCGATCAGCTATCAAATCATCCCTTATCAAAATGCAGTAATGTCAATATTAACAATTAACATTGATTAGATGTATTGTTATTGTCCTGACCACTGACTGACTGGTAATCTTTGTAAATAAGTCAAATAATAAGGTAGGGTAATTTTTGTATTGGGTATAGTCATATTTTGGTATCCGCCATCGTTTTTCAAAATTTACCGCTGACCGGTAAATTTACCGATTTTTTCAGAACCGTTAAAAGTGCCATCCCTACTCATACATATCATCCAACAGTAAAAAATGTAGGGACTTCATTCTAAATTAAATTTTAATTTGTTCTATTTGTAAGGCAACATACTTAACATTTTCTTGATCGATTCAATACGGCAACGTGTATTATTTGATGCTTGTTTGAAATCAAGCAAGAGATCAAGCTATCTGTGAAATTCTAGGCGCATAAAAATGTATCTTGTATTTTAAATCTTCAAAAAAGATACAAAATACTTTAGAAATGGGTATTTAAAATACAAGATACAGATACAATTGGCTCATGTATTTAAAATACTAGATACAAGATACAAATGTATCTAAGATACGTATCTTAAGATACAAGTATCTAGATACTGCCCATGTCTGTGTGTAGTAGTGTATCATGTGACATGTCTGTGTGTAGCAGTGTCCCATGTCTGTGTGTAGTAGTGTATCATGTGACATGTCTATGTGTTGCAGTGTCTGATCAGCACTCCGGTGCTCTCTACGCCAGCCACCATCATCAGAGTCAACACCAAGTGCTCGGTATCAGCGGTGGATCGGGTGAAGGGAGACATTCGAGTTCGGCGAGTTATCCGCCAATAGGCGCGAGTTCGTATCCAAATGGGTCGCTAGCACTTTCATCGCAGGTACGCTACATTTCGACAAGTAAAAGAAGCGGATTCCGTAATTTGGTACTCAACTTTTCAATGACCGCCCATAATCAAAGCTTTTTTTTCTGAAAACCGCCAAATTTCAATGAGCAAAACGTCTTAAATATTCTTCTTAAATATTGACTTTGAATCGACACCTCGGCAGTGTTAATGTTTTATTAGCTCTCTTCGTTGACCACCTGCCGCGTTCTGGTTAGTTTCACTTTATGAAGCATGATAAGTATGTAGAGAAAATACGGTCTCAGCAGACAGTTAAAAGACTGCCATAATGCCATATGTGGAAATGAATAACAGAGAAAACACTTAACGCAAAGATCAACTTCAAAATTTTCTAAATCTATGAAAACATACCATAGGAATTTGGACGATCTTTTACCCTTTTACTAACTATGATATTACGTCAAGGTTGATTTTGACTTGATGTTTTCAAAGTGAGCTTTGGAATTAAACAAGATCGCAAATTACCTTTTCCAATCTCCGTTTAATATCACAAGGAAGTAATTTTTATATGAAACATTCATCTAAACGCTAGAGCAGTTATCTATTGAACCAATACAGTTAATCGGCTATTGTAAACCGTGGGAAAGTGATACGACTCAATCAAACTATTGACAATTTACGTTCAGTTTTTTTTACGGTCTGTTCTTTGTTGCTATTGACATAATATTTATTGAGCTAAGTTTGTATAAGTAGAGAGAAAGTAAAATAAATAAATGTCTAGTCAATTTATAGTTAGTGTAAAAGTAAGTAGTGTGATTGACTGGTAAAGTGTAACGAAAAACTTTCAAAGCGCTAAAAAGGTGTCTGGTCGTTGAATTGGTGGGTAATTCCTTGGTATTGTTACCACCTTGAAAACAGCGCGCTTGAATGAAGTTGACAAACGACACAAATCTGTCACTGGGATTTATTCAAACCAGATACAATAAGATAATCAGTAGGTATCCTTTTTTAAAATAGGTAAAATATTCTCAAGGCATGCTGTGATAAGATAAATAGAAATAAGAACGTGATTTCTTTCAGGAAACAGTGTTACTTTTGTAAAGAATTGTATTGGATGATTTAAATCGTGAATAGTATCTCTATTCAGAAAACTGTTTTATATAAAGTAGGTAAATGTATAGAGTCCAGCAAATTCGTTTAATGTGGAGCTTTTCCAATCAGAGAATTTTATTCTTATGTTCGGTTCGTACCTAGTTGACATAAACTTTGTAGTAAATAAAGCTCCAACATTTTCGATTTAAATGTTGACGGCTATAAACTAGAATGATCTTTAATTTCAGATTACGAATTCATCAAGTGATCACCACCAAAGCAGCGTGCATCAGATTAGCCAATCACCATCACCAAACATGGTTCCCAACTACCAGACATCATCCAATCACCAACTCTCTGCAGGTATGTGTAACGAGAAGAAACTTGTACTAGCATACAAGTACAGGAGCAGATCTTTGAACATTCTTCTTCAATGTAAATAATTTACAGAAGAGGCATTCTTACGATGATCGTGTTGTTTATTTGCCTATTATTATGAACTTACATTACCTATATTAATTACTTAATATTTAAAGAAAATGCAATTGGAGTTATTTCTGGATATTACTTGTTAAACAAGTATTTATTCCGGTAATCTATGGTGGTTTGTTTTTATAATTATACATATATACATGTATAGTCCGCTCTAAATGTCCTGATAATACTTACCCCCTTTCGCGACTACCAGTCGTACACAGACGTTGTATAAGTTGCCTAAAATATAGATATTTGTATAGAGGGGTGATTTGCAAGAGTGGTTTTATCACTGGCTTTTATCACGACATATAGAGGTGATTGTACATGTATATCAATTCACTTGGTTTGGACTTCAGTGATTCTTTCATGAAAATTACGTACTATAATTACCCAATTACTTACTATACAAGAACACTGAGAGCTTTAGAATAATCTTAAATCAGATTATTGCATGTAGCTTGGCTAATGGTAAACTCTGTACACTTTTGATCACAAACAGAAGGTAGAGAAAGTGTCAATAAAGTGTAGTTGCATTTCTTGCTTTCTTCTTGCAACTGTCAGAGCAATCAAATGTCCTTCATTTAACTGAGAATGAGCGAGACCTGCAGCACGGAGATTCACTTGAGTAATCTCTAGACAGTTTTTATGTTAGTTTCCTTAAAATTTGAAATAAGAAAGCCAGGGTCGTCTTGGCTTTGAACCAGGGTCGAGTGACAACTAGTGCTCATAATCAGCAACATTAATTTTTATGAAATTATTACAATTTCGTCAGAAATTCATGTCTAACGTTTGGTATTTTAATTTAATAAAACTACTCTCTAGGAACTACACGAGTACTACGTCAAACAAATAAAACCTAGGCACAGTATTTCGGAGATCCTTCTACCCCGTCTTCAGGTGCAAACGAACTACTTTTATTTGTTTGGCGTTGTACTGGTGTAGTTCCTAGAGAGTAGTTTTTATTAAATCAATATACCCAGTATAGTATCTTCGTTTATTTAAAGTTTGGTATTTTGTTATCAACCTCCCTTACATTCTTGTCACTTGTTCAATCATCAATATATCAAGAGCTATGCCGTTTTATACTCATACTTTAATATATCAATTAAAGTTTATTGAAAATGACGATTTCATTGTGAACTCTTATCTCAACCTCAAATTAACAAAGAAATGAATCTTCTCAGGCACACCCAACAACGAGATCCTACCGTCCCCGAGTTCGGAGATGACGTCCCTCAACAGTCCCGTCTCCCATCACACGACGTCTTGGGCGTCGCTTCCGATGGCGTCGTCACAGCGTAACATCACGTCGCCCTCCATCATGACCCACACTCATGCTCTGAGTCCCTCTGCTCTGATCACCTCGTCAAACATCAACCACTCGCTGGCACAATCAAGTCTACACGCGACAGCAGTCAGCGCGACGGGTCTCAGCGGGTTTGCACCGCACAACGGGTTCGTAGCGAGCCAAGCGAGATCGCATCACCAGCCGTTCTATTCGTGGTATTGATGATTATGGAACACATTTAAGGACTGAGACATAGTTCGCGTTACTGAATATGATAATGTTGGGATTTAAAACTTGCCTACAAAAATGTATAATCTCTCAGATACTTATATACATTTCACAGAATGGTTCAGGAGAAGAATGAACGATACCAGTACATTTGATGCAAGACGAAGATAAGTGAAAGTTCTATGCTTATGCATTGACAGCCCCAGTTAAATGTTTATTTTAAGGAATTGTTTCGATATTTCCTTCAAACCGAGAGAACATTCAGAAAGCTCATACGAACCACTACCAGATGACGCCTCTATCTCATTTCCTCCAAACATGGACTTGTATCGTTCTTCCCCTGTAAGCTTCAGTAGTTTTAATTCTTGTCGAACAGAAATCACAGATACCTTCAATGTTAGAAGTATCTGAGGAGTCTATTCTTTAGGTAGGGTTCTATATCTTTACGTTTTCATGTACAACTAACATGAAGTATTAGTAAAAGTTTTCATTCCTTTTTCAATACCTGATTTTCTGCTTTTCTTACTCCATAAAAATTAAATAACTATAAGTCAATCTGAATTTAGATTGAAATAAAACTGTCCATCATTAACTTAGTATTTTATATGCCTTTTACACCGACGCTCTAATAAGTTCGTATTTTTTCATTGGAAAGTGTAAATTGTTGGGAGAAAGTTAGGGGAGGATTGTGCGGAGCACAGCCTCGGACACAAGGTTTATTTTTGTTGATAATTCGATTTCTTCGGATAACAATGAATTTAAATTTCGACCAAATCTTAAAACTTGTTCGACTACAATGCTGATACATATTGATGTTAGTCGGATTATGGGGTTGCTTCCACTGGAGTATCAATTTCAACATTTGTCTGGACTAATATGAGGATCGCCTCAAATTGTTTTAAACTTTCTAAATGCCCTAATTTTTTTCTTGGGTTGAGACCCAACTTTTCGGAAAAAACAAGAAAACGCGAAATCTTTCATTCGCGTTAATTATTTAATATAATAAACCAAAATGGTAATGAAAACTTAGTTGTTAAGTATTGTATTTATTTGTACCCTATAGAATACATGCTTGGCCCTCTATTCAGATATACTCCAAAATGTTTATATTTTATTCTTCACCAAAATAGTATTTGGTTGAGCAATTGAAACCATTGTAAATTTATAACAAAACAATTGTACTTATTTACTTTATGATTGCATCTTATAATCTGATCTAATTCGTCTTATCATTCTTGTTTCATGTTTAAGATTGATCAATTTGCCTTAAGGAAAAAATCAGATGTTTTTACCCTGTTTATATTACTGCCATAGAAGTAGGTAGGTGCCTATGTAAATGAAATCTTGAGTGTATTTAAGTGTTATTTTTACTTCATATTTTTTATTAAAGAGACCGAAAATTGAACGTTGCTTAAAAATATAATGTAATTAACAATAGTTTCAAGAGAGCAATGGATATCATTTATCTTCATCTTTCTTTATCCAATTTTGAGTGCATTATTGCATACCAATTTGTTTTAAAATATCGATTATGCATAGATATAATTTACATTCTGATACCATCTTTGTGTACAATTTTGTAAAAAAATAATTTTTGTTTCTATAATTTCTGCACGCTTTTCTCACGGCTAAGGTACAGCACAGAAAATTTGACAGCCTTATAATTAGTGTAAGTTGTAATTATGGCTAATAGTTATTAGCTTTTAATTGTACATGAAATAGATATAGCAAACATACAGACAACTTTCAGTAAAACCAGTGCCTTAAATTTCACATGATTATTAATGTAAAATAAATATGAAATCTTAACACTAAAATAATTTTCTTTTTCCATTCAAATGTCCTCTTCGATACCCAATTCACTTGTTGAAGTCGTTAAAAAAGACTCATAAACAGACCTTTAATAGACATTTTGACTTTTCAAATATTTTTATTTTTCAATCATTGAAGTGAGAAATCATTTTGGAAAATTTTCATTAATGGATGGATAGTTGAGCCATGGAGTTAAAAGTAAAACTATACACTGAAAAACAGTATGATTCTCAAAAGAATGATAATTAAAATGACTTTCGTCACATATTGAAAGGTAGTGAGGGCAGGAGAACCAAATAAAATGTCACACCCCGACTGGGAATCAAACCGAGATGCTTCGGTTTCCAACCCTTTACTTCCGTGCGTTCCACAGCTTCGTGCGGACGTGAGCCATCACGTTTGATACTCCCGCTTTCAATGACTAAATAAAGCGTCATGACTTAGTTATGATTGCTTGAATTAAGTTGATTTTTTCCTTCATTTAATTCTAACATTTGATAGTTTTGATATATTAAACGAATGAGAAGTAAAAACAACTACCTTTATTATATTGATGTTCCAGATTTTAGATTCAACTCCAACGAATCTAATTAAAATTAACAGTTTGATTGTTTTGCCTTTTTGTCGAAAATGTATTTATTTTGTATGATATTATAATGAGTTCCAAACACTTTCTTTTTAAAGGTCTTAAAATTGTAATTAAATTATATTTTATAATATAAAATGTTATGTAACGATTATCATAATGATGCGAATCGTAGTTCTAATGTAATTAATATTTAACACCATGCAGCTAATGCCGACGCCCAAAAGTTCTCCCCACTGGGCCAAGCGGGCTGTGTCCAGTGACGTGTGATAATGACATGTATGTTTGACATGAGGTCTGTATTGCGCTTGCGTCATATGAAAAGCAAGATGGCTGAACCGGGAGTGATCACGTTGCGGGATTGCTAAGTTCACACCACCGTGGTTCACAGTGAGAAGCACATGAAGAACACACACAAAGTGGTAGACACGGGGTGAGTAAATATGTGTCAAAATGTTTGGGCATTCTGCAACTGCTGTCTTTATATTTTACGGTGTACTGTTGTACATATAGACTTTACCCATGCGATCATTGTTGTCCCCTTGAGATCAAATTATGTAACAATGTTCATATTTTATTACAATGAACATAAGAATATGCATATTTACAGAAACAGGAATATCTTATTGCAACAATTTCCCACAAATAATATGTGAATGACTTGAAATCCACCAATAGCGCCTCAACAGCAATCAGATAATTTTTCATTGTAACAAAACACTGATGTCTATGATCCATATGCAAGCAAGGAAACAATTTCATTAATTACCCCATGAAAAGTAAACAACATACAATATGAATAAACTATAAAAAATAAATATACTTTTTATGTAATAATATTATAGCATGTAGCATGATAGATAGCATGATTCGACATTTCGTCGAGGTTGGTCGTGTTTGTTGGTCGTGCTGCTTGCTATTTGCAACTGGTCTGTGGAACTATAACGTACTACGTACCGAGGTACTACGTACTAATGTACTGGTAGATTATTGTACACTCGACAATTCATAAAACGGTATTTGAAAGAAATGGATTGTCTGAAAAAAATGTGATGGCATCATCTGATGAAGTCTACTTACTCTACTCGTCATCTACCTCTATAGTAGGTGAGCTCTGATTTCATTGATAATAACAAGGATCGATTGTCAATGAATCTGACCAGCAGCCAATCTGTTTCGTTCAAATACCGTTTTATGAATTTTCGAGTGTACCTATTAGGGTATTTGTATAAGTTGAGATTCAGTTTATTTTAGTTATATTAATGACTATTTACGCTAGTTCATCAATTTTAAGTACACTTTTAAGTTCAATTTAAAGTGACGTTTGCCTTGAAGATAAAACTGTGCAGAATTGTGGAATTTATGTCGTAACATGGGGAAACATGCGAAAGTAGAGAGAATAATGCAGCGATTGACAGGGTAAAGAACGGTGAATCCAAAGTGCGTGACCTCAGCTTTCCATACGTTGTTCTGAGGTTTTGGGTCAAGAATGAAGACGAGCTGCGTGCGGACGCTGATAATTTTTTTAAAAAAAAGCTTTGACGCATTGTGTCAAGAAGAAGGCAACATAAGAATATGATGAAGAAGAAGAAGGGGACGACGAAAGAAAGAAGATGACGATAATTAGGAGCCGAAGAAAGACAGAAAGTGGGGAGAAGATTGATGAAGTCTACACTCTACATGGTCGGTAAAAATTCAATGCGCCGAAGCTTTATTTGTAATTTTTTAAATTCTGATTTTAATTTTATTTAAGTTGTGTTTTAAATTAATTTGAAACATTTACTACGTTTAAAAAAAAAATTATTTTTTAAATTTCGCATTAGTTTTAAGTAAAATTTATAAAATTATAACAATTTGAATATATTTTAGCCTCATTTAACAACTCATTCAAGTCTTAAAAAATTAGCATTTGTTGTTGACTCTGTGCTAAGGGGGGGGGGGGGGGGGGGGGGGGCGAGCGAAACATGCCTGGAATCATCACTGGTGTAAGCTTTGAATATTTAATAGCTACAGCTATTAAATATTTAGATATGGTAGCTAATACATCCAAAACAATCAAGGTTAGTGCTTGCTCAATAGTAATATGAAAACATTAACAATCATGTCGGAGTAATTCATTACAATAGAATATTACTGGATGACATGAAACTGGCGATTCAAAAGAAACCGCTATCATTCAATACCGTTTAGTATTAATAACATTGATCAACTCAGACACAACAATCTCTATGTGTTTGAAATTGAGTTCTACGGTCGTTTAACGAAGTGAAAATATCCTAAGATAGTACAGTTCCTTGTAGCTATTCCATTGAAGACTTAGAATATATGCTTGCATGACTTTGCACCACGCTAGATTAATATCAGACTTTTGGCATTTACTTTTATAATTACATTCTTCTCACATTTTGAATTCGCAAATTCTCTCGAAATTGCAATCCTTGGTAATAACCACCCCTCCCAACAAGTCAGCCAGAGACAGCTGATTTGAGATTGTCAACCTGTGACATAATGCAGTGCTCGATCTGTTCTCAGATCAGTTCGCGAGATGAAACCGTGGCAGAGACGCTGCTCCATCCTTCAGACACACTTCGAGGAGTTCTGTGCCAAGTCATCGCTACACGGCCTCCAGTACATCGGCGACAAACAAACACACTGGGCGGAAAGGTTCGAAAACACATTTCACATTCTTAGGTTAGGATGCACAACTGTCTTGACTGATCGCTGCTTGACTGCAACGAACCTGACGAAGTGCTCGCTGCTTGACTGCAACGAACCTGACGAAGTGCTCGCTGCTTGACTGCAACGAACCTGACGAAGTGCTCGCTGCTTGACTGCAACGAACCTGACGAAGTGCTCGCTGCTTGACTGCAACGAACCTGACGAAGTGCTCGCTGCTTGACTGCAACGAACCTGACGAAGTGCTCGCTGCTTGACTGCAACGAACCTGACGAAGTGCTCGCTGCTTGACTGCAACGAACCTGACGAAGTGCTCGCTGCTTGACTGCAACGAACCTGACGAAGTGCTCGCTGCTTGACTGCAACGAACCTGACGAAGTGCTCGCTGCTTGACTGCAACGAACCTGACGAAGTGCTCGCTGCTTGACTGCAACGAACCTGACGAAGTGCTCGCTGCTTGACTGCAACGAACCTGACGAAGTGCTCGCTGCTTGACTGCAACGAACCTGACGAAGTGCTCGCTGCTTGACTGCAACGAACCTGACGAAGTGCTCGCTGCTTGACTGCAACGAACCTGACGAAGTGCTCGCTGCTTGACTGCAACGAACCTGACGAAGTGCTCGCTGAATGACACAACAAAATGACCGTTGTGACTAAAGTCTTCACTTCTCACGTGACATCTTAAGCTCTCGTAATTTTTTTATCACTTAATTGATGGCTGTCCTTTATTAAATCGGTTGTCCTCTTGGATCCAGAGTACTATTTAAACTAATTAAAATAAATGAAACACTTCTACTTCACCAACAATTATTAGTAGACAGACATGTAGACATTCAAGGAAATTAAAATTTTACTTTGCCTGATCTTGCAATGGACGAATGGACCCAAGTAGACACAGATCTAGCTGTAGGTATACACCACCCAGCAATGATGCCATGATGGTATATTCAAAATCATGTTTTGCCGTAATGTACTATATAAGATGTTGGTGCAAATGCAATTCGCCATGCTTGATGTTTTTTTAAATAGTTTTCCGTGCAATATTACTTTTTTATGGTTCACGAGGCACAACGATTTAGTTTTAGTGTAGCACTTGGTGGCATCAACTGGAGTAAATGGTTTCACAGATTCAGAAAGGGGATCGAGTCCTTTTATATCTCGATTCTTTTAGGTGTGAAGGAGTTTAACCAGTGTGTGTATGTGATGGGATAAATTGTCCCTTGCTTCTAGATGCGTGTGGATATTGGCCTGGTTCCTGAGCATGAGTCTGGGCGGCTATCTGATCGGACAAGTCTATCACAAGTGGAACACATCTCCCGTGATCGTCTCTCTCGCGCCAGGTGAAACCACGCTCTGGCAGATTCCCTTCCCAGCCGTCACCGTGTGCAACAACATCAAGGCCAGGGCATCTCTCTTTAACTACACCGACGTGTTGGACAAGTACAACCAGAATCTCACCGTCACCGAGGAAGAGTGAGTGAACGAGGAGGATGCTGTGATCCAGAGGTGTATCCGGTACGCGATTTTTTTTCCTGCAAAGACTTCGTAAATGGGGAAAAAATATATTTGTATAAAATTCCAAGTTTTAACATTATTGTAGTGAAATAAATGGTAGGTAGATCCAACTAGATTATGTTTTCAAATGTAATTCACGATAGTTCTGGGATGATATTGGGGTCGTGAAATCCGTCTAGAGTAAAAAATATTCGATTTTTTTATTGAAAATAGATCATATTTACTGTTAATATATCCTTCATTTTACTGATGTAATAGCTGTCAGAACACATGTTTACTACACTTCTAAATTAGAGTTCTATGAATTGGCAGTGGTGACGGTTTGTTCCGATGAATGTGCTGGTGGCCCTGATAAGGGCCGTTCGCGACGTTTCGAAGGATTTACTTCCTTCATCTTCTGGCCCGTTCGCGACGTTTCGAAGGAGTTACTTCCTTCATCTTCTGGCAACTGCCAGAAGATGAAGAAACGTCCTTTGAAACGTCGCGAACGGCCCTTATCAGGGCCACCAGCACATTCATCGGAACAAACCGTTACCACTGCCAATTCATTACACGATGGTTCCGAAAACGTCCACGACATCAGAGTTCTATTTGTTTAATTAAGTAAGTTTTACAGTTTTTGTCACAGTAAATTTACGTCCCATTTACGAAGTATTTGCCAGAAAAATTCTCGCATTCGGTACAAGGGCATAGGTGGCTGTGATGCCGGCGTCGGCAAAAGACCCGGATAAACAAGTATTGGGTGATGTAAAACTGAGCTGAGATAGCAAGAAGAGGCATGGGAAAAGAGTAAAATGCTATTTTAATGTGAAACCAAAAGGCCCGGGGAACGGGGATGAGATCGGAACCAGGATTCCGGACCAGTTCGCCACTGGGAGGTACTCGTGTACATGTATGTGGCCAAAATGCCCACATATCTAACTCAATTAACTTGGCTTAATTATAAATAAACACAAGTTCTAAAAATTGATCTACATTAAAAATCATATAATCAATAATCAAATTCTCAATAGTTTGAGCAAGAATCAAATAAATAAGCATAACAAATATCCTGCTTAACCGGGGTTCGAGCCCGGACCTATATGTCTTCCTCGCCATGCCAGAGCTCTACAAATGTATTTTGCGTCAATTCTCTCATGTCATGACCTGCTCAGTGCACGTATGCGGTATGACTGGGTATGACGTGTTAAAAAAGAATGTACACAAATGAAATTAATTTGGGAACGATACATTAGCGGCGCTCCCACTTATAAATATGCATGATCTCACTATAGACGTGACAAGTAGTGAACAGAACATGCTAAAACCTCCCAACCGACATCGTCAAGACATTCGGGAAACTTGGGCTCGATTTCTGTCATTGTATCGTCTATCACATGGTTAAATTGTAAATACTTTTAGTGTCTTGAGAATTATTCGAAATAATTGTTCTACCCCGCCACCTCCCCCTAAAAAAACGATTAAAATTAATTTCTATTATATTCGCAGGGAGTACTATATGGAGAGAATATCACTGGCATACCACACGCAATACGGCTACGGCATAGATAATACACACTACAGAGGCAATAATACTACCGACGCTTCGGCAGTTCAAACAATGATGAAGGTGATGGGCTAAAAACTATAACCGTGTTTGTGTCAAGTGAAATAATATTTCAATACATTTAGCACACCCTAACCAAAATTATTTTTTCCTAAGCACTATAACTCTTTTTGTAGCACACACTCGGCACAACAAAAATTGATCGGTGAACAAATTTGAATGATTGCTGATATGTTCCACACCAATCAAAGGTTGTTATTAATATTGAAATGTGAGGTCACCTACTAGAGTGAGACAAGAAGATCGCTTGGACTAACTTCTGATGGTGCGATCTGAGTTCTAACATTTTTCAGTCAATCAGATTTATTGAACAATCAATTTTAGTTGTGCCAAGTGTACCTGTTATTTGTTCTAAAAACAATTTATAACATTTGATATTTAATTTTGTTTTTATAGTGATTTTTGTTATAGATAATAATCGATTCAGGGTTGATTGATTAATATTCAGTATTTCGACTATTTTCATATTGAAATATTAATTTCAATGAAAATTAATTATTTCCTGATTTTTAGTTGGGACCTGGCTACGGTATGTTCGGGATATCCAAATGGACGCATTATTACCGAAGAAGTAAGAAATTCTTCAAGCCCGTGCTGACTGAGGAAGGAATCTGTTATTCTTTCAATTCTCTTGACACCGCTGAGCTCTATACCGATGAAGTGTAAGTCCATCTCAGCAGTATCCAGCATCACCACTAATTCATCTCAACTGCATGAGGTGTGCAACAAGCCTCGAACCATAATTCCTTAAAACACGGCAATAATAACAAATCAAAACTATGCACTATCCACTAAATACATAAAATATAATGCAGCATTTACTTTTCAAGGCAAGTTCGTATAGCAGACATTCACGCATGTGTAATGGAGTATTTAGGTATCAATGTGGATTTATTAAAAAATACATAGATTCAATCGCACAAAATAGACAATTAGCTAAATACTGAAATTAGCAAATATAATTACCTGTAATGAAATATTAGAAATATCCAAACAGTTCCTTGCCGCTCCGACCCATGTAGAGCGTACATCTTTGCTTCCATCTACAGACGGATAGAACCGGGATTCGTGATATCTAATGCAGATAGCAGCAACTGGACAATGTCGTCATTATATCCCAAGAGTGCGGGTATGTGGACATATCCTAAACGTGCAATGTTGTCGGGGAGAAAATTCGGATTGACATTCTATCTGAAATCTCGGGCTGAAGAGGTTCCCAGCAAACAAATACCAGGCTTTAAGGTAAGACTTGGCTCCAGCCTGACATTGTTGATGTGGAAGTACACAGGTACTGGCATTAAATATTAAATCCTTGCGAGAGTACTGGTTTTGGACAGACCTGCTCCAGACGCCAACCTTCTCGACATACGTTATTTTCGACAAATCTATGAGTTGTAATCACTAATCAATAATCATAACCAGTTGTATTTATTAAAAATATAAAAAACAAGTAGTTTGTAAAGTGCATTTCCTGTTTTCGTTCATTGTCTGTATGTTGGGCAAGAACGTAGAACGAGATCCTCAGGGAACTATCTAAGGAGGATCATGGTTGGTATGTTGTAGATAATGCTCCATAACCCTGGTGAGCTGGCAGATGCCGCGAAACAATACCTGGATGTTCCTGTCAACACAGTTCTTACCCTCGCAGTTTCCCCAAACATGATCACAACTAATGACAACCTCAAGAATTACGCACCAGAGAGGTAACATTTCATTGTACTGAATATGATGATTTCCAACTATTAGTTGGACTGAATCTTTCTGACGATTCTTTTAACCTATCACGATCACCATCAAGAAATCTATTTCATAGACGCAAAATAATCTCATGATGTGAAATAAGACTGTACATGTTATTAATGTCAATACTCTTCCAATTAGACGGAAGTGTTTCTTCCCAGATCAGCGCAAGCTCCGATTCTATCGAGAATATTCACAAGATAAGTGCAACTTCGAATGTCTTACTCTCTTCACACTGAAAACATGTGGATGTGTTGCATTCCACATGCCAAGTGAGTATTATTCCATTTTTCAAATTATATATTATTGACACCATATTGCGAAATTCGTACAATTTGATTTTGACATTCTTGAGACATTATAGGTTATTTAGGGTATTATGAGTTAGTCTAAGGTAAGGTATTATTGTGTGAGCTGACCTGTTTTAATTTGTAAATCTTAAAACTAACTGAGGAAAACAGAGAGGTCCACCCCACGCCTGCTTGACTTGAGAGTTTTCTATTATAGCCTTTCTTAAAATTAGCACACATTAAATTATATTTTAAAAATTATTACGTTTGCTCTTTTGCTAATTTTTAGGATCTGAAGATATGGCAATTTGTGGACCAGGAATAACAGCCTGTGTGGATGAAGCAAGAAGTGAGTGATACACAATCATGTGATACTTCATTTTCAATCATACTGTCAACAGATGAGCTTGACATCTCTCACCTTTCTCATCTCATGATGATTGTCTCATGATGTAGAGTGGGATGATTGCTATGACATGGTATGACATGATCGTGTTGCTTGCAGTAAAACTGATGGAGCAGATACTTGTGGACAATGATAAAGAAGATATAGACGAGTCCCGCGTGGTGCTCTCGACCTGTCAATGTCTGCCATCATGCTTTGATCTCACATATGACGTCGAGACATCTGGTAGTGGTGGCACAGTTGATATGGACTTCATCAAAACAAATGACTTGTTTTATGTCAGCGATACGTGAGTACAGACACTTGTATTTATTAACACTTACGTTTTAGTCTCTAAAGTGTAATATCAAATACCAGTGAATGGGAAATGCGAAAATACGTTAACTTATCGCTTTATTATTTTGTTAAATGGATATTCAAATAGAAAAAAACTTTTTAAGAACCTTATCTGCCAAATTAAATTGTAAGATTAAAAGGATATTCATGGATGATGGTCCACGAAAACACATTGTACCAGTTTTCATCTTACCTGTGTACAACTTCGAAATAATTCTTAAAAGTGTATTGAAAAGATTTCTACAAGATTGAAAATTGAAGAAAAGATTATGCCACTGCATTATGCTGGCCGCATCTTTGATAAAACGCCTCTTATTCTACCAAATATAACAACAAATCCACTTACCAATTAGTTTTGCTGTGTATTTCAATTGAACATCTAAAACGTCCTGATTCTCTTATCCTTCTCCTATACAGGACGAGTGTGTCTAAGGTGGTGATCTACTTCAAAGCTGATCAATTCATAGCGAGCCAAAGGAGTGAGCTAGTCGGTATTATTGAATTCATAGGTGAGTCAAAAGCACTCTTGACTTGTTAGAAACTTGGATGGTTTTTTCTTTTGATTTCATTAATTTCATTTATTTGATGTTTTGCTGATTTTTATATTTCATTTCTGAAACTAAGCTATCAAAAGTCAGGTACACCAGAATGTTTAACTATTTTCTTCTACATGCAATTTTGACAAATAATCAGTTAAGGTTGGTCGACCGATCGGGGCATTGTCTCAGATCTTCATAACTTTGTATCTACTTATTGATAATCTTGCCATACACAATCCCTATAGAAGAGTTAAACACTTCTCGTATGTAGATGTATTTAAAGATCATTTTGTCTCCCCATGTTATCTAATGGAAACCAAGTTAAATCGTGTCACGCTCACTATTAGAATAATAATGAAGATTTATTTTTGTATTCCAAGATTAGAACAATAAATTTATTTTCTGGTAGACAGATGGACATAAGGAAAAACATTGTACAATGCCAACGTGTGCTATTTTCAAAGTTAGAAAAGAAACCAAAAACGAAAATATTTTCCTATACCTCCTGCAGTGTAAAGTTTTGTTAATTCTCCCAAGACAATAAATGTAACCTTATGCAATGAGAGATGCAAGTTACATGACATAGTTAGTCATTTAAACTTAAATATAGGCTGATAGGTTGGAAAAGAGTAATACATAACAGTAATTTTAAAAAATATAAATTTTTGGGAATTTGATCGGTTGAGCCACCGTATATGACCCAGTGAATGGAAAGTTTGTATGAATGGAGACTGGAGTGGAGAGTCCCTTATGCCTTGCCATGTTATCAGCTTACTCTGGAGGTCTGCTGGGCCTCTTCCTCGGCTTCAGTATGCTGAGTCTCTGTGAGATCGGCTACTTCGCAACTCTGCGCCTCTGTCGTGCTCGCTTCAGGACCAAGCAAGCAGCCAACCTCCCAGCCAACCTCCCAGCTCTCCACCCAACTCTCAGCCCACCTCCCAAGCAGATCAGCATCAAGAGAGAAGTCGTCATCGCAGGAGTCGTATGTGAAGGTGTGCGGGACAATGGTTGGTTGTAGGAAATGTTAGAAGAGAAATGAGCTGCTAAATTGAAATCATGATTTTTCTAATTTGGAATGTGAGACATAATTTCCTGTCCTGTCCAATTTTGAATAAGAAATAAACTAATATTATCAATAATACTAAATGTTTTTTGTAACATTACAAAATGTTACAAAAATACTTACCATGCTATAAAACAATGAATTATAATTTAGAGCTCATACTTTTAAAGAATTTCCAAATTGATAATTATCTTTATCTAAACAAAACATCCTTGCAAAATGATGAATGTATGTAGGTAAACGTATTGAAAAATGGGTGTAAGCTAGTGCTGGTTTAGAAATAAGTCATTACTGTATCACATCAAGACTAACTCGAATATATGAAAATATTGAATATGATTGGTTGAATATTATAAACAAGAGATTAGGAATACATAATTATACTCGTATACAATATGCATTAAATGCAACGTCTATTCCAAATTATCTTTGATCAAATTTGAATTATTTATGGATACTTTTTATATTATCAATGCACTATTTATAGACATATTATCTTGTTGTCATTCTATTAGATTATTAAATTCTTTATTGTTTTACGTACACACAGATTTATCTTAACAATTCAATTAAGAAACACAAAAGAATCAAGTACATTTTGGCCATGGCATTTCCCTATTTATTGAATATAGTACTCTCTCGTGTTGTGTTGTCTTCTTTTTTCATACTGCGTCTCTTAATCCTCTTCTGCAAACATTATCAGTCATCACAATATTTCCAGACTACACAACTTTGACCATTGACGTTCTTACATCTAGCCTTAGTCAATACTACCATGCTATGAAATCTGACAAATACAAAGAAGGTTGTATCCTCCAGTGAGCTTAAGAACATTGGCCGATATTATAGTAAAAGGAAACTAATATACCTATTGGATTCTGAAAGGATTATTGTAACTATAAATGTGTTTTTGTTAATGTCACAAACTACTCTGTTTAAATATTACAATGCCAATCTGCCAATCTAAGTGCCTTGGAACAATTATTTGTGAAAGTATGGCAAGGGTTTAGTTAGGTAGGTAGGTATACATTGCACAAGGGCAAACCTACTGGTACCTTAGTGTAAAAAACAGCTAGTACTTACTGTGGTTTTGTGCTTTCATTATTGCCATTATTGTAATATTAGTCCAGTTAGGACCTCAGCTTAATGTAACAATTCGTGCTAATTATTCATTCCAAGTTTACTACTAATGGAAATTTGAGCTGGATTCAAATATACTTTTTTAAGTTGGACCATTTAAATATAATTACCACATGTTCAATATAAGTAGTATTCATAAATTATGTTCATGATCATGAATAACTACTTTTCATGTAGGTAATATAAGTAATTTCTTCTCTCATGCATTGAAATTCTGCTCATGAAGCACACTAACTTGATGTGATAAGCATTGTATGGTGTGTGGTACCTTACCTATTTGTTTTCTGTACAAACATTTCATCAATTCATAGAAATGTTCCCATGCATCTTTGAAAAATATTGCAACTATCATAATCTCAGTACAGTTGTACAAGGGCAGTATGATTGAGAAAGGGCACAAGTTCATAAAATTGTAACCGAATTTCATTTGAACATCCATATTTTATAAATTCTGTTATCCATTGGCAATCTTAGCATGCAAGGAACTTTTGAAAAGTTCTATATTGATATTTAAATTACAGTTTGACCAAACTAAATTAAATCAAATTTAATTGTAAATAGCACTTAACTTCATGCAAGAAATACATATACAACATTCTTTTTATCTATAGGGTAAACTTTTGGTTGGAATGGACATGTATCTGGATCGAAATAATAAATTTGATGTGAAATTCTATAACAATTTATCTTTACTTTAATTTATTAAGCAAGTTAATAAGGATTTTGAAATGTACAGATTAGATTATAACGATTGTTTGCTTTAATAACTGGTTTTGAATTATAATCAAAATATAACTTACTCCATTTTCAACATAAATTATCCAGTCTTCTAGAACTGCATGCTAGAAGCACCTGATGTCTTCAGCCATCATGACAATCTCTGCTGCTGGCAAGACCTCATCGGTCTGCATTAGAATCCATGGTGGTGTTCTGCTCCTGGCTGTTTTTGGTCTGCTGGCTGTCACTGGTCTGCTGGCTGCCACTGGTCTGCTGGCTGCCACTGGTCTGCTGGCTGTCGCTGGTCTGCTCGCTGTCACCCTCAGCTTGCTCAGCAGTAGCCTGGTTTCCAATCTGCATATTCCCATCGTGATTCCCTTGCAATCCACTTCCAGAGTGAATGCATACATCCGGAAGGTTCCTCATTCTCTGCAAAAGTATGACAAGCACAAGAAAATTGCTTCATTAGTGTTCTGTCTAAACTTTCTGACACATAGAAAATGAATGCAAATAATATTAATGCAGCTCAAAACGTTCTAAAGGAGAGTCAATCTTACTCTGAATCCTTAGACGTAGTGTAAACCAGCAACGAAACGTAACTATACCGCGTAGCCTAGCCTAAACCATGCCCAAGGAGCCATGCCTATCTAGAAATTGCTAGGTACAAGTTGATTTTCGTACAGTTTATCCATTCACTTTCTCGTAATAAGTTTATGCAAGTGTTCCTACTCACGTTTTCTTCGTGGCTATTAGTGTTAACGTAGATTTGAATAAAGCTTTCGTCGAACTGATTGACTTCTAATGGAACATACCTACCTAGGTACTAACAAGTAAGTTACCCCGCTCTTTCTAGCTGTAATGTCAGTGTCAATCAAAGTTGAAACTTGAAAGTGTCAAGCGAGTGTCAGTGAAGTGCACCGCCTTCTATAGAGCAGCTGTTCAAACGTTGGTTCAAAAGCGCGGGTTTATTTGACGTGTGAAAATGCTTTGTTCTTGAATAATATCGTAATGTTTCGCAATAATTTTTAAGTGACAATGTCAATTAAACTATAAATTTAATTTAATAAATACTATTTAAGGCTATCACGGATATTTTTCTAAATATCTGCATGAATTCGAATTTCCCGGGCGCTTACTACGCATGAGTTCTGCGCATGCACTACTAGTTCAATACTTTGCCGTCAGAGAGCTCATTATTGGCATTTTATCCAAATCCAAATTATCCTCAACCATTTAAAACTTCAAAATCCACAATCTAGATTTTAAAATATAGGGGCCCCAACATTTTAAAATAATAATGTTACATTCGAAACATTTTGGTGCGTTTTGGACGTGATCAATTATCAAATTTTTGCTTCTTTTCTTAGAGCAAATATACTCAATTCCTGAAAAAGAGTGAACAAAATCCTATTTACTTTTCTTCATGGATTTCCCTTATTTTTTACGTCTTTGTGAAAATCCTATAAGGGACATTTTCCTCCTGGGGACGCGCTTAGTTTGTTAACATTATTGCTTCCATACCATACAGATATGTTATTATTTTACCCAAATGAAACTTTCCAGTTCCCGTCCAGCTATAATAAGTGTTGCAACTAGCACAATGCTAGCACTCTACCTACTCGACGTATGTTTGAATCACAATCACGCAGCTTGCTGACTGAAAGGGTGTGCAGTCCTGTCAGAGTCATCGTAGACTTCACACCGGTCAGAACGAGAAGGCATCGCCGGCTGGACAGATCCAAAACATCGGACCACATTGCATGGAATCTCAGTGGAAGCATCTCTGCGTTCATCACTTCTGATATCAACGAAACGGTATTGTCATTCAGTAGACCCGTGTACGATTTTCATCAATATTTATTTTGGCTAAAGTTGATTGTAGTATTTTTTCGAAAGGGTATTTAAATACTGAGACGATGCCCATTGTTTAGGCTTGACCACCTACTATCCAGCATCATTGCTATGCGTTTATTATCACCACCACTATCATCATAATCATCATCATCATCACCATCATCTCCACCACCATTCATCATCATTCAATCATCATCACTATAGTACCTAATAATCGTTATCAGGCGCATAGGAACTATACTTTCATCATGGCTGCGACATCCGGAGGGGAGGTCTGGGGGGCGAAACCCCTAGTATTATCCCCCAGGGCGTATTTTAGAATTTAACCCTTTTAAAAGTGAATCTGGGGCTCTAAAATGCAAAAACTGAAGTAAAAACTCCAATTGTTGCCCCACACGGCATTTTTCGAATATAAACATTTTAAAATCGATTCTGGGATGCTAAACTGCACAAATTACAACAAATATCTCCCTATTTTTGCCCCGCAGGGCGATTTTTTTAGATGTTAAACAATTTTTAAGTGATTTTTGGACCCGAAACTTAATTTAGTATGGTGAATGGGGGATCAGCATGCTCGAGTGGGAAATATCCAGTATCTAGTTGAGCGAGCGTCTCCATTCGGCTCTTTTGGACACTTTCTCTGTTTTTTGTTTGTCTTTTTTGTTTTTACCGACGCTGTGGGTCACATTGTTTTTTTGATCGTGCTGAAATGTTGCACACATGACCCATTCTAATTTAGTCTGGGATTGATTTTGGGCGCTACCCTAGTGATTGGTTACTAATATTCTAGTTTTTTAAAAAAATCTTCTGATTGGTCGAAAATCAAAATGGTCCGATCAACTTCAAATTTAGCATAGCTATAAAGAAACTTGACCTACACTTCCCTACTGGGAAGAGAGTCATCTTACAATGCTGCCAATGCTAAACCTTGAAGCACAAAAAAGTCCAGAGATGGTAGACTCCCCAGCGCTATTTTCCACGTGACAATGGAAGTAAATAAACAGTCGATGGCTCAGTCAATACATTATCGTCATGATTCGTCTAGTAAACGCATTAAATACGTAAAAAGTAAATAAAATACATTTATATATGCAATTATATATTTATTTATAAATATTTCCGTATACATTTATTTTATATAAATATTTACATATTTAGATTATATACGTAACGAATAGTTCTCTCAGTTCCCACCACCACAGCGTTTCAGGACCGCTGCGGTTCTTATCCTCCCGATTTCAGACGTTTTTTATTGGCCATTTTCAGACCGCGAAAATCTGGAAGATGACGCTCTTCCCAGTGGTGGGGCGAGGGAAGTGTAGGTCAAATCTCTTTACATAGCTCACTGTAAAAAAAAATCGACGTGTTTTTCCAAGAATGGACCCCGAAATTGAATCTCCAGAACCATATTGGATAAACTCTAAACACAACAGTAAAAGTATTGGCGTTATTCACTGGTAAAAACCAAGAATGTATCTGTTTTCAAGCAACCCATAAGAGATTTTCAGGGTACATGAGCTATTATATTTCTTAAAATTATATGTTTATATTACATTCTTTCCCGGGTTTGTTAAAAATGATGTCCCATATTAATCAAATAATAATTGGTAATAATATTCATTGCACCGTTTACTAGCAAAATACAAGAATGTACCTGTTTTCATCCACACCATGGAATGGATATTTTGTGGTTGTAACTAAAATTAGTGATAACTAAGTGATTTTTATCGTAAATAAATTCTGATGACATATTTCCAGTTATTATTACAATGTTGATTTGATAATTGATTCTGAAATTAAACGCAATTCGATTAGTTATGTCAGGACGTGGAATCGAACTCGGAACAGCGTCAGCGACAAGCAAGCAGTAGGAGGCAGACGCTTTACCATGACAATCTTGTAGGGAAAAACGTACATTCTTGGAAAATTCAGAGCGTATGGCACTGTTCTCGGTTGGCACAGGTACAGTCAGTACCTGTAAATGGCAAGCCAAGTAACATACACGGAAAAAACTTATAAAGTGGACACATATTTTCCCCTTTATGATTGTAGAATTAACGGTATATTTGCATTAAAAAAAAATCCAATACTATGTCACCGGTTGTTGTTATTCCGGGAATGTACCTGGAAACTAAATAGCCAGTAACATTCAAGGAAAAATCTTGTCTAGTGTTCTGTGAGAAAAAGGTACATTCTTGGAAAATTCAGAGCGCGTGGCACTGTTTTCGGTTGGCCCAGGTAAATGGCTGGCCAAGTAACATAGGTACACGGAAAAAACTTATAAAGTGGACACATATTTTTCCGTTCCTTTTTAACAGTGATGAACTACCATTTACTCTTATTTTACAAATTTTCAGCCCAATCGGTCAAGAAAGTTTACACATATTGACATTTTTATCTGTTTGTAATATATTGACAGAATTGTGATAGTATCAAAATGAATGGGAATTATTTCAAACTCAAAGCAACTTGGATCTGATTTTCTTTATCCAGAGTGTAAAGATGGATAATCTCAGTTTCAATGAAAAGCAGGTACTTTTATGTTGATTGACTGTATCATATTTCAATTCAATATGGATATTGGATGTTATTAACTTGAAACTTATTGTACGTGACAACATTTTGGTTCGAGATATGCGCGTTCGGGTGCTCGCGCATCAACACCAAGACCAACACCGAGCGTTTTCCCCTTCCCCCACCCCCTCATACATCAAAATCAAATAAACCTTGTAGCTCACTGTCTGTATAGGGAGTGATTTATTTTATTTTAATAATTACAAATATTAAGTCGGAGTTGCTTTTTTAAGTAGTTTCTATTTATAATGGTTGATTTAATTAAAGAAAAAGTATATTTACAATTACTTTCTGATCGCACTGAGTTTTCTTGGTGAGTTTCTGAACGCACCTGGTGGTTGGTGGACCGTGGAAGGGGTAGAGAATGAGATACGCAACAATGAAAAGTTTTGCACCGCCGTCTCGATTCTCTCTGTTCCTTCTAGGAAATTTGGAACGTTCCCGATCTTAATTTTCAGCATAAAGAAGGCTGGGTACAAAAGTTTAGAAGAGAACAGTCGCCATCTTATTTCAGTGCCACCGTATCTTTTACGCAGGATATTCGCATAATAAAGCAGTGTTTAATTCTAAATAAAGTGTGAACGTAACTATTTGCATAGACTACAGGTAACTATGAACAGTTTTACACATTTTTAGACGTTTGCAACCAAAATAACATTAGGAATTATCGTAAACATATTTGCTCCCTCCGCGGCTAATAACCTGTTCATACTAGGTAGGTACAAAAGTTGATCTCTGTTCCTATTTGATCTCCATTAAGTCACAAGGTGAATGCATGTTACCTTGTTAACTTTGATGACGTTTAGACATAGCAGAGTTTCAGGAACTCGATTATCTTTAACAGAGATTAAGTTAATGGAGATTAAATAGCATAGTGAGAACAAGGTAGGTACACTCGGCCAAACAAAACTTGAACGTTGACCAAATTTGAATGACTGCTGGTCATGTCCCATAACCAATCAAAGCTTGTTATTATCATTGAAATGTGTGGTCACCTACTAGAGTGAGGCAATGAGATCGATTAGACTGACTTCTGATGGTGCGATCTTACATTTATCAGCCTATCAGATTTATTGAACGTTCAAGTTTTGTTTGGCCAAGTGTACCTACCTAGGAGGACGCTTGCTTTGACATGACCTTGGATTGTATTGCAGAAGCAAGCAAGATGGCGGTCCAGGGATTTGAGAGTTTCTAATACTTATAAAATATGACAATTCTTGAACATCTACGCAGGCACGTAGGAAGGGGGGGGGGATTATCCCCCCCCCCGCACTCGAGCAGACTGACCCCCCATTCACCATAAAAAATTAAGTTTAGAGGCCAAGAATCACTTAAAAATTGTTTAAATTCCCCCCCAAAAAGCCCTGCGGGGCAAAAAATGGGTCTTGTTTGTTGTAATTTGAGCAATTTTAAAAAGTTTATATTCTAAAAAATGCCCTGCGGGGCAACAATTGGATTTTTTTTTGCTTCAGTACGTGCATTTTAAAGCCCCAGAATCACTTTTAGCTGGTTTAAATTCTAAAAAACGCCTGCAGGGCTAAAGCTGGGGGTTTCGCCCCCCAGACCCCCCTTCCGGATGTCGCAATCCCCCCCCCCCCCCATGATAAAAGTAGTTCCTACGCGTCTGCTTCTACGTGCATTTATTTATTATTAGATTGTACCTACAATATTTCGTCCTGTTTCACAGGACTTCTTCAGGTAGTTTGAAAAATTAAATAAGTCTTCTAATACTTCATGCATTCCACCTTCATTTTTCATTGTGTATTTGATCGAGTTTGAATACAGTTTGATCTACTAATTATAAAATATGTGTGAAATTGTCTAACAAATCTGGTAGGCCCTACGCCTACTTACCCGTATTACGATTGCGATTACGATTACGATAATAATTATTAGTAATATAATATTGCATAAGGTGTTTATCTATTGAATTGAAGGTCGACTAAAAAATTAGACAAACACAATATTTTTCCAATTTTTAGTAAATTGAATGGTACAACAGTTATGTCGATATTTATTTAGGACATATTATCTCCAATGTTTAAGTAAAGTACTTCGAAGTGCAGTCTGCACAGTGGCGTCGGAAGTCTATTTTCTCAGGGGGGGCACATTTTGCTTGGGATCTAGGTAGGTTAGGAACTAAATTGTAAGGGAGAACATAATTCAGTAAATGACGATGTGTGTGGGAAACACGATTGCGAAGAGAAACAATGGGGGGTCTGGGGGGAAGGCCCCCCAGCACCATGCGGGTCCGGGGCGCATAGCCCCGGAAAAATTTTGAATTTCAGGAATGAATTTGGAGCGTTTCTACATGATTTCACACTTTTTAAACCTATCTTTATCTATATTATATGCACTTGAAAAGTGATTAGTTTTGGATGATATCTCCGCATTTATTCACATTCACAATAGGTCCGATTTGAAATGCATTATGAATTTCAGACATTTTTAGACATAGACATAGACATAGACATTTTAGACATTACACATTAAAATGCCGCGCAGCGGATTTTTTTGAATTTCGAATGATTATGGTGCATTTTATTTTAATTGTAAGAAAACAAAAGTTAATCATTCACTCATAAGGAATGTTCATATAAATAAGCCCCGCAGCGATTTACTCAAATTTTAATAGGTACTCTAGGCAGTGAATGATTTTGGTGTAAAATAACAAAATCAATTGAATTCCGTCAGAAGACTTTCACATGACAATGCCGCAAACAATGCCTAACAATGCCGCGCAGCGAATTTTTTTGAAATTCAGCCCTTATCGAGTAATTTTTTAAAGATATAATGCGTTACCAGGGGGGGCAGATTGATACTCTTGCCCCCCCTTCAGACGTCTAGGGGGGGCACGTGCCCCTGCTGCCCCCCCGGTTCCGACGCCACTGAGTCTGCATTAATGAGTTGGTACATACACAAGCGCGTAGGAACTACTTTCATCATGAGGGGGAATTGCGACACCCGAAAAGGTGGGTCTGGGGGCCAGTTTTAGCCACGCAGGGCATTTTTTAATTTCGACCAGTTAAAAGTGATTCTGGGGTTTTAAAAATGCACAAACTGAAGCAAAAAACCCTCCAATTGTTGTTTCGCAGAGCATTTTTTCGAATACAACCATTTTAAAATCGATTCTGGGATGCTAAACTACTCAAATTACAACAAATAAATCCCTATTTTTGCCCCGCAGGGTGTTTTTTTAGAATTTAAACAATTCAAGTGATTCTTGGACACTAAATTTAATTTTGTATGGTGAATGTAGGGTCAGCCTCCACGAGTGGGCCCCCCCCCCTTCCTACGCGCCTGTACATACAACAAGGAATTGCTGCGACGAAAGATAGGATATCACTACCAGGATATACTAGGATACTACTAGGATATCACAGTGTACCTACCTACTTAGTTAACTCTCCTCGCCAATTACGCTCTTTTTAGTTTTGTTGTTTGTGTTGAATTTGTATTTTTTCTTAGTTTGATATTTTTATAGGCAGGTGTACCTACAATTAAGATTTGCGTTTTTGTCAGACAATAGAATCAAGGATGCGGTTCTATTTCGTTGTTACAAAGAGTTTATAGTGACATCCAGAGATGGGCACTATCAAAGAAACTAGTATCTTTGATAGTATCTTTGATACTTGATACTATCAGTATCTTTATCTTGATACTTTTCTTAGAGTCAGTATCAGTATCAATTATCAATTAATATTCAAAAAAGTATCAAGTATCTTTTACTGAAGATACTTTTGATACTTTATAATGCACATTTCTCTCAAAACCTGTATTAGATGTGCAAAAACTTGATTTTAGCACAAAAATGTTTCAGTTTTTTAGAACCTCAGGTATTTTTTTCTGGGAATCATTCCGCCCATACCCTTTTTTCACCCAACCCCTAACTTTTGTTGACTGATGATTACCAAAGTCCAAGAACACTTACGTCTGTGAACTGATCTCCCCCTCCCTCACCTGACCAAATTCTTTCTTGCCATTGGTCGTCTAAAAAATCTTTTAAGAGTATCTTTTGATACTTTGATGCTAGTATCAATTGATACTCAAATTTAATGAAGTATCAAGTATCTATTTGAAAATTTTAAGAGTATCAGTATCTAGTATCTTGATACTTTTTCCAAGTATCTTTATTCTTTGCCCATCTCTGGTGACATCTGCAGTAAGGTTCCAATATATATTCCAATATTTGGATCTCATTTATGTACCTACGTACATTCTATTCAAATTCCGTCGTGGTATAGTTACGGATAGTAATAGAAACTAGAAGTCAATGACAATGATTTACTTCCAATGATTTTTACATACTGAAATGTTCGAAATATTCCCGGGTTTTCCATTTCTAAATACTACTTCTCAGATTTCTACGTTCGTCGATTTCAGATCTTTGGAAGACAATTGAAAAAAATATGTCTGACGAATCCAGTCCCACATATGGCAGGGCATTGAGCGAAGACGAGCTCATTGCCGTGGAAGTTCTGACCATCATTCATTCTTCTCCTGAAGAAGCAATCATCTTTCCTCCCACGCCTGAATTTAAACGCATCATCCAACTCACCATTCACCATTCATCTCCACGTGTACAACGCACCAACCCCCCTTCAGCTCCACGTGAACCACGCACCACCCCCCGTTCAGCTCTACGTGAACAGCGCATCACCCACCTTTCAGCTCTACGTGAACAGCGCATCACCCCCCGTTCAGCTCCACGTGAACCACGCACCACTCCCCGTTCAGCTCCACGTGAACAGCGCATCACCCCCCGTTCAGCTCCACGTGAACTGCGCATCACCCCCCGTTCAGGTCCACGTGAACCACGCATCACCCCCCGTTCAGCTCCACGTGAACGACGCACCATTCTCCGGTCATCTCCACGTGTACAACGCACCAACCCCCCTTCAGCTCCACGTGAACCACGCACCACTCCCCGTTCAGCTCCACGTGAACAGCGCATCACCCCCCGTTCAGCTCCACGTGAACAGCGCATCACCCCCCGTTCAGCTCCACGTGAACCACGCATCACCCCCCGTTCAGCTCCACGTGAACGACGCACCATTCTCCGGTCATCTCCACGTATACAACGCACCACCCCCCGTTCAGCTCCACGTGAACAGCGCATCACCCCCCGTTCAGCTCCACGTGAACGACGCACCATTCTCCGGTCACCTCCACGTGTACAACGCACCAACCCCCCTTCAGCTCCACGTGAACCATGCACCACCCCCCGTTCAGCTCCACGTGAACGACGCACCATTCTACGGTCATCTCAACGTGTACAACGCACCAACCCCCCTTCAGCTCCACGTGAACCACGCACCACCCCCCGTTCAGCTCCACGTGAACGACGCACCACCCCCCGTTCAGCTCCACGTGAACAGCGCACCACCCCCCGTTCAGCTCCACGTGAACGACGCACCATTCTCCGGTCATCTCCACATGTACAACGCACCACCCCCCATTCAGCTCCACGTGAACCACGCACCACCCCCCGTTCACTTCCACGTGTACAACGCACCAACCCCCCTTCAGCTCCACGTGCTCAACGTACCCCCCGTTGGTCCCCTGATACGCGGCTCAATACCCACCGTTCGTCCACGGATGCAGGACCCAGCAGCTCGTCCCCTATGTACCCAATCGTCGAACTCTCGTCGTCCTACAATCAGCAGCCGGCTAAACGCCCCCGCATGAGCCTGCTGACTGCTGCCAGGTACAGATTCCAAGATGGACGTCAGGAAAACGCTACTGAGCAGCAGAAGTTGAAAAAAAAATCGATCAAGAAAGAGAAGGACGAAACGGATAGCGATGAACAAGTACTGCAGCTTTCTGATACGGATTCTGACGTTCAGGCCAGAGTCCAAGATGGACGCCAGGAAAACGCTACTGAGCAGCAGATCTTGAAACAAAATAGGATCAAGGAGGAGAAGGACGAAACGGATAGCTATAAAGAAGTACTGAAGCTTTCTGAGACGGATTCTGACGTTCAGGCCAGATTCCAAGATGGACGTCAGGAAAACGCTACTGAGCAGCAGATCTTGAAACAAAATGGGATCAAGGAGGAGAAGGACGAAACGGATAGCTATGAAGAAGTACTGCAGCTTTCTGAGACGGATTCTGACGTTCAGGCCAGATTCCAAGATGGACGTCAGGAAAACGTTACTGAGCAGCAGATCTTGAAACAAAATGGGATCAAGGAGGAGAAGGACGAAACGGATAGCGATGAAGAGTACTTACTGCAGCTTACTGATACGGATTCTGAAGTTCAGGCCATATTCCAAGATGGACGTCAGGAAAACGCTACTGAGCGGCAGACCATGACACAAAATGGGATCAAGGAGGAGAAGAACGAAACGGATAGCGATGAAGAGCTGTTACTGCAGCTTTCTGATACGGATTCTGAAGTTCAGGCCATATTCCAAAATGGACGTCAGGAAAACGCTACTGAGTGGCAGACCATGACACAAAATGGGATCAAGGAGGAGAAGGACCAAACGGATAGCGATGAAGAGCTGTTACTGCAGCTTTCTGATACGGATTCTGAAGATCAGGCCACATTCCAAAATGGACGTCAGGAAAACGCTACTGAGCGGCAGACCTTGACACAAAATGGGATCAAGGAGGAGAAGGACGAAACGGATAGCAATGAAGAGCTGTTACTGCAGCTTTCTGATACGGATTCTGAAGATCAGGCCACATTCCAAAATGGACGTCAGGAAAACGCTACTGAGCGGCAGACCCTGACACAAAATGGGATCAAGGAGGAGAAGGACGAAACGGATAGCAATGAAGAGCTGTTACTGCAGCTTTCTGATACGGATTCTGAAGTTCAGGCCATATTCCAAAATGGACGTCAGGAAAACGCTCCTGAGCGGCAGACCATGACACAAAATGGGATCAAGGAGGAGAAGGACGAAACGGATAGCGATGAAGAGCTGTTACTGCAGCTTACTGATACGGATTCTGACGTTGAAGATGTAGCTGGGCCATCGGGACTGCAGCCTAAATGCGAAATCTTGGAGTCTAGCAGTGATGAGGAGCTGATGGAGCAGTTCACTGATGTGGATGTGGACACTGAGAACACCAGCGATTCAGAGCAGCATTACGAAAATGTTGTGGAAGTCGCGGGAACTCCGGGACTCGCTGCTTTTAGGTTCGAGGTCCTGCATGACATCAAGGAGGATACGGACGAGATACATTTCAACCGACCTACGGGACAAGCTCCCCCGTTGCTGCAGTTTGGATTCGGCTCTAGTGAGAATGGGCCACAGCGTTACTGGAAGCTCCTGTCGCGGTCCAGAGTGGGAGTGTAAGTATGGATCATTTTACATCGCTGTTTTAGTAAAGCTTAGAGGAATGGATTTGAATCTTCATTAGCACTTATACCTTATGATTCCAATAATAAAAATAACAGTTGTATTAAGAGGGGGGGGGGGGGGGGGGGGGGGTCCTGGTATTTGAGTGGAGAAAGACAACAGTGATATTCTGGTTTATGGATAACTTTGTCAGGCAGTGACATGCAATGTAAAGAGTGTAGGTCATCAGGAGAGGTGTTGACGATGATGATAAGATGATGTTTGCAGGAACCCGATGAAGTTCTCCAGGGTGGACGGCCCGGTTCGTCCAGAGGTTGACTTTATCATTGAGCAGATAGAGCATGTTGCTGGCATCAAGGTAAGGAAGGTGCGACGTTGTGGGGCAAGTTGTCGGTGTTGGGAAATCGTGAACATTCTCTAGCCTTGTAAAGCCAGCGTTGTAACTGATTGGTCACCTGTCACGGGGGCATCTTCATCGCCGTACTCAACGCCCTGCTGTAACTATTCTGTAATGAGGGCTGCGACTTTAACGGAGAAACAGAAGGAAGTCGTTTCTCACTTTGAGGAAATAATACAATCGTTTTTAAGAAATAAAATGCCGGAAACTCCATGTTATGTAGATTTAATAAAATTACAAAAATACATAGGCTACGTAGGCTACCTTTGTAGTTCTAAACAATTCTTTGATTATAAAATTACATTAACATAATATTTGTATGTCGTCGTAATATAGAACACATTTGTTTAAATATGCAGTTGGATTTTATACCAAGTTGGTTCTTAGGACCCTTATTTAATATCATTTATTTAAGGACGATTTTTTAATATCCATTTGTACTTTGACTTCGGGGGTGAAATATATAGCATTATTCTGCTTAGTCTAAAGCTAGTGCCACAATGTTATTAGTACTGCTAAAACCGGATTCCCTATAACCGTATGATATTAGCTGAGGATCCTGACGTATGGTATGGAAAAGAAGCTTATGTTCTGCGCGCCCTTCCAATGTCTCTGACACCCGACTCTTACTACAGCCTCGAGTTCGTGGTGAGCCACCGCGTCCCACTGACCCGAACCGTTCCTGGAAGGTGATCTTGACCGTCAACGTGGCTCATCTGCAGCGATCTGTCATCAACGAGCACTCCATGGGGTACATGGACGAGAACATGCATCGCATGGTGCAAGCTGCCTTGTTCTCTACACTGGAAGCTCTGACTGGACAGCCCAGCCGCCAAGACGCAGTCATGGAGAACATGGTCAAGAAGCTGCTTTGTATTGAAGAAAACACGAGGTACGTCCATGACATTCATTTCGTTTGCACTGACTAGAGAGGGACGAAATATTTCAGTTGCGTGTAGGTGTAAATAAATACTGTGTATTTTCTTTGTTATAATTTTGACATTTTTTAACTTTACTGAAAATATATGGTCTTATATTTCTTCTTATATTTTATGTGTACATTAGTACATTCAAATCACAAGCAACATTTCGATTTGGAATTTTAATGTCGTGCACATAAGGGTCAAGTAGAGAGAGACAAGGTAAGGTGTGGCCAGTGTGGCTTGAGGATGAGGACAGTTCGTTGTTTGACTTAAACTAAAACTACCTAAGTATTAACTTTCCAGCTTCCTCACAGAAAAAAGGATTATTAACATAATTCTGGAAAATATTGTTGTCCCAATACTTGCAGCACATATTGTTTCCTAGGAGCAATACTATTTCCATGATCTCATACTCTTCGAAATATGACAATTGTAAAAATGAATGACACAACAAAGGACGTCCAGTTAACAATGGGAAGGGTAGGAGACTTACTTGCCACTCGTGAAATCCAAAAAGAATATAAATAATATTAATTTGGTAAATATTGTGCATCCCTTTATCCAGGAAGTAAGAACTATATGTTTCCTCTTTTCTGTTTGGATTTCGATTTTTTTAATAAAAATATACGAAAACCACATCTTAGACACTAAAATATCAAATTTTAAGTTGATAATACAGAGTACTCTAAAAAAGCTTCAAATTTGTATTGCGTGTTTGCATGTACTAGTGTTGGGGTTCTTACCTACAGATTGTAACCCTGCTGCAGCTAATGGATCACTCAAATGATTTGGTCTCTCCTAATCCTTGTCTTGTCCACACAGTGGCTACGAGATATTCATGCACATCATCGACAAATATGAGGACCCCGTCTTCCAGCGTGAAGTCACTCTCAAGTTCTGCAGCTCTGGCGATGACGTCGATGTCGACAAGACCGTCCCGCGTGACAAGAATCCTCGCATGTACGGGAGGAAGAAAGCAAAGTAGGAGGCGCGGATGACGTCATATCAATTCTCTTCTGGCAATTCCTTTAATGTCATGGAAATGAGGTTTTCAGTTAGATATGGGAGAATAATAGTGAATCCGATGAATATAATTGATGTAGGTATTTAAAATGTATAGTACAACTGATGTTGGTTTCAGTATGGTTTCAAATCTAAGAATGTGTATAAGTAAATTTCCTTGGTGCCTTATACTACCATGGAGTTAGAAAAAGAAATGAATGAGAAAGAGTAGTAGTATCTAAGATACGGAACAATTGTTTTTAAGTTGAATATTATGGAATAGATAGGTATTAGGTATATTTTCATTGTTTAATTTGAGATGGGAAGCTTTAAGACCCTAGTCTAAACTAGGTAGGTACTAGAAAAGTAATAGGTACTATTTGTTATGATACCTTACCATCTCAAAGTGTTCAAGTATGTATGTACTCTGCTATTGCTTCAAATAAAAGTAGTAATAAAAAGAATGAGAAAGAGAATTAGTGTCTAAGATAATTAATTATGAAACAATTGTTTTTAAGTTGAATATTATGGAATAGATAGGTATTATATTTGATTTTTTTAATTTTGAGAATGGAAGCTGTTGTTATTATCCCTTACCATCTCAAAGTGTTCAACTATATGTATGACTCTGCTATTGCTTCAAATAAAAGTAGTAATAAAAATAATCAGAAAGAGAATTAGTATCTAAGATATGGAACAATTCTTTTAAGTTGAATATTATGGAATAGATAGGTATTATATTTGAATTCTTTATTTTGAGAAGGGAAGCTGTTAGACCCTACTCTAAACAAGGTACTAGAAAAGTAATACTAAGTTATTTGTATGATCCCTTACCATCCCAAAGTGTTCAACTATCTATGCAATCTCTGATATTGCTTCAAATAAATGTAGTAATACAAATCTCAATGAATTTGAATTCAACCTCTAACATTTCCCATGATTTGCATGCATCAAGCAAACAGAAATGAAGGCAGATCTTATGAGTCATGCTCTGAATTGAACGCATGTGAGAGCAATGCAATCTGAAGGTGTTATGATTATGTCTATAGTGTTTAACCTCCACCTCAGAAGTTGGAGATGGCATTCTTTCCCACTGCAGTGTTGTACTGCTGGTAGTATAATATTTTGATGACAGTATGACCTCCTTCTTTTAAAAGAGGAACTTTTCTTACATTTCATTTTGTTCCTTATTGTAAAAATAATTTATTTTTATTTTATCAAGCCAAGATTCCAACACAATGTTAGGTCATGGGGTGGACGAACCACCAACGATCTTGGGCATCTACTTCTAAGTCTGGAGCCGACTTGCCAGGTCCGACGCCCAATCCGACGCCCAATAATAACAAGAAAAATAACAATTGGGGATTTCATTTACTATTTAGTGCAAAATTTAGATGACAAATTTAAAATAACTTACTTTGGTGGTGAGTAATTGTATTAGGTACTTCCTGTCTAATTTTGTAAAGGAGAGCTAGACAGGTACATTTTTGAAACTTTCATAGTTTTATTCAAAACAAAAACGTACAAAATGTGTAGTTACCTATGCACATTGTATCTCTAGCCATTTTAAGTCACTTTAGCTGCGGTCCCAGGAGCCCTATTCTATAACTTTAAAATTCCGATTCCATCAGAACCCGATTCACGGCCTTATGGCTTAACAATGCAACGAATCGGATTCTGGCCGAATCGGAATGTTCAAGTTATAGAATTGGGCCCTGGTTCGACCACTGCCGACAGACTCTTCCTCATATTTAGATTTCCGCAATACTGTTTTGGCATAAAGTAGGTATATACAATTACATCTGTTCAGATAAGACCTTTATGATTAATGCATCTGTACATCAGAGGTAGAATGCCGGAAGTCCATTTCAATGATTCTGTATTTTGAATCTCATTTGTATTTGTGTATAATTGTAACTGATTTGCGTACATATTGAAAGCGCTTGCTACATGACTTCAATCTCCAAATATATGTGCAACTAAAAATCCATAAAATGGAACATTCCAGTCTCTGCCTGAAGTAAATGTGAATAAAATTAAATGACGCTCGTGAAGCTCGAGTAACCATTACCTTGCACAACTCATTAGTCATTTGACCGTTACTTGCAGCAATCACCTCCAGAGATGAGTCATTGTAATATGCTGTCAATTTTGTTGAAAGTATCTAGGTACAATGATTTTTTTTAGTAGTGATTAATAAAGTCGTATTGCTTTACAACTCTAGGATAATGGGAATAAATTATTACGATGATTATGATGATGATAATGATGTTGACGATGACGATGACGATGATGAAGAAGAACAGGGTGAGGATGGACGATGGGAAAGAGGGGGTCAAGGTCTATTAGTAGGAAATCTTCAAAGCTCATAGTTTGCACGAGTTTCTTTTGTTTTACATCAACAATGTAATAAAAACGTATATTTTAGGCCATTTTGGTATAAACAGTAGGTCTGTTCGTCGGGGTGTTCTAACCTGCTCGGAACACACCGGAAGTCGTCACGGAAAAGTTTACTTGTACCTATCCGTCGAGTTTTGATTCGTAATTCATGCACCTAACATATTCAGTGACGTACTTCCGCCTGCTCCGAGCAGGTTAGAACACCCCGACGAACAAACCTAGTTAGTTGCAGCCCGGAACCTACAAATGATTTTGATCTGTTCTGATTCTCCTCTTCTGCCAAGCAGCCACCTGTTGCATATTGTTTCGTCTTTAGGGACGGTTGCGCCAAACAAGTTCTAAGCTTGGTTCTAATATTCGCATTGTGAACTTAAATTAATAAATTTAATGATTTTAGTTCTCTGAAAAATCCGGCAGGTGGTTCTTAAGTGATATTTGAAGACGTGGCAAAAACCGTTGGATCTCTTCATTTTTTTTATCAACGATTTGCATACCACCATTTTGGCATTTTAATTTGGTCGGGCTCAGGATATTGATATCAAGCTAAAACAACTTTATTTTGCAGTCTTTTTGGAGTATTATAAGTGGAAAAGAATATGGAAGACAAACAGTACGTTATTGGTAAGTATTGCTACAACTTTCAAATAAGTAATTTGGTAATATTTTCCAGCCCTCTGACAAGACGCACGAATTATACCTAGTAGCTTGGCAAGTAACGTACCAGGGGTAGCAGGGGAATATGGCGTCTGAAAAGCTCATTACAACAACAATCTAGGCTCTCTAAAATTGCAACCATCTAGATGTAAGATAAACCGCAAATATCTAACTAGATAGAATTGAAGATATATCTTCTATCTCAAGAAAGAATCTTAGATAACCTAGGTACCTACTTCCATCTTAGATAGTGGCCATCTCTGCTACTACCTATCAAGCAAGATATAGGTAGTTTCAAGTCGAAAGATTTGAAATAAAAAAATAAGAGGTGATCCTTACCTGATATTGATATACCTGTATAGGTATACCATAGTATTAAAAGGTAAATTGTTCGAACAATATGTTTTGTAGACTATATTTATCAAAATCGAATGAAAGTATAGATAGTGGACAATAGAAGTACCTATACCTACACTTTGTAGCCTCCCAACAATGTACACTTGGCCAAACAAACCTTGAATGTTCAATAAATCTGATAGGCTGATAAATGTAAGATCGCACCATCAGAAGTCAGTCTAAGCGATCTCATTGTCTCACTCTATCTAGTAGGTGACCTCACATTTCAATGATAATAACAAGCTTTGATTGGTTATGGGACATGACCAGCAGTCATTCAAATTTGGTCAACGTTCAATTTTTGTTTGGCCGAGTGTACCTACCCAGTGAACACTAGGACGTACCTGGGACGTCCCCAGGACAGACTACTTACTTAGGTAGGACATCCCCAGTCTGTCCTAAACTCGGCCTAAAATGATCCCCAGAGTGTCCCCAGAGTGTCCTAATTACACAAGTTTTTCGATCCCAGGTACGTCCTAAATTAGGCGGACCTTCCTAAAAAAGGACGACACTGCCTAATTTAGGACATCCATTGTCCTAGTTTAGGACGTCATTTCCTAATTTAGGTCGATACTTTTCCTAAATTAAGATGAAACTGCCTAATTTAAGATATACATTGTCCTACTTTAGGACATCATTTTCTTATTTAGGTAGATGCTTTTCCTAAATTAGGATGAAAATGACAAATTTAATATATAATTTTGTCATTATTATTATAATAGAATGGTATTTCCTATGGAAGATAATTTTCCCCTATTGGGATGCAATTGCCATATTTAATAGACAGGTTCTATTTGCACAGACACCAATTCGCACGATTCGCATTATTCATATTCATTAATTCAGTTATCAATGTTTGCATCCAAAAAATATGGCTCCGACTCCAAGGTGACAACTTAGGTTCCAGTACAAAATAAAAGAAATACACATTTTTCCTATCATCCAATAGGACATGTCTCTTCATGTTATAATATCTTAATACTTGGCAGATTTTGGAAATAATATAACTTACTTAAAAACAAACGATAAAGAGATATGCTGAAATTAAACATCTATATTGTGAAGTCGAAGGGCAGAGTACTCTGTTGACAGTTGTAGAAACTTTTAAAAATATTTCAATAGGAGCCATTTTTAGGACAATTCTTCCTAAAAAAGGCAATTGCCTAATTTAGGTAGAATTGTCCTAAAATAGGATTTCAGTAGCAGCCATTTTTAGGACAATTCTTCCTAAAAAAGGCAATTGCCTAATTTAGGAAGAATGTTCCTAAAAAAGGATCTTCTTCCTTTATTAGGATATCCCAGGGAGGTACCCAGGACATCCTAGTAGGATGTCCTACTTTAGGCTAGGATATCCTAAAAATAGTCTGTCCCTGGGACGGCCTGTGTTCACTGGGTACCTAATGGTGAAACCCTATTCCAAATTTCCACGATTCCCTCCCAATTAAGTTCCAATTTAATTTTCTCCTTGTGTTACATTTAATTTCTTTTGACAATCAAAACATTTCTTCAATATTTTACTTAAATGAACAGTAGGCTAAATGCATTCTTCTGGCCCGAGTCTTTCAAGCGCTGGCACAAAAAACCAGTTCTTCATTCCGGGTGCATGAGCTTTGAACATACTATGAAATGTGTTCTATGTTTGTGTGTTGTGATGTAGAGGGCAAGATGGGATGCAGTCTGCCAGGTTTTCATCAATCCGGTGGACGAAAACTTCTCGTGCGATCAGTCGCCTCCTCGGCATCGGCATGGGATGAGTTGAAGAAACTCGTCGGTAAGCATTATCCACAGTAGACTGCTGAATGTAGTGTAGCATACATTTATTCAGTTACCAAGTTTAGCTGACAACTTGTGGAACAAAAGTTTTACAGAAACGTAAAATAATAGAATTATGAAATTTGGACATTTGAAAGATTTGATTTAATAAAAAGTAGCCAAGATATTGAATATTAAGATTTATTTTAGAACTTCCAGTTTGAGTGGTGCACCTAATAATCTAATAGTACCTATATACTTATTAGTAAAATATTACATGATTCTTGTTTCTTTATCTTGTAGTTAGTCAAATCTGAGAGGTAAGCTGTTTTATCGGAAAGTAAAATTGGTGCCGAGAAAGTGGAGGTATTTTATTTCTAAGATTTCAAAATTTTAATTTTAAGATAATTTCTTAGCTCTTTGAAGAGCTACCAATTAATTTGTATTTGCTCTGTTCCTATTTTAAGCAATTCAGTAATAAAGCCATTCTCTTCACCATTTTACTAAATTAAGATAAAGCAATCTACATTGCAGACATTACATTGCGACACACTGCATGCAACATTAATAAGTCACTAACATTTATCTTTCCAGCATGAGGTGCACACAGGTTCATTATATCTCAGTTCATTGATCATATTCCATGTGTAGTGATGCTCAAGTTATGTATTTGTTCTAATTTTGTGTGTTGTGATGTAGAGAGCGAAGAGACGGCACTGCAACCAGCGAGCTTGAGCCGAGCGACTGTACCATCACCACCACGGTCCGAGAAGACGCCAGAAGTTTCAAATCACCTCGGTAAGCATTCGAAATAATATCTTATGTATGCTGAATGAATTTGATGTTGAAAACTCTTCTAAAATTATTAAAACTATACAAATGGTAAAAAATACAATCATTGGAGGTATAGTGATGATTCTGATTAAATTTAGATGGGTATTTTTAGACGTATGGTTGAAAGAAACAGAACTTTCTATGAAACCAAATGTATAAATTAACCTTTAGGTTTCAGGAGTAAAATTACACCCGGCCTGATGTATGTATATGGCACACCTATAACTGTTTTACAAATTTGGATGAGTAAAAATTATGTAAAAATAAGTAAAAGTTATGATTATTTTTTTGCAAGGGGGTAGACATTTCACAAAGAGTGGATTAGCGTTTTGTGGCTGTGGAAAGCTTTTCAATCAGAAGACCACCTCTTGAGTTTTCTCTCTGGCCTGAGCCATAATACACATTTTAATTGGTTGGTACAAACTTTTATCGCAAAATGTAAATCCTCTCTTCGTAAACTTGCTTCATTTAATTATATGAGTTCAACATCATCCCTAAATAAAAAAGCAAGTCAATTCAACAAATGCCAAAAAATATTAGCGTCAGTGAGCACAGCTCAAAAAATGAAACGTGTTCTAATGTCAACTTCTGTAGGTATCGTGGAAAGAGCCAAATCGATTAAGACGCTTGTTATGCCGCTGCCGCACCCACTGTCTCTGCCTAAAACACTGATGTCTCCCCGAAGGGAAACCTCGAATGGGCGACCAAGGTTGTCCAGAAGGGTATTTGTTGGCGGCCTGTCAAAACACTGGACTGAAGGTAACTACTGGAACTACATATAATAAATTTATTTGTCATTAATGAATGTGAATCTGCATGATTTTATTTTTCATTGTAATGGAATATCATTTGATTGCATATTAACAAAAAGTAAAAAACACAACTAAAGGACATGTAATGACAGAGCCCTCCAGGTAGTTACAACTTGAAAATGAACATGGTTCCTGAACAAAACATATTTTGAATGAAGTGGTGGTCGCCCAGCCTGGCAATCAAAAGCAGGATGATTCTGAGTAGGTACAATGATTCTTGAACCACGAAGTACAACAATAGAAGTTGTATCGCATCCTCCTTGATAAGTCCAATCAATCCACCTACTCTCGGCCGCCCCACTCCCCGTGTTACCACTGTAACCGACTAACCGTTTCAAATACCTGCCTTGGCACTCTCTCGGTCCTCATGATGTGGCCAAACTATCTAAGTCTCTCTCTTTCCAGTTTAAACTCCAATCTTTCCAAACCAGCTCATTTCGTATCTTCTCACTTCGAACTATGAAAGTAAATTAAAAACTTAATTTCATTTGCATAGGTAGTTTCATGTATTTTTCCATCAACCAAATATGTACAATATAAGTGTTTAATTCAATCCAAACAATTAATGTTTCATATTTAAACTATGATAGCTGTGTATTCTAAATGAACACGATTAGGTATCTTGTGAAGCAGCAGTGACTTAAAAATTAATTGTCAGGGGCAAATCACAAAATCCACCAATGTATGATTTTCACTGCATCCCGAAATCGTACGTATGAATACGTAGTTATATTTATGCAACTTTTTCTTGCAGTGACCATTGCCATGATGTTTAAAGAATTTGGAGATCTTGACGTTGACTGGCCGTATAAGAAAAGCGAGCCTGGAGTGTTACGACCTTCAAAAGGATTCGTTTTCCTGAATTTTAAGGTGATTAAAACTCTATAATGATATTGTTCTGAATGGCATGCAATGGGGATGCTCTAAGTTTACAAGATGGTTCCGAACAATGACAATACCACAATGTATCATACAATGTCGGAACTTCAATGATGCAGTTCAATGTGTGTGCGTGGCCCCCCAGAAAAAGTTTGGACAATACCAGAATGTATCATACAATGGCAGAACTTCAATGTTGCAGTTCAATGTGTGTGCGTAACCCCCCTAAAAAAGTTTGGATTAAATAAATACCATAAAAAGAAAAAATATCGATAATTGGTACCTAGTAATAAAAAAAGTAGTAGTTTGAAGAATTTAGATGATCAAATCAACCAAAATTTGTGTTTAAATCGCGTTATATACCATAGTTTCTATAGTGAAATTCAAACATTTTCCGAGCCTGCACGGCCCAGACACAAATGTTGCGACTGCGAGGCCCTTCCCCGGAACCAAATCGGAGCCGTGGTTATATATTTTACCTACTACTTATAGCTACCTAAACTGCAAAAATCCACGGCACGCATCTGATGTACAATAGTTGAAAAGTGTAATGAAGTATTTAAAAATTAACTTTCTCCATGCAGGACTGTAATTTTGCTATCTAATACTTCGGTTAGATACTTAATCACTCTGCAGAGTTCAGTTCTTTATTCTCAGCAAGGATTACATATTTAGTAGGCAATCTTCTTCTCAAGCGCAATTTTGACGTTGCTGCTTGAGCCAATCTTGTGGTCGTGGAAAAGATGGTTTTGATGTTGCTTAAATCTTTGAAATAAATCACAATGGTCCAGATACTGTAGCAACATGCCTGCTTGTTGCAGATGCATTTGAAAGTCACAAAGACAAACCTGATCCAGTGTAGCAATTTTTAATGAGACAAGCTTCATTCAGTAGTTTGGATGCTGGGTGTCAACCTGAACTGGTCTGATGATAGTGCAAGTTGCATGTTGGTAGTAAGCTGATTGAGAATGTTTTGTTGTCACGTTGAGAAACTGCAGAATGGTTTGACACTGGAGGGTCAAACAAGATAGATCAGTGTCGACGGCCCACATCTCGAATTTCTTGTGACTTGTTCGCAATCTTTGTGGAAAGAGGAGATCTCACAGGTTCACCTTGCATCTACTTAAAGAATTGGCTTTTAAAATCATCTTGACAAAATTTGCCAGATGATGAATGTCACATAGCTACACATTCGTTGATCCCTATTTTAAAATGATGCGGAGTGTGGTAACATTTTGGTAACACCTCCAGATTACGTCAAAATGAATAAATGTGATTCATATGATATTATCTACAGTAAAATTGCTCCATTTATATGCTGGCTGAAATATGATTTCACCAGCATTTTAAAACTAGATTTCTTCAGTATCTGGAAGTGTGAACGTTTCTCAGGTTTTATTTACATTTTAAAAAGTAATTTGTTATTTTATTGTTTTTTATTAATAATTCTTAAATGGATACAATCATATATGTCATATAATCACATTTTAGTAATCTTAGACTAAAACAAATAATACATTCATCTCAGTAGTAATAGTAATAATAACAGGAATCATATGCATACATACAATTTAATTTATAACATAATAAGGCTTTCATTTCAAGCAATGCTGGCTTAATACTTTGTTCTTTAATAATCTACAATATTCCCTCCTGAAAAAAGTAGGCAATTCTCTTGTTCTTGTTCTCAGTTTGAGCTTTAAATAAAGTAATATAACTTGATTGAATATATCTCAATGATTGAGCTTTTTTTCAGGAAGAAGATTCAGTGCACAAGGTCATTGCCACCTGCCATTCCCCCAATGGCAGGGGGTACTGTCTGAATATAATTCAACATGGAAAATCCAACACACAGCTTCAGATTCGGCCATGGTACATCAGTGACGCTCTTCACACTACGGGAACAGTCAATGAGGCAAACGCTATTTTCATTGGTGAGTAAATTCACTAGAACTTCCAAACCACAAGCTGGAAACATTAATAATCTGCAACACCAATTTCAAGTGTAGAGATTGAACTGCAAATAAGAAATCAATTGTAACTTAAGGAAAATCAATGTCGCAACTCAAATGCACAATTATTATTTAAAATATGATTTTGAAGACCATCATTTTCAATAATACAGCATCTGAAGTGGTTCAGTTTTGATATTCAAATAGTTTTAAAAATTTACTTTATTTTTAGGTGGTGTTCCTTGTATATCTGCAAGAATATTGGCTACCTTAATGGCAGTAATGTTTGGCACAGTCGAGCACACACGAATTGACACCAGTAGAAGATTCAATTACCCAAAAGGTTCAGCCAAAGTCACATTCAAAAGCCAAGCCAGCACAGCCGCTGCAATTGAAGCACGCTTTGTGAAATTGAACATTGACAATTTTTCAAAAATGGTGAGGATGTACTATTGACACGACAGTTACTTTTGGTACCAAGAAGTTAATTCTTCTTACTTACTGGGAAATTGATTGACCACTGCTAACAGCTGTACATAAACAGCCTGTATTTACGTAATAGGAATCCCTTCAAAATTGTTTTATGATAAAAACCATATATCGCTGCAGGGTCATCCCAAAGTATTGCACACTATTTTTTTACTTAGATTTTGGATTTTAATTTGGTCAGTTTCTCTTTACAATCCTTATGCTGCTCAATGCATCAAGACGGTTCTGAAAGTTTAGTTTTCATTGTGGGAGTCGGTTTTCATCAGTCCGCGGAACGTTCGGGTATGAATGCAGAAAGCCTTATCAGAGAGCATCCTTGTATATTCTCTTTGACTTTAGGAATATGTCAAAATCTGGTGGAATCATGTCTAAAGGTACGTTTACAGCTCGGCGTTCGACGCTCAGCGGTCAAGGTCAAAGATAAACATGGTTTATCTTTGCCCTTGAACGCCAGCGCTCGGCGTTGGTCAATCAGGAGGCTGAACGTCGAGCGCTGAGCGCCGAACGTCGAACGAACGCCGAGCTGTAAACGTACATTTACTGTATGGTGTGGTGAGTGAGGTAACACTTCCCATTCGTCCATATTCAACAAGTCGATCAAAGCATTCCCAAAAATTCGAAATTTAAAAAAAATCAAAATTATCCAAGTGTGGTAGCGTAGCAGCGTATTATGTCTTGCTCGGGGATGGGCCATTCATTTCAATCGACAATGAACGCCTGTACTGGGGAAGGTATTGACCGACTTGCCGAGTAAGCATAATTGGGAAGTGTAACCTCAAGCACATACTTGAGTCCACCATGCAACAAAAATCTTCAGAAACTTCTGGAATAGCTCATTGAATAGCAGAAGGATCACATAGAAAAATTGTAAAGAGATACTGAACTGACCAAAATAAAATTCATAATCTAAAAAAAAAATAGGTTCAATAGTTTTTGGATGAGACATTATTCACTGTTAGACAGGTATGCAGAATTGAGAATTTTATGTTTATAGCTAGACATGCTAAAAAAGAGCTACACAGTTTCTGAACATTGTGTTGTTTATTACCGAGTGATGACTGATGAAAGCTTATTTTTGTTTCAGTACGTATACCAGGAATAATATTATAAATGATAAACTATATATATATATTTTTTTTTAAAGTCGAGTATGTAGCTACCTATGTAGTTCTTAGATATTCATGATGGTAAGAGTTCTAGCTATTTTAACGATAATGGAGTCAACCAACACTAACGTATAGGTTGTTCCTTGCAGGTTGAAATCAAGCCATACCGACGTCAAAAGCAGCTGTCCTACGACGTTTAACTTGCATTGAGACATGTTTCTGCCTTACCTGGATGCCTGAAGGTAATACATAATTTGAGAATAGATGGAGTAGTACTGCCATAAACCATAAATAACCTACATGAAGCCTGTTTCAAGTAGGCTATTACACCAAAACAAGTTTGAATCTGTGCTTTGCCATTGGTTAAACCACAACTCATGTTTTAACTGAGTCATTCTTAGCGAATACTAAGTTAGAGAATGATCTGCTTATTCCAACAATACCAATAACTTAATGATTTCAAAAATGTTACTTAGGTGCTTTATGGTTGGTACTGCAGAGGGAATCTTATTATAGTTTCTCAAGAGTAATGTGGCAACCCTATCAGCTGATTGAGAATAGAGGTGAGCGCGTGATGCGAGTACTCACGCGTGACTCACGACTTTTAGCGTGAGCGGCAAAGCTACTGGTCACGCGTGACTCACGACTTTTAGCGTGAGCGTGCACACCACAGCTAATAGTCATGCGTGAGCGTGCAAAGCTACTGGTCACGCGCGACTAATATTCACAACTGTGATCTCTTGGTCTATCTCAGAGCTTCTTCACTCTTGAAAATATAATAAATTTTAAAATAGATTGTTATGAAAAAATGCGAAATTATTTTCATCGAAATTTATATTTTATTGGGTTGCTTTTTACATAGTGTATAAGCAATTTATTTTGTTTACAAAACAATGGATATTGAAGTGGATGAAATAGTTTTGGGTTGATATTCACATACCAACTCTAAATAAGTAACCTTATTAATAGAAGTGTTCCGTACATTATATTCAATTAATTAATATTCTATTGTCCTTTTTACCCATAATGCAGCCATTTCAGTGTCCCAAATTAGTTACTTTTACGTTAAAAATAAAAACGCCCTGCGGGGCATGATTTTCTTAATTTTAAAATAATTTTTAATTACGAACAACAAATTTCTGTGCATTTTGGCCAGGGATGGTCATTTTGGTGTTCATAAAGCATGAGACGTTGTATTTATTAACATGAGTGACTGTGAGTGAGTTGTAATTCGTGAGTGTGCGTGAGCGTGCATGAGTCCATAAGATTTTCTGCATGAGTGTGCGTGATCGTGAGCGAAATGCAGAACCCGCGTGCGTGAGTGTGCGTGAGTGAAATACGTGTCCGCGTGACATGACCGCGCGCGAGTCAAAAATCACACACGCGCTCACCTCTAATTGAGTATGTACCCGGTAACTTAATTGGTAAAGCCCGATTCCCTGTAAAGACCCCAGATATTGAAACCCCAATCTTAGATGGGTGAGCGTCTTTTTATCAACGGCCTACTTGTAAATTTAAGCCACAAGGGCCCGAGTGAATTAAAGGTAAGCCCAACATTGCTCTTTCAACTTTTCCGGGATCGTTATCTCCAACATTTTTCTCAATGCTCCAATGGGTAAGATTTTACTATAACAGGTTCTAGACCCTGATATAGTAATATATGTATTGATGTAGAACACCAATGCATATGTGGTGTTCCGCGGATTTTAATATTCTTCGGTGTTGTCAGATCATGGTTGTTCCTCCACCCCTCTTCTGGAAATATGTTTGTTAACAAAACGAAAATGTTAAGGGGAAGGAAGAGCCTCTGAATGAGGACCTCGGCTGGAAAGCAGTTATCGCCCTGTCTTGTTGAAGATAGACTAGATGTTAAAGCGACAAAGTTGTGGAGAATGAATTGCAGATTATGCAGCGTTGACCACTTATTTGACATTTTTAATCACCTTAAAGTTATAAGTAGTTATATGTTGCGTAATTATTGAGTAAATAAAACTAATAATTTTAATATTTGGCTCAACGACGCACAAACTAGATTTAATTTCAAGCTACTTTGCTCTTGAAACTTTTTTTCTAACTTGATCGGTAGAGGCAAAATTTGCTTTCTCACACCATCAATTGTATGTATTTTGCCTAAAACCAGGGGCACTGAAATCGACTGAAGTTGCAAGTAAACATCTGGGAGTTCCAATAACGGTGTGGAAGAGGATGATGGGAGGGTCCTAAAAGACATCATGGATAATTCTTCATAGTGCACTGATAGCGGGATTTGTATGTCAACAATAATCATCAGTTTCCCCGGCATTTACGCAATCAACGACGACTGGAGACAGACGGACCTCAGAGTTGTCTAAATCATCTTACCTAATTTATACAAATCTATCTATTATAAAGTGTAGAATACCGTCTAAAATGATTGGAAATTGCCTAAAATTAAATTTTTATTGTAAGGTGATAAAATGTAAATGAAAATTTTCAGAAACATGTTTAGAATGTTGATATTCACATCTGCCATGTACAAATCTTCCCAACAATTTAATTTATCATAAGAAAATTCGCTGTATTGATAAAGACTTCACTTAATATTATTTTGTATGGATTTATGTTTTTTTTAAAGATTTAAATATATTTCTGCTAATTGAATATGAAATCGGCAACACTTCTCTAAGCATCCATAATAATTCACTGTAAATAGTAGCATCTCGGGCTATCTATTATTCTTGAGTCAATCTCGGCAAGGTTATGTCACGATGTGTATTTATTCTCATTGTGACAACAATGTCGAACAGGTTTCCCGTCTACAATAATTATTAGTGCAGAATAACAGATGATTTCGACTCTCGCTAAGAGCACATCAATGTGTGTCTTTACTGTATGCACTATTTTATTATTTATAACTGAAAACTGCATGTTATAAAGGTAAAGAAATATTTTTGGTTGCAATGTGGCAACAGAACAGCAACTGAATGATAATTATACATTGTACGTGTTATTTCACACGTTAATCCCGAACACAGGTAGGTCACTGATAGCACTGATTTGTCAGATAAACGGCGAATAATTATTTAATTGTTGTATTGACCGTTATCATTACTCCAACTATTCCATTTAAAAATAATGAATTCGATGTAGGTGTCAAAGGATTCAAAATATAAATATATAAAATGTGTGACTTTTTGTTGATTTTCTTCTACTAGTTTTGAACTGATATGATATTGGTGAAATATGATTTTTGCTGATAACCTCAGATGGGTCGATGTAAATAAATACCAACTGCAATGAGAAAAGATTTTCCTCGGTAAGTTGCTAATGCAGCTTATATTGGAACACAGCCGCTGCAATGTTAACTGCCTCGATAGCTCAGCTGGTAGAGCATCTGACTGGATATCGGAAGGTCGTGGGTTCGTGTCCCACTCGAGGAAAATCTTTTCTCATTGCAGTTGGTATTTATTTTGATATGATATTATTTACAAATTTCAACATCGTGTTAATTGATTTATACATTTCACAACATTCTACTTATGTTCCGGAGAAAAAGCTGGAAATATTCATGTGTATTTTTTTTTACTTTATTTCATTATTTTTCGTATTTTCCACTCTCTACTTAGAAGAAGTAGACAGTAGACAGTGTCTACATTCTACTACAAGAACCACAGGCACAAAAACTAAAATGACTTTCTTGCTCTAATTGCGATAATAGCTACATATTCTCTTAGTAAAGAACACCGTGGTAAAGAACCAAGAGAGAAATGAGACTACCTATACCTACCTATACCTATTCGTAAACAAATTTGTCCAATGGCCTTTATACTCTCAGGTGGTGAAATAAGATCAGTGTAATATATCGCCGATAATGGTTGAAATAAAAATCAATGAAAGGATTTTCAATTTATTAGATAAGGAGTTGAACACTTTATTGAGTGTGTGATTATTCTTGATCCACGATGATTTTGTTCGTGTTGTGAAAGTGATTCTAATTATGTCATTTGACTTGGTAAACAGTCTGGACCCAGCGATCATAACAACAATACTCGGGGTATCCGATCTCACTTCTGTTTACATTTTTTGCATGGGAACTACAGTCGGAAGGCAACGTTATCAAACATTGTTCCCAGCTAGACCAATCACAGTAATGACAACAAATTTGTCCCCAAATCTGGTCCCGCCTTATTTACCTATCAAAACCCCGCCCACAATAGCAATTAGAGCTGATTCTCTAGGAGCAGTCAGCCGATCCTTGCCCTTAACGTAAATGTTGAATTTATTAAATGGATTTGGTGCGGGTGCCTATCTACCTACATCTTTTGGTCACTCTAATACTGGTTGTTGAAACTTTGAAACCATTAGAAGCTAAGCTAATTTTTAGGTAGGTACAGCAAGATCTTCCAAGAGATTTATATTGAATGAATTTGGTACTCCCAAAATCCTTACATAATGAGGATAAGGAACGAATAAAAATAAGTGGTTACAAAGCTGAAAAGTTTGTAATTCCAAAAGATTCAAGAGAGCCATTCAACAGAAAATGACTCTTGTATTACTTTAAAAAGAAAATTAAATGTAAATAGAGACATTCCTGTTTTATTAACTAATCATATAGGTAGTTTAAATTATATAATTTGATATGTATAACTGAGTTAAATGATTGATGTTAGAAGTATGGCACAGCACACAAAAAAGATTTTCATCTTTTGAATTATTTATTAACTATTTAAAATCAGTTCAATGGTTCGAAGTCGGCAATTTTTCATGTCGGCAAATTTGTCCTTACTGACAGATTGTACATCAACTAAAGACAAACCTTCTCGATTGCCAAGGGTGCCAGTAACAAAGTACACCTTTCCCCATTGTTTATCGCCGATATTGATGAGACACATGGCAGAGAAGCTTCTTTCAGCACTGGTGGAAGATACAGGAGTTAATCGTTCGTTTCATGTTTTATTTTAACTCAGGAAATGCTTAGTGGAGTTTAGTTATTGTCTGGTGAAATTCCCTATGGTTGTAGTTGGAACCAATGGCATTTGCATGGTAGTATCACGCTTGATTTACAGAGTCTTCTTCTTCTTCTTCTACCCGCAAAGATTGGGCTAAAAGCCCGTTCCGTCCTCAAGGTGCAGCCCATCTTTTCCTTGGCCGGCCAATGTCGCGCCTGCCCTTCGGATCATAGTGAAGGGCCCATTTGGGAATTCTCTTATTCGACATCCTTTCTACATGGTCGGCCCATCTTCTCCTGTACTGTGATATATTCTTATTGATTTCCTTCATTCCCAATTCGGCCCTTATATCCTCATTCCTGATTTTATCTAACAAACAACACCCTTTTACCGATCTCAAAAAGCGCATCTCAGAAGCCTGAATATCTTTCTTGTCTCTCTCACGCAATGTCCAGGCTTCACTTCCATACAGCAATGTGGGAACTGCCATCACATTATAGAATTTTAATTGTGTCTCCTTTCGCGATTTATTTTTTAGACTTCTTCTTATAGTCCCACAAATATGCTGAAATTTGTGTATTTTGCTCTGAATATCATTGTCACGTAGATAAGTTATATCATATCCAAGATATTTAAAATGCGACACTTGTTCCAGGGTATTGTTGTCAATTACTATTTTTGAGCGAACGGGGAATTTTCCTTTGAATGCAATAATCTTGGTTTTAGCAAGTGAAATTTTAAGGTCATATGTTTTACAAATACTATTTAAATTGAACAGGGACTTCTGTAATTGATCTTCAGTTCGATGTATGACTACTTGATCATCGGCAAAGAGGAGTGTATTAAAACCTTCATGAGCATTGAGATATATATCAGGTTTACATAGTTTCTTCCATTCTCGCAGAACATCGTCAATGTATATATTAAATAGGCTAGGTGATAAACAGCACCCTTGTCGTACTCCTCTATTGATCTCAAGTTTACGTAAACCACCTCCTCCTATATCTATTGAAATGTGCGTCTCGTAGTACAATGCCTTAATGGCCTCTGTTAAATGTTTGGGGTAGCCACGCTTATCTAAAATCTTCCACATCGTCTCACGGTTTACTCTGTCAAAAGCCTTTTCATAATCAATGAAGGCCATGTGCGTCTCAAGATTAAATTCAACCCGTTTTTGAATGACTTGTCTTAATGTAAAAATGTCATCCATACACGATCTTCCTCTCCTGAATCCACTCTGCTCTTCCAAAAGTAAAACATCAGATATATTCATTAATCTTCTATTCAATATTTTTGCATAAATTTTGTAACCTGTATTTAATAAACTTATGCCACGATAATTTTCACAACAGCTTCTATTCCCTTTTTTAAATAAGGATATAATTTTTGCTTCCCTCCACTTCTTGGGTATGTTGTAACTTATCCAACATGTATTTAGAAAATTTAAAAACCGCTCCTTGAAAGATATTCCACCACATTTTAGAAGCTCCACATTAATTCCATCTAAACCAGGCGCTTTTCTGTTCTTTGACGCCATTAATGCTTCCTGTAGCTCTTCAAATGTAATTCTATCTACATCTGCGTTACATTGAGGGACGGTCTTTGAGGATGTCGCATTAGAATCATACCATAACTTTTTGTAATGCTCAACCCATTGGTCACCTTTAATAATGTTCAGACAAGCAGTATCTCTTTCTGTACTGTTTAGATGTTTCATAATTTTATACGCAACTGTTTGCCTGCCATGAACATCGTCTTCTACATTGCTGATGAATTTGTCCCAAGATTCGCGGTGAGCTGCTCGAACTATATCCTTTGCTTTTCTTCTTTTTGCGTTGTAATTGTCTTTTGCTTGAACATTTCTTAACTGAAGATAATTGAGGTAAGCTTCTTGCTTTTCCTTGACAGCAATTTCTATATCTTCGTTCCAAATCCTCAAACCTTTCCTTTTTCTTACTTTCTTCCTTTTTCCCAGAGCTTCGCTAGCTGCTGTATTTAAAATTCGCTCCAAATTACTCCATTCCATGTCTACATCAGTGACTTGCGAATACTTCTCCATCTGTGAATTAATCCTCTTCTCATATAGGTCTCGAATACTTTCCTCCTGCAATAGGTATACTTTATATACTTCTTCACATACCTTTCAGTTTGCTCGTTGAATTTTTATTCCACTTTGTTAAAAGAGATATTTTTGATACTACCAAATAATGATCGGAATTCGGAATAGATGTCACTTCCTCTAAAGACTGTAGTGTCTTTAACTTGGGATGCAAGTTTCTTATTCACGATTACATAATCAATAATTGACTTTGTACCTCTAGCACTCCAAGTATATTTGTTGATATCTTTCTTACGGAAAAAGGTGTTTGTTATCTTGAGATTATTGAAAGAGGCAAAGTCACACAATTCTCTTCCATTATTGTTCAGATGGGCTTCACCGAAAGTTCCGACAACATTAGGAATGGGCTGATTTCCAACACGAGCGTTCAAATCTCCAGCTACTATGACATGATCATTTGAGAACTTATTCATCTGCTTCTGAAGCTCTTCGTAAAATTCTGCAGTGTCCTCTTTCTTACCTTCCTCCGGAGCATATACACCAATTACTGTCAAGTACCCTCTTTCAATTTTCAGTCGCGTCAATATTATTCTATCATTTATAAATTCATAGCTTTGTATTCTAGTTTTCCACCTATTGTCTACTAATAATGCTACCCCACTACATGCTCTTCTGTTCTGTGGTACACCACTGTACAGCATGATGTATTTACAGAGTCCTCAGTTTAATCTCATCTCCACGAAACTGTTGTACGTTTTGTCCTTAGGGATAACGTCATGTAGAATGTGTCTCCGGGATTGGTGCAGCCGGCCATTTGAAAGAACTCAAAATTTATAAAAAAAACAGATTCCATTTCCTAGACGATATTGTTAACGATCTTGAAGTACTTTTTCTTGAACTCATGAACCTTGACCAACATCACAAACATCGTTCCGATCCTAGTTCTTCTCTCCAAAGTTCAAACAACAATCCATCTAACATGGCCCGAATCACACTCGACCTCAGTGAACTCTCGGCTCGGGGGATTATTTGTCTCCCTGAGGGTTTACGGTGTTGTGTGAAGAATTTATCACCGATAGTTTTAGACAGTTGTACATACTTAAACGTCACTAACGTGAATGTCTCTCTGACATGAACGATGAATAGAAAGGCACGCATAGACGAGCGTTTTTTGGTGCTTGCTATCATAATTTTTCTTTTCTTGTTTGCCCATTGCTTTTTAAGTTGTGCACCAGAAAGCCTGTTACATTGTTTTCATTTCGACTCACTGCCCGAAACCCGATCAGCCATTTCTGTTAGTGAAGAATAAGGAATTATTTTGCATTAAGGTAAAATTTAAATGAAAAACTTGGGAATATATAAACATAGCTGCATTAGATCATGATCTGATGTACAGTTGTGGAAACAAGATCGCCGCACTCTGCCTCTCTCTGACCCATATCATAAACATGTTTTATATGGAGCAGAGAGAGATAGAGTACAAACAACTTATTTCCACTCTTGTACATGACCTCTTGCTGGCAGCCTTGTACCCCCTAAACATTTTGATATTTACTGATAAATGCACTTGTTTTGAGGTGAGAGAGATGGAGCAAAGCAACTTTTTGTAGAAACTTTTTAGAAATTATGATTTTGATTAAGAATAAAATTAGATGCCTTAATACGAAATGGGTAAATCTATATGATCGCTTATGTGTCATTGTCAAGTAACACATGAGACTATGTAGTCATTGCCAAATATGTTTTCTTTGGGAGCAGATTGTCTGACATGTCATATGGATGGAGTACAGAACTGTCATTGTATCACACTAAAGTACATGTGTTTGTTGCAGTACATATGCGCAAGATGTTGGACATCTAACTACAGAGAAGAAGCTTCCTTGGATTAGCTCTTCGCAAGTCATTGCAGCTGAGGTGCTCAGATGCCGGTCCAGTTTCACCAATCCAGAGACTAGCCGCTTCAAATGTTTTTAAACCGTTTTACAGTTAGAGTAACGAATGAGGGAAGAATCAATAACTGAGAATCAATGCTGATTGCTGAACATAGCCTGCTTACAGCTTTTTTGTTAGTTAAAATTTGTCTTCTTGTATTGTACTGAAAATTATGTTAAATTAGAATAGGTACCTACTATTAAATAATTTGCTTAAAGTTCAATAATATATCCTAACATTAAGAAGGGAACAAAGTGTTCTGATAAAATTAAAATAACACTTTGATCACAAAGTGGCTGTGGCAAAGCTTTTGTCTTACACTAGGAGGTACATAACAAAATGTAATATCACTGCAAAACTATTCATGATATTGTTGGTTTGGTTCTTAGTTTAAGAAGACTGTAGCTTAATCACCACATTTTATTAAAACACAGTATACTAGGGTATATTACTAGGGTACATAGTAAATTAGTAAATTGTACATTCTTAAACTAAATCTTTCGCTTGTCGAACATGTAAACTGAAAACAGCATTTCTTGCGTATATGACATATGTACTTATGTTTTATGAAATGCTGCAAAATATGAATGCACCTAATGAAGTGATTTACCAATAATTTATATTTTAATATGTCAATGTTTGTTAAGATGAAGTAGACTAGGTAACATAAAATTAATCAATGTACAAATATTCAACATATTAACACAATCAATCAATAAATAAAGACAATGATTTGAGCTATTCAACATTGAGATACATTATGTTGTGAAATATCTTGAATACCTAAAGCCTAGTTAACACGGACAATGTTTCATTCAAATCATTGAGTTAAATAGTTTGGTTCAACGTAAGTAACCACGAAATTGAAGCAAAAGTATGTTTCATTTAGAACCCTGTCCTATTTTTCCTGCAATGAATGAATGAAACATTGAACCGTACTTGGTTTAACATTAAATCAATTTTACTGTAATACATAGGTACATACATATTGCATAGGTTGGTACTAGTCTAGTATATCAAACCTATTTTTATTATGTTTAATTGAATATGATGTAAACTTTGACAATCGTGTCCTTTTGGTATGCGTGACTCTTTGTCAATGTTAACAGTTAAAACGAAAAAAAAAAACCTTTTTTTTCAGATGATGTACAAAATTGACATAAAACGTTGTTCTTTTTATGTTTATGTATTATTAATATGTATTCTAATTAGTGTGATCATACCTACTTTGAATAAATTGTCATGAATCATACCTAAATATGATTTAAAATTGGAACCTTCTACAAAGGTGGACACAAACGCAACGCATGCTGCCATAGCAGACTCTATCTTTAACATTCCTACAGTGACTATCAATGATTGACAATTATAAACAAGTGTGTGTGTATATTATGAACTGTATTTTTAAGAAATCATTAAAAAAATGCACCAGTCTACAGCATATTAGCACATGATATTCCAGATTGCTTCTTTAGCTCCAGGTGACTAGATCATCATCATCTCTATCTCCGAGCCCATTTGCTCGCTTGAGTAGTAAAATGCAGATTGCAAAATCGAAGAGAGTGCAAACAAAATTATCGATATGAAAAAGCAGCAGCCTTGAAACTAAAAGCTATATTGTCTCATAAAACATAAAAAAGTAAATGGAGTCAAAGAAATTGCAAATTTCATGTCGTAATTTAATCAACCTATAGGTGTTTAATCAATCAATCAATGATATAATAATAGCGTAAGTTTTGATTAGCCTTCGTGTGACGCAACAAATACCACAGTGTCCGAAAATTGATGCTAAAAAATTAAAAATAAGTAACCAATCAAGGAATAAATGCTTGTCCGAAATTCCACTGCATCTGGAAGTTTGCAATCTATTTATAGAATCAAAACTTATGCTATAGGTAGGTAGTACCTACCTGCTAATAAAATAACAATTATAATGATCTCGGCTTACCCCTGAATTATGGCAACAACTTCCGCTGGCAATGAAATGGTACTGAGAACGATGTTAAGAACGATATCTGGATGATGTGAACAGCAGTATGGTGAACAGTCAAGTGTCGCTGGAGATGGCTGTCAGATCTTGCTGAACTGGAACATCCTGTGAATAAATTGTGACAGAGGAATAAGATTTCATTGTCGATTGTAACGTAATAAATTCAAATCTAGAGCTACACTGCCATAGGCCTAAGTAATTGAAAATTGATGATTCTACTCTAAAAAAATGTTAAAAAAATATCGGTGTCATGTCTCATAAAACAGAGTAATAATATGATAACAATTCTTTATTTAGCGCAAGCGCTATCTTTCACAAATTAGTACAATATAAAGATACATAAAGATACACAAATAAAGACATAAACCAAAGAATTAACACAATAAAAACATAGAATAATACAATTAGGATGTCAACATAAATGTTTCCGTCATCATAATTTCTAAAAGTTTGCTTTTACGTAGGTAGGTATGTTACCATTGAACTAAAATGTCAATACCATAATAAGCTAAGTAATTATTGATTAAGAAATCTATCCCATCAATAGAGATAGATAGTACCTACTACCTACCTCATAAGTCATGGTAGTATTATTTTGATTCATCATTTTAAGGTGATACTAGCGCTCGGCCGTTTTAGAAAATTGAGAGAGAAAAATTGTTTCATAAGTGAGTGTAACTTTTACAGGATGTTCACATGATCAGTCTGATTGTATATTAGTAGCCCTTTTTAATTTTTGCTTATTGCATCGTTAATTTGGCGCCGGTTATTCAACAAAACCGAGCAAAACGATGAAATTTGCGATACGATTGGAGACCAAACCCGTAAACCAATTGATCTCAAATTTTAATCATGATTAGATGAAAGACAAACTTAGGGTTATCCCTTGGCACATTTTTGAAATTTAATTTTATACGGCGCCCAGGGAGACGAGAAAATAGCTAATTTTTCACTAAAAATCCACTAATTATTACTAATTAACGAAACAAAAAATTTAAAATGTACCAAGGGATAACCCTAAGTTTGTCTTTTATCTAATCACGATTAAAATTTCAAATAATTTGGTCTACCCATTTCGTCTCCAATCGTATCGCAAAAAGTGTCTACAAAAAGCAGCAAAATCGCTCGCGCTTGCAGCACCTTAATACTTCAAAATTAGAGGCATATCTTCCATTTAATGAAGCATTACCCGGGCCACATAAAAAGTATAAACCTGTAGGTAGGTTGAAATGGGCCTAGACAGAACATATCATGTTATGAATGTATTCTTAATTGTTTTCAGCTCATTCACTGTGTCAGTAGGTACGCTTGGCCAAACAAAACTTGAACATTCAATAAATCTGATAGGCTGATAAATGTAAAATCGCACCATCAGAAGTCACTAATTTTCCCGAAACTCATTTCCTCGTAAACACTTTTTTATCTTAGTTAATTTTCCCAAGACATTACAAGTCAGTTATTCTAATAAAAACAAAAGACGATCTACTCCCCTCTTAGTCACTTTGATCAAGGGCATGCATGGACCTTGACATATAATAATATAACAAAAAGGCTTGCAATAGTATGTCCGTGAGCGGCGAGCCAAGCACAATAGTAATACTATTACATGCTGGGATTGTTGTTGCAAGAAAGAACCCAGCAAACACAGTGTCAGATTTGTACCGGGCCGATGCCTACCAACGGCGCCGGTCCGATGTCGCACGTTGACACTGGCCCGGCAAAATTGTGTCCGCCGGGCCGCCTCCTATTTGTTATCGGACAGCGGACACCAAGCAGTCACATATCCGCGTCCATTCCGTCACGAATATGACACTCACTAAAAGACTAAATGCGCGTGCTACACTGGCCCGGCATCAAAACGATACGTTTCGAACACTATTCTGACACATTGCGGACAGAATTCTGATATCTTTCGGACGCCATTCAGATACATATCGGATGCCATTCTGTTACATTTTGGACACCATTCCGTTACATATTGGATACAATGCGGATACCATTCCTGCATTGAATCCCGCCCCCTTCCCCCACCCCCTTCCTACTAAATATTCATAATTTGATTATTTATTGGTAATTAATTAATTAATTGATAAATTTTTTAATTTATTATTTCAGGGAAACGAAGGGAGGAAAGAATTCATTTGATTGAAACGAATAATGTTTTTATTGGTTTTAGAATTGACACAAATATACAAAAATTACGAACGTAAATTCAAGTCTGATGCGTTTCGCAGCTAAGGCACCAGCCGCAGACATCTTCTTTCTTCATAGAGTTGTGTAGGATCTTTTTTCGCAGGGCAGCAACTAAAACACAAACAATTTTCATACGATAAATAAAAATTGAAAACTTGTCTTGATGATGAACGAACACTTGAACTACCAACAATAAAGATAATAATATCACAACTTTAAATACTTTCTTTCCCTCAATGCCCCCCGTGTTGATAGTTTTTAAATTAATCATCGTACATAAAACATTCATTCATTGTTCATAAAAAGAAATGAACGTAAAATTTGTGACATTTTACTTCTAATTTACCTAGGTAATTGTTGATCGATTTTCAAAAATAAAAAACGAATACATTAATTGTCCTTAAATCTAGGTGATCATCCACATCAATTTCTCAATTATTGATAATTTTGATACTTCGATTTTTAACCGCAGGTGCTCCATCCCTTCTATTGTCAATGCATGGTCAATGCTCAAGGCAACCTTGGAGGAAAGCAAACAACTCCCCCTCCCCTTCCCTCACTTCCATCCTCTATGTAGACAGGCAAGGACACGATGACTGGGGGTTGGGGGGTTGAAATCGGCTTGAAATGTATGTTGAAATATGTTAGCATGCCAATACTTTATTTTTAAGAGACGTAGAATTATTGTCCATGAAAACTTAAGCAAAATCGGTTTTTAATTTCGAAGAGGTGACATAATTTGAATGTTATTAAATTAAAATGGTATTAAAATTGTGTAGGACAAAATTGAATTGACATATAAAAACCTTTAAATATGGAGATCAATAGGTACAACTAAAATTATTTGTATGTTTCCGTAATGCAATTACCCTCTTGTACAGAATCTGCTGCAAACAACTTAAATTATTTGGAAAGAGAGAGAACTGCGAATGGAGTGACGCGTAATGCAGAACGTTTTTACTTTTTACATGAGTGTTAGTTCATTAAGAGACACAGTTACATTATTGCATTGCATGTTAAGAAATTGGTACTTACCCTGCAATTAACAATTGTCTTCTGGTATGTAGCAGTTGATTGGCAGTAGTATCTTTCTTCTTGTAGTTCAGCGTCAAAAATCAAACTTGTAGTCACGATAAAAACCGTTGGAGTTTGACTGCTTGAACTCCCTCCCCTCCCTCTCTCACAACCCCATCACGAACCCTCCCGAAGGCCGAAGGGCGACGGCCGAAGACACGAGTCTTTGCTCTCTACCCTTCGTTTTAGTTTGAAATAGCCAACACAAAACAATTAATTTAAATTTAATTGTGCGATTTTCTAAAATAACTGTTGGTGTTTAATAATCTATATGAAATAATCTATATACTTATATAGCTTCACCTTGATAATTGATGTGCTGAAAAGTGCAATTGAAAGATAATTGATTCTTGATGTCATCTTTGCATCGGTCTTGCACTGGGCCAGCATCGTGCGGACACAACAAATTTTAAACTGATTTAAAACAAATATAAATGGGTAAAACTTCAATCAAAAGTTATAAAATGTATTAGAAATACAAAATCTACTCTATTTTGCAAAATCAGACTGTTTCGTTGCAATATGAGGCATATTTCTTGATTTTTGTTTCACTATTAAATTCTTCTAAATGATGCATGAAAATGCTATAGGCCGCCATGGTTTGTGTTAGGGAATTGAGAGTGTCATATTTGTGTCCAACGAGTGTCGGGCCGGCATAAGTCCGACGGCGATGCGACGGCACGTAAAAAACATGTTCGAAACGCGCGCGCTCCCGCCGACACTGGCCCGGCATCATGTGGACACCGTTCAGACATATCCGCAGAGTGTCCGCCAGTAGACACCGGCCCGACACGGACATGGTGATACCTCACGGACATATCTGAATAGTGTCTGTCAACAGACGCCGGCCCGACACCGACATTGTGTCACACGCGGATATATCTGAATAGTGTCAGCCAGTGCGGCACTGGCCCGATAGCAGAACACTGTCCGAGTGCTGATATATCCGCTTGTCAGTAGTGGGCCGGCATCAAATCGGTATCTACATGCGACGCACCATCGCCGTTGCCGACACTCCGTCATCGGTATGATACAGGTCCGGCATAGAACTGACAGTCGTGTGTTTGCTGGGAAGAACCTACCTACATTGCAATTATAGCCTCTAAAAGCTGTAAGGCTCTAGCTTAAAATTATGGTTGTTTCATTTCATCCTAAGAATGAACTTTCCTAATTAGGTAGGTACCTACCTATATCTTCTTCTTCCATGCACCTTGCCCAGATCTTAACAGTTATACATGGATAGGTAGGTACTAATAATTAACCTTTCCACTTGATGCAAAGGAAATATTATAAGGAAGATAAATACGCATGTATCCTTCTCACTTCCAAAGATTCTCATCCCAAATCATGTAATCATCTTCATACTCTACTCATCATACCTACTTCGATAGGAGTAATTTTCGATCTAACTTTCTCCACCATCGTAGGACGTATCTACGTTTTTATATACATTTTCTCTTGATACGTCTGAACTATTATGAAACAGTAATTCAACATTACATACCATGTATCTTTAGAACACTGCAGGCTTTACGTGCTAGCTAGATCATGCAATCTCACGATCAGACCGTGCGAAACAATGTGTAATCTAAACCTACTTATGCCATCAAGAGCAGGTAATAATATAGACCAGGAGCGTGCAGTGCAGCCTAGGCAAACTAGGCACTGTCTAGGCAGCCGCCAGCCAGTATTCATACTAATCTTAAATTTTATTTTATGAAATAATATTATGTTCATTAGATATATTTTGAAATTGAACGTACTTAATGTTATAATATGCGGAAATGCTTATTATAATTTATACGTGAAGAGCGTGGCGAGCCGTGCCACGCCGCCGCCGTTGCGATGTTCTGATAAAATGTTTTGTGAAAGGCCGAGTAGCCTACTAGATTAGTCTAGCTACGCGCCTGTGTTGATTGCGGGCGGGGAGGAGAGGAAGAGTATAACTCGCACTGTGACGTCACTCACACCGCGTCATCAGCTTAGGCAGATTCAACTGATATTTTTCTCTCTCCAACTAATGCTCTAGATGTAATCTCCCTGTCTCACTTACTCCCACGAAATATACTCCACTCATCCACGGCCACCCAAGGCCACGCACAAAATGCATGCGAAGACACGTTCCGCAACGCAGCAATAAACAAGCAAATTACTCAGTTTGACGACTGCTCTCATCGAAGTTAGACATTCAAAGAGGGTTATAATTGTAATATTTGTGAAGTGAGTTCTGATTGTGTTGACTGTGTTGTGTCGAATTTTGATTTCGATTGCGCTGGACATTGTAATTATGGTATTCCCATGCGTGTGTATTCAGTGGGATTTCAGTGATATCCATGAGTGGGATCAGCTGTTTATTTTCTTGTTGGCTAAGGATGTGGACAGAAATGCAGCGCCATCGGAAAATCCTAAATCAAAGTTTTTCAACACAAGGTGTGAGATTGGTACCTACATCAAAGAAAATTATATCTTCTAGGATTAAAATATTCGCGGTAAGAAAAATTCTGTTGCTTAATTCCATGTAAAAAAATTATAAATTAGTGATTTATTCGGAGGGGGGGGGGGGGATTCATATTTTGGCTTGAAATTTGGCAAGTGCCTAGTCATGCTGGAAAACCACCGCACGCCCCTGATATAGACAGTCAATAAACAGATTCTGCCGAGTTCACTCCAGCTACTAGTAAATGGTTCAGTTTGAGTTGTAGTTGTTTACCTAGTCACTTACTGTTTGCATTTTCATTTGGGTACAATCTTAAATGCACTAAATACTGTTATTGTCTTTTAACCACCATTTCCTAGGTAGGTATGTAAACTTGGCCAAACATAACTTGAACGTTCAATAAATCTGGTACGCTGATAAATGTACGATCGCACCATCAGATCAGTCTAAGCGATCTCATTGTCTCACTCTAGTAGATGACCTCACATTTTAATGATAATAACAAGCTTTGATTGTTTATGGGACATGACCAGCAGTCATTCAAATTTGGTCAATGTTCAAGTTTTGTTTGGCCGAGTGTACCTTCATATGTTGGATTGAAAATTGTTATTTATTTAAATTCTTAATAAATCACTGAAACATTGCTGCCTTTTTACCTCAAACCTAAGCAATCCAATGTGTTTGAAATATGAGAATGATTGGCCCAAATGCATTCTACTAATGCACAGTCCTTGCTAACCAGCATTAACCTGAGAAAATAACTGTTTCTAACATTTCAAGCAGTCTGACAGTTTGTGGTTGATTGGCAATCCTAGTGACAGGGCTTTAGATCTGGCAGTATGGAACTGTTCCCATTAGCTAGCAGGGTTGCAATAGTATCGCACAATATAGTTAAGCTTAAGAAAACAAGATATAGAACCCATTCAACTAGGCCAAGTGAATTAGAAATTGATATAAGAAGGGTGCTCTGATATATTTGTCTGAGATAGAGTACCTAAAGGATCAATCTTTGCACATCAGCCTTGCAGTTGCACTTCAATGGAAATCATATAAAAACAATAATTCAGGCCAAGCTAATATAACAAATCTATTGTACATTATAGATATTTTAAAAAAGTCTTCTGCAAGGGTTCCTACACACTCTGTAGATCCTGCTTATTTTGGTTCTGTGCCCTTCCAAATTTACAAGCCTGCCAAGGTTGTACGTATAGTTACTCGACTCCGCATGAGACATCATTCACCAACAACAAAATGAAAATAAATTAATTGAAAAATCATAAGTAGGTACTATCTTTTAGCTTTATTTACTGTTAACTAACCATCACAAGTCTGCCGTGGGTAGCTTCTGGACTTGTGATTTGATGAAAAATAATGCAAAACCCATTTTGTATTATGTGGATGCAGAGAGGTAGGTTATGTACCAAAAAAAGGGGTAAGTAGCAGATAATGCAGATAATGTTCAAAATTGACATAATACGTTGTTCTATTTATGTTTATGTATTATAAATGATTAATTTGTGTGATCATACCTACTTTGAATAAATTGTCAACATGAAATATACATAAATATGATTTAAAATTGGAACCTTCTACAAAGGTGGACACAAACGCAATGCATGCTGCTATAGCAGACTCTATCTTTAACATTCCTACAATGACTATCAATGATTGACAATTATAAACGAGTGTGTGTGTAAATTATGAACTGTATGTTTAAGAAATAATTTAAAAAATGCACCAGTCGACAGCATATTAGCACATGATATTCCAGATTGATTCTTTAGCTCCAGGTGACTAGATCATCATCATCTCTATCTCTGAGCCCATTTGCTCGCTTGAGTAGTAAAATGCAGATTGCAAAATCAAAGAGAGTGCAAACAAAATTATCGATATGAAAAAGCAGCAGCCTTGAAACTAAAAGCTATATTGTCTCATAAAACATAAAAAAGTAAATGGAGTCAAAGAAATTGCAAATTTCATGTAGTAATTTAATCAACCTATAGGTGTTTAATCAATCAATCAATGATATAATAATAGCGTAAGTTATGATTAGCCTTCGTGTGACGCAACAAATACCACAATGTCCGAAAATTGATGCTAAAAAATTAAAAATAAGTAACCAATCAAGGAATAAATGCTTGTCCGAAATTCCACTGCATCTGGAAGTTAACAATCTATTTATAGAATCAAAACTTATGCTATAGGTAGGTAGTACCTACCTGCTAATAAAGTAACAATTATTATGATCTCGGCTTACCCCTGAATTATGGCAACAACTTCCGCTGGCAATGAAATGGTACTGAGAACGACGTTAAGAACGATATCTGGACGATGTGAACAGCAGTATGGTGAACAGTCAAGTGTCGCTGGAGATGGCTGTCAGATCTTGCTGAACTGGAACATCCTGTGAATAAATTGTGACAGAGGAATAAGATTTCATTGTCGATTGTAACGTAATAAATTCAAATCTAGAGCTACTCTGCCATAGGCCTAAATAATTGAAAATTGATGATTCTACTCTAAAAAAATGTTAAAAAAATATCGGTGTCATGTCTCATAAAACAGAGTAATAATATGAAAACAATTCTTTATTTAGCGCAAGCGCTATCGTTCACAAATTAGTACAATATAAAGATACATAAAGATACACAAATAAAGACATAAACCAAAGAATTAACACAATAAAAACATAGAATAATACAATTAGGATGTCAACATAAATGTTTCCGTCATCATAATTTCTAAAAGTTTGCTTTTACGTAGGTAGATATGTTACCATTGAACTAAAATGTCAATACCATAATAAGCTAAGTAATTATTGATTAAGAAATCTATCCCATCAATAGAGATAGATAGTACCTACCTCATAAGTCATGGTATTATTATTTTGATTCATCATTTTAAAACTTCAAAATTAGAGGCTTATCTTCCATTTAATGAAGAATTACCCGGGCCACATAAAAAGTATAAACCTGTAGGTAGGTTGAAATAGGCCTAGACAGAACATATCATGTTATGAATGTATTCTTTATTGTTTTCAGCTCATTCCCTGTGACAGTAGGTACCTACTGCATAATTGCATAATTCAAACATACTCACTAAAAGAACACAAGTCTAAAACTCAAGACTCGAGCCAATGCTATCCAACAAAAACTTTCCAATCAATTACTCAAACTTTATCTAAATAAAATCACTGTTTCTTACACTATTTCTTACTATGACTGGAAAAACACCTCCCTGTCGCACTAAGCCATAAAAAAAATCTCCATACATCTGCCATTATTGGCCAAGAAATAAAATTGTAACAGACCTCATACTCTTTCCAGGACGATCCTGGAATGAATTCACTAATTTTCCCGAAACTCATTTCCTCGTCAACACTTTTGTATCTTGGTTAATTTTCCCAAGACATTACAAGTCAGTTCTTCTAATAAAAACAAAAAAAATTCTACTCCCCTCTTAGTCACTTTGATCAAGTGCATGCATGGACCTTGACATATAATAATATAACAAAAAGGCTTGCAATAGTACCTATGTCCGTGAGCGGCGAGCCAAGCACAATAGTAATACTATTACATGCTGGGATTGTTGTTGCAAGAAAGAAGAACCTACCTACATTGGAATTATAGCCTCTAAAAGCTGTAGGGCTCTAGCTTAAAATTATGGTTGTTTCATTTCATCCTAAGAATGAACTTTCCTAATTAGGTAGGTACCTACCTATATCTTCTTCTTCCATGCACCCTGCCCAGATCTTATAAGTTATACATGGATAGGTAGGTACTAATATTTAACCTTTCCACTTGATGCGAAGAAAATATTATAAGGAAGATAAATACGCATGTATCCTTCTCACTTCCAAAGATTCTCATCCCAAATCATGTTATCATCTTCATACCTACTCATCATACCTACTTCGATAGGAGTAATTTTCGATCTAACTTTCTCCAACATTGTAGGACGTATCTACGTTTTTATGTACATTTTCTCACTATAAGTCTGAACTGATGATTTAACAGTAATTCAACATTATATACCATGTATCTTTAGTACACTGCAGGCTTTACGTGCTAGCTAGATCATGCAATCTCACGATCAGACCGTGCGATTCAATGTGTAATCTAAACCTACTTATGCCATCAAGAGCAGGCAATAATATAGACAGTCAATAAACAGATTCAGCCCAATTCACTCCAGCTACTAAATGGTTCAGTTTGAGTTGTAGTTGTGTAGTCACTTACTGTTTGCATTTTCATTTGGGTACAATCTTAAATGCACTAAATACTGTTATTGTCTTTTAACCACCATTTCCTAGGTAGGTATGTAAACTTGGCCAAACAAAACTTGAACGTTCAATAAATCTGATACGCTGATAAATGTAAGATCGCACCATCAGATCAGTCTAAGCGATCTCATTGTCTCACTCTAGTAGATGACCTCACATTTTAATGATAATAACAAGCTTCGATTGTTTATGGGAAATGACCAGCAGTCATTCAAATTTGGTCAACGTTCAAGGTTTGTTTGGCCGAGTGTACCTTCATATGTTGGATTGAAAATTGTTTTTATTTAAATTCTTAATAAATCACTGAAACATGGCTGCCTTTTTACCTCAAACCTAAGCAATCCAATGTGTTTGAAAGATGAGAATGATTGGCCCAAATGCATTCTACTAATGCACAGTCCTTGCTAACCAGCATTAACCTGAGAAAATAACTGTTTCTATCATTTCAAGCAGTCTGACAGTTTGTGGTTGATTGGCAATCCTAGTGACAGGGCTTTAGATCTGTCAGTATGGAACTGTTCCCATTAGCTAGCAGGGGTGCAATAGTATCGCACAATATAGTTAAGCTTTAGAAAACAAGATACAGAACCCATTCAACTCGGCCAAGTGAATTAGAAATTGATATAAGAAGGGTGCTCTGATATATTTATGTGAGATAGAGTACCTAAAGGATCAATCGGTGCACATCAACCTTGCACTTCAATGGAAATCAAATAAAAACAATAATTCAGGCCAAGCTAATTTAACAAATCTATTGTACAATATAGGTATTTTAAAAATGTCTTCTGCAGGGGTTCCTACACACTCTGTAGATCCTGCTAATTTTGGTTCTGTGCCCTACCAAATTTACAAGCCTGCCAAGGCTGTATGTATAGTTACTCGACTCCGCATGAGACATCATTCACCAACAACAAAATGAAAATAAATTAATTGAAAAATCATAAGTAGGTACTATCTTTTAGCTTTATTTTCTGTTCACTAACCATCAAAAGTCTGCCGTGGGTAGTTTCTGGACTTGTGATTTGATGAAAAATAATGCAGAACCAATCTGTATTATGTGGATGCAGAGAGGTAGCTTATGTACCAAAAAAAGGGGTAAATAGCAGATAATGCAGATAATGTTCAAAATTGACATAATACGTTGTTCTATTTATGTTTATGTATTATATAAATGATTAATTAGTGTGATCATACCTACTTTGAATAATTTGTCAACATGAAATATACCTAAATATGATTTAAAATTGGAACCTTCTACAAAGGTGGACACAAACGCAACGCATGCTGCTATAGCAGACTCTATCTTTAACATTCCTACAGTGACTATCAATGATTGACAATTATAAACGAGTGTGTGTGTGTATATTATGAACTGTATTTTTAAGAAATCATTCAAAAAATGCACCAGTCTACAGCATATTAGCACAGGTTATTCCAGATTGATTCTTTAGCTCCTCCAGGTGACTAGATCATCATCGTCTTTACTATCTCCGAGCCCATTTGCTCGCTTGAGTAGTAAAATGCAGATTGCAAAATCGAAGAGAGTGCAAACAAAATGATCGATAATGAAAAAGCAGCAGCCTTGAAACTAAACGTTTCTCATGAGACTCTTATAACACTATACTACGGGCTCGTACAGTCAAAACTATCATACGGCATAATCTTCTGGGGCAGCTCCACTCATGCCAGTAGACTACTCCTGCTTCAGAAAAGAATATTAAGAGCCATAATGGGAGTACCACATCGAACCTCCTGCAAACCTATTTTTAAAACTTAATCCATCCTAACTCTTCCTGCTCTTTATATCTACAATACTATTATATATGCAATAATAGCTAATAAAAACCTGCACCCTACCTACAGCCAAATCCATAATCATGACACAAGACATAAACTTAATTTTTATATCCAGTCCCACAACCTATCCTTATACAAAAACAACCCTTCCCATGCAAGCCTTACCCTCTTTAATAGCCTACCAGAGAACATCAAGCAATCATTCTTCAACAGTCGCAGCAGCTCAAAATCAATTTTAAAAACCTATCTAATAGACAAATGCCCATATACATTATCAGTAGGGCTGTGCAAGTCTCGAAAGTTCTCGAATCTCGAATATGAAACTCCATCTCGATCTCGATCGTTTGTTCAAATTACCATCTCGAATTTTCAAGTCTCGAGCATATCAACTAAGAGCCATCAAGAATTCCAATTTTTTGTTATTTTTACAGGACTACGCACGCTTACTTTCTTTGTATCGTCCATAAATTTGATTTGTATTGTTTTATATATAAAGCAGACAGTTCTGCACACTTATCAAATGTTATTCTTGTGTGGCTGGACAATTTGCATTGTGTTTCTCCTCCGCCAAAAAAAATCTTATTAAAAAAGTATGATCTTGCTCGAATATTCTCGATCTCGAAGGTAAAATATCTCGCTCGATCTTGCTCGACTTTTATGAAATAATCTCGATCTCGCTCGACATGAAAAATTTCAATCTCGCACAGCCCTAATTATCAGAATACTTTCTGAAGGCATGAGATTTTAATATTGTGTATTTTATATTTGAGTTTCATTATTCTATTGGCGTATTCTATAACAATGTACAATGTTTTTCAATGTTCAATTTGTTCCCTGATGAAGACATTATTATTATTATATTGTCTCATAAAACATAAAAGTGTAAATGGAGTCAAAGAAATTGCAAATTTCATGTCAAACAAATGTATAGGTAATTTAATCAACCTATAGGTGTTTAATAAATCAATCAATGATATAATAATAGCGTAAGTTTTTATTAGTCTTCGTGTGACGCAACAAATACCACAATGTCCGAAAATTGATGCTAAAAAATACCCCAATGTCCGAAAATTGATGCTAAAAAATTAAAAATATGAAAGTAACCAATCAAGAAATAAATGCTTGTCCGAAATTCCACTGCATCTGGAAGTTTGCAATCTATTTATAGAATCAAAACTTACGCTATAGGTAGGTAGTACCTACCTGCTAATAAAGTAACAATTATAATGATCTCGGCTTACCCCTGAATTATGGTAACAACTTCCGCTGGCAATGAAATGGTACTGAGAACGACGTTAAGAACGATATCTGGACGATGTGAACAGCAGTATGGTGAACAGTCAAGTGTCGCTGGAGATGGCTGTCATATCTTGCTGAACTGGAACATCCTGTGAATAAATTGTGACCGGGGAATAAGATTTCATTGTCCATTGTAACGTAATAAATTCAAATCTAGAGCTACACTGCCATAGGCCTAATTATTGAAAATTGATGATTCTACTCTAAAAAAATGTTAAAAAATATTGATGTCATGTCTCATAAAACAGAGTAATAATATGATAACAATTCTTTATTTAGCGCAAGCGCTATCTTTCACAAATTAGTACAATATAAAGATACATAAAGATACACAAATAAAGACATAAAACAAAGAATTAACACAATAAAAACAGAGAATAATACAATTAGGATGTCAACATAAATGTTTCCGTCATCATAATTTCTAAAAGTTTGCTTTTACGTAGGTAGGTATGTTACTATTGAACTAAAATGTAAATACCATAATATGCTAAGTAATTATTGACCCATAAAAAACACTCCGTGTAAAAATACCAGCCAAGTCTCTTCAACTAAAAAAAATTATGAAATCTAAAAAATTCTGCACTGAAAAGTAGTGATATCAAAAAATGGGCCAAGTCAAAACTTTATTTGAAAATCAAAAAATACTTGGCGCATCGTGCGTGTATACATAGTTTAGAAGTATAGACCAGATAGAAAATATACATTAAATATACATAATACATATAGTATACCTATTATGCCCTAAAAAAACGATGCGCCAAGTATTTTTTGATTTTCAAATAAAGTTTTGACTTGGCCAATTTTTTGATATCACTACTTTTCAGTGCAGAATTTTTTAGATTTCATAATTTTTTTTAGTTGAAGAGACTTGGCTGGTATTTTTACACGGAGTGTTTTTTATGGTGATATCACTCCTTTTTTTAGTTTATTCTTAGAACTTGTGACGTCATATCGATTGAACAATTACTAAATCCATTAAAAAAAGTCGCCATTGACAATTTGGTTTACTAATGAAAATCTGCGTATGGTACTATATATTTGCTTTAAATGATCTTTCATGAAGAATAGCAAAGGTTTCATTCCTATCAGTTAACCGAGTTCCGAGATATGGCAACACTTCAGTTTTCAAAATGGCTGCTGAACTTACTGCACTGCCACATAGAATGTATATCATTTTAAGCTTTCTTAATATGTATTTATTATAAAGGAGGGGATTATAATAATTTTTAAATTTGAATGACGTCATTTCCGGTCTCATAAATAGGAAAATTCTAGTTTGACTCTTCCTTAGGGCTCCCATATTCTTAATGTGAAAAAGCGGGACAAAAAATTCCAGATATAAAATCCCGTGCGACAACAATGGGGGGTCTGGGGGGGTGGCCCCCCAGCTAAATGCGGGTCCGGGGCGCATAGCCCCGGGAAAAATTTGAAATTCATAACATGATTTATGGCAATTCTACGCACTTTTGACAGGAAATAAATTGTGTTTCTTTTTATTGAACGTGCGTAGTTTTGTTTCCTTGAATAGGTAGGTACTACTAATTATTATCATGTACCTATTACCTACCTATTTTAAATGTCTCCAAAGAGGTTACGTTTGTTTTGTATAAAAGATGAGGGATAAACCAAAAGAAGTCAATGACAATCATGATTTAGATTATATTTATTATCATATTTATTATCGATGCAGAGTGCATTTGAATGAAAATGAGCGAGATTTTTGACTTGTTAGAAAAGCGGGACAAATACAGGGTTTTTAAAATGTTGTGGGGACAACGGGACACTACCTCAAAAGAAGGGACTGTCCCGTCAAAAACGGTACGGATGGGAGCCCTACTCTTCCTATTCCATAGAGATGACCATCCGAATCGTTTGGCGGTAGTTTCATACCGATCAGTCAACCAATTTTCAAGATATGAAGTTACTTCCGGTTTCAAAATGGCTGCTGAAATCACTGACCCCTTGAATTATAATTTAAACATGATAAAATTTTATTATAAGCTGTCTCAAATAGTATATTTATTGTATCAAAATGTAAATTTGTGAGATTTTTAAAATGTGTGACGTCATTTCCGGTTTCGGTATGGGAAACTGCAAATATTATTAATGATAAAACATAAAGTTGACCGTCTAAATTGTTTAGCGCTGGTTTCGTTCAAATCTATTTAGCCGTTATTGACATATGATGTCACTTCCGGTTTCAAAATGGCGGCTTCCGGTTGGTTTTATAATAAGTCAAATGAGATATCAAAAGAACATACGTTACATAAATAACAAAATAATCGGATCAAATTTGTTGCCGAAATGCCAATTGATGTATTTCAAATTTCATGACGTCATTTCCGGTTTCGTTAACATAAATTTTAGTCTGTTGCTATTGATAATCCATATAGTTGACCGTCTGAATCGTTTGGCGCAAATTTCGTTCCGATCGGTCTAGCCGTTGACGAGATATGACGTCACTTCCGGTTTCAAAATGGCGGCACAAAAAATTAATGGGGTGAAGGTTAAATCAGACGCCAAAAGTGCACACGTGGTAAAAATGTGAGATCAATCGGTTCAGCCGTTTAGGCTGTGGCCTTGTTACCGGATTTGAATTCCAGGAGACTATGATTATTACTGATTAAAACCGCCCTAAAACACGGTTTTCACGACCCTCTAGCTCGCAAAGGGCGTAATCTATTGTTCCCAAATTTGGTATATGTTGTAGGGTGGGCCATAGCTCGAAATTAAGATATTTCGCAACAATGTGAGATTTCCCAATTTTAACATCCAGTAGGCCGAAAATGCTACTTTGATGCTTACAGTAAAAGTGGGTTTGCTCCAGCCTTTATATGAGAGTGTGCACGCCGTACGACTTGGCTGGCGTGGAGCGACCGCTCCACTAGATAAAGAAATCTATCCCATCAATAGAGATAGATAGTACCTACCTCATAATAAGACATGGTATTATTATTTTGATTCATCATTTTAAAACTTCAAAATTAGAGGCATATCTTCCATTTAATGAAGAATTACCTGGGCCACTTAAAAAGTATAAACCTGTAGGTAGGTTGAAATAGGCCTAGACAGAACATATCATGTTATGATTTATGAATGTATTCTTTATTGTTTTCAGCTCATTCACTGTGGTACCTAGGTACCTACTGCATAATTGCATAATTCAAACATAGTCACTAAAAGAACACAAGAAGTCTAAAACTAAACACTCGAGCCAATGCTATCCAACAAAAACTTTCCAATCAATTACTCAAACTTTATCTAAATAAAATCACTGTTTCTTACACTATTTCTTACTATGACTGGAAAAACACCTCCCTGTCGCACTAAGCCATAAAAAAATCTCCTAACATCTGCCATTATTGGCCAAGAAATAAAATTGTAATAGACCTCATACTCTTTCCAGGACGATCCTGGAATGAATTCACTAATTTTCCCGAAACTCATTTCCTCGTCAACACTTTTGTATCTTGGTTAATTTTCCCAAGACATTACAAGTCAGTTATTCTAATAAAAACAAAAGACTTTCTACTCCCCTCTAAGTCACTTTGATCAAGGGCATGCATGGACCTTGACATATAAAAATATAACAAAAAGGCTTGCAATAGTATGTCCGTGAGCGGCGAGCCAAGCACAATAGTAATACTATTACATGCTGGGATTGTTGTTGCAAGAAAGAAGAACCTACCTACATTGGAATTATTGCCTCTAAAAGCTGTAGCCACAGCTTAAAATTATGGTCGATTCATTTCATCCTAAGAATGAACTTTCTTAATTAGGTAGGTACCTACCTATATCTTCTTCTTCCATGCACCCTGCCCAGATCTTATAAGTTATACATGGATAGGTAGGTACTAATATTTAACCTTTCCACTTGATGCGAAGAAAATATTATAAGGAAGATAAATACGCATGTATCCTTCTCACTTCCAAAGATTCTCATCCCAAATCATGTTATCATCTTCATACCTACTCATCATACCTACTTCGATAGGAGTAATTTTCGATCTAACTTTCTCCAACATCGTAGGACGTATCTACGTTTTTATATACATTTTCTCACTACTCGTCTGAACTAATAAAACAGTAATTCAACATTATATACCATGTATCTTTAGTACACTGCAGGCTTTACGTGCTAGCTAGATCATGCAATCTCACGATCAGACCGTGCGATTCAATGTGTAATCTATACCTACTTATGCCATCGAGAGCAGGCAATAATATAGACAGTCAATAAACAGATTCAGCCCAGTTCACTCCAGCTACTAAATGGTTCAGTTTGAGTTGTAGTTGTTTAGTCACATACTGTTTGCATTTTCATTTGGGTACAATCTTAAAAGCACTAAATACTGTTGTCTTTTTAACCACCATTTCCTAGGTAGGTAGGTACATTTATCTCCAAGTGTTCCTACCGTTTTATACATTGTGCTCTTATGAGAAACACAGTACGAACACTTAGAGGTGGGTGTACCTATATAATATGTTGGATTGAAAATTGTTATTTATTTTAATTCTTAATAAATCACTGAAACATGGCTGCCTCTTTACCTCAAACCTAAGCAATCCAATGGGTTTGAAAGATGAGAATGATTGGCCCAAATGCATTCTACTAATGCACAGTCCATGCTAACCAGCATAAACCTGAGAAAATAACTGTTTCTATCATTTCAAGCAGTCTGACAGTTTGTGGTTGATTGGCAATCCTAGTGACAGGGCTTTAGATCTGTCAGTATGGAACTGGTCCCACTAGCTAGCAGGGTTGCAATAGTATCGCCTACGATCACCACACTTTACAGGGATTGGAAACTGTCTGACTAGCTGGCCATAGGTTTGGTCACTTTGAACACAACAAGCATAGAACAAGCGGCTGTGATGTCGCTTTCGTGACACATGTCTTTATCTCCCGCCAGAACAGAATTCAAATATTCGACAATGCGCTATCATCTTTAGCAGCGGCAAGTTTGAGAAGCTCTTTCAAACCTGGATGGCAATTGTGTGAATCAAATTTAAACACTCCAAAAGCGTATTTTTTTTAAATTTCGCGGGTCACCGGCCAGAAGTAAGACGGAGCAGGAAGTAAGAAAGAGCAAAACGGCGGCCCAAACCCTAGGCCGGCTTCATTTAGCATTGGTCTTATGGGAGTGACGTCACAATACGCAGACGGCTTCCAATCCCTGTAAAGTGTGGTGATCGTAGGTATCGCACAATATAGTTAAGCTTAAGAACAAGATATAGAACCCATTCAACTCGGCCAAGTGAATTAGAAATTGATATAAGAAGGGTGCTCTGATATATTTATGTGAGATAGAGTACCTAAAGGATCAATCTTTTCACATCAGCCTTGCACTTCAATGGAAATCATATAAAAACAATAATTCAGGCCAAGCTAATTTAACAAATCTATTGTACAATATAGGTATTTTAAAAATGTCTTCTGCAGGGGTTCCTACACACTCTGTAGATCCTGCTAATTTTGGTTCTGTGCCCTTCCAAATTTACAAGTCTGCCAAGGCTGTATGTATAGTTACTCGACTCCGCATGAGACATCATTCAACAACAACAAAATGAAAATAAATTAATTGAAAAATCATAAGTAGGTACTATCATTTAGCTTTATTTTCTGTTAACTAACCATCACAAGTCTGCCGTGGGTAGTTTCTGGACTTGTGATTTGATGAAAAATAATGCAGAACCAACTTGTATTAGTATGTGGATGCAGAGAAGTAGGTTTTTTACTCAAAAAAGGGGTAAGTAGATTCAAAAAATAGATTAATCTTTGTTTGACATTTAAGGCTCATATTACATGTTAAAATTGCACAAAATGCGTGGCCTCGTATCAAAATTTCAAATTTTAAGTTGGACTACCTACCTACTTGATAAAACGCTCAATCAACATTGCTGCATCGTCCCAAATTGAAGTCATGAAATTCCAGGGTCAATAAGCTCTATTATTATCCCTTACATCCAGCTTCCTCATCGCTCTACCTCAAGATGACTATGCCTTCCGGACAAATGCAAGAAACTTCCAACAGCTGTATATCTGGCTAATGCATTTATCAGAGAATACAGCAGGGACCCAAACCTTTATGAATAAAGATTTGGTGGTTATACAATTTTATTTTACAAAGGTTTGGTTTAAGAAGTTGGACTGACCAACCGGCTTCAGCATCTCAGGAGGCCCTAGAGGACGATGAAACTACCTTTAACCCTTCGACATTGTTGGATGCGGAAACGGATACATACCTACAAAGGTTTGGTTCCGGTTCCCCTAAAAATACACTTAAAGGTTCGGTTTTGGTTCCTGGATAAAGGTTCTGGGTTCCGGTTCTCAAATTATTAATTCAAAGAGAAAATATTGGAAGGCATGTAGATGTACTTAAATGCTGCTTGTTGTGCTTGAATAGTTTGCGAGTAAGTTTGGTTTGATGTCGCGCCATAAGTACCTAAATATATTAATAAATAAATAACGTCACATTTCAATATGTTCTTTTAAATTATCAATCAGTGAACTACAGTCAAAGTATAAGCATTGAAGTGAAAAATTAACATCTCTAAAGAAGAGACTCATATCATATCCCTGATTTATATTCTTCCATTTCCACAACAGCTCAACACGGAACACTGGTGTGGTGACCTTAAATGCCTGAATATAAACTATTAGATGGATGGGAGCTTTTCAAAAATTAAAGATTCCATTATTCAAGAAGAATTCAAAATGTCAACAAAAATCAAAAGGAGACATATGATAAATATTACCATTTTTCGTGAATAGAAATGTCAAAGTGATCACTAATTAAAATTTACATTTTTGATTAAATGACAGAACCTGAAAAATAACCTTTATGAACCCATTAGATTATCAAGGTTCGGTTCCAGTTCTGGTTCCTCAGGAAAAACAAATACATATAGGTACACTCGGCACAACAAAAATTGATTGGTGAACTATTTTGAATGACTGCTGGTCATGTCCCATACCAATCAAAGCTTGTTATTATCATTGAATTGTGAGGTCACCTACTAGAGTGATACCAGGAGATCGCTTAGACTGACTTCTGATGGTGCAATCTAAGTCAATCAGATTCATTGAACGATCAATTTTTGCTGTGCAAAGTGTACCTATTGGTTCTGGTTTGGGTCCCTGGTATCCAGGATTTAGAATGGGGTAGTTCACAAGTATACCATTCGATACTGATTGCAGCTGGGTCACTTTGCTTTTCCTACACCATTCCGACTCTTACCTCCATGAGGTTAACTCTGGTAACAAAAGCAATCTCACTCAAGATCAGATACCCAGCTCCAGTAGGAAGTGATTCAGGGATCAGGGCTAATGGAAGTAGGAGAATGGTTCTCCAAGAAGGGGTTGGGCGTGGGGATGCCCAACCATGTAAAGAGAATTATTACAGAATTACAGAACAATGTAGAGAAGGATGCAGCGATACTCTTGAGAGCAAGAAATGACAAGAAGAGGGATGTCTGGAGATATAAAATTGAGGAGGCTAAGGTTGTACTGCTACAGCCAGATTTGAGCTGTAGCGCCATTGAAGAAGAGAGATCAGAGTATGTACACTATTTGGTAGCCCTACACAATGCTGTTAGAAAGAACTCACACAAACTCACCTCCCATGGTCATTGTTCATCAATGACAAACTTCATGTCAGAACTCAGATGTTCACTTCTTGCAACAGTTGATCAGTTTGCTCCAGTCAGCCCAGCACGAGACTGGAAACAAAGTAAAATTATAATTTCCATTATAATTCAACCCTAACTTACCATCGGATGATAAGGAGTACCTAACCAAAATGTGTAGCCCGTATAGTTTAGATTAAGTTTAGTTTTTATCATTATCCTGTTGATTCATAAATAATAAATATGAATAAAGGGTAATTTTCTGACACAGTTATTATTTTTTTTTATTCAACCCAGGTCGCACCGGTCAACGTATTGATCTGAAATTTTGCACACACCTTCGTCTCATACTAACTTAGACCTGTATAGTTTTTGAGAAAGATCCGTCCATAAATAAAAAAAATCGTGTTTTTCCATATAAATAGCATTGTAGGTTCGAGGAGTCCGTTGCGGCCGCTCGATGCACCCCATTCAAAACAAACTCGGAAGCAGTCAGCTGTCTATAGATTATTGTTAGAATACGTTTTACGGTTAAATAGGTATAGTTATAGCAATACCTGCGAGGTTATAGTTTTTATTTTATTTTAACCGATAGTATAGGTATTTATTGTTTATAAAAGTTTTAACATGCAGTCTTACTTTCAATCCTTTCAAATGCTAAGCAAATTATTTGTAGACCGGCGAAATGTCTGCTTGATTGTAGAAATAGATTGGTTGGTTGGTTGATAAATGAAATTACGTTTATGAATTATTTTATTTATTCAGTCAATACGTTATATTTATAGTTACAATACAATGTGTTGGGTAATAGGAAATTGCTCTATTGTACGGAACGGCAAGTAACTGTTTGAATACTATTTCTTAAACTATGTCATGTTGCCTATTTTGTGAGTTTCAATCTCTGTATTTATCTGTATTGTTTATTTATCTGTTTTGTTTCTGTAATTATTATTTGGAATAAATCCTTTTGATACACACCTAAATACTCCAAAAAATACACATGAGTGTGCGTCTGTTACTAACTTGCAATGAGACACAAATGCAGTTATTTTTTATACTAGGAAAACGCTCAGTGTAACGCGTTGGTGAGCGAGCACGGGGACATGCAAATTCTCGAACCAGAAATGCGTACACAAGCACAGAAAACATATACATCCATATTGAATTGAAATATGATAACTCAATCAACACAACATATTATTATGCTTTTCATTGAAACTTGAAAATAACATCTAAGCATCTAAGAACCCTGGTTAAAATAAAACAAATCAGATTCAATCCAATTGGCACTGGAAAACATTCATTTTGATACTTCATTACTGACAGATATTAAAAATGTTAATAAGTTCATACGTTCTTAACTGATTGGGATGAAATTTTGTAAAATAAGAGACAATGTTGGTCTTAATGATCATGCAAAATATGAGTTTGATCTGAATTATCGAAGACCGTTTTCATTTTTCAGCCTATCAGGAGATATTTATTTAAATTTTAACCAATTAATGGATTTCAAAAAAATTATGGTCTGCAAACAGAGAAGGTTGGTTTTACATGTGTGCAAAATTTCAGCTAGATCAAAGTAAAACTCTGACCTGTATAGCCAAAATATGAGTTTGATCAGATTTATCGAATACCATTTTCATTTTTCAACCTATCAGGAGATGTTTATTTCAATTTTAACCAACGAATGGATTTTAAAAAAATTTGGGGCCTGCAAACAGAAAAGGTTGTCTCTACATGTGTGCAAAATTTCAGATCGATCGAAGAAAAACTCTGACCTGTACAGCCTCACCTAACAGAAAAAAAAAAAAAAAAAAAAAAAAAAAACAGAGGTCCGTGCCAAATGAGCCGAAAGGAGACGCTCGCTACGCTCGCTCAATAATTTAGTGAATCATGCTTCTAGCCTTCAGTATATTATTGCCGTGTTTTAAGGAATTATGGTTCGAGGTGTCGCACGTATCCGTGCTCGCTTATCAACGCGTTACACAGAGCGTTTTCCTAGTACAATACATAATACTCAATCGCAGTGAAAAGCCGAAATTACAAAACTATTAGCGTTGGGAACACAAGAAGAATAAGATACAAGATTAATAATGTTTGAAAATAGGCAGCAATACAAGTGACTTATTACAGAATTACTTACTACAATTACTACAAAACTAGTAATTAGCGTTTGGAACACAAGAAAACAAGAAGAACAAGATACAAGATTAGATTACTAATGTTTGAAAATAGGCAGCAAAACAAGTTAAAACACTGTTATGGATACCCGTGCACAAAATGCAATGTTACAATATTGACAACAGCAATATCACCAGGAATCCGCTTCATAAACTCTTAGGGCTGTGCGAGATTGAATTTTTTATGTCGAGCGAGATCGAGATTATTTCATAAAAGTCGAGCAAGATCGAGCGAGATATTTTACCTTCGAGATCGAGAATATTCGAGCAAGATTATACTTTTATAAAATTATTTTTTTTGGTGGAAGAGAAACACAATGCAAATTGTCCAGCCACACAAGAATAACATTTGATAAGTATGCAGAACTGTCTACTTTATATATAAAACAATACAAATCAAATTTATGGACATTACAAAGAAAGTTAGCGTGCGTAGCCCTGTAAAAATAACAAAAAATTGGAAATCTTGATGGCTCTTAGTTGATATGCTCGAGACTTGAAAATTCGAGATGGTAATTTGAACAAACGATCGAGATGGAGTTTCATATTCGAGATTCGAGAACTTTCGAGACTTGCACAGCCCTATAAACTCTTCAGTTTCAGTGTCTTGTCTAGTCATGCAGTCCCAGCCTATTTTTTTATACAACCCAAATGGACACGTGATCAGACCAGTTGAATATTTTTACAGACTCTTATCATATCTTACCCAAATAGAGAAATCGGTTTGTCACCGAGCAATTTTCATCTACGTACAGTTTTATTTGTAACATTTCCCCTAAAAAACTGAGCTATCCATTAACTTTTACATTTTCGTTAAAATAATGTCTTACCTACTTGCTTTTTTTTTGTAATGAAATAACTCTTAGTTACTTTTATATCAGGACAACATAATTTGTAAAGCTGAAGTATATAATATGGAGTACCTACCTAACAGACCTAACATTGAGTACCTACTAGTGCATTAGAGTACACAACAGAGCTAAGTAAGAACAACACAAAAGAATAGACCTGTAGCACTCACCTTCATGTCATCTTTCATCGATGACAAACTTGATGTCGGATGTTCACATCTCGTTTCTTCAAGTTGATCATCATTTTGTTTCCAAGAAGCCCCGCAAGAGACTGGAATCAAGTAATATGACAGCTACATCAAACAGATAGTTTTGTGTGTTTTCTTTTGTGTTTATTTTCATCCAGTAGATCGGTTCAGTAAACATAGCCAATCAATTTACAAATATTTACAAATTACAAATTTCAAATCACAAATTTAACTATTGAATACATAAAAGTAAAAGTTCAAGTTTTCAAAACTTCAAGAAATGTTGAAAATATCCAAAACATCAACTTAGGTAGGTACCTACTGTAGATAATACTGCTACCTACCTACTAAGTTCAATAACTATTAACTACCTAATAGTATTTTATTCTTCTATGTACCTAGGTATAAACAGGGACGGTCTGGGATGAAAAGAACCGGGATGCGATGAGGCAAAGGGCCCGGATAAACATGTGATAGGGCCCGTAAAATAAAGTAGAGTTGTCAAATCGAAAATCGAAAATTTTTATCGAAAATATTACGATCTTTCTCAACATTTTGTTGGATAGATGAAGAATACGTGCTTTATTTAAAATTATTGATTCAGTAATTGCATATTTGCTTTTTTAATGAATCAACTTCGCTGTTCTTATCTGATGTGGGAGAAATCATTCTCACACCGATCCTTTCCAAGTGAAAATCAATGATATGAAGTCAGAAGCCTTAGCTAAATAAAAGAGCTTCGTGCCAAAAGAGAAGAATATAAAGAATAGGTAGAAATCGAATTGAAATCGCGCCAAAGCATTTTTAACGTCTTATGAAATGTAAATAAGTATTTTGTTTGGTGGTTGAATACATATTTGCAAACAAGCAATGGCCCGGTACTAGTTTTTCAAATTTCATTAAAGCATTGTTGAGTTGACCATCAACTCAACAATGAGTCTGGTAGCGATTGGACGAGTTTTCCTATTGTTGTTAAAAATTCGTTTCTTAGTGCGCATACAGATAGAAAAAAATTTAGAAAACATTGGTTGCTTGTAATTCTATTAAAGTAAATAAAGAGCAAGCAAGGGAAACAAAATAACGCATTTGTAGTTCACAACCACACAGCCATTTGTGCCATTCCATCCAAAGATAAAATTAAAAACAGTTATCTGAGAATTTTGTGTGCTTAAGACAGTAGCTCGACTAAGTTGATGCGCCACTTACATTGTGAGTCTAGTAGAGTAGGAGACAATGATGTACTGATACTGATGAACAAAACATAATTTACACTGCTAATTGTTTAATTTATCTAAAGAATTCAGAAGAAAAACATTAACGCTTCAAAACGATTAGCGCGAACGTTGAGTGTTGGACAAGAAGTATGATTCACGAGCTAAGAGCATCAAGACCTGATGATTGCCGAATACCGCCGGCACAAAGATTGTGTGCCCCAACACCCGCGGTTCGGCTCGAGCTCTGCTATGGCGGGAATACACGAGCGCATGCGTCAACCTCTAGAATGACATCACGAATGGGGCACAGTATTAGCTGTGCCCCTGGTTGCCTACCCAGCCAGGTGCCGCTAAGATTTCAAGCAGGCGACTGAATATACAGTAATTGCATGATTTGGAGAGCGTATGGATGGGATTTTCAACATTTTACATTAATTACAAATTGAACATTTAATTGTTCTTAGAATAATTATTTGCTGTTATATGCAGAATATTATAATAAATCAATAAGGTATTAAATAACTTTTTTTTAGGTATAACCTGATAATTTAGGTGGGGCACGCACGTGCCCTGTGCCCCAATGCACCAGCCGCCTCTAGTCTCTCGTCCGAATATGAAGAAAGCAGGACAGAAGTCGAAGACAATGAAGGTATCCAGTAATGGTGACTTGCCAGCTGAGGAAACAAATCATTATGTGATTAAGTGTAGCATTCGTGAACTAGGAATAAAGTTTAAATATGACACACGTGGTTGCCCCTGGAGTAGGTGGCCTATAGTTCAAAAGTGTATTAAAGTAGAGTTTGAGACTATCCACGAACATATTATTGCCTTTCCTTTCTTTCTTTCTTTCTTTCTTTCTTTATAAAGACATAGTGACTGTACGTATACTGTAAATACCTATAAACAAGCAGGGCTCATCTGAAATAGTAGGTGCTTTTAAGCTGAATCTGAATCATATCTGAATATCACAAAATGGCGCCCGGCAACATGCGAGTAGCGACACAACAATGTGGGGCTGTGCAGCATGGGAAGAGGCGTTCAGAGCAAGTGAGAAGGGCAACGAGATAGCCAGTAAGTTAATAATGGAGCTCGAGAAAAGATTATGACTGCAAGAAAATATCATAAAAGAAGGGAGAAGTGAGATGAAGAGAGAAGAGAGACTGACACAACAAAAACAACAAAAAATGCACGAACCAAGGAGTGACCACTGGTGCCACCTGGCAGTGGTTTACCGAAGCCAAAGGAGATGCTTCAATACACGGTACGTCAGAGGGCAGCACCAGTCAAACCACCCTTATTGCTTTATTGTCAAGCCACCTACAACATCGCCCTCCTTCAAAAGTAAAATTCAATACTAGCCGACAGCCATGGTAGACTACTACAAGAAATTCTCCAAGAAAAATGCAATAGTCAGAATATCAACTCCCTTGTAGAATGCCACTTCAAGCCTAGTGCTACCATTGATCAGTTATTCTCATCTCAAGACCAGAACCTCAAAACAGATGAGGCCTTAATTATTATGGGTGGAACAAACAACATCCCCAACAAAACTCACGACAGAATCCGAGAGCAGATTCTGTCAAGGATTCTGATTCTGAATCCTGATTCTGCAGATTCTGTTCTCCCTTCAAGGAGAAGCGGAAGAGACAATCGCTTACCCCCTCCCCATGATTCCTCCTCCACCTTCTATTACGGTACCATCTACCTCTTGACATTTTTTTTTTGCAATTTTGAATTTAGAATTGCAAGATGTTTTCTGTATATTCCCTTTTACAAAATTAAAAGAATTGTGAAAAAAAAAATTAAAAAAAATACATTGTTGGGAATTTTTAACAATAGAAAAATATGTGTTACCTCAAAACGTGATTCAGAAGTCAAGGTTGGTCTGATGCGCGCAATTTTTTTTTGTATGGAGGTAAATATATGGTGAATGGTTTGGACTAGAATCAATATTCTAAAATAATAATTACTATAAAAAATATTTAATTAGTTTTTTTTTAAATTATCAACAATAAAAATTATTTTCAAAGCCTCATAAAAAATACCCTGTTCCCACCAATGTTATCATTTTAGTCCAAACCAATGAGAATATTATAATATAACTTACAAAACAAAAATTAAGTTGATAGCTGCTACACAAACAGAGAAATCACATTTTGAAATTTCAAAAACGTTGAAAAGATCAGTTCTGAGATACAAGCAGTCAAAGATGTAAAATGATAGGGATTTTCATATCGCATGACTTATGAATTATGACTTATGACTTACGTTACAATTTTTTTTTAAATAAGTATTATAGTTATAATCAAACTAAAAGAAGGATAAGAAACATCAATATCCCAGCTATCTAAGTAAATAAAAAATGAATAAATGATTTTTAACAAAATTTGATGTTTTCAAGTGGAAACATCAGCATGAGATCAGCATGTTGATTTTTCATTCCGTCATTTACAAAAGTATCGTAATCATGGCTTGTTTATTGGCAAGGATTAATCTTTGCTTTAAAAGTGCCTTAAACTAAATGTTTTCTTCAATATTTCGGGAAAAAATCGCCTTCGGCGATATACCTACCTATGCCGGCTGAGGGCATTGGCGTCCACAGGGGCGGGGGGGGGGCAAGAATGTCAGGATAACATGAAAATTTGGTGGTGTTTTACATACAGTTTCATGTGCTAAACAAAAACAAAAAACAAAAAAATCGAAGTGTCAACAAACCAAAAAATACCCTGCGGGGCAAGGTGGGGATCGAATTGTTCAACTAATACAACTCATAACGTCTCAAAATTTGATTTCAAAGTGTCCAAAAACCAAAAACCGCCCTGCGGGGCAAGTGGCCACACCCCCCTTACCCCATGGAAGAATGGGGTTGTTCACTGCCATTTGCTCTCACTCGCAGCGCTAGCGGCAATGGAGGTATCTCTCTCTGATTGGTTGGTCTCTGAATCCAAGATCTATGAATCAAACTCCCGCCAAGGTTTAAAAACCTTCAATTCCGCTAGATGCATTTTGATTGGCTCTCTCCCGGACGATTAGAACAGCAGCGCCATCTACAATAGTTTTGCGACGAACAACCCCATTGTTTTCCTTGCCTTGCCCCCACCCAGTGGTTAATTTGGTGACGGACGAGGGCGGACGCGTCCCCTCACTCTTTTTTCAGGGTGAACGCAATCCGCCCACTTATTTTTCATAGAAGTAAAAATTGGCTTAAAATTGTGTACAAATCGCGTCAAAAGGCACCAAATTTGGTCATGAAATTACACATTTTCCCGGGGCTATGCGCCCCGGACCCGCATTATGTTGGGGGCCCTCCCCCCAAAACCCCTTATTGTTTTTGAGGGCAAATTGAAATATGTTTCCCTGACATCGCCGAGCGTCTGCCCACTTAATATTTTTATATTTTACAAATTAACCACTGCTTCTTATACAGAAATTGTGTTAAAGTTGGTGTAAATTTGTGCATTTCGTCACTTAGGTACATTGAAGTTTTTACACTTGTTATTGAAACATAGATCTATAATAATTATGAATTGTACCTCGGTCAATGTACTCTTTTCCGGGTACCCAATTCAATTCCTGCTGTCTAATTGTATTGTATGCCAACAGAATAATTTATTTGTTAATTTATTTGGCAAATTGCCGAAATTCTATTGAGCGTTTTTAAGGGCAAATTGACATAATGGTGAAAAGATGTCTGTACCTACATATGGACACTAATGGTGCTATACGGTTTTGCGTAGCACTCGGCACTTGTGCTGAAAGATGAACATGGTTATCTTTTCACTTTGAACACCAGCACTCAGCGCTCAAAGTTCCCACTCCTAATGTTGAGCGCCAGCATCAAACTGTTAACGTAGGTACCTAACTTAACCAAAGTTTTAAATCCAAATTTATTTTTCCTATACCTAGGTACCTATCTACAAGTGTGTAACATTGCACTGCTTGCAATTAGGCTACTGGCAACAGAGTACTAATGATTATGATGATGGGGAAATGACGAAGAAAAGGTACGAGTGGCTGAGTGAAAGGTGGTGGTCATAGCCTATTTAGTCAAGTGAATAAATGCTTCCCAGCATTTACCTCTTGACTTACCTATGCAAACCAAGAAAATACTGTCACAAAGGATGACCATAAGAAAGTTGAAATAAACCTGGGACATCCCAAGTGCAAGTCAAAAGGTTTATTACCTAAGCTAGCTAGCTCCGGCCATAACTGATGTAACCGACATAAGGCATGAAGTTGGACTATCTTTCTTCTAAACTACTACCTACCTACTTAGTAAATGCAACAGGTGGCCCTTCACTTATCAAAACATAATAGAGATCACTACTGGGTACAAAGGGTTAATCAACAAAAGCACTAGTTACCCAATCATATTAACATTCAATTAAATAGTAACATAAAATAAAAATTATACTTTACCTACCATATTATAGTTAGACAATGTCAACATGTTACTGTGGATGGTTGACTTGAGGAGGGTTGGATGATCATAACCCAACTTTTTCTTGGGGACGAATGAAGAGAAATGTTTATATTTGAGCGGAACCGGAAACTGCCTACAGAAAATGAACAAGCCACAAAAAATTAGTAAAATGAAGCACTAACTATCTGTTTTTTGTACAAAATTATTCATTATGATGGATCAAATGAATGATTTGAATATTTATTCTGTTGATAATGGCTTAATGAACAATTCACTACTCTTTTATTATGTACTGAACACAGTAACTTTTACTCTGTACGCGCGCGATGAGTAGTGAACTATTCAACCAATAGCGGGATTCCCAGAAAGTAGAAACCGCAATTTTTCAAATTGTGACCGTCTAGTTGTAGGTACCTACTACGTTAAAGCGACAAAGTTGAAAGGAATTGCTCTTTGAAAGTTGTAGACCGTTTTTACAAAACCTTTACCTATCGCCTAAAATGTTATTATCATATTTCAAGTTCAGAATTTCGCTGGTTTTGAAATACAGCCAATATTCGACTTTCATTCAAATTAATATAATAGCTCTTTGCTTTTAGATCAATTTTTAAAACAAAATGTTGATGAGGAAGCGGGAAATAATAGTTCACATCGAATACAGAGTACGAGTCAAAATGCGCGTAAACAGAATACAGACAATAAATAATATCAAACAAAGCAAACAATAAGTAGGTACGTTTTTTGAATTTTTTTTAATTTCTTGAAAAATATTAAAGACAGATTCATTTTTGCCTATTACAGTTTTCTGAAAAAGTAATTTGATGCACATTATGTCATATTGACATCGATGCGTTATACGCATCGATAAGAGAACTGAGTAAAGGACGGCTTCGTTCTATTTTCACATGAGCTAGAAACATTAGGTAATATGACTTTTTGAGTTTTGAAAACTACTGATTTACGAGTCGGTATTGGAGAACGAAAAGTATGTGGAGTACCTATCTACTATGGAGCAATTTTATTCCCTTCTCTTTTGTTCCTTAATGTAGGTACAAAAAGCAGTAATACTTATATCAGTAATAACAAATTACATTCAGTTATAAGATTAATTTAAATAAAATCAGAACAACTTATAATACCCTAACCAAAGCAACTATTGACTTATGATGAGACTATGAGAGGTCAATTTTATGTATCTTGGAGCAAATAAGTCAGGTGGTAAAGGAAAATATTTACCTATTTGTGCCTACTATAATTTCTAAAAAAAATACTATGTTAATGAATTATTAAAATAAATCTCGACTTATTGGTCGCTATAGTGATATTAGTATTATAATATCGTCACCAGTTGATGTGCAGATGTGCAGTTCATAGTTTGCACGTGATGTCATCTCATTGTTGCCTGCTACCATCTTGATGGCACGCAAAATAGCCGTGATTCTCTGCTTTTTTTACGATATTTTATAGTTAATGGGTACTACATGTGAAATTGTATAGGCTTCGAAGATATCTTTAGTAAGAAGAGGAATCACTCACATTACAAAAATACATCGATTTACCTCAATAAAGTTATAAACCTGACCCGTCAACGTGCCAACATAATGTCCGTCCTCAGGTGGAAAATTCAATAATTTTGCATTGCTGATATAAAGCAAAAGAAGTTAGTAGCAATGAATTACATTTTCACTTCATTTCTTTTTATCAGTATAGTTTTTTACAGTGATACGCGAAATGGAAGGCTGATTGGAGGGGAGTTTCTCATTTTGTCCATTAATTTCAAATTTTCATCAAAGTTGACTTGCTTATTCGGTAATATCTGAAATAAATAAATTATGCATTAAATTTGAAATTATATTGACAAAATTAAAAACTCCAACCCATCACCCTTCCATTTCGCGAAACAATTTTAAAAAAATTACAAATTATGCAATTAATAATAAGAATTCTACCTACTACTTATTTACTTAAGTACATAATAAGTAAATAAGAAGTACAGAGTAACCACTACTTATAGAGTAAATAAGTAGTAGCTCTTGTTAATGAAATAAATATTTTTTCAAATATCGCCATAAAAAAATAAAATAAAAATAAAATAAATAATTATAAGCCAGAAAATTTGAAATTAATGGACCATCGCAAAATTGAGTAGATATCGCGCCGTTATCATGTTCTTTAAAAATAAGGAAAAACACCCTCAAAGCATTTTGGAAGAGATTTGAGTAGTAGTGGTTTTCCTCAGTCACAACGGAACTATGTGCAATGGAAACTCCCGCCCGTCCGATACCCTGCAATCTTACTTGTTGACCTCCCAGCTACTTGGGTAATTGCGTTTTCTTTCATTTCGTCTAGAATTACATTACCAATAATCAACAAGATGAGTTTCGAGAACTCCAGGTGCAGACATTTATTTATACTTATTTATATTTGATATTTTTATATATTTATACTTGAACAATATAAAATCTTAATAAACACACATAATCTTACATAAATTGATTTCTTAGACCGGGGCTGGGTTGTACGGTTGTGATTTACAAATACGACAATATCTTCATGCTTCTAGACGAACATGGCAAAATTGTCACGTGTATGCGGATTCCATTGAGCCAGAGCAAATTTCAATTTGAATTTCAATTTGACTGCAACTCATTTCCTGAAAGCATATTATCTTGAATTCCATTCGCCATTTGATTGGTCTACGAATGGCGGGATTGAATGCTGGAGGGGTGTTCTTGGTTCAACCACTTTCCGACTCTCTTGAACCAATCACGGTTCCGAAATATAGTCAGTATGTTTGAATATCCAATCAGGTGGCTAAGTCGTGTCACCTGACCAATATTCTGCCCTCTCGTCTTCGTGGCAGTTTGGCCATGCATGTTCGCCGTCTTCCAGAGCCGCCATTGAAACCTGTTGCTTGGAGTGCCGCGGAGGTAATTAAAATTGTTTTATTACCGGAATTTAGCTTCAAAAGTGATCAAAAGTATTCAAATTAGTTATAGGGAGTGATCTTAAGTGTTTGTAGCTAATTTATTTTGTGCGATTATAAGCGAAAACTTAGAAATTTGATTAGAAGTGATAGCGTCCCCAGACCACGCCGCGTCGCAGGTAGCATTTTCAATGAGCCCTCCGTTAGCCTTCTTTCGGCAAAGTTATTCCAATATTCCAATTGTCTATTTGCTCTAATTAGTTACTAGTGTAAGTTAATAGTGAATCAGTGGTTAAATTCAGTGAAAACAAACATTTATTTATTATATTGGAAAATTGCGTCTTCTGGCGGTTAAAATACAAGATGGCGGTGGGAGACTCGGCGAAGAAAAGTCGACTTCGTGGGTCGTTCTGGTGAGTACTCATGATTTATTTGATTTGTCTTTATACTTTATAACATCGCGAACTAAATTCTGTGATTTCCTTAGTCGAAATATTCTGTAGAATACCAGGATGTTTACTGATACCTACTTCTCGGAATGCTGGCGGGAGTCAGTGAGTAATTTTCTTCCTAAGATGGCGACGCTGCATTAGTCAGACACCTGTTGTCTCCTCGAGTTTTGTGTTTTGTCAATCATTCATTCCTAGCCAACACTTTTAAATGAAGTATTACGGAAAAGACGAGCAAATATCATAATTAGTATAGATGTTTTACTAAATTAGCTGTAGGTATAACGTCCCATGCTATTATTTTTGTTAAATTTTTCGTAGTATGATATTACGATTCTGTACACCCTATTTCTCAAAATTCTATTCTGTATTTTTACTGAAATTTTTAAAAGCAAACACCTAGGTGGGTACCTATAACCTACCTCGCTTTTCTATTGTAATTACCTAATGACTTTACATTCTCAGTGAGGGTTACTATCATTTATGTAACTCCAATTGTTCCCCCGCAAGATATTTTTTCGAATATAAACATTTTAAAATCGATTCTGTGAAGATAAACTGCTTAAATTACAACAAATCATTTTTTTAGAATTTAAACAATTTTTTTGTGATTTTTGGACACTAAACTTAATTTTGTATGGTGAATGGGGGGTCACCCTGCTGGGAAGATAATCCCCCCCCCCCTTCCTACGCGCCTGGTGTCAACATTACAAATGAAATGAGTTTGTTTGGATTGCATAAAGGTATACCGGAAGAAACTCCTGAGCTAACCTAGGTCACCTGAAGATCATTTAAATGGACTCCCGGCCTTCTACTTCTAATGCACAGAATTATTTTATACAAATAGGCATAATATAAACCATTACTCTCTACTGCGAAATGAGAATGCGTTTAGTTCTGGCCTCCAAAACAATGAGCAAGTTCAACCTAGACAAACTAGTGGTTCAACAGTCTTGAATTATTGTTTTTGCCTTTTGGAAAACGAATTTTGTTATACATCCTTTGTTAGAGAACAAATAATTTGTTATACGAGATACGCTACCTTGTGGCATCCACCAGATGGATTATGGTTTGGTTCATAATGTAAAGGGTTAGGTTCTACCAGAAGGTGTAAATGAATGTAATCCAATTTATATTCACGTTTACTGTATTGTAGACAAAGCCATAAAAAGTCGACGAAATGCAGGTACAGGAGGTTTCAATAGTTCCAAGAATTTGATCAAGATTTTGATGACATCTAATATATTCCAGTTAACAACTGCGTTTTAGAAAACAAGTAGGCAATCAATCACGACTAAGAGAAGTTTTCTAAGAGAACTTATCTGCTTTATGAAATATTGTAACGTGTAGTCTGGCAAATCCTGTCCTAAAAGTAAACCTTCAGTAGATTATGTTCAGTAGATCTTTCAGCATGAAAGATTCAATCAATAAAATTGCTTTGAACTTTTCCCAAACTTTCATTATATTAGATTAAAAATCTAATAATATTTCGTTTAGTTTTTAGTTTGACTAAACTATTACTAATTTCATTACAATTTTATTTTGTTATCTTTGAACAATTGATTGGTATACCTGTACCTACTGTCAATTTCTTTTTATCTTTTGTTTTCCATTTCGATTTTTTAATCGACAGGAGGAATTTCAGTGAAAACTACACGAAACATTTATTTTTTTATCTAAAATAATAAAAGTTTGTGAAAAGTCAATCGACTATGATAATTGAGTGAATTCCAAGCTGAAGAACTGAATTTTATTATCTAGATGCATGAATCTGAACAGAATCTTGGCAAGATCTCATTAGAACATTGGATCAGAGTAGAAGAAATAATAAATAAATTAATAGACATTGAATCGAGCATGTGTATGAGACAATTTAAGGTGCATTGCGATGCAGGGCACGGCTGCCAAGTGCCAATTCAATTTTGTATATTCACGCTTAGGGAAATACGATACATAAATACTAATAGCTATAGCACGTTACTTTTGATAGACGGTTGGTGTCCTATAGTTGGAACTTAGAATCAGGGCTAGGAGCAATCGTAGTCTTGAAGAAGAAAATATCTTCTCATTAAGCCATCATCAACATCAAACTACATCAATCAATTTTCCGATGAAACCATTGGATTGATCTTGCTAGAAATCATGAAGTCATCAAACAGGATATAATGAATGTGTTGTGCCGCTTGACCTAAGTAATGCAAACAGACAAAAAGAAACAGAGATTCGAATTCGAGCCACAAGTTTCAAGTTGAGCCCCTCACCACAGGCCAGTGGTGAGGCCCAGAGCAGCCGGGTCGACCCTGTCCAATGCCCTCCCTTAAATGTGTGCCCCCCCCCCCCCCCCCCGGGCCGGCCTCCCCCCTAAACGGGTCCCACAGGCCCGACACAGTCCCGTCCCCTGGTCGCCTATTCTATAACGAAAACGAATTCATTCCGGCCTGGAATCATTTCGTTTTCATTATAGAATAGGCCCCCTGGTCCGTCTCCGTTCTGGCCTGGCCTGGCCTTCCCACGACAGTGCTTGACGCCCCGGGCCCCACGGGCCGGGATCCTTTGGTCAAACCCTCCCCGTGACCTCCCTTTATATGAAACATAAAAATGATTTAGTAGCATAATGGTGTAGTCGACAGCAAGGTCATTTTGATCAAATTACAAATCATTTTGTCCAAAAATGTGTCATGTATATAAAATAGCATGGTTTTAGTAAAGTTTGAATATTATATCATGTCTTCATATCAGTCACACACTTTTCTACTAAACTAAATTACTTGGCCAAAACTATAGGTTGAACGTTTTTGTATTTCTGATCACTTCCTGGACTGATCACTTCCTGGACTTACATTTTATACTCTCATTACGAAGCGATTTTTTTCTTACAATTATTATGCTATATAAAATGCGTTTTTGAAGAAAAAAATCTCCTCCAAGAACACAAAACGCGCACACCCCCAAACTTGCTTAGTTTATCTTTAAAATTAAAACGGTACAATGAAAAAGAAATTACATATTTCACTGTTTTTACAAATGGAACTGCAAGGGAGAAAGCGAATATTTGTGATGACTGATTGAAGATGTCCAATTTCATATTTTCTCTAAACGAAGACAACATCATGGGCGCCCGCAGGATTTCTGCCAGGTGGGGGCAGGTCATGGAAAACAATATTTTACTGGTTTAAGGGGGGTGTGGGGGGCGCGCCCCCCACCCTGCCCCGCAGGGCGTTTTTTGGTTTTTGGACACTTTGAAATCAATTTTGAGACGTTTTGAGGTGTATTTTGTTGAAATATTCAATATTTTTTAATTATTGCACTTTGAGGTGGTGGAGGACATGTTCAAAACTGCCCCGCAGGGCATTTTTTGGATTTTTTACACTGTGAAATCAATTTTGTTCAGTTCATTTGGTTACAAAATGATACTATACGTTAAACCCCATACAATTTTTATGTTTTCCTGACATCCAGGGGGGGGGGGGGGCAAGCGCCCCCCCCTTGCCCCCCCCTGCGGGCGCCCATGGACAACATACCACAAAACCCAAGATGAAGTTGATCATTTCTTAGCATTCACATTGCCAACCACCTGCTATATTTGATTTAAAATATATTTGATTCTCCGAATTGTATTTCATGTTAAGAAGAGATTCGAAGAACGCTAAAGCTAGAGCTCTAGCATTGCATTGTTATGGTTATAAGCAGTTCACAAAACTTAGTTTTTAAACATTTTCAAGTCAAAAGTCAGGTGGAATATAAATGAATATAATCTATGAAAATAATGAATAGTAAATTAAAATAGAGATTTACAATGAACGTAAACAAAACCGTGAATAAATTACTTATAATTTATAAAATTTGGATACTTCTCACATTTTTACTCCGTTAACGTAGCCCCTTTAAGTACCTACTTCGTTTGAAACCATGATGAACATATCAAAGTACCTACTGACATAAAAAGCGTAGGTATTCAATTTCTAAATTTATAAGTTTGCGAAAAAGTTGAATTGAGATTCAACTTATGATTCACCATGTTGGGCCTTCAGAGTAGGATACATTAAATTTATTGCTGACAACCGACGATAATACTCACTATTGTCATTCTTCAAAAAGATTTGCTTATTTTCAGAAAATTTCAAAATTCTTTATCACTCTGAATTTAAGTATGCTTTTCGTAATAGTCTAAAAAAATAGAAACATACTCTGTAGGTAGTACCGACAATAGATTGGAGACCACCTCGCGTGATAAGTTTTCCTCGATCACAACTTCACACTGAATTCAGCTTAAGCCTTAGGCCCATTCCGGCCTGGCCTTCCAACCAGTGCTGGACTCCCCCTGATCGGGCCCGTTAGGTCGACCCCTCCCCATGTCCTCCAGCTATGATCAACAAAGTTAAATAATAAATATAATGTGCGCAATATTACCTCGTCGTTGACGCGCCGTAAAACCTAAGTAATTAATCTAATCTTTTACTCCAGTCACTTTATGATTTGACCCCAAACTAATTATTTCTAAAAATGTTTTTTGACAATATTATTGAGGTCAACCCACATAACTCATAAACGAAAGTTTACCAAATTTTGGGCCGCCATTTTGTTTTTATCAAGTGTTTTGTCAAAATCACCATTTAATTTTTCACTTGAAAATGTGAAGCAAATTTTTACTTTCAATATTTTTTTATTTTTTTTGCAATGTTTTGTGCAACTCCAAAAAAATAATTATCTTGATCGCTTTCATTGTTATCCAATCATATTCATTTAAATACAAAAACATCAATTTTATTAAAACTGCTCTAGTCAAGTCGTCATTTAAGTTATCGACTTCAATTTTGCACTGAAATATTCCTCACTTGATACACTATGACATATAAAAGGTTTACCGAAATCGGCTATTTATAGCCATTTTTCTCACGACACTTTCTACTTACATTGACAAAAATTTTGATTCCACATTCATTTTAAGATTTAAAGCACATGCTAATTGAAATTAAAAATAAAATAATTACTATTTTGTTCCGTTAAATATAGTTAACAAATAAAAAAAATTATAGACATTTTTGACCAGCCATTTTGTTTTTACAGATAATTTTGTAGAAATCACGTATTAATTTTTATTCTAATAATGTTTGAATTTCCGGTTAATTTATTACGTGATTAATTATTGTTGGAAATGTAGAGAATCGAGAAAAAATAATTGTCGCCATTGCTTTTGTTATTTGGCAGGTAATTTCCTTATTGCAAATAACCTCAAATAAATCAAAACGGCTCTAAAACGACAGTCATTTGAGCTATTGGCACAAAATTTTCAGAAATTGTACATCACGTGGTACATTATGACATTAAAAATTTACTTAAATCTAACGATTGTGAAATAAACTATTAACTAAAGAAGGTCGTTTAAAAAATATGATCATTATTAATGTTTTTCAAATTTTACTTAAAATTTTTAACACCGATATAACTGCGACGCTTTTAATAAATTTTATTTTATTATGGTCCACCTAAGCAACTTTATGAACGAAAGTTTACCAATTTTTAGGCAGCCATTTCGATTTTACAGATTTTTTGTTACATGATTACCAAATTTTTAAACGACCTTCTTTAGTTAATAGTTTATTTCACAATCATTAGATTTAAGTAAATTTTTAATATGTCATAATGTACAACGTGATGTACAATTTCCGAAAATGTTGTGCCAATAGCTCAAATGGCTGTCGTTTTAGAGCCGTTATGATTTATTTGAGGTTATTTGCAAAAAGGAAATTAACTGCCAAATAACAAAAGCAATGGCGACAATTATTTTTTCTCGATTCTCTATATTTCCAACAATAATTAATCACGTAATAAATTAACCGGAAATTCAAACATTATTAGAATAAAAATTAATACGTGATTTCTACAAAATTATCTGTAAAAACAAAATGGCTGCTCAAAAATGTCTATATTTTTTTTTTATTTGTTAACTATATTTAACGGATCAAAACAGTAATTTTTTATTGTTATTTTCAATTAGCATGTGCTTTAAATCTCAAAATTAATGTGGAATCCAAATTTTTGTCAATGTAAGTAGAAAATGTCGTGAGAAAAAATGGCTATAAATAGCCGATTTCGGTAAACTTTTTATATGTCATAGTGTATCAAGTGAGGAATATTTCAGTGCAAAAATGAAGTCGATAACTTAAATGACGACTTGACTAGAGCAGTTTTAATAAAATTGATGTTTTTGTATTTAAATGAATATGATTGGATAACAATGAAAGCGATCAAGCTGATTATTTTTTTGAAGTTGCACAAAACATTACAAAAAAATTAAAAAAATATTGAGAGTAAAAATTTGCTTCACATTTTCAGGTGAAAAATTAAATGGTGATTTTGACAAAACACTTGATAAAAACAAAATGGCGGCCCAAAATTTGGTAAACTTTCGTTTATGAGTTATGTGGGTAGACCTCAATAATATTGTCAAAAAACATTTTTAGAAACAATTAGTTTGGGGTAAGACCCTTTTTTCAGTAAAATGACTGGAGTATTTATGAATTTATACAAATACTCTGGAGCCTCATTCAAGAAGCTGGTATAGATTGGTAAGCTATAGTAGTGCCTTAAGCAATAACATTGGCCGCCCCCGTAAAATATGTAAAAACGTTACTTGAATGACCCGGGTCTATATTCTTCAATCAACACCGCAGCATCGACAACATTGGCAGGGACTGAACCACGAGATGGGCCCGGGTGTTTGGTTAGTGTTTGGGCGTCATGTTCTTAAATTACATGTCGATCATCCACTAACTAAATACCCGGGTCAATATTCTTCAATCAACACCGCAACATCGACAACATTGGCGGGGACTGAACCACGAGATGGGCCCGGGTGTTTGGTTAGTGTTTGGGCGTCATGTTCTTAAATGACATGTCGATCATCCACTAACTAAATACCCTGGTCAATATTCTTCAATCAACACCGCAACATCGACAACATTGGCGAAGACTAAACCACGAGATGGGCCCGGTTGTTTGGTTAGTGTTTGGGCGTCATGTTCTTTAATGACATAACGATCATCCACTAACTAAATACCCGGGTAAATATTCTTCAATCAACACCGCAACATCGACAATATTGGCGGGGACTGAACCACGAGATGGGCCCAGGTGTTTGGTTAGTGTTTGGGCCACATGTTCTTTAATGACATATGGCGCATGCACTAACTAAACACCCGGGTCTATATTCTTCAATCAACACAGCAACATCGACAACATTGGCGGGGACTGAACCACGAGATGGGCCCGGTTGTTTGGTTAGTGTTTGGGCGTCATGTTCTTTAATGACATAACGATCATCCACTAACTAAATACCCGGGTCTATATTCTTCAATCAACACCGCAACATCGACAATATTGGCGGGGACTGAACCATAAGATGGGCCCGGGTGTTTGGTTAGTGTTTGGGCGTCATGTTCTTTAATGACATAACGATCATCCACTAACTAAATACCCGGGTCTATATTCTTCAATCAACACCGCAACATCGACAATATTGGCGGGGACTGAACCACAAGATGGGCCCGGGTGTTTGGTTAGTGTTTGGGCCTCATGTTCTTAAATGAAATAAGGCGCATGCACTTACTAAATACCCGGGTCTATATTCTTCAATCAACATCGACAACATTGGCGGGGACTGAACCACGAGATGGGCCCGGGTGTTTAGTTAGTGTTTGGGCCTCATGTTCTTTAATGACATATGGCGCATGCACTTACTAAATACCCGGGTCTATATTCTTCAATCAACACCGCAACATCGACAACATTGGCCGGGACTGAACCACGAGATGGGCCCGGGTGTTTGGTTAGTGTTTGGGCGTCATGTTCTTAAATGACATGTCGATCATCCACTAACTAAATACCCGGGTCAATATTCTTCAATCAACACCGCAACATCGACAACATTGGCGGGGACTGAACCACGAGATGGGCCCGGTTGTTTGGTTAGTGTTTGGGCGTCATGTTCTATAATGACATAACGATCATCCACTAACTAAATACCCGGGTCTATATTCTTCAACCACCACCAAACATCGACAACATTGGCGGGGACTGAACCACAAGATGGGCCCGGTTGTTTGGTTAGTGTTTGGGCGTCATGTTCTATAATGACATAACGATCGTCCACTAACTAAATACCCGGGTCTATATTCTTCAACCACCACCAAACATCGACAACATTGGCGGGGACTGAACCACGAGATGGGCCCGGGTGTTTAGTTAGTGTTTGGGCCACATGTTCTTAAATGACATATGGCGCATGCACTACTAAATACCCGGGTCTATATTCTTCAATCAACACAGCAACATCGACAACATTGGCGGGGACTGAACCACGAGATGGGCCCGGGTGTTTGGTTAGTGTTTGGGCCACATGTTCTTAAATGACATATGGCGCATGCACTACTAAATACCCGGGTCTATATTCTTCAATCAACACAGCAACATCGACAACATTGGCGGGGACTGAACCACGAGATGGGCCCAGGTGTTTGGTTAGTGTTTGGGCCACATGTTCTTTAATGACATGTCGATCATCCACTAACTAAATACCCGGGTCAATATTCTTCAATCAACACCGCAACATCGACAACATTGGCGGGGACTGAACCACGAGATGGGCCCGGTTGTTTGGTTAGTGTTTGGGCGTCATGTTCTTTAATGACATAACGATCATCCACTTACTAAATACCCGGGTCTATATTCTTCAATCAACACCGCAACATCGACAACATTGGCGGGGACTGAACCACGAGATAGGCCCGGGTGTTTAGTTAGTGTTTGGGCCTCATGTTCTTTAATGACATATGGCGCATGCACTAACTAAATACCCGGGCCCATATACTTCAATCAACACCGCAACATCGACAACATTGGCCGGGACTGAACCACGAGATGGGCCCGGGTGTTTGGTTAGTGTTTGGGCCACATGTTCTTAAATGACATAATGCTCATGCACTAACTAAATAACCGGGTCTAATTCTTCAATCAACACCGCAACATCGACAACATTGGCGGGGACTGAACCACGAGTTGGGCCCGGGTGTTTGGTTAGTGTTTGGGCCTCATGTTCTTAAATGACATATGGCGCATGCACTAACTAAATACACGGGTCTATATTCTTCAATCAACACCGCAACATCGACAACATTGGCGGGGACTGAACTACGAGATGGGCACGGGAGTTTAGTTAGTGTTTGGGCCTCATGTTCTTAAATGACATAATGCAAAAAATAGCAAGAGTCATGTGTGCGCAATTAAATAAGGTTCCTACTTTTTACAAATTATTTCCTACTTCCTTCAGAATATATAAAGAATATTCTCTGTAACGTACTAAAACTAATTCGTGATGCTAAAAGAAACTATAAATTGTGTCAACATCCAGAGAAAGAAGAGAACCGTGCAGACTCAACCCTAGTGCCTACATTATCAGCAGAGCTATGGTAATCTCTGACAGGACGCTAGGCCCATTTGATACGTTCCTACTTTCGTATATCAGATGAGTCTAGCGTACTGTCAGCGTTCACCACACATCTTCCAGTCACTATCCAGAAAGAAGAAACCCGTGCAGCCTCAATAGTGTGCCTACAGTGCAGCAGAGCCATGGTGATCTCTGACAGGACGCTAGGCCCATTTGATACGTTCCTACTTTCGTATATCAAATGAGTCTAGCGTACTGTCAGCGTTCACCACACATCTTCCAGTCACTTTCCAGAAAGAAGAAACCCGTGCAGCCTCAATAGTGTGCCTACAGTGCCAGCAGAGCCATGGTAATCTCTGACAGGACGCTAGGCCCATTTGATACGTTCCTACTTTCGTATATCAACTGAGCCTAGCGTACTGTCAGCGTTCACCACACATCTTCCAGTCACTTTCCAGAAAGAAGAAACCCGTGCAGCCTCAATAGTGTGCCTACAGTGCAGCAGAGCCATGGCAATCTCTGACAAGACGCTAGGCCCATTTGATACGTTCATCTTTCGTATATCAGATGAGTCTAGCGTACTGTCAGCGTTCACCACACATCTTCCAGTCACTTTCCAGAAAGAAGAAACCCGTGCAGCCTCAATAGTGTGCCTACATTGCAGCAGAGCCATGGCAATCTCTAACAGGACGCTAGGCCCATTTAATACGTTCATCTTTCGTATATCAGATGAGTCTAGCGTACTGTCAGCGTTCACCACACATCTTCCAGTCACTTTCAAGAAAGAAGTAACCCGTGCAGCCTCAATAATGTGCCTACAGTGTCAGCAAAGCATGGTAATCTCTGACAGGACGCTAGGCCCATTTGATACGTTCATCTTTCGTATATCAGATGAGTCTAGCGTACTGTCAGCGTTCACCACACATCTTCCAGTCACTTTCCAGAAAGAAGAAACCCGTGCAGCCTCAATAGTGTGCCTACAGTGCAGCAGAGCCAAGGCAATCTCTGACAGGACGCTAGGCCCATTTGATACGTTCATCTTTCGTATATCAGATGAGTCTAGCGTACTGTCAGCGTCACCACACATCTTTCAGTCACTTTCCAGAAAGAAGAAACCCGTGCAGCCTCAATAGTGTGCCTACAGTGTCTGCAGAGCCATGGTCATCTCTGACAGGACGCTAGGCCCATTTGATACGTTCCTACTTTCGTATATCAGATGAGTCTAGCGTACTGTCAGCGTTCACCACACATCTTCCAGTCACTTTCCAGAAAGAAGAAACCCGTGCAGCCTCAATAGTGTGCCTACAGTGTCTGCGCAGAGCCATGGTCATCTCTGACAGGACGCTAGGCCCATTTGATACGTTCCTACTTTCGTATATCAACTGAGCCTAGCGTACTGTCAGCGTTCACCACACATCTTCCAGTCACTTTTCAGAAAGAAGAAACCCGTGCAGCCTCAATAGTGTGCCTACAGTGTCTGCAGAGCCATGGTCAACTCTGACAGGACGCTAGGCCCATTTGATACGTTCATCTTTCGTATATCAGATGAGTCTAGCGTACTGTCAGCGTTCACCACACATCTTTCAGTCACTTTCCAGACAGAAGAAACCCGTGCAGCCTCAATAGTGTGCCTACAGTGTCTGCAGAGCCATGGTTATCTCTGACAGGACGCTAGGCCCATTTGATACGTTCCTACTTTCGTATATCAATTCACCACACATCTTCCAGTCACTTTCCAGAAAGAAGAAACCCGTGCAGCCTTAATAGTGTGCCTACAGTGTCTGCAGAGCCATGGTTATCTCTGACAGGACGCTAGGCCCATTTGATACGTTCCTACTTTCGTATATCAGATGAGTCTAGCGTACTGTCAGCGTTCACCACACATCTTCCAGTCACTTTCCAGAAAGAAGAAACCCGTGCAGCCTCAATAGTGTGAATACAGTGCAGTAGAGCCATGGTGATCTCTGACAGGACGCTAGGCCCATTTGATACGTTCCTACTTTCGTATATCAGATGAGTCTAGCGTACTGTCAGCGTTCACAACACATCTTCCAGTCACTTTCCAGAAAGAAGAAACCCGTGCAGCCTCAATAGTGTGCCTACAGTGTCTGCAGAGCCATGGTCATCTCTGACAGGACGCTAGGCCCTTTTGATACGTTTCTACTTTCGTATATCAGATGAGTCTAGCGTACTGTCAGCGTTCACCACACATCTTCCAGTCACTTTCAAGAAAGAAGTAACCCGTGCAGCCTCAATAATGTGCCTACAGTGTCAGCAAAGCATGGTAATCTCTGACAGGACGCTAGGCCCATTTGATACGTTCATCTTTCGTATATCAGATGAGTCTAGCGTACTGTCAGCGTTCACCACACATCTTCCAGTCACTTTCCAGAAAGAAGAAACCCGTGCAGCCTCAATAGTGTGCCTACAGTGTCTGCAGAGCCATGGTCATCTCTGACAGGACGCTAGGCCCATTTGATACGTTCCTACTTTCGTATATCAACTGAGTCTAGCGTACTGTCAGCGTTCACCACACATCTTCCAGTCACTTTCCAGAAAGAAGAAACCCGTGCAGCCTCAATAGTGTGCCTACAGTGTCTGCGCAGAGCCATTGTCATCTCTGACAGGACGCTAGGCCCATTTGATACGTTCCTACTTTCGTATATCAATTGAGTCTAGCGTACTGTCAGCGTTCACCACACATCTTCCAGTCACTTTCCAGAAAGAAGAAACCCGTGCAGCCTCAATAGTGTGCCTACAGTGCAGCAGAGCCAAGGCAATCTCTGACAGGACGCTAGGCCCATTTGATACGTTCATCTTTCGTATATCAGATGAGTCTAGCGTACTGTCAGCGTCACCACACATCTTTCAGTCACTTTCCAGAAAGAAGAAACCCGTGCAGCCTCAATAGTGTGCCTACAGTGTCTGCAGAGCCATGGTCATCTCTGACAGGACGCTAGGCCCATTTGATACGTTCCTACTTTCGTATATCAGATGAGTCTAGCGTACTGTCAGCGTTCACCACACATCTTCCAGTCACTTTCCAGAAAGAAGAAACCCGTGCAGCCTCAATAGTGTGCCTACAGTGTCTGCGCAGAGCCATGGTCATCTCTGACAGGACGCTAGGCCCATTTGATACGTTCCTACTTTCGTATATCAATTGAGTCTAGCGTACTGTCAGCGTTCAACACACATCTTCCAGTCACTATCCAGAAAGAAGAAACCCGTGCAGCCTCAATAGTGTGCCTACAGTGTCTGCAGAGCCATGGTCATCTCTGACAGGACGCTAGGCCCATTTGATACGTTCCTACTTTCGTATATCAGATGAGTCTAGCGTACTGTCAGCGTTCACCACACATCTTCCAGTCACTTTCCAGAAAGAAGAAACCCGTGCAGCCTCAATAGTGTGCCTACAGTGTCTGCAGAGCCATGGTCATCTCTGACAGGACGCTAGGCCCATTCGATACGTTCCTACTTTCGTATATCAACTGAGCCTAGCGTACTGTCAGCGTTCACCACACATCTTCCAGTCACTTTTCAGAAAGAAGAAACCCGTGCAGCCTCAATAGTGTGCCTACAGTGTCTGCAGAGCCATGGTCAACTCTGACAGGACGCTAGGCCCATTTGATACGTTCATCTTTCGTATATCAGATGAGTCTAGCGTACTGTCAGCGTTCACCACACATCTTCCAGTCACTTTCCAGACAGAAGAAACCCGTGCAGCCTCAATAGTGTGCCTACAGTGTCTGCAGAGCCATGGTTATCTCTGACAGGACGCTAGGCCCATTTGATACGTTCCTACTTTCGTATATCAATTCACCACACATCTTCCAGTCACTTTCCAGAAAGAAGAAACCCGTGCAGCCTTAATAGTGTGCCTACAGTGTCTGCAGAGCCATGGTTATCTCTGACAGGACGCTAGGCCCATTTGATACGTTCCTATATTCGTATATCAGATGAGTCTAGCGTACTGTCAGCGTTCACCACACATCTTCCAGTCACTTTCCAGAAAGAAGAAACCCGTGCAGCCTCAATAGTGTGCCTACAGTGCAGTAGAGCCATGGTGATCTCTGACAGGACGCTAGGCCCATTTGATACGTTCCTACTTTCGTATATCAGATGAGTCTAGCGTACTGTCAGCGTTCACAACACATCTTCCAGTCACTTTCCAGAAAGAAGAAACCCGTGCAGCCTCAATAGTGTGCCTACAGTGTCTGCAGAGCCATGGTCATCTCTGACAGGACGCTAGGCCCATTTGATACGTTTCTACTTTCGTATATCAGATGAGTCTAGCGTACTGTCAGCGTTCACCACACATCTTCCAGTCACTTTCAAGAAAGAAGTAACCCGTGCAGCCTCAATAATGTGCCTACAGTGTCAGCAAAGCATGGTAATCTCTGACAGGACGCTAGGCCCATTTGATACGTTCATCTTTCGTATATCAGCTGAGTCTAGCGTACTGTCAGCGTTCACCACACATCTTCCAGTCACTTTCCAGAAAGAAGAAACCCGTGCAGGCTTAATAGTGTGCCTACAGTGTCTGCAGAGCCATGGTCATCTCTGACAGGACGCTAGGCCCATTTGATACGTTCCTACTTTCGTATATCAACTGAGTCTAGCGTACTGTCAGCGTTCACCACACATCTTCCAGTCACTTTCCAGAAAGAAGAAACCCGTGCAGCCTCAATAGTGTGCCTACAGTGTCTGCGCAGAGCCATGGTCATCTCTGACAGGACGCTAGGCCCATTTGATACGTTCCTACTTTCGTATATCAATTGAGTCTAGCGTACTGTCAGCGTTCACCACACATCTTCCAGTCACTTTCCAGAAAGAAGAAACCCCTGCAGCCTCAATAGTGTGCCTACAGTGTCAGCAGAGCCATGGTCATCTCTGACAGGACGCTAGGCCCATTTGATACGTTCCTACTTTCGTATATCAATTGAGTCTAGCGTACTGTCAGCGTTCACCACACATCTTCCAGTCACTTTCCAGAAAGAAGAAACCCGTGCAGCCTCAATAGTGTGCCTACAGTGTCTGCAGAGAAATGGTCATCTCTGACAGGACGCTAGGCCCATTTGATACGTTTCTACTTTCGTATATCAGATGAGTCTAGCGTACTGTCAGCGTTCACCACACATCTTCCAGTCACTTTTAAGAAAGAAGTAACCCGTGCAGCCTCAATAATGTGCCTACAGTGTCAGCAAAGCATGGTAATCTCTGACAGGACGCTAGGCCCATTTGATACGTTCATCTTTCGTATATCAGATGAGTCTAGCGTACTGTCAGCGTTCACCACACATCTTCCAGTCACTTTCCAGAAAGAAGAAACCCGTGCAGCCTCAATAGTGTGCCTACAGTGTCTGCAGAGCCATGGTCATCTCTGACAGGACGCTAGGCCCATTTGATACGTTTCTACTTTCGTATATCAGATGAGTCTAGCGTACTGTCAGCGTTAACCACACATCTTCCAGTCACTTTCAAGAAAGAAGTAACCCGTGCAGCCTCAATAATGTGCCTACAGTGTCAGCAAAGCATGGTCATCTCTGACAGGACGCTAGGCCCATTTAATACGTTCATCTTTCGTATATCAGATGAGTCTAGCGTACTGTCAGCGTTCACCACACATCTTCCAGTCACTTTCCAGAAAGAAGAAACCCGTGCAGCCTCAATAGTGTGCCTACAGTGTCTGCAGAGCCATGGTCATCTCTGACAGGACGCTAGGCCCATTTGATACGTTCCTACTTTCGTATATCAACTGAGTCTAGCGTACTGTCAGCGTTCACCACACATCTTCCAGTCACTTTCCAGAAAGAAGAAACCCGTGCAGCCTCAATAGTGTGCCTACAGTGTCTGCGCAGAGCCATGGTCATCTCTGACAGGACGCTAGGCCCATTTGATACGTTCCTACTTTCGTATATCAATTGAGTCTAGCGTACTGTCAGCGTTCACCACACATCTTCCAGTCACTTTCCAGAAAGAAGAAACCCGTGCAGCCTCAATAGTGTGCCTACAGTGTCTGCGCAGAGCCATGGTCATCTCTGACAGGACGCTAGGCCCATTTGATACGTTCCTACTTTCGTATATCAATTGAGTCTAGCGTACTGTCAGCGTTCACCACACATCTTCCAGTCACTATCCAGAAAGAAGAAACCCGTGCAGCCTCAATAGTGTGCCTACAGTGTCTGCAGAGCCATGGTCATCTCTGACAGGACGCTAGGCCCATTTGATACGTTTCTAATTTCGTATATCAACTGAGCCTAGCGTACTGTCAGCGTTCACCACACATCTTCCAGTCACTTTCCTGAAAGAAGAAACCCGTGCAGCCTCAATAGTGTGCCTACAGTGTCTGCAGAGCCATGGTCATCTCTGACAGGACGCTAGGCCCATTTGATACGTTCCTACTTTCGTATATCAACTGAGTCTAGCGTACTGTCAGCGTTCACCACACATCTTCCAGTCACTTTTCGGAAAGAAGAAACCCGTGCAGCCTCAATAGTGTGCCTACAGTGTCAGCAGAGCCATGGCAATCTCTGACAGGACGCTAGGCCCATTTGATACGTTCATCTTTCGTATATCAGATGAGTCTAGCGTACTGTCAGCGTTCACCACACATCTTCCAGTCACTTTCCAGAAAGAAGAAACCCGTGCAGCCTCAATAGTGTGCCTACAGTGTCTGCAGAGCCATGGTTATCTCTGACAGGACGCTAGGCCCATTTGATACGTTCCTACTTTCGTATATCAATTGAGTCTAGCGTACTGTCAGCGTTCACCACACATCTTCCAGTCACTTTCCAGAAAGAAGAAACCCGTGCAGCCTCAATAGTGTGCCTACAGTGTCTGCAGAGCCATGGTTATCTCTGACAGGACGCTAGGCCCATTTGATACGTTCCTACTTTCGTATATCAAATGAGTCTAGCGTACTGTCAGCGTTCACCACACATCTTCCAGTCACTTTCCAGAAAGAAGAAACCCGTGCAGCCTCATTAATGTGCCTACAGTGCAGCAGAGCCATAGTCATCTCTGACAGGACGCTAGGCCCATTTGATACGTTCCTACTTTCGTATATCAACTGAGCCTAGCGTACTGTCAGCGTTCACCACACATCTTCCAGTCACTTTCCAGAAAGAAGAAACCCGTGCAGCCTCAATAGTGTGCCTACAATGCAGCAGAGCCATGGTGATCTCTGACAGGACGCTAGGCCCATTTGATACGTTCATCTTTCGTTTATCAGATGAGTCTAGCGTACTGTCAGCGTTCACCACACATCTTTCAGTCACTTTCCAGAAAGAAGAAACCCCTGCAGCCTCAATAGTGTGCCTACAGTGTCAGCAGAGCCATGGTCATCTCTGACAGGACGCTAGGCCCATTTGATACGTTCCTACTTTCGTATATCAATTGAGTCTAGCGTACTGTCAGCGTTCACCACACATCTTCCAGTCACATTTCGGAAAGAAGAAACCCGTGCAGCCTCAATAGTGTGCCTACAGTGTCAGCAGAGCCATGGCAATCTCTGACAGGACGCTAGGCCCATTTGATACGTTCATCTTTCGTATATCAGATGAGTCTAGCGTACTGTCAGCGTTCACCACACATCTTCCAGTCACTTTCCAGAAAGAAGAAACCCGTGCAGCCTCAATAGTGTGCCTACAGTGTCTGCAGAGCCATGGTTATCTCTGACAGGACGCTAGGCCCATTTGATACGTTCCTACTTTCGTATATCAATTGAGTCTAGCGTACTGTCAGCGTTCACCACACATCTTCCAGTCACTTTCCAGAAAGAAGAAACCCGTGCAGCCTCAATAGTGTGCCTACAGTGTCTGCAGAGCCATGGTCATCTCTGACAGGACGCTAGGCCCATTTGATACGTTCCTACTTTCGTATATCAAATGAGTCTAGCGTACTGTCAGCGTTCACCACACATCTTCCAGTCACTTTCCAGAAGGTAGAAACCCGTGCAGCCTCAATAATGTGCCTACAGTGCAGCAGAGCCATGGTCATCTCTGACAGGACGCTAGGCCCATTTGATACGTTCCTACTTTCGTATATCAACTGAGCCTAGCGTACTGTCAGCGTTCACCACACATCTTCCAGTCACTTTCCAGAAAGAAGAAACCCGTGCAGCCTCAATAGTGTGCCTACAGTGCAGCAGAGCCATGGTGATCTCTGACAGGACGCTAGGCCCATTTGATACGTTCATCTTTCGTTTATCATATGAGTCTAGCGTACTGTCAGCGTTCACCACACATCTTCCAGTCACTTTCCAGAAAGAAGAAACCCCTGCAGCCTCAATAGTGTGCCTACAGTGTCAGCAGAGCCATGGTCATCTCTGACAGGACGCTAGGCCCATTTGATACGTTCCTACTTTCGTATATCAATTGAGTCTAGCGTACTGTCAGCGTTCACCACACATCTTCCAGTCACTTTCCAGAAAGAAGAAACCCGTGCAGCCTCAATAGTGTGCCTACAGTGTCTGCAGAGAAATGGTCATCTCTGACAGGACGCTAGGCCCATTTGATACGATTCTACTTTCGTATATCAGATGAGTCTAGCGTACTGTCAGCGTTCACCACACATCTTCCAGTCACTTTCAAGAAAGAAGTAACCCGTGCAGCCTCAATAATGTGCACACAGTGTCAGCAAAGCATGGTAATCTCTGACAGGACGCTAGGCCCATTTGATACGTTCATCTTTCGTATATCAGATGAGTCTAGCGTACTGTCAGCGTTCACCACACATCTTCCAGTCACTTTCCAGAAAGAAGAAACCCGTGCAGCCTCAATAGTGTGCCTACAGTGTCTGCAGAGCCATGGTCATCTCTGACAGGACGCTAGGCCCATTTGATACGTTTCTACTTTCGTATATCAGATGAGTCTAGCGTACTGTCAGCGTCCACCACACATCTTCCAGTCACTTTCAAGAAAGAAGTAACCCGTGCAGCCTCAATAATGTGCATACAGTGTCAGCAAAGCATGGTTATCTCTGACAGGACGCTAGGCCCATTTGATACGTTCATCTTTCGTATATCAGATGAGTCTAGCGTACTGTCAGCGTCACCACACATCTTCCAGTCACTTTCCAGAAAGAAGAAACCCGTGCAGCCTCATTAGTGTGCCTACAGTGTCTGCAGAGAAATGGTCATCTCTGACAGGACGCTAGGCCCATTTGATACGTTTCTACTTTCGTATATCAGATGAGTCTAGCGTACTGTCAGCGTTCACCACACATCTTCCAGTCACTTTCAAGAAAGAAGTTACCCGTGCAGCCTCAATAATGTGCCTACAGTGTCAGCAAAGCATGGTAATCTCTGACAGGACGCTAGGCCCATTTGATACGTTCATCTTTCGTATATCAATTGAGTCTAGCGTACTGTCAGCGTTCACCACACATCTTCCAGTCACTTTCCAGAAAGAAGAAACCCGTGCAGCCTCAATAGTGTGCCTACAGTGTCTGCAGAGCCATGGTCATCTCTGACAGGACGCTAGGCCCATTTGATACGTTTCTACTTTCGTATATCAGATGAGTCTAGCGTACTGTCAGCGTCACCACACATCTTCCAGTCACTTTCCAGAAAGAAGAAACCCGTGCAGCCTCAATAGTGTGCCTACAGTGTCTGCAGAGCCATGGTCATCTCTGACAGGACGCTAGGCCCATTTGATACGTTCCTACTTTCGTATATCAGATGAGTCTAGCGTACTGTCAGCGTTCACCACACATCTTCCAGTCACTTTCCTGAAAGAAGAAACCCGTGCAGCCTCAATAGTGTGCCTACAGTGTCTGCGCAGAGCCATGGTCATCTCTGACAGGACGCTAGGCCCATTTGATACGTTCCTACTTTCGTATATCAATTGAGTCTAGCGTACTGTCAGCGTTCACCACACATCTTCCAGTCACTATCCAGAAAGAAGAAACCCGTGCAGCCTCAATAGTGTGCCTACAGTGTCTGCAGAGCCATGGTCATCTCTGACAGGACGCTAGGCCCATTTGATACGTTCCTACTTTCGTATATCAACTGAGCCTAGCGTACTGTCAGCGTTCACCACACATCTTCCAGTCACTTTCCAGAAAGAAGAAACCCGTGCAGCCTCAATAGTGTGCCTACAGTGTCTGCTGAGCCATGGTTATCTCTGACAGGACGCTAGGCCCATTTGATACGTTCCTACTTTCGTATATCAATTGAGTCTAGCGTACTGTCAGCGTTCACCACACATCTTCCAGTCACTATCCAGAAAGAAGAAACCCGTGCAGCCTCAATAGTGTGCCTACAGTGTCTGCAGAGCCATGGTCATCTCTGACAGGACGCTAGGCCCATTTGATACGTTCCTACTTTCGTATATCAACTGAGCCTAGCGTACTGTCAGCGTTCACCACACATCTTCCAGTCACTTTCCAGAAAGAAGTAACCCGTGCAGCCTCAATAATGTGCTTCAGTGTCAGCAAAGCATGGTAATCTCTGACAGGACGCTAGGCCCATTTGATACGTTCATCTTTCGTATATCAATTGAGTCTAGCGTACTGTCAGCGTTCACCACACATCTTCCAGTCACTTTCCAGAAAGAAGAAACCCGTGCAGCCTCAATAGTGTGCCTACAGTGTCTGCAGAGCCATGGTCATCTCTGACAGGACGCTAGGCCCATTTGATACGTTTCTACTTTCGTATATCAGATGAGTCTAGCGTACTGTCAGCGTTCACCACACATCTTCCAGTCACTTTCAAGAAAGAAGTAACCCGTGCAGCCTCAATAATGTGCCTACAGTGTCAGCAAAGCATGGTAATCTCTGACAGGGCGCTAGGCCCATTTGATACGTTCATCTTTCGTATATCAGATGAGTCTAGCGTACTGTCAGCGTCACCACACATCTTCCAGTCACTTTCCAGAAAGAAAAAAACCCGTGCAGCCTCAATAGTGTGCCTACAGTGTCTGCAGAGCCATGGTCATCTCTGACAGGACGCTAGGCCCATTTGATACGTTCCTACTTTCGTATATCAGATGAGTCTAGCGTACTGTCAGCGTTCACCACACATATTCCAGTCACTATCCAGAAAGAAGAAACCCGTGCAGCCTCAATAGTGTGCCTACAGTGTCTGCAGAGCCATGGTCATCTCTGACAGGACGCTAGGCCCATTTGATACGTTCCTACTTTCGTATATCAACTGAGCCTAGCGTACTGTCAGCGTTCACCACACATCTTCCAGTCACTTTCCAGAAAGAAGAAACCCGTGCAGCCTCAATAGTGTGCCTACAGTGTCTGCAGAGCCATGGTTATCTCTGACAGGACGCTAGGCCCATTTGATACGTTCCTACTTTCGTATATCAACTGAGCCTAGCGTACTGTCAGCGTTCACCACACATCTTCCAGTCACTTTCCAGAAAGAAGTAACCCGTGCAGCCTCAATAATGTGCTTCAGTGTCAGCAAAGCATGGTAATCTCTGACAGGACGCTAGGCCCATTTGATACGTTCATCTTTCGTATATCAATTGAGTCTAGCGTACTGTCAGCGTTCACCACACATCTTCCAGTCACTTTCCAGAAAGAAGAAACCCGTGCAGCCTCAATAGTGTGCCTACAGTGTCTGCAGAGCCATGGTCATCTCTGACAGGACGCTAGGCCCATTTGATACGTTTCTACTTTCGTATATCAGATGAGTCTAGCGTACTGTCAGCGTTCACCACACATCTTCCAGTCACTTTCAAGAAAAAAGTAACCCGTGCAGCCTCAATAATGTGCCTACAGTGTCAGCAAAGCATGGTAATCTCTGACAGGACGCTAGGCCCATTTGATACGTTCATCTTTCGTATATCAGATGAGTCTAGCGTACTGTCAGCGTCACCACACATCTTCCAGTCACTTTCCAGAAAGAAGAAACCCGTGCAGCCTCAATAGTGTGCCTACAGTGTCTGCAGAGCCATGGTCATCTCTGACAGGACGCTAGGCCCATTTGATACGTTCCTACTTTCGTATATCAGATGAGTCTAGCGTACTGTCAGCGTTCACCACACATATTCCAGTCACTATCCAGAAAGAAGAAACCCGTGCAGCCTCAATAGTGTGCCTACAGTGTCTGCAGAGCCATGGTCATCTCTGACAGGACGCTAGGCCCATTTGATACGTTCCTACTTTCGTATATCAACTGAGCCTAGCGTACTGTCAGCGTTCACCACACATCTTCCAGTCACTTTCCAGAAAGAAGAAACCCGTGCAGCCTCAATAGTGTGCCTACAGTGTCTGCAGAGCCATGGTTATCTCTGACAGGACGCTAGGCCCATTTGATACGTTCCTACTTTCGTATATCAAATGAGTCTAGCGTACTGTCAGCGTTCACCACACATCTTCCAGTCACTTTCCAGAAAGAAGAAACCCGTGCAGCCTCAATAGTGTGCCTACAGTGCAGCAGAGCCATAGTCATCTCTGACAGGACGCTAGGCCCATTTGATACGTTCCTACTTTCGTATATCAATTGAGTCTAGCGTACTGTCAGCGTTCACCACACATCTTCCAGTCACTATCCAGAAAGAAGAAACCCGTGCAGCCTCAATAGTGTGCCTACAGTGTCTGCAGAGCCATGGTCATCTCTGACAGGACGCTAAGCCCATTTGATACGTTCCTACTTTCGTATATCAACTGAGCCTAGCGTACTGTCAGCGTTCACCACACATCTTCCAGTCACTTTCCAGAAAGAAGAAACCCGTGCAGCCTCAATAGTGTGCCTACAGTGTCTGCAGAGAAATGGTCATCTCTGACAGGACGCTAGGCCCATTTGATACGTTTCTACTTTCGTATATCAGATGAGTCTAGCGTACTGTCAGCGTTCACCACACATCTTCCAGTCACTTTCAAGAAAGAAGTAACCCGTGCAGCCTCAATAATGTGCCTACAGTGTCAGCAAAGCATGGTAATCTCTGACAGGACGCTAGGCCCATTTGATACGTTCATCTTTCGTATATCAATTGAGTCTAGCGTACTGTCAGCGTTCACCACACATCTTCCAGTCACTTTCCAGAAAGAAGAAACCCGTGCAGCCTCAATAGTGTGCCTACAGTGTCTGCAGAGCCATGGTCATCTCTGACAGGACGCTAGGCCCATTTGATACGTTTCTACTTTCGTATATCAGATGAGTCTAGCGTACTGTCAGCGTTCACCACACATCTTCCAGTCACTTTCAAGAAAGAAGTAACCCGTGCAGCCTCAATAATGTGTCTACAGTGTCAGCAAAGCATGGTTATCTCTGACAGGACGCTAGGCCCATTTGATACGTTCATCTTTCGTATATCAGATGAGTCTAGCGTACTGTCAGCGTCACCACACATCTTCCAGTCACTATCCAGAAAGAAGAAACCCGTGCAGCCTCAATAGTGTGCCTACAGTGTCTGCAGAGCCATGGTCATCTCTGACAGGACGCTAGGCCCATTTGATACGTTCCTACTTTCGTATATCAGATGAGTCTAGCGTACTGTCAGCGTTCACCACACATATTCCAGTCACTATCCAGAAAGAAGAAACCCGTGCAGCCTCAATAGTGTGCCTACAGTGTCTGCAGAGCCATGGTCATCTCTGACAGGACGCTAGGCCCATTTGATACGTTCCTACTTTCGTATATCAACTGAGCCTAGCGTACTGTCAGCGTTCACCACACATCTTCCAGTCACTTTCCAGAAAGAAGAAACCCGTGCAGCCTCAATAGTGTGCCTACAGTGTCTGCAGAGCCATGGTTATCTCTGACAGGACGCTAGGCCCATTTGATACGTTCCTACTTTCGTATATCAAATGAGTCTAGCGTACTGTCAGCGTTCACCACACATCTTCCAGTCACTTTCCAGAAAGAAGAAACCCGTGCAGCCTCAATAGTGTGCCTACAGTGCAGCAGAGCCATAGTCATCTCTGACAGGACGCTAGGCCCATTTGATACGTTCCTACTTTCGTATATCAATTGAGTCTAGCGTACTGTCAGCGTTCACCACACATCTTCCAGTCACTATCCAGAAAGAAGAAACCCGTGCAGCCTCAATAGTGTGCCTACAGTGTCTGCAGAGCCATGGTCATCTCTGACAGGACGCTAAGCCCATTTGATACGTTCCTACTTTCGTATATCAACTGAGCCTAGCGTACTGTCAGCGTTCACCACACATCTTCCAGTCACTTTCCAGAAAGAAGAAACCCGTGCAGCCTCAATAGTGTGCCTACAGTGTCTGCAGAGAAATGGTCATCTCTGACAGGACGCTAGGCCCATTTGATACGTTTCTACTTTCGTATATCAGATGAGTCTAGCGTACTGTCAGCGTTCACCACACATCTTCCAGTCACTTTCAAGAAAGAAGTAACCCGTGCAGCCTCAATAATGTGCCTACAGTGTCAGCAAAGCATGGTAATCTCTGACAGGACGCTAGGCCCATTTGATACGTTCATCTTTCGTATATCAATTGAGTCTAGCGTACTGTCAGCGTTCACCACACATCTTCCAGTCACTTTCCAGAAAGAAGAAACCCGTGCAGCCTCAATAGTGTGCCTACAGTGTCTGCAGAGCCATGGTCATCTCTGACAGGACGCTAGGCCCATTTGATACGTTTCTACTTTCGTATATCAGATGAGTCAAACGTACTGTCAGCGTCACCACACATCTTCCAGTCACTTTCCAGAAAGAAGAAACCCGTGCAGCCGCAATAGTGTGCCTACAGTGTCTGCAGAGCCATGGTCATCTCTGACAGGACGCTAGGCCCATTTGATACGTTTCTACTTTCGTATATCAGATGAGTCTAGCGTACTGTCAGCGTTCACCACACATCTTCCAGTCACTTTCCAGAAAGAAGAAACCCGTGCAGCCTCAATAGTGTGCTTCAGTGTCAGCAAAGCATGGTAATCTCTGACAGGACGCTAGGCCCATTTGATACGTTCATCTTTCGTATATCAATTGAGTCTAGCGTACTGTCAGCGTTCACCACACATCTTCCAGTCACTTTCCAGAAAGAAGAAACCCGTGCAGCCTCAATAGTGTGCCTACAGTGTCTGCAGAGCCATGGTCATCTCTGACAGGACGCTAGGCCCATTTGATACGTTTCTACTTTCGTATATCAGATGAGTCTAGCGTACTGTCAGCGTTCACCACACATCTTCCAGTCACTTTCAAGAAAGAAGTAACCCGTGCAGCCTCAATAATGTGCCTACAGTGTCAGCAAAGCATGGTAATCTCTGACAGGACGCTAGGCCCATTTGATACGTTCATCTTTCGTATATCAGATGAGTCTAGCGTACTGTCAGCGTCACCACACATCTTCCAGTCACTTTCCAGAAAGAAGAAACCCGTGCAGCCTCAATAGTGTGCCTACAGTGTCTGCAGAGCCATGGTCATCTCTGACAGGACGCTAGGCCCATTTGATACGTTCCTACTTTCGTATATCAGATGAGTCTAGCGTACTGTCAGCGTTCACCACACATATTCCAGTCACTATCCAGAAAGAAGAAACCCGTGCAGCCTCAATAGTGTGCCTACAGTGTCTGCAGAGCCATGGTCATCTCTGACAGGACGCTAGGCCCATTTGATACGTTCCTACTTTCGTATATCAACTGAGCCTAGCGTACTGTCAGCGTTCACCACACATCTTCCAGTCACTTTCCAGAAAGAAGAAACCCGTGCAGCCTCAATAGTGTGCCTACAGTGTCTGCAGAGCCATGGTTATCTCTGACAGGACGCTAGGCCCATTTAATCGTTCCTACTTTCGTATATCAATTGAGTCTAGCGTACTGTCAGCGTTCACCACACATCTTCCAGTCACTTTCCAGAAAGAAGAAACCCGTGCAGCCTCAATAGTGTGCCTACAGTGTCTGCAGAGCCATGGTTATCTCTGACAGGACGCTAGGCCCATTTGATACGTTCCTACTTTCGTATATCAAATGAGTCTAGCGTACTGTCAGCGTTCACCACACATCTTCCAGTCACTTTCCAGAAAGAAGAAACCCGTGCAGCCTCAATAGTGTGCCTACAGTGCAGCAGAGCCATAGTCATCTCTGACAGGACGCTAGGCCCATTTGATACGTTTCTACTTTCGTATATCAATTGAGTCTAGCGTACTGTCAGCGTTCACCACACATCTTCCAGTCACTATCCAGAAAGAAGAAACCCGTGCAGCCTCAATAGTGTGCCTACAGTGTCTGCAGAGCCATGGTCATCTCTGACAGGACGCTAAGCCCATTTGATACGTTCCTACTTTCGTATATCAACTGAGCCTAGCGTACTGTCAGCGTTCACCACACATCTTCCAGTCACTTTCCAGAAAGAAGAAACCCGTGCAGCCTCAATAGTGTGCCTACAGTGTCTGCAGAGAAATGGTCATCTCTGACAGGACGCTAGGCCCATTTGATACGTTTCTACTTTCGTATATCAGATGAGTCTAGCGTACTGTCAGCGTTCACCACACATCTTCCAGTCACTTTCAAGAAAGAAGTAACCCGTGCAGCCTCAATAATGTGCCTTCAGTGTCAGCAAAGCATGGTAATCTCTGACAGGACGCTAGGCCCATTTGATACGTTCATCTTACGTATATCAATTGAGTCTAGCGTACTGTCAGCGTTCACCACACATCTTCCAGTCACTTTCCAGAAAGAAGAAACCCGTGCAGCCTCAATAATGTGCCTACAGTGTCAGCAAAGCATAGTTATCTCTGACAGGACGCTAGGCCCATTTGATACGTTCATCTTTCGTATATCAGATGAGTCTAGCGTACTGTCAGCGTCACCACACATCTTCCAGTCACTTTCCAGAAAGAAGAAACCCGTGCAGCCTCAATAGTGTGCCTACAGTGTCTGCAGAGCCATGGTCATCTCTGACAGGACGCTAGGCCCATTTGATACGTTCCTACTTTCGTATATCAGATGAGTCTAGCGTACTGTCAGCGTTCACCACACATCTTCCAGTCGGTTTCCAGAAAGAAGAAACCCGTGCAGCCTCAATAGTGTGCCTACAGTGTCTGCGCAGAGCCATGGTCATCTCTGACAGGACGCTAGGCCCATTTGATACGTTCCTACTTTCGTATATCAATTGAGTCTAGCGTACTGTCAGCGTTCACCACACATCTTCCAGTCACTTTCCAGAAAGAAGAAACCCGTGCAGCCTCAATAATGTGCCTACAGTGTCAGCAAAGCATAGTTATCTCTGACAGGACGCTAGGCCCATTTGATACGTTCATCTTTCGTATATCAGATGAGTCTAGCGTACTGTCAGCGTCACCACACATCTTCCAGTCACTTTCCAGAAAGAAGAAACCCGTGCAGCCTCAATAGTGTGCCTACAGTGTCTGCAGAGCCATGGTCATCTCTGACAGGACGCTAAGCCCATTTGATACGTTCCTACTTTCGTATATCAACTGAGCCTAGCGTACTGTCAGCGTTCACCACACATCTTCCAGTCACTTTCCAGAAAGAAGAAACCCGTGCAGCCTCAATAGTGTGCCTACAGTGTCTGCAGAGAAATGGTCATCTCTGACAGGACGCTAGGCCCATTTGATACGTTTCTACTTTCGTATATCAGATGAGTCTAGCGTACTGTCAGCGTTCACCACACATCTTCCAGTCACTTTCAAGAAAGAAGTAACCCGTGCAGCCTCAATAATGTGCCTACAGTGTCAGCAAAGCATGGTAATCTCTGACAGGACGCTAGGCCCATTTGATACGTTCATCTTTCGTATATCAATTGAGTCTAGCGTACTGTCAGCGTTCACCACACATCTTCCAGTCACTTTCCAGAAAGAAGAAACCCGTGCAGCCTCAATAGTGTGCCTACAGTGTCTGCAGAGCCATGGTCATCTCTGACAGGACGCTAGGCCCATTTGATACGTTTCTACTTTCGTATATCAGATGAGTCAAACGTACTGTCAGCGTCACCACACATCTTCCAGTCACTTTCCAGAAAGAAGAAACCCGTGCAGCCGCAATAGTGTGCCTACAGTGTCTGCAGAGCCATGGTCATCTCTGACAGGACGCTAGGCCCATTTGATACGTTTCTACTTTCGTATATCAGATGAGTCTAGCGTACTGTCAGCGTTCACCACACATCTTCCAGTCACTTTCCAGAAAGAAGAAACCCGTGCAGCCTCAATAGTGTGCTTCAGTGTCAGCAAAGCATGGTAATCTCTGACAGGACGCTAGGCCCATTTGATACGTTCATCTTTCGTATATCAATTGAGTCTAGCGTACTGTCAGCGTTCACCACACATCTTCCAGTCACTTTCCAGAAACAAGAAACCCGTGCAGCCTCAATAGTGTGCCTACAGTGTCTGCAGAGCCATGGTCATCTCTGACAGGACGCTAGGCCCATTTGATACGTTTCTACTTTCGTATATCAGATGAGTCTAGCGTACTGTCAGCGTTCACCACACATCTTCCAGTCACTTTCAAGAAAGAAGTAACCCGTGCAGCCTCAATAATGTGCCTACAGTGTCAGCAAAGCATGGTAATCTCTGACAGGACGCTAGGCCCATTTGATACGTTCATCTTTCGTATATCAGATGAGTCTAGCGTACTGTCAGCGTCACCACACATCTTCCAGTCACTTTCCAGAAAGAAGAAACCCGTGCAGCCTCAATAGTGTGCCTACAGTGTCTGCAGAGCCATGGTCATCTCTGACAGGACGCTAGGCCCATTTGATACGTTCCTACTTTCGTATATCAGATGAGTCTAGCGTACTGTCAGCGTTCACCACACATATTCCAGTCACTATCCAGAAAGAAGAAACCCGTGCAGCCTCAATAGTGTGCCTACAGTGTCTGCAGAGCCATGGTCATCTCTGACAGGACGCTAGGCCCATTTGATACGTTCCTACTTTCGTATATCAACTGAGCCTAGCGTACTGTCAGCGTTCACCACACATCTTCCAGTCACTTTCCAGAAAGAAGAAACCCGTGCAGCCTCAATAGTGTGCCTACAGTGTCTGCAGAGCCATGGTTATCTCTGACAGGACGCTAGGCCCATTTAATCGTTCCTACTTTCGTATATCAATTGAGTCTAGCGTACTGTCAGCGTTCACCACACATCTTCCAGTCACTTTCCAGAAAGAAGAAACCCGTGCAGCCTCAATAGTGTGCCTACAGTGTCTGCAGAGCCATGGTTATCTCTGACAGGACGCTAGGCCCATTTGATACGTTCCTACTTTCGTATATCAAATGAGTCTAGCGTACTGTCAGCGTTCACCACACATCTTCCAGTCACTTTCCAGAAAGAAGAAACCCGTGCAGCCTCAATAGTGTGCCTACAGTGCAGCAGAGCCATAGTCATCTCTGACAGGACGCTAGGCCCATTTGATACGTTTCTACTTTCGTATATCAATTGAGTCTAGCGTACTGTCAGCGTTCACCACACATCTTCCAGTCACTATCCAGAAAGAAGAAACCCGTGCAGCCTCAATAGTGTGCCTACAGTGTCTGCAGAGCCATGGTCATCTCTGACAGGACGCTAAGCCCATTTGATACGTTCCTACTTTCGTATATCAACTGAGCCTAGCGTACTGTCAGCGTTCACCACACATCTTCCAGTCACTTTCCAGAAAGAAGAAACCCGTGCAGCCTCAATAGTGTGCCTACAGTGTCTGCAGAGAAATGGTCATCTCTGACAGGACGCTAGGCCCATTTGATACGTTTCTACTTTCGTATATCAGATGAGTCTAGCGTACTGTCAGCGTTCACCACACATCTTCCAGTCACTTTCAAGAAAGAAGTAACCCGTGCAGCCTCAATAATGTGCCTTCAGTGTCAGCAAAGCATGGTAATCTCTGACAGGACGCTAGGCCCATTTGATACGTTCATCTTACGTATATCAATTGAGTCTAGCGTACTGTCAGCGTTCACCACACATCTTCCAGTCACTTTCCAGAAAGAAGAAACCCGTGCAGCCTCAATAATGTGCCTACAGTGTCAGCAAAGCATAGTTATCTCTGACAGGACGCTAGGCCCATTTGATACGTTCATCTTTCGTATATCAGATGAGTCTAGCGTACTGTCAGCGTCACCACACATCTTCCAGTCACTTTCCAGAAAGAAGAAACCCGTGCAGCCTCAATAGTGTGCCTACAGTGTCTGCAGAGCCATGGTCATCTCTGACAGGACGCTAGGCCCATTTGATACGTTCCTACTTTCGTATATCAGATGAGTCTAGCGTACTGTCAGCGTTCACCACACATCTTCCAGTCGGTTTCCAGAAAGAAGAAACCCGTGCAGCCTCAATAGTGTGCCTACAGTGTCTGCGCAGAGCCATGGTCATCTCTGACAGGACGCTAGGCCCATTTGATACGTTCCTACTTTCGTATATCAATTGAGTCTAGCGTACTGTCAGCGTTCACCACACATCTTCCAGTCACTTTCCAGAAAGAAGAAACCCGTGCAGCCTCAATAATGTGCCTACAGTGTCAGCAAAGCATAGTTATCTCTGACAGGACGCTAGGCCCATTTGATACGTTCATCTTTCGTATATCAGATGAGTCTAGCGTACTGTCAGCGTCACCACACATCTTCCAGTCACTTTCCAGAAAGAAGAAACCCGTGCAGCCTCAATAGTGTGCCTACAGTGTCTGCAGAGCCATGGTCATCTCTGACAGGACGCTAAGCCCATTTGATACGTTCCTACTTTCGTATATCAACTGAGCCTAGCGTACTGTCAGCGTTCACCACACATCTTCCAGTCACTTTCCAGAAAGAAGAAACCCGTGCAGCCTCAATAGTGTGCCTACAGTGTCTGCAGAGAAATGGTCATCTCTGACAGGACGCTAGGCCCATTTGATACGTTTCTACTTTCGTATATCAGATGAGTCTAGCGTACTGTCAGCGTTCACCACACATCTTCCAGTCACTTTCAAGAAAGAAGTAACCCGTGCAGCCTCAATAATGTGCCTACAGTGTCAGCAAAGCATGGTAATCTCTGACAGGACGCTAGGCCCATTTGATACGTTCATCTTTCGTATATCAATTGAGTCTAGCGTACTGTCAGCGTTCACCACACATCTTCCAGTCACTTTCCAGAAAGAAGAAACCCGTGCAGCCTCAATAGTGTGCCTACAGTGTCTGCAGAGCCATGGTCATCTCTGACAGGACGCTAGGCCCATTTGATACGTTTCTACTTTCGTATATCAGATGAGTCTAGCGTACTGTCAGCGTCACCACACATCTTCCAGTCACTTTCCAGAAAGAAGAAACCCGTGCAGCCTCAATAGTGTGCCTACAGTGTCTGCAGAGCCATGGTCATCTCTGACAGGACGCTAGGCCCATTTTATACGTTTCTACTTTCGTATATCAGATGAGTCTAGCGTACTGTCAGCGTTCACCACACATCTTCCAGTCACTTTCCAGAAAGAAGAAACCCGTGCAGCCTCAATAGTGTGCTTCAGTGTCAGCAAAGCATGGTAATCTCTGACAGGACGCTAGGCCCATTTGATACGTTCATCTTTCGTATATCAATTGAGTCTAGCGTACTGTCAGCGTTCACCACACATCTTCCAGTCACTTTCCAGAAAGAAGAAACCCGTGCAGCCTCAATAGTGTGCCTACAGTGTCTGCAGAGCCATGGTCATCTCTGACAGGACGCTAGGCCCATTTGATACGTTTCTACTTTCGTATATCAGATGAGTCTAGCGTACTGTCAGCGTTCACCACACATCTTCCAGTCACTTTCAAGAAAGAAGTAACCCGTGCAGCCTCAATAATGTGCCTACAGTGTCAGCAAAGCATGGTAATCTCTGACAGGACGCTAGGCCCATTTGATACGTTCATCTTTCGTATATCAGATGAGTCTAGCGTACTGTCAGCGTCACCACACATCTTCCAGTCACTTTCCAGAAAGAAGAAACCCGTGCAGCCTCAATAGTGTGCCTACAGTGTCTGCAGAGCCATGGTCATCTCTGACAGGACGCTAGGCCCATTTGATACGTTCCTACTTTCGTATATCAGATGAGTCTAGCGTACTGTCAGCGTTCACCACACATATTCCAGTCACTATCCAGAAAGAAGAAACCCGTGCAGCCTCAATAGTGTGCCTACAGTGTCTGCAGAGCCATGGTCATCTCTGACAGGACGCTAGGCCCATTTGATACGTTCCTACTTTCGTATATCAACTGAGCCTAGCGTACTGTCAGCGTTCACCACACATCTTCCAGTCACTTTCCAGAAAGAAGAAACCCGTGCAGCCTCAATAGTGTGCCTACAGTGTCTGCAGAGCCATGGTTATCTCTGACAGGACGCTAGGCCCATTTGATACGTTCCTACTTTCGTATATCAATTGAGTCTAGCGTACTGTCAGCGTTCACCACACATCTTCCAGTCACTTTCCAGAAAGAAGAAACCCGTGCAGCCTCAATAGTGTGCCTACAGTGTCTGCAGAGCCATGGTTATCTCTGACAGGACGCTAGGCCCATTTGATACGTTCCTACTTTCGTATATCAAATGAGTCTAGCGTACTGTCAGCGTTCACCACACATCTTCCAGTCACTTTCCAGAAAGAAGAAACCCGTGCAGCCTCAATAGTGTGCCTACAGTGCAGCAGAGCCATAGTCATCTCTGACAGGACGCTAGGCCCATTTGATACGTTTCTACTTTCGTATATCAATTGAGTCTAACGTACTGTCAGCGTTCACCACACATCTTCCAGTCACTATCCAGAAAGAAGAAACCCGTGCAGCCTCAATAGTGTGCCTACAGTGTCTGCAGAGCCATGGTCATCTCTGACAGGACGCTAAGCCCATTTGATACGTTCCTACTTTCGTATATCAACTGAGCCTAGCGTACTGTCAGCGTTCACCACACATCTTCCAGTCACTTTCCAGAAAGAAGAAACCCGTGCAGCCTCAATAGTGTGCCTACAGTGTCTGCAGAGAAATGGTCATCTCTGACAGGACGCTAGGCCCATTTGATACGTTTCTACTTTCGTATATCAGATGAGTCTAGCGTACTGTCAGCGTTCACCACACATCTTCCAGTCACTTTCAAGAAAGAAGTAACCCGTGCAGCCTCAATAATGTGCCTACAGTGTCAGCAAAGCATGGTAATCTCTGACAGGACGCTAGGCCCATTTGATACGTTCATCTTTCGTATATCAATTGAGTCTAGCGTACTGTCAGCGTTCACCACACATCTTCCAGTCACTTTCCAGAAAGAAGAAACCCGTGCAGCCTCAATAATGTGCCTACAGTGTCAGCAAAGCATGGTTATCTCTGACAGGACGCTAGGCCCATTTGATACGTTCATCTTTCGTATATCAGATGAGTCTAGCGTACTGTCAGCGTCACCACACATCTTCCAGTCACTTTCCAGAAAGAAGAAACCCGTGCAGCCTCAATAGTGTGCCTACAGTGTCTGCAGAGCCATGGTCATCTCTGACAGGACGCTAGGCCCATTTGATACGTTCCTACTTTCGTATATCAGATGAGTCTAGCGTACTGTCAGCGTTCACCACACATCTTCCAGTCGGTTTCCAGAAAGAAGAAACCCGTGCAGCCTCAATAGTGTGCCTACAGTGTCTGCGCAGAGCCATGGTCATCTCTGACAGGACGCTAGGCCCATTTGATACGTTCCTACTTTCGTATATCAATTGAGTCTAGCGTACTGTCAGCGTTCACCACACATCTTCCAGTCACTATCCAGAAAGAAGAAACCCGTGCAGCCTCAATAGTGTGCCTACAGTGTCTGCGCAGAGCCATGGTCATCTCTGACAGGACGCTAGGCCCATTTGATACGTTCCTACTTTCGTATATCAATTGAGTCTAGCGTACTGTCAGCGTTCACCACACATCTTCCAGTCACTATCCAGAAAGAAGAAACCCGTGCAGCCTAAATAGTGTGCCTACAGTGTCTGCAGAGAAATGGTCATCTCTGACAGGACGCTAGGCCCATTTGATACGTTTCTACTTTCGTATATCAGATGAGTCTAGCGTACTGTCAGCGTTCACCACACATCTTCCAGTCACTTTCAAGAAAGAAGTAACCCGTGCAGCCTCAATAATGTGCCTACAGTGTCAGCAAAGCATGGTAATCTCTGACAGGACGCTAGGCCCATTTGATACGTTCATCTTTCGTATATCAATTGAGTCTAGCGTACTGTCAGCGTTCACCACACATCTTCCAGTCACTTTCCAGAAAGAAGAAACCCGTGCAGCCTCAAAAGTGTGCCTACAGTGTCTGCAGAGCCATGGTCATCTCTGACAGGACGCTAGGCCCATTTGATACGTTTCTACTTTCGTATATCAGATGAGTCTAGCGTACTGTCAGCGTTCACCACACATCTTCCAGTCACTTTCCAGAAAGAAGTAACCCGTGCAGCCTCAATAATGTGCCTACAGTGTCAGCAAAGCATGGTAATCTCTGACAGGACGCTAGGCCCATTTGATACGTTCATCTTTCGTATATCAGATGAGTCTAGCGTACTGTCAGCGTCACCACACATCTTCCAGTCACTTTCCAGAAAGAAGAAACCCGTGCAGCCTCAATAGTGTGCCTACAGTGTCTGCAGAGCCATGGTCATCTCTGACAGGACGCTAGGCCCATTTCGTTTCTACTTTCGTATATCAGATGAGTCTAGCGTACTGTCAGCGTTCACCACACATCTTCCAGTCACTTTCCAGAAAGAAGAAACCCGTGCAGCCTCAATAGTGTGCCTACAGTGTCTGCGCAGAGCCATGGTCATCTCTGACAGGACGCTAGGCCCATTTGATACGTTCCTACTTTCGTATATCAATTGAGTCTAGCGTACTGTCAGCGTTCACCACACATCTTCCAGTCACTATCCAGAAAGAAGAAACCCGTGCAGCCTCAATAGTGTGCCTACAGTGTCTGCAGAGCCATGGTCATCTCTGACAGGACGCTAGGCCCATTTGATACGTTCCTACTTTCGTATATCAGATGAGTCTAGCGTACTGTCAGCGTTCACCACACATCTTCCAGTCACTTTCCAGAAAGAAGAAACCCGTGCAGCCTCAATAGTGTGCCTACAGTGTCTGCGCAGAGCCATGGTCATCTCTGACAGGACGCTAGGCCCATTTGATACGTTCCTACTTTCGTATATCAATTGAGTCTAGCGTACTGTCAGCGTTCACCACACATCTTCCAGTCACTTTCCAGAAAGAAGAAACCCGTGCAGCCTCAATAGTGTGCCTACAGTGCAGCAGAGCCAAGGCAATCTCTGACAGGACGCTAGGCCCATTTGATACGTTCATCTTTCGTATATCAGATGAGTCTAGCGTACTGTCAGCGTCACCACACATCTTCCAGTCACTTTCCAGAAAGAAGAAACCCGTGCAGCCTCAATAGTGTGCCTACAGTGTCTGCAGAGCCATGGTCATCTCTGACAGGACGCTAGGCCCATTTGATACGTTCCTACTTTCCTATATCAGATGAGTCTAGCGTACTGTCAGCGTTCACCACACATCTTCCAGTCACTTTCCTGAAAGAAGAAACCCGTGCAGCCTCAATAGTGTGCCTACAGTGTCTGCGCAGAGCCATGGTCATCTCTGACAGGACGCTAGGCCCATTTGATACGTTCCTACTTTCGTATATCAATTGAGTCTAGCGTACTGTCAGCGTTCACCACACATCTTCCAGTCACTATCCAGAAAGAAGAAACCCGTGCAGCCTCAATAGTGTGCCTACAGTGTCTGCAGAGCCATGGTCATCTCTGACAGGACGCTTGGCCCATTTGATACGTTCCTACTTTCGTATATCAACTGAGCCTAGCGTACTGTCAGCGTTCACCACACATCTTCCAGTCACTTTCCAGAAAGAAGAAACCCGTGCAGCCTCAATAGTGTGCCTACAGTGTCTGCAGAGCCATGGTTATCTCTGACAGGACGCTAGGCCCATTTGATACGTTCCTACTTTCGTATATCAATTGAGTCTAGCGTACTGTCAGCGTTCACCACACATCTTCCAGTCACTTTCCAGAAAGAAGAAACCCGTGCAGCCTCAATAGTGTGCCTACAGTGTCTGCAGAGCCATGGTTATCTCTGACAGGACGCTAGGCCCATTTGATACGTTCCTACTTTCGTATATCAAATGAGTCTAGCGTACTGTCAGCGTTCACCACACATCTTCCAGTCACTTTCCAGAAAGAAGAAACCCGTGCAGCCTCAATAGTGTGCCTACAGTGCAGCAGAGCCATAGTCATCTCTGACAGGACGCTAGGCCCATTTGATACGTTCCTACTTTCGTATATCAACTGAGCCTAGCGTACTGTCAGCGTTCACCACACATCTTCCAGTCACTTTCCAGAAAGAAGAAACCCGTGCAGCCTCAATAGTGTGCCTACAGTGCAGCAGAGCCATGGTGATCTCTGACAGGACGCTAGGCCCATTTGATACGTTCCTACTTTCGTTTATCAGATGAGTCTAGCGTACTGTCAGCGTTCACCACACATCTTCCAGTCACTTTCCAGAAAGAAGAAACCCGTGCAGCCTCAATAGTGTGCCTACAGTGTCTGCAGAGCCATGGTTATCTCTGACAGGACGCTAGGCCCATTTGATACGTTCCTACTTTCGTATATCAATTGAGTCTAGCGTACTGTCAGCGTTCACCACACATCTTCCAGTCACTTTCCAGAAAGAAGAAACCCGTGCAGCCTCAATAGTGTGCCTACAGTGTCTGCAGAGCCATGGTCATCTCTGACAGGACGCTAGGCCCATTTGATACGTTCCTACTTTCGTATATCAAATGAGTCTAGCGTACTGTCAGCGTTCACCACACATCTTCCAGTCACCTTCCAGAAAATAGAGTAGTGCGTGTGATTTTTAACGAATGCTTCGGGAAAATTTTTGGATATTTCTTGAGGTGTCTTGTTTTGAATAAGAAAGTTCGAGGTAGCAAGTTTATCAAGTACCGTTATTTAATTTTTGCTCAATGCTCACTGGAAACAAACTAATCATCAAACAGGAACTATCTCTGCATAACGTTCTGGCAAGTTTTTTTTTTCTTTTTGCGAATCAGAGAAACATTTCATATTATAGTGAGATCACTTGGATTCGTATTGCGGCAGTAGAATGTACGGTCGCATCGCATGGCATACTCAAGTAGAGTGATGGCACGCCGGCATATTTTGCAGTTGCTATCTATATTGATGGAGCAATACGCATTAACTTTTCATTCAAATAGGGATTTTCAGCGTAAAATTAGTCATAGCATATAATATTATATTTATTAGCAAATGATACTTTCAATTCTGATAGACGTGACTATATTACAACATTTAAATGAGACTGTTTTTTTCACCATTATCATATACTTATACTGACGGATGTACTATATCTGTCACTAACATACACGGCCCGCTATATTCTATGAAATTCTGTCAGATGTATTACTAAACAACATGTATGATTACAGAACGCCACCTCCGTGTGGCTAGAGTAGTTTACGCTCCCAGCATATTTGGCCACGCTTTGCATAATCGGTCAAAATCCCATGTTATGTTTTAGCATCCCTTCCATTGTATTCGCTAACAGCTACATGCACTTCCTGCTGCAAACCATCTTCACACCACCTTTCTGAGTGATGTACAAAATAGTGCGATAATACGCTGGGAGAGAAAAATACTATAGAGCACTATTCTGTCACAGAGATGTGTAAGAGGAGGCAGTGTAGAGTGAGGAGTCTGCCACTAAACATGGCGGGGTGGGGTCATGTTTCATGTAAAATATATGATATTATAATTAGAATAACAAATTGTTTGGTTGCTTAAAGTTTACTTTCGAGATTTATTAATGTCATAATCAACAAAAAAATTCAAAAAATTGATTAATGTTTGTATGATAATAGTTTTAATTCTTGAGGCTTCAAATCTTACAAATAAGCTCTTCTACGCGATGAGTTTCTATCAGGAAATGTTAAGGATTGGTTAGGATGAAGATATAAAACTGATGTAGTGTCTTCGCGACGTCCGCAGAATTCGTCAGTTCATCGTTGCCTGAGCTGTTGCAGCTTTCACGATTTTGATTGGATGTGGGCTGGCAGAATTATCAAGTATAGGCACCTACTTATTTATAATCCTGCCATCACATTGATAATCTATGTGAAGAACCGTCACTGCTTCTCTCCAAGATATGGGCCCGAGTGTTCCAAGTCCAATTCTAACACGGCAGCAGGAGGCTCTCTTGGTAGATACATCCGCAGATTTATGTAAGTTCTGCCAGACGCTTTAACATATTGTCTCTCCAATTTATGTACAATATGGCATGATTCAGTACGTTTTTACCATTGTATGAAACACCTCTCCACCCCTTACTCTTTATATCTCTCCCTTCCTCCCCTGCACGATCTATGTACTGTTTTCTTTGTTCATTTTAATCATTTAAAGTCATTATTTTTAATTATTAAAGTTTTGCCTGGTCCTTCTTGCTATCATTAGATATTTTGGTAGAAGATGAATTTCGCTGCTGTTTTTGCAAGGGTTTTGTATGTGTGTGGGGTGGTGTGGTGTGTTCGGTATACCTGAAAGAATTTCATGAAACTAAACGATGGTTATTATTATTATTATTATTATTATCATCATCTAATAAAAAATAGTGTGTGGGGAAGATGAAACTAATTATGATCTAAATATCTTAATATTGTCCGCGAATGTGTCAGTTCGGGGATCTGAGTTATCATGAATCGAAGTCCTGACCATACATTTTATACACATTAAGCAGGGACCAAGATGTCAATAATCATCCCCCAAGCAACCTTTTCGAGACGCAATGTCTTATACCCGACTCAGCTCGGACTCCCCATTTGATTGTGTGCATGATATTGAGAGTAATGATGTTGGAGAATAGATCAAGTGTTCAAGTTAGAGTTTAATATTCTATTTTCTTGTGATTTCCGCTCCTGTAATATGTTTTTCGCAGACTGCCAGCTCAGTAACTATTTTCACCCAACTCAGCCACTTTTCGGTTACATGTTGACTTTGTGTCGTCATATTAACATCGATACATCATTTGACAATATAATCAGTGTTCGAATTGGGAAATGTGTTATGGGGGGATGGTGTATCGTGGGTAAAACGATACAGTCAGTTAAGGGGGGGGGGGGGGGGGGGGGGGCTGGACCCCAAGTTTTCACCGCTGGGCTTCTTTTGGAATTTTGGATTTTTGAGGCTGCAAGATAATGTAATTGCAAGGCGGAAATGGTAAAAGTAAATTGTACCATGCCAATTTGTTACAAGTTCGAAGTTCAATATAGTTAATAATTATTTATTGTATTGTAGTTTTAACAATGAATTATAAATTGTCAGTAATAGGAATAATAGGAATTCTGGCGCCAACACACGTAGAAGTCAATTATGTTTAATGGGGGGATGGTTTTGTCCCTAAATTCATTATGGGGGGATGGTCATGCCCATAAATTCGTTATGGGGGGATGCCATCCCCCCGCATCCCCCCCCCCAATTCGAACACTGAATATAATTGACAAGTGGTCAGCAATACGAGTATACAACAGCAATGATGAAAGAAGATGTTGTAGTGAGAAGATAAGTTTTTAGGATATTGTTTCTATTCTCTGGGTTCAGATTACGTAATATGTATTGACGAAGACGTCTGGCTGAGAACTACAATTGGCAACCTAAGACACAGCCACTGGTCGGTTGCATGGGGATGTACGTGTTGGCGAGTCATAACTCATAATAACATTGCCAAACGTATATCCCCATGGTAACGAACTGTGGCATACACTACAGATTCTGCGGACAAGAAGAGTGAAGATTTCAGGGGAGACGGCAAGGTGTGTGGTTGATGATTCATACGTGAATGTACTGAGCCACTTTCTTGGGGAACTTCGAGTGCAGCCACTGGTCGGTAGTGAACAGTCTGTGATCGCGCCGTAATGTTAACTTCGACGCGACATTTGACTGTACAAATTGACCATGGTTAACCCTACTAAATCTCAACCGCAGAGAAGAGTGAAAATGTTGAAAGAAAGGTGAAGTGTTTGTGTTCTTATTTCATTTTTGTGAAATTACCTATAGTTCCTGGAATTTCTGTAACATGACTTACCAAGCAGTCCAGCTGAGCACATGGGCGTCCGCAGCATTTCTGCCAGGGGGACGGGGGCAAGAGGTTACAGCCTGATCATCACCGCCCCCGCACTTCAACAACCTCCGCAGACGTCTCAAGGAGGGAAGTAACCCCTACTCCCTATCTGATCACCCTTGTCGAGGTTCATCCATGACATTGACGATATAATCCGACATCTGAGTTGTAGTTATAGTTACACAGATTCTTTCTTGTATAAATAGGAAGTGTGGTTTAGTGCTTCTTTTGCTCTAAAAATCAATTTACCAATAGCGTTTTTGTTCCCTATGCTTCTATGTTTCTTTATGAATTATCATATTTTTATTAATATTCTTCTGCATCTGCATTCCTGCCTTCGAGCATGGGTAACTACAAAAAATAAATTGATAAAAATGCATACCTACGATATCAAAACTTAAAAAGCGACCAGGGGCAATCTTAGCCTTTTATATAATTTGTACAAAGAGTTGCTTCTGCTTCACACTCACAGCGTGACAGTCTTCTTTTGTTGCCATGGTAACAAATTTAAATGTAAACAAATCTCAAATGTTGTCTTGTCGTCACTCGTAAGTCAGACTCAGTCATTACAAGAAGTACATAGCCGCATGAGGAGTTGCTCGTATTTAGGTGAAAATAAAGGTAAGTTTGCAATAAAAACATCAGTTAATAACTATTCAGATTTGTCAATAATTAAGATATAAATTGAAAGTGGAAGTTTGTTGAGATTATAGAAGTTAATGGCAATGCTGCTAATCCACCGCCTTCTCTATTTAAATTTATTAATTTTCACGAGTTCATTCCATAGTTTCTACTGCTCCACAACTTTCTAATTTGTTGCCAACATGATAACATACATTGGTATTTGGTAGAAAGTAAGTCATCAAACAACCAAATTTCCGAGCGAAAAATAAGGTAAATTTACTGCAGGAAAGATTGTTGTTGCTTTAAAATAATAATTTTCTTCAATTGATAACAAAAATTAAATTAGATTTGATATATGAATCTAAATTTCTAAAATGGTGATTAAAACAATAAATCAAATGTAATACTTTTCCACCGCCATCGTTTCCTGGGAGAGTGACATTTTTTAGAGCTCCACAGCCTTCTCTTGTTTTCGTGGTAACAAAATCTTCGAATTTTAACAAGCCAATAATTTCTTTAGACCGCAGAGCCAGAGTCAGTCCACGAATATAAACATTCCGAGCAAATATTAAGGTAAATTTACTATTAGACAGCTTAAATAAGGTGTACAATTCATCAGCTTTGTCGCTGTATTAAAATTTAAAGAAAATGTTGGATAAACTAATCGTAAATGACAATTCAAACAGAAATGTAAATGAAACTGCTTTTCCACCGCCATGTTTTTGTATGAGATTTCTCAGTCTTCTATAGACAAGTTTACTGAAGACAAGTTTCCAAATCGTGTTTGTGTGTACAGCAGGGAGAGCTATTCGTTTTAATTTGCACAATAAATCTATCTGAAATAATAAATCAGGTAAATCGATTATGTAGGGGCTAGGACCGAGGTGAAAAGTGAACTGAGTGCGGTGAACTTACTTCTTAGTAGACAGGCGCCATGGTCTTCCACTGTTGAATCTTAACTTTGGTGTGAAGGGAACAGGGAAGGATAGCCGCTGAATGGGTTAAGTAGGGAAAGAAAAATGACAGATTGCTCGTACATCTACTACTCTTGAAGCAGCCCAACTACGGCCGAAAAAGGTAGGTAGGTACTGTCTTTGATGAGGACTAAATGGGTATTAGCGCTGGTATTAGCAAGGAAACGAGAACAAAACTAGACTCTAAAACGAACTTTACTGGATGGTAGCCGAAATGCAACACTGTACCACAGAGGTAGAGGGTGGAAGTCCATTTCAATGATTCTTGATGTGAGCTCATAAACCAGTATTTATGGGTTCACTAAATCATATTTATTATGGTGGCATGAGTCTTTGTGTTAGAGAATACTCCAGTTGACATCACTCAAATGGAGCTTTTTGATTTTTTAATTTGAAAAGATCACTTGCTCAAGTGGACACCTATTTATACACCCTGTAGGTATATGTATATGTACAGCAGGGACACGAGGTCACCTAAAAGAAGGAGGATAAATTAAATGACTTGAACAGATTGTAAAAAGGTCAGTTTATGAGTAATATAAACCGATTTGTGGACTCCTAAGCTGTGATGAACAGTTTGTTTTCTCTGTAACAGTGGAACACGGTGAATGAAAGCTTTATTTTTCGAGATTGAAAATGTCTCTATAGGTCAGAGCAAAGGCCAAAGTAAGCTACTGATTGGTTTCCAGGAGCAGGAGATCAAGTAGAATCGGTGAAATTTCGTGATATTCACGGTCCTGTCACACAGAACAATTAATGTCATTCAACCATTACCTAGGTACTATAGTTTAGATTTTCAGATGACAGATATCATTATAAACTTACAGAGAAATTAGCTTATTTTGAGCCAGTCCATCTGATAACGAATAATCAGGCCATGTTCGCAACAATGAGATGGTTGTGTTACCTTGGGGCGGTGTCGGAGGGGGGGGGGGGAGAGATGCAAACCTCTCATCTCCAAGAAAATCATTTTCGAGTTATTGTAATTTGTAGTTTTTATTTCTCCATATTCTATGTGGAAGGAAAGTGCAAAGAAAAAATGTATCCCTGTCAAAACCTGGATTGAAGACTGATTCCAGCTGCTATGACTGTTTTTTTTTCTCCGACCTAATAGTCCAGAGTATAAAACCAAAAATAGGACCAAACCCACCACTAATTACAACAATAGCATATTTTATGTAGTTGGATTAAGAAAAATTAGCTTTATAACATAGGTACTAAAAGTCTACCAGCATCTGAATTGGGTGGCTGTCCCTGATTGGTCTATTAGTAAAAAACATTTGAACGATTATTAATATACAGATTAATGTAAATACATCAAATATGGTATCAAATGAAAGCTATGTTCATGTCATGTGGAATTTGAAAACAATTATAATAATTAATAATTCAAATAAAAATTATCATTAGGTATATATTCTTTATGCTTTTAGGTTTGTTTGTTTGTCTCTTCACCACCATCTTCCATCCAAATGGTAAAGCAGTTCATGATATCATTGCAGTTTTGAACTGCTTTACCATTTTGGTGGTGAAAGTGCTGAAAGTGGTGACAGGCGAACAGACCAATGAGCAGTGTTGAATCCAGGCATACCTCGGGGGGGGGGCACTGCCCCCCCCCCGAGGTATGCATGTGCCTCCCCCGGCACAAATACCTATTCAAAATACTTTCAAAATAATATGTGAAAAAAACACGTAAAAATAGACGGATCATGTCTAAAACCTTCCAAAACAGTTAAAATTGAGTTAAAATTCAAAAAATTTCCGGGGCGCATAGCCCCGGACATGTATATCCTGATAAGTTCAATAAATTTACCTATTCTTAAATCTCTTAGAACATTTTTTGGATATTTTGCAATTTATAATTCCCCAAAATAGCTATACATGCGATTCAAAATTGTACCTAAACGAATGACCTTGATCAAAAATTTTCTCGGGGGCTGTGCCCCCCAAACCCCCTGTTTTCCACTGTGACTTTTCAAAATATATTACGTATAATAATTGCTTTGTGCTTTGTACAACTACAAGCATATTCATAAATTAACTCTACCCCCCCCCCCCCCCCCCCGAAACACCAACATCCAAAAGGTACCCCAAAAAATGCCACCCCCAACTATTCCACTGCCCCTCCCGAGAAAAATGTCTGGATTCAACACTGCCAATGAGCATCTAGAATTGTTACAAGTGTGAGATTTGCTACGGCTTCTTTTTTTGCCATGGTAACATGTCATGTCGCCATTCTTTCACTAGGTAGAAAGACCTACTAAGTACTAGTCGCTGATTATCAAAAATTCCACATAATTAAGGTAAGTTTACAATAAGAAAGCATAGTTAATAAATAAATGAGATTTTCGTTTTTATAGTTTTAACGTTCATTTTAAAAAGCAAAATATAGATAAACTAACAATCAAAAAAATAGATATTGAAATGAATCTGCTGAGGTATCCACCGCCTGCTATTTTTATTTTATGATTTCCAAGTGTTCGAATTTCTTCTGCTGCACAGCCTTCTTATTGTTGTCATTGTAACAATATTTGAAATTAAACAAATGCCTTGGGAGTTTTGGTTAGAGGTAAAAATTAGTCGTCGAACATCCTAAATTCCGTGCAAATATAAGGTAATTTTACTGTGAGAAGCTAAGTTTAGGTCAATTTACCTTATCAGATTTTCGATTACTTTATAGGTACTTTACTTTATACGTAAAGTTTACATACAGTCTGAACAAAGTTAGTACAGCCTTCTCTGTTGCCATCGCATAACAACACTACTGACAAGTATACTGTATACAATTAGTCTATATTGTTAATATTTCTTGTCTTCAATTATTATCGGTCTGACTTTAAGATTACGTTTTTCGAGATTTATAAGGTAAAACTACAAAATCTCAGTTAGGTACAATAATAAAAATGTTTTCCATAATCTGTATTGAAAATGTATCATCTTCCAAGTTGTTCAACCATCAAGGCACAAAATCGTTTTGAGATAAAGGTAGCATTACAAACTTCGATGCAAGCTCTATCTTTGAAGAAAATTTATAGAAACAAATCTTTCTTAATCAAATCTTATATCTAGGTAGGTATGCACTTCGACTAAAAACTAATCAAAACGTAACTTCTTTTCACTTGAGCCAATGGGATGGCTTGTTTTCCGCGCTTGTTATTCAACTACCTACCCACTCTTGTTCAGCAAATATAGTCATCGTTTTGTGAGAGTTAGACAAAATATTATGAACATTATCATTTGAAAAAAATCGTTAATTTATTTTGTATGCAAAAGATATTACAAAATAACACTTTTGAATCACTTCGGATCAATTTTTTTTGTCTGGGGTTTAACGTCGCACTGTTCTGCAGCAAGGCTAATGGCGACGGATGAAATGATTATGATGATGATTGGGAGATGATGGTGAAGAGTAGGTAAGGATGGAAGGTGGGAAGAGGAGGTCGTGGCCTTTTAGTAGGGTACCTTCCCAGCATTTGCCTGTCGACTGAGGGAATACCACGAAAAAAAACCCAGTCAGGAAGGACGGCCGCGTGAATCGAATCCGGGCCACCGGATACAAGTTCAGAGCTTTACCACTCAGCCAACCTGCAGCGCGATTGTGTAAGCTTCACTTCCGAATTAGACGAGCATCGTCTAATCTCGTCCATCGTCCATCTCCTAGATGCTGAGTATGTAAATCTTTTTAGAGATGTAGTTCGTCTAACTCTGGTTAGAGGTGTAGTACTCCATCTCTAAAGTGAGTTACACACTCAGCATAGGAGATGGACGATGGACGAGATTAGACGATGCTCGTCTAACTCGGAAGTCTGAGTGTGTAACTCACTTTAGAGATGGAGTGCTACACCTCTAGCCAGAGTTAGACGGACTACATCTCTAAAGTGAGTTACACACTCAGCATCTAGGAGATGGACGATGGACGAGATTAGACGATGCTTGTCTAACTCGGAAGTCTGAGTGTGTAACTCACTTTAGAGATGGAGTGCTACACCTCTAGCCAGAGTTAGACGGACTACATCTCTAAAGTGAGTTACACACTCAGCATCTAGGAGATGGACGATGGACGAGATTAGACGATGCTTGTCTAACTCGGAAGTCTGAGTGTATAACTCACTTTAGAGATGGAGTACTACACCTCTAGCCAGAGTTAGACGGACTACATCTCTAAAAAGATTTACATACTCAGCATCTAGGAGATGGACGATGGACGAGATTAGACGATGCTTGTCTAACTCGGAAGTCTGAGTGTATAACTCACTTTAGAGATGGAGTACTACACCTCTAGCCAGAGTTAGACGGACTACATCTCTAAAAAGATTTACATACTCAGCATCTAGGAGATGGACGATGGACGAGATTAGACGATGCTCGTCTAGCTCGGAAGTGAAGCTTACACAATCGCGCTGTTGTTCCATAAACTTCGGATCGAAACGCAACTACTAGTTACGTATATTTATTCCCTCATTTGCTTAGTTAGCCTTCACATTTCAAATTTTTTGAAATAAAAATATATGTTTCATTAATATTATTGTATAATATTATATAAAATAAAATATAATATAATATAATATATAATATATAAAATATTAATATAAAATTTTCACTAAATAAAGCTATAACTCAGAACCGTGTTTTCGCGATTATCTCGGAATATTACAAAAGTGCAGTATCTTGCGTTTTGATCCGAAGCACCTCATATGATCACTGATCCTAGTCTAGTCATTCGTCAATTAAAAATGTGTAATCCTTTTAACTAGAAATCAGAAATGCCGACTACTCCGCCGAACCCTACCTCTCGTCAGCCGCCCAGGACCACGGCCGAGAATGTTGCAATCACTGTCGCTCAGATCCACCCTCGACCACAGAGAGCCACTGCTGGAAGTCCCCTGATGTTGTCAGCCTCCACTCATGCTCGGTCTGCCATCACTGCGCAGGAGTCGATTGTACACCGATCTCTATCTGATCCAACGATGGGTCCAAGATCGTCCATTCAGCCCATGGCAAGTAAGTATTCATGCTAGCAGACCAGAGGACCCATAGACAGACCTTGACAAGCTGCCCATTTACTGTCATGTTGTTTGTTGTCAAGTAGTTGTCCACGACGCGAAAGTAGTTTAACTTTTCAAGATATTTCCTCGGTGCTTTTAGGAGTAGCCATCAGATTTATAAATTAGTGTAGCATGCAGTGAGTTAAAGTCACAATTTTGTAAATTGACTACCTGAATATTAATTTGACATTAGGTACCTATTTAACTAAATTTAATATGTATGTAACTAGGTATTTGTCTGAGACAGTATTTTCCTGGATTCCAATCCCATCATGATCTTTCAGCAATGACTACAATGTGTTTTGTTTTTGCGTAGGGGCTGCCAGGCCGGGCCCGGTCTCAACAGGAGACGCCTGGTTGGACCGCAACCTGCCTCACCTCCAACGTGGGTTTGGACCAATCGTGACGGTTCCGGCAGTTTACCCTTCAAGCCTCTACGACCATCACTCATATGAGCACCGCGAAATTCAATCAAGCTGTACTACAACGGCACAGTCGGATGGACCCATCCAATCTATTACACCAACAGCGATTGCTAGCCCATCAGTATCATCTCATGGACCCAGCCAACCGATCGCTCGCCCATCGGTATCATTTTTTGGACCAATCCAACCAATCGCTCGCCCATCTGCATCATCTCTTGGGCCCCAACCAATCGCTCGCCCATCGGCATCGTCTCTTGGACTTATGGAACCAATCGCTCGCCAATCGGAATCGTCTCTTGGAATCATTGAACCAGTCGCTCGCCAATCGGAATCGTCTCTTGGAATCATTGAACCAATCGCTCGCCAATCGGAATCGTCTCTTGGACTTATGGAACCAATCGCACGCCTATCTGCATTGTCTCTTGGACCCACCCGACCGATCTATCGTCCATCAGTATCGTCTCCTGGATCCATCCCAGAACTTCGTCCATTGATATCGGCTTTTGGAGACATGCAACTAAGCTATGGTCCATCGGTATCATCTCTTGGACTCAGCCAACCGAGTCCACTGGTATCGCCTTATGGACGTGTCCAATCGAGCTATCATCCACAAGCCTCATCGTACGGACAGCGTCAACAATGCTGTGATGCATATGGACCTCAGTATCCTGAAACAAATAACAAGTATTCAATGGCAACAAGTCATCATCAGAGACGATCTCCATATAGCTCTCAAGTGCCATATCAGCAAGAGCAGAGGTCGATGTACATGGCCAATGAGGATCGTGGACTGAATTGTAAGCGCATCATTCTATCATTGTTTATATTAGCTCCTTGTTAGGAATACATAAGATGTAGCAGCAGATCTGTAGGTATATTTCTGCCCCTATAGAATGGCTCCATTGATAAACTATGTTCAATATTATATTTGAATCTTCAGTAGCTGAAAATCCTCCTAAATTTAACACAGAAAGGACTTACAGATGTACAGTCACGGAAATATATTCGGTAAACGCTCCTTCTCCCTTTCCATGCATTTACGTTAGTTTAGGCTCCTTCCTCTCGGCCCGTAACACTGGCAAAGTTTTTGAATGTGGTGGGGGGTGAGAGGAGCGTTTACCGAATAATGAATATATTTCCGTTACAGTACACACAACACATGACAAAGAGAAAATGAAAAATGTATATGCAACTAAATATAGGATGATTGAAATTAACACAGAAAAACTCAAATTACGAAAAGTTAAAATTGTACAACAAATTACCCGTAGTCATAAAAAATTAAGAAAACTTAATTATATTCAAATATAGACTGAAGATTTATCTTGGAACAAAAGCTTACTTATACAAGAGATTATCTAGAAATAACGTTTTACGGACTATTCCAATACGATATTAATGTTTTCTAGATAGTATTACCTAGATCAACAAAGATCATTTGTTTTTCTTTTATCTATGATGTTTTATTGTAGTCTAATATTTATTTATATTATTATATATTTAATTATATGCTATTCTATCCAGTATTCTGTGAAACAACAAAATTAGATACCTAGGTACTAAAGATTTGAATATTCCTAATTTTAAGTTCCTATTATCTGTTTAAAAATATTATTACTTAATTACCTATCATGTAGAACAACAATTATAGTGTAGGTAATAGAATAGTAGGTGTGAGTAATAATTATGTAATTACACTCTTAATGTTATACATTTCCACATACCCTGACAAAAGAGAGAATTAGCGTGTTACTCAAGGGTCCTGATTTTATATGTAAAATATCTGGAAATAAAACTGAAACTGAAAATATATAATATGACCTTGTCTGCAGTTCGTCATTCATATGCTGAATGGCAGCTCCTCAACCGCACCACTCTGCCGCCCTCGCACTCCACTTCCACGCATAACCAGCCTCCTCAGTTCTTGTACAACTCATACCATCAAACTCCTGCCAGCGTCTATGGGCCGATATCTATGCCATCGATGTCGTCAAACCAGCAGAGGGAAACGACGTCTGCATCGCAGTGGATGTCCGGTGCCGCCCCCGGTGGTTCAGGGCATTTCGGAGGTCCGTCGACTGCGATGTCGACGACTGCATTGCCGGTACCAGGGGGAGATCAGGCCACAACCTCGTCTCGAGACCAGGTGGGTAGCTAACTGTAGATTTAATAACGCAAGAGTTGCTTCCCGGATGAATGCAGAGTTCCCTACTATATCTGTATTAGAGTTGTGTCATGCAGTTACAGAGGTTAATTAATTTATTATTAATTCTATTTTGACCAATATGAAGCCCGACAAAACTTTTAAATTATTTAGACCTCTTTGAAAATGCATGGAGAGTTTTGACTGCAACATCGTAGGCTTTATGCTTGGTTGTCCTATATCCGCTATTTGCTAGTCGGAGATAATGAGGTTTAAAGATTGATTTCATTCTCACGGCTGAACTACTAGGTATGTAACAAATAAAATTACTCATTCTTATATATCTCTCGAAGAATATCAAGTTGTATTTTTCTACCCTATACTCTTAATTATAAAAAATAATAAAAAGCAACACTTTCATTGAACAGGATTGCAAACAACACTTTATAAAACACATAATTCCAACTTTACCTCCCTTATACATCCTAGAGTTAGTATTAGCGATTAGATCCCAAGGAGAAAAAATACAAAATAATAGCGACATTCATAATCACAACACGAGACAGAAAAACACAAGACAACATGGTACTAAAAAAAACTCTCTATTTCTCAAAACAAAAATGTATAATGATTAATGCTTTGCCTAAAAATATAAGAGAAATACAAGAATATTCACAATTCAAAAAACATGTGAAGGAGCTAGTAAATAAGGCATATTTTTCTATAGACAAATTCCTCTTGGATAAATCTTTCAAATTTATATAGCCAAACATTTCCTGACACTCCATGTAAAAAGTGTCAACCTTGGGAGTCCTATTGACATAAACGTTATTGTATCATTGGTGTTGGAAATAAACTGAACTGAACTGAACTGACCTTACCCCAATAAATGGCACCCCGTTTGGATTTAGGACAAAGAAAGTCATGGGAACAAAATATTTGTTACGCATTTTATCCTAACCAATTTTTACGTAGTTTTTGAACAGTTGAAGGTTCATTTTAATTATTTAAGCACTTTGTCATAATTTCAACACCCTTTTATTTGATTTTAAGAAAAATAATCATAATATTTTTAATTTTAAATATAAAATTTTTGAATATTTTTTTCTTCTTAAAATTCAAAATTTAAGAAATGCGGTGACGATAATGAAGTAAAAGACTAGATCTTTTTTCTATCATCTTTGAACTAAGTTTGAGGGGGAATTGAATCTACATCAAAAGGTACTTTATTTTGGGAAAATTTTGGCATGTTTACAAATTTTTCAAAATTCCACCTAGAAGCGAATAGCTCAGAAATTAAGATTTACTGGAAAAATCATATTTTTATGCGATGTTTATACGAAAGGACAATAAGTAATATCTCATTTACCTCACTCGAAAATTTCAAAGTTGGTATAGGACAAACAGTACTAGGCCAACGACATGCTGCAACCCATCGTTATTAAAACTACAAGTGGATGTTGTATATTCACCTCTATATGTCCTGATAAAACTTACCTCCCATCACGACTACAAGTCGTACATAGACGTAGTATAAGTTGACTAAAATATAGACATTTGTATACAGAGGGGTCATTTGCAAGACTGGTTTTATCGCTGGCTATATCACTGCATAACGAGGCGGCTGTACACCAACTAATCTAAACGGTTTTATCTTTTGTAGCCGAGCACTTCCGTCTTGAATCACCAATCTCAGCCGACTACCAAACGTCCGATATGGCTGGCCCGACCTCGAGAGGTCCGTCGACGTCCTAAAGTACGTCGTGCTCCTCGATTTTGTACAACAGCTGGAAATGAGCAACTTCCTTCCGTGCATCGTCATACCGCCAGGCCAACCGCCCAACCATCAGCACTCGGCGACACTCCCACACAGATGGGAAATGATCAACCGTCCGTGACAAATACTCGAGATCGTCCTTTGTCTACCTATCCTGAAAACGAAATGAATCGTGAGGTGCCGACGAACAGCGTGAGTGCGTGGCTGGAAGAAAACCAGTCATCAGGAAATTCAGGAATTGCATACAAACCGGAGAATCAAAGCTCTAATATCGCTGTCAAGGGTAGCCCGCACACCCCGCTTCTCAAGGAAGATGACGCCAAGTCAGATGTTAGCTTCAAATACTCTGTCGACTTGGAGCGTATGGTTGCTCGTCTGTGTGATAGCTCCAATAGCTCATGCAGCAGCGAAGATGTCAACATGATCGAAGCCTCATCGGCTGATGTCGCAGCTGCTGTAGACGATCTCGGTACTTGTATCTCCAGCGTAAGGGGGCGTATTGCCTTTGCCGGAGAGGATACTTTGGCAGCATTCGAACGATTTCAGACAGCTTATGAAGATCTGAGGGAGGCTGTGGGACAACCAAGGAGGATGGAGGTGGCTAATAGGTTCAACCAGGAACCTGTACATAACTTGCCGGCACCACCCCGCCCCGAGTTGCATCACGGATACAACATCGTGGACGATCATGACCCCTACGTGCAATGTATGTGTTCAAGAATTTTTTTCTCACTAGGATATTACTTATTTTATTTGTAAAATCAGTAAAGAGTGAATGTTGTACTGTCCCATTAAAAACAACTTTAACCTTTACTAATTTTACACTATAGCTATAACAGTTATACGAGACACTGACAATTATATCGTGGGCTTGGAGGAGAAACTGTCTATGTCCAATGTCGAACTGAAATAATGGCGTTGTTTATTGGAAGTCCCTTAAGGAGACGTACACTCCTGGACACTGAAATTGGCCCGCGGTCAATGTTCAAGTCTATGGCTAGTATTTAACATTTATTTTAATGTAATTTTTTGGCACAAAGACCGGATGGCTAGTGTGAGTTTAGGACCGAAAAATTACTTTAAATAAATAAATAAACAAATACTAGCCGTAGTGCCACTTGAACATTGACCGCGGGCCAATTTCAGTGTCCAGGAGTGTACCATAACAAATAGAAAAATATTGAAATGAGCTTAGTATTTATTAAATACTTGTTTGTTCCTAATAACATTATCTAGTACGTTTTGAATAAAATTTGAGCATAATATAGTTATTTGAGTTTAATTGTTCATCATATTTTCTTCTTTTCTAAATTAACTGCTATTTCTGAACACACCCGGGACTTGAAAACTTTATATCTTATAAAGTGATTTTTTCTCTAATTTTGATATAAAAAACTCGTTTTTGACAAAAGTGGACTTCGAAGGTTTCTCCTCCACCCCCACGATATCTTAAATATTAAATAATTTTTATCAAAGCTATGTTCCTAATTGTCAAATTTAATCCATTGTTAATAGATACTAGTTGTAATAAAAGTGTATTACATAAAACAAAAATTTTCATTTATTTTGGACGCTACCTAAGTAGGTAATTTTGAAAATATCGATCATCACCTTCCAAGACTCTTTTCCTCATCACACATTACTCATTAGTATAACTTACCTTTATAAACATAATGTAAGACAACTAATTCTACTCACAGTCATTTTCAACTACTATATTGATTTTTGACGCAATAGGGCACATGGAAGGAAATGTAGATGAACGTCTCTTAGTCATTTGATGATCCTGACTAACTTCCTCTATAGTTGCTGATGAGCTGCAATACGGAAATGCTGCCACCCACAACGCAGAGAAATGCAGCTGTGCAGAGACGGCTTCATCGTCCCACGACTTCATTGGGGTCGTGCAGTCAATTCCAACTCCTCGACGTCGAATAATTCATGTGCAACGTTTCCTCTCGGACGATGAAGATTCCGTCGGGGAGACGGTAAGACCATCTGACTACCTCATGCCGGGAAACTACCCTGTCCCATCAATCAGCCTGCCCATGTTTAGCAATTCGAACGAAGTCCTTGATCCGCAGTTGACTGTGTCTGCATCACCACCATGGTCACCAAGAGCCTTATCATCGGAATCCTACATCTCGCAACTTCCTGTTGGCAGTGCAGACACTACCAGGTCTGTCTGGACCACGCCGTGTAATAGCGATCCACTAAACCAGCCGTCAACTTCGTGTAGTAACGAGCCATCCACAATATCAACGCCTCAAGATAGCTTGACCCAGAAGAACAGCCACAAACGTAACCTTAATAACTTGATGGATGAACGAGCATCACGCCGTCGAATGAGGGGATCGCCAACAGACGAGGAGAGTCGAGCATCGCATCGCAGATGTAGGAGGTCGTCGAATGAGAGAGAAGATCGTCGATCTAGGCGTCTGTATAATGAAGAGGATCGGCAACGCAATGGTCGACCTAGAGGGTCGTTGAAAGAAGAGATCGATCGTCAAGTTTATCGTCGTTCTGGTCCACGACGTAAAGCACGACGACGTCGTTAGAGGAGATGTTGATGAGGAGGATCGCTTTATGGAGAGGTTGTTGATAAGGAGGTTCGCTTTGGAGTTGGTTAGCGAAATTAGGATGAAATTAATTACATAATTTCTGTTAAATATAAATTGGTTTATTTAAACTTTAAAATTCTAATGTGTAGTGGTCATAAATGTTGCTTAAACAAAATAAATATAATTTTCATCATTCAGATTCCTAAACTTGATAACAAATAATTACATAATTTTTTCAATAAGTAATATTTAATCTATGATACCTAAGAATCGGCACACACCATCATGTAGCATCAGTTTGTTTCTTGGTCTCTAGCTTTTTCCTGCGTCTTAAGACAAGTAGCTGAGAAGTCCACATGATGACAGTTATCATTGTCATGCCGTTGATGGCGATGATACACACGTTGTAGCTGCCACTCTTATCTCTGATGACACCTGAAATACACAGGCAAGGTGAAGGCAACACAAATCCACAGATGAAAATCTTAGATCTCACACATCTTAGTTAAAATTATTCTTAATTATATTGATAGAGAAATGAACAGCTCTTCCAATCCGATGTATAGCCACCTCTATATGTCCTGATAAAACTTACCCCCTACCGCAAAAACTTACTAGTATAAGTTGCCTAAAATATAGATATTTGTATACAGAGGGGTGATTTGCAAGACTGGTTTTATCACAGCTTTTATCAGAACATAACGAGGCGTCTCTAAGAGTCTATACTACATTTAATTGTATTAGAGATTTTAGCAGAACTTCTATATTTTAGAAAAGTCACAAATACGTCTTCTGACACTTTGATCAATGTATTTGCTAAAATGGACAAAATAATTTCGTACAGGATTTATCTTACCTAACAACGGCCCTAAAATGATGACTAGTAGTCCATTCGACACCATCTGAATACCTGAAGCCGAGGCCAAGCGCTCCAAGGGGACGTAGGAAGGTATCACGAGGTACATGTAAGTCGTACGGAACCCTTTGGCTATTCCCAAGAACACACCAACTACCAGAACTGAACGATATGTACTGAAGAAGAGCAGTGCTGAGAACAACACAACAGTCATTGGTAACAAATCTAAGCTTAATCTACTTAATTTACAGACACTTTACAGATCCTTAACTTCATTACAATGCTAATTATGAAAATCGATCTTGCAGCCAATTGGTTATGCCAATTTCTTGGGAGGTTGTATTTTGACAGCAAACATGTGTCAAAATTGGAAACTGAGGCACTTTTGTCCCTTGTTCAGAAAGTTGTGAAATCCCTCTTTTATAGAACCAGTTACTCAATTATAATACTGTCGAAATTCAGATGCGGTTAGAAAATGTATTTTTCACCTTGAAATCAATGGGAAGCAAGCTTTAATTAGACTGTTATCAAATAAGCTTTCTTCCCATCAGAGCAAGAAAATGCTGCCAACTATTCATGGTTTGCATGAACAACTTGTGTTTCACACAAGTACATATAAAGCTACTAGCTAGCTACATATTTTGTCTACAAACAAGATGGAAATTTAGTAAGTGAGTCTTCACCTATATAAAAACTTATTCTGAGGACTATAAGCAATTGCTCATCTAACCAATTAATAAAACACATTCTAACATATACCAAGAGTTAGATATCTATGAATGTATAAATTTTACTGTAATAAAGAATAAAATATAATTTTTCATTGACTTACTTGTTCTTGCAATGCAGATAAAAAATAATCCGAATGTGTACATGACATGTGCAGACTGTTTGAGTCCATCGCCTATATAAGGCGAAATGAATCTAAAGACAATGTCGGCACCACCTATTGTCGACATTATAGTTGCTATTTCCCTTGTGGAAAAGCCCAAGTCAGCCATGATGAACGGAGTCAGAAGAGAGAAGTTCAACTCGCCACATGCAGCTAGAGAACTGCCCAACATCAAGGATACATAGCCAGGATCTCTCAGTAGATCGAAATCAAAGAAGACTACGATATTTCTCAGTGCTCTTCTGAATAAGTTCTTTTTTTTCTTAGGAATCTCGACGTCTGACATATCGTTGAGTTGATTGTTGCCAATTGTACTGGAAATTATATTAGCATAGTTTTATAATATGATCTGTTTTTCTCTGATCGAAGGAAGCATTATTATGGAACAAAGAGTCACATAGATGTGATTTAGGAAATAGATTTCTCTATCATGATGATTGCCATGATGACAACGTTTTGAACCCGGGCTTTACGATTCAGTTGAATTCAATGGGTGTGTCGATTCATAATTTTAATGGAACATTTAGTAGACATTACTTATAAAACTAGAGGGACCCGCTTACAAATTGTAAGTTGTGTTGTTCGCATTTATGATTAATTTATCACCAACTACCAAAGTTTGGGAATTGTTAAAAAGCGTCCTTCCTGACGGTTTTGTTCGTGGTATTACCTCAGTCGACAGGCAAATGCTGGGAAGGTATACCCAACTAATAGGCCACGACCGCCTCCTTCCCTGCTTCCATCTTTACCTACTATTCACCATCATCTAAGTTGTGTGATTCGAATTTATGATTAATTTATCATCAACTACGTACCAAAGTTTGGGAAATGTTAAAAAGCGTCCTTCCTGACGGTTTTGTTCGTGGTATTACCTCAGTCGACAGGCAAATGCTGGGAAGGTATACCCAACTAATAGGCCACGACCGCCTCCTTCCCTGCTTCCATCTTTACCTACTATTCACCATCATCTAAGTTGTATGATTCGAATTTATGATTAATTTATCATCAACTACGTACCAAAGTTTGGGAAATGTTAAAAAGCGTCCTTCCTGACGGTTTTGTTCGTGGTATTACCTCAGTCGACAGGCAAATGCTGGGAAGGTATACCCAACTAATAGGCCACGACCGCCTCCTTCCCGGCCTGCTTCCATCTTTACCTACTATTCACCATCATCTAAGTTGTGTGATTCGAATTTATGATTAATTATCATCAACTACGTACCAAAGTTTGGGAAATGTTTAAAAGCGTCCTTCCTGACGGTTTTGTTCGTGGTATTACCTCAGTCGACAGGCAAATGCTGGGAAGGTATACCCAACTAATAGGCCACGACCGCCTCCTTCCCACCTTCCATCTTTACCTACTATTCACCATCATCTCCCATCATCATAATAGGTTAGCTGCAGAACAGTGCGACGTTATACACTACTAAAACAAATAGGTACCTTCATGGAAATTACAAATCTACTACAGATTAAAATTTCTAAACGAATCCAAGTTACAAATCTGAAATCATAAATGAGTGAATTATACTGAAACAAATACGCAACTTAAAAAAATAACGACCCAATGAGTACATAAGAAGTGAAAAATAAAAAATTGGGTAAAAAGATGTTAAAAACGTTTCTAAGAAAACATGGAATACTCTATCAAATTTAGATAAAACCAGAGCAGCTCTCTCATTGACTGAAATCTGTCACGTGATCTTACTTGCCTCCTGATAAAATAAAGGTCTGCATCTCTGCACAATTCACATCAACATCAGGAATTCTCATCAGGTTACATGGCAGATCAGCAGGGAGCCGCTGAGCTTCTCAGTCGATTCCCACATTGCTGAATGTCGCCTTTTTGTACTGAAAGATGCAAATAAAGATAATTGAAATTGAAATTGAAACATCAACGATCGATCGCTTTAGTACAATTTTGATTCCCAAAACGTAACTTTCAATATACCTTAGACTAAATAACTGTAATATAATAATGAGAAGTTGCGACGTTAGGTATGTATACTCGGGCTTAAAAGTTCACTTACGCCCCCCCCCCCCTAACCCCTTACCCTTTGCAACCCCAAAAATATCATCTATTTACATTATATTACTTTACCCGTGGTTCTACTAAGTCAAGGTCCCAAGAGTTAATTCCAATTTTCGTTCAATCTAAAAAAAATCACGGCCTATACTGCGCAAATTTGAAAGTTTCGATTTTGTCTGTTCTTCCATGGGCTACACGTCTTGGCAAGTTGGCTACACTCTTGCTTCTCATGTAATTTCTCTCAAAATACTGTCAAACGTTAGTGAAACGGAGTTAATTCATCAATCAGGTATGTAGAATGTGATTTCGTATATTATTTGAACGAATTATTGTTATAACTTCCTTGAAAGTGGATATAAAGATTCGTGCTGACATTTTGACGTTTTGGAATGACAGTTGGATTCATTTCCATTGTCGGACACCTGGACACCTGGACACCCGGACACCCGCGACATGCGCATGCGTGAAAAGTGTACATTATGTAAGAGGATAAGTTATCTTGCACAATGTATCAAACCATCTTCAATGTATCAATGACTTTCTGTTCAATTAGGTAATTGAATTGCTTATAGAAATGGCATTGTGTTGCTCTGTTTGATATTGACCCTAGCAATCTTTTCAGGGTCAATATCAAACAGAGCAACACAATGCCATTTCTATAAGCAATTCAATTACCTAATTGAACAGAAAGTCATTGATACATTGAAGATGGTTTGATACATTGTGCAAGATAACTTATTTTATAAGTAATGTCTACTAAATGTTCCATTAAATATGAATCGACACACCCATTGAATTCAACTGAATCGTAAAGCCCGGGTTCAAAACGTTGTCATCATGGCAATCATCATGATAGAGAAATCTATTTCCTTTAAACCGAGAGATGACCACTTTTAGCCACTGCACATTCGCTAACATTTATTTGCAACAAAAAATGTGCCACTCTGGAATATGAAATTAGTTGACTTGACACAAAACAGGACTGTTAACACAGAGAGCAGACAGAAGCATAAGTTCATGGCTTGATGGTTGAAGCCCAGTTTCTTAATTTATATCAATTGCACTTACATTGAGATTACATCTCCCATTTTCACGTCATTGCTTTCGTCTCTCTCATCGAATTCTATTTTATTTTTTCGTGTCATGGGGGATCCGACCTCCGTCAGTGGTGTGTAAGTTTGACCACGGAATATCTGCACACTGCTACCAAGGTTGATGGTTTCCAAGCTGGCTGACCACCAGTCTGCCTGGTAATCAGTCGATAGTATTGGTGCTGGTATTTGTACTGGTATTGGTGATGGTATTGTCTCGTCTACTTGAGAAGTGCTCCTCATTATGCGGGGTCTGCCTAACACAAACATAAAAAAAATTATCAATGAATTGATCAAAATCTAACACGAATTACAGATAATAGATATTAGTGCTAGACCCTGACATGGTAGGCAGGTGAGGGTATTATTTGCTCAAATCTATCATTTAAAAGATTTCAGCGTGATGAATTTGCTACAGTACCCCCCAATATGGGTGGAAATTCATAATAAATTCATGTCTTTCCCTAATCTTATTATATTATAAGATTATAGAGATTATCCTGATCCAGTCACTGTGCTCGATTTATTCTGCAATATAACTACCGGATGGAATTATACTCGTACAGGCCTAAGAGCTTCTCAAGATCTCACACTGGGACTTGGGCTCATACCCAAGAGTCAGAAAGTGAACAACATAAAGTGAACAATGAACATACTATTGCATTGCGTTTCTTTTTTAGTAATATCAACTTGCTAAACCATTGCATAACCTTCTGTTTCTTATTAGATCATTGAGATCTACATCTCATATCAGGGACTGTACCGCTATCGTTTCGTTTTTGACAGGTGAATGTGACAGTCAACACAATTGTATTATTGTTCAGAAGCAATTAATTTCTCTTGTCCACCTTCCATTCATTCAGCATGGCTCTTCTTGGGTGTGTGTGGACTTGGCAAGAATTCCAGCTAAATACCATGATCTTTGGGTCCACGATGTTACCTCGAGACAATGTGTCAGAGGCGACGCTGAATCTTCTGTCAGTCATGAGCGGCGTCTCCATGCCGTACATCGGCTTCGTGTCGATCTCAATGTCCACATCCGAGTTGCTCGTCAGAGTTCGATATCTTCGTCTCGTTGTCGTGGGTTTCATCTCAGTCTCATGATCAGTGGACTCCTCTTCTTCATCCTTGTCGTCTGAAACATACACATGTCTTACACGAGGTTGTGGTCACATTTCGCGTCACATTGATCGAAACATGAATTTCAAACATTTCAACTAATAGTTTGCTCCATGACGTCAAAGTTTCATGCAAATAGCTCGAACGAACTCGAATTGGTAAACAAAACACTTCTTGTGGTGATTTGTACAAGTGAAGAAAAGGAAACATTTCAAACTGCGCTGTTGCGTTGTGAGGACGTGAGGATAATCTAAACGGGCATAATCTAAAAGTAAACAAATCTTGCAATTGGAAATACAGTAATTGGCACATATGAAATAGAAGACAAACGAATATGTTGGTTATCCCGAAGTAAATTCTGGAGATATTATTTATTCAATTTCGTCGTGACTTTTCAACTATTTAAACGATCATTTATTGTGAAAAATTTAAAATAGTACACTCAACAAATGACAAAACGGTATTTGAAAGAAATTGATTGGCTGAAAAACATTCATCTAAGTATTATAAGTGAGCTTTGATTTCATTGATAAAGCAAAGGTTGATTGTCAAGGAACATAACCAGCATGTATAATCCGTTTCGTTCAATTACCGTTGTATGTTTTGTTGACTTCAGAGCTGGTTTAGATAGAATTTGTATTTATTTCGTGTGTCGACCTAAGAAATATTGACACTAACTTATTTGTAATAATATTTTGCCCAAACTCTACGTAAAAGAAAAATTAGTGACTCATTGTTGGAGCGAAATATTACCATTGTACAAACAACAGATTGCTTTTACATAGCAATCTGACAATGTATGTAAACTACAACTTGTATGTATTATTTGACGCCACCTGTCAGGGGTGATTTCATGTACTTATTTTACTTTTTTTTTTCATGTTATTGTTTCCAGACTGGACTGGATTATGACTGTATTAAATATCACCTTGTGATCAATATTAACAATAAAATATATTCTATTCTATTCTATTCTATTCTATTCTATTCTATTCTATTCTATTCTATTCTATTCTATTCTAAACAGCAACCAATCAGTCTACGAACTCACCTATGTCTTCTAATGGCGCTGGTTTCATATGCCATTTGACAGGTTGCAAGAGCAAGGCTGCCATGAATGCGTGTAGAGAAAGACCACCGAGAATGAAGACGGTCCCAGAAACACCGTAATACATCATCAGAATACTTATCAGTTGGGGCATTATTATAGGTCCAAATCCCGTAGCTGTCATTGCAAATCCAGCCGCTCTACTACGGCGCTCTTTAAAATAAGTATTTAAAGCAAGTGAAAATGAGCTCATTGCCACTATAGTACCAAATGCTGAAAATAACAGAAAAAACGAAGATAACTCATAAGAATTGTGTGCTGTTATAATTAGTAAAAAATAGTGTGTCATTCCTGGATATGAATTTAAATTATATCTCGATAAAATAATATGTGGTAATAAAGGCTCGTTCTATTTTCTGTCTTTATCTTAAAGAGACAGACAGACAATATGAGAGGATAAATTAATTTGGTGAAAACTCTGATTTACATTTCTTATACAATGCGAGATACAGGTATGGCTTTAAAAATGCTCAGTAAAGCTAATTTGATTGAAGATAAGATTAAGAAACATTGAACTTACAAGTAATAAAACTATAAAAAATGAGGAAATCCACAAAACTGTTGGCCCATGTGAGTCCAGTGACGCCAATGAACACTAGCATGGTTCCTGCCATGGCAACCTTGCGAAATGTGAATCTTCTCAATAGTGGTCCATTCAGCAGACCAAGTCCCATCCCAAATGCCGAGTTCACGTTGATAATGACAGAACAGTCTGTAGCCGACATCCCCAATGCGATGAATCTGTCTTTAAAGAGCAATCCAAAAGACTGTATTATTGGGATCAAAATTATCTGAAATGAGAAAGCATTTGAATAGATTTGTTGTGACTTGTGAAACGATATTGAAAACTCACAGGACGGTTATTTGGGCGGTTGAGCATTGTAGAATAGTTTCAAACATCCTTACAGCTCACATCTACCGAAACCCAAGAACACAATTCTGTATCTCAAAGGTAGAAGGCCAAGTTCATTTCAATTATTTTTGAAATGAGCTCATAAACCAGTCATATACAATCATATTTGTAATGGTGACATGAGTCACTGTGTGGGAGAATGATTCAATATAACTGTGTTTGTTGACGTCAGTCAGATGCCAATGTATGAGTTTCACTACATGATTCCAAAGATGTGCAACAGAAAATCGAAAAAATGGACTTCGAGACTACCACCTCTATAGGGTACAGAATTTTGGAAATACATTTTCTCTGAAAAATATTTGAAAAATACTTCATCCTTTCCTAACAATACGACACACATGCCACTTCATGATAATTACGATCATGTTCGATAATACTCGTACCAAAGACTCGTACCATACAATTCACAAGTGACACGAAATAAGATATGTGGTTAAACACGTAAAAGTTGTAATGTTCGTTGCCCTTGAATCTCAAGTGATAAGTTACGTTACGTTTTACACAATCATTAAAGATAAAGTAAATATCACATTGATTTACTTCCACGTTCTTTTACTCTTATCAATTATTTCAATCCGACATCGTTGCAGCTTATCAAAGGATTCTTTTTTTACACCTCGGTCAGTTACAATATCTACATGATTTCTTAATTATTGAACTTATGTTTATCTAAACGTATGATGGGAACTAATAATTACATTACTCAATGCGGAGGCAAAAACAACGACCCATCCCCAACCTCCATCTGGTGCCACAAGCTTCTTCTCCGGTGCATTGATAGCAGCTGATGCAGTTTTCATGGCCTACAGAAATATCAGGTTATTATTATTATTATTTATCTTGTCCATGTTGTGCAGATTAACCATACATGATATTAGTCATATAGTTATCATGTCAGTAATAAATGCTACAAAATTCTACGATTCGATTCGAATCAATTAAAGTTATTTAATTATACAGAAATACATTCACACTTTCATTATGAATTTCATTACTTGGTTTTGTATAATCACCTTTATAGTAAATATGTATAGTTTTTGTAGTTTTAATAGTTGTCCATGTTAAATTCTTCTTAGATGTATAGTTTTTCTTTAATATTAATAATACTAAATTTCAATTTTATATTCTATTCAAATGTCATCAAATTTGTAACTGTTCTACTGTGTCAGATTGGCAACCATTCATAATGGCAGTGTTTATTAATTGTAATAAAGTTATATGTATAAAACACAATGAGTTTGATATCTCAGTAAGTATTGGCACAGTATTGGATTGGAGAAAAAAAGAACATAACTCAAAAAAGAATCACAACATAATGAGATGACTATACTTGATTTTCTAGAGTCACTCCTCATCGAATCAATACCAAATGAATAGCTCTGGGTGTAAAGTTTGTCTGAACTATCTTTTAAACTTTGGATATCGTATTTGTCGTGGGAGCGCTTTTTATGGAGCTCATGGGGTTTGTATGCATTTTTGTCAATTATTTATATATTTCGTTAGAGGAAATGCAAGTTTTATAGACTACAGACAATGTGACACAATTTTAATACTTTGAAGAACATTTTGATCGTTGATGTACTATCTAAATCTTATTTTAACTGCTTTGGAAACAACAAATATTGCATGAATCAAAACGTTAAAAATATTTGAAATTTCATATTCGTAAAATAAATATTTCCAAATCAGTTTTTGTCCTAGTTATGACACTGATAATAGCATTGATTATGAAATACAATTAATACTGTCTACAATATAATGAAATATATAAACCTTATCATTTCACATACCTTGAAAACGCTTTTGACTTAAAAGATATTTTCCAAACTCGCAGGTGATTGTATCTAAACACTCCTGAAGGAACTCGTCTCCCGACATGAATCTCACCATTTGTCAACCTGATTCGTAACTCCAATCTTACAAACAGATAGTCAACTAAGTACTCACATTACTTTTTTCAACTCTAGACAATCCCCTCTCCTGTGCCTAATCAATACTCAATAATGAAATCATTATCACTACATGTCCTTGCGAAATAACCTAGATCTCAACTCTCGTCAAATGTTTGCTAGCCTGTCTTTATGTTGCTGATAATCCATGTAATGTACCAGATGGTTAGGCATTCTGCCTGGCAAAATGATGCACACATTACGTACACAATTTCATCAGCGACAATCTTATTGACTTGTCATTGAAATTCAGCAACAAATCAATTAGCTGTATCCATCGTGAATGACCAAGAGTCTGTCAGTAGTATTTGCAAGTGGACTGGTTTAGGACATGCCAATGTCACTGATTAAAATCAAGATCAAGTTCAAGTTAGCTTTCTCCATACATTCCAATTTCAATTTTTAGCGGTTAATTACCTATCTATATTTTGTTGCAATATGCAAAAACATATAGAAAAAATTACCGGTGTTTACTCCATTAAATATATAGGTAACTATAAAAAACGCACGGGAGGATTCATATTATTCGTATTTACGGTTAACTTTTTTGGACACGAAGTTTTCTTGTATATTTTGACTTTTCCAACTGACGACGAGAGAAAGTAAATAATTCGCGCAATTTCCGGGATTCGCATCTCCATACTTCTTATTAGTTGTATCAGCTTTCCTTTTTGACACATGTCAGTATTGCAGTTTGACTAGAAAAACAGGGCGGGAAAGGCCGATTGCCGAAGTGGGAGTAAAATTAAAGAGGGAGTTACAGGTGGGGAAAAGCCATTGATTCCTAATTAATTATCATTAAAATCCTATAGCATCATATCTACACATGCGAAGAGCATATATTGCATTGTATATCCTTATCTAATCAATCGTAGAATTTTACAATCGACGGTCAACTCAAATTAAGTAAAAAATCAGGTAAAATATTTCGTGTTTTCTCTGTGCGTTTGTCGCGGGATCTATATTTGAACTCTCGACAGAAATGAAGAGTGAAACTAAATGCTAGGTCGCTATTGCACTGCACATCGGTAAATTAAGTCTTGTGCTAATTGTGAAAACTGACCTATCGTAATAACATTACAACTGTTCAGAAAACATTCAACATTCAAGGTGAGTGATAATAACAATTCCACTCATCAGGACTTGAAATGGACGTGTGATATCATTGACATTCTCACGTTATTTAACAGGTAGTAAGAAACAATGTCAATCTTGCATCCAAATTACTATTTTGTTTGAAACACATATTTTGGGATTAAGGTAAGATTTAATAAAGGTAAGGTTTTTATCATTTTAATGAGGTGTGTCGAACGATTAGTAAATATATTTATGGCGGTATAAATGATTATTACGTTGATAACCTACAAAATTAACTTTTTTCACGTTACTGAATGCTAGATACATTCTACATTCTACTCTCGCTTTTTAAATATAAATTTGAGGTTAAACATTTGGAATGGTTCACTATCGATTATTATCTCTACGTATATCCAATTAATTCCACATTAATTCAAAAGATTATATTTTAAATCTGTTTATAGATAATTGAAGACATCCTTCAAAATGGAGCAGACGAGTGTGAAGAAGAGAAAAGTGGTACCCCCTGATGGGGGGTGGGGCTGGATGGTGGTACTGGGGGTCAGTATATGCAACGTGAGTACCTATGCGATATTATGGAAAGTATGATTCAGTCAATGATTATGTCAATGTTCACATAATTAATACTATATATTTGTAACATTCCAATTAATTATAAAAAATATAGTTGAGATTATCTCCACTGTTCATTTGTTCAACATTTGGCACAAATTCTGCGCGCAGCAAAATGCAAAAATAACGATTTGGTGTATATTTAGAAAAGATATACTGAAGGTACACTCGGCCAAACAAAACTTGAACGTTGACCAAATTTGAATGACTGCTGGTCATGTCCCATAACCAATCAAAGCTTGTTATTATCATTGAAATGTGAGGTCACCTACTAGAGTGAGACAATGAGATCTCTTAGACTGACTTCTGATGGTGCGATCTTACATTTATCAGCCTATCAGATTTATTGAACGTTCAAGTTTTGTTTGGCCAAGTGTACATGAACTTCAGTTTGAACCGAGTAAATAAAGATTCTAAATGTTGCTCTGTAAGCGTTCACAGCTCTGGCAGGATGTTCGAAGTCTGCTTCTCTCCTCCGGTTCTTTAGTTCTCCACGAGGTCCATCGAGCCATCCTTCGGCCTCCTATTCGGCGATCTGCTAAGCGATCTCCAGGTCGAGACCACTGGAGCAGCCGTCATCATGAGCGTCATGGATGCGACCATCAACTTCTCAGGTATCATACTTAGACAAGGATAATCCACACACAATGAGTTGTCAGTACAATTACGTTAGAGTCTCTTTGACTGTTGGTTAGAGCTCTTCGTCACAGGCGGGGGGGGGGGGGGGGGGGGGGCTTGTGTCCCCTAGGAATCAGATTTTTAGGATCCAGGGTTCTGGCCATGGTGCTTAGAAATATTTGTAGTTTAGACCCATTTTAATGGAATCATACCACATTCATATTCTAAGAGAAGTTAAATATACCCTTCCCCCCCCCCCCCCCCCCCCCACCAAATCAGCTCATATGCAGAGAGGGTTGCTGTATTACTCTGCCTACATTGAACCTTTTTACTCATTTTTTCTATCTTCTCTGAACGGTAACCTTATTTTTCAAACGGAAAATAGTATTTGTAATAAATGTTACCCTAATGACACTATTTTTAATATTTTGTCATATTCCTCTGGCGTTTTAAGAGTTTTAACTCCAATATTCAGGGACGATTTCATGTCTTCCTCGTTACCTAATGAGGTCAAATTTGAACTTCAATCAAGAATACATCATATAATTGTATCCAACTGTAAGGTTCAAACAATTTTCTTGCTAGTTGTATGTTGCATGGTTTCAAAAATCATTGATACAGCTAATCCTCATTTGTATATCGAAATTGTGATACCCCTTAAAAATTTAGTGAGTATATTTTCTTTTACATTTTCTCAAAACAATATCACACTTCAAACTGAAGTTATCAGATATCTGATTTTACAGATCAATCCTGTAAACTGGTAACTATTTGATCACTCATATATTTTAAGTTTATAAAGTTGGGCAAGATTATTTGAAGGATATGACAAGAGTGGGGTTTTGATTGAATTTTAATTATTGGTAACCGAATACCTACCCGAATTCAGTACTCGAGCTTGAGCTTGAACAAACACTTGAAGTAGAAATCATTGAAATACGGATTACTAAACCTTCATACATGATTGTGTTAATGTTGACTGACGCACTAATGAAGAAAGCTGGATTATTTCGAGTCATGATTCTGATTATGATAAGGAGAAAGATAACCGACATGAATCTCTCGCTAGTCTGGATTCGAACCTGGGAAGATTTCCGTTAATCAGGATTCAAAGCCAGATTAAGTATGCACGATTAAGGCAATCACCAAAGAAAAGTGAAAGGGAATCCCTTCTGTATCATATTTTTGTCAATAATGAAAATTCAGGAAACGTTTCAGGAGAAAGAAATAATTATGAAAGCTCTTCGTAAAATCAATTCCGTGGACAAGAATTTTAAATTGATATTAATCTATACTTTATAATGCGAAAAATATGTAAACGAACATTACTATTGGAAGAAAGTTAATCTCCGACATCTCAGATGGCATTTTATGATTTATCCCCATACAAATAATAATTTCTAATAATTTCATAATTGGTTATTAATTTGGTAGCAAATCCAAATGTCAGTAGTTCGAGTCTACTCATATTTGATATTTGATTCATCTCTGAATAGTGAATGGTGTATCTTTGTCTCTCAGGTATACTTGTTGGTCCACTCATGAAGACCCTCACCTACCGCAAGCTCGCTCTTCTCGGCGCTTCTCTAAACGTCATTGGATTGATTTCAACCACGTCAGCCTCCAGTATGACACACATAATCATCACTTACAGCATTATCAGAGGTAAATGCACGGACATTATCACACCTGATCATGATAATTAACTATTTTCTTGATAGCTACAGCCATATGGCGACTCATGCTATGGCAGTAGGCAATATATGTTTACTGCCATTATAACATGGTTTCTATAAGAATAAGAGATGTGCATGTGTTAGAGAATAGGAAATTTACATTTAGCACAATTAGTTAACATCAAATGAAATAGACTAAATATACTTAAGAATGGTGTATCACCAAAAAGTTTAATTGTTATTCTATCCCTTATATACCTCTTAAACTAGTATTAATTATAAACTTAAAAACTTATTAAATTTTCTTACTTAAATTGTTCGCAAAATAATTTAAAAAATCAATAGATAGTCCCACTGACTCTATCAAATAGCCCTAAGATTGTAATTTATAATAAGCATGCGTAATAATCATAGACATCATATAGTAGTTAGTGCGTAATATGCATTTTATTTGAAAATTCCCATAGAATGTGCATACATGTTTGCATAGAGTGCAAATACAAAGAGATAAATCATGAAAATTGAAAATGTAAGTGAGATATTATCTAAACCGTACCTGACTCAACATAGTCAGGTACAAATGGTTTCAAATGATTGAAATCATTTTCTTGTATTATTAATATTTAATGTTCTGTTCCAGGCCTAGGAGCTGGCTTGGCGACTTCTTCCTGCCTGGTCACTCTCAACAACTTCTTCTTGAAGAAGCGGGGAACAGCAGTGGGCCTCGCCATGGCTGGAACTGCTGTCGGCTTCATGCTTATGCCTCAAGCCGTTCAGCTTCTGCTGAAAGAGTACGGATTCAACGGGTCGATATTAGTATTAAGTGCCATCTGTCTACACGCAGTGGTGGGTGCTGCATTACTCCAACCTGTAGAGTGGCACATCAAGAAGCCACCTGTGGAACAAGCGGATGTAGATATACATCTTATTGACAATGAGGTATGTACACGACATTCCAATTGATGATTAAAGTGGAAGTTGATGTTGCACTTGAGGTAATGTTACTTAAACATTCATTTTATGGCCTGTAGTTTCAACTGATAAGGTCAGTTGATTTAACTATTCTTAATCTATGGGTTAAATTTATTAACTGTTTCAGAGCCAGTTTTCATCAAAATTCATCAAAAAGTATGTTTATCTGCATTACATTTTAGTTAGTAATATCGGTCCATAATACGAATCAATTATTGAACGTTTAGCGAACCAAGTACCTATACAATTGTTTTTCCGATTATGATTTTCAAAGTAGCGACCCTAACGTATGGTTATATGCCAACACAATCCGGGAAATTGTATGGAACTGGAAACTGATCTAATAATCTATAGAATATGGAATAAAATTTCTACGAAAACTAATTTTGCACATTTGATAATCATGACATGCAATTTCAAAACATTGGTTTTCAGCACTCAGATATGTGATTTGTATTTTAATATTCTAGAAAGAAGATGAAAATGGGGCCCGTAAAGCTCTTTTATATGGAGACCTTGAACTAGAGATGGGCCCAATGGAAAGTCTGAAAAATTGTGATGTAAAATCTCAGAATACTTCACTTGTGAAGAACGGGATGGATAGATATATTGAGAGTCCTACGTGCCAGTCTAAAGTATGTTGTTTAATTGAATCTTCAAGATTTAGTGGAGTAGGTACCTACATTTTGTGATGCGACTGTGTAAAGGGACATGTTGGTGAAAGAGGCGAATTAGGAATAAAACCTTGTTGTTTATGAATTATGCCCTGAAGTTGAACATTAACTACAGGACAGGTATAATTGGTTAACAATAATATGTGTCTCTGATAAATTCACAAACAAATCAATCCAGAGTCTTTGATTACTGAAAATTGCTTGACACATTATTTCTTTTCAGGAGAAGAGTCAAATTACTATAGCAGAAGAAGAAACTTTTCTGAATAAAAATCTCATACAAATTACTCCGTCACAAAAAGTTCAAAGCTCTGACCTAACATCAAGCTTACCAAAAATAGGGAAACAAAAGTCAAGCATATGGAATCGAGTTTTCGTCTTCATGGACTTTGATTTGCTAAAAGATCCAATATATCTCAACATTGTGTGCGGTGCTTCGATATTCTTCGTCGCTGAAGTGAACTTTAAGTTGGTTATCCCTTTCTTTATGTCAGATTTAGGCTATACGAAGTCAGAGACGGCATTTTGCCTGTCAATAATGGCGGTGTCAGACTTAGTGGCTAGAGTAGTGCTGCCACCTATATGTGACAGATTCCACATCAGAAGAAGAATGATGTTCCTTATATCAGCGATATTACTTGGAATTTCCAGATCAAGTAAGTACACTTCGGGGACACAAAACATCAAGAAACCCCATGCAATTATTCTTCTCATCTCGAACATTTTTTACTGGAAGCCCACAGACACAAAAATTGCGCGATTCGTCTGTAATCGTAACTGTTTTAGAAGATCAAATCAACGAAAATGAATGTCCGTTGTGAAAATCAAAATATTTCCGGATGCGCGACCCGTGCGATCGTTTTTATTGCTTACTTACTACAAATATCCGCCACATTCCACTGAATTTAACAGTAACCACATTATGACAAGTGTTATAAAGTATTGTAAATTGTATAGGTACAAGTTTGTATGTAGGAATATAATGTATAAGCTTATTTGTTATGAAATGGAAAAATTGATGGGGGGGGGGGGGGGGGGGGGGCTAAAAATCCTGTAGAGAAACCGAAATCTGATATTCCTCCACTATTCTCAGGATCAGTTTCCTAACTGTCGCACATTAAAAAATAACGAAAAATCGACTTAGCATGTTCTGTTTTATAAAAAATAAATAGGAATTAACTCCCAAATGTAGGTATTAAATAACGATATAATTTTACTGTTACAGTATTGGCAGAGCAGACTTCTTATCTCGCAATAATGATCACTATATTCGTGAGTGGTTTGTTCCGTGGTGCCACTCTCATCAATGTGAACCTGTCGGTGCCTGAACATTGCACTCTTGAAAAGCTGCCTTCTGGCATTGGTCTTTTCATGGTTACAAAAGGGCTCTTCATGGTCACACTTGGACCAGTTGTAGGTACGTCTTTAGTCTTCAGGTGTTATCAAAGACTTGTCAGACAGTTGAGCCAGTTGAGCAGTTGAGCCAACTGCCTTGTGTGACAAGTCTTTTCTTAAACCGGATTATGTCAACTCTGAGTTGGTGGGTTCCTCGTAGTGTCACATGACTGTGTGTAGTAGTGTCACATGACTGTATGTAGTAGTGTCACATGACTGTGTGTAGTATAGTGTCACATGACTGTGTGTAGTAGTGTCACTAGACTGTATGTAGTAGTGTCACACATGTAGAAGTGTCACATGACTGTATGCAGTAGTGTCACATGAATGTATGTAGTAGTGTCACATGACTGTGTGTAGTAGTGTCACATGACTGTGTGCAGTATAGTGTCACATGACTGTGTGTAGTAGTGTCACATGATGTACTTTTTCCAAAAATCTCTTTTGAAAACTTTTTTTAACTCGCGTAATTCCGAAGGAATAAAGTCAACTCAAAGTTGGCTTTATTCCCCAGACAGATCCATTCAGCATCCAATGATTGGAAGTTTTGTCTGTTCTCCTCAGGTGTTATCCGAGACGTATCACAGAGTTATCCGGTCTGTATCCACTTCCAGACACTGTTAATATTCATCTGCTGTCTCGCATGGGGCATTGAATTCATCATCGTCAAGAGAAGGAAAACCAAAGAAACAAAAACGTTGATGAACGCAGCTTTCTAAGTAACTATGTGATATATTGACATTTGTTGTATTTTATTTTCAATATAATGAAACTGAGATTATTTATATAAACTATAAACCTTAATGTTCTTTTGATCATGCTCATTTTGCAAATTATTATCTTTTTATGGAGAGTTAATGATATTAAACCAATTTACTATAAGAACTTGACTTCTATTATCACCAATTATTTTTATCTTCATTTATATAAATTATTTATGGTGTAGTACTCATCTTACAAAAATCGGTACCATCTAAGGTACCACACCAGGTGGTACGGAATTATATACAATAATATCACTACTTCAATAGCTCATTAAACTAGAAAAACGCTTTGTGTAACGCGTTGATGAGCGAGCACCGACACGCACAACATCGCCAATCGAGCACATTCCTTTCAATCAAAGATAACTAACTCTTACATCATTACTGATTTTCATAGCAACTTTCCATAAACGTTCTGGAAAAAATTAATAACAGGCCAATGTACCATGAATTTGATATGTATACTTCTCCATCAATCACTATGAACAGTACCTATTCAAAACACTTAAAATAAAAATAAGTCTGTAAATTTTTGACCGATTGGGCTGGAAATTTGTAAAATAAATATGAGATACGATGTTTAGGTATGACATATTCACTCTGGCTGTTTACAATCGGACGCGGACGGACGACGACTTTAACATTGTATCCGTCTCCGTCGTCCGTCCGCGTCGTCCGGCCGCGTCAATTGTGCATCGGCCTTAATATGTTTTCATTGAAACTGAGAATAGCCATCTATACACTTGGGCAAGCACTTGGGTACAAAAAACAATCCAGAAAGCAGTGGAATTTCCCGATACCATCAATTCTGACAGTTGCAAACATTGCAGAATGTCAATAAGTACATAAGTTTTTTAATGATTGGGCTGACAACTTGTAAAATAAGAGGAAATGGTAGTCTTAATGTCCATGCAAAATATGAACTAAATCGGAACATTTTGATTTTCGAACAATCAGGAGATATTTTAATTTTTGAACCAATCAAAAGGCGGCTCTCAAAAACTATACACGATTAAGTTTGAATGATATTATTAGTACGTGTGCAAAATTTCAGCTCGATCGGAAGAAAATTGTGGCCTGTGCCGTCGGGCCAAACGCAAAAAAACACACACACAAAAAAAAACAGAGAAAGTGTCCACAAGTGCAGAATAGAGACGCTCGCTACGCTCGCTCAATAATAATGTACAAAAATTATTACGAAAGATTAACAGAGTAGGTAAGATAAATACAATAGGTAATGGAGGAGGAAAATATGAAGAATTATTAAAAAACGGAAATAAACTAAGATGCGGCTAAATCAAATACACACTAATGTCTCAAACTTTTCTTCTACCTGAGAAATCAAGCATTTGAAAAACTTTCAAATGGGTATATGGGTATCTATCAAAATAAGTTTTGTTTTCATTAAAAGTCTTACTTGATTCATCGATGTGTTCGTTGATACGTATCTTCTCAATCATACCATGCTTGGCATTTCCGATTTCTACTCTGTCTGGGATACTATCGCGATTAGAAGCGAAAGTATCCAGCGTCTTGATCACTCCTTCGTTTTGTATTAACGCAAACGTTGCCGCGCCGGCACCCTTGCTCTTCTCGGCAGAAGCACCTGTAAAAACAAAGAAAATTATGTCTATGATAGTCAATCTGAATATTGGAAATGGAAGTGGAGGTTGCAAATTGTGGATCCAGAAGGGACAGTGGATTTAAGGACCATACTCAATGGTTTGCAGACTGTATTGTGAAATGTAACTTTGTATTGTGAACTTTGAAATGTGTATAACTATCACTGTTTTAACACTGCATCTATCTTTCCACAAGAAAATGAAAACCTTGAACCATTATAAATCATATGTTCTCCATTTCACTCCCAATTAAATTACCGGTAATTTCTTAGTTTACTAAATGTAATATTTGACTAATAATACACACTTACTTGCACATATCGCCACAATGGAAAATATAAGAAAATACATTTTCTCGTTGAGAGTATCGCAAAGAAGTCCAACTAAATTATTAGAACAACGTCCGGAACGCTAAAATGCGGGCACTGTGGAAAATAATTCTACGTACTGCATTATATACCTACTTTAACTGTGTTTAAATCTATTGATTATGTTTTTTTTGTACTTGTTATGTCACCTGCGCATGAGTGTGACGTCATGTTTATTATTGCCTCCTTTCTAGCGGTCATTTATTATACAAAACAAACATCTTTTATCGCGTTAGTGCATAATCGTTCTTAATCATCGCAAGGAATTTGCTGTAATAACAAAACAACGAACACATAAAATTCTAAGTACAAACATTTGTTTTATCGTAACTAGGAAAACGATCTGTGTAACGCAACATCGCCAATCGAGCACGATCCATTCAATCAAAGATTACTCTGTTAACGGCAGTCGCCGCCAGAAGATGGAAGTAGTAAAGCTTCCGAAACGTTGGGAACGGCCCTTATCAGGGCCACCAGCACTTTCGTCGGAACAAACCGTCACCTCTGCCTTGCTATCATAACTAACTTTTGGAAAAATGTAATAACAGATCAATGTACCATGATTTGATAGTTACTTCTCCATCAATTCTCTGTGAACAGATATTCAAAACACTTAAAATAGAAATAAGTATGTAAATTCTTGGCCGATTGGCCTGGAAATGTGTAAAATATGAGATGTTGTGCTGTCAATAGTCGAAACGTTGCTTAACATAACTGTGAAACACGATCCATATTCAAAAAATAATATAATACCTAATATATTGTACCTATACATATACATAATATACAACAATTGCAATATAATCCACACAATCAACAAGAATATGTTTTTCATTATAATAAAACAATTTTTGAACTTTTCCTCTGGTAATGTCAAATGTTAAAACCACTACACGATATTTCGCCCGTGCGTTCGACGGGCTTTGTCAAGTATCAATACTTTATTTATTGTAGTTAACCTGCAAGCAGGAGGCCAGTTAGCCTATGAGTCACAACATACATAAGTTTCAACAGTACTTTATTATAATAGCACACCTGGTATATAATCTTCTAATTGTTTTATAAAATATGTTTTTCATTGAAACTGAGAATAGCCATCAACATAAAACAATCCAGAAAGCTGTGATGCCATCTGCTGTGATTTCCCGATGCCATCAATTCTGAGTCTGACAGTTTCAAATATTGAAAAATGTCAATAAGTGCATAAGTTATCTAATGATTGGGCTGAAAACTTGTAAAATAAGAGAAAATGGTAGTCTTAATGTCCATGCAAAAATTGAACTTAATCGGAGCATTTTGATTTTCGAATATCTCCAATCGTGAGATATTTCAATTTTTGAACCAATCAGAATTCAGCTCTCAAAAACTATACACGAGTAAGTTAGAATGATATAAGTTTGTGTGCAAAATTTCAGCTTGATCGGAAAAAAATTGTGGTCTGTGCCGTCGGGCCAAACACCAAAATAAAAACACACAAAAAAAACAGAGAAAATGTCCAAAAGTGCAGAATGGAGACGCTCGCTCAATCATAAACTAACACTCTTGAATCAACAATACATAATGCAAACAATTGCTATTCTTACATTATTTTACAATTATTCCTGACGGTTTTCCAATCCTACAGACAATGTGTGATTATGAAAGCTGGTTATGCTGTTTTCACGGTGATGTTACTCAAAACTACTCTCTGTATTTTTACGCAAGACGGTTTATAGACTATAGTCAGTTTCATTGGGTGGATATATTTTCTTCCCATCACTTGCTTTGAACTGCTCCTGTTGGACTTCAGATTTAATCTCAGTGCTGAATACAGAAAACTGTTTTTAATTATTAATCTGATATTTTAACCTAGTCTACATATTGAGCCATTGACCTAAATCCACATTTATATTTAATAATCCCTGCGCCTGGGAAACAATGCTTTCGAAAGGGATAGTAATGTAAGTACTGGAACCGGTTGATGTGCAGAGTCATGCAGTAGTGGTTTGCAAAAGTTAATGAGTAAGATCATGAGTAAGATTGACTGAGAGAGAGAGACGTGGGTGGACTGTGATGCATGATTGGCTGACACTCCATGGTTGTAATGTGATGTTGGCCCTGAAAAGGGCCGATTGTCACGACCACCATCAAGTAAGGGCCACCCACACAACACAAACATAGATATATAGATCTTCAACCGAATAACTGACATCAATAGTTATACTCATTAGAAAGATATTGACATTAGAAATGAAATATATCAGATAAATATACCTATACCAGTAAATAAATGCTTATGCTGAGTCGGTATTTCAGAAGTATACATTCATTCTTTCAATTATGTTAAAACATATGTTCTGCCATTTCGTTGTCTTTGACTGAAGTATAGGCAACTCATTTAACTCCCATGAAATGAGGTATGCCTATGATGCAGGGGTAACGTGTCAGAGATTGTCTTGAACTTGCTTGAACGTAGAAATGTTTCAATTATGTTAAAACGTTTTTATGTTCTGCCATTTCGTTGTCTTTGACTGAAGTATAGGCAACTCATTTAACTCCCATGAAATGAGGTAAGCCTATGATACAGGGGTAACGTGTCAGAGATTGTCTTGAACTTAGAAATGTAATGAATGTGGTATTGCCATGGTTCATCTGACTTAGATTTCTTGTGATATTCCAGATATATATGTTATCTTTTTCTTAAAAGATAACCAAAAAATGTGGTTTTGCATGGTACGTAAAAAAAAGCAGTGTTCAAAATGTGTCTAATATAAATAGACATGCGTCTGACAACTAAGTAGGTATAATAACCAATAATTTCATAATGAAATCTTTTTGTGAACAGTTTACAGCAGATGATCTTGAAATTCTTTGAAATATCGGACCACATTAATCTGCACATCAGTGAAATTATCAGGTCACAACAATTTGCATTTGACTTGACATAGATTTTGACACTTTTCACTTTTAACTGAGTTATAGGACTCTTTTACATTCTGCAATGCGGTTTATATCAAATGCTGGAATAGGTCCCAATCAATTGTCCACGACCATTACCTTCTAAGCAATCGAAAGGCACTCAAATTGTAAATATTATTTAGAAACCATTGATAGAAAACTAATCGTGTTTTGGTTTGTCGTCTTTGAAATGTGGACCATGCACTCTTGTTTTAGTGTTGCAGTCCAACTGCTGCTTCAACAACTTTTACTCGATTGATGAAGATATGTCTAATATAGGAGGACAAGTTTTGTTGATGATCCACAATGGATTGCTGATCAGTCATTCAGGCGAGTGGGTCGTTATCCCCCCTGAGCCCTGCCAGCTTTGCGTCCCTCCGAAAGACGGTGTGACATTCAGTATGAGTCCATCAACCCTCGCTCGAGAGATTGATATCAGGTGGAGGGAGGTCGTCGTACGAACCCACAAGTACAACCATCAAATTGTTTGATATAGTAACCTCAATAATCTGACGAGAACAGTTTCTGTTTTGAAGTTATTTACAAATTATTATTATTATTTTGTTTAATGTTATTTTACAAAATCTTCCATTTTCAAGTAATCAGTCATTTTCAATAATATAATTTGTTCAATTCAATTACTTCTTTGGTTCACTTTGGTGAACAATAATGTTCATGAAATAATAATGATGCACTGCAAGATGTTTTCATTTCTTAATTGTGACTTTTTGAGAACTTCATGGTGATAATTGATAATAATAACACCTATCATCGGCATGCAAAATGGAATCCGGAAACTCTGGCATAATAATACCTAATCAATATCTTTATCCACTTAACAATTTGCAATTGCATAATTCCTTAATAATTATTTAAATATTCTCACTTTCATAGAGTAAAAGTAAATATAACAACGTAGTTTATTACTAAAATCTAATGACGTTTGCTATCTTCTAAGAAGATAAGAATAATAAAAAATATTGTCGTAAATGAAAGTTTTTGACCGTTGTAAAAATCTAAGAGCAAATTTCCAAGTGGAAAGCAGCGTTACGCGTGACACCTCAGTGTAATGTTTAGGTGTGGTAAATCGTGCAGTAGGGAAGTGATGTGAAATAATTGGTCCCAATCCTCGCACCAAGTGAAATTGTCACTCGCTCACTCAACTCAACGGACGTGACTTGGGGCAAGTCGGAGAAGAAACACTCGCCAATTCAACATCGAACGTCATGTCAGTACCTACTTGATTTCCATGTAGGAGGTGTATAGTCGCCCTTCCCTTTTTATGCGGATAAATTATACATGATTATTTGCATCGACTTTCTTAATCACAATGAATAGTAATAAAACCCTTTTGATGAATATTCTTCTCACTTTGAAACAAGTTCTATTGGATTTTTTCATCTGATCTGCATTCCTGTTGACTCGATTGAAGTTCTGAGCTGGAGATCCAGTTCTGATCTCATTAAGATTTCAATATTTACTTGAATTGTTGGCAGCTAGACATCAGGTTATTTTCAAGATTGTTATTATTTCATTTTTAACGATTCTTAACTAAATGTAGCGAGCTGGCTCAGGGTTATGCTCTTGACTCTCTTGGTTCGATTCCCGCGGCCGGTTTTTCCTGACTGAGGATATTTCGTCGTTATTCACAGTCGAGTGGCAAATGATGGGAAGGTTTTCCACAAATGGAACACGAATGTCACCTTCTCAACTGAAGTCATTCTCGTTTCTTCCTCATGTCCCAATCATCTTCATAATCATCCCAACTTACATGATATTACATAGATGTCGTCGTCTAAACATCAATAAAATGTAATTGTAAGTCATATATGACTTGGCAGTAGAATCGTTTTCAAAGAAAGTTTTTTTTGGAAATGCTTTAATTATTTTATAATTTGTTCTTATCTAATAATATGGGCAGTAGTTTCGATATTGTCATTAGAAACGTTTTACTTACTTTCAAACTTGAATAGAATAACTTAATATTTCACATTAACACTTTTATTCAATCAGATGTATGCATATGTGTGACTGTTTATTCGTAAATATTGCGTAAATATTTATGATCAATCAGTCTAATCTTTAAAGTAAAAACGCAAATTGACGAAATATATTTCCAAATAACGAACCCGGAAATGTATTGATTAGATATTAATAGCAAGGAAATTAATATATTTTTATTTAGATCAAAAATAGCCTCAACATGACTCACGGCTTAAAATTAGTAAGATGTTATATTATTATACCATTTTCTCTCGGAATAAATTTAAAATTTCAATCATTTTTATGTTAGATGGCAACACAAAATATTATAAAACAACGAATTGTTTTACATCTATTCAATATTATGGAGCCAAATAGGCAACTTTCAACAATAATTAGTACGTCCGCCTGAACAGAGAATCTAAATTACTCAGGTAAGGGTAGCTAAAACGTAGCATAAGTGTGAGGTATTTTTTCAAAGAAAGATCTATATTATGTACCCCCTGAGGGTCAACTGGGAATGGGTAGAGACTCCACGGGGTGGCATTCCTACTGACTTATATATTTTATAACCTTGGCCCCAAATCCTAAACATTGTATGAGATTGCGTGGTCCAGAGCCCTATAAAAAACCACGATAAAAAATACCACCTTTTCGTCTGATTCCGGTTACTCGATTGATGAGCCCTTCTTGACTGAATTTCTCCCGCCAGCCCTTGGCCTCATTTCTCACAACAAAACTGACAATATTTTGTGCATCCAACTGAATAAAACATGAAAAAGTAGTCAGGTTAGTCTAACGATATTCCACGCTCAAACGAACGACAGAAAATATACTTTTTTTAAAATAATATTTTAAATGTAAGAGCTAGATAATATTATGAAAACTCCCAGTGGTTCATTAAATCTATGGTAAGAGTTAACAAATAATTTAGTTGTATAATACATTTTTACAGCGATGAACTTCAGGCTCCCCCCCCCCCCCCCACCCCTCCTCCTTGCATGCCGATGTTTAATATACATAGTAACTAAATCTTAGAAAATATCTTACAAATTTCATTACGTTATAAATCCTTATCATTTGATTGATTATTATTCCACAGAGGCTTGCTGTGAATATATGTAGCAGGTAAGAAAGTATTGTAAACTAATACAGTGGTGGGTCTATAAGGTCGATTTGTCGATTTGATTATCTAAACCCGTTTAAATCAGGATTTTGTGTAGAAAATCACTAAATGCTGTTCTAACACAGTTTTTATACATAGTGACTAATCGCTCAACTTTGTCTATCATTACTGTCTAGAAAATGTTCCTTAAAAAGCAGTTATATTTTTTTAAATTTATCTGTATATATTTCTGTACATGAGAGGTAGAAGGGAGACGCAAATTTTCTAGATTTTGCGTTGCACACTTTTAGAATTATGTAATTAAGCATCTATCAATTGCCATTTGATTGATATCAACAAATACAGTAACTATATTGATTAAAGATTCTCTGCCACACACTGACTTATGTCACCATTACAAAGACAAAGACAGTTACCTCACCAATGGACTGCTACCTTGACGCGGTGGTGGGGCTTAAGGGGCCGCCTCACATTATGAGTGTTGGCCCCAACTAAGTGCAGTCAAGGGTCGACCTAGTCCCATGCCATCCCCAAATTCACGGGCCACTCGGGCCGGCGTCCCCCCTCGAGATGGTGATCCCCCTGAAATAGGGTCCCAACCGGCCCGAAGCCTCCCCCCCCCCCCCCTTCCCGGTCTGTCCCCATTCTGAACTGGCTTTCCCACCGGTTTCAGACTCCCCCGGATCGGGCCCAATGACAATTAATTGGATGAACCCAGAAATACTGGTTTATGAGCGCACCCTCAAGATTCATTGAAATGGACTTCTGACCTTCTACCTCTGATGAACAGATTTCATTTTTATATTATATTTATTATATTTTAATATAAATCACATATATTTAATTTTTTATTTTAATTTTTTAATATGAATTATGCGAGTCTCAAATATTCAAAAATAACGCGTTTCGAGTTAAAATTCTCGAGTTAATCAATTCTTAGAGACCAGCAAATGTACCTATTGTATGAACTGTATACATTTGAAAATAATATTAATAAATAATTATGTAAATAATATAACAAATAAATAAGTAAATTTAAATATACAATATCAATCAATGATGAAAGATGGTATTTTGATGAATGTAGTCACATTCGTATATTGATCGACAAAATTGATATTAACAATTTTTAGTGCGAACAAAATATTTCTGATAAATAAAATTAATTAATTAATTATGAACAAATTAAAAATAATCTTTACTTAAATATCTATATTTCACATGGAATAGTAGGTAAACAACGTGAACTATGGTAGGTATCGAGCGTTGAGAATGTTTTCAGCCGGATGTATTGTGGCGAAGAGTGAAGGAAGAGGAGAACTCACTAATAAGCTGTCTCACATGAAGAACAAGGGCATGTGAAATGATTCCCAGGCCATGGGTTGATTGTTCAAGTCTCATCACACCGGAATCCAACTCACAGATTCCACAAAACACCTTCAAGAGAAAATGCCATCGACTTGGCAGAAATATGTTCACAATTATTCGTATTTAATAATCAACATTACATCAACATTTATTATTTTTAAAGATAGCATAGCTTGTTTTCTTCCGATTTTAAATATTTCAGTTTGTGACTTATGTCTTGTTTCCTTCAAAAACGAAAGTTTTGGTACGAAAATTGAGAACATGAGAAATCTGGCCAAATATTATACCACAAACACTCAACCAAAGCGATTTTTTAAAGTAGTCACTGTTTCTGTAGATTCCGATTCAGAATATAGTTCCATTGAAGAGTACGAACTAAATGATTACTTAATGATTAATTATGTGCTTAGAATTGGAACTATCTCGACATTAATTTGATCATGAGTTTGCACTGATGAAATAGATCTGGGGATCAAACCCATATGAGCAAGCAATTCAAGTCAAAGTTTATAGAACTTTTTACAGTTTATAGACCTTATCAATTGTTATAATTTAGTGCATTTAATTAATCCATAATCATTACTCTCAAATTAGTTTAGTTGAATCATTTGTTCAGTAAGTCAAATCGTACCCTCGATAATATTGAGCTAGAACTCATCTTAATTCTACAGACGAACTATACAGCCAACCGTGCTTCATGAATTCATGAAGTAATTGAACGCATTTTTGATTCTATCGTTATTCCTTCTCAGGAAGTGATGACATTAAACCGGAAGTTGATAGAGTCAGTTAGTGATCCAATAGAGCACTTTCTCAACATTCTGCTGCAATGCGATTGAATGCACTTCAGCAAGTAGGTACAACAAACAATTCAACTACAATCATTGTTAGAAGAAGACACTATACACAATAGTAGGAGACAAGAGTCGATGGGAAGAAATCGTAACTCATGTACTTAGAAATTGCGATACGATAATTATAAGGTAACACCGAGTGAACAGGAAGCTAAGGCTGTTCTTTGTTGTTGCATTGCGATCAATATTGTTTTGTCTCGATCTTATGGTGATCGTTTCACATGGTTTTGGTCACTCAAATATGCATCATATTTTCTAGATTTGGAATAGTCTTGAAAAATACTTGAGTGGTCAAAAGATCCCAGTAATATGATAGGTAAATTTGTACATCTTTAGATTGATAGTTGTCGCACAATTCACGATTTTTATACTAAAAAAATAATTTAAGTAAACTGTTTACAAAATTCCTTCATTTCTTCTTTGAATATAACACAGTCAGTTTTATTTTAATACGCACAGGAGGTACACTCAATATTTTATCACATACGATGAGACTTTCTTAAACCAGATTGTTTCTGTCTGTATAGCTGGTACAAATTATATGTTCCCCTCAGTCCTCCCTTCCCTGTAAAAGATGTACAGAAACCGGAAATCGTATAATAATACATCTCAGTAAGCAAGCAGGATCATAAAAATTTTGATTTCAAGTGTCTGAAAATTAACTCCCATGAAATCTGCCTGAGGTCTTGCAAATTTTACAACCTAAAGGAAAAGTTGACAAAGTTAATTTCCTTCCTCATGCATTTCAAATGACTAGGTTAAAGAAACCTTCTTGGCAAATGAATCGATTCTTGAAGCCAACAATACAAAATAACCAATTTGATTCCGTATAAGAATATCAATGCACTCTTCACTCAAGTCTTCTTCACCGATATCTATTGATTGTGAAATGATCGATACGTTTATCTATTCAGTGCAGCTAAGTAGTGGCATGATCTCAACAACTGTTCACTTTCTTTAACGCAACTCTACGTGGTAATTCTGTGGTAGGAATATATTATTATTATTATAGAACAAAGTTCTTAGAAATTATTACACATTCTACTTTGACGTCGATTATATGTATGCATATCCGCACACACATCTTTCAGAGATTGAATATGTAAGAAAGATCTAGCTCAGATTGATTTCAGACTGCATGTTTATACAGAAGGATGTCTCTTCAGCTCCTGTAACGAAAGAGTGAAAATAACCGTAGTAATGCTAATGCATATAACTATACTAATTGTGTATTGCGTAATATGTAATTATTATTATTATTTTAACAGTAGAATAATTCAGCTATTGAGAGACAATTATATAAGAATTTGATTTATTTTATGGATACTATTTGTATAAAACCAGCTCATGATAAATCAACAAAATGGTGTAGTATTTAATATTTCATTTGGAGCTATCTGAGCTCTGCTGGTAAACGAAACATTCCAAGTTGCATGTGAATGCCAACATACTAGACTAGTATATGGTTTCCTCTGGCTAAAAAATCGTATTTACATATTAGTAAATAATAATAATATGTAGGTACCTACTTGAGAGATTGCTATCTCCAAAAGAAATTTAAACTGACCCTCTCCCGCCCAAATATGTATACTTATCATATCGCTTTACATATTTTTAATATTAAGAATGCCTTTGATGGAATCATATCCGGCAAAAGATCATTTAATAAAACAAAATTATGGAAATAGTGTAATGTGCCAAAACAAAATAAACTACTCGATACACTTAGGAATACAAAAAAATATTATTATTATTTTTGTTTGATGCAATGCTTTGTATAACATTATTATAACACTGTTTTCGAATACGATTATAAAATTAAACTATAAAAATACGTAACTTATAAACTAATAAACATTTGAACAAGAAAATTGTTTAATTCCAACCACCAACCAACCAAACCAAAAACCAAACCAAAGTCAAGGCAATGCCTACGCCACCTATAAGAAAATAACACATTTACCACTAAGTATTGTAACGAAACTAATGAGAATCCCTCCAAACCTCCCTCGGCTATAGCAATGGACAGTGTGGGGTTGAGGCGCCGATGATGATGATGATGATGATGATGGTGATGATGATGGTGATGATGATGCACATTGAAGGGGAGAGTCGAGCGAGAGAGAAACAAGATGCATCCACAGCACGGGCTGCAGCGGGGGAGATGATGGTAGGAGATTGAAATGTGGGTCACATCATATAAAACCTACCTACAGTAGAAGACGCTAGCTATTTGTTAAAGGTGCTTAGTGGCCTTGACATCGCATTGAAGATCGGTTTCTACGGAGTTCGAGGACTCGTTGGTTTTGATACACCGGTAGACAGTCTCAGTGCAGGGAGGGATGCCACAGTGAACATATCGTCAACAAAAAATTGGTTCCAGTTTACAGTGTTTTCTTGTATTTTTTTAAATTTTAAATAATGATTACTTATTTGTTTTTTATTGTATTTACGTAAAAATACAAAATATAATATTATAATAAAAGTGGTGGTTTTGAAGAAACTGAAGTTGTGTTAGGACTATGGACGTCTGAAAATGTTAATTATTTGAGAAGAAAAGTTTTACAGATTTAAGAAGAGCCACGATGTCAAAGGTAATTATTTTGTATTAGTATTATGTAAAATAATATTTTTGTAATGTCTGATTGTTGGACCCAGTTCAGCATCAGGTGTTGTACTTTATTACCCATTCTCATTATAACTTTTATAAGTAAAACATAATAGCGGAAATGACGAGTACTTTTTCCACCTAGTTTAAGAGGATTATTTCAAATGATTAATTTTGTCGTCTAATTTGTGCGACACATTTCATTCGGAACTAAAGTTGATTTAATATGACTTTCAAGAAATTTGCACAGTAGCATTATTATGCATATTGTATTGAAAATATAAATTACGTTTTTATGAGAGAGAATTTGACCTGTTTTTCATTGAGGATAAATCACATGACATCGCACTGTCACTCCTAGATATTTTTTATTTCATAATTTGTAGGTAATTGTTATAAAGAGAAAAATTGCTAATTTCACAATAATCAGGAAATTTAGACTGTAAATTAAATTCAATGTCACACGTTGTGGTTGCAATTTAAGAAAAAACTCAAAACCTGATTTTGTGCTGCAAAAAATTATTTTTTATTTAATTACTATCTATGATTCACTTGTCATAAATATAGTTAACTATTACAATCTTAACAACTAGAAAACAACTCCTTTTGTCGGCATGCACTTAAATTTGTCAATAAATGTATTGATTGATGTATTGATTAATGCTGGTGAAGACATGATTGATGGATATATAACTCAATCAATTTCTCTACTAGGTAGTATATTCTTCCCTATAGCATTCCCATTTTCTCAGAACCATCAAGTAGCTATGAACTAGTTTTTGCCAGGGCGTTAAAATCTATTTTTTGTTGATAGCCCCAAATGTGATGAAAGAGTATTTACATGTTGATTAATTTAATATAACTTACTATAAAAAAATAATATATGATTATATTTAATTATTATGTGTGCTAATTGAGATCTGAACCTATAATTATCTAATCATCTCATTGTTGAGGTTATTTAAAACAAGATAGTTTTAAATGTAAGGGTTTCTTTAAAATGAACATGGATTTCAGAAACGAAAATCAGTTTTATCAAAAGTTACTCTGAGTCTGAAAATATAGCGCTTTTACGATTTCCTAAATTCATAGAGAAGAATATAACTTACAGAAATGTATACAAACTTTTAACACATCATACAAAAATAATCAAGTAGCTATGACGTAATTGTCTACAAAATGAGATAAAAAACTAACATGTATGACAAATCAAAGTCTAGAAAATTGCATCCAATTTTCACTCTCAAATCCATTGTAACGCCATCCATCAAAAACTTCTCCGTCGCTAAACAATGTGTTTAATTGCTTGACCACCCAGCGGTGCGTATCTAACTCTTCATGCACGTTCAACCAGTAGTGTAGAGGCGTTTACACAAGTCAGTCTCAAGCTGCACATAACTAGACAATAGTAGGTTGATCCGAGTAAATAGATGGGTATATAATCATTCTAACCTCATTTTCAAAAATGACATTTTAGGAACGTCTCATACAAAGTCTCGAAGGTATTCATTTGATTATAGTAAATAATCACAGAAATGGTTGAATGTAATTTGATATTATTTTATGTATTTGGATGACTAGTTGGTTTTATCTTTTATTTAATTGGACAAGATGCAGCTGACAGAGACATAGCATGAAAGGATGCCACTTCAGAATAAAATTAATTCGGAGTTGTAGAAATTAACATATTTTTAAGGAAAGTTGGGTTTGTTAGTGACATGGGAACTATTTTATTCAGTCATCTGCACGATCAGAGATCTGACTCTGCCTCGTATGTATTTTGTATTCTTCTCAGATGAATGAAAAGTATGTTTGAAGTTATTTAAAAAAATAAACAGTACTTTTGCTTAAGCATTTCAATCTCCTGAAGCCTTTGTTTAAAACCAGTGTCACCTTAAAGAATTCTTGATTGGACTATTTTACTTCTTTTGTACTATTTTATTTTTAAGCAGTCAATAGTCAGTCAAGTCAACCATAAACTCAACTTTTGAATCAAATCAAAGGAATGGAAAAACATAAATTCATTCGTAGACTTTTGTCCGCGTGATCTGATTCTCTTTCGGTACCTACCTGTGAAGAGACGTAAAATTACATTTTAGTTAGCGTTTCAAAATAATTGATACAACGTTTTAATACTGATCCATTTTATTTGTAATAAATAATATAATTTTAAATGTCCGTAAATTTCTTTAAAGAAGAGTTTAGAATTCTTCCAATTCATCGAACAGGATAATTCAATATTTCGTGGCTTCAATATTTTTTTCTGTATAGGAAATGATTTTAATAACTATTGTGAAAATTTAGACGCCTCCAAACTACGTAATACTTAATCACTGTGTGATAAATCGATACACATTATCTAGAAAAGTAATGAAAGAAAAGTATGGAGAAAAGAAGAATGAAAAGTAGGTAATGCAAAAGTGGGCATAACTTTTTTCTTAATTGAAATAATGTCGTTCAAATTGCACATGGTGATAGAGTAACTCTTCCTCCATAAGCGGTACTGTTCAACATTGTTTCAGTCCCAAGAGATGCGTGTGTAACATAATGACTGAACCCAACTATCCCATAATAGTCGAGCAAAATCATGTGTAACAACTCTTGCGAGTCAACAGGCCTCCATCCAACTTAAATCCCGATGCATGACCTAATGGCACTAAGGTCACTAGTAAGGACACCATGAAACTAAGGACAGTCTCTGGGGACATTCCTGATCACACAAAATGAAGTGCTGTAAAGAAGTCGATACTTCAGTCCCCAATGTGTTTTCCCTAAGTTGATGGAAGAGTTTAGTTCGATGGCATGGCTAAAAAGGCAACGTTTGTGATTGAGAAAATGTTGAGTGGTACTTTTGTATAGAGAAAGAGTTACTCTAACACCATGTGCAATTTGAACAATATATTAGAATAAAGAGAAAAGTTATGCCCACTTTTGCTTTTTTCGGTCCTACACCACCGTACAGCATAAGTTCGTGAACGTTATTGGAAAATGTAATTTCTTATTCGTGCGTTGATGTCTCCAGCATTCCAAATAGTTGTTCATCAGTATTTAAGAAGATTGAAAGGTTATAAAAGTTGTGTCACGAATCATTTTTTGCAGTTTTAAATACTTACAACAACAAATCAAGAAGATATCAATACATATCATAACCTATGCTATATACAAATTTGCAAAATCACAAACATTATGATATAATTTCAATGTATAATCGAACGAATTGAGCGTAGTTTAATTGAAATGTTCTACTTTCTCGCTAAAACAACGTGTAACAGAATAATTATAATACGACATAAATTGCCACTGGTAATATTCTCACGTGCTATACTCGTAATGAATTTCCCTTACAGCTTAGCTGGAGAGTGATGAGTAAAATAAAAATAATAGAATCGCATTGAAATAAAAAAATAGGGCCAGTATGTTAGCTTCTCTTATACAATGGAAGAAAATTTCCCTTGGCCGTGAAGCCTATGTAATGGTTAGTCTACAATCTACATGAAATCATCTCGAGTTGATTTGACCCGGTAAAAAGAGAATTCTAATTACCATTTTGAAACCATCGAAATTGGCGAAGATAAAATTTCCACTCGCTGTCCAGTTTTACCAGTGCAAGTGCGGCGTAAAACTGTATCATGATCTAATTTCAGATAATTGATTGGTTTGGTTTTTCGAACTTATTTCCATTTAAAGTGCGTCGTTAAAAATACCACTAGCGTTTTATGTATTCTACAAATAATAAAGTCATAAACACATTTATTGTTAAAGAATATACAAACTTGACTGACCACTTTAAACAACAATGTATTTTCGCAGATGTTTTATAAATGAAACTTTAGCCGTGAAAGTTGACACTAAACTTAGTGACCACTACCTCGATTAAGATTTAAGTCCGCATTTTAATTCGACATTGCCAATAAACCTGTTTCGAAGCATCACGCTAAAGTAATGATAATGTACTACGTGCTGTGCGATTTGCTTTAGTATTGGGAATGTGTCAAGCTAAAATTCAAACTTGCCATAGATGGTCCCGGCAAGTGTGATACTTAGCTACGAATAATGAAAGGGGAGAGTTTCTATAAATGATAATATCATTTCAGACAATGATTTATTGACATTGAGATGAATGCTACTGGATACCAGAACTGAATGACTGGACGAAATCAGGTGAGGCTTGGCAGACCTAAATGAAGATCGCACCTCATCAATAGTCTGATTATAGGTGGAAGAGTTCATTATATAGAATAAGAGAACATAATTAGTTTGTGATGAGGAATTTAATTGGGGATATGCCAATCAGACATCAAAGTATATTAAACAATATAATTATTCATTCGTCTGATTAAATCGTTTTTATTAATTTTTTATTGAGACATATTGCTAGAAATTAGTCATCAACCGACATGATTTCTTTTGATCTCAATGCAGACTAAGTAATACATATTATCGCGTGTATTAAATACTATGTAAATGATAATTTTAAAAACATGCGCTATAACATAGTATGCTAATACTTTTATTATATACAATTAAATTGTATATAATTTGCTTTTGCTTTTATCATGGATTTCAAAATATCTTGAGTGTGATGTGCCTATAATTTGTACAATTTCTTTAACACATTGATAATTTAAACATGCGGGGCATTTCATTCTGTTTACATTTAATTTATGATGTCAACAGTTCCAAAAAATTTGGAATTTTCTTCAAAACAAAATTGATTATAAAGCTTGTACATAAAAACATATACCATTGATCATATTTAGAAAACAGTACACCTTTTATTTAGAAATCTAAGACAAAATATGACAAGTCGCATAGCAGTGGCAAGATTCTTCAGTATTAATTAGTGTTAACATTGAAATATTTTGTCTGCCTCTGTATCCCCATTGTTGCTTGTCCCGGTGTATATTCACTTTTCACTGTCATTGTCTCGCCTACATGTTCGTCTCAAAAAACTCCTCAGACACAATACAGTGTTCACCTTGTAATTTTTACTTTCATGTAGGAAACTATAACGTATGCATTACAATATAGGGCAGTGGACGAGCCATGGGAAACTCTGCCCACAATAGAACACATACTGTATCATTATCACTCTTTCAAATGGGTAAAAATATTTATAAAATCAAAATTAATGGAAATGATGTTAATTATTGTTTTAATGAAGGTCGTAAAGTAGCAAATAAAATTCAAAACGATCGGCTGATTTATGAGCAATTGTCGTGGTTTCCTGGGGAAATCTGGTCAGGATTTAACACACGCACGAAAACAGCAGTAACATTTCTGCACAACACCATTAAAAAAGTGTATTTACCTAATTGCATTGTTTTACACATTCTGTAAAATAATCATTTTGGCCCTTCACGAGCTACAAAATAGAAATCCAATAAAAGCAGAAAAGATGCGTGAGTGATCTATAAAAATTTACATTCACTCATCAAATTGAAGACAAAATTGGTTTTCAACAATATACTTTTATTTACGTATTCAAAAGGTCTTAATGAGTATTTTTAAATTGATTTCACTGAAAGAGTAATTTTTTTTCGAGAGAATTGACGGAAATACACTGTAGTTATCATGAATACAATTGTTCATTCTGTCCATTTCTATTCAGACCAATTTTATGCAACCAGCCAATTACAGAGCAAAATAGCTCATCCGAAAGCTCATTCGGCTACTCGATCTATAAAATTACAAACAAAATTGCTGACTAATATTGACGTGCTTTAAAAAAATATGTAAAGTACTTTAATAACGTTACGTTTTCAATTGTGATAAAATTACTCTCATCTTTTAAAATGTTCGAAGAGTGATGAAGATTTGGTATATGTATTTCAACACCTAGGGCTAACACGTCGGAAATACCTGTCTAAGATAAAGATAAAAAATATACCCATTGTAAAAATAAATTACATAGTCTGACATGCCAATTCATTAGGAAGTGTGCCTTGAAATATAGCCGAGGACTTCAACTGCACTGACGATTTCAAACTAGTTTTAAGTTAGAAGAAGATAAAATATTAATGTATTTCTTACAATGACGTATATAGGGCGACACAATGAAAAGTGAATAGAGAAGAAACGATAATGTTGGTTGAGGACTCGTCTTTAGAAACATGTCAAACGACTAATCAATAAATTTACATTACCAAGTAGCTGTTTTAATCCACTAATGAACACCCGCGGATAAAATTTCACCAGAATTGGGACGAACGTTAAATAAATATTATATTTGTTAACAGATTTGTAATTTAAAGTACTAATTTAAAACTTTGTAAAACCACGATTCCAAACTTTTAAATTACTTTTTTTCTCATTATTTCAGAAGTTTTGTTTAATAATTGGTTTAACAGTCTGACTATTGGATTTTGGAAGAAAACCCATAAAAATATCGAGAATTTAGTCCATCCGGTCAATAAAAGCGCTAATTGTAAAAACAAACGTTCAGGAGAAACGGTTTCCTGTAATTGCGAAATACTTTTTACATCTCGTTTCACCAAAAAACGCAAAATGTAACAATATACAATAATTTATGATTGACGCTCATTATAATAATAGTAATAATAACAACAACGTCAAAAAAGATAACCAATTGTTAACTAGCAAATAATTTACCAGCTAGAAGAACATAAATTGCTTAGCGTGTACTACTTCAGCAACGATTAGTAATTAATACATTATTAATAGTAGACAGCTTAATAGTGAAATTATATATTATTAATAAGACGAGTATTTAATATACCATTTGGTATTAATGTCTCAAGAACCGTGCCAAGAGGATTAGATTAGATTGAAATCTAAGTCAAGAAATATGCATCAAATTGAGATTATCTTGATAAATATTGATTCTGCATAAAAGAAAGTGTACCAAAAGACAGGTTGACTAATAAGATCAAGATTGAACACCCAAGGGCTTTTAAATGTGCGTCAGTTGCTAAAAGGCAGTAGATTCTTTCAAAAGATAAATCTTCACGATTTATTCCGGTCTTATTAAAAAAACATACAGGCGTATAAACGTGTTGACATATATTAACTAAATCAATTTCACTTTCTTCCTTATTTTTTTTCGAATTTATAGTATTTTCATTTTGAAATTATCTTCATTGGATCTAATTTATGATAATTCGTTACGTAAATGTGAGGTCCTGATTTTGAATAATGATTGAGATTCATAAATATTCAAGAATTGACAAATTCAATAAACAAATAATACTCTTATTAACAAACTTATTCAAAATAGAAGTAGGGTAAATTGTAGCTAAGAACGAGAAATGTGTTGTACATTGAACGAATAGTTTGGAAGTCACTTAATATTCCTATTTTATCTTCGTGACCGATTAGAATATTTGTTCTGAAGCATGCGCTGTTGAAACCATGTGAACTGCAACTTAGAAACGAAACAAGATCGAAAATGAGATGCATTTTAAGCTACGTCACACACGAAATCATGAAATCCTTTTAGAAACCCAGCTCTCTAGAATTAGTATTCCGTCAATCACATATACATAATGTCACCAGTAACGTATGAAAAGAAAAACAACCATACGCTGTTCAATTAACAAATCACGTATGTCGTATATCGACATCACTATTTCTCTTTCAATTCTTTTCTTTTGTAAGTTCCATATCACGTATTGTTTAGCCTACTTCCTTGGGCTTTTAGTGACAAGAAAGAATGTTGTCGCTTATAGCCTCTCGCATCGTTTCTATAGATCACACCTCAGTATATCAACAATATATCCATGCTAACATGCAAGGATTTATATTCTAATACATCAGTCCGGAGGGCTTGATTTAATTGTAAGTAGTTTCACTTTAGTTAATTACATCTTTATATCCTCCAAAGAGGTACACGTTGGTGTATGAAGATAATAAGTGGGACATTGTTGCTTCTATCAGATTTGTGTTCGTGTGAAACTGACTGTCGAGTGTTAGAGATGAGCAGGGGGTCAGCATCTAATAGTCACCCACATCCGCCCTGGCCATTCTTCGAAGAGATTTAGACTTGATGTCTTGTCAAAATGGCCACACCACTTTCGCCTTTCTAGTGTCCCTGAGAAAGGCGGGGAAGATCAAAGTTTGGTTTCGTACAGAGATATTAGTAAACTTTCTGGATAATTACGAATATTTGTTGACATATAAATACTGTTTTTGAGTTACAAACGATGTATTCATCAGACACACAACTCAAAAGTGAACATAATTAGTCGGAATGATCCAAGACCTATATTTAAAAAAAAACGACCAGTAATTTATAGCTTGTTTATTTTCATATTAACATTTAAGCTGATTCTCAATGAATTCAGGTGGCTGAATGGAATTTGACTCACTTCGATCGAACTAATGTGTTTCATTTAGGATATCGAATGGTCCCATGAGCATACAAAATATCCCCAAAGTGTTGTTGAAAGATTTAGCTTTTATTAATGGTTCTTCTTTGTCTGTGAAATTAGCGTTCTGTTAGTCGTGATCAAAGATGAGACGAAGGAGTTGAATAAATTGACTCTCAGATTATTATCTCTGACAAATTGATCTTTGCCTTGATGTTTAGGCACCTGCCCACATAACCATACGTGTCCTAACAAAAACCAAATCAACGTAATCATCTCTGTCTCGATTCAAGAATAACATCATAATTCACATAATGTTGCATTTATAAATTAGAATGTATGCTCTTAAGAATGACATGATGTTGATAGATGTCAAAAGAAAAGTTATCACCTACATAAAAATTATTTTAATGTTGAAAAATATATGTAGGTTGGTAATATTTTATTTTAAAATTACAGTATGCATAATATCAATTGGTCTTAACCAAAATGACACATTTAATTAAGTTCATATGAATTGTTTACGTTCTTATCGTACTTAATGCGTTATGTAAGGTACTTAATTTTTCTGATCCAATTTTGCTCAAAATGATTGTAGGTATGCGAAAAATAGTTTAAATCGGCCAGTTAGTTAAATTCCATCACCCAGTCACTCAATCATCAGTGAACTCAAAATGTCTTTACAATAAAATAAATTCAACCAATAATTGAATAAAAGATGAAAGTATAAACGTCCTTATATGATGTAAAATAGGCAACGGAATGGTTTCAATCGTGTGTGGTACTTCTTTATTTGTTAAATCATTATTTTCATATCAATACATTCATAACGAGACTAGTGAGAAAGTGGTCCATAGATTCAAATCTCCATTCATTTATTTTTTATAGGTATGTCTTTACTCTTTAGTGATTATGAAATTTAGCAAATCATTGTTAGAAATGTAAAGATGAATAAAACGATGTCCATCTTAACATGTAGTCAATGATGTTTTGAGGTCAGGCAGACGCATTATTGAGGAAACATTGCACAAAAGTATTTCTAGACAGTAGCAAAACATGACAGTGGTTTTCTCCGCACAAATGAAAAACTGCAAACATGCGGTGGCACTTTTCGTCAAAACACTGATCTAATTCGAATCCCAAAACATTTAATATGCGTCCGCATTCTAATTTGTAAAACAGTTGTTGTTTTCTAACATGAATGCGATATGGTTCGATGTCTCCACATTAACCATTTCACTGATATAGATTTGGTGACAATGTTATGTTTTTGCGGTTTTATTCTTCCAAACGTTGAGTCCACGAATGCAGATATGAAATGATTTAAGCATTAACTGAACATAGTTCTTTCAACATCCATATACCTACCTACCTGTAAAAAATAACAAAATTCCATTACCATATTCATTCATTTGAACCTCAGAGAAGAAGGTCGGAAGTCCATTTCAATGATTCTTGAGATGAGCTCAAAAACAAGCATTTCTGGATTTCCAATCATTTTGTAATGGTGACACGAGTCATTGTGTGAGAGAATACTTCAAAATAACCGTATTTGTTGAAATCAGTCAAATGGCAAGTAATCAAGTTCTATCGAACTTGATTACGTCATTTCAAAAGTTTGCAACGCAAAATCGAGACTATGGACTTCCGGCCTTCTACCACTGAGGTGCAAATATTAATTATTACTTACATCGTCTAGATTCATGTGAAAAGCAAACTGTAAGCACATTTCTACGTGCTTGAATAATAACTTACGAGCAATTTAGTGAAAGAAATGCTGATTTTTCTCTGCAATTATAAAGAAAGGTGTCATGCATAGTCATGACTTCAGAGTTTTTAAATGACACACGAATAAAACATACTGTTTTTAACCGTTACCTTTCCGCATAAATAAGAGTAAAAAGAGAGATTTGCTGTAATTATCATTCTCACATTCTAAGAATCTATGAATTTGTATAGTAGCTGCGTGCGTCGTTAATATTATCGAAGGTCGTCAACGGGTCATCAGGTCACCAATAGGTAACCTTTACATAAAACGAACGTGATTATCGATGAGAATATTATTATGGAACTTGATAAATCTTACTGAACACGAGAATAGTCTCAATTCATTGGTTTGACCTACTCTTTTGGTATTAACCACATATTTTTTCTTTATTTTAATATTCGAAGCGGTGATCTTTAGTGGGAACCTTAATCTTGACCCCGAAAACCTTGAACTCTGCATATCGTGAATATTGCTATTAGTTAGCCGTGCGGTGCAATATGCGCCTCCTTACCTCCACGATATCTTACCTTTGATCTTAACTTTTACTCAATCATAATTGACATGTTGTTCTTGTTAACGATGAGTTTGCATTTTGTGTTGAGGTATTTCAGTTTTCGTTCTAATAGCAACTATATAATATCTCTTCTTTAGAAATACATTTTCGTCAGGACTCAGAATGTACTTGTCTTTTTGAATTATCTACGAGAGAAAATGCATTTTCTATTAGAAGTGATGTAATTCGTACACATTATCTCCAAGAAATATAAGACTGGAGCAAGACAGTTGTGGCTGTGTGCAACAGAGCTTGTTGTTACTATATATGATAACATTACTTTATTTTTTCCAATTTGAAATACTTTCAGCTTTTTCAGTGAATGTTTTTAGTGTGATGGATTGGGTGCATTGTTCTAGTACAAAATTACAATCCCGTTCCATTTCAAATTGTCGCGAATTTTTTAAACAATGTTGCCAGTTGGCAATTTCCTGCAAATTTACAAGTTCATGAAGAGCTATCCTGTCAACATTGCATCATTAATATCAATTTACTAAATTTGTAGATAAATTAAAAGATTCATTCAAGACATTTCTTTGCTAATAGGTGTATTACTGTACATCAAAATTGTGTCCGATTATGGTAAGGAAGAGTATTCGTTTCTTGACTTCGATTGATCATTAACTTCTAATGAAGCTAATGATTGGGATATCGAACAAAACCACGCTGAGTTGATAAGACATTTTGCCCAACCGATTAGTAAATACATTTCAAACGTTACCGGCATGTTATTAGAGATGTAAATTATGCTAATTCATAAACGCAAATTAATCACATTCATTCTTAGACGCGTATAAGGGATATAATTTATCTTCATAGTTTCAATAATCGTGCAATCAATTTTTTAATTTTTCTACGAGTATGTATAAAATGATTTACTTTTATTTGTCTTGTCTTCCAATAAATTAAGCATATATTTTATTTATTTATATATGCATATCATTATCAAGTAAATATGTTTATCATGGCTTCTGATACATAATGAAATAATGCTAGCACATGAAAAATATGCTATTTCGATTCCATTTTATGGAATTTTTCTCAATTTTTCTAAATCACTGAACTAAATATTCGAGAATTCGAGAGACATGTTTCATCTCAGGTAGATTGTCATTTAGTAAAATAAATGCGGGTAAATATAGTTCCAACTATGGACAACGACCGTTTTCGTAACATCATTATTTCTTATCCTAAGTCTTCTTACCTTTGCCAAGATTCTCAATAGTGCAACACTTCTCTGTAATCGCCGTTTAATTAATCCATTTAGTGGAATTAATATCACTTTTCTTTTCTTTGTCTTACAGTTGTGGCTGATCCTCGTGATCTGCCTCATGGCAGAGGTCTTGGCAGCGGAGAGACAGCGTCCGACCAGCAGCCGACGTCGTGCCTCCCGCCAACTCCCCGAGTATCTGCGACCTCCTCCAGCCGACAGTTTGCCACCTCCATCAGAAACCAAGCGACACTTAGCGCCGCGACATTACCGTCAATCAACGAGCATACATCGCCAGGTGGCCCAGGACTTATCGGCGTCGTCGTCGTCCCTGGTACAGAGGATGGCGAGATGGTTCTTCGACGGCGGCGCACGCGAGGGTTCACCACCTCCACGATTTGAGGCAAAACAGAAGATTCACGTGAGGCCACCTCCGCCACCACCGAATTTTACCGGATCTCTGCCGAAATCGCAACCGTCAAGTTATTATGGTCCACCGAAATTACCACAGATAAATAGACATAATAATTTTAACCCAAGACCTTCGTATGGCCCCCCTCAAAAGCAACAGGCTTATGGGCCTCCTCAAAACCACGGGCCACCTCAAAAACACCAGGTGTATGGGCCTCCACAAAAACAACAACATCAACATCAACAACAACATCAACAACAACATCAACAACAACAACAACATCAACAACAACAACAACATCAACAACAACATCAACAACAACAATCATATGGACCACCTCCTAGACCTGTATACGGGCCCCCACAAATACAACAAGCGTATGGTCCACCACAGTTACCGAACAGTAACTTCCGTGGACCAGCCGAACTACAGAACCAACCGGGCCCGACTTCCCATGATAACGGAAATGGGAATGGAAATGGAAACGGGTGCAATCCCTGTAACCAAGTCCCATGGGTTCCGATCGCTACACCCTCAGGTGTTGGTGCAAATCCTGCAGGCTTCAAGCACGATGTACAAGATTACCGTAATGTTCATCAATTGCCGCTAGAAGACTTTGGGATTACGAACGGTTCCCCAGAGTTCCCACCTCTTCATGGAAGACCTGGATTTGGTCCACCACTTCTCCCACATGCAGCTCCTGGACCTCCGTTTAAACCTCTTCCAGGGTCTAACCGACCATCGGATTCTTATGGGAAACCTATCAATAATCTGGCTGTAAATATCAACTCTCATTTGAGTTCGGAAGGTGTTTTAGACGCACAAACATTAGCGTCCGAGAAACGACCTAAAGATGTCCAGGCTCCAACAGGCGGGAGCGCTCATGACAACGGAAAGGAACCACTTAGAATCACAATTCCCGATCAAATCAATGAGCCATCCAAACAGCAAGTCAATACAGTCAAACCATATTCAGGAGAAAAAGCAAATAACAATGGTAATGACGGAATTGAAGTCATAAAGAGTGTCAATGTTGCTGATTTCATATCATCGATTGAATATCCATTAGAGATTATTACCTCGCCTTACATTGATTTGTCTCAGAACCAAAACAATCAAGGGTCGAATAATAACCAAGAACCTAAGAAACATCAGAAACCGCTGGATTCCCACAACGAAGACAGCGATTCGAGCGGTGGGGATCAGAAGCAACTGCCGGCAACATTGCACCAAGTAGTGAGCACTTCGAACGGAAAGATTATCAAAGGAAGACCGATTGTGTTTGATCACCCGGTTGGTATAGACACGGAGACACTCAATGGTCTGAAACAAAATCAGCAAAACTTTAAAGGTTTTGAGTCTTCTGGTAAAGACAATGCCCAAAAAAGTACAGACGCCACGTTATTATTCAATGGTAAAGTAACAGATTTGAAATTTAATACCAATCAAGAGGGATCTGGTAAGTTCAAAACTGCAACAACACTATTTGATTTCACACCGTCTTTACAACTTCAAAAACAAGGCACTTCATTAATACATAATATAAACAACTTAAATATCTTCACTCAGCAGCTTCCTCCCAGCGCTCCGTTCTCCAACACTTATCATCCACATCCAGGCGTTCCTTTCCCGACCATCTCCGGGTTCAGCGGTCCACCTTCAGCCACCCCCTCGTTCACGAGTGACCTCCACCATCCTCCTCCACCGCCTCCAATAGACGTTCTCCACGAGGACGTCCGTTCACATCGATATCCGGCTGAACTGCCGCAAACTCCTGTCACTTTCTTGAACCCACCTCGCAAAGGTCAGACACCGAACATCGTCACCAAATCTCCAATTGACTCGACCTCCTGGGCGCCGACCAGCACGGCAACAAACAATGTCCAGTCATCTTGGAGCACAGCAGCGAGTTCACCTCAAGCTTTCAGCATCCCTGACAGTCAAGCAGTCGCATCCTTCGACAGCACAGGAATGTTACCTCCGCCATTCCCCTCGTCAATACAACCACCGACTAAGAAAGCTAAACAGATCCAAGTAATTGTTCCGTATACGTCCAGTAAGCAAATCCTGCAATTCGAATTCGATCGAAAGAACAAAGCAGTCGTAGACTCGTCTGGGTGGTTACCTCTTTCGGAAAATCCCTTAGCAAATCAAGCAAGAAAAGTGCCATTGAAGATAAATTGTTCTCAAATCTTACGCGATGACTCTCAATTAATTCAAGCCAACTATCAGCGTTGTGCTGATAACTTTGACAGTTTGCGTCATCAAAGTATCAACAACCTTCAGCATGTGTCGGAAGAGGATTATCATTTTCATGAAGAGTCACGCACTGTGACTGCTACTGTACCTCACACTCCTCGACCAATCACAACTCAGAAGCCCGCCACAACTTACAAATCTGTCACAACGCGTAAACCGCTCACAAGTCACAAACCCAGTACAATTCATCACATAGTAGCGCCAAATATTCGTAACCTCTTGAAAGGGGAGATGAACATCGACTCAAATGAGTCTCTTATGCTGAAGTTGCAGAAGAATATTGATAAATGGACGGCACTAGAGTTTTCAAAAGGGAATGGAACGGAAAAATCAAAGTCGGATGAAAGAAAAGGTACGACATCATTGTTACATCTTTTAGTTCCTTCTAAAAAGATTCCAGATGCATATTTAACTACGACACCATCTTCCTTTGATGACGAACACAATGAAAATATGGTTGCTACTTCTGTGCCAAAACTCAAAGGCAACCAACTAAAGGGTTCGATAACACCTTACTTTGATCATGAAGTTGCTAGCACAATAATTCGCCCTGAACGAATTCCGGTTCGAAATTTGTCTGCAGTTCCAAAGAAAGAAATTGAACCGAAATTAATCAGACCATCAAACGTAAGCAACAAACAAGTCGATGCGAAACGTGCAAAATGGGGGATTTTAGAAGCGAATTTAATCGTGCCGGCTGCAGTTACAGCAACAACGCCAAAATCATCTATTAGTCCTGAAAAACAGGTCACAGTCTCGACTGGAAAAACATCTCAAAAATCATGGAACAGATTACAAGTATCAATATCACCAATCACCAAAGAGAAGGTTTACGTTGTGACTCCAGAAGCATCGTGGGCGCACGAAACTACAACCCAATATTCAATAACTTCTACGTCCAATTCAATACCACAAGACACAGTAAGGTCACTGAATTCGTCATATTACAGTTTGCAACTTCAGTCGCATACAGCGACGCCAAAAGCAGACGCATTTCCGTTTCGAAATGGAGATGTGGCGAAGGAGTCCAAGTCGTTCAGTTTCAACTCTCCGCGGTTCGCGGTTCGACCCTCGCCTGCCGCATTGCAACTGAGGGCTGCACCAGGAGTGGAGGAGGAGGAGAAGGGACGCAAAGGAAAGAATATTAGCAGCGAAGAACAGAGAAAGAAAAGTATGCATAATTATTGTCATCAACCGCACTATAGACATTTATTTGTGAATTTTGTTCGTCGATTTTTTATTTGAATTAATCTCCACAAAAAATAATCACAATGTTGTTGGTCAAGTACTAGACCAATGTAAATTTTACCTAAAACATATATTTAATATTAAATACAATTATATTTAGGTGCATATTATGAATTCTTATAAACGAAATGGTATGCACTTACATACCAACGCAAGATACAAGTTTAGCGTAAATTAAAATTTTGTTGAAAGAGTACTGTTCCTAAAGCAAAATGAAAACATCTCAAATATGTTCATTACTAGATGATTGTGCATGAATACGTATTGATAGAAGTGTTCCTAACAGCAATGTGTACCTGCATAATTGAAAACGTATCTGAAAAGTATTAATAAGGAATTGACTTTTGTTTTCAGTAATCTCTTCTGAGTCTTCATCTACAAGTTACACAAACTCGACTCATCTTCGACTGCGAGTTCATACCTCTGCTGGACACTCGAAGGTAATCATCTGTTTTAGCATCATTTTACTCGGCCCGTGGTTATAATGTAATCATTGCGCGTTCAGACTGTTACAATCCGGGATCCTGAAAGTGAAATGGACTTTGGCACGGAAGAATTAACCCGCAAGTTAAAATAGCAATATTCCAATTTTGTAAACTCAAGCAAGAAAGCACCGCCTCAAGAAAGATTCACACCTGCTCTTACTTGCACTAGATTGAAATGTCAGAATGGACAAGTTGCTCGTTAGTAAATCAAATCAGTCATCGTTAATATCATTTTCATCTCGGCATGCTACATTGATTTGGCAAGGAAGAGAGAAATTGGAATAATTGCTAACAAGGATATAAATGTCATTTTTCTTCCTCAAACAACTGGACTCTATTTTTTGAGGTTGATTGAGATAGGCTTGTGTGTTGTGGTAAACTAAACGAGAGTTGCTCCAGATTTCAACTCACTAACCTGACTTGAAATTTCAGGTTTTCTCATCTTTTTCGTCTTTTTTACATGCTTATTCTGGTTATGGTAACGTTAATCGATTTTCTTCATCTTAATGTATGCGTGTGGCTTTATAAACCTGTTACATTATACTAAAGCATGGCAATGTAACATAGGACTAGAAATGAAATAAGATATAGAATTTGGTATTATTGTCTGTGTCTTATTCACGAGAAAGATTTCGTATAAAATTTGACAAAATTCTAACTTCAAGTATTGTAAAGTTTTACATATATTTTTCCCCAGCGAAAAGCTAATAAAAATGTCCAGAGAATAGTTTTATGAATTTATTTATGTAATGACACCATGATTATACCATTGTTGTAGCTCTGTGTTAAAATGGTTCGTCTATTCGTTCTAGGTGTCGACACCGTCCACTTCACCTCCACCTAACCGAAAGTGGACTGGATATGACGCGATCAGAGTTGCAACCACTCCAGTGCCGCAGATCACCGTCCAAGGAAGACTGAGTGGCCCGGCTTCGAATCAAGAAACCACCACAGTGAAACAAAACACGACTAATATGGAACACAAATTGAAGACGTGAGATTTTCTTTTGCCACCACATCGAGTTCTTTCCCACTGGTAAAAGTGTTGATCAGACAGTTTCGACAGACATGGCTCCAGTGCTAAGTGTTTCATGAAGTCGTGGAGAATTCAGACGGGTTACTATTATAATTTATTGTTTTCTTTTGGCCATGAATAGTGTTTGGTTTAATGCCAAGAAATGACATTTGTTCATTATTATTGTATGACACGGCGAAGTCTTTGAAGATGGCCCTTCAACAGCATATTTGTACGATTTCAACAATGACTAATGAACGAAATGTAAATTTTGTCATTTAAGTGCATCTTTAATACTACTCTGATAATTTATTAAAAATAGTGTTAATTTTTTAAACCACATACAATGCTTGAAACAGAGTCAAGAAGCAGAAGGGTATATTAATAGGTTAATAGCATCATTACTGAGTACATAATTGTTGAGAAGTCATCATTTAATATATTTATTTGTCAAATAATCATCTCACCCAATAATTGACTGTCTACAATTACACATAATAATCATCACACACATCTAAAAGAAGGTATGTATAGTATTTTCTTGGACGTTTGTATATTTCAAGATGAGGAATAGATTCTTAAGTCCGTCCGTCCTACGATAACGTGGCAGTGATATCTTTCAGCAAAACAATTTTGATTATTCCCAGATGATAAGAAACTCATATAGCACTTAAAACTGTTCTTCATATCCAAGTCGAACAACGAATCTACATCTGAGCAATATTGAATATGAACTTTAAATATAATCGAAGTAAAACAATGTCGTTCTACTGCCATGATATCATGGGATGGACTTGAAACAAAAAGTTAGTATGAGTAGAAAATAAGCTCAAACGAGAAAGACGTATTTTAAGCTATAAATGGACATTATTATTTATGTATTCTTTAAGTTCACTAGGCCGATAATAATTTATTTGTAAGTTAATTCTAACATGCCCATGTGCGAGTAGCAAATCCATTTCATTTTATTGGAATCCACTGGTTACAAGTGTCTGAATTCATTAATGAAACCATATTCTGATTGTTTGGATGATGTGACAAATATTAATATAAGCGACGAAAACAATATTTTGTGTAATTAAAGTCTTATAAATCATAAGTGCATCATTTATTTCCTTATCATTTTCAGGTAAACGTATTTGTTTGTTGCAATTCAAATTACGAATTAAATCTTAGAAATCATCGATTCAATTGTACGATTCAATTATAGAGCAACGTGGTCAGGAATGTTATGAGCTGAACATTCTTGTTGCATTGTTACATATATATATATAAATCTTTATAACAGACTCTGCCGAAAATTCGGTTGCCAAAAAGACACAGAATAACAATACAATTGAAAATATAAAAGATTAATACGGATAGAGAAAAATATTTACATTTAAGACAAAAACTACTGACTATATATAGATGGTTTTTTAAAATAGCTACTGATCTTCTAATTACTTCTTAAACTATATTACTAATTAAAACTTTAGGCAAATTATGTTTCACAATGAAATCTTTAAAAAATGATAGAATGGTATACTGTAATGTTATGTGTGCCTCGTTATGTTGTGATAAAAGCCAGCCATAAAACAAGTCTTTCAAATCACCCCTCTGTTTACAAATATCAATCAATCTAGGCAACTTCTACTGCGTCTGCGTACGGCTGGTAGTCGCGATATAATGACATAACACAACACAACATAATGAGTTGACCATACATAGTATACATACGTACTCATATTATTTCTATACGATTGCAATGCACCGATGGAATATAAAATTATTTCTCATTGAATCGTTTTCCCGATTAGTCTCTTTAGTGAAACACATGGAGAACAAAACGCCCTGGCTCTCATACACATTCCTTGAATTCGAGTCACAAATGCACGCTGAAACTAGGGAGTACAAAACGTCACGGCTCTCATGCACAGTATTACAAACTAACAGAGTTATTGTTTCATGTTCGTGTTTCACGAGTTACGTAATGACCATGTATATTTATTTCAGTATCATGCATGTAATGAACATTTATATTTATTTCAGTGTCATGCATGTTCATATTGTTCTCTAGTCTTCGTAATGATGATGTTTGGAATGGATGTGTGTTGTGAATAATATCCAGCCGAACCGAGGCTCAAACCCGGTACCTCTCACTTGCCGGGCGAGAGCTCTACCAACTGAGCTACCCGACCGGACGGACTGATATTAGACAAAGAGCACTGATGAGGGTTAGAGAAGGTATTGAATCGTCACGACGAATTGTCAGACCACCAGTTATCTCATTGCACTTGCGTGCGCAACCCTCTTACACACTCGACTTAACGAGTTACTTTTCAACTGCTTTTCCCTGGAAGTTTTCCATATTCTCGTCATTCGTGCGTTGTTAATAATGTAACTTGTTTATTGGCATGCAAGGTATGTGTTTATACTGAGATTGTAAAATGTTCGCAGTCCGGCAACTATTCTTGACAGCATGCGTTGAATTGAACCATAAAGTAGGTTGAACATTGCACACACTGGAAGCAATACAAGTATGTCCTCAATCCAAATGTGATTGAAATGAATCAAAGGAATGAAAATTATATCTAAGGCCCCGGACCGTAGTAAAAGCCATAAAGATGTAATAATAAATAATAAATAATAAAGATATCAGTAGCGTTCTCTTAAATTATAAAACTTAAACGAAACCTCTTCAATACACATTTCTTAATAATTATATTGTATTTTAATTGTTTTAATATATACGCTTATGTGCAGGGTCAATCAATATTTACGTTTTCAACATTTATTTATTACATGTTTCACAGCTTTGGACAATATAAGGAACAACTACATTGTTCTTGTATGGTAAAACAACACTGCACAAATGTATTTGTCTCTCGTCTGGATGTTGCGGTGTCCAATAAAACTCAATAACACACTAAAAACACATTAAACCATAACTCATTAAGCACATTAAAATATGTTGTAGTGAACAATATTAATAATATACACTGGTACAGTATGCACTCAGTGATCAGAAAGAGATAACTAAATAAGCGTAGGCGTAAGTAAAAGTAGCATTGCTGCGGTTTTTATTTGAGTTTTATCCTGTTCTTTGGTACTGGTTGAATAACGTGGTGTATTCCATATAGACGAATCCCTTCAGCAGTCAAAGAAAATTTACCTACTCTTTGGTTGTAGCTGGCTAATTTAGTTGTTATGATCCCCTCTGGCTAGGTTATGATAGAACACGTCGTGGTAGAAGTTATTTAGTGCATTCGCTTTGTCCATGCTCGCAGATGTTCGATCGTTGTCATTGACTTTTAGAACATGTTCACTAAGGGATTGAGAAAACAGTACACTGCTATTGAATGGCAAACATCGCAACATGACGCTGATCCTAAACACTTGGTAAAAGTCAACCACTTAACGCCGGATGAACTTGCTTTTAGCCAAACACTCTCCTATGAAGACGAGAACACTTGAGAAAAGTCCGAGTATCAACATAAAGAAAGCACCTTGCAGATGCAACACTTCCAGTACGACATGATTCGATGATTGCTGTGGTGATTTGGTCATCGCCCTTAGCTTCGTGATGTAGGCGATGTCATCCTCGTAGTGCAAGGTCAACCCAGCCTCCACAGAGCGGCGGACAAACACATTGAAACGGTCCAGCAAGGGATGGAACATCGGTACATATGCCACAGTGTTAGCCACCACTGACTTCTCATGGATGTGGTAGACCAGTGATCGGCCGGTTTCGTCTTTAAACTTGGCCAAAGAGAGGTAACGTACAAATTTATCAGACACAAGGTAGGCGTAAGTGCGGTCATAGGAAACACGAGAGAAACCGTCATTTATGAGTAAAATGTCTTCGTAGTTGTCGTAAATATAATTCTCCTGCCAGTTTTCATGTAAGCTGAATGCTTTCTTCAGAGTGGGATGACCTCCGATTTTAAGTCCGGAAAGAATCACTCCTTCAAAATCATTGATCTGTTTTTCGTAAATTGGCTTTGTAAGAAAAGTTGTCAGAGACGATTGATACGAGATATTTATTACAAAGCAGTACAGTACCCACACGTAAAAGTAGGACCTGAGAAGAGGCGAGCGCGGTAACGATGGAAGTCCGATGCCTAAGAGAACGGCAAACCCGTAGAGAGCCGAGTGTCCGCCACTGGTGAAGCACCCCTGCCCCTGCTCCTGACGGCGGGTGGCGATGTGGTACAGCACGGTGTTGGCGGCGACGTGGAAGACGACGGCGACGGCCCACAGCGGGGACGTGAACGGGATCACCAGTACAGTCCAGCGGGGTACGACATTGGCGCGAGGTACAATGAACGTGAAAGTCACTTGGAAATACGGTGTACTCGTCTCGACAATATCTTCTCTGTCAAAGTATCTCATCAAGTTACAAACACCGATGTCAGCTCTTCGATACATCACATCTCCAATGACCCCGGTGTAATGTCCATCAGGTTGCTTTGATCCCCAAAATTTACCATCTTTCACATTTTCAATGATTGGTGATGCGTTCATGAAATGTGCAAAATCGTGTACTAACCGAATTTCCAAACCATCCTTGAGGGAAGAGAATGTGTACGGGGGTAAAGCAAATGTCGATACTTTTAATTCACAATTTCGGTAATTTGAGATTTTATTGGGGAAAAGATTGGTTCTCTTCTTGAACACTCCATCTCTCCATTGGTCCAGTAAAACTGCCGACACGTTCTTCCCACAACTGCCATCTCCAGAATACGGAAACCAAGAATACGCCTCGATTACTGGCACATTTACAACGAGAATAACTATATTCAATACATAATTCCTCCAGAACTCACTTAAAATCAATGTTATCATCTCCTCATTTACACCTCGTCGATCATCAACAATGACAAGAAATCTTCCTCGAGAGTTCCACACTCGGAATTCTGTCATCATAGCTACTAAGTTCTTCAACTCTTCTACCACATTTCCCGTCTCAAAAACAATCACCGCACTTTTGACTCGACCTGAAGTGTGCTCAATTGCAGTGATATTCTTAATATTGGCTGGGATTCGGCTCTCATTTCCACCTGACATTACCACGATTGGCCACAATTTATCTTCAACGACTGACTTACTGAATAAGTGTTTGTAGATATCAAATACTCCAGGTGATATGAGAACGAGACCGTGGAGTTTGAAGTACTGTCGAAATATCAAGGAGACACAGTTGTTGAGCTCGCCTGACATAATGTCGACGTCTGGTAACATGCCTTGTACTGCGACAATGAAGAGTAGAATGTACTTGAAATCACCGAATCGTTTGAACAGCATATTTTCAAGATCGTCACTTCACTTGATTGAACGTATACGTGTTTATTGGAAATGAAATGCTTGAAATAATGTTGTGTATAATGAACCCCGGTTCCTATTAATCAAGCGTTCGTGATCAATGTAATGTGACTAATATAACGTTCATGTTTGGCTTTGCTTTTAAGCAAAGTGATCTTGATAATATAGTGTAATGGAACATTTGCAATATTGAATGCTGTCAATGTAATAAGTGCTTTGGTGTACTAGTTCATACGATGATTTCATATTACTGTTTATCTCATTACTTAAGAAAATTGCATAATGATATTTATAAGGTATCTTTTTAATGTACTCAGTAACGCTTCGTAACATCCTATATTCATATTTCTTAAATATTCTTATTTTATACACGTTCATATTTCTTCGTTCAATAACAGATTCTATAGGTACATCCGGGTACATCAAATCAATTGGCATTGTGTAGGTATACCAGGAAAACGCTCTGTGTAACGCGTTGATGAGCGAGCCTTCCCATTGCATGCGAATTCGAAAGTTTCTGCTCTACAAATCTTGGAAAAGCCGAAACGAAATGCATCAACAAAGGAGCAGTTATAAAAACCTGACATTTCTATCACGAAACTTGACAATTATATCCAAGAACGCATACAATTTAAAACACACAGACGACACAGACTTTTAACGACAGATTTATCTGAAAATCTACAAAAAAACACTAAAATGTTTGTCCATGGCCATGCAAAATTTGAATTTATTATGTCAAGCGTCCAGTTTAAATTTCAAAAAGCACAGGACCATGTTCAACAACTTATCATGAGGCCACTTGGATTACAATACCTGGTAAGTGTGCAAAATTGCAGGCTGATTTTTTGAACGGGCTGGCGAACCGAAAGCGAGCCTTGAAAATGCACGACGGCCACAGCTTCTCTCACTTTTTCAATTGTTTTGTTATTTTCAACACGATTATATCACAGGCATTGATTTTTTTATTAAATAAAACAATAACAACACTTTTATTATGTTACAAATTCATAAACACATGTATTATAGTGAAAATTCGCGTGAAATATCTTTTACAACACTTTATGACAGTTCTTCGTTTGTTTACACCGGCCATCTTGGACATCGGCCTGGTGGATGTCAGTCCGCGGAACCAAGATGAACATGCAGTCAGCGACCAGTCATGAAGGAGGCAGTGAAATTGGACCACCGAGCGCCAATGAGTGGATGAGACGGTCGGCATACCCGCGAACACCCGGACGAAGACGTCTTAGAAGTATTTATCATTGACGATCGGAAGATCGGAAATACTACTCTTTCCGAAAACATCAGTTTTCGAGCGGCAATTTTGAAATGTGGTACGATCTTCAAAAACTGACGTTTTCCAACTTGTCAAATCCAATACAAATCAACATAACTTGTTTTATTAAAAACAACAGTGTGTAAAATCATCAATGGAAAAATCATGTTACCACAGTAAGCTTACTAACTAATACTTACATACTGTTTTTAATTTAAACACGTAGGGATTTTGGTGAAAATTCAAATGCAATATTGAGAGTACGTATACATTGAGACCCAGAAATTTCAAATTAACATTTCAAATTCATTTGAATTGCAGCCCGCTTAAGGAACATCATTTGCCTCTCGAAACAACGAAATAATTCAGTAGGTACTGGAGCCAACATTCTGATCGTTATTAAAATAGGCACGTGTAGCGTAAATAAGAACTTATAAGTATGTTAATTATGAAAGTTAAGATTTACCTGAACTCAGAATGGATATTGAGCGAGTCCAGTACGCTACACGTCCCTATTTTAATAACGGTCAGAATGTTTAGTACATAGTGAATTATTTCGTTGTTGCGCTGGTTTTCACTTCAAGTAAAATATTTATGTATGTTTTATATAGATAGATAGATAGATTATTGTGGTTTAACGGCGCGTTAACGACGAGGTTATATTGCGCACATTAATTTTTGCATTTTTGCATTTAACTTTGTTGATATAAGTGGTGGACATGGGGAGGGGTCGACCTAACGGGCCCGATCCGGGGGAGTCCAACACTGGTGGGGAGGCCAGGCCGGAAAGGGGACGGACCGGGAGGTGTGAGGATTCGGGCCGGCGGAACCCGATTTCAGGGGGATCACCATCTCGAGGGGGAAGGCCGGCCCGAGGGGAGGGGAGGGGAACGCAAATTCAAGGGAGGACATGGTTAGGCCGACCCTGGCTGCTCTTTGTCTGGACCTCACCACTGACCTGTCCGGCATGGGTAACCCTTACACATGAGCATATGCTCGCCGGCATAGCTGCAATGGATCATTGGCCAACGCAAACCCCACCACCGCGCTAAGGTGGCAGCCATCGGTGGGGATGTTTTATATAAACATCAATGGAATTAAAATGGGGTTTGATTTCGAATTATCGCTTATATTGGGAAATATTGAATTTTCAACAACATTTGTACAAAATAAAGCATGCGTTCAAGTCCGGAATGAATGATAAGTTTGAAAAGCTGATTAATTGCAATTTCCTGTTCCTGGTGTTCTAGCTCACATTATTACAAGGATTAGTTATCAAAGAACCCGACCAGCAGCCGAACCCCTTCTTTCGAATATCGAGCTTTCTTTTGTTGAGTTGACATCGCTTATATAGTACTATTTTTTAATTAACGCGGATTAATTGTTAATTTCCAAGTCATCTTACTGGTTCTGAATTCTGATAGCAGATTTTCATGTGTGAAATGAAGGGAAATGGAAAATAATATTAGAAAATACGTTAGGAAAATTATTTTTTAATACAATCTTCAAAATGCAAGATGATTATGTTTACAATTAGTTTACAGGACACCAATTCTTGCTAAACATGAAGCGTTTAATTCTTCTTTAAATCAAGTGAGATAAAATTGTCATATTTGGTAAGAAATGTAAAGATATATATATTTTTTTCAAGCAAAAACACACCATTTACTTATTTCAATAGTATTTGAAACACTTATAACTCCCACATTACATTATATAAAGTATAAAAACCACATTCTAAAATCTACTTAAATATCTCTTCCAATTTTAAAACAAATTGCTATAATTTAATTATAAAATTTACTGGAAATCTAATTCTTTTTATAACACCTGAAAGAACACTTATTGTAAATCACAATTTAACATTAATAGTTAGGTAGGTATATTAATTATTAATAATAATTATAATAAGTTAATAATATTCCTCATGCAAAATTAGGCCCGTTAATGGCACTTACAGCGTGTTCTTAAGAACAGTACTTCGTTAGAGTGTGCATACTTTTAGTCTGGTTGTACAAATTCTTTAAACATGGCTTATCCTTAAACAGAGCTTTTCAAAGATAAAATAACATTGAAAATACGTTTATGGACTAGATAAAAGTACGTTTATTCTAACTAATGATATCAAATGCTTAGGTATTTGACCTTTGAAAATAAAACTGTGTCTACATTGGTTGCCCGAATCAAAAGGTTGTATTACAGTTCTAAACAGTCACTTGTTTTAGGATAATCAATTCAGAAAATCTTTAGTCAATACTTCAGAGTTAGAAGGTCGTTAGTCCATTTCAATGATTCTTGAGGTGAGCTCCAGTCATCATCCAGTCATATATGTAATAGTGGAATGAGTCATTGTGTACCAATTGATAGAGCTTGGTTACATCATTCCAAAAGCGTGCAACGCAAACCCGCGAAAATAGACTTCCGGCCTTCTACCTCTGAGGTACAGATTATTGTTTAAAGTAGTTCAAACACATTGTCAAAGACGCAGAGGCTTAGCAAATTACATATCAAACAACTTACTGTTTTAAAAGTTAGACCCTCATACCAAACCAACATAGAAAAGTGCATAGAAACTTAGGTGAAATCTTCGAAGTTCGTTTTTGTTAAAAGTTAAGTTTACAAGAATTAGCCACGTCTTAAAGTTCGCCCGTGGTCTAAGAAATTGATGTTACTATTTCAGTTTACAAATCACTTTAGATCTTTCCTATAGCCACTTGAAGATCTCACTCAGTGAAAAATCTTACCTAACACATGGCAGTGGAGGCACGATTAAGAATCGGTACAAAATCAGATCCAAATGTCACTTCGAACGGACGGTGCGTCAACATCTCTCAAAATCTCTTCAGTTTGTTACTTATATTCCCAAAGCACACAGTTTGTACATTACCAATACGTTCTTGAACAATCGTCTTAAGAGAGATTAGAAATATTGGTGGAGATTGGCTTCTATTCGATCATGTATTGCCAAAAAGTCATCACCCAGTGAAAAGAGATCCAAGAATCGAAAAGTATAAGAGTACTATCTATCATATAAGAGTAAACTGCTATTATTTGCTTCTAGAGCTACGTTACTACAATCGGTAAATAATAGCCAACTTCTATGCAATTAATTGAGTTAAAAAGTTATTTCTAAACATTCTTCCAGTTGCGGATGTAAATCCAAAATTTAGAAAAATCCAGACTAAATTTGGCATTTAGTTAAATACTGAGACTAAGCCCATTACATTAAGTTAATTAGTACACATTCACATCTTATGAAAATGATTTCCCAAGATCAAATTTACAAACGCTTAAAATGTAGTTCTTTTTAATTGATTTAAAGTAGGATTAAAGTAGGATTCCTTACATTTACATTATAAGATCTGTGTTCAATTTCGAAATGAATGTTATAATTTATGACAGTTTGGCAATACAATCTACCTCATGACGCTAAAGATCGAATGCGTCAAGACGTCTGCTTATGAACTGTTGTTGTTATTCGATTCATTGACAGAGCTGATGTCATCAGGAGCCGAAGCGTTGTCGCTTGTCCTGTCGTCTGCTTCGCCCATAAGTGCGCGGTATTTCTTGGCAATCGATTCCCAGTCGGTCACATTCTCGATGCGTGTCAGGTTGTTGAAACTCAACTGCGAGCCAAGTGGACTCAGATGGACGACGCTCAACGCGACAGAATCTGTGAACATCGATCAAGACATTATTTACATTTCAAGAGTAGTACTGCGGCTTTTTAAGAGTCGACAGGACTCTCAGAAAATTTTGATTCCGATGTAAAAAAAAATCCTAGAAATTCATGAAAATGCATTAGCTCTGGGTTGTACGTACGTGACATTTGTGACATTTAATCGTGTGAATTGCATGTTGCATATAGGTACTGCTATGAAGTAAGTTATTTTAATTCAAATATTGAAAACCACAAAAAAAACTATAAAAAGGCGGCCCCTACTTTTTTCTTAACGGCTTGACCGATTGTTTTTAAAATTTAACAGCATAGAGATAAAAAGTAAATCTGTGTCTCTAGTGATCGAAAAAAATAATAAATAATGTTTTTTCTCGTGTTGAGGAAGTGCTAACTAACATGGACAATATATGAGTCTCTTTGGCACCTCTGCCCTGCAATAACTAAACAAAAAATATAACTTTGGGGCCAATAGAGACACAGATCTACTCTTTATCTATAACCTGTGAAAATTTGAAGACAATCGGTGAAGCCGTTTAGAAAAAAGTATGGGCCGCCTTTTTGTGCTTCATAAAACATGAATTTCATCAAGTATCGTAGACTCTTAATTCCAGAACATAGACCTGCAGTGTGTAACTCAGTGTAAAACAAACCGACTCGAAACATGCCAGGAGTTGTCTCTTTAGACAACCCAGTATAGTTTCTTTTCAAATGAAGAGAGTAGTCATTGATGCTATTATATCAAGAAAATAAGGCATGTGTTTTACCTTTCGGAGCGACCTGTCCCTTCTTGACTTTTTGCAGCCATTTGGCACCCATTTTCGTTCTCGCGCTGACACGCGACCTCTGTAGACCCATCATTTGAACCAGACTTGGCCGCTTTCTCTGCATCACTGAAGCACAATCATCGGGGATTTAACATTTTAGTGAGAAAAACAAAACCAAACCAACTTACATAGATTATTTACACTAAACAAACAATTAATGATATTACTTTCGCACACTGTTCAATCATAGAAAGAAAATGTTAATTTCTTTATTTGTCAATATGCGCGAAGAGCGATGTTATGTTTATGCATCAGGTATTATATTTTCTTATTTTACATAATAATTTGATATCTAATTATTAGAGGTGCATTAGAGTTTCAACCGTATTGTAAAGAACAAAGTCCAAAATCAATACAAAACTATCTACTAACCTTTAGCCTTGCACTTTCTGAGAAGGAAGAGAAGCCAGGAAGTAACGAGATTCAATGGCGATGGTGTGGTCGTGGTTCGATGCATGTTCCTGATCAACTTCGCCAATCCATACTTCCATTCAATATCTGATTGTGCTTGGATACGTTGATAAGTGTCAGACATCATAGCAATCAGGAGATTGATAAGCACGACTACTGACACCAACATGTAAATCATGAACACTGCTTTGAACAGATAGGTGGTCCAGGGAGGCTGAGCTTGAGATTTACTCTTCTGAAGACTGTCCAGAGTTGTCATGCCGAATACAGCAAAGAAGAGAAGCTCGAATGCCTCCATGGGGCTGATTTTCACTGAAACATAACAATAGTTGATGTTGGTAATTGACAAATCTCTTGGATTGTGAGAGAAATGAAATGATCTCATCATGGTCTATGGAAGGCTGTCTTATTAAAAAAATCTATGTGGACATAATTGATTACTAAAACTAAATCAGTAGATTTGTCAAAAGCTACTTTTTAAATTGAGAAATTTTAATACTTGATTTTTTGTTTTATTTTCGCACAAAATTAATCAAAGACGTACAAAACAAATACATGGAACAAATTATTTGATTAAATTTATTCTTTTCTTCTTCGAAAAAAGTATAGAGAGTGTAACATGACAATTAATGTGTAGTATGGGAGCAATTTCTTAAAATCCTTTTTAATATTACTTATTTAAATATTTTTTTAACTCCGTCATTATATATTACACAAATACAAAAATTCACAATGTCCACAAAGCTCAAGCTAAGAAAAACTCTTTATCACTACTTCATGATACGATCATTTCTTCAATCACTGTTCTCCGGTATATGACTTAGATTGCAGCACTCTGTAAACACTGTGACATAACTCATAGGTGCAATGAAAACCCACGCGAGAAAAGAAGCAAGCAGTATTTGCGAGCATTGCAGACAGTTTGTGATGCCACACGCCATCACACAAGTGGAATTGACACTTCTCTCTCCATACTTCCATGATACGACGCGTTGTACACGTTTTCAAAGTCATTATCATGTGCGGATACCGCGCCCAAATTAAGAACATTCTTAATATAAGTAGCTCTCATCATTTTGTAGGGGAGTGGAACCACGGATTCGTTAAACCATTCAGTGTAGTCGCCGACATCTGGCCCTGGTCAATAGGTACAACTCAGTGATTTGTGCTTATGGTTCACTTAGAACTTAAATACTTGTTAATCTTTCAGTGTTAGTGTAAGGGGTTATTCAGTGTCAATTTTCAATCTTTTAAGTCATATGGGTCTGTCCATGAAACTGTATAGTAATTTATCATTCATGATTAGTTGCTAGAGATCATGTCACTGCTCAAAGTTCTTAAATCTATCAATAATAAAAAATCATGTTTTAAAATAACTGTAAACGATTAGAAAATCTAACGCGTTATGTCATAACGGACAGTTATATATATATATTTTTTTTTAAATATGTTAATTTGAGGTAATAGTAACTTTTTTGTTCAGTTATAACAACCATATTCAATTAAAAAACTATTACGCACTCAAGTATAATCCATTCCAAATTGTGAGTAGTCAAAGTACAAAATAAATGTTGCAAACTGTCAGAAGTGGTAACATAGACAGACCCATAAGTATAAAACAAAGTGATCAGGACTATAGTATAATTTTTTTTATCAGATGTAGAATACATGTCTTCATCTTTCAGTACCCTGAAACAGGATTGCATCGAATCCAAACGAGAAGTTCGTAAAATTATCTTGGCATTGCCTAACCAAATTAACTAAAACATATGTCATTGAAGTCTGAATGAAATCTCACCTTCTGAGAAGACGTCCGGCTGGGGCCTCCGGGCCAACTTTCGCACCTCGTCTGGAGTGAGATTCTTAAAAGGTTGATTAAGGGCCACAATATTCATTGAGAAGCCAAACACGAAAATGACGAGCACAGCTAAAAATCTAGCAAGATCCTTCATCAAGTCACCGATGATGATAGCCCATGGACCAAATAGATGATGGAAGGAGAGAAAATCCAATATTTGAACACACGCCAGTAGAAAAGAAAGAGCAAACAATTGATTACGTAAATACATCAATGTCGGCCAATAAGGTCTATCAATAATTGTCATCCCTGCTAGATGCAAGGCAACACCGAATATTCCAAATAGTAGCACTGCCAGTTTGATCCAGCCCAGTCCCGATTTGTCACTCGGATTTGTTAATTCGAACAGAAGCAAACCCGAAAGCCAGACTAGTAAAACCCACTCGTACCAGTACGGTATTAGCGTTGCGCGCACTACTGGGTATACAGGCGTAATACCAGTCAACATAAGAAAAGCCATAAGATAAATATGTGACGTTAAATAACTCATAAACTTAATAATTGGAACTTTGTTAAACTTGTGGCCTAAGGGGAGTGTAAATCCAACCCAAACTGGAGGACAAAATATAAAGGCAAAAAAGAGTAATAAAGTTCTCCACGCCGCCCAGTTGAGACTTCCTTGCCATAGTTCTTGTAGATATCGTTGCACAACCGTATGTGCGATCACTTCTTTCTGCTCGTTCTCAATGAGCACGTCCAAGAACTCTACGTTCCTGCGATCCGTTGCTGTGAGGATACGAGCTGCCGAGTCCGCTCCTGCTGCCAATGCGAGCAACTCCGTCGCCATCGTCTCGCACTGCTTGCCGGCGGCGATCAGGTCCTTGGCACGCTCCTTCTCCTTGTTCGACAGCTGATTCAGGATGCTGGAGAGCTTGGCGGCAGTGTCCACAGGAGCGGGAGACACCAGGACGAACTCCTCGATAGGTTTGTTGTTGTGGTTCTTGCTGCAGATCATCAGGTTGTAGACAAACTGTGGGGAACAGAGTGGAGCATTTATTAGAGCTGTCGTTTTCCGACTAAAATCATCGAAACATCAGATCCATATTTATAAGGGGGGTGTCCAAGATCATCAGGTTGTAGACAAACTGTGGGGAACAGAGTGTCCAGCATTTATTAGAGTTGTCGTTTTCCGACTAAAATCATCGAAACATCAGATCCATATTTATAGGGGGGTGCCTAAGTAAGAGATCTATGAAAATATTTTTTTATTGAAATTAACAATAAGTTTTTATTAAGTTTTTCAACATTTCAACTATATTTAAATATAAAAGGATCATAAAATGTCCCGTAACTGGCCACTTTCGACTAATATTGAATTTTCAATTTTATGTCTTCAGCGTATGAGGGAGTATTAACACAGGAGATATAGGAAAATAATTTGATATTGGTGTCTAACCTTCAACATCCGGGTAGGTGTATATATACATTTTTTTTATAAATAACTTAATGTTCAATACTCATAATACTAGTTTGTGGATAAAATCTATAGGCTAAAAATTGTTTAAATCTAATATTTACTAGCAAACTTACGTTTTCTTTTAAAACTCACCATATTAAAGATAGAGTTAACGGTGAAAGTTGATTACGAAGATGACATTGTTCACCATAATGACTTTCATTTTGAATATTCTACACTCTTCTTTTAGGAAAATACTGATTTGATTTCGGTATATTCAACATAAACTAAACTCTGGTGCGTACCCGTCGGTCTTCTAGCAAGCTATACGTGTCGTGCTCCTTGTGCATGAGGTATCTGAGGACGTCGTTGTGGCCCTCGGAGGCGGCGAACCAGATCGGCGCGCTGCCATAGTTCGTCTCCGACTTGGGCGTCGCGCCGGAGTCCACCAGAAGTCTGACAACGTCGTAACATCCGGCCCTCGCGGCGTAGTGCAGAGGCGTCCATCCGTTCTGCACAAACAATACGTGTTAAAATAACAACGATAACAATAACGAGTTCACATTGGCAATGTATGGGTATCAAAGGTCACTCAGGGAGCCTCACATGCTTCATCAGCATCATTGTTTGAAACCTATTTATATGCCGGAGAGCATCACATTCTACTTCGGCTTCTCACAAAGTTTGAACCTATTAGTATTATTTATGCCGGAGAGGACCACATTCTACTTCAGTTTTTTCTGGCGCATATTCTCTCACTATACTACAAGCAGTACTTGTGTTAGGACCTCTCACATTACTCTATAACAATTATTATGTGATGTGTATTTTGTGCAGTATTTGTGTCGATTGCATGTGATTGCGTAATAATGCGACGCTCACGCTCTGGACTCGTCAAGGCCAAAGCCAGTCAGCGCCGAGTTTGTAATTCTCTTTATTTTCGAATAGATTGTTGTGGGCATTCGAGAAAGATAGTGCGTTGCCTTTCACAGCAACGCAGACTTGCTTGCGAAAAGTGGAAAATGTTTCTTCAGATCTGTACTTAATAAATATTGTTATTATCATAATCATAATGAATTTGTATTATTTGGTTTTCTTTAATCAACCGTTTCAACCCTTGCCACCTGAATACGAGCGACTTTGTTGTGTCAAAGAGGCCCTGGCGATCAGTTACCTTGTCTGTGGCATTGATCTCCGTGCCTTGTCCTAGCAGCACCTCCACCATCTGGTAGTGGCCGTGTGTAGCGGCGATGTGCAGACCAGTCTTGCCGTGCTTGTCACAGCTCTGTAGCAGATCTGCCGCGCGGCTCACTAACAAGCCCACCACAGTGATGTGGCCCCCGAAACACGCCAAGTGCAGCGAGTTGTACTCCTACATGACAAGAGTATGTGACATTACACTCAGGAGAAGATTTCATTCGATTTTGTCTGATTCTGTCATTGCACACCCACTGAGCATAGAAGAAGTAAAAAATTGTATACGATGAATTAAATACAAGAGTGCAATTGATGAATTGTGTAGGTTTTCAAGTATGGGTAAGATGGAATACTAAGCAGGGAGGCAGAATCGAGCAGCCATTGTTGTTGGAAGAAAAGAAGGAAGACCGAGAACAAGAGGATTTTCAGTTTGTAAGCTAGGAGAATCGTGGACGAAGATAAGAGAATAAAATTAGTGGGAGGACAGGACATACGGAGGGAGCTCAGCACACATTGCAAACTTTGCTTTGCTATCTTAATAATATTTTATATAATGTATAAATTAAAAACTATACTTTGCAAAAAATAGCTAAATTTAATATTCAGAATATAAAAAATTGAATACTGATCAAAACTATTAGGAGACAATTTTTTAAAAAGTAGTGAATGATGAGAAAATCTTTTACAGCAACTTTTCCGTTTCAACATCTAATCCATCTTCAACAAGACGGTTACAATATTAAAACTGGCTGCTTAGAAGTTAGTTTCTTCTCTGGAGGAACTCAAATAAACAGAGAAATATTTCGACGTTGGACTCACGTTCTCCGTGGTGGCTGCATCGACCTGCACGCCCGCAGAGTTGAGCAGAAGCCTGACGACGTTCTCGTTGCCCGAGTATGACGCGAGATGGAGCGGCGTCATACCCGACTCGTTGCCCAACTCCCCGACAAGACTGGCGGCGCTGGGCGGGTCAGACTTGACAGTGGCGGGCACGTGTGTCAGCAACTCGCGCACAGTGTCTAGAACAAGCGGGAGCAGTTAGTGGCGACCACAGTCACTCGAACGAGGGGCGAACAAATTAGACAATCAGACGTACAGTTTAAAAAAATCAAATCAAGAACTAAAAAATCAAGAAAATAATAGGAAATCAAAAACTCGTAGATAAATTACAAAATTGACGAATATGAAAGGCAAAAATCACACAAATTTAGCAAATCACATGATAACCAAAAATACAACAAAAATTCACAATCAAAAAATCTTAAAAAATCAAAAAAGAACACACGATTATAAAAAAATACAAAAATTGATACAATCAGGAAAATAATAATAAAATACAAACGAAACAAAATCAGGTGTAGCCAAAAGAGCGAGTTGTTAATCCTTCACTCCTGATGCAACCGCGGAATTTATTTGAGTTGACCAGTGAAAAACTCCCTCTTAGAGGTCATATTACCATTAAATTAATCTTCAAATTAGTTAAGCTCCACTCGGGAAATGTGGTGTATCACCATAAGCTTCAAAAAAACTGCAGCCAATGTAGCATGAGGATAATTTAAACTGAGGAAATAGTCTCCGAAATTAAATTGTAGTATATAATGGTAATACACTGAGTTTTCTCAAGTGGAGTTAATGCTAACTGTATCTTAAACTAAAGGTAATACCGGCCCTTGGTGAATTAAATAATTATGTTTTCTACAGAGATGTCTATCTAAAGCTGCATTCAGAACTCTGCTAGAGCCATGTCTCTCACATTAAAGGCACGCTATCACCATAAAGTAAGTTATCACCAATTGATCGGCTCATCCAGCATGTTTTGTTTGCGTCACAGACCCCTAATTCAATTCATGCCTGGTTCTACGCTACGTAAAACTTCAAAAACTTGCTTTGTTTAATTTAAGAGGGATTTTACTACTTTTATAAATGTAACATAAAATAAAATATAGCATTCCAAAAAGTCACCCAAACAAGTCCGACAAAGTATAGGGTAACAAACTTACAAAACACTTGACAATAGATATTTTCAAAAGGTTTTTCGTATTTTTTGAATTTTATGTGCCCCCCCCCCCCCCTCCCCACCGCTTGCATTGCAAGTGTCATCATTATATCTTCAGAGCCATGACTTCAGCTGATTTATCATCTTCTGAAGTATTAAATATAATTAACCCTTTCAAGAATCACATATTTAGATGGCAGAGAGTTCAAAGCAAATCAATCCCGATATTTATCCATGTGCGAGGGTTCCAAGACGACGATGAAGGGAATCGAACCCGCGATACTCAGTGAAACTTGATTCTGGAGTGTTATATATCGAGCTTGTTGAAAAGAATTCGTTCTCATTCGGCAATTGAGCCAGACAAGTTTCGATGTTTCAATAAGTCATCTGCGTAATCTCACCCGCTTGTCCGAAGTACGCCGCTACGTGCAACGCGGTGACTCCGAGCTTCTTGCTGGATATTCTGAGCGACTGCGACGATCTCATCACCTCCAGCACTTGTCCGTGGCCATTCTGTGCTGCCAGATGCACTGCCGTGAAGCCAGCCTAGAATACCAAGTCAGACATCTTCTGCTGATACAGTTGATGGCACAGAACACGACACAGATATTATAGCGATCAGTGGCAGAGCAAACTTCTCAGGGTGTTCGTTTTAGTTGCTCAGCCATGATCATTAAATATATGCCTAGAATCTGAGAGAAAGGGTTAAATTGTATTCAAAATATTTAAGCAATGTTTTACTACACTATTGAGATTAGTTTTCCAGGAAGATTACTATATTTGAGAAAAATTTCAAGAATTAATACTTTTGTCTGTTTCAAATGATAATTATTTAAAATAAATAAAAATGCAATACACATTATAAAAAACTTTAAAAAAATATTTTGCAAAATAGTACCAGCAATATAAGCCGCAACCGACTTGGCCATGCATTATTCCTTTTATCACATGAAGTTTTCAAGTGGATAATTTGAATGTTTTTGAATGTTTTGATCGAATGTATTTTTTTATATTCTTTCGAGTAAGTAAAGAAACGCCTAGCCCAGGGTATATCTAGTGGAACGGTCGCTCCACGCCAGCCAAGTCGTACGACGCTCACACTCTCATATAAAAAAGCTGGAGCAACCCACTTTTACTGTAATTCTGTTTACTTCCAAACCTGTGTACCTTGTTCTCATCTGTACACGACGCTCCCGCGCGCACCAACGCCTTGACGACCTCCGCGTGGCCGCCCTCCGCCGCCAACTGCAGCGCCGTCGCCTCCGTGACGCGATTCCTCGCCGAGATCACCCCTTGTCGATCGAACTTCATCAGCTCCTCGATCACCTTCACGGAGCCCTGCATCGCCGCGATGTGCGCGCAAGTGTTGCCATCTTTAGTGCACGCCATCACAAGAGTCGGATGCTGGGTGAGGAAGAGTTGGACCACATCGGAGAAGTTGTTCATCGCTGCTGCGTGGATCGGTTTCTGTCCCATATCGTCGGTCGCGTCCATGCTTGCACCTAACTCTAACAGAAGTCGACATACTTCCAACTGCCCTGCTGCTGCACCTAAATGCAACGGAGTTTGCTTCTTCAATGTTAACACATCAATTACCGCGTTGTGTTCTTGAATTAGAAATTTACAAAGTTGTGTAAAGCCATTCATTGCTGCTAAATGGAGCGCTGTCCGACCGACTCGGGATTTACTGTTGATGAAAGCTTTATGAGTTAGCAACGCGTCGCAAACTTGTTGGAAACCTCTTTCCGCTGCCAAATGAAGAGCCGATCTACCTTCAGTATCAAAAACGTCGACTCTCGCATGATTATTTAACATCGTGTTCACTAATTCCATATGTCCAGCATGGCACGCAAAAAGCAAAGGTGTCCATCCACTCAAAGTCTGTTTGTTTAACGCCTTTTGGATGTCAGTCTGAGAAATATGCGCTAACATTTCAGTCAAAACGTCATTATTACCAGCAACGGCTACATAATGAAATGGCGTTTCTAAACTCTGCTTTGTACACTGTTTGACATCGGCGGACGCTTCTAGTAGAAGTTTGACAACGTCGCGATCGGATAGTAGGATCTCGACTTCGTTCTTCATCACTTGAGCGCCGTAATGTAGCGCTGATAGTCCGAGCTCACTGGTGGAGTTGACATACGAGGTGCCGGCATCGTTGCCATGTCGCCCCTGCACGAACTCGATGAGGTGGCGGACGACATTGGCTTTCGAGCCGCGGCAGGCGAGGTGCAGAGGAGTCTCACCGACCTAATGCACAAGCCAACATTCAGACAACTTCATGGAACATTTTTATTTTCAACAATTAGGGAATACAGAATTCTGATTAACATTAAATATGTTGTGTACTTAAAAATCATTGACACTTAAAATATCATGATATGATGATTAGAAATTATGTGACTATATGAAATATTGTAAGATTACAGCTTTCAAGCACATTTTTAAAGGATTTATATTGATAACTTAACATTGATCATAGATTGCTACAAATCTTACTAAAGTGTGTTGTTCATGACTGTACAACCATTGTACAACAATTGGTTGTACAATGTCCCGATAAGTAAAGTTCACTTTAGCTTAAATGGACTTTAGCGGTCTAGAAGGCTGTGTTTCATTGGCTGTTGTCAAGGTTTCAACCGAATGTTACCGCTTACATTATAGGGATGCTTCATTTGATGAATTGTCACATATCGAACCTTGGATTTGAGTAGAGGATCACCGCCGTCCTGGAGGAGTAGCAACAAGGTGGCAACATTGCCATGTTTGGCAGCGACGTGGACTGGTGTTTGGCCGTCTTCTGTCGGAACGTTGGTGCCTGCGCCTGACTTCAACAGCATCAGGGCGCAGCGGTCGCCATTCTTGACGCGCGCAGCAATGTGCAGGGGAGTCTCCCGCTGCTTGCCACCTACAAGAACACAAGCGAGGAGTCTCAGGAGAGTTACAAAATACAAATCAATAGAAATAATTTAGTTATGCATTATGCGGCATTTTTGCTACAGAACAAAAAATTCATTAAAATAGAATAAATGAAACAAGCCATGTAAGAAGAAAAGAAGTGTAGAAATTTTAAACATGAATAAGTAGGAGAGAAACAAATAAGAGTATTTCCTGTAATAATTTGCTCTCACCTTTGACGTGCACCTCAGCACCAAACCCCAGCAATGTTTCCACGACTGCAGGCTTCGCTGATTCCACCGCAATATGTAGAGCAGTGTAATTATCCTGAAACATAATTGCATCAAGAATAAAACACGAATGAAAAATCATCATTTTGAGACAATGTTCCTGCTATTAAAACTATTAATAACTTGACAATATGTAAAATTGTTGTCAAGAACCTTCTGAACTACATGGCAGTTCATAGCTATATCGTAGACACCTTGTATCGATGAGTGAAGCTTTGGAAATTTACAATGTTACTGACTTTATTATTTTGAATCTATAAAACGAATCTTGGCTGCAACTATGTGATGATGATTTTGTTTTTTGTACAATTGTGAACCGCAAATAACGGCACTTATAGTTGCGCTTATACTATCCCACCTATCCCGTGAAGTTTACTCAAGTTAACAATTAAATTTATCAAATATAATTTTCATCTGAGAGTGGTAAATTCTAGTATAACAATTTAAATTACAGTTCATACGGGCTTAATTGAAGTACAATTATTTAATATCAGCTTAAAGAAAGTTGTACTGGTTATTGAGACATGGACACTAAATGGTGACCGTTCAACGTAACAATACGTATCAACGTATCATACAATATTTCGACATAATTGTGTAATTATTAAGTTTATTTGTGATACGTGTCTTTCGTTTGTAATGCTGTAATGCATAAAATGCTGATTCGTTGTACCGCATAGAATTCTTCGTTAATTTATGGCAAATATGTTTGAAAACTTGAAGACGAGAACTTACCCCCGTTGTAACGTCAACTTTCTCTCCCTTCTGCAGCAGCGTGTTGATGATCCCGACATGTCCGTAGCGTGCTGCCGTGTGAATACTTCTCGCTCCTCCCTACGGCATGGAATCACTCGTGAGTCGTGACTCACGGCAAACAAATGCAGGTGACTGACAAGGCAAACTAGAACAAGGGTACAGTCCATCCTCGACAGCAATGGGATAGAGCAATTTGTCAGTGATGAGTAGTGTGACTGTAGTGTAGCAATTAGTATCAGTCTAAGTTGTTACCTATGATTAATATGGCCCAAGAAAATAATCTGAGCTGGTATTCAAGAAGAATTTTGAATCATGCAGTATTATATTAGATCATATAGCATTATAGGATTTGGGGTTATACCAAAATATTATCTGGATGTGAACGAAGTAGAATGTGTGACATTAGAGCACAAAAGAGCGCGATTGTTCTGTTTCAGAAATCAAGTAGAATGTGCGGCACTAGAGCACACGCAGTCACTGATTCTAGAACGAAGTGAGGATAACGATGCCCTCGCTCATTCCCGCTTACCAAACATAAGTAGAATGTGTGACATTAGAGCACAAAAGAGCGCGATTGTTCTGTTTCAGAAATCAAGTAGAATGTGCGGCATTAGAGCACACGCAGTCACTGATTCGAGAACGAAGTGAGGATAACGATGCCCTCGCTCATTCCCGCTTACCAAACATAAGTAGAATGTGTGACATTAGAGCACAAAAGAGCGCGATTGTTCTGTTTCAGAAATCAAGTAGAATGTGCGGCATTAGAGCACACGCAGTCACTGATTCGAGAACGAAGTGAGGATAACGATGCCCTCGCTCATTCCCGCTTACCAAACATAAGTAGAATGTGTGACATTAGAGCACAAAAGAGCGCGATTGTTCTGTTTCAGAAATCAAGTAGAATGTGCGGCATTAGAGCACACGCAGTCACTGATTCGAGAACGAAGTGAGTATAACGATGCCCTCGCTCATTCCCGCTTACCAAACATAAGTAGAATGTGTGACATTAGAGCACAAAAGAGCGCGATTGTTCTGTTTCAGAAATCAAGTAGAATGTGCGGCATTAGAGCACACGCAGTCACTGATTCGAGAACGAAGTGAGTATAACGATGCCCTCGCTCATTCCCGCTTACCAAACATAAGTAGAATGTGTGGCATTAGAGCACAAAAGAGCGCGATTGTTCTGTTTCAGAAATCAAGTAGAATGTGCGGCATTAGAGCACACGCAGTCACTGATTCTAGAACGAAGTGAGGATAACGATGCCCTCGCTCATTCCCGCTTACCAAACATAAGTAGAATGTGTGACATTAGAGCACAAAAGAGCGCGATTGTTCTGTTTCAGAAATCAAGTAGAATGTGCGGCATTAGAGCACACGCAGTCACTGATTCGAGAACGAAGTGAGTATAACGATGCCCTCGCTCATTCCCGCTTACCAAACATAAGTAGAATGTGTGGCATTAGGGCATACAGTGAGTCTGATTCTATATTAAATCATCAACGAAGATGCTCTTACCTTGTTCGGCATGTGTAGGTAGACACCCTTCTTGAAGAGCATCATTGCACAATCCGCATGGCCATTGAGAGATGCGATGTGCATCAGTGTGCTACCGTCCTTCGTGCGCTCGTAAATGGAAGCTTTGTACTTGTCAGCGAGAATCTCAATCACAGAAGCATGGCCATTCTCGGCAGCCAAATGCATCGGGGTCCGATCTATGACACAAGATAGATCAGACGTTTCAATATGAGTATATAATTGTGACATTGAGTTATCAGTAAAATATATTCAAATACAAGGGTAGGAATCGTTGCAAGTAATTCTTGGTTCATGCAATGACGCAACAGTGGTGAATATCACCATGAATCACCTGTTGTTAAGACCACTCGCTCACATTGCGTTAAAACACGGCATCGCCTTGGCTTCACCTATGACCTATGCAATGAGTAGTTTATCACTGGAAAGTGCAAAATGAAGATTATACTATGGGAATAACTGGAATTGTGGATTACGCGTAAATTTGAATAAATGTGAGATATGACGATGATGATAACAATGATATGATTGTTATTCATATAGAAAAGAAATTAACAATGTGGTTCTAGCAGACCTACCTCATCATCATCTGGCACTTTCATATGCTCCTTATTTTTACTTCCTTAAATGTCAATAATTGGTCTTAATAAGGTTATTTATTCATAACCAATACAGAAAAATTGATTAAGTAACATATCAGAAAAGTATTGAATTAAAACTAATTGTGTAAATATTGCTACATTCGACAAGTTATGTTTATAAAATCATGGTTTTAGTATGCTATTTTATAGATTTGTATCCCTTGTACAATAGTAGTTGATTTCACCACAACAATTAGTTGTACCTACCAGGGTTATGCTTGTGTAATTGTGTTATCAAGGAAAAGTGATTCGTGAATGTTTCAACCGCTGTGTTGCCTGACACATCACATAGAAACTTTCCGTCATAATTGCTACATTTCCATGATAAATGAGTATGCTATAAAACCCCCATTGCTGGAGAAGTAGCATTCAAGTGGGGATTTTTCGGGGGAAATATTTGCACGCCATCGTAATAGTCCCTAACCATCTCCAATTGTAAGTTGGCTATATTACGAGTCTAAACCGACACATTAATTCACGTCATCACAATTAGAACGACGCAATTAACTGACGGAGACCTACACACTGGAATTGCATGACTTAACCACGTATTATACTACACATTTCACATCAGACAAAGACATTTACAATACTGAAATTCAATTATTGTTTTGTTTCGGAGCTGAAGAGCATTTAGCTCGTTGGTAATTAATGTGTTGTTAGTTATTACACTTGTTTCTAGAAATTATTTTAATTGTCAGAGAGTTACAAGAGCATAAACGAACCGAATAATTTGATGTTATTTCAGTAACTTCTAACTTATATGCTTAGGATTTTTTTTAAATAAGAAAAGTTATTTCAATTAATTGTTTTACTTTTAAAATAACATATTCTGAACTTTTTTTATTAATATTTAATCGGCTCCCAAATTTTTTATTTATATTTAACCATCATTGCTGTAATTTTATCTACGTGAAAATCTAAATTGTTGTTGACAAAAGCTTAAAAATTTAAAAATAATAACAATATATTTTTGGAGAACCTATATAAATAATTTATAAATTGTTACTTAAATGTCATACATGTTCTCCAAAATCACTAGCTTGATAAAGTTAAGTCTTCACAACACTCTAGGAACGCACGTGCTGCGAATTGATTTAGTAATAAAAAATATATCCTTACCCTGGTTATCTACAATGGAAGCATTTGCACGGACCCCATAGAAGTATTTGACCATCGCCTCATCGCCTTGTGCCGAGGCGATATGCAATGCCGTCTGTCCATTCCCCTGTAGTTAAAAAACACAAAACGTAGGATTAAAACACACGAAATATACAACTTCCTTCCCTGGTCACTCTCAGGAACAGGATGAACGAAACAACGATTTCATACCAAGTCGAAACGCTTACTGAATTCAAAGTAGGAAGATAATTTTTTCAGCCCCTATTTTTTTGTTGCTAATTTTATGTACACTCCGGGATACCGTGTTCTGTTACTACCTACGCTACAGAGAAGGATTGTACATTATTACCATAGACACTGCCCCTATAGCATTTGAGTAGAATCCAAGTTATCTCTTCACAGTCTCATAAATCATGCGCTATGCTGCGAACTGGTGAAATGGAAGTGGGGTAGATTAGTATTTATCAAAGTTACAACCACTGATAAAGTTCAGAGCGTGGAAGTCAAGTTATCTTCAAAGAACACGGAATTAATGCCTCTATTAATAGATGTATTATTAGGTGTTAAATGTTCAGAGAAAAATTGTTTAATCATTTGGCATAGTTGATGATCTGTTCTGATTGTAGAATGAGACATGACTACTGACCGCCATTTTTCAATAGGTGTACTTTATAACCCGTTGATAAGTGGGAAGGTTAGAAAAAAATCGTGCTTTTTGTGTGAAAGAGAACGCTTCTGAAGCGTTATGTTTTTAATAGTATGGCTTAGATCAAACAAAAATCTATCAAATAAATGTTGTTATGGGAGGATTTTAAATACAGAGTATTGGAATAGTTAATATCGTTTCCAATTTTGAAGTAAAATTGTATCCACGTAAGAAAATAGGATAAAACAATGTTACAGAATAATCTACAGTTTACAGTGTTAAAGTTTAATATAAATTCAGTTGAAAAAGCATATGATTTTGAACTTACGTTTTGTGTATCCACATTTGTGCCATAATCCACAAGAATCCGCACCATATCCACGTCTTTCCTCTTGGCAGCCAGATGGAGCGCCGAGTTCCCATTCCCAGTGACTGACTTGAGTTGGTCCGCCGTTTGTTGACCAAGCAGTTCCCGACACATGGATTGATTCCCAGCCTCCACGGCTAACAACAGTGGTATCTTCCCTTTCTGTAAAGTATCCAAAGCAGATTTCAATACCGTTTGCCAACCATTCTTGCCAGCGCCAGCTTGAAGGCGATTCTTAGCTACAAAACTTCCAGTCGCCGCTTTTTCTACGTCACTTGATGAGACTGAATTACATGACACTTTCACTCTGGAAGTGGAATTGGGTCTACTCTTGAACGCGCGCGGAGACGTCACTGCCGGGGTGTTTAAGTGGCCGTTAGAATCAGACAACGTAACGGATGGTACACTGCCGTTTCCGTTCGATTGCTTGGACATTGTACTTCTACAATACGATCATTGCGATGATCACCTTCATAAACACGGTTTCCCATTAGATTGCGCAATGTACGAATTCGAAACATAAGCGCATTTCAAATCTACCTCAACAAATCGAAATGGAGCCGGAAATAGTTTATACAACTGAATTTTGGTAATCGTTATTATTGACGTTGTTCTTAGAGATTATCGACAATGCTGGCGCATTTCCAAAATCTAATATTAGATAGAAAACCATTTGATTTCCGTTTAATTTATAGCTGCGCAACGATTTCAAAATGAAACCCTTTGCTGTAAAAATATACCGTACTCTTAGTGTCAAAGTCGGTGTGGAACTAAGCGAAAATCACGAATTCTGGTGAGAATAAACTAGTTTCTTTTTATAATATAACTCTTCGTTGCCATTGGTCGATTTTTCATTTCAAAACACGGAGAAACCCTCCTCCCCCCAAAAAGAAAAACTTCCACCATAGGTTTCTATAAAAAGTGGTGCACTCCAAAGAATTGTTTCCACAAAGTTTGAAACGTCGTGCATTTCGATATGTCTTCAAGTCACGACAGTCACATATATTGTTTTTGATTGTTTTATGTGTTTCGAATTTGGTGCATCGATTGTGGTAAAGAGTATCTACGAGATTCTAGTGACAACTTTACGAGAAAGATTTGCCCATTCAACTTACTGTACCCTCATGGGCAAAGACGACGGGTCTCCCAATAAGTTCAGGTGATTATACATTTGGGGTTATCACGTGTGGTTGGCAGTGGAGGTGGAGGTGGAAATAGATAGCCGTTCTATTCGACATGCACTGTCAGAAGCGGTGTCAGCCACACTTGAGTGTAGTGTCAGTCAGAGAGAAACTACGCAATAAAAAGGAAAATGAAATACTAATGTTCATGATAGGTATTCAATATATCATAGAAAATGACTGACAAATTTCAAATTATTAAATAAAAAAGTTGGAAGAAAGCATTCAGGGATGAAACACTTAAATTCATAACAATAAACATTAATCAAGAAACCTTTGTCAAAATACGTCATTCGTAAATGTTTCTGCCTCAAATGACAATGCGGTTTCAAAAATAAGAAATATATAGGTTAATCGGTGGACCTTGAATTTTCGCGGGAAAGCACTGTGACTATTTTCTTGAAGGAGCGTAAGATCGATTGCATGTCACGCACATAATGTTTGTCTTAGGATGGAATTAGTCGTGAGGATCTGGAATTGGTGATCACTTCGGCCGATTCTCCTAGCGTCTAGGATCTTCGTTTGAAAGGATGATCCCTATATTGGGAGTGTCCTAGAGAGCCAAGACATCGTCGTACCAAGCAGTGGTAGGGACGATAACAGCATTTCACACGCAAACGTTTCCACTAGGAAACATAAAAAACTAAACTTCTCTTTCATATTTCAAATCCATGTTCCATGACAAATTTTGAAACACCTGATTCGATGAACGGTCTCTAAAATATAGGAAATAATGTTTCTCGACGCGATAGTAGTTGATTTTATTGTGATTACTAAAATCACACACTATCTCTTAATTTGATGTATTTATAACGTAATTATCGATGTTCTACAGGGTTTCCCACAACTCGCTGGGTTTGTTTACGTTATATGAACGAACGTCATGCAAACTCGCAATCTAGGAAGATTTTTTCAGTGAAATCATTGAGTGAAATACATATAGAGCCAAGGTTAGGATATCGGGTCTAGTTCAACTATTTTGGAAATTAACCCAGATTTTATTTTTTCTAGACATCATTGATCGGTAAACTTGAAGGCTGAGGATTTTCTCGAAAGTTTTTTCGGCAACGGACAATTAATTTTGTTGTTTGAATAAATCTAGTCGAGAATCTTGCAAAATATTAGGTTTCGCAGACAAACCAATCGGCTTAAATGGAGGAGATAAAACTAAGATTAAATTAAAATATTTTGATATCACATGCCTTAACATTATTGAGAGATTAATTGATTTTTTTAAAAATAATTTGAATACCTGCCTGAAAAAAATATCCTCAGAAATTTTCAGATTTAGAATTTCAATATTCGTACACAGCATGAAATTGTGTGATTCCGAGCCTACCAGGGGCATGTTTCAACCTGTGTCTAGATTTACAGTAGCAACTTACCCCATCTGGCTGCAGTCGGATGTCCTTGCCTGCAGCATTGAGCAGCACTCTGAGGATGCTGGTTGCTGTACCAGTCTGCCTACTCGCCACCAGATGCACTGCGGTCTGCGCTTTAGGCTGTGAAACAATCGCGATGATGCATATAAAACACTTGAATTGACTTTGTATCAGCAATAAATACAATCGCTTTACACTCTGACTCATTAGTAATAGCATATTGTGATGACCGATGCCACCTTGATACATTTCGTGATATTATTCTGAAAAATACTAATAATATGAATTAGATACAAGTTTTAGTAATTTTATTCCTTGTCTTCGACGTAAAAATATGTACAAACCATTAAAAACGGATGGTAAAAACTAAAAAAAAATATTGTTTTTTTATACCTACATCTGCCACCATGTGTAATATTATGACACACATTTCGAAGCTCTCTGGAGCAATCGGTTATTATTGACGAAAAATTTGACTATTGAAATTACGAATAGTAAAATTAATATATTAAGATTCATACCATCCGTCGAAATTCATAAAAATTATGTAGGAAGAAGCTCCCAATTGCATAATTTCGACAGTTAAAAGTTTAAAAACAAAGTACCTAATTTCATTATGGCGACTTCGTTAATATTGTAAATCTCAACTTCGTGGACACTAAACTGAAATACAGAAGAATACACCCAACGAAATATATGTACGTTCTCTAATAGATTATTTTATATGTATCCACACCCACATATCTGTATGTGGGTTTGACATCCTAATATCGAAATTACCTTAATTTTTTAATATTCTTAATGAGTTGTAAACATAATTCTAATTGAGACTATTTTCTTGAAAACTTAATTAAAATGACACTTTTTATTCCATTTTATTTTATGGAGTTTTAAGTTATTTTGAAAGTATAAATAGAGACTTACCCCTCCTTGAGAGTAAACATCCACACCTTTCTTCGTAAGAAGAAGTTTGACTACGTCTTCTCTCGAATGCATCGCCGATATGTGGAGGGCATTGAAGTTGTCCTAGAACAAAATCATTTATTATCTACATTTGCATCACCAGTAGCAATAGTAGCTGGAAAGTCATACAAATAAAACAATACGGTACATCAGATTCTCTTCTCTGCCCTGCAGGATCATAATGCTCATTACACATTTTTTTCTTTCCTTGTGTACATTTTCTCTATATGAGATGATGCAAACATACATATATTAGTACATAGATACATATAAATAGATTAATATCCCATTTTTCCATCTCCAGGGCATGCCAAAAAATTATGTGTAATTGTATCGGTTTCTGGAGTCAAGGCTTATAGATAATTGAAAACCGATTCAAAACTACATTATTTTCTGGGTTTTGAAAGAGATTTGATTCAAGATGAATGGTAAATTTGAGGACTCAAATAGTACACTAGTTACTCTTCGTAAGCATATAAAAAATATTGAGCATGTTGTAAAATTCGATATTTTATGGTACCTATTAAATCTAAAATTCAATTGATGTTGGCTTAAAGTATCAAATAGAAGTTATTTCTAACCAAGACTTTCAACGATCTACGTGCTGCTGCTTAGCTTCTTGCACTACACAATATTTTCTCTTACTGAGTGTTTATGTGGTCGAGCGTGGTCCATATGATTTCTTTATTGTTATTTTTATTTACCACTGCAATTATGTCTGGTTTTAAATGTTAAGCACCGGAAAAACGTATAAACAATGTACTTTAACCTTAAAAGCTCATAAAAGTTAAAGTAAATATTTTTTTCCGATTGATGAATAAATCTTGAACTTGAAGTTCTAAGAATGCATGGATCAGTATAAACAAAAGCACAGAGAAAATAAAAGAGTACAAGAATAGAAAATATAAATGTCCAAATTGCACTTTCCTTGACACATTAATAATTTATAGCGTTTTTTAACATGTAAATTTCACACAGTTTACATCGACCATCTTCAACCAAAATGACCTTGAAGTTTTTCCTCGTAATATTTTGATTTCCATATTGCAATTGTTCATGCATTTCACTATTGAAGGCTCCATCTAATTGCTGACCTGGCATTGAAGTAAACCAATTTACATTAATTAATTAATTCCTTAATTTGAAGCACCATACCATATTTATCACCATACAACCCTTATATATCCACACATTACCTTGAGTGAAAACACCCAAGTGTAGAATAATTTAATTGATTTCTATTTACATGAGAAATTTTGAATTTCAAATTGCCTCATTTGACACTGTGTAATAGTCGAGAAGTTTTCTCTGTATATCGTCGAGTGTACATGCAATGGTCACGGCTGCATACAGCCATTGCGTGAGTCTCGACTAACGACAGGTTCGTGTTGAAATCGCTGCATTACACTCTCTGTCAAAGTCATGTGAATTGCATCGCAACAGTAGGTCACTTTTATGTAATGTGACAAAGTACTAAACAATCGAATGTGATGATCTACTGGTTACGCTTCTTTCACAGCAGCGCATTTTGCGTTTTGCGGCAAAGTCTATTTTTTTTATTTCATTTCAATCACAAGTTCTCCGCACGCGATTTTCCTCCGTGCTTCAAGAGATAAATTAGACATTTTCTTTTTTGCAGACTTTCGGCAAACAATCGACACACCGTTCCTAATCAACTTAAAGAAAACACGCATTGAAAATCGTATTAAATTATCATGAAGTGTTGGACTGTGTTAAACAGAACGCAACCTATTTTATCGGAAAACATAATGTTTGACTGCCCTCTATTTAAATTGGGCCAGTTTTAAAGCATTCTTATTGTTGGAATAATATCCAAAGAAATTAAGATTTCCAATGATCTACCATGAATCAATCAATGTAAAGTGCGTTTTCATCAAACAAGATAGTATATTTCTAATGTTTTTTAAAATTATATGTTTCGCTCCAAAGCTTAACTTGAACCGCGCTGTTGTGTGTAAGGCCCCAGCAACAGCCGTGCAACAGCCGTGCAACAGCCGTGCAACAGCCGAGTAGCTCAGCAGGCGGCAGGCGGAGGGGGCAGGCTGTTTAAAGTAACCGACAACGTAGAGCCAAACTCTTGCACGGACATCCATGGCAATCTTTACGCAATGATGAAGATGAAGATGTGATGTTGGACATAAGATTAAGAATAGCATTTTGTAGTGTATAGTATAGTACTGTGTATAGTACTGCATGCGAGCGTAGAGCGGTTTCAGAAAATGCTGTGAAAAATGCAGCTACCTATGGGGTGGTTCCTGAGTGTTTTGACGCAAGTTCGGTAAATCTCTCTAATCACTGAAAGGGTCCGGGAAACTGTTGTGTTGCTGTGGTGCAAAATAACAATTCTTTATACATTTCTCGTAAGATGTGCCAATATCTTAAACATAGACAACAGTGTACGTGGAAGGGGGGTCATTAAACGGGTAACCAATACCTAAATGTCCATTGTTCATCTCATGAAAGGGTTCGCCAATGTGCTCCACTCTCGCTGGAAAAGATATACTATCTTGTGTTTATGTGCAGATTGATGATTATGTAAATTACAAATGGGTGAAATATTGTCTATAATATCACATTTGCGTAGTGTTACGCAACTGTTGAACAAGGAATCGATTCGTCAGTAATAAAAAAAAACATATCTCATATATTTGCTTAGCTTGGAGCAACTATTGATTGATTTTATAAAATGTAAGACATTATACAAAGAAAAAGAATCCAAACAAAGTCTTACTTGAAGAGAAATAATCAAATATCCATCGAATGTTTAAAATTTGGAAATTGACTACAAAAATTATTGTCCTAAACATTTTATGTAATTGCGGAGTAGACATTTGTTATAAATAGAATGAAACCTTCTATGAATTCATTACATGAAATGCCACCAATTGTAAAATTTTAGCAATAATTTACCGCACGTCATTCATTTATTATACCAATTCTATGTATTGTTGACTAAATTAACAGTGAAACATCTCAACAATGACATTATTGTTGTAATATTTAACAAGAGAAATCGTTTCAAAAGGCATCCTGCATCATGCTGGCTTTCATTCAAATGCAAAAATGGATCTTTCATTTAATTTGCATTCACGCAGGTACGCCGCTAGCTGGCTGGCAACGTCTTTCTTCTTCTTGTGAACTGTGTGTGGGTGTATATAGTGCAGGCATGACATTAGTTTGACTGATTGATACTCTTTCATTTCCATTCTCACAGGCGTTTTCGCGGAAAATGTTACGCCAGATTTGACCTTTAATTCTCTATGTGAGTCATATCGAATCAATCTTGATTAGTCACTAGATTCAGAACATTTTCAGAAAATATTTGTTTTTTGAGGTGCGATTTATAATATCAAAAGAATCAGTTGATTTTATCATTGATAGTGGGTTTGAGTACAGTGGTGAACAAAAATCAGAACCCTACATTGATAATTACATAGGACTTGAGAAAAAATGTAGTTAAATTGACCTCTCGTTTGCTTGCTAGGTGGTTTTTGAGTCTCATCGCATTTCATTATTCAGATCTAAAATGCGGAACGAGGATTGTGAACAAAATTTTGACAATGACAAAGAAAACCGCATCTGGAACTACCAAAACCCATAATAAGACCTTGTCACGTGGCTTCACACCATGTCACGTGACCATGTCTTCGTCTTGGAAGAAAGCTAATTTCCACGACTCAAGAAAGCTCAGCAAGTTCGCAGCATTTGAAGCAGATTCCGACTGATGTTTTCGATTACGATTATTTACTTTTAAAACATAACCAATGAGTATTGCATTAACGTTCTGTGCAGATTACAAGACGATGTTTGTAGCAAAGACTGGGGTGAAGAATCCAGGATGACCAAAATCGGCATCGAAGGAGACCCACAACCTCCGAAATCAACAGACCAAACTCTGTACGACATTTCTCACTTCCCAAGATCAAAATGGAGCGATAACAACATTTTTAAGTTTTGGACAAGCAAATACAAAATACGACGGATCAGTGTCAAAACAGACCTCCAGTAATACTCCAAGATATCACAGAGACTCCAAAATCGCTCTGCCCATTCAGAAGGAACCAAGTATGAAAAATAATAACCCCGCATTACTGTACCGAACACACGCTTTTGGGAAAAAAAGAGTTTTTCCGGATACTTTTTGATCAATCCTTGTATAATGAAAACACTGTTACAACGTGTTGTATCAATAATGAGTTTTCCAAGGAAACTTTCATTTCTAGTAAATACAGAATATTTAAGATCATGACACAATTCTGATTCTAGACATTTGTATTCTTAAGAATACAGTTACCCGCAATAAGTTAAGGTTTTATGGTTATTGATTTCAAGCACGAAGATATATATTATAATAGTCCAGAGTTCATAAAAATAAACCAAATTGAAACAAAATATTCCCATAAAGTGTGAAATGTATGTAAAACAATGATGAATACAAATTGCCTTCGAATTACTCTGCCTATGAGAAGCCATTATTAATCAAAATCTGTTTCACCAGATTCCTAGTTTATCACTTTTAGACACGATATGCCCCGCCTTTAAAAGGAACTTATTCTTTAATAAGGGTCGAAAATGCAGCCCGAATGATTGTACACGTGTAGGGCGTGTTCGGTTATCGGCGGACGTTTTAGAAACACGAAATAAACTGCGTTATTTATTGGAATTAGCAACACTTTTCATCTACACAGAGGATGGCGATCTCTTACTATTATTTGCATGCACTTTGGGAAATTGGCCGTGATTTTTGGGCGTTGCCTGATATCAAAAACAAAGTTGAATGACTATAGATTAGATCCATGTGTTGAATTATTAGAACCAATCTATATAGATTATGATCAGTCTGGTCAAATAAGGCATTAATCTAAATCACATGATTTTCTCTCATGTTAGAGGAATAATGCTTTTGTTTGTCGAATTATTTTGTATTGTTGTACTAACTAAACAAGGGATGGTTGCAATATAATTAGTATAATTATTATTATTCCCAGTTTCTACATAATAATCCAAGAAACAAATGTAAATAAATGTAATTTTATAAATGTAACATATAAATGTAACAGCGTTATCAGCGTAATTACAGGAAATTGTATTAATTTTTTTTAAACAAATAACATAATTACATACAAATAAATGAGAAAAAAAGTGTAATTTCACACAAAATAATCATTGCGTTTCTAATAACAAATGTTGTGTCTCAGAAGAAATTTTGGGACCAAACCTGCTCCGACGTACGAGTATTGAAGACAAAAAATGCAAAATGAGCTATTTAAAACTCATCACACTCTCCTACATTTGATTTCCCTCAAACTTTTTATGTAACCAAAGCCAACGCTATTTCTGGACATATTTTTCCTACTCGTAATTTTCTTACTTGATTGATTGATCGTTCTATAGACCCTGAGCTAATTTTGTCTGGATATATTTTTATGTAACTTCAGTTCTCTTTCTTTCAGTAGATTTACTTCGCTTACTTCGTGAATTCTTACTTCTGACTCTGACCTTCAGACCTGCAATTTTGTAACTATTGTCGACAACTCTTGTGAGAGATTAGCAATAACTCGACATTGTAGTCGATCGACAATGACGTGTCAATGATTTACTTCTATTAGGGTTGTCGATCGACGGTTGACGAAAGTTACACGATCACCGTGCAGGAATGCGGCACTTGATCACCGTAACTAATCGACAAACATACCGATCGACAAAGTCACAGCAACACAATGGCATTAGGTGTATAAGATGTCGATCAGCCCATGTATTCGTTAGTTGATAGGAATCCATCAAGTAAATATTATTCAACTCTGTTGGATGGTTCAAACAACCCAATGTCTAAATCTACGAATTTACAGTCAATTACATTTTGATTGTCGTTTAAGATAACATTGGGGAAAATATTCCCATCTATCAGATAAGTTAGGTTAAAAAGAATGTAGTGTGAGCAAATAGTATAAACAAAGAGAAAAAATAAGGAATGTAATGAAGGACAATCAGTAAAATTGTTAATAGATTTATATAATTAATAAAAAGTTATTTTTCTTGAAAGTAAAGTAAAGTAATATACAACTGTGTCTAACACATTGTTCCGGTAATGTGGTTTAAAAGCATTTAAATCGACGCAGATGGCAATCCAAAATATTACCAAAAATAAAATACCACAATGATGGAAATGAAACACTCTCTTTTCTCACTTTAAAATGACACGAAGAATTTCTTAGGTGACATATCCTTTTTAAAAGACAGATGTGTTTTAGCTTATAACAGCCATCGTTCGTTAGTCCATTGTGTAGCTGATTCGCTGATTACTCAAGATATCATCTTGTAAGTGTGAGAGATTTATTGTATGGTCGGATTGAAGGCTAAAAGCCATTAGCATTTCTTTTAGAAGAAACTTGGTTGCATGCTACGAACCGTCCGATTGCCGAAATGAACTCCGTGCTTTTAGCCAAAGTAAGAAATATTAGAATCAAATCAGTGGTAAAATTGGTTGTGTGATAATATTATTGTTTAAGTACTCATTGCAGTCATTACATTTCTTTACTCAGATGTTTATTATTACAAAATTAAAATTGTTATTTAATACATTATTAATCTGGTAAAATTATAATATTACACACATTTTTGTATTTTACAAATGGTGACAGCGGCAGGATTTTTTAAATTACATACCACGCAACCAATAATTTTGTGAATAAGCTGATAGTTTTAGGTTTTATTCATTAAGGGATGTAGAATCCATAATAGAGGTAGAATATTTATTGTACACATCATAACTTTTTCTACTCACAAGTTAATTATTGACAAATTAAAATTCTTATTCAATACAAATCTGATGAAGTTATGATAAAAATTAATAAAACATTTCAGTTTTTACGCTTGGTGACAGCGGTAAGATAGTTTTAAAATAGTATACCTCGCAACCGACCATTTTATGAATTACTTCAAAAATGTGTTATCAATAAAACGAATAAAGGCAGAAAGATTTTAGTAGACTAACGTGTTAGTGAATAAAACATTAATCTTAAAACTATGTAGTGAGTTCCTGCTCTGTGATTTGCTGGACCCGGTTCAAGTTTTAAGTTGTTAGTTCTCATCCTGCATCAATCACTCCATCTTGAGGTGTATTAGTAATAATAGAATTCCCTTCAAAACAAGCGGCACAAAAATGTTCATGGAAAGGAAACCTAATCATAACAGTCACAACACCAAAACTGTATGGCTTTATCAGCCGATTAGAATAATTTTTGAATTATATTATTAATTACAACAATATTACCAAGAAACATCTAGTTCAGTAAACTTTGAAAGACACACAATCAGTTTCATGTGGAAGTCTAAGTTTTTTTCATGGCGTGTGATCATTGCAATTAATAGAACCAAGTGAATCTGATTATCAATACTTCAGTACCTAGTTTAAGTTACAGAGGGTGAAATGTTGGGTTTATTTATTTTGACTTTCAATTGACGGTAGTTTATTTGGAGTTTTCACTTTGAATTATACGAAGAAAACATTGTCATAAAATTTGATGATTTGTTCATAATAGGATTACTTATTAGTTATTTGTGCTGAACTCTTTGCACTAAAACTGTTCGACAAACCCGATTTAAAATGATTGATACTGTTGCAGATTCTCTTATTGAGTACGTATTGAATACCCAAAATTAATAGTGAATTCACAAAATTTACATTGGTGACATTTCGTTTGCTCGGCTGTCCTGAACTTTGTGCATCTATACTCTTCGACCAACATGTATTAAAATCTTTAATGCCGTTGCAGATTATAACTCTTTATTTTTATTTAACATCCAACAATAGTACTGAATTTCTTAATTTTACATTTGGTGTAAGGAATACGATATTAAAAAATATCAAATACGACATCCGACATTTTGATAGATGTGTATGAACGTGAGCCAGAAATACAATATTCTGATAAACCTATTGGTATCATAAATAGTTATTTGTTACTAGCAATTTGGTCAATGCGCTCAGCTCAATACGTGTCCCCTCTACTCTTGCCTACCTACTGATATTCAATGACTTTATTGGGAGATTGTTAACTCGCTACTAATCTTGTTGTGGAATAACGCCCCATCATAACCCTTCGTATGGTTCATGTTGATAAGAAAAGCATGTTGCCTATGCAGCAGTGCACCAATAAACTTTAAAACTCTGTGAACAAAATCCCAATAAAGCTACCCTTATCGACATGAAAAGCAAACTATATGCGGTTACATGTATTGGCTATTGCCATTGTAACTGCCTCTAATGTATCAAATTCACACTAACACCTCAAACAACATTATTAGAAGCAAAATAAAGCAGAACTTGACTGATAATTAAACAACAATTCTATAAGCACGAAGTAAACTTCAAGTTATATATACGTATGTATATCACAGTACAATGAAGCTGTATAAGAACCATCTTGGACTATCATGTATTAGGCAAATTTAATACAACTTAAGATAATTTCCAAGATATTGCATGTGCAAGCGGCTCACTGCAGTGTGAATATGTTAGGTTATAGGTTGCGAGATACATTGACCAAGTGAAAAGCGCAAGAAAAGTTGCATCGTTACACTTGCATTTGCGTCATTCACTTGCATAATGATGTTTTGGGGGGTTCTGTTTTAGTGCATGTAATGATTATTCATCGAAGTATAATTGTACGTGATTATCAACTTTACTTCGATAATTAACTTGGTGGTATTATCAAATCTGTTTTAAAATTTGCAGTGCTAACTCTTAAGCTATTTCACTTAAATGATATATTAATCGCATGCTATCTGATATAATTACGTATGTATAGAAGAAAAAAAATATACATTACGATGTATAAATAAGCTAATATTTTATAAGTGTTGTTAATAACAATTATAAGTTGTGAATGCAAAGTAATAAATTAATACTTTATGTAACTAGAGAAATAATTGACTCCATATCGTATCTCATACCACATGTCAAGAAATATCGTGTACATTTTCTCTAATATGAAGAAATGTGTACAATTAAAACATCGTGTCTTATAATGTATGGACAACTGTAATTTATTATTCCAGATTTTAAGTGATGTGTGGAATATCAATTGATAGTTAAATTCAAGACCGTTATATCTGCTTACTACTGCAAACTATCTATTAAAGTCTACTTTCTTAGTCCATCATTTCTATTTTATTCTTTCACATCATTCGACAAAAGGTATCATGTATATTTCAGACATCTGATTAGAGAATAGTCCAAATGTCTTTGTAATATGTATACCGGGTGTAGCAAAAAAACGTGCAATGGGCGAGACTTCTCTGTGACGTTAACTTTGGCACACATCGGGCTGAAATGTCACATAATATAAACACTTACTTAGGTCTGATGTGTGAAAGTTTAAAAAATATTACTTTTGTAGGAAAAAGTTACAGCTGTTCGAAATTGGTTGTCGAAAATAGATTTTACGGAGCTCTAATAGCGCGCGTCCAGACAACGTCCAATGACAGGGACGCTGTTTAATCAAAACTACGTACGATATCAAGCTGAAAATTTCAAACAAATTTAATTACAATATCGTCATATTATAATATGACGATCCATTGTGTTAAAATTTCAATAAATTGAATCAATGGAACGAAAGTTATGGTATTTTGAAATTGATCTTTAAAGCAGAATACACAGGAGATATTTTCACTTTTGAAATTATCGTGCATAATAAAACTTAAGAAATAATTTATCTCCCGTATTTTCTACTTTTAAGCCCAAATTTTAGATACCATAACTTTCGAACCATTGCTTAAAATGTATTGAAATTTATACATAATTGATATAAATATATGTTGCATAAATTTTTAAATTTTTAGCTTGATATCGTCAGTAGTTTTTAATCGGTCAATGGACGTTTTCTGAACGCGCACTCTTTTAGCTTCGTTTAATCGACTTTTCGACAACCAAATTCAAACAGCCAAAACTTTTTTCGTACAAAAGTAATATTTTTGAAACTTTCACGCAACAAACCTTATCATGTTGTTTATATTATGTAAAAGATTCAGCCCAGTGTTTCGTCACACCGATGTCTCGCTGCGTGTTTCTTTTTGCGCCACCCGATATTAATTGTTTAAGACTCTTTATTTATAGACGTAACGATAAAACATAGTTTTCACGATTCCTGCCAAAGACCTAACTTCAATTGAGCAAATCATGAAACAATAAATGAATTCAAAAGAAAAGTATTAACACGAACTCTTTCCGTTTTTTACTAAAATTTGTATAATACGCACATTCAAATTTGAATATAATCCTGAATTGGTTCTGGATTTTATGACGTTCGAGCATTTAGCCTGATTCGGGTTGGAAATTACAAGTGACCTACTGGCCAGCCGGCTGAACCGCCGCGGTTGATTGTGCGTGATATTTAACACTCAACTCGTATCCGTGGGAAAACATTAATCATCTTAATCTGCCTCGTGCACATTTGGTCAAATCAATGAACAACACAACACGTCTAATAGAGTTAATTCACTTGTTCATTTTCATTTTGCTATGCGATTTTATAGACGAGCTATTTTCAGTGGAGTGATATATTTATTGGAATTAATTACAAAGAGAGAGAGAAAAAGTATGAGAGAGAGAGAGGGGGATAGAAGATATTTTGAAAATGCAGTTAAACTGACAGCTTGAAGATATAGTTTAAGATTAAAATGTGATTGCTTTAAATCGATTTAAGTTAGGTTTATGTCATGCTTTCTGTATATTGAACGTTGTTCTTCTTGATATTTTATCATCTGTGCAAACCTGTAAACTTCTGGCTGACTGCCAAGGCTACTTGTGAATATTTAGCCGAGATTAGACGTGTATTGATGAAGTATTTTTGATTTACAATGTGATGTCCAATTCTAAATAAACCAGAGAGTTTAAATCTCTTTGATTATTCATTTTAATTGATCGAGTTAACGATGCAATTCACCTTTATGATCAGAGTTAAAATCCCGAAGCTGCCACCAAAAGTAAATTACACATTTTTATTACCACATATCTTGATGAATCAATAGTTACCTTGAGTCAAGCATTTTCATTACACATGCATTTATCAACAAATTTTGAGTTGCAGTTGGAATGAACAAGGTTTTACATAATGTTACAATGTAATTCACATTTTATTATCAGAGTTAAAGAAATGGTATTCCAGAAGCTTGCCACCATTAGTAAATCACTGTTTTTGTAGACACATGTCTTGATGAATCAATAGAATCTTGAGTCAAGTTATTTGACTATGAAAGTGCATTCATAAAAATCTACGATCTGCAGCCGAATTGAACAAGAAGTTACAGATCTGTAGTCTCTTCTCTTTATCAAATAACACATTCTTTTCTTTTCGAAATGTTGTAGCGATTAAATTGCTATTTTCATATTTTTGTGTATTTTTTTTTACTTTTAATTCAATTAAACATTTCATTGATCTATGGTATACATCTTTTTGCAATTTTCATACTTTGTGCAACTGCAAATTGATAATATATAAAATTAAAATAATTTTAATTGAGCGAGCGACTCCTTTTCACTCTTTTGGCACGAACCAATGTTTTTTTCTTTCACATTGTTGGCGACATAGAGGTACTTCTCCTTTCCACGCCTTTTCTTAGATGCAAAATCGCATTTTCTGCAAAATTCACCTTTTCGATCAAGATGAATTTTGCATACATGTAACGACCACCTCAAGTGTATGCATTTATTTTTGAAATCCGTTGATTGGTTCAAAAATATCTTCCGAATGGTTGGTCCGATCAATTTGAAATTTTTCCGGGTCATTACAGTTAACATTTTATTAAATTTTACAAATTTTCAGCCAAATCCATCAATTGGTTAAAATTTTAAGAACGTCTTCCGATTGGTCGAAAATAAAAATTCTCAAATTATGTTCAAATTTGGCATGGGGATCAAGACCAACATAAAGCCATATTTTACACATTTTCTACCCAATAGGTTATGCATTTACAGACTTGATTAAATTTTAGAGTTTAAAAAGAGTTATCAAAACAGATTTTTGGAAAAGTACCCAAGCCACGAAACATGGATCTGAAATTCTGTTCTTCCAGAACTAGAGTTTATGGAAATTGGAATATGGATGTTGCAAGGAAAATTGCACAGTGTATCGTATTTGACTTTGAGATGCTGCACATCGGTTCTCGCTCATCAACGAGTTACACAGAGCGTTTTCCTCGTAAATAATTTGTATTTTCTTAGCGTGCCTAGAAGTTAACGTTCCTCTTATCAAGCTGGTTAGTTATTGATGTTCTCATGAACATGTCGATAAAAAACACAAGACAATATTTGACATAATATTTAGATATGATGATCAATATGCTTACAATATGTATCAGTAAAAGTAAAGTAAATTACACAATCAAAATTTTAATTGATGAAAGACTTGTTGGAGATGTAGGTCTACATCTCTGAAATTGAAGTTTCGCAATCACGCTGCCGGTCATTATTCGAATATTTTGAAGATTAATTAAAGTATAATTTCGTTATTAGCAATTAACTGTTATTAGAAGAGCATTTTTTCGACTGCATAAAAAATGAATTCGTTTATTTGCGTTTTCTTTGAATCCTACATCTGCCACCAATTGTAGTTTCTATATAAATAATATTTGTTACATAATTCTTATGGACGCAAATAAGTCAATACAATTATTTATCTCATTTAAGCAAACAAAACCACAGTTATTATATAATATATGTATAATATATTGGTATAATATATGTACCATAATGTAATAATGTAACATTCTAACATAATGTAATAATTCCTATACACTACACTATTCTTCTACACCTAGGTATCTCATACAAACAAATCACACAAAAATAATACCTATCCTTTAATAAAATGGTTCAAATATTTAAATCAATGCTCTATACTCAAAGTTAACCTATACCCTCGAATATCCCCGTATATAGAAATATTTATTTTATTTTCTCTATTTTTCTTTTTCACGAATTTGCATCTAATCGCTCGTGACCGTATACTGGCCCCTCTCTCTCTCTCTCTCTCTCTCTCTCTCTCTCTCTCTCTCTCTCTCTCTCTCTCTCTCTCTCTCTAGCTTGGAGACCTAGATAGATTAGCACGCAGTGGCTTGAGATCGCTGCACTTGGCCTTACGTTGTGAAACCTTAACCTCTTTCTTCAAGCCAACCCCCTCTGCTTTGCAGTTAGCTTCCCCGCCGCCTACGCGAATAAAGAAATAGCCGATCGAACAAAAAACACTTTCGAATTGATTATAAACAAAAGTGCACTATTAAGATTCAAAGTCATTGATAAAAGAATGTTTCAATGTGAATTGCAGACTTTGATGTTTTGATTTCACAAATGCGTCAAGACAAATAAATACAATGATCACTTACAATTGACAAATTGATTACATTAAAAAAACTATTTAGTAAGATATTTTGTGTTTACATAAAATAGTAAGTAGTAATTGGGTTTGATTTAATAAATATCGATTGTAAGTGAAAGCGCCCTCTTGTTTGAGGTGAAGGTGTTGTAAGGGTGAGATGTGTTCTTAAGATTAAAAGAAGGTGTGGTAATTATAGTTTTATAGGTCACGGCAAATTTTATTCGGCTAAAATATAGTTGTCTTACAGTTGTGATGATAGCTTAAAGTAAATTATGGGTTTCAGAATAGTAGCAGCTAAAAAGTCCCTCGTTATTCATTTTTACAGTGTTTGTAAAGGAAGAAAAAGTCAGAAATCATCCAAAATAAAATATAATAATGACTAAGATAAATACGACGTTCAAAAATATTTAATTGTCTTCTAAATTGTTTCAAAATTTAATTGGTAAGTTTTCTTTAAATAACCGTTAAATAAAATACTATGCTATAATCCGCAAAGAAATGAACAGTATAATAAATGGCTCAGACTTTTAAATAGATTTAGTTGAAAAATGTAATTTAGATTTCGATCGTCACGAATAATGCAGTGAATAAATGAACCAACAATATCTTAACTCGTGCTACTCCATGAGCTATCAGGACTGATTTTAGAGTAGAGAAAACACGACACCTCCACCAGGAAATGATATGTCATTGCAGCTGATCTATCATCGCTCCTGGCACTTCCATCGGTTTTATTTCCTTTCACTCAAATATAATAACGACCAGAGTACAATTTATACCATTGGTTCAAATGGAAAACCTTTCTCACAAATAGATATTATGGACACTTTGACGCATAAATTTAAGAATTCGGAAGCTGACAATATTTTAACTTAGAGCTAATACATAATTTTAAAAACACATACGATAAGTAATTTAATATTAGATTGGAAATTATATTTTTTTTTATTTTTATACTGCCCGCTTTATTTGATTTACTTCACCTCCGACTACTTAAGGTTTGCGCAGTATGCCGACTGCATGAATCCAATTACACATTTTGATTAAGGAAATGAGACTGCAGAACCTGGGGTAAAGCTGAGGCACTTGACTTACATTGTTTCTAGCGCACACGTCCGCGCCAAGGTCGAGGATTCGGTCCAGGAATGCCGTGCGATTGTCTTTCACGGCGTACATAAGCGGTGTCATTCCTGTGGCCTGTAACAAATACACAACAATTAGCACACGAACATCTTTTTCAACAATCAAGAAATGTTGACTCATTTTAATCCTATATTCTCAATGAAATCATATTCCACTACTGAAGATCTAATATAGGGAAGGGAGGAGAGGAAACCCTTCAACGGCTTAACGTCCCATCCGAAGGACGGTGCAACACGGAGTGAAGGGAGGTCGTCATACAAACACCCATCCCTCTGTGAGATACATGAGAAATATCTCAATTTGATGTGAAAACGGAGGAAGTTTGCTCAGGTAGTAACACTCTGGATACTTCGGAGGCCCGGTTTCGATTCCCTCAGTCGTGCATACTGATTGATGAGTGTAGAAGTTTTCCTCAGCATAAAGGCAATTGCTGGGAAAGTTCACCTCCCAATAGACTATAATTTCCCACGTATATCGTCGATAAAGTCCGAATTTGATTAATTTAGCCAAGGAGAGGTTGAGTCGAGGAATTTGATTGATAGAATGTACTTATTACTTAGTAGCTTCTTCTGTACTTTTTTGAAAGTTGTAACGTATAAAATCCAAGCTTAAAAACTTGTGATATAAGTAAATTGTACTTTCATTGGGTTCTTAAGAATTAAATAAATGCCCAATTTATTATTTACTATCTAATACTATCTAATTACTATTTACTATCTAATGAAGATAGTTACATGAAAAGTTAATAGAGCCTCGCAGGAGCGTTTGGATATAAAGTGTGAGAAATGTCAGAAAAATATCGGGATGTAATGAAGGCTATGTGAGTACGTGTAATTCAGACAACCACGAGCCACGTGACTTGGTTGGAAGGATTTGAGGTATCGTAGAAGGATGGTAGATGCTCAGCGCTGGCTCGTTTTATGATTGGTAGCATATGGGGTTGTATTTTTTAGTTAATATACTAATACTCGGTTTATTATATATTTGTTTTTCGGAACATTTTTAATGTTTTCTACATTCTTAGTACAATATTGTAGAAAACAAATTTTAAAATATCAATCCTTTGAAGATAAAGACATAACTGTCTGAAGAATTACATTTTAATTAAAATACTATAGAAAATAATTGTCTGACGTTATTGTCGAACCCAAAACCTCTCATATAATGGGGATTGTTAGATATGAATGAATCAATTTTAAGCTTGTAAAATTTTTTCGATATTTTGTATAATCAAAACCTGGCACTGTGAAAGAAAGTCAAAGTATGTTTGATTCATTTCAAACGACAAATGACATAATAAATTGCATAAATTCAGTAAATAAACATTACAAAATTAATTCCAATAAAATCTCAAAATTTCTCGAAATCTTTCGTCGACGTAACATTTGTGTTCTGGGAATAGCCTCGGCGGCGCGCTGCGACCAGCGACAGCGGCTCTGTCGGCTAGTGGTCAGGTGGCGTGCTACCAACGTGGTGGGCTGCGTGGGGTTTATGGTCAAGAATCATGGCTTGATCCTAGGCATTGATTACACTCGGAATCAGGTCTCGGTCATCACTCGACTTGGCCCCGACTCCCGAGTAGCGCTGACCCATTCGGAAAAAGGTTGTTAGCATGCCCGTAACGTTTCACTGAGTGACCAAGATCGAGCAGAGGGGTAGTAACTTCACACAATCACCCATACACTTTTAATGTAGGTTATGATTCCGACTTTGTGCTGGAAGTGTCAATAGAAATAATTTCAATGGAAATGGTGTTGGTGAGCTTGCTTAGGTTAAAGTTAATGTCACCCTCGAGATTGAATTGGGTTTAAAAGTTATATTTAGATCTATTAAGTTACCTACGAAAGGCACGTGATTTTGATGCAGACAACTGACAAAAAATTTCGCTTGCAAACTTTTCTATAAATTTTTAGATTATTTTAACATGATATCAATTATGCATGACGATTGACGGGCCATGGTCAATTAGAGTTGGTTCGAAACACTTTAGAATTTTAAAGCGGGGAGAAATAAGATAGTTAGTACTAAACTTTAATTCTGAACTACATAGCGCTACACAGCTAAAAAAACATTTATTCCTTTTCATCAGTATAATTGAAAATTTACCCTGAATGAAAATGTAATTTTACATCAACTGCGGTGAGGAGAACCAGGGATTCACTAAATTATATGAAAAAAAATCAATTTTAATTTTTAGGGTGAATTTTTGCTTAAGTCAACCATACAATTTAACACACTTTTGAATATGAATGAAATTCCAAAACGTATTTCTGAAATGATTTAAAGTACGAATAACATAGTCTGTATGGAATTCAATCACGGATTAGAATTTAAAATACCTACTTATTTGTCAAAAATTACATTAATTCAAAGCTACTCTGAATATAATTTTTGTACCAAATATGTTATTTGTCTCACAGTATTTGAAATGACAACGCTTGTGTTCACGGGACTGGTCCTTGCATGTGAATAACACCAACTGTGTCAGTAACAAAACTATTTTCATAGTGTCATTCAAGTAATTTCGTGTGGGTTAAATGGCAAGCTTAATCCACAAAAAATGTAATTCTATATAATTTACTTTCAAGCAAAAAACAGTACATTTCGATTATCAATTAATTACAAAATACATATTACACAATTTAATCAGAATTAAATTTAGTACAACTATTTATTTATGTTAAATAATGAAGATATTTTATGGATATTACATTCATGTCCAAAGTGTGATAAAATGTAAACTTGACTTCAGTGATACTACGTAGTTCCAAATTCATGGAGTGAATCAATTTTTTAATAATCTGAACATTAATGAAATTAAGCCGTTCCACCAGACTTTCAGAGTGAGATACATCGTTGAGACATCATCATATTATAGAATTAAAGGTGTAGTCACAACGATATTGTAATTTAATTGATGTAAAAACATTTATGATTTTGGCTGCCAATATAAATATCCCTGTCAGATTCCCCTCACGTGTCACTTCAAGTGACGTCACTGTACGGAAACCTGGTTCCTTAAAGGAATTCAATGTTTAGAAAATAATTAAAGGTTCAATGATCAGAGATTTTTTTTAAATTTTGTTAAGTTGGTCAACCAACAATTAATTGGCAAACATGGATTATTCGTAATCTGAAGATGGAATCCGCATTTAAGAGGTTGATGATGCATTTTCATTTATAATGGATTTATTGATGTGACTTTAATTACATACAGACATGGCATTACACATCTTTTGAACTAGAACTTTTGATTATCAGGTCAGATATGAAATAAATGCAAAATAGTTTTTACTTTGATCGGAACAGGCATATGATTGCGATTGTTTTAATGCAGTTTGACGGAACTCTAATGGATAGTGCAAGTGCATTTATTGCAGTTTGGTAATTAGAGTGACGTGCCAGTTGCATACGTGTGCTACTTGCATAGAGGGTAATGCTATCAACCGCATTGCCCAGACCAATCACGATATGCAATTCCAGCTGTTAATAAACACGGTAATAGTTTGTTTCTTTTCAAAGTGATTTAACGAACAATTAAAATTAAATCATATTGTCAGAGAGGATTTTAAAATCAGCACTTTAGGGTTTGACTTTGAAAATGTATTTCTGTTATCCGCCACTGCATTGGCTATCATTTACACTGGAATTTTACTTAATAGGGAAACTAATCTAGTCCTTCTTAAAATATCTTTCTTTGCCTGAATTACCAGGATCAATGTTTTGAATCCCGTCTTAAGATCAGGATATTATTCAAAAAATTAAAAATAACATCAGAATAAAAACTCCTGATGAAGCCAACTGAAAATTTTGAGAAATATTGAGATTAAAAACAAAAGTAGTTTGTGAATCGTCAAAAGAGAATATTTTAATTTAATATCAGTATACCTACAAGGCAATAATTGTAAAACTAAATTGAAGTATGTTATGGCTGAAACTATTTACATCGTTATTGAAGAAATTCGGTTAAATCATGTTGTATTTATTAGTTGAAAAATGCGTAACCATTTATTTATTATTTATTTAATTTTTTTAAAAAATTATCAAAGATACATAAATAAGTTGAATACCTGAAAGTATTTTGTAATATTTAATTACGACGAAAGGTTTTTTATCTTTAGATTAAAGCCTGTGATTCGATAATTTAATAAATAACACTGTTTTACCATCTCATCAACATGCAAGGAAAACACACAATTTCAGAATTCCCCGAATAAAATATTTTGATTGAATTCGTGCTGAGTATAACACTATGGTAAATGACTATTCACTACGCTCCAATCCAATAAAATATTTTGCTTTAAATGAAAACTAACAATAAAAATTTGTCCGTTAAATATAAATAATTAATGCTAATGCTAAAGATTTTTTTTTACTTGATTATAAGAAATACGGGTCGTGTATTTTGTATGCGTTACCGTCGTAATTTAGATGCTATCCCTTTTAGTACAACATGTTTAAGATTGTTAATTACCCATGCATATTTCAGCTCAGGATGATGGACAGTCTTTACTTGTGGGTTGGGTTGGTAGGGGTGGGGTGGGGGGGGGGGGGGCTGAATAAGTTTGGGGGATTGCTCTACAAAGGTATGAAACCTTATAGAAGAAGAAAAAAACAAGAAGTCAGAAAATTGTTCTAAAGCTATTCGGACATAGACCCAAACATGAAATTTTCTGCGTCCAAATTCGGGCAGTACAATTCAAAACTAATTTTATTGTACTCCTAACTCTAGCTCATAATAATATTTAAGATGTATTGAGTGATATAAATCTTCTTGTCTAGTACAACTTTAATTTAAAAAAAATCTAGTCCCCTTAAAAGCATGCAGTGTGGGTTAAGTTGAAATTTCAACTACAGAGTAATGGTTTTCATGCACTGTTTTCTTGAAATTATTATTCGTGAACGAATTGATGTGAGATTACGCTGACAAAAAATATTCGCAATTCATGAGATAAAATATCGATCCTAAACACGATACGTCTTCAAGTACGTCAAAATGTGGAACAGTTGAATAATAATCCAAGCTCTTATATATATATATATATATATAGCGATCTCGTATTTTTAGAAGTAACATACGTGCATCCATAATAGATAAGAGTACAAAAATAAAAAAATTCGTATACAAATTCCTGTAGTAGCATTATTATCATATCGGTATATATTTACATTTTAAATGTTTTAAAAAAAGACGATCTTTACTTTAATTAATGATACAACGCTTTAATTCTATATTGTGAGTGATTTATTCTTAAGTCTATGAATACAAAAATGCGATTAGAAATACTGTTTTGAATGCCGGAAAATAATAATTAATATTCATCCTGGTCTGGAAGAGGTTAATAGACGGGGTGTTCCTATAGCGCCATCCGGTTGGTTAGCACGCAGAATGTATTTTGAGGCGCCGCGTTTGCAAACCTATCATGAAAATGTAGTTTCGATAAGACTTTAGAAATTACATGTCTTGATTTGTTACCCTACTTGCATTTATATCCGGGTTTCAGATAAGATGAGAAAGGTTTGAAAATAGTTAAAAGCAATCCGTAATTTAATTTAATCGTCACGAACTTTTATTTGGTGAAAAATGTGTTTTGTTTCATATAAACATCAGTGAGAAACATTTCTCTTAGCTCGGTTTCCATAGAGAACATTATCCCCCGGAAAATGTATTTGGGACAAGGATTTCGATCAAATAAAATCAACGTTCTCTAACATATGGTTACGACAAGAATGGAAGTTTTTTGAACAATTTTCCAAGACAAGAGATTGATGGTATAAATAATATGGAATAGGTACTTATAATATCATGACGATGATTAAAGTCATGTTTCTCTCAATATGACAGAGAGAAGGAATTATGAGAGAGGAATATTTTCATATAAGTTAAACATGAATGTTTCTGTAATGTAGTTGGCACGGCAAGTGCGGAGTCACAATTACTTCGGTTACTCGGTTACTTCTCGCGCGAACACGCCAACCATTTCTGATTTTCAGCTATTATGCAATCGTGTTGCTGTGTACCACATTTGTTCAAACTATTCGACATATTTTAGGGGAAATAAACGAAAAGTTTTATCTCCTCCTTCAACCCTAAATTATGGAAGTTTTATTTATCACAATTAACATCTTCATTTGCATTTAAAGTACCACATTTCCATTATTTCACATATACTAAAAATGTCTAGCTGATTACGTCCAAAATATAAAAATGTTGGCATATGAAAATAGCTTGAAACTTGCTTTTATCAAGAACTTAAAATCTAATTTTCTTAAACTTCAAGACTGAAGTTAAATTTTTACCAATGTATAAGAATGAATCTTACGAATTTTGAGTAAGCATAATATGATTGAATATGAAATATAATAGCAAGCAGGCATTTATTGTCACTATACTAAAGAATGTCCAACTCGGATCTGGTTTTCCGACCTCCACATAAATATTATCCATCGAATAACTCGACCTTCTTACTTTCTCATTGGTCAGTTTAGTCTTATTTGTCATTTTATGCGATGATCAATTTTCTATCTGACGTTCGTAAAGCCATCCCTAATATAAATTTCAACGTGTTAACCGTCAAAAAGCTCTGAATAAGAATGAAAACACTTTGGGTGAGACAGTAGAAAATGAGAAAAGTAGCAAATGAAAAAGTTGAACAGTTGAATTTTTGACGGGTAATGTTTGTTCTGAGGTCGTAAAACCAACCTTATTCAATAATAGTAATCATCATCATAAAGTGTCGTACATTAACATTAAGTTAAAATAGGTAGTCATACATTTGTTCGTAGTATGTAAGAGAAATTATGGAAATATGGAATATTCTAAATATGTGCCACAGCTGTAAGACCAAGAAGCCCCTTTGACAGAACTATAACGGATGGAGTAGAGTAGACAGGGTGTCTGTCTACAGAAACGGTCGGTTAAATTCTATTCCAAAGTCCGCTTGATAAAGAACACGTTCATCTCATTTGAATAAAGATTGCGATGCTAATGATTGTGGCATGAAAGTCCTAACGCGTAGGTGAGATATTTCATCAACTTACGGGGTCAGTGACACCAGCCAGAGGGTTAGAGGTGACATCTTCTCCCCCGATCGCCACCAGCTTCTCGAGATTCTTCAACCCTTGGTCCACCGGTGGCCACTCGCTCTTCATCGCCAGCATCAACACTTTCTGTGCAGCCTCTCTCGTCGAGGACCCCGCCGAGCTGGGCTTCCCAACACTATTAGCATCACCACTCTTATCTGGATCTTTCTTCTCATCTTCCTTGCTCCCTCCGGAGCCGGAGCCGGAATCCTCATTGGTGGCAGCTGAGGCGGCGGCGGCGGCAGCGGCGGCTCCTCTTCTACCAGCTGCAGAGGAGGATGACCTACCAGCTGCAGATGGTGGACCTTTGTTTGCAGCTGATGTTGGAGCTTTGGCCCCTCCCGGAGGTGCCTTGCCCCCGGGAGGGCCTTTTTTACCTCCAGGTAACATGTTCTCAAACCTTCACAGATTGAGAATCAACAGTTGGATGGACCTCCATCACACTTGCTCACTATAGTTTAGTCACAAGTAGATTCGCCCAGAACAGGGCATAGAAAATTATTTTGAGTATTTTGATTAGGTTCTTAATTTCACAAAATCTGGTGCACATTTTAGATGATTATTATATCTAAATAGAAATCTCGGATACTTCATTGCAGCTTGCAGTTGGAATGTCAACTTCAAAACGCGCTTGTTTTTTGTCATTGTCGACGAGTCTAATGGCAACTAGAATACGAAATCTAAGTCTTGTGGTGAGTATATCCAGCAGTCGACGGCGATAGAGACCCGCTTGGAGGCTGTGTGTCGTCACGGGGGGCGCACACGGATGCATCAGACTCTTCAGATTAATGATCAATCAAGATCACCACACATCTCGCAACTACCGCACACTCCGCACAGGTGTTACCCAGTCGCCCGCACATACCTGACTTTAATTGATCCATCGGAATCTACAAACACCAAGAGATATAGAAAATATATTAAACGGTTTTATGGTTCGTAACACATGTGCTCTTCTCGGATTTTTTTTTATATAAAATTGCTTTTGAACCGTTTGCGTTCTTATCGCTTTATAATTTTGACGGAATGCGAATTTACGTATTTTTGAAAGGTTTAGTCGCTGTTATCACTTTTATCACCTGTACTGTCCCGGTGCCTGTGCGACTTCCCCGTGCCGGTCGGTAACTGGTACTCAAACGCAAACTTGAAGAGACTCGATCTTCCAAGGATCACAAAATCCAATGATTTGTCGGAGGGGTAGGGGGATGGGAGGGGGAAGGAGGGATGAGGGAGAAACAAGCACAGATTTGCATGTTTCGTTACTAACTTCAGTCAACCAATGGAAAGCATAAAGGGGAGGGACTTGGGGTGTAATATACAAACTATATCAGAGTCAGAAGTTATGGTCAAAGAAAGTGGAATGTGAAGATATCGAATGTTTTCAAATAGCGTGTCTTGAGAATTCTCGATCTTGGAGGTCTTATGAATGGTCAGATTATTGTTAAGAACAGTACTCAGAGATGTCTTAGGTATTACATATATGACGCGTCAGTCCATTTAAATGCTTGGGGGAAAATACTGCCACTATATTGTCTCAAAATTAATACATTTTGGTAGAAAAAATCATATGTTTGAAAAATAATTTCATTACATTTTTTTTTAAATGTGTACGCGATTTTAATTTATTGTAATTCTGCCTGGTATATCTTCCTCTAAAATATTTGAGTGAAATTATTATTATTATTTGCGAGCTCTATGTGCATATATTCAGAATAAGAATTATACCTATCTAAAGGCAACAAAATGTAAGAAACATGAAATACCAAAATTATACCCCGGAATGTGAGTGGATTTCTATTAGGAAAATAACGTTTGGTGTTTATAGGAAAAATCGTGGTTGCAGACTGTCCTTTGCGGACAAAAATCAACGATAATTAACAATAAAAATTATTTATTTGAAAAGAAACTCTGCATTCAAAATCTTCCGCCAAACATATTCGAACAAAGTCAACATTCGAGACGATGTTTTGTCTTGAACGTCGAGTTTCTTTGGCCGGCGTCTTAGCGTGTCTACTTTGCAAGCACCTTGGGCACACGCAACATCCGCCGCTGCCGAGGATTAATGTACCTTGCTGGGGGGGATGGTGGGGACGTCGGTATTGTAGGGGGAGGGAGGGGTAGATACGGCGCCGCATTATATAGGCAGTGAAGTGCGCTATGGCTATGTACTCTTATGAAAACGAAACAAAACCAGGTCAAAAATAATTAGGCCTTCTCAATCAAACGCGCCGGTTTGCCCCCCGCTCTTTTCGTGTAATAAAATCAAAATTTAACTGTTTCACCCCCTCGTGTGATGTTACACGGATAGTTAAGCCAGCCCCCCGATACTTGGGACTAAAAATATAATGTCGACAAGGAAATGGGAACGTAAATAAACATCCTGTCGGGATATAAGTATATTAGGAAGAACATTGGCCATGCGACACATTTTGATATTTCAATACAAATGTGTATGACATGTTTTCATTCACTTTTGTTTTACAAAAATATAACTAAAAAGGGTAAAATTATAAAATTTTAGTGGAGATGACATCATGTCATGTTAGAAGCAATATTTCTCAATTGTGTAACTCGTCTCATAAAAACAAACAATGAAACAAGAGTTATCATTTAATTCAAGGTAAATTAAAACATTTAAATTCTAAATTATGTTTTCCAAAAATATGTATTTATTGATACTTTGGATTTAAAACAAGGCCCTTAAAACACCAATTTTGTTTTCTCTGATCAAAACAGCCAAAGATTTCTTTCTGGAAGGTGAAATGAGTAGTGTCTGTGCTTGCCACATACAGCGCTGATGACTGTAGAGTCCTATACACAGAGAAGTCCTCTAAAGAAGCAATGAGTAGTGTGTGTGCTTGCCGCATACAGCGCTGATGACTGTAGAGCCCTATACACAGAGAAGTCCTCTAAAGAAGCAATGAGTAGTGTGTGTGCTTGCTGCATACAGCGCTGATGACTGTAGAGTACTATACACAGAGAAGTCCTCTAAAGAAGCAATGAGTAGTGTGTGTGCTTGCCACATACAGCGCTGATGACTGTAGAGCCCTATACACAGAGAAGTCCTCTAAAGAAGCAATGAGTAGTGTGTGTGCTTGCCACATACAGCGCTGATGACTGTAGAGCCCTATACACAGAGAAGTCCTCTAAAGAAGCAATGAGTAGTGTGTGTGCTTGCCGCATACAGCGCTGATGACTGTAGAGTACTATACACAGAGAAGTCCTCTAAAGAAGCAATGAGTAGTGTGTGTGCTTGCCGCATAAAGCGCTGATGACTGTAGAGTACAATACACAGAGAAGTCCTCTAAAGAAGCAATGAGTAGTGTGTGTGCTTGCCGCATACAGCGCTGATGACTGTAGAGTACTATACACAGAGAAGTCCTCTAAAGAAGCAATGAGTAGTGGGTGTGCTTCCGCATACAGCGCTGATGACTGTAGAGTACTATACACAGAGAAGTCCTCTAAAGAAGCAATGAGTAGTGACTGTGCTTGCCGCATACAGAGCTGATGACTGTAGAGTACTATACACAGAGAAGTCCCCTAAAGAAGCAATGAGTAGTGTGTGTGCTTACCGCATACAGCACTGATGACTGTAGAGTACTATACACAGAGAAGTCCTCTAAAGAAGCAATGAGTAGTGTGTGTGCTTGCCGCATACAGCGCTGATGACTGTAGAGTACTATACACAGAGAAGTCCTCTAAAGAAGCAATGAGTAGTGCCTGTGCTTGCCGCATACAGCGCTGATGACTGTAGAGTACTATACACAGAGAAGTCCTCTTAAGAAGCAATGAGTAGTGTGTGTGCTTGCCGCATACAGCGCTGATGACTGTAGAGTACTATACACAGAGAAGTCCTCTAAAGAAGCAATGAGTAGTGTGTGTGCTTGCCGCATACAGCGCTGATGACTGTAGAGTACTATACACAGAGAAGTCCTCTTAAGAAGCAATGAGTAGTGTGTGTGCTTGCCACATACAGCGCTGATGACTGTAGAGTACTATACACAGAGAAGTCCTCTAAAGAAGCAATGAGTAGTCTGTGTGCTTGCCGCATACAGCGCTGATGACTGTAGAGTACTATACACAGAGAAGTCCTCTAAAGAAGCAATGAGTAGTGTGTGTGCTTGCCGCATACAGCACTGATGACTGTAGAGTACTATACACAGAGAAGTCCTCTAAAGAAGCAATGAGTAGTGGGTGTGCTTGCCGCATAAAGCGCTGATGACTGTAGAGTCCTACACACAGAGAAGTCCTCTAAAGAAGCAATGAGTAGTGTGTGTGCTTGCCGCATACAGCGCTGATGACTGTAGAGTACTATACACAGAGAAGTCCTCTAAAGAAGCAATGAGTAGTGTGTGTGCTTGCCGCATACAGCGCTGATGACTGTAGAGTACTATACACAGAGAAGTCCTCTAAAGAAGCAATGAGTAGTGTGTGTGCTTGCCACATACAGCGCTGATGACTGTAGAGTACTATACACAGAGAAGTCCTCTAAAGAAGCAATGAGTAGTGTGTGTGCTTGCCGCATACAGCGCTGATGACTGTAGAGTACTATACACAGAGAAGTCCTCTAAAGAAGCAATGAGTAGTGGGTGTGCTTCCGCATACAGCGCTGATGACTGTAGAGTACTATACACAGAGAAGTCCTCTAAAGAAGCAATGAGTAGTGTGTGTGCTTGCCGCATACAGCGCTGATGACTGTAGAGTACTATACACAGAGAAGTCCTCTAAAGAAGCAATGAGTAGTGGGTGTGCTTCCGCATACAGCGCTGATGACTGTAGAGTACTATACACAGAGAAGTCCTCTAAAGAAGCAATGAGTAGTGTGTGTGCTTGCCGCATACAGCGCTGATGACTGTAGAGTACTATACACAGAGAAGTCCTCTAAAGAAGCAATGAGTAGTGTGTGTGCTTGCCGCATACAGCGCTGATGACTGTAGAGTCCTATACACAGAGAAGTCCTCTAAAGAAGCAATGAGTAGTGTGTGTGCTTGCCGCATACAGCGCTGATGACTGTAGAGTACTATACACAGAGAAGTCCTCTAAAGAAGTAATGAGTAGTGTGTGTGCTTGCCGCATACAGCGCTGATGACTGTAGAGTACTATACACAGAGAAGTCCTCTAAAGAAGCAATGAGTAGTGCCTGTGCTTGCCGCATACAGCGCTGATAACTGTAGAGTCCTATACACAGAGAAGTCCTCTAAAGAAGCAATGAGTAGTGTCTGTGCTTGCCGCATACAGCGCTGATGACTGTAGAGTACTATACACAAAGAAGTCCTCTAAAGAAGCAATGAGTAGTGTGTATGCTTGCCGCATACAGCTATGATGACTGTAGAGTACTATACACAGAGAAGTCCTCTAAAGAAGCAATGAGTAGTGTCTGTGCTTGCCGCATACAGCGCTGATGACTGTAGAGTACTATACACGGAGAAGTCCTCTAAAGAAGCAATGAGTAGTGCCTGTGCTTGCCGCATACAGCGCTGATGACTGTAGAGTACTATACACAGAGAAGTCCTCTAAAGAAGCAATGAGTAGTGTGTGTGCTTGCCGCATAAAGCGCTGATGACTGTAGAGTCCTATACACAGAGAAGTCCTCTAAAGAAGCAATGAGTAGTGTGTGTGCTTGCCGCATACAGCGCTGATGACTGTAGAGTACTATACACAGAGAAGTCCTCTAAAGAAGCAATGAGTAGTGTGTGTGCTTGCCGCATACAGCGCTGATGACTGTAGAGTACTATACACAGAGAAGTCCTCTAAAGAAGCAATGAGTAGTGTGTGTGCTTGCCGCATACAGCGCTGATGACTGTAGAGTCCTATACACAGAGAAGTCCTCTAAAGAAGCATTGAGTAGTGTCTGTGCTTGCCGCATACAGCGCTGATGACTGTAGAGTCCTATACACAGAGAAGTCCTCTAAAGAAGCAATGAGTAGTGTGTGTGCTTGCCGCATACAGCGCTGATGACTGTAGAGTACTATACACAGAGAAGTCCTCTAAAGAAGCAATGAGTAGTGTGTGTGCTTGCCGCATACAGCGCTGATGACTGTAGAGTCCTATACACAGAGAAGTCCTCTAAAGAAGCAATGAGTAGTGTGTGTGCTTGCCGCATAAAGCGCTGATGACGGTAGAGTACTATACACAGAGACGTCCTCTAAAGAAGCAATGAGAAGTGTGTGTGCTTGCCGCATAAAGCGCTGATGACTGTAGAGTACTATACACAGAGAAGTCCTCTAAAGAAGCAATGAGTTGTGTGTGTGCTTGCCGCATACAGCGCTGATGACTGTAGAGTACTATACACAGAGAAGTCCTCTAAAGAAGCAATGAGTAGTGTCTGTGCTTGCCGCATACAGCGCTGATGACTGTAGAGTACTATTCACAGAGAAGTCCTCTAAAGAAGCAATGAGTAGTGTGTGTGCTTGCCGCATACAGCGCTGATGACTGTAGAGTCCTATACACAGAGAAGTCCTCTAAAGAAGCAATGAGTAGTGTGTGTGCTTGCCGCATACAGCGCTGATGACTGTAGAGTACTATACACAGAGAAGTCCTCTAAAGAAGCAATGAGTAGTGTGTGTGCTTGCCACATACAGCGCTGATGACTGTAGAGTACTATACACAGAGAAGTCCTCTAAAGAAGCAATGAGTAGTGTGTGTGCTTGCCGCATACAGCGCTGATGACTGTAGAGTACTATACACAGAGAAGTCCTCTAAAGAAGCAATGAGTAGTGGGTGTGCTTCCGCATACAGCGCTGATGACTGTAGAGTACTATACACAGAGAAGTCCTCTAAAGAAGCAATGAGTAGTGTGTGTGCTTGCCGCATACAGCGCTGATGACTGTAGAGTACTATACACAGAGAAGTCCTCTAAAGAAGCAATGAGTAGTGAGTGTGCTTGCCGCATACAGCGCTGATGACTGTAGAGTCCTATACACAGAGAAGTCCTCTAGAGAAGCAATGAGTAGTGTGTGTGCTTCCGCATACAGCGCTGATGACTGTAGAGTACTATACACAGAGAAGTCCTCTAAAGAAGCAATGAGTAGTGTGTGTGCTTGCCGCATACAGAGCTGATGACTGTAGAGTACTATACACAGAGAAGTCCTCTAAAGAAGCAATGAGTAGTGTGTGTGCTTGCCGCATACAGCGCTGATGACTGTAGAGTACTATACACAGAGAAGTCCTCTAAAGAAGCAATGAGTAGTGCCTGTGCTTGCCGCATACAGCGCTGATGACTGTAGAGTACTATACACAGAGAAGTCCTCTAAAGAAGCAATGAGTAGTGTGTGTGCTTGCCGCATACAGCGCTGATGACTGTAGAGTACTATACACAGAGAAGTCCTCTAAAGAAGCAATGAGTAGTGTGTGTGCTTGCCGCATACAGCGCTGATGACTGTAGAGTACTATACACAGAGAAGTCCTCTAAAGAAGCAATGAGTAGTGTGTGTGCTTGCCGCATACAGCGCTGATGACTGTAGAGTACTATACACAGAGAAGTCCTCTAAAGAAGCAATGAGTAGTGTGTGTGCTTGCCGCATACAGCGCTGATGACTGTAGAGTACTATACACAGAGAAGTCCTCTAAAGAAGCAATGAGTAGTGTGTGTGCTTGCCGCATACAGCGCTGATGACTGTAGAGTACTATACACAGAGAAGTCCTCTAAAGAAGCAATGAGTAGTGTCTGTGCTTGCCGCATACAGCGCTGATGACTGTAGAGTACTATACACAGAGAAGTCCTCTAAAGAAGCAATGAGTAGTGTGTGTGCTTGCCGCATACAGCGCTGATGACTGTAGAGTACTATACACAGAGAAGTCCTCTAAAGAAGCAATGAGTAGTGCCTGTGCTTGCCGCATACAGCGCTGATGACTGTAGAGTACTATACACAGAGAAGTCCTCTAAAGAAGCAATGAGTAGTGTGTGTGCTTGCCGCATACAGCACTGATGACTGTAGAGTACTATACACAGAAGTCCTCTGAAGAAGCAATGAGTAGTGTGTGTGCTTGCCGCATACAGCGCTGATGACTGTAGAGTACTATACACAGAGAAGTCCTCTAAAGAAGCAATGAGTAGTGTGTGTGCTTGCCGCATACAGCGCTGATGACTGTAGAGTACTATACACAGAAGTCCTCTGAAGAAGCAATGAGTAGTGTGTGTGCTTGCCGCATACAGCACTGATGACTGTAGAGTACTATACACAGAGAAGTCCTCTAAAGAAGCAATGAGTAGTGTGTGTGCTTGCCGCATACAGCGCTGATGACTGTAGAGTACTATACACAGAGAAGTCCTCTAAAGAAGCAATGAGTAGTGTGTGTGCTTGCCGCATACAGCGCTGATGACTGTAGAGTACTATACACAGAGAAGTCCTCTAAAGAAGCAATGAGTAGTGTGTGTGCTTGCCGCATACAGCGCTGATGACTGTAGAGTACTATACACAGAGAAGTCCTCTAAAGAAGCAATGAGTAGTGTGTGTGCTTGCCGCATACAGCGCTGATGACTGTAGAGTCCTATACACAGAGAAGTCCTCTAAAGAAGCAATGAGTAGTGTGTGTGCTTGCCGCATACAGCGCTGATGACTGTAGAGTCCTATACACAGAGAAGTCCTCTAAAGAAGCAATGAGTAGTGTGTGTGCTTGCCGCATACAGCGCTGATGACTGTAGAGTACTATACACAGAGAAGTCCTCTAAAGAAGCAATGAGTAGTGTCTGTGCTTGCCGCATACAGCGCTGATGACTGTAGAGTACTATACACAGAGAAGTCCTCTAAAGAAGCAATGAGTAGTGTGTGTGCTTGCCGCATACAGCGCTGATGACTGTAGAGTACTATACACAGAGAAGTCCTCTAAAGAAGCAATGAGTAGTGTGTGTGCTTGCCGCATACAGCGCTGATGACTGTAGAGTACTATACACAGAGAAGTCCTCTAAAGAAGCAATGAGTAGTGTGTGTGCTTGCCGCATACAGCGCTGATGACTGTAGAGTCCTATACACAGAGAAGTCCTCTAAAGAAGCAATGAGTAGTGTCTGTGCTTGCCGCATACAGCGCTGATGACTGTAGAGTACTATACACAGAGAAGTCCTCTAAAGAAGCAATGAGTAGTGTGTGTGCTTGCCGCATACAGCACTGATGACTGTAGAGTACTATACACAGAGAAGTCCTCAAAAGAAGCAATGAGTAGTGTGTGTGCTTGCCGCATACAGCGCTGATGACTGTAGAGTACTATACACAGAGAAGTCCTCTAAAGAAGCAATGAGTAGTGTGTGTGCTTGCCGCATACAGCGCTGATGACTGTAGAGTACTATACACAGAGAAGTCCTCTGAAGAAGCAATGAGTAGTGTGTGTGCTTGCCGCATACAGCGCTGATGACTGTAGAGTACTATACACAGAGAAGTCCTCTTAAGAAGCAATGAGTAGTGTGTGTGCTTGCCGCATACAGCGCTGATGACTGTAGAGTACTAAACACAGAGAAGTCCTCTAAAGAAGCAATGAGTAGTGTGTGTGCTTGCCGCATACAGCGCTGATGACTGTAGAGTACTATACACAGAGAAGTCCTCTAAAGAAGCAATGAGTAGTGTGTGTGCTTGCCGCATACAGCGCTGATGACTGTAGAGTACTATACACAGAGAAGTCCTCTAAAGAAGCAATGAGTAGTGTGTGTGCTTGCCGCATACAGCGCTGATGACTGTAGAGTACTATACACAGAGAAGTCCTCTAAAGAAGCAATGAGTAGTGTGTGTGCTTGCCGCATACAGCGCTGATGACTGTAGAGTCCTATACACAGAGAAGTCCTCTAAAGAAGCAATGAGTAGTGTGTGTGCTTGCCGCATACAGCGCTGATGACTGTAGAGTCCTATACACAGAGAAGTCCTCTAAAGAAGCAATGAGTAGTGTGTGTGCTTGCCACATACAGCGCTGATGACTGTAGAGTACTATACACAGAGAAGTCCTCTAAAGAAGCAATGAGTAGTGTGTGTGCTTGCCGCATACAGCGCTGATGACTGTAGAGTACTATACACAGAGAAGTCCTCTAAAGAAGCAATGAGTAGTGTCTGTGCTTGCCGCATACAGCGCTGATGACTGTAGAGTACTATACACAGAGAAGTCCTCTAAAGAAGCAATGAGTAGTGTGTGTGCTTGCCGCATACAGCGCTGATGACTGTAGAGTACTATACACAGAGAAGTCCTCTAAAGAAGCAATGAGTAGTGTGTGTGCTTGCCGCATACAGCGCTGATGACTGTAGAGTACTATACACAGAGAAGTCCTCTAAAGAAGCAATGAGTAGTGTGTGTGCTTGCCGCATACAGCGCTGATGACTGTAGAGTCCTATACACAGAGAAGTCCTCTAAAGAAGCAATGAGTAGTGTCTGTGCTTGCCGCATACAGCGCTGATGACTGTAGAGTACTATACACAGAGAAGTCCTCTAAAGAAGCAATGAGTAGTGTGTGTGCTTGCCGCATACAGCACTGATGACTGTAGAGTACTATACACAGAGAAGTCCTCTAAAGAAGCAATGAGTAGCGTGTGTGCTTGCCGCATACAGCGCTGATGACTGTAGAGTACTATACACAGAGAAGTCCTCTAAAGAAGCAATGAGTAGTGTGTGTGCTTGCCGCATACAGCGCTGATGACTGTAGAGTACTATACACAGAGAAGTCCTCTGAAGAAGCAATGAGTAGTGTGTGTGCTTGCCGCATACAGCGCTGATGACTGTAGAGTACTATACACAGAGAAGTCCTCTAAAGAAGCAATGAGTAGTGTGTGTGCTTGCCGCATACAGCGCTGATGACTGTAGAGTACTAAACACAGAGAAGTCCTCTAAAGAAGCAATGAGTAGTGTGTGTGCTTGCCGCATACAGCGCTGATGACTGTAGAGTACTATACACAGAGAAGTCCTCTAAAGAAGCAATGAGTAGTGTGTGTGCTTGCCGCATACAGCGCTGATGACTGTAGAGTACTGTACACAGAGAAGTCCTCTAAAGAAGCAATGAGTAGTGTGTGTGCTTGCCGCATACAGCGCTGATGACTGTAGAGTACTGTACACAGAGAAGTCCTCTAAAGAAGCAATGAGTAGTGTGTGTGCTTGCCGCATACAGCGCTGATGACTGTAGAGTACTGTACACAGAGAAGTCCTCTAAAGAAGCAATGAGTAGTGTGTGTGCTTGCCGCATACAGCGCTGATGACTGTAGAGTACTATACACAGAGAAGTCCTCTAAAGAAGCAATGAGTAGTGCCTGTGCTTGCCGCTAGAGCGCTGATGACTGTAGAGTACTATACACAGAGAAGTCCTCTAAAGAAGCAATGAGTAGTGTGTGTGCTTGCCGCATACAGAGCTGATGACTGTAGAGTACTATACACAGAGAAGTCCTCTAAAGAAGCAATGAGTAGTGTGTGTGCTTGCCGCATACAGAGCTGATGACTGTAGAGTACTATACACAGAGAAGTCCTCTAAAGAAGCAATGAGTAGTGTGTGTGCTTGCCGCATACAGCGCTGATGACTGTAGAGTACTATACACAGAGAAGTCCTCTAAAGAAGCAATGAGTAGTGTGTGTGCTTGCCGCATACAGAGCTGATGACTGTAGAGTACTATACACAGAGAAGTCCTCTAAAGAAGCAATGAGTAGTGTGTGTGCTTGCCGCATACAGCGCTGATGACTGTAGAGTACTATACACAGAGAAGTCCTCTAAAGAAGCAATGAGTAGTGTGTGTGCTTGCCGCATACAGCGCTGATGACTGTAGAGTACTATACACAGAGAAGTCCTCTAAAGAAGCAATGAGTAGTGTGTGTGCTTGCCGCATACAGCGCTGATGACTGTAGAGTACTATACACAGAGAAGTCCTCTAAAGAAGCAATGAGTAGTGTGTGTGCTTGCCGCATACAGCGCTGATGACTGTAGAGTACTATACACAGAGAAGTCCTCTAAAGAAGCAATGAGTAGTGTGTGTGCTTGCCACATACAGCGCTGATGACTGTAGAGTACTGTACACAGAGAAGTCCTCTAAAGAAGCAATGAGTAGTGTGTGTGCTTGCCGCATACAGCGCTGATGACTGTAGAGTACTATACACAGAGAAGTCCTCTAAAGAAGCAATGAGTAGTGTGTGTGCTTGCCACATACAGCGCTGATGACTGTAGAGTACTGTACACAGAGAAGTCCTCTAAAGAAGCAATGAGTAGTGTGTGTGCTTGCCGCATACAGCGCTGATGACTGTAGAGTACTATACACAGAGAAGTCCTCTAAAGAAGCAATGAGTAGTGTGTGTGCTTGCCGCATACAGCGCTGATGACTGTAGAGTACTGTACACAGAGAAGTCCTCTAAAGAAGCAATGAGTAGTGTGTGTGCTTGCCGCATACAGCGCTGATGACTGTAGAGTACTATACACAGAGAAGTCCTCTAAAGAAGCAATGAGTAGTGTCTGTGCTTGCCGCATACAGCGCTGATGACTGTAGAGTACTATACACAGAGAAGTCCTCTAAAGAAGCAATGAGTAGTGTGTGTGCTTGCCGCATACAGCGCTGATGACTGTAGAGTACTAAACACAGAGAAGTCGTCTAAAGAAGCAATGAGTAGTGTGTGTGCTTGCCGCATACAGCGCTGATGACTGTAGAGTACTATACACAGAGAAGTCCTCTAAAGAAGCAATGAGTAGTGTCTGTGCTTGCCGCATACAGCGCTGATGACTGTAGAGTACTATACACAGAGAAGTCCTCTAAAGAAGCAATGAGTAGTGTGTGTGCTTGCCGCATACAGCACTGATGACTGTAGAGTACTATACACAGAGAAGTCCTCTAAAGAAGCAATGAGTAGTGTGTGTGCTTGCCGCATACAGCGCTGATGACTGTAGAGTACTATACACAGAGAAGTCCTCTAAAGAAGCAATGAGTAGTGTGTGTGCTTGCCGCATACAGCGCTGATGACTGTAGAGTACTATACACAGAGAAGTCCTCTGAAGAAGCAATGAGTAGTGTGTGTGCTTGCCGCATACAGCGCTGATGACTGTAGAGTACTATACACAGAGAAGTCCTCTAAAGAAGCAATGAGTAGTGTGTGTGCTTGCCGCATACAGCGCTGATGACTGTAGAGTACTGTACACAGAGAAGTCCTCTAAAGAAGCAATGAGTAGTGTGTGTGCTTGCCGCATACAGAGCTGATGACTGTAGAGTACTATACACAGAGAAGTCCTCTAAAGAAGCAATGAGTAGTGTGTGTGCTTGCCGCATACAGCGCTGATGACTGTAGAGTACTATACACAGAGAAGTCCTCTAAAGAAGCAATGAGTAGTGTCTGTGCTTGCCGCATACAGCGCTGATGACTGTAGAGTACTATACACAGAGAAGTCCTCTAAAGAAGCAATGAGTAGTGTGTGTGCTTGCCGCATACAGCGCTGATGACTGTAGAGTACTATACACAGAGAAGTCCTCTAAAGAAGCAATGAGTAGTGTGTGTGCTTGCCGCATACAGCGCTGATGACTGCAGAGTACTAAACACAGAGAAGTCCTCTAAAGAAGCAATGAGTAGTGTGTGTGCTTGCTGCATACAGCGCTGATGACTGTAGAGTACTATACACAGAGAAGTCCTCTAAAGAAGCAATGAGTAGTGTGTGTGCTTGCCGCATACAGCGCTGATGACTGTAGAGTACTATACACAGAGAAGTCCTCTAAAGAAGCAATGAGTAGTGTGTGTGCTTGCCGCATACAGCGCTGATGACTGTAGAGTACTATACACAGAGAAGTCCTCTAAAGAAGCAATGAGTAGTGTGTGTGCTTGCCGCATACAGCGCTGATGACTGTAGAGTACTATACACAGAGAAGTCCTCTAAAGAAGCAATGAGTAGTGTGTGTGCTTGCCGCATACAGCGCTGATGACTGTAGAGTACTATACACAGAGAAGTCCTCTAAAGAAGCAATGAGTAGTGTGTGTGCTTGCCGCATACAGCGCTGATGACTGTAGAGTACTATACACAGAGAAGTCCTCTAAAGAAGCAATGAGTAGTGTGTGTGCTTGCCACATACAGCGCTGATGACTGTAGAGTACTGTACACAGAGAAGTCCTCTAAAGAAGCAATGAGTAGTGTGTGTGCTTGCCGCATACAGCGCTGATGACTGTAGAGTACTATACACAGAGAAGTCCTCTAAAGAAGCAATGAGTAGTGTGTGTGCTTGCCACATACAGCGCTGATGACTGTAGAGTACTGTACACAGAGAAGTCCTCTAAAGAAGCAATGAGTAGTGTGTGTGCTTGCCGCATACAGCGCTGATGACTGTAGAGTACTATACACAGAGAAGTCCTCTAAAGAAGCAATGAGTAGTGTGTGTGCTTGCCGCATACAGCGCTGATGACTGTAGAGTACTGTACACAGAGAAGTCCTCTAAAGAAGCAATGAGTAGTGTGTGTGCTTGCCGCATACAGCGCTGATGACTGTAGAGTACTATACACAGAGAAGTCCTCTAAAGAAGCAATGAGTAGTGTCTGTGCTTGCCGCATACAGCGCTGATGACTGTAGAGTACTATACACAGAGAAGTCCTCTAAAGAAGCAATGAGTAGTGTGTGTGCTTGCCGCATACAGCGCTGATGACTGTAGAGTACTAAACACAGAGAAGTCCTCTAAAGAAGCAATGAGTAGTGTCTGTGCTTGCCGCATACAGCGCTGATGACTGTAGAGTACTATACACAGAGAAGTCCTCTAAAGAAGCAATGAGTAGTGTCTGTGCTTGCCGCATACAGCGCTGATGACTGTAGAGTACTATACACAGAGAAGTCCTCTAAAGAAGCAATGAGTAGTGTGTGTGCTTGCCGCATACAGCACTGATGACTGTAGAGTACTATACACAGAGAAGTCCTCTAAAGAAGCAATGAGTAGTGTGTGTGCTTGCCGCATACAGCGCTGATGACTGTAGAGTACTATACACAGAGAAGTCCTCTAAAGAAGCAATGAGTAGTGTGTGTGCTTGCCGCATACAGCGCTGATGACTGTAGAGTACTATACACAGAGAAGTCCTCTGAAGAAGCAATGAGTAGTGTGTGTGCTTGCCGCATACAGCGCTGATGACTGTAGAGTACTATACACAGAGAAGTCCTCTAAAGAAGCAATGAGTAGTGTGTGTGCTTGCCGCATACAGCGCTGATGACTGTAGAGTACTGTACACAGAGAAGTCCTCTAAAGAAGCAATGAGTAGTGTGTGTGCTTGCCGCATACAGAGCTGATGACTGTAGAGTACTATACACAGAGAAGTCCTCTAAAGAAGCAATGAGTAGTGTGTGTGCTTGCCGCATACAGCGCTGATGACTGTAGAGTACTATACACAGAGAAGTCCTCTAAAGAAGCAATGAGTAGTGTGTGTGCTTGCCACATACAGCGCTGATGACTGTAGAGTACTGTACACAGAGAAGTCCTCTAAAGAAGCAATGAGTAGTGTGTGTGCTTGCCGCATACAGCGCTGATGACTGTAGAGTACTATACACAGAGAAGTCCTCTAAAGAAGCAATGAGTAGTGTGTGTGCTTGCCGCATACAGCGCTGATGACTGTAGAGTACTGTACACAGAGAAGTCCTCTAAAGAAGCAATGAGTAGTGTGTGTGCTTGCCGCATACAGCGCTGATGACTGTAGAGTACTATACACAGAGAAGTCCTCTAAAGAAGCAATGAGTAGTGTCTGTGCTTGCCGCATACAGCGCTGATGACTGTAGAGTACTATACACAGAGAAGTCCTCTAAAGAAGCAATGAGTAGTGTGTGTGCTTGCCGCATACAGCGCTGATGACTGTAGAGTACTAAACACAGAGAAGTCCTCTAAAGAAGCAATGAGTAGTGTCTGTGCTTGCCGCATACAGCGCTGATGACTGTAGAGTACTATACACAGAGAAGTCCTCTAAAGAAGCAATGAGTAGTGTCTGTGCTTGCCGCATACAGCGCTGATGACTGTAGAGTACTATACACAGAGAAGTCCTCTAAAGAAGCAATGAGTTGTGTGTGTGCTTGCCGCATACAGCACTGATGACTGTAGAGTACTATACACAGAGAAGTCCTCTAAAGAAGCAATGAGTAGTGTGTGTGCTTGCCGCATACAGCGCTGATGACTGTAGAGTACTATACACAGAGAAGTCCTCTAAAGAAGCAATGAGTAGTGTGTGTGCTTGCCGCATACAGCGCTGATGACTGTAGAGTACTATACACAGAGAAGTCCTCTGAAGAAGCAATGAGTAGTGTGTGTGCTTGCCGCATACAGCGCTGATGACTGTAGAGTACTATACACAGAGAAGTCCTCTAAAGAAGCAATGAGTAGTGTGTGTGCTTGCCGCATACAGCGCTGATGACTGTAGAGTACTGTACACAGAGAAGTCCTCTAAAGAAGCAATGAGTAGTGTGTGTGCTTGCCGCATACAGAGCTGATGACTGTAGAGTACTATACACAGAGAAGTCCTCTAAAGAAGCAATGAGTAGTGTGTGTGCTTGCCGCATACAGCGCTGATGACTGTAGAGTACTATACACAGAGAAGTCCTCTAAAGAAGCAATGAGTAGTGTGTGTGCTTGCCGCATACAGCGCTGATGACTGTAGAGTACTAAACACAGAGAAGTCCTCTAAAGAAGCAATGAGTAGTGTGTGTGCTTGCTGCATACAGCGCTGATGACTGTAGAGTACTATACACAGAGAAGTCCTCTAAAGAAGCAATGAGTAGTGTGTGTGCTTGCCGCATACAGCGCTGATGACTGTAGAGTACTATACACAGAGAAGTCCTCTAAAGAAGCAATGAGTAGTGTGTGTGCTTGCCGCATACAGCGCTGATGACTGTAGAGTACTATACACAGAGAAGTCCTCTAAAGAAGCAATGAGTAGTGTGTGTGCTTGCCACATACAGCGCTGATGACTGTAGAGTACTATACACAGAGAAGTCCTCTAAAGAAGCAATGAGTAGTGTGTGTGCTTGCCGCATACAGAGCTGATGACTGTAGAGTACTATACACAGAGAAGTCCTCTGAAGAAGCAATGAGTAGTGTGTGTGCTTGCCGCATACAGCGCTGATGACTGTAGAGTACTGTACACAGAGAAGTCCTCTAAAGAAGCAATGAGTAGTGTGTGTGCTTGCCACATACAGCGCTGATGACTGTAGAGTACTATACACAGAGAAGTCCTCTAAAGAAGCAATGAGTAGTGTGTGTGCTTGCCGCATACAGCGCTGATGACTGTAGAGTACTGTACACAGAGAAGTCCTCTAAAGAAGCAATGAGTAGTGTGTGTGCTTGCCGCATACAGAGCTGATGACTGTAGAGTACTATACACAGAGAAGTCCTCTAAAGAAGCAATGAGTAGTGTGTGTGCTTGCCGCATACAGCGCTGATGACTGTAGAGTACTAAACACAGAGGAGTCCTCTAAAGAAGCAATGAGTAGTGTCTGTGCTTGCCGCATACAGCGCTGATGACTGTAGAGTACTATACACAGAGAAGTCCTCTAAAGAAGCAATGAGTAGTGTGTGTGCTTGCCGCATACAGCGCTGATGACTGTAGAGTACTAAACACAGAGAAGTCCTCTAAAGAAGCAATGAGTAGTGTGTGTGCTTGCTGCATACAGCGCTGATGACTGTAGAGTACTATACACAGAGAAGTCCTCTAAAGAAGCAATGAGTAGTGTGTGTGCTTGCCGCATACAGCGCTGATGACTGTAGAGTACTATACACAGAGAAGTCCTCTAAAGAAGCAATGAGTAGTGTGTGTGCTTGCCGCATACAGCGCTGATGACTGTAGAGTACTATACACAGAGAAGTCCTCTAAAGAAGCAATGAGTAGTGTGTGTGCTTGCCGCATACAGCGCTGATGACTGTAGAGTACTATACACAGAGAAGTCCTCTAAAGAAGCAATGAGTAGTGTGTGTGCTTGCCGCATACAGCGCTGATGACTGTAGAGTACTATACACAGAGAAGTCCTCTAAAGAAGCAATGAGTAGTGTGTGTGCTTGCCACATACAGCGCTGATGACTGTAGAGTACTATACACAGAGAAGTCCTCTAAAGAAGCAATGAGTAGTGTGTGTGCTTGCCGCATACAGCGCTGATGACTGTAGAGTACTATACACAGAGAAGTCCTCTAAAGAAGCAATGAGTAGTGTGTGTGCTTGCCACATACAGCGCTGATGACTGTAGAGTACTATACACAGAGAAGTCCTCTAAAGAAGCAATGAGTAGTGCCTGTGCTTGCCGCATACAGAGCTGATGACTGTAGAGTCCTATACACAGAGAAGTCCTCTAAAGAAGCAATGAGTAGTGTGTGTGCTTGCCGCATACAGCGCTGATGACTGTAGAGTACTATACACAGAGAAGTCCTCTAAAGAAGCAATGAGTAGTGTGTGTGCTTGCCGCATACAGCGCTGATGACTGTAGAGTACTATACACAGAGAAGTCCTCTAAAGAAGCAATGAGTAGTGTGTGTGCTTGCCGCATACAGCGCTGATGACTGTAGAGTACTATACACAGAGAAGTCCTCTAAAGAAGCAATGAGTAGTGTGTGTGCTTGCCACATACAGCGCTGATGACTGTAGAGTACTATACACAGAGAAGTCCTCTAAAGAAGCAATGAGTAGTGTGTGTGCTTGCCGCATACAGCGCTGATGACTGTAGAGTACTATACACAGAGAAGTCCTCTAAAGAAGCAATGAGTAGTGTGTGTGCTTGCCGCATAAAGCGCTGATGACTGTAGAGTACTATACACAGAGAAGTCCTCTAAAGAAGCAATGAGTAGTGTGTGTGCTTGCCACATACAGCGCTGATGACTGTAGAGTACTATACACAGAGAAGTCCTCTAAAGAAGCAATGAGTAGTGACTGTGCTTGCCGCATACAGCGCTGATGACTGTAGAGTACTATACACAGAGAAGTCCTCTAAAGAAGCAATGAGTAGTGTGTGTGCTTGCCGCATACAGCGCTGATGACTGTAGAGTACTATACACAGAGAAGTCCTCTAAAGAAGCAATGAGTAGTGTGTGTGCTTGCCACATACAGCGCTGATGACTGTAGAGTACTATACACAGAGAAGTCCTCTAAAGAAGCAATGAGTAGTGTGTGTGCTTACCGCATACAGCACTGATGACTGTAGAGTACTATACACAGAGAAGTCCTCTAAAGAAGCAATGAGTAGTGTGTGTGCTTGCCGCATACAGCGCTGATGACTGTAGAGTACTATACACAGAGAAGTCCTCTAAAGAAGCAAGCGACACAACGTCTCTTGCGGCCAACTGTGGCACTTAATAAGAAATGAAGCTGTTTATTATATTGAGTCCAGGATTCATTTGTCGAAATGAATCCTGGTAAGGAAAACATGATAATTGTGTAAATTTAAAAAAATATCACGATTAAAATTCTGTACCTCAGAGGTAGAAGGGCGGAATTCCATTTCAATGTTTCCTGAGGTGAGCTCATAAACTAGTATTTCTGGGATCATTCAATCATATTTGTAATGGTGACGCGCATTGTGTAAGAGAATACTTCAATATTACGGTATTTGTTGCCATCAATCAAATAGCTTGATTACATATAATTCCAAAAGTGTGCAACTCAAAAGCGAAAGAACGGACTTCCGTCCTTCTTTCTCTGAGGTTCAGGAATATGCAGTGACCTGCCTGCAACTGTCTGCCTCGAAAATGTCATCATTAGAGCACCATAAATGACACTTTACAGTATTGCGCTAAAGCATAAGAATATGTATCTTGTAAGTAATACTGGTTTTGGCCCTTGTCATTTTACCCTCCCCAATCCCTAATTCAAGTTTCTGTATATATTTAGTCGATGTGCTGGTTTTAAGCAATCACCTTCTAAAGAATAACTTATTAATAACAAAACTATTGCGCGTTGACCCTCGACCTACCAAAAGTTAAAAGAAAATAGGTTACTATTTCATTTAAGAAACGTCAGAAAAAAGCGGTCTAGAAATTCCCCTCCCCTCATCACGTCCTCCCACCCTCTAATCCCATCACCTGTTAGCCACCCCGTTTCGTGTTCACTTCTCACTTTGCCATTGATCTAATTTCCTTCCTTAGTAACTAGGCCGGGTCAAACGCTAACATATGCGTGTTCATCTCAAGACGTTATAGCGTGAATCAAAACATTAATAAAGGCATAAAGGCTTCTGGCAGTTGGTACAAATACGTCATCAAAAAAACAGGAATGTTCCATTATTCATACAATGCTTAAGCCAACTCAAATACTATTTTACAATATGATGAAATTTCAAAAAGTTTTTTTTCTTCATCGACTTACAGTCCAAGAAGTAGCATGACGTGTTGATATATTACTAGATTACAATTGAAAGTCTTATCGGCTGGTTTTCTGTTAATCACCATCTGGCATTTTCCCTGAGAGAATTGTTATGCAAGAGTAATGACTGCATGTATAGAATTGAAAATAAAAACAAAGTCAGCTGTATTTGTATTTATTTATATATGAAGGAAAAAGCCTAGTAAAACTGCAGTCCACTGATATGGCTCCCTGCAATGCAATGTTACCTTAGCTTTAGTAAAAATTAAAACTGCTATTTTTCATGTTATGTAGTAGGTCTGGTTCTCCTCACCAGTTGATGTAATATTCAGTACTTCGATGGTAAAATTAAATTTTCTTTTGAAAATGTACACTCAACAAAACAAACGATAAAGCGGTATTTGAAAGAAACGGATTGGCTGAAAAAGATTGGATGGCATCATCCGATGAGTCTATGCTAGCTCGTCATCTCACTCTAGTAGGTGAGCTCTGATTTCATTGATAATAACAAGGATTGATTGTCTTTAAACCTGACCACCAATCAATCCGGCTCGTTCAAATACCGTTTTATGTTTTGTTGAGTGTACATTAATGTAAATGTGTCTCTAAACACATTAAATTTTCCAGTCTCTTTTCATTCTCTTGTGTATTTCTAACACGTCGATTCAAAATTCAAACCTGCCATTTCGCACAGTAAAAAAATAATACGCAACTATATCACAAGAAAAAATCCTAACGCTATGCACTGAAAGCTACAGTACTCTTATCTGGGTCCGTCCTAATGCACGCAAGATTCACTCGAGACTGATGAGTGAGCTGTTTCAACGGAATACTTGCGTTTATTTCACTAACAATATATAAATAAAATTATGGTATCATCACATATTCTAAGGATCATATTTAAGTATCCTTGCGAAACTGGACGCTGGAGCCAAAACAAGCGCTGTAGCTGAGAGTATAATATGCCTTGTGACGTCAGCAGTGGCGGACTGACCATAATATCTCATTTTCGCTTCCCACGGCCAAAGTATTTTTTTTACCGAAAAAAATCTTCGTACAAAGTTTTATATTTTGTAGATATAACTACACTGTAGTGTGTACTGTTTGCATCTTAGAACAATTCTTGTTCATTGAAATAAAGTAATGAAAAATGGCAAAATTTTTGACAGTGTAGAAGCGCTCTTGGGCGGTATAGACAGATGGTGTATGATGGTAGATGTGTGATTGAGAATGATTGGGATATGATGACGGGAATGTTTAGGATGAATAGTCGGATTAAGGCGTCGTGGCCTATTCCGTGTATGAACTTGTGCAGCATTTGGATTTCAACTTCAGGATGGTCAACCAACACAGGAACGAATCCCAGGGGCTCGTGAATGACAGTCCAGTGCTTCACACACTGTGCCAACCCTCTTGATATAAATATGTCTATTGTTGGGTGCCAACTTCCGGGCTCTGGCGATCAATCTTCAGTTCAGTCAAGTTTATAACTAAATTTGACAGAAATGTCAGATTGCAGTCTAATTAAGATAAGTAAGATTACTCTTTTATTTTGTAATTATCTATGAACGAAGGTATTAACGTTTCTAATGCTATTGTCAATAATAATTTGTGAATTGCGCTATTGTTAATTTATTAAGAACTGAAGACATTGTTGTTGACTTTAATATTTTGTGATATTGATCGAAGATCTAGAAAGCCGTGCCTCGAGGAACTGAGTTTAAGTTGTTTTTTTCTGTCTAATTGTCAAAAACCAATGATTAGCCCGAACTATGTTTTGTTTTATTCAATGAAAAAGGGTTTGTCTCATTGAAAATCCAAGTTCTATTTACTCTAAAAAGTTTGTTCACACTAATTCTGATCTATCATTTGGAATTTAAATGACCTTCCGTCATGAAAAATACATCAAACTAATAGTCTACACTTTGTTACCCAAAATCAACTTCTTCAGTTATGGATGAACTTAAACAACTTCCTGCATTGCAGGTCTAAGTCCAAGGTCGTCCCATCGGTGAGGTGTCAAATATAAACCAAATCCCAATTTAAGAAAATACCTGATACAAAAAATGTATAACCTTCGTTATTATTTTTAAATAGTACTTAGCCATAAATTTCATTTCCAACGAACATGGCCACATTTTAACGTATTAAACAAGATTAAGTTCGACATAACAATCCAAGTGGTGTGTATGTTCTTAAAATAACCTCTAAGTATAAATTATTTGATAAGGGTTGAAGTTTGCATTGCTGGGTCGAGCAGTGGATTGGAGCCAAGTTCGCACGCCAACCTGGCATTATGCTCCAACAATGGTCAATAAGAAGAAGAACAATGTTTCTGATGCATTGTAGAAGTGTCATACTTGACACGATAAGAGATCTTTTATCAATGTTTTATTCTGGAGTATCTGGCGCTCCGACAAGGTCACCTGTCACAGTGACTTCTCTTGAAACAATTGGATAATCTATATAATATTTAATATCTAACTGCAATTTATTTTTCATGCCAATTAGTTATACAATATAATAATCAATGGAATAAAATACTATTATATAATACTGAAAGTACCTACTGTTCTAATGCGGATCATGTTAATGTCATTCGAGTTAAATCCGTACGAAAGATAACAAAACAAACGTTCAAAACGGACGAAGTTCCCAACAATTATTAATTAATCTCTAAAAATATCATAGTTTTATTTAAATGTACATTGTATTCCTTCCTACAACAATACTTACGTCTTAATTTTATATGAAAATGATTTGATCTACTTTATTTGATCAGTCATATTACAACATATCACTCTTAACAATAAAAACAATTTTGTTATTGTACCGCACTTAAGATGGCCTTTTTTCAATAAAAAGTCCCCAATAATAACTAAAGCACGTAATAAAAATAATGAATAATACAATTTCAGATGATCTGATGTTTATAGATTGTCTATACATAAAGCCCAGTCCACACGCTCAGTTTTGCACATCGCTTTTCCAGGTTTTTCCTGATAGAGCAAGTTAGAGGTTTTACTGTCCAGAGTCTTGTCTGCAATGATTGAAACGGCGCATGGAAAACTATGTATAAAACGGAGCACGTGTATTGGTGTGTACCGGGCTTAACGTGCAGGTAGATAACAAGATAAAAGAAATGATAAAAGAGTACGTACTCAAATCTCACTCATTATCAGTCTATATTATAGTCTATGTGAATGCTGTGGAACTTGTATTCTTATTAGAGTAGTACAAAACACATTAATTATTCTTTCAGCCTTGAAAAAGTCAAACTGAAGCAAGCTGATAAAATCATAACAAGCACCGGCCAGTGAGCGACAAACAACTTGGAATATGGCATTGGTAGTGTTAAGGAGAAATATTTGTTGGAAACATTTTAAACGCGAGAAGCGAAGGTAAGTTATAATGCATAGTACATTATTATACACTACTATATTATAATTCCACTACTACAGTGTTTTATCGACGTATGCTTGGCTCAGGTTTGGTTTTCACAAAATGAACTGTCACAATTGTTAGGAACACTAAAATTCCCAGAACATTAGGAATTGTAATGCGACTTATTTTATCTGTCTGCTCAAGGTAAGTCGATTATTCGACCTATACCTTGATCCCAGCTCAATTACGTCAGGTGTAATTGCAGTTTTAAAACATTCCCTTGAAATTGTGTTGACTCTGATGTCAGAATAACATTCACGAAAAGGTGTTAGGTTGAGTTACCATCAGTGTTCGTCTAAGTGCTGTAGTGTCATAAGGAATAACACACCACAAGCCTTCTAGACGTTGACAACCAGGCTTCTGATCTCTATTATACCTCATGGAACTACACTTAGTGTTAATCAGAGGTAATCCGTTGTCACCGCTTACTGGTTCTCAAGTGTTGATATGTTAGGTTATGTCAGAAATTTAAACTCAAGTCATATGATGACATTTAGTCTGTTGTTATATTTGTAAAATGTCCGGGATAACCCATTAGGCGTGCGCACTCTAGTTACAATGACATCGTGCAATGCTCACGGCTTTTTATCTGGCAGATAGCTATTAGGTGTAGAGATATTTTATAACCCGCTCCTCAGGGTTGACCAAATAGTGTTTTGTTGAATGTCGGCTACACTCGAAGGAACGGCTCGAAGGTAACACTGGAGATATTTCCTAAATATCGCAATAACTTTTGAATTTCATATTCAAAAGCTATGCCGATATTAATTTATATCTCTCCCATAGGCCGGCTGGACTTGTTCGACGAATAGACGATATTTAAGACTTTATGAATATGATATTTTCAAATATATGGCGAAATTAAATTGCAGAATTTTTTTCTGAAGTTTTTAAATACTTGGGATATTGTTGCGGTATTAATGTGTAAATTTCTGTAGACTTCATTTAAATTTAAAAACGTAGAATATTAATTATGTCAACACATCTGTGTGCTTGATAAGAAACTGTTTTTCCGGATAAGTAGAGTCTGAAGGAAAAACGTGGACCTCTGTGATAAACAACAAGCAAGTGAGAGGTCCAGTTTCGAGCCTCTGCTCGACCGCATACTGTACCATATTCTTAGTTTCTTTATTATATAACGTTCAAGTCTTGTGTTTGCACGACAAAACTCATCACAATGTAATGTGGGTTTCAGTTTCAGCTCAGCAAGAGCACTAAGATCTGTGAGAGCCAGCTATTGGCACCACATCGGAGTCGAACCCCTGTCCTGTCTCACTGTGGGTCAGTTACTCGACCAAGCTGTGACACAGTGGGGGGACAGAGAGGCCCTCGTGTCTCTTCATCAAAACATCAGACTGTCATTTGAACAAGTCAGGGAGGAGGTACTTACATCATTGCTTCATACAACTCAAACAAGTACTTATTTTTCAATGTTTGTAATGGTGTTTGCTAGTATTAATAATTCCACAGCCTTCCTAAGGATTGTTTTTATGACACCAAACTACGTATTTACCTTTACATCTTTCATTATTCTCTCAGTTGTCTACATATCGCTCATGGGAGATTCAAAATTGATTCAAAATAGTTAATTAAACTAGTGGAATGTATATACGATGATAGTGAGATTGAATCGAGTTCACGCAGTAGCAAAGCACCAGCATAGGTCTCTTCTATAATGTCCAATTCGAAATCCAATTGCCGTACGAAATAGTCATATATACAAACTCCAATCGATCTAATCTGTTCTATTTTGGAAACTAAAGCAACTATATTTTGAGATGAATAGACAATAAAATTCAACATTTTGTTCAAGATGGCCAGCTCGAAAAGTTTAACTGTTTCCGAACGAAAGCTCGTCTTGTTTGCGATCTTACTTCTTGGACTTCACATTCACGTGTTTTACTGTCAGGGTTTACTGCACGAATCAAAGCAGCAAATATAACCTGATTGTATACGTCAGGTGTTTGAATGTATTAAGAGTTTGACATCTCTTGTATTTAATACATATAATGCATGATCTCTTGACGGAAGAGATCCATGACACTCGAACTTTACTTGTTGCTGGAATAGTTCCCATAACATCCATTCTACCCGCTTTCTCACTATCTTACTATATCACTATCATTGGCATTACAATGAACGACTAGTTGGCAGAACTTTGCCGCTATTAATTAGTTCTATTAGCATAGAACCTTTTTCGTTATTATACTAAAAGTAATTACCATTTCAAACAGCTATTTTCTAGTTGATGATGTACTTACTTCCTTTATACAAATACATTCTTTGGCACTTCTCGTAGCTTGAGATTTGAAATATGACGAAATAAATATTTGGCATTCGTCATAGCAAGAAAATAGACAGAAACTCTTAAATAATTGAAGTTACGCACCTCTTTCCTAATTTTAATCTTCATACAATGTTCCCTTTAGCAGAATAACAAATGGAATGGAAATAGGTTGTCTCCATTTCTTCAAAAATAGATCCATTTTAGAATATTTCCTATTCCATTTGGCGCCACGCAAACGCAATAACCGACACGTCGGTACAATAGGTGATGACAAAGATATCCAACTACGATTAAACAAGTGACAGCATCGGTTGGTTTGGGAATCACAATTTGATTTACAAGATCCAAGTAAGAAAATGTGACGACAAGAAACACATTTTCTTTTTTTAGAAGCTAGCATAAAAAAGGAAGTTTGTCACATTTGAGATTGCCAACTCGATTCTGCCTGGCAAGGAGGGTGCCAGACACGATCCCTCGTGAGCCATGGCCTAGTTTCATCATGGTGCGTACCATTGCGTACCGGTGCGTGTGCACGCACTTCCACTCATACCACCAACTCCATCCCATTAAAACAATGAGCACAATAAAGTAGTTCGGAGTATTCACGTTCAAGTCTTAATTGCTTCTTAATTAAAAACAGTAAGTGATATATCATACTTGTATGCTATGGGTTTCAGGCTGACAGGCTAGCGGCTGGGTTGAGGGAGCTTGGTTTGAAACCGGGTGATCGTCTGGGCATCTGGGGACCGAACTCCAGTCAATGGTACATCACCAATTTAGCATCCTCCAGAGCTGGCTTAATCACAGTGAGTATATTGTAGGGTGCTTTTTATGTTTTAATTTTATTTTATATTATCGCTTTTTTAGCTGCATATTTCAATTGAACTACCTGTCAAAATGTGTATATAATAAACTCCAAATTTTAATGTGGTATTTATCTGAATATGTAAGTTTGCAGCTATACGATAATACGCAGATATGTAACAAATGGGGACATTCCTTGCGTTATGACAGGCAATAAAATGTGGTTACAAATAACATAAAATCGAGTTCCCAAAATGTCAAATCATACAAAATGGCCTGTTCCAAATAGTATTTGACAAATTATTATCATAGAAACTTAGTCGACATTTGTGTCATCGGTGAATTTCAGAATAAAGTTCTCACATATATCATTCTCGTACAGTCAAGTCAAAACGTTCTAAGAAACCGTTGCGTTTGAATCAATTGAAAATGTCGTCCGAAGAAACGTCGACGTAAACACGACAGAACATGTCTACACGTCTGCCGAGCTTTCAGAAGCTTTCAGAAGCTTTTACCTACTCTTGGTAATTTACTTTTCTCGGGTGTTAATTCGACCGTCTGGAATTACTAATAAGTAAATTAGCTTTACAAAGACGTTGCGTGATTCACAGCTCTCCGACTTATTTAGACGAAATGTTAAAAAACGACAAGGTCGTCTAAATTTGGTGAAACGTGAAGAGGCAGTTTCTCAAGAGCATTCAGTACAAAATCTCAGTGCGATAATCAAGAAATGTAATAAAAACAGCGATTACATGCTTTCGAACAGTATAATACGACTATGAATATCTGGAAATTTTTCAAACATTCAACTTTTAAAAATATATGTAGGTACCGGATCCATTCAATCATTATGATTGAAATATGCTGATGTCAGACATACGATTGTCATTTAAACGAAATGGAATCTCTTGTTTCGCCCTCTTTTTACGTGAATAAATTAGATTTGTGGTCCTCTGTCCTAAGACGCTCATTAATAATGATTTTTGTTTGAATTTTAGGTGAACATCAACCCTGCCTATCAAGTACCTGAATTATTAACATGTTTAAATCAAGTTGGTGTAAAAGCTCTGATAGCCGCAGATACGTTCAAGAGCCAGAATTATCATCAGATGATGATGGAAATAATTCCCGAGCTAAAGTCCTCAACACCAGGGAAAATCAAGAGTGAAAATGTTCCTACACTCGACTCACTTATCATAATCTCCTCTTCGCAGCTCCCGTGAGTATTAGTCGGTAAAAGTTGGAGCTCTTCAACTTTCTGCAAGGTGATCGCAGATAAACATTTAATCTCACTCTGTTTACCATGCCCTAGTTTACACGCAACAATGTTTCATAAATTTACTGGATTCAATAATAAATTCATTGAAGGAAAACCGTGTAAACTAAGCTTTACATGTTCGTCTTTCAAAAACCTCCAACTCCACCACCCAAGACCGTCATTGATTGAGTAATATCGACAAAGGAAAAGAGTTAAAAAAGCAAGATGTTTTAAGCAATAACGCTCTGGACTTGATCCCAGTCATAGGTCAGAGGTCCCGGGTTCGATTCCCGCGGTCGTCCTTCCTGTCTGTCATTTCGTAGTTTATAATGTATTATAGAAGTCATTTGATTTCTGTCATGGAATCCGTGGGAATAAGTTTCCCCTTTTCAATCTATGGAGAAAGATAACTACGAGGAAATACTCCAAGTTGAATACTTTAGTGTTCTCTGTAAGTGTTATTAAAATACATTTAGTAATTTTCTTACTTTCAGCGGAGCTTTTCGCTACACCGACATCTTGAACGCAGCCTCCTCATCATCTGTAGCCGAGATCCGTGCGACTCAGAGCGACATCCAGTCAGATGCTGGCTGCAACTTGCAATTCACCTCGGTGCGACGCTGAACGCATGCATCTGCGATTGTTGTGGGGACATCAGAACTAACTGGTCATGTTTATCTTGCAGGGCACAACTGGGAGGCCGAAAGGCACTCTTCTGACTCATCATAATATTGTCAACAATGCATACGTTCTGGGCAAAAATATCGGGCTGAATTCAAGGGTATGACACATCACTATACAAACGTAGAAGCACATGTATAAGTAGAGACAAATCAAATTTTCAAAGATTTCCAAGAGATTTGAAAAAACCCGTTAGAAGGTAGTAAGAGATCTTCCAAAATATGATACTCCTTTTTGCTTTTTAGGTAGACAAATTTTTTTTTTAGGTAACAAATATTCGTAAGGAGATCAGAAGATCATAATCTAAATTCACAAGTGCTTGAAACGTCATAATAAATTGATTTAAATTTGTTACAACAATCAGATATGGGAGTATGGATGGCACAAATTTACAAAATAATATAGATAACCTATATTTTGATCTCATCTCGTGTGAATATATCATTATAAAGACGGCTAGTGTAAATCAGGTTCGCTATTTTTGTAATATCCCACATGACAAGAGTAGATGGATGATAAAGAGAGATTACATAGAACACTAAGTGCTTTAGATCAATATGTGTTAAATCTGCTACATCATGTCAGCTAGTAACAAACTGTATGAATTAGCTGCAATTTTTCGTATTGATCACTTTAGAAACGCCCATAATTTATCATCATTCATTATGAGATTGTTGCTGTAATCTTCCTTCACATCCTAGCTACAACTCATGTGTTTGAAAATAGATCAGAAATTTGAGGATACGATTTTATTATTAAGTCGTTAATTTTACTACAATATGTCAAATTTAGAAGAAATAGGTTACTTAACTAATGGCAATTTATGATGAAGTACCTAATATCAGCATAAACCAATTTTTATCAAGTCTGTGTACTCGATGATAAGAAAATTACATTTAGAATAGGTATACACAAATCTCATAATTTTATCATAATTTTGAAACAAATACTACGTTTTACCAACTCTTATATTATCGATGCTAGCAAAGCGAACGTTTACATTTGACTTTTACGTCACTTACACGTGTTTGTTGTGAGCTTGTATAGGACAATAATTAGATAAGCTAAACCATAATTTCCATTCGGTAACAAGGTAAATAAAACATAAACCTACGGGAACCTGTTTTATTTCAATATTTTTTTCTCATAGCATTTTCTATTACTAAATTATTACCATTACTAAACTATTACCATTTTAGTTGATCTCAAAATTGCCTTCTTTTGATCTGGATCATTCTCAAACTTTCACAACTGATGATTTTATAACAGACGTACTTATTGACTCATCTGAGTGTGAAATCTGGAAATAAATTATATCAATATGTAATAGAAATAAATAATGACACGGTTATTTTTTGTGAAGAATCGATTCCGACCATTGTAAAATCTCAAACGAATTTTCTTCGCAGCATCACCGAATCTGCCTGAATGTACCATTCTTCCACTGCTTCGGCAACGTGATCGGTGTTCTAGCTGCGTTACACCACGGTTCAACATTGGTCATGCCAGATGCGGGTTTCACAGCCAAGAAGGCTGTCGCTGCGATCCGTGATGAGCATTGCACTGTGCTGTACGGAACGCCGACTATGTACTTCGACTTGCTATCGGCAGTCAAAGAGATGGGCTTCAACGCAGAAGGCACTGATGTTGAAGTGGCAGTCAACGGCGGGGCTCTGTGCTCACCACAACTCTTTGATTTGTTGTTGAAGACGTTTAGAATGAAACGAGTCTCGGTAGGTTTAAGTCACACATTTAGATACTTCAACTCCTTCAATTCTCGATTTCGCTTTCAGTAGGATCATGTAGTATCGTAGAATGGTGAAGGGTTTGTTGGAAAAACTCTAACATCAATTCTAGCATCGATCTCTTTCATAGCAGTTAGAAATAGTGTTTTTCACACAAGTATCTATTTTAGGTTCTCCCAACAATGATGGGATTCGAATGCGGCTTTGAGATTTGTTTTTCAACCATCAAAAGCAGCATTTGATGAAAACAAATGGATGAGTTTCACAGAAAAAAAAAATTCAGTTATCAGAAAATCAAAAAAAAAATTGAAGATAACAAAAGATACATAAATTATCAATATTTAGATTACAATATTTAGTTAGTCAATTCAAATTTAAATGAGAGATAGGAAAGTTAAGACAATATAAATTGATCATTCGCATTTGTAAATAAAAACAGTGTTAGATTCTGGACCCGTAGCTAAGATTGAATTCTCTTCTCCCTCAGAGATTGGGCTAGAAGTGCATATTTTCCTCGGTCGAGCAATAGGTATCTCGTTTCAAAATCGAAACTACAATTGAATCTATCATCATCCACCCTGAACCAGACAAGCCCCGATTTAACATAATCTAAACCTTGAACGGTCTGTTAAATGTTTCCCAGTTTTAGTAAAATAAGTGCGATGGAATTGAATATAGTATTATTAACATTCCAAATATATTCGATTTCATAAAAGAATAATTAATGCAATGGGTGTTTTTGATTGCAGTCTGTGTATGGAATGACAGAGACGAGTCCGGTGACTTTTCAAACTCGTCCAACTGACAGCTATGAGCAGATGACAACCACTGTGGGCCACGTTCACGAACATATCGAGGTACGTTGTCGTCCATGTGTATGAGTATGTAGGCAGATGACAACCACTGTGGGCCACGTTCACGAACACATCGAGGTACGTTGTCGTCCATGTGTGTAAGGAGACCAAGGAGGAGTTTTTAATAACATGTGTATTGTCCGGATACAGGAATGTTTCAATAGGATGGTCAAAATTAACTGTCATCTGGATTTTAATTTTAATACCATAACTGTGTTCAAATTGAATGTAATTAAAACACTGTAATTTGTCTCTGTTCATTGTTGACTGATGTGTTATTTAATATTATCTTGTTAAATGTTCTGTTTTTATTCTTATCTAACGAACCTGTTTCAGGGAAATCTGTTTTGTCTGCTATATGTTTTTATTATATTTGCACATTGTGGAATTTGGTTTCTGTTGCAAATAAAGATATAATAATAATAATAATAATAAATAGTATGTAGGCAGATGACAACCACTGTGGGTCACGTTCACGAACACATCGAGGTACGTTGTCGTCCATGTGTATGAGTATGTAGGCAGATAACAACCACTGTGGGTCACGTTCACGAACACATCGAGGTACGTTGTCGTCCATGTGTATGAGTATGTAGGCAGATGACAACCACTGTGGGCCACGTTCACGAACATATCGAGGTACGTTGTCGTCCATGTGTATGAGTATGTAGGCAGATGACAACCACTGTGGGCCACGTTCACGAACACATCGAGGTACGTTGTCGTCCATGTGTATGAGTATGTAGGCAGATGACAACCACTGTGGGCCACGTTCACGAACACATCGAGGTACGTTGTCGTCCATGTGTATGAGTATGTAGGCAGATGACAACCACTGTGGGTCACGTTCACGAACACATCGAGGTACGTTGTCGTCCATGATTATGAGTATGTAGACTAACAACTCTGAACCTCTGAGGTAGAAGGCTGGAAGTACGTTTCAATGATCCCGTATTTGCTGACATCAGTCAAATAGCAATTAATAAAGCTTGGTTACATCATTCCAAAAGTGTGCAACGCAAAATCGAGAAAATGAACTTCCGGCTTTCTACCTCCGAGGGACAGAACTATCGACGAAATTATTCCCAAAAATAAACTAAACCTAACCGTCTCCCCGGTATATCCGGGATAATACCAGGTTAACCCATTGGTTAACCTTGATAATATACCTATTCACATCTTTGTCCCAGGTCAAAACCCTTATCAAGACACTTAGGCTCACTATTTTTTTGTTTAATAAAATTGCATTACGTCTTTGAACATGAAAAGATAGGAATAACTAAAATTTAAAAATATTAAAAAATATTAATATGAAGTTAACAAATATTAACATGAATAAGGAAACCTATTGTAATTTACAGAAAAGTACAAGGATCTCATTTTCCCATCCAGCCAATGATAATTTTCGAATCCGAATATTCTCGCGAATTCACACCAGTGGCGCTATCTTCCACATGGAAAAGCAATGAAATGAGCAAGGGGATTACATAATAGTGCGCCCCTGAATAAATTGAAGGGAATTGTAATTAGTAGTTCTGCGTTATCACCACTGCATTCAATGAGGTCGGCTGCACGACAAGTGAACATCGGAGAGAATATTTTCTAAATATCGTCATCACTTTGGTAACATTCGATTTACGATTAATGTGAAAAAATAATTAGCATTGCTAATTTTTTAGTCAACCTGAACAACATTAACACCATCTAATAAATACAATATTTGGGCCCAAAATCGTAGAATATCTGAAATTTCTCTATTTTTTCAGATTTTCCATGAGTTTAGGCACAAAATTGTATTTAAAAGAAAGCTGAAAGCTCGTAAGGATTTAATATTCAAGGCTGAAAGGTCGACTATATAATTCATATTTTTCATAATTTGAATGGTTCAAAAGTTATAACGATATTTAGGAAATATTATCTCCAATGTTTAACTTTTAGTACAGCTGCTTGGAACTGTTATGGCTATTTCGAAACTTGTGCATTAACTATGATGCAATTATAGCCTCTTCACCTCACAATGCATTCTTCTGACTGCTAAGCCCGATTACTAGGTATTGAACTTACCTGTTCCATCGTATTCCAGGTGAAGGTCGTGGACTCTGATGGCAAAATGGTACCAATGGGTACCCCTGGGGAGCTACTGGTACGAGGGTACCCTGTTATGCTTGGGTACTGGGAAGAAGATGACAAAACGCGAGAAACTATTGGTACCGATCGCTGGATCAAAACTGGTGATCAATTTATTTTGCAAGAAGATGGATATGGGAAAATTATTGGCAGAATTAAAGATATGATCATCAGAGGGGGTGAAAATATCTTCCCAAAAGAAGTAGAAGAGTTTCTTGAGAATCATCCGAAGATTCGTGAAGTTCAAGTAAGTGTGTTGTGCTGTCTAGATCCACTTCAGCAAGCGCCTTATTCTCGAGTTTGATGTACACTTGGCCAAACAAAACTTGAACGTTCAATAAATCTGATAGGCTGATAAATGTAAGATCGCACCATCAGAAGTCAGTCTAAGCGATCACCTTGTCTCACTCTAGTAGGTGACCTCACATTTCAATGATAATAACAAGCTTTGATTGGTTATGGGACATGACCAGCAGTCATTCAAATTTGGTCAACGTTCAAGTTTTGTTTGGCCGAGTGTACATGCTCAGCATCCTCGTCATCTTGCGTCTTAAACATAGCATCTCAATGGCTTCAGCTCAATTAGCATGTAGAAAAACATAGCCTTATGAATAAATAATTGTATTTTCAAATGCCAAATAAAATCCATTCACTGAAAAAATGCACGACCTTAAATTCCACTGGCAAGTCATAGTCATGTAGCTCAATTCTCAATACCATTTTAATGGCCGTAAAATATTAGCTGTAATATTTATAATGTTAATAAATTTTTTTTAATGGCAATCTAATAAACAGAATGAATGTATATTTTAAGGTCGATCATTCTTACGGCGAATGGATTTTATTTTCTTGAAGTGCATTATTTTGGTATTTTCGTACTCGGTTCCATTACACTGGCATAATGTTAGAGAAAGAGTTGTGATATGCAATGTAGCATTGTAACATTTATTTAAACTTGCAGGTATTTGGAATTCCTGACCAACGTCTGGGCGAAGTGGTCTGTGCTGGTCTGAAATTAGAGAAAGATGCCACTATAACTGAAGAAGATGTGCAAAACTACTGCCACGGGAAGGTAAGTTGATCCATGATCATTATAATTTGTAGCAAATGCTAAAATAAAGCCATATAATATTGGAATAATAGCAGTTCTTCGTTTGATCTGATTATAATATCACTTGTTTATCTTTAATAAAAAATAAAAAATATCTACAAATGGTGGCAGGTGTGGGATGCAAAACTTTTATTATTTATTTAACTGCAGACTGCGCTATGTTTGATATACTCGCATACCATTTCATTATCAGATAGATTAAAAAAATAATGTAATATACTACAAGTATTTTTACTCAACTACAAATTTATGCGTATACCATCTCATTATTTTCCTAATAAATGATATGTAGGTACCTAAGAATGTTTTTCTCAACCCAATATCGAATGATTATATATGATTTGTGTTTGCTCTGTTACAGATAGCACATTTCAAGATACCAAAGCACGTGACAGTCTTGGAAGACTTTCCAAAGACTCTATCTGGAAAGATTCAAAAATTTAAACTACAGAAAATGCTAATTGAAAAATTAAACAAAAAACGATAACACTGCGATACTATAAAAAGAATTTTGAAATTAACGCCCTTCTGCCATGTAAATTTAAAATTCATGAAGAAAATAAACGTGCTCTTGTGAATTGTAAACACTGATACCAATTTCATTTGATTGCTGAATTGTCTATAAATGTCGATCTCATCTCATCTCCCTTTTTTGCTTTTGCTTTTACGGATCCTGGCTCAGATGTGAACCGTGATGAAATGTCATGTAAGTGACATCCTGTCTGAAATCTGGCAACTCAACTGTTGATTATCGATGAGGTCATGCCTACATTATCATGTGACAATGTTCAAGTATTTGGAAATCTGGGAGTTTTGACCATAAGACGGTATACAGCTACTGGCTGCATACGGTATTTGTATCCAAACGCCCAGTCTCCCTATACTTTAAACATTGTGACGTTATCACCTGGGCGTGACCTTGAGCCGAATCTAGTCGAATGAATGAAAATACAGGCATCCATGTTGGATCAAAAAGCCCGACCTCTTGAGTTTGAGTATTATGGGCACTTGTTTGAGCTCGTTTGTTGACGCGGCAAGTTTGATTTAACCCGTAAATCCTATGGTGACGTCACACGCCCAACTCGCCCCATTGTGGAACGACCCTCTATAGAGCTTTACGAAAACCCACTCGGGTCGTGAACTGGCGCTCCAAACCTTACGAATACTCGCTCGGAGCGACCCGACCCGCTTACGAAAACGCACTCAGAACTGCACCGAACACAACCCGAGCACAGAACTCACGCCCCTGCTCTCGAGCAGGGTGACGAGTTCTCAACCCGAGCGAGGAGCGCCATTTTGGTAAGAAATGGCGCTCAGCCGACTGTCATTAAAAGTAAACGGAGAGAAATTAGATGTAGAAGTCGATCCAGCTACGGCTGAAGAGTTTAAAGGTAAGAATAAGAATGTTCACTTATTAGTTTTCTTTATTATTTTCAAAAATATTACTGAAATTCATTGAAGACGCTGGCAATCAAAACTGGGTTCATATTTCCCGCCATCTTCTGACTGAACCAACCTCTTGAAGCCTGCTTCAGCCTGCTTGAAGAAGACGGTGCATCTGACAAATCAGAAATTGCGTTCGAATACCAGCTCGACCCGAGCGTGATCTGACATAACCTGTCACGTGATCTAGCGCTCGACCCGAGTGGGTTTACGTAAACCTCTTATCTTGTTTGATGGGTCACATCCTTTGGAGGGAAAAAATTTGAACGTTCTAAAAATTATATCTACACAATTATGAACCACGGTCTATATCATAATTATATTTCCCGGAAACAATAGGTAGATATTTGTCACGCCTAGTTTACACGGTTCAACGTTTCATTCTATTCATCGAGTTACAACCGGTTATGCAATGTATTGAAGTCAACATCGATAGCTATTTTGCTACAGTTTCACGTCTACACGGTTACATTCGTTGAACCAAAAGGTAGAACTCAAAGTTATACGAAAAATTGAAGCGTGTAAACTAAGATTCAGATATCCAGTCAAGGAATCTTGATTTATTAAGTTTTGCATAGTACACATATCAGTGAATATTAATGACTCTAATTACCAATTGAAATTATTGGCAAATTTTATACAACATTCTCTAAAATAGCAGCCACACAACAGTACAGAATTAAACACGGAAAATAAACTATATGATATAAACTTGTACATGACATTAATTTATTTTGTGAAGATTAAATTGGTGCACATCCCATTAGCTTATCAGTAAGAGCATTCTTTCTATCACTCAAAACCATTTCTTAATCAATAATACTTCCGATAATCTTTACTCTTAATATCAAACCTCAAATACTGTTAATCATTTATTATTTCCCTCATATTTTGAGAATACACGAAGAGATTTTTTACAAATGTAGATTCAGAATCAGTAATAGTTTTTTTATAATTGGATATTACATATTTCATCTGACCAGATAAGAATTTTTGTAATTTGTATACCCGAAATAAGTTTTCTCTCACTAAATACTGATTTGTTTCAGACTTTTTCTGCAATGAGCTATTAGCACAGACTCGAATTAAGTTGTGTATTACACCACGTCAAAACTGTTATTTTATTACTTTTACAACTACACATCGAATTAAATGAGCATCTCTATTCTTATTTTAATTTATAAGATAACTTTTTAAATTTCCTTTCTATTTACTTGATTCACATTTGTTAAGTCTAGATATTATATTAGTTTCATTGTACTGGTCAGCTTTTATAACTCTCTCAAAACAAATACTAGGTACTCATTTTATTCAATTTCTCAATTCTCTATCTGAAGTGTCAAAACGACCCGAAAATAACATTTCTACATTCAGTTACTTCCTGATTAAGTGATATACACTCTGACAATGCATTTCCACGGCGCCAAATTTCAACGGCATTACGTTCTAAGACACAATTGCAGGTTGTAGCTGATTGTGCGTCATCATCCGTCAAATTGAATGTGGACAGCAAATTTCTTTGTAAATAATTACATCATATACTGAGACTGCATTAAAAAATGTAATTTCTTCTCTAAAAATTCGATTAAATACAATCACACAAACGAAATGATTATTTGGACATTCATCATGAATAGAAATCTGTTGATTACCAATTCAAAAAACATTTTCACATGTAACATTGCAATAGGGTATCTTCTTGACCAAATTTTGATTGGAACAAACTATATTATCTATTTACTCTATATAGAAAGTGGAATTTTTATCACAAATCACTAAATGTATAAATATGTAAATCGAAGGAATCATGAGCTAATACTAGTAGTGATCTCACGCTAGAACACACATTGCACCAGCAATGTTCTTAAACATAATGACGTGCATATTCATTAAGAAACGCATCTTCAAAAAGTTACAGCACCTTTCCACTCTAAAATATAATCTCCTTTGGCTGCACTATTAAAATATCGTAGTGTTTTAAGTGTTTTTATATATTTGGTTGTTAGCACAGTTTATTGAATGTCAGATGAAGAGTCGTCGTCCGAAGGTTCAACCGAATTGTCTTCCTCCGAGGTCTCTACGGACACCATCGCTTCACCTCCGGCGTTCTTGGGCACGGGAGGTTTCTGCGTGAGAAGAACTAATTCACTGCTGCTACTCGCCGGAAGAAGTGGCAGAATCGTCTTCTCCATCTCGTCATGGCTGGATTGCGAGGAGCTCGAAGATGTCATACATTTCGGAGGATCGTCTTGGAAATCAACGTGAGTACCGTTCTCGTTATTGGCGCAACCTTGATCTCTTCTCACACAAGTTACCGCCCCTGATGTGCTTTTAGGTGTTGAAGTGTCAGGACTCCACGAAACATACTCCAATTCACCGACATCCAGAACTCTTCTTGGAGATGTGGCTGTACCACGTTTCCCACTCATACACTTTCTGTTGCTGGCACTTTTCTTGAGAAGTATCTTCTGTGCGGCGTCTTCAGGCGTCTCATCATCCATCTCCAGGATCCAAGCAACGGAGTCACTTCTCTCAAGCATACTCGTCACGGTGCACGGGGAGGGAGATTGTCCCTGACACGGGTCAGTCTTGGTAGGCGACATTAAATAGTCTTTCTCCAGAAGTGATTCGGAGAAAGATTTAGTGGAGCGATGGTCTGTCGATCTAGGCGATGAACATTCACTCTCAGGAACATGGGATTTACTTAACAGGTTGAAAACTTTTAGCTTATGTTTCAACTTCCACGCCAGTTCTTCGTTGACTTGCGAAAGACGTTTGTTGCCGATCGATTCGTGTTGGAAGCGGTCGGAGAGGTTAGCGTAGTCCGCCGAGAGCTGTCGCTGCTCCTCCTTCTTCAGCGACAACTGCAGCTCGAGGTCCTCGACACGAGCCTGCAGCGCCGACGCCTTCTTGTTGACGGCCTGCATCTCGTCAGCATCCCGCGCCAAGATGTCGTTCTTCTGCCGCAAGTCCTGCAGCTCGATGTGACGCAGCTCCAGTACAGCTCTCAAGGAGCTCGCTTCCTCTTGCAGCTCCTTGCAGCGGCCGGCCGTGAACTGGATGCGCGTCTCCTTGTCCTGCTGCAGCGACTCGTAGAGCGCTCGCGACTGGTCCTTGGCGGTGTGGTAGTCGGCCTCCATGTGGTCGTGGCGGACTTGGAGTTGGTCGTAGCGCTTCTTGGAGTCGGCCTCCAGCTGGGCGACGCTCGCCTCGTGCTCGGAGCGGAGCGCGGCCACGGCGGCCTCCTGCTGACACATGTGCTGCTCGCTCAGCCGGAGGATCTCGTCGGCAGACTGCTCCTTCAGCTCGTCACACTTCTTCGTTACTGAAAGCAGACACTTTGTAAGCGACACACTTGAAATCACTCAACTTCAACGCTATACTACACTCTCACCCTTTACCAGAGTTCAATGTATGTTTATACTCTGATCACAATCAATCGAACTAAACCTTTCTTCACTCATCAACGGGCAATCATATTTGTCATTTACCGTTGATACAATGAAGATTCTAAAACAGCTACTTGAAGATATTGAAGATGCTGCTATTCTCATGTTCACGAACATGAATGAACATAACCTCCTTCTCACGACATACCTTCAGTCAGCTCCGCGGCGTGGACTTCCTTGAGCTGCTCGATCTCTAGTTGACGTTGCTCGTTGACGGCTTGGTTTGCTGCCACCAGGAGTTGCCGATCCGCCTCGGACTGAGCCAGCTTCTCCTCCAGACGTCGCAGGTTCGCCGCCATCTCGTCCAGCGCCAGTGACGCCTCGTTCCTCGCGGACTTGCTCGTCTCGAGTTCCCGGTGCAGCCGCGGCGCCGACAGGGCGTCGTACTGGCATCAGAACAGGGGACTGTCAGCACACTGTTCCGGACCTCTAGCCTTACGGGATAAAGTCTATGGCGGGCGGTAAAAGAGGATCTGGGGCCCTATTCTAGAACTTGAATTCCCAATCCTGATCGAATTCGGTTCCATGCAATGTTCATCCTAATGGCGTGAGTCGGATTCCATCAGAATGAATTAGGAAAACGTTCTAAAATAGGACTCCAGTACCCTTTATAACTGCATCAAAAATAAATTATCATGTATCATTTATCAATATAAATTGTCATGTATTATTTATCAATATAAATTGTCATGTGCCGGTCAACACAAACCAGGAAGAAACATCATTATGTGCACTTCATGCACTTCTGTACCTGGGAAGCAGAAGATCAAAAGTCCATTATCTCGGTGTTGAATTACCCACTATTATTAGACTTGTTATTGTTTATCTGATCTTTCATTTTGAACAATCAATATGTTGCAGGTTTTTTTAAATTGCCACATCTTTTTACCTGTATCTCTTATCTTATGTAAAATAAAATAAAAATCATAAAAAATATTACTATTTAGCATTAAGTTTCAATTTAACAAGTGGAGGCGAAAGCCAGGAATTGTTAAAAATAACATTAGAAATTGTAAATAATCTATGTATATATTATTCAATAAAGATGTTTAATAAAAATAAAAAAAAAATCTATTGGAATGATATATCTTGGCTCTATGAGTTGTAAATAAACACTAAAGTCCACCAACACAGTTTGTAAAGTATTTTCTTTCAAAAATTACTCGAGTCACAATTGCAAAGAAGATGGGATGAAGGCACACATACAATTGTATGTCCAATAGTTTTATTGCCAGCCAAACCCATAATTTTTGCCCTCCTGAAAACTGCATTAGGCAGAAATGGACTTCTGCCCTTCTGCTTCTAAGGTATGGACCTGCTTTCCATGCTTGACTTCTGCTGCTGGGCTGTCTCGAGAAGATTTTGACACTAGGTATGTTAATTAGCTGTCATATGTCCCAGCTTCTTTGAAAGAGAAATGAGCAGCTACTCTTCTCTCTTCATTTCATTGTTAGGCCCAGAACTCAATACCAGAACTCAAATTACTATTGTAGTTAGCTTATGAAATATACTTTCTTGCTACTAGACAAACAGTGACCTATACATAATACTTGAAGATCCAATGAAAGTGTATGAAGGATGGTTTGAAAATGGCGTACTTATTGTCAATCTGAATAGTCTCAATACCACTTGGCCAAAGTAAATAAGGTATTCGAAAGAAACATGGCTGATAAGTATGATGGCATCATACGATTAAGCGTATGCTAAAGCATCATAAAACTCTGGTAGGTGAGCTCAGATTTCATTGATAAAAACAAGGATTGATTGTCAAGGAACCAGACCAACAGCCAATCCATTTCGTTCAAATCAATTTTGACTTTGGCCGAGTGTAAATATCGATCCTGTCTTGAAAAGAATCAAAATGGATTTGAGGACCCGCCGGGCGCCTGTTAACCCGGACCCTGACTGGAATCGAGCCCGGGATTTACGTACATGGTTGACGAGATGGGCGACCACCGCCGTCATGGCATCGAACGCCGTCACGTGACCCAGCCGACTGGTCTCGAGCTGTTTAACGCGCTTCTTCGCCGCCTCCAGCGCGCCGGGGACCGACGCCGGCGTCGCGGCGGTGGTGGACGTCGGCGTCGGCGTCGTCCGAGGCGGCGGGGTGGACGTGACGGCGGGCGCAGAGACGCCATCGCTGCCGCCGGCGGGGAGCTTGTTCACACCAGCGAAGCGATTGTGATCTGAGCAAAGGAGAATTACATTTCATGAGATGGTATCATAATTATGGATTACAAATTTGAAATATAAATTATCATTTAATGTAAGAAATGTAATTTAATATAATCTTTATTCTGCTGACAACAATCCTGGGCCTTTCGTCTGCTGTAACATTATAGTTTCACACACATTTTTTTCAAATGTATAAACCCTTTATGTAGGGTCGATCTATGTCAAACTGCTTCATGTATGAATTTATTGTACTTTAATAAGGAAATTGCGTAAGGTTTTTTTTTAAGTAAACCCAACACAATTTATAAACGTAAGTTGTAAAGTTGCATGTTAAAAAAATAAAAATCTGTTAAAAAGACTGTTTGATGTTTATGACTTCCAATACGAAAAGATAACACTACTGTCGTTGTGTAGCTTTCATGGAAATAGGGGCATAAAGTTGTATGGACATTTCTGTAAAACTACATTTCATTTTCCAAAGCAAACGCTAGTGAAATAGTAGCCAAGTTATTGCATGTAATTATCGCATTCCTTCAAGTACAACAATATGTGTAAATTATTGACATAAGACAATATTTGTTCCCAATGCATTTATAAACTTGTAGAGAAACATCTACATTTATAAGACTAATAGCTATATTTTATTAGGTATACTAAAACCGACACAGAAAGTGTTGGTAGAAACCTACAAATGAGCTTCCTCTAAACAAGTTCAACCAATAACCACTTAATGTAACAATTACAGACATTTAGCCAATTACCACCTCAAATGTAATACAATTTTTTAATTAATACAGTGCGCTCTTATGGCAAATAAACCAAATTTTACAACACATTGAAAGAAAGAAATCTACAAAATTTCAATGATAAAAAATACTCAGATGGTAATTATATTTACAAGTCGTGTGCGATATGCCTCAATTTGAAGCGTAGAGAAAATAAGTTAAATGGAGTTTATAAATAAATATAATTATTTTCTTGGTCTTTGAGAGTGGTTGACAAGTAGGTTAATGAGCAAAGAAGGTGTATCACTTCTATCGACTAATGATGATGTGCGATTGCCATTAAGTGGAGTGGCGTATTGTCTCAACGTTTTGCCACCCATCAACCATTACTCTGCAGATCACTTGCAAGCTGGTTTACTCCTCATTGAGAGTCAAGAACATACGCACTCCCTTGCTCTCAATTAGCATCGTATTTAGAACATGTGCCACTCGCGTGTGCCATAACAATAATTGTGACCAAGGCTCCAAAAAATTAGCGTACTTTTTTTTAGGATTATTTTGTCATCTGAGGTCAAGTGCACAAGTTCATGAGAAAAGCAAGTGCAAATTATTAAACGTCTGTGTGTGAAATTGTACGTGATGAAATTTTATTTTTTACGCAGGCAAGTTGGTTAAAGGTCCAAATGAGATTGGCATTAGCATTAGACACGATGATTATGTGGAAGCAAATTCAATCCTATTGTTTCTGATGAACACGATTAACAGATGCGCATGACATAATAATTAATTTGGATCTAATTAGCCCATGATTATGAGCTATAATTATGGATTATGCCATGCAAATGCCAATCGTGGTTGGACCTCACGCGTGCATCAGGCTGGAATTATGTGTACTGAAATATTCAGTTGCGTCGGATTCATGAATTCCAAATTAGATAAATTAAAGTTATATAACTTCACATTTCGTACATCAAGACAACTAAAAAATAAATCAGAGGCAAAAATGGAAAAAGTCGCAGCTAATTCTTAAAAGCTAAAATAATTAGTATCATAACGTCATAACGACAGTATCAAAGTATCCTAACTCCAAAAACTGCTGGTACCTCAATTTTTTAAGACAACTTTAATATAACTATTCTGCATGTAAACTATATCGATTGCCATAAAGTGTGACTTTCCCTCAAAACAATGTTGTTGCCAATTGAAAATAATGCCCCTAAATCCTCCCACATGTCATTCAACATGTTCTCATCATTATTCACGTCCGAATCTATATGCCATGGTTCCATAAAGTAATCTATTTTCCGCCTACCACAGTAATTGAAACAATTTTCCCCGATGATAGATGCATAAAGTGAGGGCGAAGTCTCTTCAGAGCGTCTTTATGAACAGAGTAGGAAGCAACATCCCGATATTAATAGAGGTTTGATTATACATGACGTGATATCCCAAGTGGCTAGGAACACTAGTAGAATCATACCCACTTGATAGGTGATTCCTGGTCAATTGAATGACGAATACAAGAGGTTAATTTTAGAATTTAAAAGTGGACTATTTTTGTGTATTATATTTTGGCATCATATAATCGGTTTTTATACATTTGATATCTCAAATATCTCAGTTTTTGGAGGTTTACGTCTGCTAAAGCCAGAGTAATACTCATCAATGTAATTTGAATCATGACCAAATAATAATTATCAAATAGAAAATAAAGCAAAACAAGGAGCGAAAACAGTTATTGAATAACATAAATGTAATGGAGTTAAGACTACATTATATTTCAAGAATTTGGATTATTACAAATGTTCTTGATCAGTTTTCATTCAAAAATTGGTCGGTGTATTACACACTTTATATGCTGGCTAGTAAACATGCAGTGGATTTTACTTGAAGATTCAAGCTACTGCTTAATCAAAAACTTAGAATGAATGTAAGAATACATCTCGAGACCAATCTTCCATGTTGTATTCAAAAAAACAAGTATATTTGTGTAATCTTGTAAAATTAACGAGGTGTGACGTTTCATTCACAAGTTGAATCAAGAGTTGTCATTGATAAGTTGTCATTGATAAGTTGGCATAACCATGGTCCATGGTTGTTCGTCAGAAGTCGGAACTTGGCATGGGAAAAGTATAGCGTTTGACATGAAAGATTTTGGCAAGGTGTGCATCTAATCCAGTCTATAGTCTCCACATTGTAAGTTCGACAGCGCTGTGAAGCATTGAAAGTGTGCCATAACATCAACCAAGCAGAACTCCATGCAAACTAATAACTTACAATACAAGTTGGAATTATCAAGTTAGAAAAAATGCATCTGAATGAAAGATGTAACCGCTTCTTTAAAAAAAAAAGAAACGCATCATTAATTCACTAAGAACATTTACCGACAAAGATTTGACTAAAATTGTTTATTTTTTAGTTAAGGCCATTTCGTAATGCAGAGCAAAAGCTGGCTGGATCTTGGTTCGATTCTCATGCACAACACTGCCGTCAAATAGTTAATTTTCAAACTGTCAAATCATGCGTATTCGAATGAAAGTAAATAGTCAATTAACAGAATAAATACATACAAAACATTAACGCCAGAATTAAATCATGCAAAATTATATTGAATTACTTCTCAAACTTGACCTAGTTTTGACTCACCAATAATCATGATATTTTACGTTCATAATCATACAAATGACGTGCAGTGAAGCTGCAAATTGTGATCTTTTAGCAGCTCAAGTCAATTTCACATCGCTTCTCCGTCACTGGCGAATTAATACTGAAATAGCATCCAAGAGGATCTCAAATCCAACTTCACTGGCGGGAAAACTAAATTTAAACTCTTCCACAATATGTTTCATTAATTTTTTAAAAAACAAACATTAATAAACAATATAAAGCTAACGAGTACATGTATTCAATGGTTCATTATTAGTATTATTATAAATTCAATTTTATTTTATTTGTATTTTTTACGTGACTGTTTATTTTCTAACGTCTATTTTTAAATGTTGGCTCGAGGTCGAATGTGTGGCGGAAGATTTGGGTCTGGTTTGCGTAGTCCTTGCTAATAGTGATAGGTATTTTCAAGTAAACTGCGTTGATCGTATTGCCGTCAAGTCCGGCCAGGCGCCAGTCGTCGATAGGGACATAAGAGCGGAAACAATTACGACAGAATAAATAAATACAAAAAAAAGTGGATTTTATAGAATTAATTTACCTTTGGCGATTCCAGATAAGTTCAAGATATATTTCTTTGACTTTTAGTTTGTAACGCATTCATTGATTTTTATTATATTATATAATATGTTTTATTAATAACAAAGTCCAAATATTGTCTTTAAGTTGTGAGTTATATTTCAGAATGTACACTCGAACAAATAATAAATGGTACCTCGAAAGAAAATGATGGTCTGATAAAGGTTTGATGGCATCGTCCCATGAAGTCTGTGCTAATGCATTATCTAACTCTAGTAGGTGAGCGATTTCGTTGACAAGGATCGATTGTCAAGGAACCTAACCAGCAGCTTCAATCAACGCCAGCAGCCAATCCGTTTTGTGCTAAGTACCGTTTTTAATTGGGTTGAGTGTACCTATGCTAAATGTCTCATAAACATAACTTTTTTTATTTCGCCTTCATTTATGTAGCTATGAAATGTCTGAAATACACTCTTCAGGAATCTTGCACGAAAAGAATACAACTAATCGTATTTTCTCACGACGACGCAAATGAAATTCCTAAGCGCACAAACCAAACATTTGTGTTTCTTTTCCAATCAAATGAAATTAGTGACTACTCTTGCTTCAACAATGCAAAGATGGAAGTAAAACCTTTGGCAACCACACTGACTGTCCTCGACAGAAAGACAGCTTCTTATTTGTTTGAATTCTTCATTGCATATAAGGAGGTCTGCCGAAGGCCACATCTCACCCAGTAGGTAAATAGATGCCCAAAGAAGAAGAAGAATAACGAGAGTAAACAGACGGGAAGGAATGCTTTTCACGCAGCAGACCGGCAACTTATTATTTATTCATTTTACTCACTAATTTAGCATAATTTTAATTAATAAAAATAGTTATGTTTTTATTAGTGTAGAATTGACGGCTCGTCAAAAGAAGCACTTTCTACACAATATGTTCCTCCCATTTACTAAGTTACATTCTTTCTTCATCCTTGCAATACTGCGAGTTTGCATATTGGTAATTTAATTACACAATACATGTATACTTGATTTGTGTCACAAATTGAAGTGGAATCCGACTTGTAAATGTAAAAACATTATATTGAAATCGATTGATTTGAATAGATCAATAAGAATAATGATAACCGGACTGTAGTGAGTGACCACTGAACACCTACGAAATCGGTCAGCATTCGGTGTCACTCCAATCTGCCAAGTCATCGATCAACCTTGACATTAATTTCAGACCAATTACATTACAACCAATATTAATTTGGAAGAATAAAACAAAGTATTGAAAAACCGTCGGATTACCTTTAATTCGTTTTGACGTCCTTAAGGATCCCCATCCTGGTGAATTTCTATTGAACTCGATGTTATTTCGATCAGCACCCGATATATTATTATGAATCACTGAAGACTTATTATTACGTTCGATTTTAAATAGCGACGCCAGCTTATTCAAAGGACCCATAATGAAAACAATGTTTGGAGCTATGGAGCACGTTGCTATCGTGGCAGTTACCTGCTGACTGGCTAACGGACGGCATTTGCAATATGGCCATACTTTCTTTTACCGCTTTCTTCCATCCATTTCCTTCGAGCGTTGCAAGTTTTAATAAGACTGGCTAATTTTTATAAAGCAACTTTTATTGTAGTATAAACTGCTCAGTTATACTAAAGAATTATGTGGTCTGCTGTTCGATGCTCTCAAATGAAGTTAAAAGTGGACTAATTATTTCCTTTTATGGAATCTAGCCGATGTCTCTTCCATTCTGAATGAAAAGTATAACACTACATCTGGTTTAAAGAATGTTATGTAGACCATAAAGGAGAGGATTTGAAATAAAAAGTCATTTAAATTAATTATTTAACTCTAATTCGATTGATCCAGGATATTTCATGAAAAGGGAGAACAATAAGTACCTCTTATTATTTCCATCCTTGGATCAATAATACGACGTATTTTTTGTCTCACATTATTAAATGGCAGGATACTACTACCTAAGGTTATAGATCTAAATGCCTATACTTGCAAAAAAATATCTTATTTTTTGCGTCAGCTATTTCAAAGTCATGATTGATGTAAATTTGCTAATCAAAGAAAGTCTTCTCGGTGATTTATCAAGACACAAGTGAAATTATATCTGTGAATGGTTTTATATCATTAAATTGCTGATGCATTTTGCCGACATCACTTGGAGTGGTGATTGATTACTGATGATGAGAAACATCGCTCCGTTTCTCTGAATCTCTCTCCAACTCCAGGTGCTTATTAAAAGTATCGATCTATCGCTAAGAACCAAACCTCTCGAACGTGATCTTGTCTTTCGCTAATCTTTGTATCAACCAAGTGAAAGCAAAAGGATCGAATCCTGAAAAAACCGACCCCGTATATATGTTTTTAAATCAACTGGAAATGCAGATGGGAGTAATACGAAGTCGTGAAAAAAAGAACTCTGCAATTTGCATACTATAAAACTGTCTACTTTGAGCACGCCGCAAGATGGGATGCCCGAAGGAAGATAGTGCGAGATGAAATTGGCCTACTTCGACGTGCGTTAAGAAGAGGTGTGTTTGAACCAGGTGAAGGTCAAAGTTCGCGGACTAATGTAGCGTGTGAATAGAACAAGCAACTGGTCACAACTCACGAACCCCTTCCAGACAAGTAAAAGCCAGACCAAAGACTACACACACCACCCACACCAGTAAACAAGACATGCCGTTAACTAGTCTGTATTTACAAGACAACTTGTCGACAGAAATAGCGCCGCACAATGGAACCTTTTGAAGCTTTCTCCGGGTTTTGATTAATTTTGTGACGATCTTCAATTGATTTGGAACATCAGCTTAGCTGTGGGGCTGTACTTAAGCTAAATCATACATTTTGGCAACTCTTAACCCCCTTCATCTCTTGCTAAATTGTTTCAGAAATTAAGTTCCCCCTCCCCCAAATAAGTCGCAAAACATTACCCTCCCCAACACTCCCCAGCTCATTATTTCATTGGAGGGTGTGGAAGTTAAACAAATAATTTGAATATAGTACTGTTAGGTAATTTGTATAACTTCTTTTTATTAAAGAATGAATCAAATTGAAAAATAAATATGTGTACTAATAATGCATTGTTACGGTATTAGAATAGTCTCATAATGGCTACAAAACGTGAGATGACGAATGTCGGAACCGTGATCTCTTCTCCGTCCCAGTCATATACTGAAACCATGTGAAACCACTGAACTGATGAAACACCCCTCCACCTCCACCCCCACCCCCTTAAGAGTGACGTCATTTAATACAAACACTATTGGTCATTCAATAGTTTTGAAGCGCTCATCAGAAAATGAGCCGAGTTTCTTTTGTAGCATCTATGCTTCAAATATCGTTTTGAAATTTGAAAAATTACACACTTATTCCGAATGTCTACATCCGCTAAAATGAAATCAAAATGTATTTACATATGGTTACAAATGTTAAATCCAGTTTCCAAAGCGTTCGAAAACCGTTCTCCATAATTTAATTTTTTGTCTTGTTTGATCTATTATATTCAGATCGATCGCTCAAGTAGCTGAGAGGCATTTTGTGTGTCGAATGCAAATTAGAATTGGCAAAGAAACTACGGCGGGTTTGATTAAGAGTTCATTCAACTCGCAGTTGAATTTACTACCGATCACGCTAAACTATCCAATAACTAGCCCATTGTTTGCTGTCAATGAAACGCCAGTTGTTGGAGTACACTGGAATTCAAATCTGAAAAGTAAACGGTCGAAAACCTTGTCCCATTGCATTATCGCAATCCCATCGGCAGCTGTTGGCATGAAGAGAGAATAGAATGTCACCGTGTCGTAGATAAATACATGTCCCATTAATTGTAAGCATTCAAGGAAACAGTTTGATGACCTCTACTAATAAGTACTTTACGAAAACTTGTGTACACAATTACTGCTAATTAAGTCAATATATTAATATATGTCTTGAATCTTTTAGTGGTGTTTAACGTCTCACGATTCTGCAACTAATGGCGTGGGACGAATTATTCTGGACTGAGGGAAACGACGAGAAGCCTCAGTCAGGAAGAACTGCCGCGGAAATGAAACCTGAGACCTCCGGAGCGTTACTGTCTGAGCTAGTCTGAGCTAACTAGATCCGCATATATTTATCTAATTTTCATTCACGCAAAACTAAAATCGTGGCGTTGATAAATAATTGCAACTTTCTTCGTTTCATCAGTATGCAGCTTGTTTCCACATATCTCAGCTGCAGTTGTTTCTCTATAAAACCGCCTATAATTTCTATTTCCTTACATGTTGACTATTTTGTATTAGGAATGTAGGGCATTTGCCTGAACTGAGCTCAAATGACCTTACCTTACCAGCAAATCGATAGAATACTATAAAGTCGCTTGTTTTCGCTTGTCAGTTCATTCAGGCACGGCTTGGTTTCATCAAAGATCTACTAGCTACACTAAACAGCGCCAGAGAAGAGAATGCCTCATCCAACCGCTAGAGCAAAATGAAAAGAACTCATTTTTTCTAGAAACAAAGATCTGGTGTAACGGTGATTATGTTTATAGAAAAGATCTTATCTCAGACTGTTTAAACACTCAGAAGTCACAAGTACAGCTATGATATTATTGTAATACAATGCCGTCTTCTATTTTACTAATATTATGTCCTCTTGGCCCACAATTTACTCACTCAGTTAAAATAAAATTATCCAGTTAAGAAAATTTGTAGGATGAATTATTATTTTGCGAGAGCTATTTATCAAATTATAAAAATAAGGACAAGATTTTAGCAGGAAAAACAAAGTGCATTTTATATTAGATACAAGCATGCGTTTTGACTTTTGGAGGGACGACTTCTATATACCTGTATTTAAACCTGGTTCTGCAATCACCTTTAGACTTTAACATTTGTCAAGCTTTAGCAATGAGCTTTAGAGAGCTTTTCAGATCCCCGAGGAGCTTTTGAACAAGGAGGATGCTACTGCTAGTATACCTCTACTATTTATACCAGTCTATGTGTAGTATATTCTTACCTCTAGACAGCTTGTGTTTCTCATTGCGGCGGGACGTGGGCTTGCGCACCAGTGGCGTTTTCATCTCAGCCGGTGCACCAGTGGCGTTCTTGTCTAGAAACATTAACACTAGTTTGAAAACCAGAGTCGTGATTATGGATCACAGCCATGACCGAATCATAACCGTATAACGAGGTAGGTACAGATAAGAAGACAGACAAGGGGTTTGAATATACCTCATCCATTCCCTGAAGCGTGTCTATTGGAAGAAAGACTCAGAAGATGGAAACACCACAGACGAAGAAGTTTTAACGTCTTTCGAATCTTTTCAAAGTCAAAGGAGCAGAAACGAATGAAATGCCAAGGCGGACAGTACACACACAAACATGAAGAACCATAACCTCACATACAAGAAATTACACAGATTTACTACAAATAGCTAAATAATCACACACAAGGAAAACACGCAGGGAATCCAGAGTACATTGTTTCTAGAACTTTGAGCCCTTTCTGCTATGAGGCGAGTATTGATGATGGGATTGTGGCCCGAAACATTGAAACTATCCCAGCATGTCTCTTTTTCTTTGGGCGGAAGACAAGATGAACAATGTCCTCGTGTGAATGGACTGTTCGAGCTTGGGGTCTTCCGAATGACGGCCGAGCGTATTTACCACTACTCGATTCAGAAGTGAACCAAAATCTTTGAAATGTGTGACCTAAGAGTTGTATACAATGTTTAATGTACACTCGAACAAATAATAAACGGTACCTCGAAAGAAAAGGATTGTCTGATAAAGGTTTGATGGCATCATCGCATTAAGTCTGTGCGAATGCATTATCTAAATCTAGTAGGTGAGTTCTGATTTCATTGATAAGTAATAACAAGGATTTATTGTCAAGGAACCTGACCAGCAGCCAATCCGTTTTGTGCAAAGTACCGTTTTTAATTGGTTTGAGTGTACATTAAAAATTTAGAGTTCTTCAATTAGAACTTAAAAGATCATTAAATATATCTGTTAATAATTATCACAAATTCACTGGCACATTTTACAAAGTAACACAAAAATAAGAGTTTTTTTTTCATTTTCGTGGGGTTTAACGTTCGTCACACAATTACTATAATAATGAGTGGTAGATTAATTAACATTGAGAGGATGGACGGTGGAAAGAAGGTGGTCGTGGCTTATTAGAAGGCCCCTCCCCAGGAGGAAGGAACCTTCCCAGAATTTACCTCTCGACTGAGAGAATCACGAAAAAGCTCAGTCAGGACGGCAGCAGGAATTGAATCTGGGACCTCCTGAGAGCAAGTCATGAATTTACTACGTGAACAATCTTGCTCCATACAATTGTTGTCAAACGTATTTTTTGTACTCTGAGTATTAAATACATTTCTTCAAAACTTTGAATGAAAGCCGGTATCCAACACTCTTAAATCCCAACCGCCAAGTCACTAAGGTATCGAACATTTAATACTGCATTATCTTCAGTAATGATCTGCGAGTGTATAGCTTCATACAGAAGATTAAGAGTAGGCAGGTGGGTATAGAAGAAACCAGACAATACACATTCAACATCTGCTTGCGATGCAGAAAACAAGGATCAGAAGAAAGTTATCGCTGATTACAGGTTTATAACCTCAAATCGACCTCTGTTTTGTATGGATTCAGATTAGTACACATGGAATACACCGCCACCGCGTACATTTGGTTACATGTAATCTTACGGCTCACGTATTGATTCAAATGGAAATAGAATGCAAACACATTTGTTTCAAGGATGAAAAAGAATTATTGTTTAATTAACTTAAAAATTGTCTGGGGGAAATAATGGAAAAATACGTCACTACGATTCGATTGCAGAAGAGTTCATGAATGTCACACATTCTTTAAACTAATAAATTATGTATGCATATTTAGTCCAATTTTCGTTACGGTCTGGGAGGATGTTGTTTATAATTACATATTACATTCTTCCGTATTACATATATACAAAAGTCACTACTATGTGTGATAGAATCTTATACTACATGTTCTATTTCACAGGAATGATACAGATTGTGACGAAACGTATAATGTTCGCAGACTCGGATTCGAACCCGGCTTCTCAAGGACATTTATCAGTATTTCATTGCCGAAGCTTCTGAATTAGGTTGACTGGATCTATGGATCTAATTAATAGTAGACTTTTAGGTGGTAAAGGTCATTACATGACCTAGTATTGTAACAAATTTTAAAGCTAGACAAAAACGTCTGCGATTAAATACATTTTGACCGATTAGTCGACCTCAACGCAATTAGAAATTTGTCATGTTTTTGTGCAAGATTTTTTTGTGGTCAGAGCCATCTGAACATATTATGTTACTTTTTAAAAATTAAATGATATAATTGCTAAGCATTATTTCAATTATTGGTTGCAGTGTTGGAAAACATCACGCTTTATTAGTTTTACCTCGCCAAAAATATCTAAAACAAAATTATGTTAATTAAGCTGAAGATGGTAATACGTATATAGATTCTCATTTGCAAGAAAAGAAAAAGCAATGAATTTGGAACTAGAGTGAATTAAGTTCATTTCATTGTCTTTGATCAGAGTGCATAAGTTATGCAAAAACAGTGCATATAAATTAACAGAACATTTAAAACTGATTTGGTACCAATAAAAATGTACAACTTGACGTTAATGTTAGCAGATAAGCGCAAAAATCGCGATTATTTCTTATGATGGCTGGGAGCAAGGAAGAGAGCATTCGAAAGGTCGGCAAATGTATTTCTGTGGCGAGACAAAATAAATGAGAAAGAAGCGTCTTGAAATACCGCCATCGGTCAACCATAGAACGTTTTACTTCAAACTCATTCCCATTCCAAAACCAGACGTAATTACAGCCGCCGAGGAATTAAAAGCCTTTTTTAATCAGTTAATAGATCACAACTTATATTTTCTCTTTAAATGCAGTCATCAAAGACATCATCCATCTATCTAAGAAATGGAAAGATGTGTAGATACTAGATAGAAGTTTATAAATAGAGAGTACTATAATTTTAAATCCCAGTTGTAGAAATAGTCAACTTTATTGTCAAGCTTTTAATGACTCTTACGATTGAAGACTGCATGCAATTCAGATTTCGTAATTATATGGTTAACATCGCAAATTGTTATTCTGGAAATTGCATTCGTCAATTGATTCCCAATAATATGTGATCAATATATTGTTGTAAGTAGGAAACAGAAGTCGGTATTTCGCATTTACACCACATTTGGTTAATATCTCAAGATCTTGATGACTTTTGGCTGTTGCATAAGAATTATTAGAAAGCGAACCTTATAGAGCGTCGTATACTTCTAAAATAATTCAATCGAAATCAGCAATAGACAAATTGTGAAACATACAAAATTACATAATCAAAATAATAGCCCGGTATAGTCTTGCTACTGGAAGTATGACCACATACGCATTTGTGTTTACAGTTGACGGACAAGACGGTACAAAGACGGACAAGACGGTACAAAGACGGACAAAGACGGACAAGACGGTACAAAGACGGACAAGACGGTACAATTGTTGTGGACACTTGACGGGACATTGTTCATTCTATTTGGTTTGAATGACAGAACAGGACAAGACGAAACTACGTGTCAAAACAACAATGTGTCAAATAGAATGTCCCAACGCCTCATGTTTGTAGTTCACTGATCACTTACCGCATTATTATTTAACACAGCAAAAGCACTGAACTTCACAGCTTGAAAGCTCGGATAACAAAGAAAGCTTGTTATGTTGCTAAAATAATAAACAGCGTTTTTTCTTTAGCTGATATTCTAACGTGTAAACTACTTAATAGATGATCAAATAATCAATTTCATTCTAAACAGAAAGTTAAATTAAACAACGTCTTAAAAACAAGACAAGACTTGGGAGTAGACTTGGCCAAAAGCACTACATTTACATTAAATTCGTACGATTATAAATCTATCTCTTAATTTAAATAAATTATATTAATTCGAGTGATTTGGTCAAGTGATTTTGTATGAAATTTCCATAGTTAAAGGGAATTGAATTTATCGTCAATTAATGTAGTGAAAGTAATACGTAATTAACTAGCGAACACACATTAACATTAATCCTTATTTCATTTACACTTACATCCCTTTAACAGTAGATAGGAAAAACACATAAAACCAAATGAATAAATAAATAATCTTCAAGTAATATATCTACCTAAATATTCGTTCCGTTTTAATTCCTCCAGTCTGTATAGGCAACCACTCTCACACGCGATTCAAGTGAGTTATCCATGAAAGCGACCACTACTTGCGACTGCTCGGCGAGGACTGACGAGCTCGCTGACAACCTCCAGCGAAGATCTCTCAACTACCGCTCATGTTTCGAAAACATCACCGGAAGACGCACTTCTGAGCTGGAGAACACTGCACTTGCTATAAACCTACTTATTGCAACAATAAGACATGTAGGAACTGAGAAGAAGGAGATTCTCTGACCTAACCCATACGAGAGTGAGAGAGCATACTAATTATTCTAAAGTCTTCTTTATCCCACGCTGGTATTTTAAAAGAGTTAAAATTCAGTTCATGCCTTTACTGTTTACATGTTCTGCTTTTGTCTTAATTAGGTACAAGATAATTGTGAATTATTTGTAGAAAACAAAGCCGAAAGAAGAATGGAGTGATAAATTTTATAAGAAAATTTATAAAAAGATTGCTCGTTTTATTTAGCAGATTTCTTTAAACTGATGTAAGGAAATGGTCTATTATCTGTAATTTCGCATTTATACTCTCGGTGAAAAAAATACAGCTTTTACAGAGTTAAAGATACGGAGTATGGTGAGTGTGTGTAGCGGATGAATGTGGGAAAGATCTAACAAAATCCTTACTCTTTTACAAATTACACCATCCTCAGAGATGTAATCGTTAATTATGAAAAAATACACTTCTTCGGTTGCTCAAATAAACACGAAACCGACAAAGTAAAAGACGAAGTTTACTCTGAAATAAGTGACAAGGTATAGGATATCATCTTCCTCCCCTTTTCCTTCTACATGAGAAGTTGCGTCTTCCTTCCGATGTTTAATAGCCCGCATCAAGGGTGTTAAAATAAAAATAAAATTACTTCAACACAGTTTTTGGGGAGTTCAAATAGCAATTAACACGAATAGAATGTAGAATTATTTTAAAGTAGTTCTTCAAAGATATTTTTTAAGAAAAGAAAAGATAAAACAAAACAAAACATAACTTCTTTCTATTTCTACTTTCGATTCATGTTCTAGATATTGTCTTATTACAGAAACTTGTATCGTAGTAATTGCAGGTCAATGCAATTATAAGAGATACACTGCACTGCAATTTCTACAACTATCGCAATTAAAAACAAAAGAACATCAATTTCACGCTAGGACCTTTAAAATGTCGAAAACTAAACACTTTACTTAAATTCAACAAATTTTCGCGGTATATAAATTATGTCCTCCCAAGTTACGTTTAGTACTACTCTGTACGTCCAGTTGTATCACGTTCCAATACTTAATAATTGTCGAATAACTCGATTTGCAAGCTTTCTCATTGGCTGAAAAGACCTCATTTGAACCTTCACTAATAAATATGTCTACATTGTATAGGATTGCCATTTACCATGGGATTTGATGATATTTAGATCTAAATATTGAATATCAACAACTGTTCGTGCATTTAAATTTAAATCAGCTCATGTTCTTATTATTGTTTTGTTTTGACTCTCTTTGATTTGTTCTTGATAAATGACATTACGTAAGATAAAACGTGAAACGTGAAAGAGATATCTGAAAGGACAGTGGAGGTAAAAAGGACGTCAGCATGCAAGATTGATTGTCAGCGATGGAGTGGAACATGACAATATGTGTCGCCGCCCAGAATATTGCAAAGAGTTCATTGCATTGTTAACAACCAAGCGACACCTCATTTCCCGTCAATCCGAATTACACAGCGAACAGTGCGACTGCTGGGCGAAGGATTATGTCATTTCACTGTCAAAAGGACAGAGGGGAGGAAAAACGCCGCTTACGAATCCAGTAGGTTAGAGTGTTAATCGCATTCAAGTTCCGTTCATACTTGTTGAATAACTGAGAAATCAAAAATAAAAAAGTATGCACAGAAATCTACTTGCCGAATTGGATCTATCTAAAAATAACAGAATAAATTAAAAGTAATTATATGCATGTCATTTTATTAAGTATATTGTTGAAACAAATTAAAAACTGTAAAACAGGTATAAAAATAAGTTCGAACTTCCTGTTTCAGAATGATTGAGACCTCTTCATAGTTGAGTGACGAATAAAAATACCTCCTTTGCAAATCAGTCTGAGCTGTGGCCATGCTCGACAGACTATGCTAAAACCTTTATTCAAACTGTTCTACTCAAATCCAGCCATTTGTTAAGACCACTTATTATAGGAACAAGACGACGAAAGTAGAATCTCGCTTGGGCCACAGAACACAGTTATAAAGTATGCTTCATGCTTAATCGAATTCTATCTGACTATGCGATTTAAATGTAGGTACTAGGATGAATCTAAGTAAATTACAGTGGTCAATTATTCCCAGTGAATTTCTGAAAAAACTGAACTTCTGGATTTAAAATACTAACAAAAAAACTATTTAACTCTTTGGCTCGTGATACTGATTCAACAAAAATTAGATCTCACTTGTCTCCTAACATGCAAATAGAGAGGCGTAACGCTCAGTGTAATCTCCAGAATAGAAGTAATACCGTGTTTTCAGAGAAGCACTGCAATACGTTTTTCATTAAAGGCACACGAAAAATATTTCATAAATTCGGGTATACGATATGAGTCATAGTACCTACACACTATTTAATATAATCTTAATCCCTACAGAAATTAACAGGCTGAAACCCTAGCACTTCGTTTAGATTTAATCAGAATCAATCCATGCTAAGATCTGGCAGGGGCAGAAGTCCAGAGAAACCTAAGACGAAACAGAAATGAGAATATTGAGAAATGTAAGATTGGTTTCGAGATGCAGAATTTGCAATACCATTCACCGACTAAGATCATAGCGATTGACCAAAGATTTAAGAAATTATTTCCTCATTTATAGGAAGAAGCAAAAGCCCATTTTCAAAAATATCCTTCATAAATGGAAGAGCACAGAAAATAGAAAGCCACTCTCAGGAGGATCGTCGTAGATACAGGTAAGTACGAGATATACCGTCAGGGCGTACACTGGGAAATCCCCGAAACCTCTGTTTTTAACTATCCTTCTCAAAAATATTAATAATGTCCGCCCCTTAAAAAAATTAATTAAATATAAATAATAATAATAATAATAATAATATTAATGGTAACCCAGGTTACGCCCTTGAGTACCGCTAAGATTAACATGAATCTATAAATAAACAAATGGGAACAAAAATTGACAAATTAATTATAAATTAATAATACGAGTAGTACCTAGACTAGACATACAGGGAAATACATGAAATGATAACACGAAAGTCGTGACAACCACACCAAGGGGTAGGTAAAACGGTCAATTACTAGAGGGTGTAGGTAGAATATTAATAAACGACAACATCTTCATACACACAAGAGTTTACATTTCAAAATTCCACAAAATCTAGTGACAACCTTCAAACGTCAAAATCTACTTAAAAAAAATACTATAACGACAAAATCGTCAAACCACATCCCACCACCCAAAAACGTCCAATCTGGGTTATGCATGAGTACCTTGTTTTGCTTTTGCGACGGGTTGGACCACATGTAGGTGTTGACGTTTGTTACTTGTATTAGCGTCGACAGAGTGACGCTTCGAGACGCCGCCATTCACCGTGGGAGCGCCACCGTTTACAACTACGAAGTGAAAAACAGCCTTAAGGAAACTGAGCGAGCGGCGAGTAGCGACATCTCTCGTGAAACTGCTCAACTCGCTGAGGGGGGAAGGGGGGGGGCGAGTGGAGGTGGAGAGGGGCGGCACGATTAGTAGTATGCGAAGAGACATTATCATACACGATGTTTGTGTTACTCCAGACGCCGACGCTCTGTCAAAATGTCAAGTCAATTTGTCACGCAGATCTTGGGATTTCTTCCTTCAAATAACAGTTCCGTTGTGAAAGCTCTGCTCGTATCGAAAATTATTTGCCATAAAATTTGATTTGTTTTTTCCAGCTTTCCTTTACCAACTAATGACAAAAGCAATTGACTGGGCCATTTTTCTATTGGCGTAAGCCCGCCCACGTTCGAAGTGTCACATAATTATATCCATATCGATAGAACACAACATTTGCCCCTTTTTTAACTATGACATTGCTCAACCCCAGTACTAAATTCCATGATATTATAATTTGGCACAACGCCGAGTCTGCAGGGCTTCCAGGAAAGTTTTTTAGAATTGTATTTTTTAATAATATTCTGTTCACAGTGCCAATTTCTTCAAATAATAATTAAACCACGGTCAGAGACGAATTTAGTAATCATTTTGTTCAAATTTTCTATTAAATTACACCCCATTTACATGATTGTTTTTGGTCCTGAACCATTATGAAATGCAATGAAACTACTCTATATGCCCACCCATGCAGACTTGAGCGCTGTGCCCTGAGGTTGCAATGCACAGAGTTGACGAGGATGTTCAATGTGACTCACGTTGTCGAGTTGCAAGTTGGTTGGCTGATTTCTGTGTTCCATGGGCTGGCGTCAGGTGCGAGGTCGTAGAGTTCGTAGAGATGTCGCTCACCGGGCTCGTCGAGCGACCGACATCGCGCTGCTTCTTCGACGAACCTGACGAGAAGAATTACGTCGTCAGTATTTTCATTCACTATTTCTAGACTGGAGACATCAAGATTTCACGGGCCAAGTCAATTCAGAATATATTTATTTCATGAAATATTGGAATTATTATCTTTTAGACAAATGTCGTCGTTTGTTTCGGTAATCATGATGATCCACGATCAAGATATCCAGCCACTGTCCTCAAACCCGGAAGCTCATGAATGTCAGTCTATCGCGCTAACCAGTCGCATAAATGAAAGGTTTTACATATCCAGTAAAATTGGTGATAGAGACTTTTATATAGCCTTCTTGTAATTTCACTTTAATTTAGAGAAACCGGAAGAGATAAAAATAATTTCGGTGCCGATGGAAGCAAATGACTTATTTTTGGAAGCTAAATTCTGTAGCTCAAAATCACAACCCTTTAAAAATACTATGAACTAGTACTGAATCCACGATTTTTGTGTCCCCGGGTTTGATGGCATGATTGTCAGTATAAAATGTATTGATGAACCCTGGTATCGAACCAAGGAACTCGCACTGGCCGGGCGAGAGATCTACCAACTGGACAAGGTGCGAGCTCTCGGAGTGATTTCTTGTCATCACCTCGCTTTTGTAAACAATTCTTAAAATACATGGAGTAAGTAAAATTATATTTGTTTTGCATAATTAATCGACAATTCTGAGTACTCAAGGTAATTTCTATCGATCAGATACAGAGCATCACTGATGGATAATTACCATTAAATAAGTAGACCGTAGCATATTCCTGAATTAATAAAATGCCATACATAACATATCAAAGCCAATCAATAACAACGTATTCTTTAGAAGACATTTCTTAATCCAGGTTTATATTTAAAAGAGTCGTCATACCTTTGACTTGAACCTCTCAATATGGATGATTTTTAAATATTATTTATTAATTGAATATTAGGTGCATGTAACAAAGGAAGAGAAACATATTCAAAAGTATCAAAAACATAAATCAAACATCTGGATATGAACAAACTATACATCAGGTAAAAAATAAATCGCTCACAGTAAACAGAAAATCTGGCAGAGAACGTATAATTGAAGAAATAATCTTAAATCATCTTTCGTCAAGCTAAATGAGCTTTTACTGAGAACTGCCGCGTTATCTTCTAACAACGGATCTATAATGAGCATTGTTTATTTTATTTTATTTTTATTTATTATTATAATGCATTTTCGGTCTTATTTTTCTCCCAGCGAAACGAACCCAGATCTCTCCTATCATCCAGCAGGATCCCGAGCCCACTGCCGAGGATGAAATCGAGCTAGGAAGTATGTGATATTGGCAGATGTTTCGAAGACAACGAGATCAGATCACCGACGTCAGTGAACATGCTCGGCGTCTCGACGTCCATGAAGACGTCAACAACTGTCTGGCGAAATATTCCGACGTCTGCTCTACACGCACGGATCGCAAGCCGAACCGAACAGCAAGCTTTCTTTTCCTCATTTAACTTGAGTTATTTATTTAGATTTAAGTGCGAGTCGACTCGTAAAAATGTGCAATAATTTGCAACAGCAGCCGTCTGAACGCGTTTCTTATTAGACTAAATTTTTATGTCTACAATCTGGAAGTGCATTCATTTCCATGTGCATGAAAGATTGGACGCATTTTATGATGCAGGTTTCTTATGAGAAATTAATCATTCACTGATTTACAGCCGGTTCACTCACATTCAAACTCTCACGTATGAACTCGAACAAAAGCATTGTATGCAGGTGTGCATCCAATCACATTTCTCGCAAATCCAGAATGTGTCCTTTTCATTGACCTCTTACCCCGTCTGGAGGTCACGATTTTGTAGGGTAGTTTCAAACTCCTTCACATAATCCCCCCCCCCCCCCTCTTTCATCGTCATCACACTTTGACGATCAGCTGGATCGAATTGAGCTGAAAATGTTTCAAAGTGATTAATTCGGTTCTATTCTTTCGTCTCCGCCAACACGAATACCTATTACGATAACTTTTCGCCGATTTGTTGGCCAATAACCCTCCCCCCCCCCCCCCCCCCCCAAAGATTTCATTGCGAATATCTTCAGATACGCAGTTAACAGATTACTTAAAAGGTTTAAGTTATAGATAAAATCCATTAAAGGCCAAGACAATCTTGCTATTCCTGGCACATGACAATGAATAATTTAATAATCATACTGATGATGCAAATCTCTAGGCATATGGAGTAAGCACTGGAGATCTTGCAAAATTGAAAAACAATCTCATTCATTTATATATTCACAGAATGATCGAAAATCGATATAATAAAGACACGTTGATCATTAGCTCATTTCAGCTGGGCAAATTAGATGATTCCCTATTAGAAGATGCTTCTTTCTATAGCGTCACTTTTCACTTCAGAAGATTCCAGTTTATGTTGATTTATTTTCATTTAAAAAATATTGGTAATTTATTCCATTCGTATAGCTAGTAATGAAATTGACTTGGATGTATTTTATGAGACAGCTCGGGGTAATATCTCGGTGTGTAAATACTGCTATTAAAACCCATAGTCTTCAGTACGTCGAGACGCGTCTACTTGGGGAGTTATTTAAAGGCAATACATTTCCTAATAAATACAACTCAACACCAGTTAATAACCTAAAATGACAACTCATGAGTGACAAATCAATCTGTATTAAAATAACAATAAGGAAATGAACATATAGCTTCTGTTTCCTAAATTGAATTGGTACGTCCGGTGGCGCTGCGTGGTTACTGTCAAGAAAAAGTGTCTTGACACAACTTTGTCACCCTGCCAAACCCAGAACCCATCATTAATAATACGAAACAGAAGAGCAACACAGCAGCGTATATGATCCAACTTTAAAATATACTAAAAATAGCTCAATTCTCGCACAATAAACCGGCAAACTAATTTATCATCGTACTTTTGATCGAATTGAGTAGAGTATCTATGGAAGAGCCTGGATTGAGAAAGACGTATTATAAAATGCTATCCATTCTAAATAGTCTGGTAAATTTACAATACATTTAATTTCATTATTGTATTAATTTTTAGTTTGCTTAGAACGAAGAATTATTTCTGGCATGTTATATATTATAGGCTACTGGTAAATTAGTTTACCACGTAAAAGACTGGTCTCCTTTTTGGAGCCAGATCGATCAGTAATTCCTGCGGATTTTACGAACTTCTACATATTTAATGTCACTTTCATTAACCGTCAAATTATTTTCATCAAGATTAAAAGATTCATCAAGCATACTTCATAATCATCTTTATATTAATAATAATAATAATTAATTCTAAGATGTTTTTATGTAGTAAATTATATAATATATGTTAACTAGATTTATAAGTAAGCTGGATCCTCTCGGTCAACCAATATGGTGGAAACTGCCGTTTTGTCAAGAAAATACATTTCTCATCCTTGTCAACATTCTTGTATGTTTTTAATGTAGATCCTTGTTGATCCTGGCAACTATTTTACCAGTAACACAAAAAGGGTTCAAAAAGTTGAAGAGACATGCTACGATTTTACAAATCAGCACTTCCCTCGTTATATTCGCTTCCATTCTTGTTCCTGACTAGACTGTAGCTTAATACATTAAACAGTGCGATTGTTATGCATATGCTCACCTCTTTTGAAGCTGCCTAAACGCATCCTGCCATTTGCTAGGCTTGCAGGCGGGGGAGTGACCCCCGAATTGCGGTACTTTGCCCCCTTCGAATTCTGCCCACCCATTATACTTGGGTTACCACTCGCATGCAGAGCTCTCGCTTTTTGGATTCCTCATTTGTCACTGATCTCCATTTGCATTCGAAGTTGAACATTTTTCAACGCAGCCGTGCTCTTCTGCGCCTCGATGGAGCAATTCCACGCACGTTCATCCAAGCATTGTCTCAGACATTTGACACCCATTAACGACACTTTATTAAGATTGTGTAACGAAAGAGAGAATGTTCGATGATTCGATCAACGGAAAGTCACAAAATTTGGTTAAGAATTGAAGCGCTGTTCAGAATCTTCATTCTTCTTCGAATATTCTTCATGAAAGGCACACTTGTCCTAGCTCAATAGTTTTCAATGAATAACTATTTTCTATTTTGAAGGTACGTCACATTATCTAGAAAATATTATGCTTTGAATATATTTGTGTGGTAAATGTATACCGCTGGACAAATGTTTAGATTTTACATTTTTCTGTGGAATTGAAAGCTCCAGGATTAACGAGGAATTAATTGCATTCTAATCAATGACCAGTTCGTTTTAATTGTTACATATAATTAGGTCGATTATGCTATTAAGATAGCCATTTCACAAAATTAAATGCAGTCATTTGATCAGTCATCCGTGTCTATTGTGAGAGTCTGTACTAATTAACAAATTACTGTGACTTGTATACCTATAAATAATGTATCCTATACCTTTCGGACATATTCTTGAATAGTTAATAGGATACCAAGAAAATTACAAAAAATGTATACTATGACAAGCGCATTTTCAAAACAAATTTAAATGCCATATAAGGGGCTTTGGTTCCTTATTGTAAACGAATAATAAGGTTGAGAACACTTCTCATAGATTCTAGCACGTTTTTCTTCATTGAAGTTGAAATAACCGTTGGTTGCCTCGCCTGCAGGTATAATAGCCTCTCTTGACTGACACTTGCATAGGCCACTTGGCATCACTTTCCCTCGCACATTATTACGAGAAAATCCAATTACCTAGTCTTGACAAATAATTAACGCCGATTGACAAGTTTCTATAGGACAACGTGTTAATTAACGAGTGACTCAATTATGATCGAGAAGATCTAAGAGACTCATTTGAAGACAGGTTGCTATTGCTCCGCTCCAAAGAGATTATGAATACATTACTATTCAAGAGATGACCTTTTGACCCATTAGCAATGCAGTAACATGCATAGGTTTAGATTAGAGTTAAACGATCAACTAATTCAAATTCTATTGATCAGATTTAGAGATTATTTCGTTCCTAACTGGATTCAAAAAGATAATTATATCAACTTTAGTCCTCATAGTGGCTTCTACGAATTCTTACTTTATCTGATTCATCTCATTGTAGATTAATAAGAGTTGTTTTAATTTTGTTTCCTTCAGGTTAGTGACCCTCACCTTGAAACTACAAAATTATATGTTGCATTGCAAAAGACAACAAGAGAACAACCTATCCATTCGAAGTCGACAGATTTGGACGATTTCTATATATTTTTTATACAATTTTACATTGGACCGTAAATGACATGATAACATATAACTTGAACTCGTTAATTTAGTGGTAGAAATATCTATTATTTATTTTCTTTCTTTTTTAACACACAAAATAAAAATACAATTGACTACAAACTATGCCCCGTAGCCAGAATGGCTAGTCTGGGGCAAACACTTAAACATCAAACATTATTTTTCCTTATGGAATACAATACAAATTATACTTCATAAATTATACTACTAAAACATAATCTTTCATTGTAATATTGACATTGAAATAATTAAACACAACATAAAAACAATGATAAAAATAGTTAAACTAAACTAAATTGAAATACATGTGCAATAATATTACCAATAATAATATGTATTGTAGGTATTATAACTTGTTCCAAAACATAAACAAATTATTATTTATAGCTCAGGAAGTACGGAATATTGTTTCTAGATACAAGTCGAAGACATGAATCCTTTAAAACCTGTCACGTCGCCTGAACCTGCATGTTATTACGCTCGGATGCTGGGTTCCTTCGAGATCTCTGCAACATTGTTGACAAGTAAATCTCGCCGCGAGCTAAATCTGAAACAACTTCGCTTCCTGGAGATACCGGTGCACATCTACTCGAAAAGATCGCCGACATTCGTGGCGTGTCACCTCATTCATAAAATACCATCGCATCTTCACTCGGACACATTCGTAGAGATGCAATCAATAATACGCAATGACGACGGAAACTTAAAACTTAAGGCAGGCGGAAACAAGATTCACGTAGAATCAAGGACGTAACAATGTATAAAAGCTAACAATGCCAATTATAACTAGTATATAAAAATAGGAACTTCAATTTCGATAACTAAATATAGAAAAATATAAAATGTGTAAAAAAAACGACGACGGTCACACGTGAGCGTTATCGATATTGCGGAGTCCACGTGGAAAACGGCACCGTCGCGACGTCTAAAAGCACCGCGACGCGAGGAGGCGTCGACCTTCCTCTTATCGTTCGATAGAGCAACTGACTCCCATGCCTCCTCGTACTTAACCAATGATCCTCCTCCTCCCCCCTCCCCTCCTGCGCTGAGTACTGCAACGGCGAGATGGGAGAGACGAATGGGAAACCACGGGGCCAATGACGCAACACTCGGCTCCAGAACGTTAAGGGAACACGGGAGCGCGGATATGGACCACTATGAGTCAGGGTACAGTTCTTCTCAGCCATCCCCGGATATGGACCACTATGAGTCAGGGTACAGTTCTTCTCAGCCATCCCCCCAAAAGAGTCCCTTGTACTTTTACGGATGAGAGCACTGAAGTTTGAATGTTGTTTTTGGATGAGAAGTGGATGTGTCATCCGTAATCCCCAGTTTTCTAATAATTGGAACTTTGGCAGAACAGCAAATTGTATCGAAAGTCCAGTAGAAGTGTCAGGAAAAAATGTTCTGATATTGAAAATGAGAAAACGAAAGTAATTTGTAAATAGAGGCAAACATTTAGCAAATATGTATAGTCAACGTTTCTGGTACAAACTACGAATGCAATAAAATTAGGAAATCTTGAATAACCTCTCCCCCCACTCGTCCAACCAACCACTCTTCCATTAAAGATGTCTTTGATATTTGAACTCTTGCCGCAAATCAAAGAGATAAAATAAAATGTGATATAAAAATAAATCGATTCTATTTTGAGTAAAAGTTTAGATTGTAAATTTTCATTCTTCCTGCCAAGTGCTCAGCACTGATGCGCGACGATTGTATTATTTTAGTGCAACGCTCTGCTGGCGATTAAAAGCGCGCGCTCAATGCGTCACGAAATCAAAAACCTCGCAAAACCTTGGCGACGAGTCATCGATACACTTCCTCCCTCAACCAGTCAAAATTAAACCATTGGGTACGTGGACACTATTTCAAAGTTAGAGAGAGAAAAACTATTGTTTGTCACCCATCAAATTTGTGCAAATTATTATTTTCAGTTGAGATCTACTCCGCTAAACTTAGAATTAACCACTGAACTTGAATTAACCCCCTACCCCACTCTTATTACACATTTGACATTGCTCATCGTTTCGTAAATGAATCAGTATAGGATGCGTCATGAAATTAATACAATTCAAACATTTTTAATATATCTGATTTTCAGGATTATTTTCAATGTTTGAAGACCACGTACTTCTTACAACACTTCTAGATTCCTTAGAAAAACGAAGTCTACGGAATGTAGGAAATAATAAAATACAGTTGATAAAAAATTATAGTGGCGCTATCAAACGGTTGTTTGTCCTACCATGTCGAGCACGTACTCTGCGCCTACATTCTAGGCATCTAATGCAACACCGGTGCATCGCGGTTGCCTATGCCACAGGGGCAGTCACAGCGGCATCGTCAGTTCCAAAGCATTGAACTGGAACTAACTCATTCATTCATTGCGACTAGCGACTGGATACTCACGAGCGACTTCCAATCACAACAAACATCACGACTTCACGTTCATGATGACGAGTAGTATTTAAGAAAATTAACGACAATCGATAAAATAGTAAGCCCAAAGCGTTTTTTCGAATCAACGTCATTGGCTTCATAATCTTTAGTAATTTCAAGTTATTTGTATATTTACCATTGTTTTATTGTAAAGGGTTGTTTCATGTTATTTTCACTTCATGTTCATAATTTTTAATTGTTATTCTTATTTGATGTTATTGTTATACTGTGTCAAAGTGGCAATCATTTTATAATGACAGTGTTTTATTACTATTAATAATTGTTTTCTCTCTCTTAAAAATCATAGGACAGCGATATTTTATCGCCTAGGTTAAGAAAGAACATCATTCAACAAAACAATAAGGTAACATCTAAAATTGGCTCGACGTCTCCTTAAAAATCAAGATAGCGAAGATTCCAACAATTTTCCTACAGCCATGTTATCGCAGAATTTAACGAATTTGCGAATTTGCTTTCCGAATTTTTAGTGCCCAACCGAAAAACAGGAAATTCATAACTGAACCAAGCTCGAAATGTGTAAACCCCATCGCCTGCCCCCGTCGACCAGTTAGTCCAGCTCGATCAACCAGGAACCCGATAACGCAAGGACATTGCATGGAGACCGCCGGTGAATACCAACTACTGACAGTCGGCGTGGAGCCAAGGTTCACGTCAGACACCAGTTGCCCTGCCGCATCGGGCCACACGCTCCCGTCAATCAACTGTCGCAGACGTGTGGACGGCCGGGCAGAACGAGCATGGCAAGGAACAATCACAGATTCTCACTTCGATCACCGGAATAATGACGATGACACTACCGTGAAGGATGTCGAAGATAGGTTCGATAGGGGATAATAATATAAATTTGACGTGTATAAATGCGGGGGGGGGAGTCTATTAAAAGATTATTATAGTTATAGAACCATAATTAGTCAATTAGTAATTAAGACATAATACATGATTTAATAATATATTCCATTAATGAAAACGCACAAGAAAGAAGTTAAAGTAAACTATTATTTCGCCAACTAAAACGCTTGAGACCTTTGGTTGTCCATAAGTAAGATATTTGAAGAAATTGAGGACGGAACGGGTAGACGTAAATCCAGATAAGTGATGGAATATTTTAAATTTGCAGTTGATATTTAAATAAAAAACATACAAGTCTACAATTGAAGTACGGACGATGAAACGAAAAATAAATTTATTTTTGTTGAGAATTTAATGTTTTTCATTCACGTTCAAAATATTTCTATTGCTATTGACACATTATGCTACAGTGTCCCTGAAATCCTGTAACACCGGTACTATGAAAATAGTAAGTTACAGAATAACAACTCTGTGCCATATTATGTAGCCTATTAGAAGATATTGTAGACGAGTCTTTAATATAAGTAGGGATGAAAACGTTGTAGGTAACTTGTATCCAATTCAAAATACAAGATTCACACTAACATGTTTTAACAATCATCCCTTCGAATTAGCCATAGGTTCTGAACTCTACTTACGATGCGTCGAAGTAGTCGACGCCACCGACGCCTTGTGTCCGAGACTGACGTCGCTGAGCGAGCTGTTCTGCGAGCTGTTCCCGCTGACCGGCGTCTTGGCGCCAGCGGCGTTAGGCGTCATCGGCTGCACAGACGACGATGACGAGGCACGTGTGCGAGCGCGGCGACTGAAATATTACATTTGGTGTCAGAAATGGGATACTTTTTTGCTCAAGTTACATTTTGTGTCGGAAGTGGAATATAATATTACAAAATTACATTTGGTGGCAGAAGTGGGACGGCAAAAATTAAATTCATTAAAAGTGGGATATAATATGCAAAAATTACATTTGATGTCAAAAATGAGACATAATATTGCTAAAAAATACATTCCGTGTCAAAATTGTATCACTTTACCGCAGCTCTCATCACTTACGGAATATTTATTTACAAACTTTCTGATCAGAAATTCGAATTCATAAAATTTCAACGTTCAAATTATGTAAAATACTCAGGATTTTAATATTAATAAGCCGAAAACTGACGTGCATTAAGTTATTTTGAATACTCAAGTAGTTACAACGTGAAGTGATGAAAAGGATGACCACTTTTTCTAGGTTTTCTTGTTTCCCCCATGTCGAGGATAAGTTTCTCATTTCATTTCGATTATCGACTGAAACACAGCTCACAGCTGTCGACTGCATCAGAACAGAGAGTCAACAAACAAACTCAATACCATTTGAGACTGAGATACGTACATAGAGGACGAACCCACAACACACAGCCTAACCTGCCTCTAGAAACTTGAGTCGATTACAATTTACATGTGGGATTAATGAACTCGTTGTAATCAAACATAAAGACGAGACATTTGTGATTACTTTCTTTGAACGATCATAAAACAATATTTGCATTAACGAATAATTAAGTGAATTGATTTGTAACATGAAGTCGTCAAGTCCAGCCGGGCGAAGAAAGCTGTTCCGGCTATGATGAACCCATTGCGTGATGGATGATGAAGAGGAATGATGATGATTGATGGCAAATCGATAAGATCAAGAACTTGAATACATAAGGAACTTGCTCCTCATGTGAATTGTACTCTTATAAAAATTGGGCGTCAATAAATTTTAACGTTCGTGATATAAATTCGCATAAATATTGAATTAGATGTAGTCCTCTCGTGACCGTTTCATTTTCATTCTCTCTAGACTCCTCGAGTAAATTCATAGAATCTGACACAGCGTCGATTTCGGATCTCAAAACACGAAGAAAGGTGAATTACAATCTGAAGTGAAAATTCTTATCTTGTCAACACATTTCGGATAGACTGTCTTACCTGAAGGTGGTTGGACAAAATTAATTGATTTATTACTAAAAGTATCTTATAGTGTAAAAAGTAAACAGTCGTTTTAAACTGTGTATACCTCAATATTTGAGATTGTTTTTTTATCATGTCAAAACTTTTATATACAAAATTAAAAATCTAGCTAAATGCTATGCCTTCATTTGTGTCCATATGACAGACGTAACTTACTAAAGTAAGAAACAGGGTTTCTGTGGAAAGCTTCCATGGAGTCATATGAAGGGATGTGCGATGTGAAAAACGTCCGAACCGGCCGGACCGGCCGGGTAGCTCAGTTGGTAGAGCTCTCGCCCGGTAAGTGAGAGGTCCCGGTTTCGAGTCCCGGTTCGTTCGGACATTTTTCACAAACCACATCCCTTCATATCTCACTAAGTAAAACGGAAAATTAGTACCGAAATGACTGTACTCTACTAACTAGGTAGTGAAAGTGCAAAAAAATATGTAAAATGCTTGCTCACGTTTTTAACTTCAGCGGCATCATGTTCTCCTTCTTCGCCGACGTCTGCTCGGCCTTCCGTTTCGTAGCGCCGACCGGCGCCCCATCGCAGATGCCCGCGAACACCTTGCTCTTGACCTCCTTCAATCTCGCCGGCTTCAACTTGTCGTCCGCCTGGCCCTGCGCGATCTTACTCATGACGGCGTCCCAGCGTCCCGGCCGCGGCGACTTCGATGCCGACGAGCGTCGTGACGCTTCCAAGCTGACATCCTCGACGCTACGGTGGACAGGTGCTTCCAGCCTGCTCTTCACTTTAGATTGTACATTGCGCTTCGGCATGGTATGCTTTTTCAGCTCGATTTTCTTACTAGGTTTCACGTCAGTCAAAATATTTGGTGTTGAAATATTGGTTGGTCGAAATGAGTTGAAGTCTTCTTCTTTTTCATCATGTTCGATGACAACATCCATTGCCTCCTCAACAAATGACCCGTTGACATTTAATTCTGTAAGCGTTGTATCCAATGAACTCTCAGTAGGAGGGATCGGGACGTTGGCCTCGTTCACCTGACTGGCTTCTGAACGAGAGCTAACCGTTTTCGTGGACGCGTCCGGACTGCAATCCTCTTTCTTCTCATTGTCCGTATTCAAAGTCTCGCGTTCCTCCGGCTTTCGTTCAAGATCCGAATAAACTCCGCTCGACTCTGTCTCCTCGTTGATGGATGCCGTGAAACTAGGACATCGTTGATGCTGTTGATTCGCATTGCCGCTGTTCGCACTGCCCGTGTTGTTGTACAGAGTGCCGTCGATTACTTGTGCGCGACGGTCACCCCCTCGCGACCCACCGCCTACGTCGTCGTGGACGTCGGCGTCGCTCTCGGTAAAGAAGTCAGAGTCAGTCATCGGATCTTGAGTGCTCGTCTTCATCTTTAGCGTGCAGGCTTTCTGCATGATGGCCACCGGCGACGTGCAGGTGTTACGACTAGCTGGGCGACTAAGTTCGCCGTCACCTTGGTACCCGTCAGTGTCCAAACTACCGACAGAGGTTATGGAAGTGACGAAACTCGCGGGAGGCGGCATGGATCGCGACGATGGACCAGGTGACCCCGCTGACCCCGCTGACATGACTAACAGATCAAGTTTCGGTTCCTCGGTAGATCCTTTCATGAGCAATGCTTGATGAGGTGACGGTGGATCCATAGGAAGATCTTCCGGAGAGAGTGTGCGATCAGACACGTCCTGGGCTTTCGGATCGCTCTTACTGTGACCGACGGCGCGGCTGAGGAGATCGTCGCTGACATCAGACTCGTAGACGGCGACGTCGAGCTCCGTGGTGGTCAAGCCGCATTGGAGAGTCATGTTGCCGGGACCCAGCTGCGTCAAGTCCAAGCCGCGTTGAAACGTCGTGCTGCCGAAACTCTGTTCGCCGATGACAGTAAAGTCGACCAGTCCGGTTTTGAAGAAGCGCTGCGTCAGCTCGCCGGGATGCTGACTGCCGACAGTGCAACTGAACTGCATGGTTTCATTTGTAGCATCGGGCAGGTCGGACATTTGATCAGGCGTTAAAATACCAAGGCTCTCATCAAACTCAAATGAATTTTGTTTACTAAAGTTAGTGTTTATGAGATTACTGGATTTAGAATTATCTACACTTGCGTCCCAGCCATGCTTGGAGCTCGTTGTGCTGCTTGGCGTTGGAGTGAATTCAGTTGGTGGAATCGGCTCTGTTTCCATGAGTTTCTTTCCCAGTTCCTCGCCGATCACTGATGCACCATTGTAAAGTTTCACTTTCCAAATCGGAGCTAGGATACCGTGTTGAGGTTGACAGGAGAAATACCGCTTTTCTTTAACTTTACCGTCGTGCCGACCTTCAGGTCCGTCCAACTCCACGCCACAGAACAAGCCGGACTCGAACTCAACACCTCCGACGAACTTCAAGACACCAAGCTTCTCATCACTGACGATCACTTGACGGCCAATGTCATCGACGGTCGGTGGTTCGGTTTTGATCACTGCTGCATCGAGCACTCTTGCACGCGCATTTTTGACAGCAGGAGCAGAAGATGCTACGTCGGCTGTCTTTGAAACAAAATGAGTGTCAGAAGCTACGGAATAATTTTTTGTATTAAGGCCGAGATTGTTTGGTCGTTGGTTTTTGGACGGACCATTAGTTGGTTCGTCGCTCTCCGCAATGTTGTTTCTAAATTCGTCGAGTTCCTTTTGCGACGAATATGTGCTATTTTCTGGTTTTATCTTTTTCTTGTCCGTAAAGAAGGTGGAATTCAGTAATGCCTTTTCATTTTGTGCACATTGCTCGTCGAGTTCCTGTTGTAATGCAAATGTACTGTTCGCCGTGTTGCTATTTAGCTGGATCGTGTACAAATTGGAATTCAATGTCGTGTTACCATCTTGTGCGAAGTGCTCGTAATGCTCGGCATCAGGTTGCTGTTCGACATTAGAAAATGCTGCAAATGCTGGAGGCCACATAATTCGCTCTCCCTTTGATGACACATATGTTTTGGGAGTAAAAGCGCCATAATCAGACAATATGCGGCTGGATTTCTCAGATGCTTTCCGAATATCGTTAAGTCCCTGAAAATTGATTTTCTCTGAGAAATTGTTTTTCGACTTATAATCAGAGTTGTTTACAGAAAAAGTGTCATTTCCGCTGCTAAAAGCTGCACCAAGCGTTGGTTTCGCTAACGGTTGAGATATATGATTCTTGTCTTTGTGCAGCGCGCGTTTCGACACTGGTTTGGTCCGAGCTGTGAAGCTGGGAGCTGCTTTGGTGGAGTGCAGCAGATCCGGGATGTTGACTGTCTCGTTGGACACTGCTCGCGCCAGATACTTCGCCTCCTTGCCGTGGACCACGGTGGCTGGCTTCGGCCGCGTGAACTTGCTGCGTTTCGGCGACACCTGGCCAAGAGCGGCGCTCGGGGGGGCGTCCTGAGGGGCGTCGATGTTGAGCTCGTCGTACAAGTGTTTCGGGTTACGAATCGCAATGCCACTGCTGGGTTTCAATATGGCGGTTTTCAGGTGGCCTGATATGAGGATCTCTTCCACTTTGTTTTTAGAGGTTTTGTAGGACATCGGTGGCTGAGACGGTTTGCTGAACAAGGGGATGCGGCTCTCAACCGGTGGCTGAAAAAAGAAAGAAAAACAAATGAGTCATCCATTCTCAATGTCATGGGAATCACGATGAACTACCATCAATGAAGTATCACATTACACCCGCATCCTGACAGATCCAGAGAGATAACCCCTTCATTCATGAACTGTCCTCGATACAAACAAGACATTATTCGTCATTCGTTACTACATTATATCGTCCGCCAGTTTCATAATTTATAAGTCACCAATCCATCTTTCAGCTTCCAATCCAATCTTCGACTCCATTTTAATTCATTTAGATCTCTTGAAGACCATGTTCTGTGAATTTCATATCCTTAATTTAAAAAAAATGAATAATTTGTTCAGTGTAAAAAACTTACACTGTGTTCATGTACATAGTGTAATGATAAGAGGAAGGATCACCAACAATAATCGTTGAAATAGAATACGATGAAGCCTCCAAGTTGTATAGCAATGTAACCATAAACATACTTTTTTGAAAACTGTGACACTTGCATGCATGCATAAAAGTCGCTGAATTTTTACTACAGCTCTAACATCATAGTCGACTTTCAACGAGATGGTCACAATCCGAAAAACGGCGTTTTAGATGTGCATCATTCCTCTTAATGTTACAAAACATCAATTATGCTATCTAGACGGTAGAAAAGTTTAACACTCCTCTAAAAGAGCATAATATTAAATCTTGTTTGCAATATTTTTAACTTGAAGTCCACCCACACCAATATAACAGTAAAGAATCAACATTCTTGTCAAAACGGTAACCGCATTGTATCAAACGTCCCCAGGAAATAGGTATAATGTAATGCCAAGACAAGTATCCAAGAGCATGATTATTAGACAGTTTCATTAGCGGCAATTTAACTTCGTTTCTTGAATAACCCCTCCTCTGCGTTCATCTCAGTCATTTCAAGCGAGCAAATGAAGCATGACAAAAAACTGTGGATAGAATCGGGCGTGGCGGAGTCTGAGTAGCGCAAACACACAGGGATTTCAACACATGATAAAGAATTCCACTCACTAGAGGATTTAGGATTAAGTTCAGGATAGGGGAATGGACATGAACTAGGAATAAAAACGCCACTATTTTGCAAGAATTACGATTACTTGTAGAAGCATCAGTATCACGATCACAAATTAAATATAAACAACACCATTTAAAATGCTTCTCTATTTTTTAATGACATTCATGAAAAGTGCACTTACTGCACTAATGGTTTATTTATAGGAAGTAAAACGGAATTAATTTGTAAATATTATATTTAATTGAGATTAAGTATCTCAAAATCTACTTGAGGAAGCATCAAAAGTATTACGATCATAAATTAAATTTCAAAAACAACTTTAATATGTTTTACTATTTTTAATGGCATTTATAAAAAGTGCACTAATTGCATCTTGCATTTAAGTATGTGTGGTACTGAAAGTTTAAACCACTACATCATATCAAATCTGACCTACCAACTTCATCTGAAGTTAGTGTAGACATTCTATCCCACGGGTATGTGTATATGCAAAAATTACGACATAACTTTGGCCGACTAGAGCAACCTTTATTAAATATGCAAAACTTCGAACATCTGCGAACCACAAGTCTATTAAAAATTGTCGCCCCCGTTCGGCGTCGTGGCGCCAACGAGCGAGGGGGCGCCTCCCCCCGCCCCCGCCCCCACCGACGCCGCTAGATGCGAGTATGTGGAGCAGCGTCGTCGCACAGCCGTGGCGCGAAACCGAATCGATAATTCAGGCGGCATACGGCTCGAAATGAGCGAGAGTAAAGGGCACCGGGTGGGTGGGTGGGTGCCAAGAGAGGGTGAAACATAGGGTCTATTGGCCTTAAAGAGAAGAGGGTCACCACCTTTACTGTGGTGACCTCTTTCATCCATTTTTCAGGTTAGCGCGCACAAACAATTTTTTTAGCACGATGAATAAAATGCCGAGGGTGGGATTTGAACCCACGCTTCTATATAGTTCACAGGTTACCATCGCGGTTGTCGATGCTGGCATAAATTGATGTCAGGTGGCATGTCAGACATTCATTATCAATACTTCGATTAAGTCTGCTTTTGTGACGAGTCATTATTCAAGTGAATTCAAAGGCATGTTTTACACGGTTCTTAAATGAATAATCCAGAAGCTCATTATGTAAGAATATTCCCTGTCAAAGCTATGAAAAAGTGTATAACAATAGCCGACAATGGGAAGTAGACTGTGTTCGACACAGTTCCATATTCACGTTAAACCATACTACATGTTACTATACTGGCTCAAGTGACTAAGTAAAATAAAAGTTCAAAAATTATTATAATTGAGGACTAGTCATGGCTATGGCTTTAGCATGTATCCAATAGTAAATTTAATAAGTAATGAAATAAATTTTTAAAACTGAAAGGAATTAATGATGCACTTAAATGCAACGGCTTGTACCAGAGCAATGTGTGTAAATATGCTGATCCGTCTATTAGTCAATGAATGAAATGATTAGTACAAATCAGCACTTTGCCGACGATTGTCACGACAAACCACGAACAAGATAGTGGAGCCCGGGCATTCTCAATAGCTGATCAAAATAATGATCCCACGCAGCTTTTGTATGTTATTTATATCCATTGCCAGCTTTGTTTGGTTATCTGTGTGTGATGACCTTCTTTTTTGCTAGAATTGGCAAAGGTATTAAGGTGCCCACATAAACAACATTCAAACGCAAATATTCCAATCGTTATCATTTTAGAAATTGATTGATTTATTTTCGTTTGCTAATTGCGGTTATATTATTTTTCTAGCGGAATCGAAAAGGAAGTTATCAATAAAAAAACAATCATTAAAATTGATGGCTGTCAGTTATGTGGACTCCAAATTCTAATTTCAATATTAAAGGGCGTTCATCACACATGCTGACCATCGCCTCTCACGGTCACTCGTGTAAACGAACATATTTCTACGCTTTCATTGTTGTTAATAGGTAAATAAAAAACACAGATACACACGAGCGATGTGTGTAGGTTTTTGAGTCACAAATGTTTTCTAAATCAAGGTGTGTGCTCTCGCCTACGCTACCATACACCGCGGTATAATGAGATGAAAGTCTTGATTTTCACGAGATTCCGTAGAGAAATGTGCCTCGATGCGGAGAATGCAATGATAAATTACAACTCTGCGGATAATTACGGTGATCCTATCCAGCATCTCTCAAACGGTTGCCATTTCTAGGCCAACTTCAGAGCTATTGTTTTGTAAAGATTGGATACGACTTGAGGATGTGCACCTGGTTGTTTCATACTTCCATTGATAAATCAGCGAATCGAATGCACTGACCAACAAATTATTAAGAAAGATGGATCTGCATATTGACTACAAAGGTTGAAAGGTTGCCTTATATTTCTTTGCAAATGAATGTAGCTTAATGACATTAAATGAATGTCGTTTAGATTCTAATCATTAATCAATGAAATATGATTTAACAATATTAAAAATGTAAATATTATGTATTGTTTGAAAATAATTTATAGGTACTATACAAGTTTTTTCTTGAATTGTTTTATTTTTTTGAACATTGTTCTTCTTTTATAGTTAAATTGCGTTTTCTCTTCTTGTTATATTTTTATTTACATTCTCATACTTCATTGCTTTTAAGTACCTATTGTTCGAATTATTTGCATTCTTCTATAAATCTTTCAAGTTATGAAAAAATAAAGGACAAGCAAGGCCAGGAGATGGTATTCAAACAAAAAATAAGTTTCCCATTATTAAAAAATAAGACCAATTTAGTATTTAAATTCTTAGATAAGGAGATTGAAATGAAATACAGTGAAGTACAGTAAGGAATAGAATTCCTTATACGAGAAAGTCACAAGGGTGTGATCAACAGTTGTTTTGGTTACATACCGATAGCAACTCTTCTGTTTTGAAAGAAGGTGTGCTAAATATCTGTAAGTTGGACGACGATGTGGGTGGGGTGTGTGGACGCACATATATTAGGGGGATCGAACCATGTAGGAGGTATTCAAATCAATAGTACTAATCTCGGACAAAGCTGGTTTCGGTATTCACAAAGAGACACAGATTTATTTCATGTTATGGTGTTTATAAGAATATTTGTACGTCTTAATGATGTTACTACGACAAAAAAGCTATTCCGAAATTAGATTAATATGTTGTTATTAAGTGTTCTATTCTTTATTTTTACTTTTTGACATCACAAAAAGTATGTAAAAATCAGTGGAAAGAAACCAAAACAATAAATCGAATACGAAATGAACTCAAAACACGGAAGTTTTAATTTGGGTCGTATTGCGGATTTCATTTGAGCTGGAAATGAATCCAAGTCATCGTTGTCGACATGTACTCAATGAATTGGAGAGTCAGACGGATTAATTTGATGTAAGGTGGATCGTTCTTGCCAGCATGTCGCTTCCCATGTAAAATTGCTCATCGAAGCAGATCGTTGTCGCTCATCGCTCTAGCCAAGTCAGACCCAGAGAGACCCAATTACAAGTTATCTTCTAATTCCTTTCCTAAGTTATTGAGTAAACCAAGCAATCAACCAAGCAAAGCAATGAGCAATGGTTGAGTAATGACCAACCTGTCATTTACACACACACGTGTTTACAATTGCGTCGCCTTCAAATCAAACAAGTGCCATCGCTTTTTCTCTTCTCATGACGTCTTAGCTAGATTGTTTTACCTGATGGAAGAAATGTGTACACGAAGTTAAAAGTTTATTCTCGAACCATTATTTGACTATGATAGTGTGTAATAAAGTGTTATGTAACGTTATAAGACACTTGACGAAAAAATTAAACAAATAATGTTAAATAACGCTATTCTATTATCGAAACTCTATGTCCAATTGCCATATTGGATATGAAACGGTACATTTAAAAAAATAATAATATTCATTTAATCAGTAGTATACCATTCCTGGATATGTAGGAGTGCTGAAGTACCGTATCAGATTTAATGTTTAACAGATAACTTTTTTCTTTATTTACTACAAATACAAACAAGTTAGTTCCATTACTTGAGCGCTATATAGTAGGTTATCAGGAGGACTTATCAGGAGAGTTATCATGAAAGGTTTTTATTGACAGAATGCAGTGAAGATTTAATTTAGAGATCATTTACTGCACTAAGCTTCTCATTTATGGAGACTTCAAGGAGTTTAATGGCTAATTAATTTTATAACCTAAAACATTTTGAAAACATGGTCTGGTCTGTTTTGTAACGTTATTCTCCACATCAACAAGAGATTGCACTGTGTTTAAGATAAAAATTGTGGGACACGAAGAACTGTGACATAACATAAAAAATTTAAGAAGTAGAAATATGTTCGTGTGAACGGTTGAGTAAAAGTTAAATGCAGTTACTGATATTTGGGCGCCTGACTTGCAACACTTCCAGGAAATGTTTTGAATGAGAGCTCGGTCTTCACGGTGTCATTTTCCACACAATTTCAGATCTTTCTTCTTATAATGCATTCATTGTCAGTCAGTCACATATTGAGATGTGTACATGTCCAAATAAAAAAAAAATCGTTGATTTGATTTCTGATAACAATTGTCTACTGACCACTTATTTAATCAATTAGCTGGATGTAAATAGGTAGAACTGACACTGTTAATCATCTTAAACCAATGAGCATGAAATCTGATCCTAGTAAATACCTGATACAAATAGCGGTCTTGTTCAAATGCCACGGTATTTTTCAAGCGGCAAACATCCTTGTCATTATTGCTAAATGTAAAAGTAAAATCAGTGGAGTATTTAAAAACAAGAGTCACGTTCTCTAACCTGTTCATAAGCCAGTATCAATTGTCAAGGTTGACATAATCGGTAGAAATATAGTATGATGTAAATTGTAAGTTGTTCCACTCTCTAATAATGCTTTAAAACTTCATCATATCACGATTGAAAGAAAAAGTGATTTTTTTTAACAACACATAAAACAAGAGGAAGCCCCGGTAGGTATATAATCAAGAAGTGGCTAATTTACCTTCGAAAGGATGGGCTAATTATTAAAATACCATTGACATGCATTTTAGAAATTGGCATACCTACGCTATAATTGACACATACTGCACGTACAAAGGCCAAGATAATAATTGGGCGTTAAATGGTATAGGTATACAATTTTTTTGTAAGAGTAAAAACATATTCAAGTTGAAGTCTTCGTTTGAAATGGTCCAGTGAGTTTTTAAAGGCCACTGCATAGAAACATAAACAGTAATTCTGTGCAAGTATGGGAAAGTAAAACCCCTAGTTTAAAGTTGGTTATGTGTACTATAATTTCCACTTGTGCCAGTTTAAAATGACTTCATAGAATGTAGATAAAACAACCAACAGTATACACCATATTACTGTCTTTGCATCATTTAATGTGCTGCAGGAAATAAAACGTGGAACAACCAACTGGCAAATCAGCTGTTGGACAAGATTCGATGCATTAGCAATCTAGTGTAAACTGTAGCATATTTGTTTTGCTAATGTCATTGTCCCTTGTGCTTAAAGTGGTGACCAAGTTGGACTCGTCACAGCGGGAAAGCACACAGGTGTGACGAAACCTGGGCGATACACATGTCAACTTTCCTGACCAGAATAGACGGGGACACATTTGTAGTAGCCAACAACGTCCAGCCTCAAAAATATAATTATACTGTAGAAACCCATGTAAATGGGCCAAAGACGCGTTTAAAAATAGTTTAGCAATTCTTTGAAATAATAATATTGCTATCACAACACCCAAGATTGGCAGGGAAGAGAAAAACAAAATATCGCATTACCATTGTCGAAAATTTGGATTATAATTTTGAACTCACCAGAATTTAAATTTCGGCGATCCTTAAAATAAAAAAAATCGAAGAACACGGACAAATTATTATGTAAAAACACTGCGCGGAACTGTAATAAAAATATATCAATCGAAATTCAGAAGTTATACTTTTAAATCACATTTTAGTTACGTAGATTTCCGCACATTTCTTTTGTAAATACATCTAAGAAAAGTCCACAATCAAGAAAAATAAAAACACTAAAAAAACGATCACTCGAAATAAACACTCCAAACAAAACCCACTGTCCTAATTTCTTCCATTAGCTTTCGTCAGTGGTTGGACATGATCTTGCGAGCAGAGCAGCCTGATGGCCAACCAACCGCGAGCGCTCGGCCGCCTGAACTAACGCGAGTTCCACTCATGGCAACTCTTGTCGGATGTTCCTCGTGAACTATACCATGCCGTCGCTGACAACCACTCGTCCGTGAATTACAAACCAACGAGCACGATTTTCAGCTCGACGGTAGAAAGTACGAGCCAAACACAGTTGCCTCGGTGCGTATAGACGAAAAGAAACAATTGCAATACAACTTGTCCACGACTACATCCTTCCTCCCTCATCCCTCCGAGTCCTGACCTTCCTTCACCCGCCGTGTCATTAGCTAATTACACACAAATATGACGTGTTAAAACATCGTGGAAAAAGAAAGTACGAAAAGATGTAAGGATAACTTCAGGTTAACTACGATTGCGTAAAACTGAGAGAAAATCAATGTATTCGTATGATAATTGCTGGTACAAGAATGTTTTCTTATCTGGATTTTGCACAAGTTGCAAATCGCACGGCTGCTTATTCGCTGTTTGTAGCTTGGCATCACACGGCTAGAACAATGCTTTTATGGCCTCGTTTGATAAAGAACCGAGTAATGTGTTCGCATTTATTTACGCTAATGAAACTAGTCCCGTGAGCAGGAATTTAAATAAAATCGTGCTAGTCTTTAAGATAATGAGAAGGTACAAAATATATTTCAACAATTGGACATCGCTAAAAACACTACGTTGTAAACACTATTTCGTTGTGTATTTGTGTTAATAGTAGATTGTTAACAATTGATAATTGATTAAAAATTGATTATGTAACTGATTAATGTAATCAATTATTAATTAAATCCAGTCATGAAGTTAGAATCGTTATAATCATTTGCAGGGGGGGGGGGGGGGGGAATGGAACACACACTTCTTAATATATTTGTATAATAAACCTAAAACCTGGATACCATAAACGCCAACCAAATGTAGTGAAGTACAATCGGCGATTTAAAACTTTTTAATTGGGGTTTAACGACACACTATAAAGCAGCAAAGATTTTTGATTTAGGTACAGAATTAAATTGAATTTAAATCAAATGTACTGAGGGAATAGAAGCTGACCTTTTCTACTTTTAGTGTCTTAGCTACTAATAGTTGTATTTACATTCCAAATAGTGACCAAGTGTCACACTTCTGATAGTGACTTTCTGCAAGAAATCCAGTGAAAGAAATGTGAATTTAAGAGCAATCCCGTATTCGCATATACGTGCGAGTATATGCACGGACAGGCAGGAAGGGCGGCGGCAGAGTTCGAACCCTAGCCCGCCCGCATCTATAATGCCACAAGCATAGCTATTGTAATGGTGGTATGTTATCAATGTCCTACAACAATAAAGTAACGTAATATACTTGATAGTTCCGGTTTGATGCATTTCAAGCACATCCCGGAGCGCTCAGTAGGTAGAGCAACATCCTTTACAGATTCCATCCGTATGGAATAGACGGCTGTAAAATCATGTGCGAAGTCTGAACTTCTCCAATTGTAATGTTGATATGTCAGTGACCTAGTACTAATTAACAAAACTACTACTTACTTTCAATTCTGAAAAATGTACGACTTGTTATTTTCAAGGTAAGTATAGACAAACAGATAGGTATAGTGCATTATTTTCACAATAATATTGTCGAAATATTCTTCTGCTCGTAAAAGTTGTTTGTAGGTACTTATTAATTTAATGCTAGCGAGGACACTTTTATGTATCCGTACACTATACATCCTTCCTTCGCTCGGGCAGTTAAAACACAAATATATATATAATTGTGCTATGCTCATTATGAACAGGTGTTGAGGTCGCAAATTTTGTAATTATCGTTCTAGCTTCTTTCGAAATGTAAAACTCTACAACGGATTTGTTTTAAAAACAACAAGAAAGAAAAGCTCTGCAGTGGTAATTAATAGTGAATTTTTATCGGGTGTCAGCATAGCTATAAGTATAACCAAGTAAGAATAACGAGAATTTTGATAGTTGTACTAAACCTACTAGGTAGTTGTTATTTTCCTGTCATATTATTATGGAGTCAATCAGCTGTCAATCAGCATATTGTATTTAAATATGTAATTTATTCCCAATAGTGGAGATACCACATATGTTTTGATTTGAATAACATTAATTGAAACACGGTCAGAAAAAGTAGTAGTAATTTCTCGATTTATGTACTCAGAACCAACTACCAAGTTTCTCGTCGTACCTTTACTTAACAATTAATATTTGTTCAATGGAAAACGTAAGCAATGTAAAAAATGATATCCCATTTAAATCTTGCACAGATTGCAGTCCACTTTATGATATGTTATAATCTGTGCACTAAACTAACTTTTCATAAACCTCTAGATGTGCGTGTTGAGAATAATGATGTTGCTCACGGTTAGCTAGCAGAGCGTGCGCTGGTGCTCGTGGAGGATCGTTCTGCATCGCGCATTTCGGGTAAACATCCTCCATTTTCACTTGATACACTTATCAACTCCACTCCAGGATAATTGTTCGACGACATATCCCACATACCCAGTTTCAGAAAGACATCTATTCCGAATAAGGGTGAAAGTTATATTAAATTACACGTGACCTTCGCCCTTAATGGATGTGCTCGTACGGCTTGCACAAACACTTTTTGTCTTTGAAATACGAGTGCCGATTGAGACACGTGCATCGAAACGTCGGTTATGTTTTTGTATGGAGAAATTTCTAGAAATCAAAAAATAATTACGATTAAATAATTGCAGTTTCCTTTTCGACGTTGCTTGACAAAATGAAAGTGGTCATCGAGGTGCAATTATATCTATACTGTCTGGCTAAAAAATTTAGTCGTTTTCTATAGACTTTTTATTACTGCGAGTATGTTTGCTTGCGGACGTAAAAGCCAAGACTAAATGTTTTCCCCAGAATGTGGAGATATGAGAAGTGATGATGAAATATCCTTCGACATGAAAAGTCGCATAGCAGAATAGAGAGTATTCAATAAGGATAGAACACAGGCAGGATCTCTGGAGTGTCGAATTTTACAATCGCTTTGCCAGAGAAGTTGCGCTCTCCCTTTACAGTATTTTGGAGGCAATTCTTTGCAACCCCCAAATAGTCATGAACGAAACCCTGCTAATTTTTTTGAACAATATTCGAACATCGGTAATAATGTATATTACATATCAAATTACAATTATCTAACAAAAATAATTACATTAATTATAGCCACAAAGCAGATAATGATCGCTTGGGTAATTAACTTCACATACAGCCAAGGTGTATTTCTAATGGGAGTAATTATGATCAAGTTCTCGAGAAGCCTGCGTCTTGTGTTTTGTGGCTGTTGTCGAGGCAACAGCAACAGCAACTGTCAACAAATCGCATGTCTCAGACGGTATTCCTGTTCTACGGCAGCCAACAGCCAGAACACAACATGGAAATGACCGATGGGCAAAACTAGCCAAGTGGTCTAGATTAACCGTTCTCAATCGATGACCTAATAAATTACAGGACATTATTCAACAAAGGATGAAGATTAATGATAACTTTCCAAAATAAAAGAACGCGGGCAAGATTGTGGTGAAACAATTATGAAACTCATTATTTATAACGGACATGCTAGCATGCTAAAAATAGCAATTTTCACTGGAATCAATATAATGTGATCACTTTGGGCAGCCTTGTTCAAACAATCAATTGTATTGTATTGTATTTTATTATCATCCCGTGGACAAGTACATAATACATGTATGGGTATGGGTACTTATAGCATACGTATAAGTAATGTGTTTTGTAATTCGACGAACTACTGTAGAAGACTAAGGAAGTGACCTTGGACATAACGAACTAGGGGTTCAAAATGTATCACGATCTTGTTATTGATTCCATTAAATATTGATTTGATGAACTGTAGATTAGACAAGATTACGATTTGATGCATGGCGTACCACAAAGCACGCGTGTTCGATATTCGGAAATTCTATTAGAAAAACACTTTAAAAATAACTCTACAATTAAACATGTAAATAAATAAATAAATAAATACATAAATAATACAGCAGACAACGAGCACATCACTTGACTGGCATCTTGATTTACTGGTGTGTGATAAAAGTGAATCCATTGCTAATAGATTGCATAATCCTGCAATGAGCTCAGCTGTAATGGTATAAAGGGATTATTATTATAAGGAATAATCTGGGAAGATGTCGAATTCAATACTGTGAAGACTTGGCAGGGATTGTGTGAACTTTCAGCTTTGCGCTTGGAACCCGGGACTTCTACTGCTGTCGGAATCCAACAAGAAGGAAGGAAGGGTTTGATCATATCACATTGATCGGGTTTGATCATATCACATTGATCGGGTTTGATCATATCACATTGATCGGGTTTGATTTGGTTTGGCTGAAGAGTGCCATGGATTTTGTTTCGAAATATTTGCTGAAGGCAAACGATGACTGTTTTGAGCGCCATCTCAGCAAACGATCGAAGAGCAAATCGAATGTTTGACCACGGGAATCGAGCCTGGGTCATTCTGGACATGAGAGGGCAATTCAAATAGAAGAGGGAAATCCAAAGACAGCACAAGCTCACAACAGTTCGTACCCCCCCCCCCCCCTTCCCCAAATTAAACAGGAACTGTTCTATACATTGTCGGATACCATATTAGCAATAAAAGCACAATCTTCTATTGGTCATGGCATACGCAGGGATAAGTAATGAGAAACGAAGACCAGTCAGACACCTTGGAAATTACCGCCCGATATGATCATGCGGTCATCGTATTATATAAAATCACGGCCAATACCAACACTGCATATTATTAAGTATTATCCACTTTGTGGAAAGAATCGGCTCATGACTATTTTGTACAAAACTGCTCTACATGTTACCACGCGATTTTGCGGGCCAAAGGCACAGCGAATAGATTATAGATACAATCATTCTCCAAGTACGCCATAGAGAAACATTTCGAACACATCCCGACCAATAGTAATTCATTACAAAGCAAACGCATTCAATTCTATTGACTACCAGCTATAGTGGAAATTACGTTTAGATAAGAAAGTACTAATAATAGAGCGCAATGTTAACTATCGGAAGCACATGGTTGAAATATGGTGTGTATGCAATCAGACATAGTCGAGCGAAGCCATGTGATGACCGTCTCAATATTGTCCAAGTAAGTGACATTTTATATTGTCTCGCTCATTTACCTACATGATTTCTTTGCTGTCAATTGTAAAGGTTCGGTATACCAGAGTTGTTGCGTTTTTACATACTGTGGTAAAAAATATGACTCAAGAAAAATGTATTACAATAAACCTGTTCTGTAGACTGTAGTGGTACACTTCTCCTTACCAGTCAAGTACAATTTTCAACAATAGTGGAATTCGAAAATTCGTAGATGTGAACTAGACACTATCTCCACAAGTTAAGAATGTTAGAAATACGCATAAATTGCGAAATTAAATCCAATATTACATCAAGAAATTCCAATTAGACAAAGCGATTCAATTTCAGACTTTCATTCACAATGTAATTTTATTGTCTGGAAATTGAAATTGCCGAGATCAAAAACCTTGGCCTGGTGTAATGATAAGAATGTAGGTACTTACGGAAGTTCATTATGGACAATGCGAATCTATACTATAGGTCCAGTTATCACGATTCACTGGGTTTAAACTTGTTTCAGTCTGGGATAATTTGCATTTGAGCAGACGCGATATCTACCAGATTTGAGATTTAGTAAATGAATACATTGATAAGAAACGTGAGCAGACATATTAATCGTGGTTTCAAAGATGGAGAAATGTTACAATGATAACGAGTACAAATAGAAGAGATTAGATCTCGTAAAGGATCTTGCCAAATTTAAGCAAATAATCGTCAAACAAAAACCAAGATGTTAATGACGAAATTATAATTTCCATGTGTTAAGATTAGCTCTGAAGTTATACTAGCCCTATGACAATTCCCCTTTGCAGCTCCCTGATTATAATTATAGGTAGGTATTTAAACAATAACATAGTTTCCGTATTCTAATTCCTGATGATTGGAAAACTGTAGAATTCCACCAAATTCAAAAATGTTAACAAGACCTATTGCCTGCCAAAAGATGGGATCTATTTTTAACTATTAACATTCAGGAGATGTTTGTTTGGAATGTTAGTCGCTAATTAATTACTTCACAATATTAAATTTTTATCTCAAAAAGTTTATAAAAACTGTGGTGCAGATTGAATAGTGTGCAACCTCCCCCCCCCCCCCCCCACACCTACTCTCACACACAATCATTGTGCATCAACATAAAGCCACCCACATATCAGATCTCAAGAGTTCATTTAGTTGCAATGCATCCCATTATAATATTGCATTATTCGATGAAACATGCAGGTGTAGTTGTACGATGATCTTGAATAAGTGGAGATGTTGGATTGAGGCCAATGTCAGCGAACACGTTTCATTTGATGCACTTGCCTGAGAAGTTGACGGCTGATGTATTGACAGAGTTGTGCATTGGAAGATAATGCGATTTCCAATTCACACAACAAATAAAGTTTCAGTTGATTTTCAAAATAAAATATATATGTAATTTATGATGAACCTACGATATCACATTATGTAGAAGCAAATTTCAATGTTGGTTGGCCGACCGTAATAATTATATAGATACCTCAGAGGTAGAAGGCCCGATGTCCATTACAATTTCAATGATCCTTGAGTAGAGCTTGAACAACCATAGTTTTGCGTTACATCCCATCACATTTTTAATTGCGACACAAGTAATTTTGTAAGAGAATACTTCAATGTATTTGTTGACTTCAGTAAAATTACGAAAAATCGAGAAAAAATAAAATTTACATATTCTGACTTTCAATCACTGTGAGGTTCAATCTCCGATTCTGATCCCGTATTGACGTTATACGTAGTACCACGTGAGAAGGGAAAGAGAATGTACACTCCCCCAAATAATAAACGGTACTTGGTACAAAACGTATTGGCTGCTGGGCCGGTTCCTTGACAATCAATCCTTGTTATTATCAATGTAATCAGAGCTCACCTAAAAGAGTTAGATAATGCGTTAGCACTGACTTCATGGGATGATGCCATCAAACCTTTATCAGTCAATTCATTTTCTTTCGAGTACCGTTTATTATTTGGGGGAGTGTACATATAAAAATGCAATTTTTTGGGGAATAGTATGGGTTATTACAAATTCCAATAAGTCAGGTAACATCGATGTGTTGAGACTTTTACTTTGTCAGTAGAATTTTGTTTTTACATAAATATCCAAAATGAATGGAGCCGTTTTGTGTGGATTCTATTCCCTTCTCTGAGAGATGTAGTCAACTAGCGCATGTAGGTATATTTTATGGATCTGGGATAAACGCCGAATCATTTGGAAATATATTTTCCTAATAGTACTAATAATTACTGATAGATCATTCGCCCTTAGGGACATTACGCTCTAAGGATGATAATAGTCTAGAAGCTTATCATTTTATTATCTTGGATCCATAGCCAATCAAAACAAAGGTAAAATACAATGAAAACATTGCCATCTCCGTAGTTTTTCTACCACCACTTACGTCTGATAACCTTGTGTAGGTAATTTCACTGATTCTTGAATATGAGATTTGATGGAAGTATTTACAACATTATATTCAATAAACAATGCAATAACAACTGCATCTAATTGATTCGCCGGAGTTCAAGTCATGGTTCAAGTTGTCAATGACATGAAATTTGCGAACGATGTAATAAACAACATTACATCAGAGGTCATCGGGGAGCACTTCAATACTACAGAGACGTATAAAAGAATGAAATAGGTACATCACCAATAAGGAATATTGTTTCCCGTTCTACAGAAATTCATGGTGTTGACATTGAAATATAAAAGCATGTAGAAGTTACGTATGCGACACAATTAGAGCAAGGCAGCCTACAAAAGATCGATGACCAATTGTTTGTACAAATGCGTAGGTAATTCATCTTTACAAGAAGGTTGCTGTAATGACAAATATATTGATATTTTCTTGTCTGAATTCCAATTTGTAGTTCGCAAAATTGCAGCATGACCGTAATATTTGCTTAGAGTAAGAGATTATACGTCGTAAAAATTACGATTACCTAAAAAAACAGTAAACAAAGCGAAATATGCTCTGGAAGTTTTCTAGCGTAGGTAATTAATAGAGGCCAGAATTTAGAACAAATACTTGGAGATGCATTTAGATACATAATCTAAAAAGATAATTTTGTTGTAGTCGCCTCCATCAGTTCCTTTACCTTTCAATTAGCGTTACCAATATGGGTAATACTTGGAAGAGACTATAAGTACACGATCTTCGTACATATTATCTAATCTAAGTGCATAACATACATTATTTTTTTAAACAGTAATCAAAATATTGAGCTTGATAATAAGAACATCTTGGTTCAACTTGCGAAGTGGAGTCGTGAAGTCAGCATTCGGTTTTCACACTGCCTGTATTTAAATGTCTCAATGGTTTTGTACTCCGAAGTACATCAAATACATGCTGTACTTACAAACGAATGATCACACGGCATTAATAAATTAAGACAAAATTAATGTTTTTCAGTCACAGGAAACCTGGTAGTTATCATTATGATGTATGTATAAAACTATGCTATATTAATGTATAGGAATTGAATTGTCTAGTTTCCTTTATATTACATAATAACTCCTTGAGTATAATTGGCTTACCTTTGCCATGTTGAGCCGGATGAAGAAGCTCGTGTACAGAAACAACTGGCGGTAACTGAATGATGAGGAATGTACAACAATGTTAGGTAATACCGAGGAAGGTCTTACTACAAGAGCCAAGCATGGCAGTACCGACTACTTTAACGGGGGGGAACTTTACTGGAAACAATAACTATAAAAGAAAGGTATTAACAACAATTCCCGAATAATGATTCAACGATGAATGTCGAATAGTTAAGCACACGAGCAAATCACCATGCCAAGTGGTGCAGGGTTGAGAGAGACAATCGGGAGAATGGCAAAATATGATTCAATGCGCAGTCGTGGGTATGTCCACATGACCCTTGATAGGGGATCAATACGTGGTGATTTAAATCTGCGCGGCTGTGGATGACCGAGTAGCGTTGAGCGCATTTGCGGGGGAAATCGGTACTTGCTAGCCTTGAATAGCGAGGGATATTTGAGCATGATGTGAGTGGGGAGTCGGACGATGTCTGTCTGTAGTACTATCATAGAGGTCTCTTACCATCTTCTTACCTCCATGGTATTACCTATCTAGCATGATTTTATTTTTGTGTGTAGGAATATTATTTATTGGGTTCACAAGAAACCAAGATTAAATTATCCGGACTATGAGAAAATAATGTCTAGATATACAAAGATTTTGTTAACAATAATTATTGTTTTTGCTAGTTTGTATATTAGTCCCAATGCTTCAGCAGTTCCAATTTATATTTTGCTAAACTGATAGAAGAAATATTTTTTATATTGGGTGAAGGTATTACTTGTGTTTAACATAGTTTTTATGATAATGGTTCATATAATCATAACATTGACTGAAAAGGAGTAAGTCAATGTTCATAACGAAAGGTAATTAGAGTTTATGTAACTTTCGGTCTTCATCACTATCAACTTGACTTGTCTCATTTCATTATTTTCCTAGAATAGTTAGTTCAAAGTGGTAATAGTAATGCAGTACAATGCACACACCAAATTATAAAAATATTATTTATTCTATGTACTTCTATAAAAGAGGAAATGTGTCCCAAGGAGCAACAAGTAAAAATAAAACTTAAAAACACGTTTACAGAGTGCACAATCATCCACACTTTATTTCTTATTAAAATCCAGGTGACATAAATTGATCATAATAAAATTGATGGAATGGTTTAGGTACAGAACTGAACTTTACCATATATTATCGACAAAATAACGTCAAAAATCACAACCTTTCAGGCAAATGACTTATGATGATCTTTCGTTTCGCCGATGTAACATTTTGTTTCGTAAATAGTTATTGTTCCTGCACAACATTATCACTACCGAAGTAAGAGCACTGATTATGGACAAGTCTTTACGAACAGAAAGGCACTCTATACTAGAACGCAAAACTGCAGACACTTACGTAGAAAAACACTTCAGAACTTGTATCATGCATAGCAAGTGCAACATTGCAAGGAAATTGTACCTTCATTCGGACTACACCCAGTACTTTCATAAAAAATATTGTTTATAAATGAAATCAACATTGTATCATTTTAAGCGTCAACTAAACAATTACTAGAACAATTTAGGTTTGTCTTGAGCAAGTGAAATTAATTTACACCAGTATCTGTAATTGTAAGCTGTTATTGTATCACCTCATTTAATCAGTATGTATCCCTTATTACAATTTTTATTAAAATAATGTAGTCATTCAGCCCTGGCCATAGCACGAGTAAGTTTGTATAAAATTAGGATGGGTCAGTTACCATCGCACTAAATTATAAGTGTATTATAAGTGTAACAGTACAGTCAGGCTCATTCAGAAACCAATGGACAAGTCTGGAATTCTGGCCACTTTGTGTAATCGCAAAGTGTCGAGAAGAAAAATCGCTAATAATATTTACAATTTTTAACTCGAATTCCGTCCATACCATATTGCTTTGAATGTCGCTGCAAAACAGATATACAGTAATGTGTAGTACACAAAACAGCAAACACCCATCACATACCACAAAAATCTAGGCACGTACGTAACTGTTCAGCTAATATGCATTGATAAAATATCAAAATTATAATAATATCAAATTAACAAAATTCGTAATTTATACATAGATATTTTTTTACTAGAATCTCAAGGAAATAACAGTATAATTACTTTCATTTTTAATCTTAAACAATTCCAAATTCTCTATTATAATGGCACATATTACCACATAGGGCCCTACATACATGTTTACATAATATTTGTAAATAGGCAATTAAATGTGTCAAAAATTGTAGAAAATAAATAAGAAACAATTGTTGCTATGGTTATTCTAGAGAAATGGTTGTCACAAATGAATTGTCCTATTAATAAGTAATTATGAACATTTACACTTCATATCTTGCATTTGAAACGCGCCGTAACTTGGTCACTCGAATTATGCAACATATTTATTAAGACAGAGACAATGAGTTGACTGTTGGAAAATGTGCATATTGTTCATCATAATAAATAATCAACTACCTTTACAAGTTGCATACCATTTTATTATGTATTATTGTGTAAAATAGGCCACTTGTGAGTAGTGAAGGCTCTATTAATATCCAATTTCCAACTATAAGAAAATGAAATAACGAAAGAATGTCTCCAATGCCTTTATCCATATTGCTAACACGAAAAAGACTTATGTGACCAAAAACTGGGGCAAGGAAATGACAACACTTCCGCTCGATTATTGGTCCTAATTTCCTTAAACAAAAATGAAATTAGATTAAATAGTCACAAATTGGCAATTTGGCACCCTCGGGAAAAAGTTTGGCCACCCTTAATTTGGGCAATTAAATTGTAGCTTGTAGTACCTGTACAGATGAAGACAATGTACAAAGTTTTTGTTGCAGTTTTTGTCATTATGAAGACTATTTTATTTTGTTCTATATAAGATAAGAACAGCAAACCAAATCACTAAACAAATTTTATAAACAAATCCGAATACATTATATACAAATACCTAGCAGAATATTAGCTTTGTACATGCCTAAAGTTGCAATGCCAGCATGCTTTCTTTTCTAAAATAACAAATTTTGTAATTTATGTAGTTAGTGTGTTTGAAATAATTTAACTAAGACTAGAAAAATGAGAACAGAGACTGACATTTTGCAAAATATGTTTAACACAATTCTATGACGGAGAAAATATAATGTATGTCACAGCTTTCATGTGGTTCATTAATCATTAAACACATCCCCTTAGTTATCTAGTGAGCTAGTCATTTTTCAGGCCATGTTAAAATGTTTATATTGCCGAAAAGAAATAGTGATGAATCTTTCATCAAGAAAAATTACTCGATATCTATATTCTACTAAACCGAGAGCAGCAGCCAAGTTATCTGACGTAAATGCAGAAGAACTGCTTAAACAAAAGGCAACACAGGCTGCAGGGTACTGCCCAGAACATCAACAAGTACAACATTGTCTTCAAGACAAGAGGGATGCCAGAACAAACTAGGTACATTTTACTTTAAAAGGAGCATAAGAGCAGTGTTAATTTCTGACTGGGTTTCATAACCAACAAATTGTAAACTTCAAGCCCGTTTATGGGAGGGACAAAGAAGAGTGGTATGGTGTGATGTGATGTTTCTCAGAAACAAGTACATAATTATATATGTACCTACTATGTAAGATAGACTGATACTTTGTGTTTTAGTCTACTGTAACATGAGAGAGAGAGGGAGTGTGTGTGAGAGAGTACCTACCTATTCTATTTCAGAATTTGATAATTCTGACACGAACTGAAAGCTACAGCCCTTGATTCTACAAGTTGGCTACCGACTGTAATAGTGCAACATGTATTGAAATGTAAAAATTTAAATGATGAGTATGCATAATAATAGTAAATTAACTATTAAATAACAAAAGGGTATTAGGAATAAGAATATATGCAATATTGTAAAGAGTAAAGGTCTTACAGTAGCAGCTTGAGAATAACTTGAACAACAGAAAATAATTCACTCCAAGAATAATTTGGAACTTCGGAGCGCTAGTGTGACCCAAGTCCAGTTACAAATAAGCACACTTTTCAATAAGTATTATTGGCTAGCCTATAAATTATCTCTAATAAGATTGAAAATATAAGTAAATGCTATATATTACACCATTGATTGTAGTTTTAGAATACTTATTATTGAAGAATGAACACAATATATTAATTTCATTATACAAATCAGAAGATGATCACAAAATATGAGATCCGAGTATCATTGAATTGTATCATTGAATTAATATGAATAATTTGTGTTTTAAGTACCTAACCAAGTATTCTAAAATTAAAATACGTTGTGTATTATAATAAAATAAATACCATTTATTTATATTGAAGTCAGGAGAGAGACGACTTAAACTGACTTGTGGTTTTGAATTCACAGATAAAAGTGTCCTATATTGTAGGATTGACTTGAATTGTTCTGAAATTAATCTGAAAGTGAATAAACTTGAACGGAAATTGTCTGTTACATAATTCATTTGTACTGTCACCTTGATTTCTTGTTTTAAGTTAATTTTCTGAACGCATGATTACTTACATTGCCCCACTAACTATGCTTCGTTATGGCAACGTAACGGGTTAGAATTAGGCCACTTTCATGTAAAAGATCTATCATTTATATAGACAAAAAAGAGAACGACCATTTCATAATAGTGCAATGGACCAAGCAAAAATATTGACACCGTAAAAACCAGTAAAGCCCATTCATTCCTTTTATAATATCAAAATTAAATTCGTACAGCGATTGGAAAGGGTTAAAAAGCAGCACCTACACTGGTGTACTACATTGCAATATGCTACACAAGAATACTGGAGGCAAAAAAAAGGTTATAAAAAAAGACTGCCTTACATACAAAAACAATTTCATTGACAACATTTAGGTATACATATATCTAATATATAGATTTAAAACTTTGCAATCTTTGCAGAGATCATGGTTTCAGTTTTGCCGTCGTTAGAGTACCTGGTTTAGCACACTTTTGATATTAATAATTAATGTAACATGAAAACAATGTAGTAAGGTTCTTTTTGATATAATGGCGCAAGATTTTTAAAAGGATATCAATTTCTGCCTCCTGATAATGTCATCTTTGTCCAAAAATAGAAAATACTGAATCACATTAATTTCAAATTGTCCTCAGTAAAACACTGAAACTTGTTAATAATAATATATGAAGCACTATTTGCTGAGTAACTAACTAAAAACTCTTGTGGTCAATTTCGCTTATTGTCAAGAAACAACAGTATAAACGCAGGTCTCTAGCCACAGTGACGTGTCCTATCAGCTGTGTGAATCCCGGCCAGCGACGGGGAAAGAGAGAGAGTGGACGGACCAACTCACGAGACGGACGAGATGGCGTTGAGCGGAGAGCCCATCTGTGTCAGCACCTTGTCGAGCCACTGCAGCGGGCCATTGAGATGTATCTCGACCCAACACGGTGTGCTCGTCACGTCTTGGCGATGATACTCGGCACCCCAGCCCTTCACGAACGACATCCTAAAGAAGCAGAACAGAATTATTTATACTCTGTTAAAATTTAAACATCAAATCTGTTGGGATATAGCAAGGAGGAAGTACTTTTTTTTTTTTTATTACATGTAGGAGGCAAAACGCTTGCATTCTCCAAATCACAAACCAGGTATCATAGGTGATCAGATTTATTTAATTTTATTTTAATTAATCAGTTATTTTAATTTTAATCAACTCTCGTAAGGGGAGTTCAAAAACCAGTAATTTTACTAGGTAATTTGTAAGTTATGGCGACACAAATAATTTTTAGGTAGGTAATACTTCACCATAACTGCATTTGTGTACTTCAGCAGACCACATTTGTAATTGATATGAGTTTTATTTCATGTTTCCAAAAAAGTGCAACGCAAAATCGAGAAAATGGACTTTGGGCTTCTTCGTCTAAGGTCAGATCTACAAACATCATCGAAATATGTCGACATGATCTAATGAATTACAATGACTCCTTTGTTGCCACACTTCGACCAACACTCACTGTAAAAATATGACGATGTAGGTATGTCATAGCATTAGCAGGTGATATATTGTAGTGAATAAAAATGAGATCACTTGCTCATTAATTTGCAACATGTATATGCAGGTGTTGTAACACTGAACTATTCTACATTTCTTTCTTGTACACAAAACTTGCTTTGAGTCAAAATTCATAATACATAGGTAATAAAATAATAATAATAATATTATTATTGTTATGAACATCTACGTTTATGCAGGTGTTGCAAATGACTCATTGTGACTTTCAGCAAGTTTTCTGCACAACCAATACCTTTATGTGTCTTTGTAAAGTATTATCTTCCTCGAGAGCAAAGTAGTACATATTAGAATCGAGGGGCTTAGAGCTGCCTAATGGAAGGAATTTCAAGCTGAAAATTTGAAGCTTCAAGCTGAAAATTTGTAGCCATCTACTCCAAATACATTAAATACAAGCAGGGTCTGACTGGCCCTGTATCACACAATCAATATAAAAGTATCAAAAATAAAAAATGCCCTGCAGGGCAGGCTAGGGGCCTCTTCCTTAAAATTCTCTTTATAAACCTTATGTTGGACATTTTACAGCCAAATTCTCGATTTTACAACCAATATACCAAAATCATTCTAAAATTCAGTGTGTTTTGCTTAAGTAAATAAGGTAGGTACGGTACCTAAGGTACCCGAGAAGAAAAAGAAGCTGGTGGTGAAAAAAGTTAAGTAAGAAAGAGGCCTGGCCAGTTAGCTTAGGATTCCAGGGCACTAGTTAATGGTAGCCTTCGCCACCTTCCAGCCCAGCTGTGGAACCGGGAGAAAAATAAATGCCACAAAAGTTTTAAAGTGACAAAAATACTACAATGCGCATCGAAGGGCAGTCTGGTGGTCCTTCGAAATTTCTTTTTATGTTGGCCTTTTTGCAGGAAAAAATGCACGTTTTATAATCCCAATATCCGTATCGCTTTAAAAGTGAAGAAATCAAAAAAGAAATTTGTGGGGCAGGCTAGAGAGCTCCTCCCTCTCAAAATCTTCTCGACTGCGGTCACAATTTAGTAACAATAGGTGCCGAGCCAATCTGACACTGAATACACATTTTCCATTTTCAATATACGTAATTAGGTACTACTCAACAAGTAGGTACAGATTTCATACAGCATCTTGCATTTAGTAAGATTGCCTTAAACAATAGATTACCACTATAATCGACTTAGAATCCAAAAATTTAATAATTAGGTATGTAATAGGTTTCACTCATAGAAATACTCACCGGATGGTACACATTTTTGTGAGCTCGTAGACAGCTTCAAAGCCATGGTTGACACTCTGCGACAGTAATTGAGCGAACTCTTGATTGTTGAAGATCTTGAGCGAACAATTCGGCGGAATCTTGCATACAGTGCTTGGGTGAAAATTGTGGTGATGGTTACAGTTGCGAGACTGTACAAAGATGGCGCTGTCGGACTTGTTCTGGGCGTACACTTCGCCGCCAATGTAGAAGAGTTGTACACCTGACAACCAGAAACATATAAGAACAACAACAAACACCAGAGTGTACTAACTAAAAATGTATTATGTTTGAATAGCAGGCATGGCGGTTTTGTTCCATTTTTAAGTGTTGGTGGTCCTGACAAGGACCTTGACGCGAATTGGACAAGGTCCTTTTCAGGAGCACATGCTTCAACACGGAACAAAACCACCATGCCTGCTATTTATAATGGTTCCGACGAAACACACTATTTCATTTATTACCTTATGTTTGTTTTTAAAGCAATTATAATTACAATCTTCTGAAGTCATATTTCCCCGGGATACCCAACGAATAGTAGGTAGGTAGGTACAGTCAGGGAAACTAGATGGTTCATACTCTGCCTCTCTCTAACCCATATTATAAACAAGTTTTTTATGGAGCAGAGAGAGATAGAGTGTAACCATCTAATTTCCTTGACTATACCTACCTAATGAGAGGTAGAATACTACGTAGGTTAGTGAAATATTACTTATACCTACTAGTTACTACTGTAAGGAATAATTAAGGTGATGATAGTATATTAGCAAAAATAATTAATTCAGGGTCGTTTTAATTTTGCCCAGCACCAAAAAACCCACTAGGTACCTAAGCTTCTTTAAAAAAAAACAATAACACCCCAAAACCCATTTTAAATTCAATGTTGGCAAACTTTGTAAATTGTTTATACAGTAGACCACCTACACATACGAGCACAATAGGTATCTGAGCATTTCTCCCGCCCGTAAGCGTTATTTCTGTCTTCTGCAGAAATTGGACATTACGTTTTCAGATCACTTTTTTCTATAAATTATACCTTTTAATGGAACGCTTAACTTTCATAAATCTAATAAATCTTACACAAACTAAACACCGTATAATATGATGCGAAGACAATAACTTTACATTCCCGTTAAGCAGGTTTACTTACAGACATTTTTAACTGGAATGCATGTTATGGTGGGTGTTGTAAAATGTTATTTACCTACTCACAAAAATGTTTCTATCATTAAAAAAAAATTATAATAAAACCCACTAGGTAGTAGAACGCTGTTATTTTATAAAAAAGTAGGTAAGTGTTTTTTACTCTCGAGAGGTATAAGTAGAGCCATGTATAATTCGCGAGGCGAGATATCGCGATAATAATCAAAGTTGTTCAGATAACCCTCTTTTTGCTCAATATGCACGAGTCATGAAATTTGAAGTTCAAATAAGTATGTAAGAATTTATTCGCGAAATAAAACAAATTGAAGAAAAATCAACAATAAAAACGAAATAGGTAGGCCGTTTTACTGCGAATAAGCACGAAATCGCGCCATATTTTCCAAAATAACCTTATTACAACAAGAAAAAATAGACAAAAATGGTTTCCTACTCCTAATGCAATTAAATATCCGGAGTCCTGACCATTATCTTTTATTTACTTGAACCTATACTTCCTTATACTATTCCTACACTATTTTAATTTTTCAGGGCTTTTTCATATTTCATATTTTTAAAACGAAATTTGTTAAAAAATAAAACCACTTCCACGGGGCTCTAGGTATAAGTGAATGCACCAAATCTGTTGGCCAAAAATGATACAGCATCACACAAATTATACGATATTCATTTAAAATAGCCATAAAAACTCCTCAAGCGGAGACGTATCTTACAAATTTGTACCTATCACAAACAACTTGTTGGAAATAATTTCTGGGTACGACTACGTACCTATATTTTTTTTCTTATTGTAATTTTTATGATGCTGTATCATTTCTGGCTATCGGCTTTACAGTAGTAACTTTTATCTCACAAGACCCTAGTTCGATAACTGTATGTGTTCATTTTTTAATTTTGTCTGTTGGTAGGTATTGTGAGTGCGTGCGCAAGTGACCCTGTTGAGAGTTCATAAGTTGTACACAGAGCGTGGGTAATCAACTTATGGTCCGTGTCACACGGAGTTGTCCGCCAGACTTGGCCCCTAATGTTGCAAAAAACCTGTTTTTGTCCATCCCTCAGTCGCTGTGAGCGATCGCGCGGTCATCCCTCTCTCTCGGACAAGGGGTATTCAAAATATCTTAGCGGACAATTCCGTGCGACACGGACCATCTAGGCAGGTACCAAGAATTTATGATAATTAATTAAAGGTGTAACCTACTAGGTAGAGACGTTTTGTTTTTTGTAACTAATATGTAGGTACTCAAAATTTTGTATCAAACACACTGTAAAATTATTTTGTCAATTATTTTTATTTTGATAAGATTGAATTGGGACACTCCGAAGATGTGCTGAGGCAGTGTATATTTTCAGACTGAAGTCAATTGTCGTTAGGGGATGAAATATGAAAAAATCTCTTGTAAGTGCGGGCATAGGGGATAGGTAATAAGGAGTAACTATTAACACGGCCAGAATTTGTGCAGTCTTCAATCATTTAAATCCAACTTTTGAGGTGTGTGTGTATACATTTACTGCAAACTAAATATCTCTGCCCACTCAGTACAGTACATACTATTCCCAACTCACCTTTCCCTATGTGTCTGCGAGTATTTTCAATTGTAGAGTTCCGGTTGACATTGCTCAGCTGACCAAGACAGAACCGATCGGAATTGTTGCTCGGATTTGTGAAACCGTCGACAACAATGACATTCGTCTGGCAGTGGAACACCTCTCCAACTCGACAGTTGAGTTCATAGTAAGCGATACTTGCCCAATAGACCGGTTCTTGGTACGATACCGGTGCAACTTCCCCACTCATGATGTTGTTGGAAGTGTCCATAGAAGCAGGATCATTCAAACTCGCTCCCTGGCCACCCTCGTCTGGAGGACTGTAAGCAGGAGGAGGCGTTTCTGGAAGACCGTTACTTCCGTAAGGACTCTGTGGACCCGAGTGCTGACTGCCGGGACTGGGGACTGAACTCAGTGGAGAGTGGGGCCCGGGGCTCATGTGAGAGTGAGAACCATTAGTGAAGCCTCCTGCCGAGTACGAGACATTGTGTGGCATTGCTGGCTCGGGAATCTGTTGGAAGGGCAGGAGATTGTGACCGGGAGCGAACTCGCTGTGTCGTGGAACTAAGACCGGAGGTAAAACAGGACTCTCTACACGTTTGTAATGGTACGGATTGATACAGACTTCTTTTTGCTTGGCTGAGAAAGGGAATCGGCAGTTCTCCATGGGCTTCAGCTCGTGGTGAGACTGCAAATCTGGCCAACGCCATACTCGACAGTAGATGACATGTGGGAGGCCTTTACGATGAGATACTTGCAGCCGACCGTCCAGCGAGCGAGGAATTGTCACGCATTCACTCGCTTGTCCAGGAGAGCTAAGAGCTCGTTCCAGTTCTTCAATAGCGCCTTTCTTCTTTTTTAGTTTCTTCACCAATGAATCAACTGCTTTCTCTGCCCATTTCTCTTCTTCGTCTCCTTGCTTCCATCCGAGAAGTTTCTTTACGGCAGGACTCGTGAAGGAAAAGAGGCTGTTTAGTGAAGAGATAGGACCTCCAGATCCCGATGATTCTGCTTCATCGCCATCCATGTTCACGTTGTGACCCTAAAGAGAGGATTCAGTAATATAGACTTACTAGGCAATGTCTTGATCTCCAACACTAAACAAGAGACAACTATCTTGGTACTTAGTAGTGCACCTAGTAGGTTGGCAGTAATCAGCATGACTCTGGTGACACATTGGGAATAATAGGTGACAATGATTCATTCATCTCAACGCCCATTGCACAACAAGTAGGTAGGTACAGTAGTAAGCCTACTTATCAACTATTGTACCTAGATGCCTTGTATGGGTAATGCAGGCCAATGCATGCAGCAGACCTAGCTATAGGTCAACATTACAAATGGAAAACTTTGTCTACTATTAAAGTAAGACTGTTATAGGTAGACAGATCTACTGTTTTATAAGCTACGTTCACCGAGGAAAGCAGGTTTTACAGGAAAATACAAACAAATACATGAAGCCAATCCCATCGAGTTCAAAATTGAGAAATCAGCGTCGACAGGCGGCAGGTTGTCCAAGTGCAAATAAAATAATTGTGATGGTAATACATGCGTTTGGTAGATAAGATGCGTACCTCCATTTGTACCAATCTTCTGTGATTCTTGTGTAAATATATTATTATTGCAAACTTCGTCAACTACGCTACCTACATAAAATCACTGTCCATCACTCGCGCAAAACTTCCTGTGGGACTACCTCAAATGATTGTAGATGGCTTCTGTTTACTGGCGACTGCAAGTCGGGACTCGAGGCCTCATCACGACTCTCGATAATTTAAAGATGAGATCGACCATGTATGCTTCCGCAAAACAGGAATTTCGGAGGAAATGATTATGGACGCTGATTGTACACAGGTGTGAAGTATAAACAAAATACAATTTGATTGTTTTTTATTTTATAGTATACATTTTTGTACAGTGTGTAGTATCAAATAAATAACATAAGGAGAACTTTTTTTCTACGCGGAACGATTGTAATGAATTTTGTGTGTCGACCAAGAGGCGACAGGAAGTTCCACTTCTGGCGGCAAAATCAGTTGTATGATTTGAATTGAAAACATTGCAAACCCTAAAGGAAAAAATAGTAGAATGATAGAATCCCTACTAACATTAGTAAATAGTAAGAAATTTACTAATATTAGTAAATGTCTTACTAATGTCAGCAAAAATTCGACTGTTTTTTCCTCCAGGATTGAAAACAGCACAAAATGGATCTAATCCCGATTATCACTTTTAAACATTAAACAACAAACGAGCACATAAAACTTAACAAATTATGAAATTATGTTCTGGTTTTAATAACGATAAGGACACTGTCAATTACTTTAGACAATAGTCTTGTAATGCCCTATTCATAACAATTCAATTATTAGTAAACCTTATATGATGATGCAAGGTATACAGCTAGAGCCAATATATTGTTCCGATCTTGTAATAGCTGTTCGCTGTGGAAAAGATGGTGAGTGAATGTTCGGAGGAATATATGGCTGTGACTATATACTCTACATACATCCTTATGAATACAATGTATCTAATCATTGCTCATTTCAACATTATACCTGTACATCATTGATGACGCATCAAAACCACGTAAGTGCAATTTGCAGTGCTGCCACTGACTAAGGATAAAAAAGGTAGCAGTAGTATCCTATTTTTTTTTTAAAAAGTCAAAATGTATTCAATTATCAGGACTTCCATTGGTCAATGATTTTTTTTGATATTTTGAAATGTAGGAACAATTAGGTAAATCAAATTACGAAAGGCAATTCAACCAAAATGGCACTTATGTGGATTTTTAGTGTCACCAACGATATTTAGTTACCATAAGATTACTAGTATTTATAACAGTTGTAAAAGTCTCCCTCTTGGTGCTACTTAGTAAAATGTTTTATTTAACATTTCACATTAAAATTGCAATATTCTGATATAATATTTTTAATACTGAACTGTACATAAGTAAAATACCTACCAAATGTTATATTCTAACATTGATCAGTCCAAGTTGTTATCACTTAGTTTAGCTCAAAAGGTTCAAATCTTTCGGCATCAACAAAGTTCTCAGCAATTTGTCTAAGATCGTCAATCGGTTCCCGTAATCGTATATAACACTACAATGGAATGTAATTATTGTGAATAGTGAATTACTAGTTTTAATACTCTTTTGGAACTATTGATCCAGCATGATTTGACAAACTTAACTGCGTGCTGATTGTATCCTCAACAGTGATTCGAGGGGCTGTAATCTGCTCCGGGAAATGCCACGGTTTCCAGTGGGCATTGTGATCCTTTTTCCATTCGGGATAGTTTTGCGATGCTTTAAATAGTTTTTTCACCATCTACAACACAATAAAAAAATATTTTATTTAATTTCAATTATTTTGGTTTATGAAAACCCAAAAACCTAATGATTATTATTTTATTTATATTATAATACAAATTCAGTATCAATAAAAAATTTAAAATGTAAAATGTAGGTAGGTAGTTTAGGGTAAAATTTAATATTTAAATTTAATATGAATAAATTAGTTCAGTATAAAATTAAAAGTACACACACAAAAACTCTGATACCCATTCGTTTTTTGCGTATTTTTAATTTTATAGGCATTAATATTTTATTGATAAATATACGTCACCTTGGGAGCAAAGATTTGTGTGCACTTGTTGACTATCCAATGTGGCAGTGCTCCTTGGGGGTCCGACTGAGATATGTAACCAAGTTGACACCCGTTAGGCGTTGCAGGACGTACTAGGAAGCCCGTAAGGAAGGAAATTGCTCGTACAAAACCTTTCCGAGGAGGATAATCGCGATGACACACGGAATGATTTAAAATGAACTTTTCTTGACCAGTGTCCAGCCACGATCTCTGAAGTACAAAGTCCCTGTTTTGTAATGGTGATGGACAGGACACTAAAATAAAATCACAATTTACAAGTTAGTATGGATCTGCTACTGTTGATGTTAATTCTATTTGTATTTGTATTTGTATTTATTATTAGCTGCAATCAGCTGAAGTTTCACATACACAGTACATGTTATAACAATTAATACAAAGTCACAATTAACAATAAAAATTTATACCCTACTCCTTCAACCTGCATGACAAAATATACTCTTTCAATTTAAATTTAAAACTACCCACATTATTTACACTTCTTATTTCAATATCTAACTTATACTCTTTCACTCCAGCAATGAAAATTGATTTGTCTGTTTTAACTTTATTCGTGTTCTTCACTTTCATTTTACCATCCATCACATTTCTCGTTCCATACGTTTCATTTTCAATCAGAAAAGATTCTAATTGTTCTCTGATGATTGATGTTAATTTTTTATGATGATGCAAAAGCTTAAAAAAACAATTGATTTCATTGATTCAAAGCGAATAGATTTATTATTCCCATTACTCGTTGTGCAGACAGAGTGCATAGGTAACACAATAAAAGAGATTACATTAAATGGGTATTTACATCACATATGTAGGTATAAATTAATAGTTTTTTTGCAACTAGTTTAATTTTTTAAATATTAATTGCATTTTAACGCTCTTAAAAGTTCTGTTTAGGATTGGGCCGATTCCTATACCGCTTCCACCGATTCCTAGAGAATGGGAAGAATCGAGATTCATTGATTTTGGCCCAATATCTAGCGATTCCGATTCTTTTCAAATTTCAAGTAATTTTAAAGTCAATTTTAATTAGTAATTTTTTTTGTTACGTAAAATAGTTGTATTTACTATTTAGTCAGTTTAGTGTTTAGTTTAGTTAGTCAGTTAGTTGTTTGTTTTAATAGATTATTGTTCCCATAAAAATAGAGTGTGAAATTACAATATTTATTGACATTTTTACCATAAATAAAATATAAATAATCACTGAATACATTCTAAAGAATCGGAATCGCAAGAATTGCTTTGAAGAATCGGTATCGGAATTGTAGAAATTGGAATCTGCCCATCTCTTGTTTAAGCATTGACAAACTTCCCAGCACTAATTGCAGTGCAGTTGTTTCGAAGTGCCCAGGAGGCATGGATGTCGATCACCGATCAGGCCCTGACACAAAGAGCCTTGTTGCCTTTTAAATGCAATATTTTTCCAATTAGGTAACCCCAGAGTATAAAAAAATCCTCCATGACAAGGACCTCTGTTTTTATTGTTTTTATTGCAAAGACTAATATAATTATCTCTTATTTCAAAAATTTTCAGACCAATTAGTCAAGAACTTAAGCACTATTGCCATTTTTAACTTTTAGAAAGCTGTCAGAAATGTGGTATCGAAATGAAATGAGCAATTCATTCTTATTAAACAAAAAATTACGATGTAAAACCCCAACATTCAATACAATTCAATCAACGATCTACGAAAAGAAAATATAGAAAGGTGAAGGTAACAATTGTCATTATTAAAAAATAGTAGAATGGAAATACAGATAATAACTTACTTGCATAATAACCAATGTCGTTATTTGGATTAAGGCAACCAATATCGTGTGACTCGATCATATGTTGGTCCCATACTTTCCTGTATTCAGGATCATGAAGTACATCGTACATTTGATCAGGACTCACGTCTCCAAATACTGTATCGATCTTGATCATTTTGAAATTAGTATCACAAGCCGGTTTGGTCCAAACCTTCGTACTTTGCTTCTCATACTCCAATTTCCAGCCATCGTGTGAATCGAGCAAGCACCGCAACTGCTCAAAATCTCGATCTTCAGCTACTTTCACCACACCGATGTGCATCTTGAATGAACTGGAAACAGAGTAATAATGTATAAGCTTTTATTAGATAAGATAAGGATGAGTAAGTATGTGAACAGTGGATTATTGCAAAAACAAAGGTGTTACACAAAAATTATTATTATTACTGTTGTAATGGCTGTCATTCCTGGAGTTATCTTAATTTACTCTAGGTACTGATTGCTATAAGGTACTGACGGATAATCGTTACTACCACAAGTATTTACAAATATATTAAAAATATTAATTTTTATTTTTTAAAATAATTATGCATACAGACATAACTAGCCCCAGGCCAATGTATATGCAACACGCATTGCAGTAGACGTCACGACAACGCAACCCGCTACACACGCACAATCGTCAGCTGATCAATCAATATGGCGACGGCGTTTTAAACTGCGATAAAATGATAAATTTGGAACGAACGTTCGGCCTGGAAATATTTTAAACGAGTCTCTAGTCTTGCTGATAGTTTTTATCTCTCTTTGAGATACATAAGAGGTAAGAGAGGTTATTGTGACAGAAGTAGTGCCAAAGACACGCCCTTTCAAACAATCGACCCATCACAAACAAAACTCTTTGAAAGGGTTAGGTCGGTCTTCTTGATCGGTAGGTAGGTATCTTACCTATGTTGTTATTTTTATGCTAGCCTACCAACCAAGAGACACAAATTACCAAATATATTAATAGGTAAGCATGGACACTAGGACAATTGACTTATTTACAATTCGTAAGTAATAGAACTGAATCGTATAGCCTACCGGCTCCACACATAGGTGATAAATAAGTAGACAAAATGATTATTCCCCTCATTTCGGCTTGGCGAGCTGTCGGGATAGGCGTTAGCCTTGGGTCAACCCACACGCTTCTGCTTTTAACGTCACAGCGAAGTTTACTGCCTACTTAATGTACAGTTCAAAATCAATATATTAGCAAATGACCTTCCTCATTCATTTCAACTATCTAATCTTCTTGATGGCTTGCCTACTACTACTAAAACAACATACTATGAACTGCTATGGCAACATTATATAGCTACTTTTGTTAATGATGAAGGTCAATGAAAATTATATTGATTTGCTGTACTTATTGACCCGTGCCCACTATCTAATACAATTTTGTTACAGCATCCATAGCAGTACCTCCTGTTGTTAAACAGATACAGAATAGTGTAGTGTACCATTTGATTAAGCCACGTTTCAAACGAGCCACTCCACTACGATGGCAAGCATGGATAAACAGGAGATGCCAACTGTGTTGACTAGTGCTCTTGAGGACAAAATCAAAGAATGGCTTTCTTGGGATGAGGTAAGTAAAGAGTGCAACTTTGATTAATATTATTATTATTAAGTATACATCATCAGACTTCAGTACCTAGTGAGGATTTAATTGCAATGTGATAAGTTCATAATCATATCACACTCACTATGAACGAGCGGCCAACGGTGGAAAACTTAAACTACCTATTTGAACTATACCAGCAGCTTGAATGTGTAGCTTTCATTTTGAGATGTAGGTACACTACACATAGGTAGGTGAATCTTTGACTTGTAGCCAAGAGTGAAACAAATCAAAGAGCATCCCTTTTCTAACAGATTATCAACATATACTCGTACATAGAACTCAGAATTTATGAACAATCTCTACTTTTTTCATTTTCATAGAATCCCATCACAAATGCTGAGATCAAGAAGCTGCAAGACTCGCATAGTTACGGGACCTTAGCAAAGTTGCTTCTTGGCCGCATGCAATTCGGAACAGCTGGTCTTCGAGGACGTATGGGTACTGGCTATGTGCAAATGAATGATTTAGTCATTATTCAGACAACGCAGGGTCTTGCTGCCTACCTGGAGAAAGTCACTGATCTAAAGAATATTACGGAAGGAGGGGTTGCCATTGGTTACGACGGTCGGCACAATAGCCGGAGGTTGAGAATTATTTTTTCATATTTGATTAATATCAGTTACAACTTACATCCTGAATGCACAGAGGCAAAGAAAGTTTATGTGTCTACTCTTTTTCAGGTTTGCTGAATTGACTGCTAGTATTTTTTTAAATAGAGGATTCAAAGTTCATCTCTTCTCTGATGTTTGTCCCACACCATTTGTGCCATTCTGTGTAACTCTGTACAACTGTGTTGCTGGCATCATGGTAACTGCATCACATAATCCGAAAGAAGATAATGGCTACAAGGTTTATTGGAATAATGGGGCCCAAATAATTCCGCCACATGATAAATGCATTCAAAGCAACATATTAAGCAATCTTAAACCATGGGAAAAGTCTTGGAAGACCAGCATTCTAAGCGAAAGTCCGTTGATTAGTGACCCTATGTCAGAAATAATGCTATTTTACTACAAGATTCTTGGGGATCATATTCTAGATAAAAAGTGTAACATTGAATCTCCCATCATCATCACATATACAGCAATGCACGGAGTTGGGCATCGCTTCATGAAAGAAGCATTTGAAAAGAGCAACTTTAGGGTATGCCATTAGGTTACACATTCACAATTTCAATTAAAATTTGGACTCGAGCTGTTGACTACAATACTTTTCTTTTCCATAATTTAGGAGTTTGTGACAGTTGAGGAACAACAATATCCTGACCCAGAATTTCCTACAGTGCGTTTTCCAAATCCAGAAGAAGGAAAAAGCGCATTGGATTTAGCAATTTGGACTGCTAATCACAACAAATCAACCCTCATTTTGGCCAATGACCCAGATGCTGATCGTTTGGCTGCCGCCGAAAAAGATCCAGCCACAGGGAAATGGCATATCTTCTCCGGCAATGAATTGGGAGCACTCTTAGGATGGTGGTCATTCCATACTTATCAAGAGAGAACTAAATGTACTTCCGATCTCAGTACGGTGTACATGCTAGGGAGTACAGTCTCCACAAAGTTTCTTCAAAGCATGGCCAGAATGGAAGGATTTAACTTCGTAGAAACATTGACTGGTTTCAAATGGATGGGAAACAAAGCCGTGGAGTTGATGGCCGAGGGTGCTACTGTGCTGTTTGCCTTTGAGGAAGCCATTGGATTCATGGTTGGCACTGCTGTTCTCGATAAGGATGGAATATCAGCAGGAGCTCATACTGCTGAACTTGCAGCGTATTTGGCAGAGAATGATATGACATTGCAAGATAAACTGCGGGGTCTTTATCTTAAGTAAGTGTGATATTGTGGAATTAACATTGTAGTATCTTGATCACTTCTAGGATGCACCCAGTTGGAAACAGGCTTGCTACGTAGGCAAGGCTACGTATGCTTAACAGCAGGCCTGGGCACACTGCGTGCGTGCTCATCTTTGTACCGAATAGATACAGTTTTATTAAAACTAACAAAATTGATCCTTCAGCAGGACAGAGTATCTAGTACTCGTGCATTCCCTAAATACTGGAATACTCTCAAAATTGCACCAAAACATGTGTCTTTTGAGTTTTGCTAGAAAATTTTCCTTTGCCTCCAAACACTCCTTCTTCAGGGGTACTTTTGAGGGTAATAAACTGAATTTAGGTATTGCTCCCCAAATTTATTATCAAGACTTTCAACAACACTGCATGTAAGTTATAACATGCAATAATTCAAGTGGATACTTTCCTCACAAAGTAATTAATTCAAAAGGAAAATAAATACCCGTGCAAAACAAATAAAAGTGCACCAAATTTAATTAAGTAATATCAAATTTTTTTGGAGCTGTGCCCCAGGACCCCTATCTTCTAGGAGGCCCTCTCTTCAACCACCATTGTCTACGTCGAGGCTGTTGACCCACCTTTCCTGCTTATAATGTCTACGGAAATTGTATTATTTGTGGCCCACCGGCCACCATCATATAAGTTCTCAATGCGGCCCTTCAGCGAAAAAGTTTACCCAAGACTTATCAAGCATATCCCTATTTCCGTGTGTTGTTTGTCTATAGCTATGAATCCATTAGGGTAATAGATGTTTTCATATAATAACAATTGTTATCATATAAATATGAAATTGTTTACTCCTCCTTGAATAAACTGCTGGTGAAGTCCGTATTGTCGGCAGTATTGCATGTCAAAATCTCCTTACATCTGGGATAGAATGATGCGAACAACTGTAAATTTAAATGACCTACCGATGTTAATTGAACCCATGTGTAAGAGTAACCCACAATAACAGGGAGGCACTATATTATCATAATGCCAGTCATCTTTAGTTCAATGCCCTTCAATAAAATTTAAAAATCATATTTACTAGTTGCCATGTGTGCGTTGATCATGAATTTTATGTTTTAATGCCCGATCATTATATTTGTGTTGCAGGTATGGACAACATATCAGCAAAAACTCTTACTTTTTGTGCTATGAACCATCGGTACTCTCTGCCGTGTTTGAAAAGTTGCGTAATTTCCAAGGGGAACCAAATACAGTGAGTATCAATCGAGACATTTTTAAATTAGCGATCATCCTGACTCCATGGAAGTTTTCCACAGAAACCTACATTCTCATAGTTTAAGGAAATTTCAAATTAATACTTAAAATCTTCTAATAATTATTAAATTACGGAGCCGTGAGGAAAAATTGTTTCTGATAGAACGTTTAGTTACAAGGGTCAAGTCATGTTCAGATTAACTTTATGGTGATTTTTGTTGCCATCTTGTAATATGTCCGCCCTATGAATCCACAACAATGAAGATATCCAACAATCTTAAACTTAGTATCAATAGCCAGCTATTAACAAAAATTTGAACAACAGTTGTGTGACAACGAAATCATTATGAATGCCACTATCAAATATTTGTTGCAGTATCCCACTTGCATCGCTGATGGTAAATACATCGTAACGAGTGTTCGCGATCTGACTACTGGCTTTGATTCTTCACAACCCAACCATCAAGCGATTCTCCCAGCTTCAAACTCCAGCCAGATGATCACTTTCACCTTTGACAATGGTCTTGTCACCACTCTTCGAACCAGCGGTACTGAACCCAAGGTAAAATACTACACAGAACTTTGTGCTTCGCCCGAGCAAACTGATGTAGAAGTATTGAATGAAACACTGGATGAAATGATCAATGCGATCATAAAAGAATTTTTGAAGCCAGATGAGCATGGCCTTTTACCTCGAACTACCTAGTTGCCAATACTTAACATCGTGATGCCATTTTCTTTGAATTTATGTAATTGTTGTGTTCCTGGGAAATGCAATGTCCCATTTCATTACTTACTACAGGTTAATTCTAGTCTTGATTGAGTTAATTAAAATTGAACAGGTAACTTAATTGTTCATAAGTTAATTTAATATTCACTATGTAATTGTATCATATGTCGAGACATTCCCATAGTAAGCTTGATTGGAGTATCAGTAAACGATTACTTATTATGTATTAGTGATCACTGATCAGTTAATTAAAGAGAAGAGAAGATAACATCGCGTGTAGAAGCCAAAAAATCCCTGTGAGTCGTTGATTAATTTTAGCATTCCAATAAAATCAAAACATTACACATTTTCAACTACCTATGTAATATGTGATATTTGTTTCAGTAGATGGTAAATCATTTAATTATTTTACCATTGTGATGTTTTGTGCTTTAAATTGAGTTGATTTTTAGTACTCTGGCAATGAAAAAGTGTGATCATGATATTAAATCGTCTAGATAGCGTAGGTATGTGTTAATACTGTTCAGCACCTTGATCTTGAAGAATTTAGTGAGTGCAACACTAGGTAGAGTTCATTATGTAATTTAAAATCTCAAGATGAGTCCCACATGTTATTTTTATTCATACTTGTAAAATTTTTATGTATCCAAGATAAATTGAAAAATAAACTAATTTCCTAAACTACTACATTTTCATTCTATTTTCAATTGTATCAATGGACAACACAGTAGGTAGTAGGTAGGGTCGTGGAAAAATGTGTCGATCATCCCTACGCTTATACCATCCCGCCATACAACGGAGCGCTGGTATACCACTGTACGATCTCCGTTGTATGGCGGGAGGGTATAAGCGTAGGGATGATCGAGATATTATTCCAAAGCTGTACACCTGGCAAAACATAAAACGGCATGTGATTAAATTTGAATGACTGGTAGCGATGTTCTTTAAGAATCAATCATTGTTATTAGGTATTATCAATGAAATGAAATGAGTGCTCACCTACTAGCGCTAGGTGCTGAGTTTGAGTTTGCACAGACTACTTCTGAAGGTTTTATCAAATCATGTCCAGAATTCGATTACTTCAACTACCGTTTTTTCTTTTGTTGAGTGTACAATAATACATATTATTTTCATACATACTTGTTTTAATGATAACATGATGTAATATCAATTCCAAAACTGCAAAACCTCACCAACGCCAGTCTTTTATGAATAGACTACATTTCGAGAATGGTTAAGTAGACACAACACAACATAATACAATGATGGTTATCTTTGCTATTACATAGATAGCGACTTATTCAGCCTTGGAAGTGTTCTACTGATCAGATAGTGTTATGATAAGTAGGTTTAGTTTATAAGGTTTTGCTTTTATTTTTTTTGGCATGAAATATATTTTGTTTTTCTGTTATGAAAAAATCAACTAAATTGCAGTGAAGCTATGCACATAATATGAAAAATTTTAATCCTCCAATCCAAGGCTCAAACCCACAGGGTCTAATCTGGTCAATACTAGTGTCATTCAGTGATTTTAAGCCAATATACATACTTCAGTACAAATAATACTAAAATAAATAACAGTATTATTTTGTAAACAACATTGTTGGGCCCACAAACCATGCATAATTAGGAAGGATATTGCCTAAAAGAAAAATATTACATTGTCTCCATTACCTTACAACTTATCAAGCTTTGTTTGATCCATAACATTTTGGAATACTTAATGAAATACCTAGGTAGTAGATGGCATAACATAAATGTGAAATTCCTTGGCATAGAATCTAAAGTAAAACTAAGTGTAAATAAATAGGTACCCTATGATTATGGAAGTAAGTGAAGATTAATACTATTCTTTGGAATTGAGGTGCAACTACTAACTAGTAAGGCTCTTGCAATTTTTACGTCAACCATATGAATGTACATCAATTCATTCATACATCAGCCTGCTATGTCTGATTTCAATTATGTGAACAGTGACATCTGAAAGTAGCAGCGTGTTGATTGTCCAAATCAACATGTGGGTCGCTGGCGTTGGGTGGGGTATCAAGGAGACGTTACAATACTAGAGATAAACAATATTCTCTTGTTTGAGCACTGAATGCCAAGGACACAATGTCAAACTGTAAACAAAACTTTAAAAAGGGAGGGGAAACTCTTTCAAGGTGAGATAGCTGATAGCTAGACTTGACATTAAATATTGTAATGGACATATTTAAAGAATTAATGAATATGATTTTAGATACATGCTAAAGTCAGGACTTTAGATCTTACATGTACTCTGGTACTAGCCTAAGTAGACATGATAATATTAATTCAACAGCATTTTTTAAAAAAAAATTAATAGGTTGTGATAAAACTAGAGTTGCGACAATTCCAACTTTTTACGATTCCGATATCGATTCTTTGAAGCGATTCTCGCGATTCTGATTCTTTAGGATTTATTTAGTAATATTAATTATTTAGTACTATTTATTTATAATAATTAGTTACCATTTAAATACTACATGTTGTCATTTCACAATCTACTTTTATGGGAATAATCTATTTTTTGCCAGAATTAAACAAACAATACTTATTTAACCGACTACCTAACGGCCAATTTACTTTTCCTCAAGTGTATGAAGTACTACTGAACAACAAACAAGCAGACAACTGCTTGTTGGTTAGTGAATTCAAATTTAACACCAATGAAAAAGTAGCAACAAAATTAGCTTGAAATTTAAAAAAAAACAGAATCGCTAGATATGGGGAGAATCAATGAATCCCGATTCTTCCGATTCTCTTAAAAAGTTAAAATCAGTCGAATTTGAGGAATCGTTATCGGAATCATCCCATTCCTAGATACTAGAGTATTTCCACGAAAAAAACTGTTTGACTCTCACTGTTATAGAACATTACAGAACATCTGGTTAAAAATGAACTTCTCCGAACTATAATATTCGTGAATATTTCATCACTGAAGTCTTAACTTAATTCAGTGTATCATATTCATTAATGCTTTCCTAAAATGTGGGATATACCTTAAGTAAGAACAACAAGCAGGTACTACTCGTTACCTCAATTCTCATAGAGTTGACTTGTGCAAACAAATTGACGTACATTCACATGGCTTGCGGTATGATTAGACAGCATCAATTAATGATTATTAATATTATTAATAAAATAACTATTTACATACACTATATTTCTATCCCTAGTTTATGTTTCGAGATTCGTTTAACTAAGTTAACTGATAACTTGATATATCAGTCAAGGTTTAAAGCCACAAGGTCAAAATATACTAGTAGCTACAGGAGACCAACAGCTCAAGATCACACATAAATAACTAGAAATGGCTGCAAAACAAATTAATAATCCAATTATGTAGCAAAAACAGCTTATTTCAAACAACTTTTGAACCAGAATTCTGTTCTTAAGGATTTTATTTTTTTATTTAGGTAACACGTACCACCTGTGGACAAAAAAACTGGTGCTTTGACCAATGCTAAGCATATGAACAGACTTAGTTTTTATGTCCTCTTTTATGTCTTATTCGTGTGTACTATAAATTACCTATATTATTTGCATCTCGTTATCACTTGCATGATCCCTCTGTGGTCTATAAGTGGTTGCTTAAAAAGTATCAAGAAAGAAAAACTAACAATCAAATGACTGATTCCTGTTCCTAACGCTTCAAGGTCAACAGCCAAACTAGTCTCACTTTCCTCCCTAAACCTGTTTGATCCCAATACCTACATTAATTATTAATTCTTGATACTTTTTTTATCAACCCTTATAAATGTCATTTGCTCTAACTCATTACAATATAGGTCGCATGACAATAAAACCTGATTACTTGGTTCCAAATAAAATAAAATATAATAAATACTGATTATCAAAGTTACGTGAAGCAATGAAGAACGTATTGCAGAACGATACTCAATCTATGGGTCAGCAAAGAGTGTTGTCAATAATTCTGGTTGAGCCATTTCACAGCGATATCTAAAGGCCATGTCTTGCACTTTTAATCTTCTACGAACGTGGGGTGGTTGATAACTGAAAAACACAATGTCCCATATTAGAACATTAAGAACAAGAAAATGTTTCAAACACACCCCACATTTAATATCAAGAGTGTGCTTAGCTTACCTGTCATTGTAAAGACGACATCTTCGGCAAACGTTGAGAGCTGTTTGTCTAACAAGAGCACCAAGAACTCGGCGACTTGCCACCATTCCATTAACCAGTGGTGTGGCTACTCGAGGCCCTCGAAGTTGCACTCGGAGCAAACCAGAGCGCAGAGCTTGTAGACCAATTAAAACACAGTCTGATCCTACTCCTAAGTCATCTAGAACAAAGAAATGTGAAAGAAATGAGATAATGCAAGTAGAGCAATGATCATTGTTGCTAATCATTAATGTGCAGTGTCGACATGCAGACACATTTATCTGTTCTGGGGATTTGTAGATCTACTACCCTCTTGCTGTAAAAAGTGCAATACAGATGAAATATGTGTTGAATTTTCTTATGTATCATAAAAATACTGAAGAAAGACGTTTATTGGCTTCAGAAATTCAAAATTTTAAGTCAAGAATGATGAACACTCCAGCTAAGCTAGTCTAGGCTAATGAATGATACAAATAATAATTTCAACTTTTAGATAATATCTAGATTGTAGTGTAAAACAGATGTCTTGCTCAAGATCTATCATCAGTCATCACTGTTAGCATAATGCTAACTAACTGTCAAAAACTATCAATCTCTATTTTGGACTGAAAAATATAATTTGCGATTCCAACAATGACAACATACCTAACGGCACTAACAGATGATCCTCATAACTCTCCAACCAGACAACTATCACTTTGGTGTCTGGATTTGGTCTTTGTCCATCGGTGGGAAACACGAAAAACATCTCTGCACTGGCGTCTGCCCAATACACGGAATTTCCTTCGCCCCGCCTCCATCCCAAAGACTCGACAAACTCTGTGTAGTGTGGGTTGACATTGGCCGGTGACACATTCAAGAGTTGACCGAGGGAAGTCTGGCCAGCAGGGATGTAAGCAACTAGCACAGTGTCTTGCGTCCGTGGACTGCACTGGTCCAGCGTCTCCACGTCACGAGCAAAGCCGGGACTCTCGGAGTCCAACGAGCACACGGAACCGCCACTCTGTCGAGATAAAACAAACAAGCTTAGTTGCTTCGTGGTTAGTAGGTCAATTAGGTGAGACATTTAAAAAAATCTTCTAAAATAATATGTGATGTACATTTTACATATAATGAATAGAAAGTAGTATATGTGTAAAACTAAATAATAACTTCAGAAAGTTCCTGTTGGCATATCAAAAATTTGAACACAGAACAAAGGCAATGTTCATTAAAGGTAAGGGTGATGGGGATTTTAAGAAAATTCCCACAAGACAAAAGAAACTAGATTGGGATTTCTTCAACTAAAATTTACTCCCAACAATAAAAAAGGTTCAATTCTATATAAAATAATACCAGAACACATTCCATTGCATTACTTGCCCCCCCCCCCCCCCCCCCCCCCCCGGATGTCAGGAAAACATACACATTTTCCAGGGTTTTACATACAGTTTCCTTTTTTAACCAAAAAAACTACAGATTAGATTAGATTATTGTGGTTTAACGGCGCGTCAACGACGAGGTTATATTGCGCACATTAATTTTTACTTTTAACTTTGTTGAATATAAAAACTAAAGAAAATTGATTTCCAAGTGTCAAAAAAACAAAATGAACATGTCTCCCACCACACCAAAGTGCAATATTTAAAAAATATTGAATATATCAACATAATACACCCCATAACGTCTCAAAATTGATTTCAAAGTGTCCAAAAACCAAAAAACGCCCTGCAGGCAGGGTGGGGCACACTCCCCGCAACCCCCTTAACCCGTAAAATATTGTTTTCCTTGCCCTGCCCCCATCTGGCAGAAATCCTGCGGACGCACATGACCACGAGTACACTTAACCTGACAAATAATTGAGTATGTACTCAGTTCTACCGAGACAGAGCCAATTAAAAAATCACTTAGAATCCAATACTACCTATTAACTACCTACTACATTATGTGTTGTAAGTGTAATTTTACTTTAGGTTCACAGGTTAGTTTGTAAACATTCTGCCAACATAGGTACTATTGATATGGTATACTCTCAGCATAACTTACAAGCAGTCCAAAATGCGAGAGGAAAAGTCTGGCTGTTTGGAACTCATGGCAAGGTGAAGGAGGCTGACATTCTTCGCCTGGTTCATTATCCACATCGTTGTTTGCTTTTGCTTCTAACATAGCTTGCTGTTCCACTAAGCGGCTCAATTCAGGTTCAATAGACAGCGACTCGATACGTGGGATCGACTTATCACTGCAATGAAAATACAGATATTAAGCATTTCTAGAAACAGTGTCATGAGAGATGTGCAACGGTTACCATATTTGCAAGAAACTTGAATCCAGATGCACTCTTGGTTATCTAATAGCCCGAGGAGTTACCAAATTGAGAAAAAATTCAATTCATACAAATATCCTATATTAAACTTATTTATAAATTAAATAAAAAAAAAAAAATATTTATATTAAATTTTTTATGTATCCCTGTGTCTCTTCCATCCCCTACCTCTCCTATTGTTTTGTTGATTAGGTACTTATCTTGAAATTAATGAAATTGGAGAGTAAATTTTTTTTTCCAGAACCAATAACGTTTTAAGCCTGTTGAGTCTGTTGGTGAAGTATATTGAGACATTAACTCACGCAGTGCACGTTGGAATTCTATCGACTGTCTCGGGAAAGTATCGAGGCTTAACGTCGTGTTTCACTCCAACGTCACCCATGGGAACTGGACGTCCAGGATTAGGAGCGTGGTACTGCGTCCCGGCTTTGTGGCGGGCCAACTGTCGCAGTTGCATGGTCCAAGCATGGCGGCCAAATGGCCCTCGTATCAATAATGTGATCGTAGGTTGGCCGTCTAAAAAAACAAATTGAGACATGAATCTATCGAAGTGGTAAATAAAAATCAACTTTGGATACAACTATTTTTCACTCAATTAAGCCTACCTTGGTCATTAGCTAATGGCTCCTCTAGGAGAGCCAGTAGTATTGCATCATCAACAATGAAGTATCGAAAACGTTGGTCAGAATTGCAGTGCCGCAACAAGGCATCTTCGTCCATCAGGGATGAAATAGACTCGGGACCAGTCGGTGATGGAAAACAGCCAACCTGAAAATAGGTTTCATGTAAATAGATCTTCAAAGATGGGTTTCTGTGTTTTCAAATAATACAAATCTTTAAGCTTCCTTTGTAATTGATTAATATGTCCAATTCACAATACCTAGCATGTTTAGTGCCAATTAATCTTTTTGCCAAACAATCACAAGTCTCATGTTTTCTTGTCCTTCGAAGCTGATTGAAACATGGGGAAAATGCTTTTCAGGCAAACTCTAAACCGTATGACCAGGTATGACTATATCATCCCCCTGGTTCAAGACTGCACTATCTGCGAAACTTCATTGTTGAGAAATAACGTTTTAATATTTCAAAATCGCCTAACAAATCAGAATAATGGTTAAATGGTATCATTATTTTAATGTAATTAGTCTCAACAGAAATATGCAATTACATACTTTTCAAAATATTGAATAGATTATTATAATTGGCAATATTAATTGCAATTTCTTTTGTTCACCCTACAGATAAGCTCCTCTGGAGCTTGTAGGAATTCTTTATATTGCATTTATGTATATGTATGTTTGTATTTCTTGTGTGACAAAAAAAAATATATATAGATAAGATAATAACTTTGTTCAATCCAGCGTTATTTGCAGATATTGCAGTATTGAACTCTCATTCTTCTCAAGTTTTATTTCTAAAGACAGATCAAAATCTATATCAGATCATGGTAAAATTTAGAGCAATGATGCACTCTCTGCAAATAACGTTGAATTGGATTTAGTTTTAACACCAGGCTTACAATTAATTACTAATTGTGGTTCAATACAGCACTATCTGTAAATAAATAGCATAGGAAATTTGCAGTTAGTGCAGTCTTGAACTAATTAAAAGTTGAAAATGTTAAATGACCTATTTGGCAATACTGCGTTATGTGGTCTAGGATGACCAAATTAGGAAATATAAGAATTTGCATCATTGGACTTAATAGGAGAGGTCCTAACAAAGTGGGGACGATATACTAGTGAATCTTCAGTATGTCAAGGTATCTAATTTGTGAGCTACATTATGTATCTAAAGAACAGCCTTACTTTTTATAAAATAATAGGACCAAAATAATAATATTATTTTACATGAGGATAATATGGAATAGTTAAGATTGATTTTTAGTATCGGACCTGTTCTAGTATGAGTGTTAGCAGAGCTTCTGCGGCATCCCTCACTCGCATGGACGCTGGCTTCAACTCCTTCTCATCCTTCATACGGATTGGTTCTCCTGGTTTCCCCTGGCTCTTGGATCCAGATATTCCCAGTTCCACTACTTCAAGCACCGTGTGCAAACAATCCTTGTCTTGCAGGAGATATGGATGGGCCATCAGCCAAGCGCACAGACAATGGAAAGCAGCTACAATGCTCGAGTGGAGATCTTTCGAGTGAGATGGCGGTGGCCGCCAACATTGATACGCTATGTAGTCACATACCCATTTCACTGCTCGCTTACATTCCAGCGCATCTATAAAGAACAGACACAGTTTAGAAGACTGGAGAAATAGAAGAAAAGTCTCATAGCATATCACCTAAGTTTCACCCAAGAAGGAAGCTAGGCTCCTATCCCGTAACGAGTTAAACAGCAAGCTCGGTTCAATTTGCTAACACATAGCTCAAATGAAGGAACAAACTATAGGTACCTACTACCTACTAGTTTATTTTCAAACAAATCTATGCTTTTGTTGTACAACTGCCAAATTAAGGACTAAATACGTTGTACATTTCCAGATTTAACGCCCTGAAGCCTGCTTGAGACTTATTCTAAATCTGAAATCTTCCCTATTTATTTTAGATGTGCTACCAAGCACAAAAAACGTGGCATTGCCTAGTGTTAAAACAGAGAAGTAAGACAGGCCCAATTTTATATTCACTAGTTTGAATCTCAGATATTTCATTAAATGCAAAAACAAGTTGTTAGTAAGCATATTCACTTATAGTTATGTAGTGATGTGAGTTGGTAAATTTACGGTCAGGTAAATTTACCGGTCAGGTAAATTTACCAAATAAATTTTACCATGGTAAAATTTTCAAAATTATCATCATTATATTCTATGGAATCAGCCAAGGGCATAGGTCAAGAAAACAGTGAAATTTACACTTTAAATGAGAAGTGGAGGGATCTAGTGAATATCATTAAAATGTTGCATTATACAATGTACCTATTGCACACATTATCAGATGTGAAACCAAGGAAATAGTAGGAAGTGTAGGAAGTGGAGTGAAGTAGTAGGAAGGTGTAGGAAGTGGAAGTGAAACACTTCCCTAGAAGTGTTTCTTCATATATTTTCTTTGGTTTCATAGCAGAGAAGTGTGCAAATATTCAAAGTATAAACAAAAATGCAAAATTTTTATGATTTGTTTTAAATGAAGGTACTATTATTTAAATTGCAACTTGGAAATGACTGTAAGAGACCTGGGGAAGATAAGGGGGAAGCAAATGGTTCTTCAAAGTGTATTGTTGGATATGTCTACACCAATATAATTTGTGTGGAAACAAAACTTGCAGATAATATTATAGCTTATGACTTGAGGTAGGTACATTGTACATCTTCAAAACGTTAATTCGATAAATAAATATTGTTAATTATAATAATAAATAACGTTTTGAGAGTGTAACAGGGGCAGTAACGTTCTCCATTATGGCATTATTTAATTTTTTGAGCTTTAATTATGTGCAAGTATTACATTTTAATTTTATTAAATTTTAGAGTGTGAAGACCAAACGATGCAAAAAGAAATCACTTGGAAGAACCATGGCATCCCCTTCATTTCCTGATCACTTAATACACATTTGGCACCCCAAAACACTTTTAAAACAATTATTTCAAGAGCCAATAGCACGATTCCTGAATTAGACAAAAATAAAAAAATTTACCGTATGACGGTAAATTTACGGTAAATTTACCGGTAAATTTACCGAGAAAAAAATTTACGGTAAAATCCACATCACTATAGTTAACTTATGTAATAGAAACTCGCCTTCACTAAAAATTCAATAATCTAAAGATCCGTGCAAACGTTGATAGAGAGTGCATAGGCTAGCTATCATTAATATCTAGATACTATTACTATTCTAACATTAAATTCTTACAGACCTGTAGGTTTCCTTGCTGCATTCAACAAACATGCACTTTTTACTAGCTAATCACATTTCTCACAAAAGATTCGTCAGCAGTGTTCTAAACATTTAAAGTCCCGTCAACATTTCATTCCATGACTAATTAGCAGTGTGATTGTGTAAACATTATTAGATATATAAATACACTTTTTATCTCATCTGCCAAGTAAGTATTCTTAAAATATCCATTTTGAGAGACCTCAGCTCTTTTAGTTCTCCATAAGGGATACAGATCAAGATCGTATCTAATAATGTTACACAATCAGGGCTTATTTTCAACAAGAAGGGAAGAAACAATTGAAGAATAAGTATTCAAATAACTCCTAAAAGAAGGCACTGAAAAATGCAACCTAGAACGGTACTTCCTTAACAAACATTCTTTAGAATGCATTTTACTACAATTTTGTGTCAAGCAAAATACATTAACAGAAAGTTTATACTAAATAATTTAACAACGTTTTGTAGAAGATGACAAGAATCTACCATGCTCTGAACCCGTTTACATCCCGAAAAAAATATTCTGCTAGATACCCTGTAGTGGTATCCTTCCATCGGCGAAGGGGAAGGGTGGGCTTTACACTTCTAAATAACATTGAATGCACTTGTACACAATCACTTGCTTCAATGAAAGCAAAAGCTACAGAATCGTCTCGATTAAACAAAAAATACTCAAGTAGCTATACTATTGAAAGTTTGATTAGATTACTCAGTTAGGTATATTGAAAACTTTGGAACTTACGTATGTTTATATAACCCTTTTAAGAGCAACAACAGTTAGACATACGCACCAGTCAAGCTTTCATGCATCATTCTGAACTAATACTATTGCTAGTAAAAAACTTGTAACAGAAAATTAAAAACACATTGGCAGGTATTTTTTGGAGATTTAAGTATCTCTTATCTAAGTACCAAAAATGTGTATGTAGGTACTCGCAAGGGTGTTGGTCTACTAAGTACCTACTAACTGACATCCCTTATAAAATTGAAGATGTAATATAATATTGAGAGATGGAGAAGTAGAGGAAGAGATTATTATGACATTCATAAAAATCATAATTCTCGTAATTTCGTTTTAATATGAAACTGCTACAATCAGGGACTGAAACCCAAATGAATATCAGTTACATTTCCAAGTTTATAAAAATATCAGTTCCGGTTCCTGGAAAAAATAAAATAACCGTTCCGATTCTGGTTCCAATCGGTTCCATGAAATTCAGACAATTTTTTTTAAAAATCATGATTTGGGAACTTACATGCACAGAAATGTCTAACAATAATTTGACTAAGTGATCATTTATTTGAAAAACTGTAAGATGGTAATAAAAAAATTCAAATTTGAAAGGCAATGAAGTAAAAATTCAATGAAATTAATTATATAAAGAACCCTTACGGAACTTTTATGGAACTCAAATAATGTAAAATATGAATAAGGGTTCCGGTTCCACTTAAAAAATTAATATAGGTTCTGGTTTCTATAAAAATAACAGTTCTTTTCAGTTCTGGTTCCAGTCCCTGGCTACAATTCCTACAAAAAAAATATATAGTGTGTTGAATTGTGTTCTTGAAGAAATAAGTATTATTAGCCAATATAGAGCAGAACAATCAAGGAAAAGGCTAACATGAAAGTAGTCCTATATAATGCATAGACATCAAAATGTAAACAGAGAAGAGAGGTACACAGACGTTAATTCCCCTCGCCTTAAAATTGATATGTTAACTGGCAACAGCCAGCGAAAAAATATAAACCTTAGATCCTCACTAAATGGATAGTAAAGTGATGAAATTAAGTTATTTCCATACCTGAATCTCGGATATATGTACGAGCAAGGCCGGATAGCAGTTCGAGAGCAGCTAGAGACACTTGCAGATCAGTCTTCCACGACGAGATGAGCCGGTGGCAAACTAAGTATGTGGCTCGTACAAACAGAGCATGCGCAGAATCTGAAATATGGGAGTTCATTGGAAATACAACTCAGTAGTGGAGAGGAGTTGTAAAATATGATCACAATTCAATCGAGCTGGACTGGCAGGTCATGGCAGGTCATGGCGTATATTTGACAAATTTGACGTATATTATCATAAAAAAAACAGTTAGAATAAAAGCAAAATAAAAGTTGGGTTTTGCCAAGCCTTTTTTACTTAAAGTACTTTTTAGTTTGTACTATCATTCTTACAAAATCTATCAAATTTTTTATGGTTCAACATGGTATGTATAACATTTTTTTAAAGTGAATGTACAGTTGGGGCAACTAAGGTTTAAACTCTCAACAGAATGCGCTGATCGTCAATTATTCTGTTAGGCCGAGAAAGACTACATTGCAAGGTGAGTGCGCAATGTATTCTTTCGCGGCCAAGCAGAATAACTGCGAGTGGCTCCGTCTGGTGAGAGTTTAAACCTTAGTTGCACCAACTATACAAAATGCCAAATGGGATCCCGTACCAAGCCAGCTCACTTCTGAATTCAATTAATTGAATATATTTGTTTCTTTTGACCCAAGAATCAGTCAACATCCAAGAGACTAAGAGTATACACCTAGAACGAATGGAAGAAGTAAATTCCAACCAGAGTGAAAACTATTTTGAAATCTAGATGGAAAGTGCAAACACAAACATGACCAACATAGGTAGATGGATAGGTGCCTGGAATAAAATGATACTAGTATGTACTGCATACCAGTATTATTGTATTCTTTCGGTAGCGTGAAGTGGAATGTTGACAAAAACAAGCAGGTGGATAGAGCAACTCGCAAGGTCATGACGGCGAACAGAAGTTTGCATCCAAACTCGTCTGTGCAGCGGATTTATCTGCCACGCCACAAGGGAGGTAGATGACTACTTTCTTTAGAGAGTCTCAGTCTTCATACCAATTGTTATTTCTATGGCATATCGAGTGGCTGGCAGTATAGCGATCCGTTGAACAAATTAAACTTAACGATCCAGTTATTCAATGAAAAATCAGTCATGAGATTGCTCAGTCATTCCACCCAAAAAGCCAATTATTATCCAGCTAAGGATTCTCATTCTCAAGAGCATGAAGGTTAGTACTAAACTAGTTGATTATTTCTTTAGTCTGTAAGTTCAAATTGTTAGTGAAGCAACCAGTCAGCGTAATATAGAAGAAGAAGTTGAAGAAAAACATGGCAGGTTATCTGCAATTGATTATGTGGATGTTACTTTTGTTAAGTGTGCCTAGTGGGTAGTCTGTCATGAACATCGTTGTTGATTCTTCAACCCATGAATCCTCTCCAATGGACGACGAGGTTTCAGACACTTTTAGAGCAGCATCCAGCACAAAACACAGCATCAAAACAAACAGAAAGAACAACAACAAATAAATAAAACATAACAGCTTGCAAGGATTACATATTTCAATGAAATTAAAATTTGCAGTGTTAACATATGGTGCAGTAATTTGTGTAACAAAACAATGAAACAATGGAAACAATCCAGTAATCCATCATGCTTAAATTGTTTTATTACTACACTACACATCTATAAACTATTAAGCATTATCATCCCACAATCATATAAGTGTATGCCTAGTTGAATACGATTCAAATGTAAAATATAATCATTTAGTTAAACTTATTTCTGAAACTGGAAAAAAATGCAAGCATCAAGCTAGGTATTTTTTTAATGTATTTAAAAATACGAATTTAGAGCAGCATTATTCTAAGATATCTATGAGTTTAATAAGCTTGCATTAGAATCATGCAGCCAAGTCAGATTGTTAAGATTAACCTTACCGGATGCCAGAAGATTGGCAGCAGATTCGGCAACATCCGACTGCGGTTGAGTTACCAAGTCAAGCATTTCTGCAGCAGCAGAATCAGTCACTGCCAGTAACAAACCACCTTGAACAGAAAATATACAATTGTTGAATATAAAAATATCTACACCCTTTTGTGGCTACAAGGCCCGTAAACAGACAAATTCTTGTGTACGAGGGACTGCTAGTTTAAAAATATCACTTGTTGAAAAACATCAAGGAAGTGTAACATTTAAATTTTCCTTAAAATGTTTAATTTACATTTTCTGAACATAGAATTACATTTGTTTGCCCATCTACTATGTTTTTTGTTTTTTTTTTATATATGAAGGTAATGAGTGATGAGTGTAATGAGTGTTTCGAGTAATGAGTGCGGCATGGAAACAGAGGACCATACCGGACGATTGGAGAAAGGGAGTGATTGTACCGATCTACAAAAAGGGTGACAGGAAGAAGTGCAGCAACTACAGGGGAATTACTTTGATGTGTCAGTGTGCCAAAGTATTCGAAAAAGTGGTGGAATTTAGACTGAAAGAAGTAGTAGAGGAAAAGCTCAGGGAGGAACAATATGGGTTCAGGCCAGGTAGATCAACCATTGATCCAATATTCACTATCCGACAAGTCATGGAGAGAAAGTGGGAGAGTGGAGAAAAACTGTACATGGTTTTTCTAGACTTGGAAAAGGCCTACGATCGCCTACCAAGGAAGAAAGTATGGGAATGTCTGAAGCGGAAGGGGGTGGGATTGGGTCTGATTGAGAGAATCAAGAGCACATATGAGAAGAACGAGAGCTGTGTACAAACAGTGGAGGGGAAGTCAGGATGGTTTGAGGTGAAGGAAGGACTTCGACAGGGCAGCGTTCTTTCCCCGACACTATTTGTCATTGTCATGGATGAGCTGCTGAGAAAAGTAGAACCAAGCGAAGACCAGGAGACGAATACACTGGTATATGCAGATGATATCGTAGTGTGGGGAGGAACCAGCGAATGTGTTCAAGAAAAGATTGATAGATGGAGCCAGATGACTGAAGAATACGGTATGCGAATAAGTCAGGAAAAGAGTGAGACACTAGTAGTGGAGAGGAAGGCAACAAGAAATGTGAAGATCAGGCTACGGGGCTTGGAACTGGCGGAGAGAGGAGAGTTTAAGTATCTGGGGAGCTGGCTAACTAAGGATGGAAAAATAGGAAGAGAGATAACATCAAGAGTACAACAGGCTAACACATTTTTCCAGTTAGTCAGGAAACTTCTTTGGAATGAGCAGTTCCCCCAGAAATGCAAGATACTCCTTTTCAAAAGCTATTTCCTGCCAATACTCACCTATGGTTCCGTAACGTGGGCGATTGGAGGAAAGGAGGAGAGCCAGTTGCAGGCAGCAGAAATGAAATTTTTACGAAGCATACAAGGAGTAACTAAGATGGACAAGATCAGGAGTGAAAAGATTAGAGGAGACTTGAAGGTAGAGAGGTTGGCATTTAAAATGGGGAGAGAGCGGCTACGGTGGTTTGGCCACATGAAGAGAATGCAGAGGGAGAGAATACCGCGTCGGGAGTTCGAAGCTGCGAGAAGTGATAAAAGGAGAGTTGGAAGACCGAGGGAAAAGTGGAGAGAGCTGGTAGCAGAAGATGTACAAGAGAGACTGGAGAAGTGGGAAGAAGTGGAAGAAGGAAGGTGGTGGGAAGACAGGAAGAAGTGGAAAAAACTGGTAGAGAAGAAGAACGAAGAGGAAGAGCCAAGCCTGGCCAGCTAGCTTAGGAGTCCGGGCCCTAGTAATGGTGGCTTCGCCACCCCCCGACCCAACTCTTGGAACCGGGAGGAAGATTATTATTATTATATGAAGGTGACTTTCTGTTATTTAATGTTATATAAATAGCGAAGTTCCTACGGCTGACGCTGCTTTCCGCATCCCAATCTCCACTCGTCTCTGTCCTGCCATTGTCCATCTTCCAGTACTCTTGTATGAATCGCAACCTCTATTCCTTCCAGCCAGGTCTTCCTTGGTCTTCCTCTTTTCCGCCTATTTGGAATTCTGTAGTTAAAATCTTATGTGGTCATCTTTCATCCGTCATCTGCATCACATGTCCATACCATACCAGCTGTTTCTTATCTATTTCATCTAAAATTGAAGTCTCAACGCCTGCTCTTTTCTTTTCTCTTTTCTTTTCTCATTCCGCACATGTTCAATCCTCGAGACTCTACACGATCTCCGTAGGTAGTCCATCTCCAAAGCAGCCAACCTATACCTATTCCTCTCATTCAGCTGCCAACACTTCGACCCGTACGTTGCTATTGGCTCTACAATGGCCTTGTAGATTGTCATTTTTGTATTAATTTTTATTTTCGTGGACCAAAGTAAGGAATTCAATTTCTGGATCGCTGTCCTTCCCTGTGTCACTCTATTCCTTATATCCTTGTCACATGTTCCATCCTATGATATTAGGCTACCCAAATATTTATACTGCTCGCAGAATCTTATAGTACCTCCTTCAATCTTGATGTTATCTGACTGCTCTCCTATGGCTAAATACTCTGTTTTCCCTAGATTCATCTTCAACCCCCAATCAGAATATTCCTCTGTTAGTTTCCTAGCCATACGTATGCAATACATATCTTCACTGTCATTTGCCATTACTACTTGGTCATCAGCATATAACAATGTGTGCAAGCAGTCAGTTCCGACCTCTATGCCCATTCTTGAACATTTTCTGCTCCAGTTGTTAAGAGCTTTCTGAATATAAATTTTAAACAAAGTTGGTGACAGGCAACACCCCTGTTTCAGGCCTTTGGTGATACTGATACTTTGGTGATACTTTGGTGTTTAATGTTACATACCTAAATAATGTGATTGTAGTGTCATTATGTGTCATGTGTGTGCTAAATAAATATACACTGAAATATTTTAATCTTTTCTTGGAAACAAATTTGTAACTCACCAAGAAGCATTTGTGAGTTCTGAGGATCAGACTCCACTTGCAAGGCATTGATCAGAAGGTTGACCAATCGAGGTTTCAGTTGAGCAAATGTGACGGGAGAACCACCAACTAGATCCTTAATCGGCAGGTTTTGAAAGTGTAAAGGCAGCACGAGCATCGATAGTAGAAGGTTGATTGAAGCGCGACGTAATTCTGTCTTTGCAACTAAATTAGACCTGAAAAAGTAAATTTCTTTATTTTATTAACAAAATGGAATATTAAAATTACAGGGAAATAGACCATACTGACACATAATGACAAGAAACTGAGGGAGATTGATGATCAGGAAAATTTTGTCAATTAGAGGGCTGGTACAGACATGTTAAAAAAATTATGGGACAAAGAAGAATTCCATGTTCAATGAAAGATAATTGTAGTAGCTTGCAAAGAACAGAAATCTGAACCTACTTGAAGTTAAGTTCCTTGTCGGGCAGCACAAGTTCAAGTGCCGAGACAATGTGCGGCAGGAGCGTCTGTACACCATCGAGATCCAGCCTCATCAGATCTGAAGAGTTGAGCAGGACAGCTGCAAGCGTGTCTCCACCTGACGCCAAGCCACGCACCACTGCCAAGTAGAACCGAGCGAGAAACACCTGCAAGAAAGCAAATGCAACATTCAAAGAAGACGAGGTGTAAATATTCTCAGTCTAAAGAATAAAACCAAGTGAAAAGAATGGCAGTAACATAAGGAACAGATTGCCATTCATATTCAATTATGTAGTTGATGATATAGATTAAGAGTACCTAAACAAGTTTTCGTGAATTTATGAGTTATAACTTATAACAGACTTTCATTTGTTGGTTGGCCAAAATAAAAACATTTATGTGTCAGAATCAATTGAATAATATCTTCACTTCTATGAAAACTTAGAGCAATGGAATATTTTCACGAATATTTAACCTACAGAATAGGTACCTAGGTTTGTCCACCCTTGATGAGGAGTGTAATTTTATGCTTTTAGTACCTATGCTTAATGTGAATCCCAATGTGATCCTTTGTCATTTCTTTTCCTGAATGAAGTAGAATGACTTTTACCGGAGCAATTGATTCGCCTGTCTTCTTGGAGCAAATGATTCTGCAGATGGCACCCAATGCCTCGGCTCTTCCTGGCTCATATTCGCCGCCACAGTCAATCAACGCAGCTTCCATCAGCCATTCACCAAACAGATGCAGGATACTGTTGCACTTAGGACGAGATGGCGCCAGAGTGCATCGACCCCATTCTCCTCCCAGAGCTGGTAAACATTCATGGCAATAATTATATTTTATCTCTTGCATTTCTATTATTCAACCAAAACTGTAAAATATAATCTCTCATTTTGCAATAATACAGAGGGACACATAACTACTGGCTGAAAAACAAAGAGAATTTTGTAAATATTTCAACATCAGTGCCATTTAATTCTCAGTGGACACACAGACGATATGGTCGTACTGCAAGATGCATTGGGTATGTGCAAAATAGGACGTGCATATGGTCAGTCATCTCGACAAATGATCTTTCGTATGAGACTTGTAACTCTGTTATCGATGAATACCTACAGACAAAGGGTGTTTTATCGTAATGGACCAAGGCCAACTTTTCTGCTGAGACTGCTAACATAATCTTATATTTTACCAAATTGCAGGAAAACCTGACTCTTATGTTCTTATGTTATTTGCTTCTTATGTTGTCGTATTATAAATATGAAGACACGCCCTGATCGTAAACAGAGTAAATAATATATATCTAGGTACACTCCCCCAAATAATAAACGGTACTCGAAAGAAAATGAATTGACTGATTAAGGTTTGATGGCATCATCCCATGAAGTCAGTGCTAACGCATTATCTAACTGTTTTAGGTGAGCTCTGATTTCATTGATAATAACAAGGATTGATTGTCAAGGAACCGGCCCAGCAGCCAATACGTTTTGTACCAAGTACCGTTTATTATTTGGGGGAGTGTACATAAAACCAGAATCTAGTAAAGAAACGTGGCCTTCCACATCAACGAAAGCATTCAATGCTGCCGTTATAGCAGTCATGAATCCCAACATAGAGTGAATGTCAATGGTGTTGTGGATATGTGGCACTTATGAGCGAGCGGCTGCATGATATGTATAGCGAACTTTGGCCAACTGTTTCACAAGGCTATCAATATGAAGTCTCCAGGATAGTGTCTGGTCAATGTCTGTCACTATCTATATTAGAGGAGTAATGGCTAATCAGCAGTTCTTTCTATAATGATATTCTGAAGTGCTGTACGAGATTGAAATTTTCCATTTCAAGATCAAGATTATTTAAAAAATGTCCCACAAGCGAGATCGAGTCGAGATTGAGAATATTCGAGCAAGATCACACCTTTTTTGTAAAGATTTTTGTTGTGAAAAAAATCAAATGTAAATTTTCCAGTCATAGAAAAAATAGCATTTGATAAAATCCCTTAGGGCTATCTTCTTCATTAGGTAAATAAAACAATACATAAATCATATTTTTGGAGTGCTACATGGAGATACAAAGAAATTTAGGTGCTCCTGCAAAATTAACAAAACACTTGAAATCATGAGGGCTTAGTCGATATGCTCGAGATTTGAAAATTCGAGATAGGAATTTAAGCATATAATCGAGATCGAGAAGAAGTTTAAACTTGATCTCCTTGAGAACTTTCGAAACTTGCAGAACCCTTATATTCTGAATGATAAGTATCTCGTACATGAATGAGCATAAATTCCGAAAATTGTACCTAGGTACATCACATACCTACCTACTGGTTAAAATTTGAATTATTATTATTATTTTTAGCAGTATTTTCATTGGTTTTATATATTTTTTTTTTGTCTGTGGCTTAACGTTGCACTTTTCTGCAGCGAGGCTAATGGCGACGGATGAATGATTATGATGATGATTGGGAACCCCAATTAATGCCATGTTCAAAAGCTATGTAAAATTGACAATAACTCACAGGAAATGCTAGAAGCTGAAGGTGGGCCTGAATTAGTAGTGGATGACGCCTGTGAGTTGCTTGAGCGGGCAGCAGATAAGTTGACAAGTGAGGACTTTGGCACGCCCCGTGCCGATGAAGTGGGAGCCACGCTGAAGCTTTTAGCAAGCCGTCTCATCGGTGGTGGCGTGGGAGAGTCCTTCTTCTCCTGACGATCGTTTGTAATTACCTCATCCCATACCGCTGGCTGAGCGATGCCAAGGAAAGCATCAACCTAACAAAAATAACCAACTTATAGCGATGAATTTAATGGAGTCAACGTTTCATTAAGAGCAAAGGGAATGAAGTAAGAAGAGAAAAAACTATGGTGGAGTGAAAAGGTTACATAATCGGTCAAGAGGAAGAGATGGCGAGACCTGAGGAACTCTGGCGCTTCTCCACAAGCAACAAGAGAAACACAGAAAACAGAGAAAAGAAAACATGGAGGCCTTTGTACAAAGTAGCTACTTGAAGTAAAGTAAAGTAATACTTAGTAGCAAAGTACTACCTACCAAGAGAACAGGAAAAGGTTCTAGGTATTCTAAAATAAGTAAGAGGAGACTGGATGATCCGAGAAATAAACAGAGTGGTGATGTCACAGAACCATTATAGGTAACTTACAATACCTAGTTACAGATTTTGATATTACAAGTTACCTACCCTTTTCCATAACCTGTTACAAATACGTTGTGATTACAGCACTATGTGCATCTAATCACTGTAAGAATGATCGACCTTGAAACATGAAGTCAATCCATTCATTAGTTTGCCATTCAGTAATTCGTAAAAAGCAATTTATTAATATTATAAATATCATTACCTACAGATATTTTACAGTCACTAAAATCATATTCAAAATTGAGCTTAACGACTATAGTGTGACAGCTGACAGTACATTTTAAGGTCATAATTTTTATGGTGAATGGATTTTACTCATTATTTCAAACATTGGTTTGACCTACCTAACATATCTAACTTATGTACTAACATGACAAGCAAAGACCAAAAAATCACTCTTCTGTGAAAAGAAAATGCTTTCATTCAAGTTTGCGGGAAACAAGACAAAGTTTCTTCAGCTGTAAGATCAGGTCCTAACTCATACCTGATGTGCAATGCCTCTGATTGACTTGAGGAATATCGCAGGCAGCTGAGCAAGACATGGGTGTTGGCACGGGTCAACTACAGTCTCGCTTGTGATGGCAAACTGCAGGAACTTCTGCGTTTGACCGACAACCGATGGACGACAGAGATTCACAGGGTTTCCAAGACACTTGATCAAACGGAACCAGGATTGCGCAATGCAGTCGTCAGTCATGCCAGCCGGAATTAGCTGAGCGTCTTCCTCGGCTAGAAGAGAACATAAGGAGGTTTATACACACGTAAATCATGACACTAACAAGAGCTGGCAAGAATTCTGAAACGGACATGTCCGTTATACAATCACATGTAGGTACATTTAAAGTTGACAAGTAGAATATTCTTGGAATGCACTCATTGTCTTGACTTGATCAGTTTGCACAATAATTGAGTACCTAGTTAGTAGTATAGTAGTAAGTCCTTATTTAGCGATTCTTGCTATTGTTACAATTTTATACACTCTCAGTTATAAACTAATTTATAAAGGTATAAGAAATTTAGTTAAGAAAATGTTGATAGTAATGATTATAGCTCAGTAAGAGTAAACGTAATAGAGAAAAATTGTTGAGCAATGAAGTAATTTCATCAAATTTCAAATACAAAATAAATAGTACCTAGTTATTTTTCTTCTTAAGTACACATTACTTATGAGTGGATAAACAAATAAAAATGATGATGAGATGGTTAAAACTTGCATAGTAGGTACCTATGCAACCTCGAGTTCTCCCTGAATAAAAACAAAGTTAGGTACCTACCTACTATTAAAAATAAAATAAAAAAATACTCAGCAAGTTTCCAGGTAGCCCACTTACGTATTTTGAGATCTGGAAAACTCGGGCCATACATGAAGTCCAATAGCCGAGCGGTGAGAGCAAGATTGACTCTGTTCCACTGCTCAACCAATGCAATGCGATGCCGCCAGTTCATGCATGTCTCGGAGAAAGTCTTCCAGAGTGGTGGAGCAGGAAAACATCGAGTGCAAGCCAACAGCCACACCTCAAACAATACACTGAGCACTCGTTCGCATAGTTGATCACCTACATCGTCTGTATAGGAAGTAAAGTGACATTAAGAATAACCTCGAGACAAACTAATACATGCAGACACAATGCAATTTTCCTTTGTATCGAACCAACCAGTTGGGAAATTGCAACTCTTACTAAAGGTTCGAAAAACAAAAAGAGCCGAATCCACATACCTTTTACAGTTGGTGGTGCCAATAGCGTATCATTTATAGCCAACAAGAAGAGTAGCAACGCTTCCCAAGTGTCTCGGGTTAAGCTATGGGAAAGTTGAGCTAAATGCTGGAGCGTTCGCAGAACCCGATGACAGAGGACAGCTTGACGGTTTATAGTGTCAGCACCTAGTAAAAGTACAAATGTGAACAATTCAATGGTATAAGAGGTATCATTAAGTTAGTAGTTGTTAGTAGTTATGATTAAATAATAGTTACCCAAATCCAAATACGGAAAAGACCAGGCTTGAAAGAAGAGAGAAGAGCTTAGAAAAGTCAGTAGGTAGGTATATACAATATTATGTTAACATGCATTTCATTCAAATCGTTTCGTGAACTTACCTTCACCTTTTCTGGGCACAAATAGATTATGGAAATGGGAAATCATTTTTCTTGCATAGAAATTTGGATCCTCGCATACTGGTCGTGGCACTGACAATTTGGGTACAGGATGTAAGGCTGATAGCCATTCGCAATAGACATGGACACAGTCACGTATCGTGTCATGTTCGCTCAATGGTAAACTCAAGCCGAAACATATCACTTCCATACACCATTGCACCTCTCGATCAGTAGATAAAAGGCTTGGCTCAGCTGCTTGATGTTTTATGCCTAGATTTTCAGCCAATTGTCTTACAACTGACAAGGCAACTTCTTTGCCAACAGTCAATGGAAATTTACCCAACACACTTTGACTGTCCTCATTACCATTTTGTATCAGTGACGTCAGGGATGCCCATTCCGAGTACATTCCTCCACCCTGAATAAATACATAAAGTTCAACCTTCTATACACAAGAACACCAAACTATTAAAATAAAAGTGCCTAGAATGTATATAGATAGTCATCCGGCCAGTCTAGTTCCAAGTAGGTGATTGCACAGAAAGGTTATAATCACAGCAATTTTCATCAACTATAATTCTGTGGCGAGCGTGGCAAGCTCCAGAACCAATGTTTTGTTCCCATCACATGTTCAAATCTCCTTCGGACCTATCTGTTGTTACTTTTAATGTTCCGAGCTCCCGCTCACAACTTGAAGTAATGCCTGGTTTTCAAAGTACCTAGTGTGCATCGGGTTATTATTTAAAATGCCTATTTGAATTCTTCACAGAATAAATTTCCATAATAGAGGTACATACGAAAACACTACCCAGCCGATTGACGAATAAAATCTCCCCAAATTTTTCTACAGATGGCCGGTAGACTAGGTACTAGTAGTACTTCAGCTTAAAATAATAAATTCTATTTTACTTACCTTGATGTTCGAGTTAACTCTATTAAATACACCCAAATTCATAGGGCCATCGTTTATAAACAGTGAATGTTTGCACCTGAGGATAACAACCAAAATAATTAAGAGTGTAGGTAGGTAGAACCTAGTACTAGGTTACCTTTATCTCCTAGGTATTAAAAATAGCACAGGTTAATGTAGTGCGGCTAAGTGTAAGCCTAGATAACGAGTTAAAAGGCTAATTATCTTCTTCACTTCCGGTTTTAATGGCACCGACATTAAGTCATACTGGCCAGCGTTAATTTGTATTCGATGATGTAATTTTATAATAATATGGATTTATTATTAGGTATGCTTTATTTTTTTCACTCGTTGTATTTTTGCACATAGGCTAGCTTTAGTTATTGATAGATACTTAGAAGTTATTTAAAATTCAGAATTACTGAGGATATCAGTTATCACCACGTGTCGAAGTTGAATGGCACATGACTGAGTCATATAGGCCAGCTTATATTTATTTAAAAGTTCACTTTTTCACTCGGCGTATTTATTGGCACTTGACCATTTGGTCTTATTGGCCAGCTTTAGTTATGATTTATCTATTTAATTGTGATGGTGATAACTATTAGCACACGAATTCTGTTCTTGTAATGGCGCCTGACATTTGTCAGATAGGCCAGCGGTATTTTGTGGACTCTCCCCAACGGAGGTTGGAGAGGAAGTCCAAAAGGCTAATTATTACTCAAACAAATTACCTGTTGAACCTTTTAGAGTCGATTAGGGCAAAATTCGGGGAAGATTGACAGTTTAATGACAGCTAGGCAGATGCTCTGACTGTGGGCGTGTCAAAGTAAGTCGTCGCGGAAGTAGGATAGTTCTCCATTCTGCCGCTGCACTAACTGTACATTAACCCCGCCAATACTTTGAAATGCTTTCTTAATTATTGCAGACAGCAGAGTACACAATTACGCCAAGTTGTCCACTTTCCGCATAATTTTCCGCTCTTTTCATGGTTGTATATTATATTCAAATGAAGAAATACGGAGAGCAGACGTTTGACACCTCCTGGTTTTAATATGCAGTACTGGTAAGTGGTGCTGTCCTGAGAAGGGTTTATTATACCGTTACTTTTCCCGAGTATTGAAATTAGAATCCACTCCCATTTCCAACCAGGACAGAGTTATCAAAAAATAATGAACCACTGTGGAGAAAACCAAATATCTTTAACTATCTTCGCAATCTTCACACAAAAGCAATGCACGATTTCGTGCGAATAGCCTCGGCCCTTTTTTTAATAATAAATAAAAACGGGTATGTATGACTTGTACCGAAGAGACGTGGAAATGGAATAAGATCTTCCGAAATCTGAATTTACTTTTTAAACAACTTTTAAGTTGTCAAAATCACGCTGTTCAAACATTAACGAAATACTCCAAGAATAGAGCCTTCCCAGAGTACCTATTCAACTTTTCATTTCCTATGTCATTTGACCTAGAAATACTCTAAACCATCTTATAATAAATAAATTTAGAAGTCATTTAGGTTGTTCACACCTACATATTAAAGTAATGTAGTCCCATTTATTGTAAATTTATTTTTCACAATAAATATATAGCAGGAAATAAAACATTCACACAAAATGATATAAAATGGTGCCAAGTTTAAACTTTGGTTACACTTATATCTATAGGAGTTGGGTAACAACAAACAAGTATTGACAACATAACTCACAAAATTTCAAACGATATAAACAATCTAGCCATAATAACCTCAAACCAACAACATCCTTCTTAGATACAGTTAAATACATGAGTATATAACTATACATATTATTGGATCGATTACTAGATTGTTTTATTAGTGATAATTCAATTTGACTACTCTTTCTTCTTACGCGCCGCATCTGTTGGCGGTGCAGGTTCAAGTCGTAAAGGTTGTGCAGCAGATGAAGGACTATTTGCAGCATCACCAAGAGCTTTCTGCTTAATTTCTGTCTCCATTTCAGCCGAGAATCCAAATTCGTTGATTCTCGTCAAGTCAGTCTTGTAAATCCAGCGTTGGTACAGAAAGATGAAGAATACAATATCTAGGGAAACAAATGGAGATTAGAGTTTGGAACATTCTTTAAACATTTGTGGGGAAATTAATGAAAATTCAATTTAAAACTGGTAACCATTAACTTCAGACTGTTAAGAGGCAAACGGAAGCGAGCGGGAATCGCACGGTTCGTCAGAGCGGTTTTTTGAAATTTTGACTTCCCACTAAATAATTTTAAAAAATCAGATAGTAACGACCCATAACAGCCTAATAGACTAAATAATGCCGCAAACTGGAGTTCATTATGACCTCTGGTGCGACCTCAAAGTGTTAAATACGATATTTTTAGTAAAATAATAAAAAATATCGTATTTAACACTTTGAGGTCGCACCAGAGGTCATAAAGTACTCCAGTGTGCGGCATTATTTAGTCTATTAGACTGTTATGGGTCGTTACTGTCTGATTTTTTAAAATTATTTAGTGGGAAGACAAAATTTCAAAAAACGCTCTGATGAACCGTGCGATTCCCGCTCGCTTCCGTTTGCCTTTTAAGAGCGGTCATACATTTTTTCCAGCCAAATGTAGGTTTGGAGCAATTTTAGAGGGAAATACGAAATTTAAATTGCCATATTTGGCAAACGGTTATGAATATCGAAAAAGCTCGACTGAGGGGACGTGTATTGAACCTTTAACTATGTTTTCATCACTTACTGTCATAACTTTGATACTATGTTGTTAGCATTTGTCAGGCACAAAAACGCTCTGTTGCTCGCACGGAGCGTTTTCGTGCCCGATGAAAATGTAGATTAAGGTTCAATACATGTAAACTCAGTCTTGCTTATTCGATATTCATAACCCTTTGCCAAATATGGCAATTTATATTTCGTATTTCCCTCTAAAACCACTCCAAACCCACCGTTGGTGGGGGAAAATGTATGACTGCCCTTAAGTAGGGTTCACATGACATGTACTTTATTCGTGTACCGGAACGGTTTTCATACATTAGCCAATCAGAAGCTAGGTAAAAATATCGTGGGCGTCCACGATTTTTACATGAACAAATTTATGAAAGTTAAAAAAAGGGGGATAAACTCAATGGCCCTGAATGCGATTCCGATTACATCCTAGTCTCCTAGAACCCCAAATCAATCTGACCTTGATTGGACATACCTATCAATTTCAAACATTGTAAACTCTAAAATAAAACCTTGCTTAGTTCAACTTTGCTTCCTCATATTGTAGTCTAGTCAACATATCCAAATACGTTGATTAACAGATCTCGATTAAAAGATTTCCTAGATCTTGAAAATAGATTCACCAACACTCACCATCACGGAAACACCCGAGCCTATAGAGTGTTGGCATCTTGATGACAAACGCAAAGATGTCATCGATGAAGGTATTGAGAAACTTGTATGACATCATGCGCCATGGGAGATGCGCCACCGACTTCAGCTTATAGTTGATGAACAGTTGCGGAGTCATCATGATAAAACCAAATGTCAGCAGGAAACCGTAGAGCATGTTAAGTACAAATGAATACCATCCCTTGTGCTCCTAGTGATAAAAATTACACACATTTACGATTAGTCCTACTCCTAAAGAGATTTAACAATCTACATCTAATAAAAATGTGGATAAATGAGACTAAAAAATTAAAAGCCAATCAAAGAACAAATAATTTCCACTGTCCTAGAGTTTGACAACTACAGCACAGAACCAAAACATTTGCTACACAATAGGTATGTCACTGTGCAAAGCTGTGCTTAGAGCTCCATATTCCTTTCCATTGAAATCAATTAACAGTTATTCACCCTTACTACCTGGAATGCAGTAGTGGATTTTGGTTACTACTACTGATAGATGTTTATGAAAATTGTCATGAATTCCTATGTCATGAATTCCTTTGTCATGAATTCCTATCAGCAATTATCTCCATTATAATTGTTGATTTTATTTTCAATTATTTTAATAGATGTATGTACATGAAACACTTGCCTGGTAAATGAGAGCATATACTGCATAGCCAACTAACAATGGATAGAGCACCCATGACAGGTATCGGAATGCTAACATGTCGTACTCCCGTGTGCTCGAGGCAATGTAGGAACTCTTGTCAGTAAACCGCAGTAGTGGGAAACTTCCCGACCGATCGATCTTGAAGTCTATCACCTTGTTGATCTTCCACACTTCGATACAGAGGCCGACAAAGCAGCTGATCTTGATCACAGTGTTCGTGTCGTTATCGAGTACGTAGAGAAAAACGATCAACGATTGAAACACGTTGAAGAACACAGAGCGAACTGAGAGGCCCTCCAGAGATTTACGATTGTTCCAGAACTGGATGTCTGTAAATTAATATTTTTCGTAAAAGGCATTGAATCCATGGAACAACAAATATTTCTTTAGATTACAACCCATTAAGTTTCCTAAGGTACGTTTACAGCTCGGCGTTCGTTCGACGTTCGGCGCTCGGCCTCCAGCCTCCTGATTGGCCAACGCCAAGCGCTGGCGTTCAAGGGCAAAGATAAAACATGTTTATCTTTGACCTTGAACGCTGAGGGTCGAACGCCGAGCTGTAAACGTACCTTTAGCCATTAAATTTAATGTATGTATTGCTAATGCAAGAAGATGCTTCATTCAATATTGTTTTTATGTAAAATAATTTTAGCTTGACCAAAATCACGTAAGAAAACTCAAATTCAATTTCTAAAGTAGGTACAAACCATTTTTAAATGCGAGTAGCTCAAAGACACTGTGAAGAATGGAGATAACAGCTGTCAATCCAAGCAAATACGGTGAAGTCTCCAGAAGTGCCTCCTTTAAGGAGTCCTGATCTTCTTCTTCCTCTTGGTCTCCCATGAAGTTAAACGACCACTTGTTGCGCATTGATTGAGCACAGTACAGCTGCCATTTTAATAGCGATAGTGGTTGCCAAGTCAACTGAAGTTCTAAAAATCTAAACAAAAAATGCATTTCAAAGAAATATAGGAGGTTTACACCTTTAGGTGTATCCTATCTATATCAAAGAGGTACCTACCTAAGGAGTAAAGAAATCTTAACACAAGTCCCATTTCAAACATTAAAAAATGAAGTGTAAATCTATTATACGTACACAGGAAATATTTTTTCAGGATTCAATTTCCTTTTTGCTTGAAGTTGTAACAATTGCAATTTTAGAAATAATTTCAAAATTATGCTGAAAACTGTATAATTGAACATTTTAAACTGCCTTCATAGAAACTGACTTCATGGAAACTTAAGATTTGTCCAGAAACCATAACCTACTTAGGTCCAGTTACTTTCACAAAATTAATTTATGATTATTGATAAGAACCTCTACACTTCAGTCAACACCTTGATGCTTATGCTTAGGTAATGTTGATCTTAACATTTTAGGTCCCAGCTTCTCAGAACTTACAGGGCTGCCACTGAGGAAAGGCGCAGAAAAAAGTAGCGAATAGTATCCTAAAATTGCAAAAAAAGTAGCAAAAAGTGTCCTATTTTTCCCCATTATAGAAGCATTAGTGCACTTTTTATTTGAAAACCCTCTAGGACAGGGGTCGACAACCTTTGTCGTGAAGGAGCCAATTTCCCAAATATTATTAATAAATAATAATAATAATCCATCCCTGGTTCCAATTTAATGGGTCAGGGGGTGGGTATTCCCACCAACACTAGGGCCGCAGGACTCCTGGAAACCGGCTGGCCACGCCTGGCGTTTCCTCCTCTTCTTCCTCCTCTTCTTCTTCTTCCACTTCTAATTGTTCCACAAATTCCTTCCACCATGTTCTGTCCTCCCACTGTCTCTCAGCCTCCAACTCACTCCACCTTCCTCCTCTCTCCAACACATCCTCCTTGATCAGTCCAATCCACCTGTCTCTTGGTCGCCCCACTCTCCGAGTTCCCCCTGTAGCCGCTTCAAACACCCGCCTTGGCACTCTATCGGTTCCCATCCTCTTCATGTGGCCGAACCACCTAAGCCTCTCTCTTCCCAGCTTGAACACCAATCTTTCAACCCCAAGCTCTTTTCTTATCTTCCTACTTTGGATCCTATCCATTCTGTTCACCCCCTTCACACTCCTCAAAAACTTCATCTCAGCTGCCTGTAGCTGATTCATTTCCTTTCCACCTGCTGACCACGTCACTGCCCCATATGTTAGAATTGGCAGGAAATACATCTTGTACATAATGATCTTGCAGACTTGTGGAAACTTCTCATTCCACAGCAACTTCCTCACTGCTTGATAAAATGCCTCTGCTTTCTTTCTTCTTTCTTGTATTTCTCTGTCTACTTTAGCCTTGTTGGTGAGCAGGCTACCCAGATACTTAAACTCTTCCACCTCCTTCAACCATCCCTCTCCAAGCTTGATCCTAGCATGACCGTGTTTAAGCTTCTTTCTTTCCATTGTCATTACTTCACTCTTCTCTTCGCTTATTCTCAAACCCATCTTCTCTGTCTCTTCACTCCACTTATCAATCTTTAACTGCACTTCCTCCCTAGTTTCTCCCCACACCACCACATCATCCGCATAAATCAACGTTTGAGTATCGATCCCCTCATTCGGCTCTGCTTTCTTCAACAACTCGTCCATTACTATGATGAACAGTGTTGGTGACAACACACTCCCTTGCCGAAGCCCTTCACTAATACTAAACCATTCCGATCTCCCCACTCCCGACTGCACACAACTCACACTGTTCTGATACATACATTTGATCCGCTCAACCAAGTCCTTGCCTATTCCTCTCTTCACCAAACACTCCCAAACTATTTCCCTTGGCAACCTGTCATACGCCTTCTCCAAGTCCAAGAAAGCCATATGCATTTCCTGCCCCCTCTCCCACTGCTGCTCCATCATCTGTCGCACTGTGAAAATTGCGTCTATTGTCGATCGCCCTCTCCGAAATCCATACTGTTCTTCTCGCAACCCCTCTTCAACATAATTCTTCAATCTCCGTTCCACTATCTTCTCAAACAACTTCGCACACTGACAGAGTAAGGTCACACCCCGGTAATTATTACATTTCCTTCGATCTCCTTTCTTAAAAAGGGGAACAATAATCCCCTTTTCCCAATCAACTGGAATTCTCTTCTGTTCCCATGCTGCTCGGATCACTCTACAAAGCCATCTTCTACCATCCTCCCCTGCAGCTTTTACCATTTCTATGGTAACCTCATCAATACCAGGCGCACGACCATTCTTCATTTCCCGCATGGCTCTAGTTACTTCTGCATCACAAAGATCTTCCTCCATCTCACTGTCTTCCATTTCACTTCCAATCTGCAGCTCTTCTTCACCCATTGATACATTAAGATCCTTTTTTACATTTAAAAGATTCTCAAAATACTTCCCCACATCTGGTTTATCTTCATTACATCACTTATCAGATCACCCTTGTCATTCTTCATACTCTTTAGATCGTCTCGAGTTCCCCTTTTTTCCTTAAATTAAATTAGATAATAATGGGAGCCGCAGTAGAGGCAAATATAAAGCACCGAAAACAATAAATTTAATTATTAAAAGTTGCAAAATAGTTGCATAGTTAGTTGCCCGAGTGGCAGCCCTGTACTTATCCTCGGTCACTTCAACTGAGGCCTTCAGTACACATAGATGGCAAGTCAAGACAATAACAATGGAATTGTTAAGTCAACTTTACATCGGTACCTACATTGTGTATCAAGTTTTTTCCAAAAGTAAGGTAGGTAATAATAATGTAGTGTAAATAAATAAAAGCACTTACTCAGTGGTATCATTGATTGGTTGATAATCTCGGATCATGTTCCAGAATTCATTCATGTAGACTACAGGTTTGTAACGATCACCATTTGGCAGGAACTCGATGACTGAAATTGACGAGATTAAACAATTTAGTCATTTTCATTTTGCATACAGTTCTACAAAAAGTACACTTAGTGGGAAGCTAGCAACTAAGCTACGACCTATGCAAAAAAGTAATGAAGACCTGTGTATCTCTGGATTCTGGGGTATAATCATATAAAATTACAGCTTTGTTCTTATGTGACAAATTTCGACCTGTGAGAAGCTTTTGAATGTGAAAAGTAAAATTGGAAAAAATGATCTTATCAATTGATAACTTCAAACAAACCATAGAGGTTGGGGGGAGGGGGGGGGGGGGGACAAGATGCCTCGCAGGGCACCTTTTTAATAAGGAAAGCAATTTAAATGAATGTGAACATTAAAATTACCATGCATCATTACTCATTAATTATTTAACATTTTAACTTTTAAAAGTAAAATTAACGCCTAGGAATAATGTTCAAGTGCAAATCTTCAAAAAAAGTAAAAAAAATATATTTTTGCTATTTTTTTTTATTAACCCGTGAGTAGTCATATGGGGTCTTTAGACAACAACCGTGACATTTCTCCTGTTTCTTTAAGGATAGCAACACTAAGGTCGGTGACAGGCAAAGATGAACCTACTTGAGCATTGCCAGGTATAGGGCGGCCCATGCTAGCGCGGGTTCAACTTTGCCCGTCACCGACCATAGGCCTTTTCCTTATCAGTACCTACATTCAAGTTAGACATTGAACTCACTAATAGACAACTGCAAAACTGAAAAAAAAATCATAGGACGAACAGCAGGGATTCAAAGTTTTGGTGGACCTGTCAGACCCCAGGTGACTACTCCCATACTATTTTTACACAAGTATCTACAAAAATATCTATATAGTTTACTCTTAATTTATACTTCTTATACATTTTCGTAAGTAGGTAATAACATTAAAGTTTTGATAAATCCATCACGCATTAATAATTTTAAGTTTCTTCGACATCTTTTACGTCTTGTCCAAGAATGTGCTTTTTGGGAATAAATGTTTCCCTATGCTATGAATTGGAAAATAAAATACACATAATTAAATGGCTATGGAAGCATTCATGCTACTTGTTAGATACCTATATAATATATATTTTCCATTTTTCCCTTTTTTCATAGGCTGTATGGAGGAATTCTGACTAAGCGGTTAGAACACCAAGCTAGAATCATCGAAGAACACAGTGGTTTCAGAAGCGGGAGATCATGTGTAGACTACCTCTTTTATATAAAGCAACTTATGGACAAAAATCAAAAAATATAAAGCAATAATATAGCAATATTTGGGATCATGTATTAGATCAATACATCAACAATGCAATTAAAAATAAATTGACACCCAAAATACCTGCCAAATGTACATTGGAGTAAATATAATGGGGTCTATAGACACCAGGTGACCACTTGCGTTACAAAGTGACAGCATTGATTACCAAATACTGTACAGGGATACCTATGCTATAACATGATGTCAAATTACAAAGTACAAAACCCCTTCAATGGTAATCTTCTAGATATGGAGGAGACAAGTAGGTGTTACAAGAAAATGTGTGCCTGTAGGTAGGTACATGATCATATTGATATGTTAAACTTGAACCTATCCCTAGCTCTGGATGTAGTCTTCAGAGGCAGGCAGGGTTCCATTTTCAGGGTCTTCCCGACTGTGAAATTACAGAGTCTAGAGATGTAAATCGGTAATATTACCAAGCAATTTTACGGTAATATTACCGTTTATTTTTTATTTTTTATTTTTTAATGTAGTAGGTACTTACTTACCTACTAGGTACATTTTGTATTTTAAACTGGATCTTATAAAGTTAACACATCAAATATTGGTGGTTATTGCTTATCCATCATCATTGAATCTTTTCCAATAGGTACACAAGAGAATAAAGTCAAATATCTTAAATGAAAGAACATGGAAATTCGTATAGTCGTACACTCATAATAGGCAGAGAAGTAGCGCGTAAATGAACCATAATCGTTTTGTACCGGAAACTCACATTTTTTCCAATATTACCAATTTTACCAGATTTGGTAATATTCCCGGTAATATTACCTACCATTTTTTAAATTACCGGTAACTTTACATCTCTAACAGAGTCGTTACAGCACATCAAAAGTTAAATGAGAACCTGTCCTGACAGTGACAAGAGTTGGTTGTGTTGTGTATAGACTAAAATCCACCAAAAAAATTACCTGCCTCTACTCTCCAGTAGATTTCTTGAATGAGCCGGTACCTAGGTCCTAGATACAATTATTTAAAATAATATAATAAACGTAAAATCTACTCACATTCATCTAAGGGTGGTGGCACTGACCCCTGCACCCAATTTGTTTGATCAACCACCATGTTGACAGTTAGATTAGGATGCCAATGAGAGACGATCTCTTCTTTCATCGTCTCAGCTTTGAGTATTTCTTCTGCGGATGCAGCAGTCTCCCCAGTCAACAGATTGTGAGTCTTGGTATACTTCAACCGCTTGAATCGATTTAACTGTTTGGTAGCCATTGGCACAGTTTGACTGTTTGCTGGTGGCTTGCCATGTTGCGTCACAAACACATGTATGTACAGTGAGCCATTGTTACGTACGGTCTGTTGAAAACAGTTCAAGTGTTAAAAAATTAACCATCGAAAATTAAAACTAATGAAAAAATAATCTTTAGAGAAATATTTAGGTACCTCTGAAGTTGGGATTTGAACAGTGTGTGTTAATACGCCATTGTCATTCGGTCCATACGTCCAGTCACCATAGACAACCCCTTTTTCCGTCCATACCAAAGCGCTTTCATCAGAGAAATTATTAAAATAATTTTCCTCAGTCACATACATATATACATCCTGAAAGAATATAAGAACTTGATCAAATGCTATTAATTAGGGATAAAATATCATTTTATTCTTCAATGTGGGCCAATAAAAAACATCCACAAATACCTACTGGTCTGCTTATCGAAGAGTAAGAGTTCTAGTAGAATGTTCTAGGCAAATACATTAATAACTAGGTAGGTAGTAGATACAATTAGTACAATTACCATGACAGTTCCATTTTCAAATAAATTAATTGCAGGTATTCTAATTGGTGCAACGCCATCCGGACCATTTTCCACTGTTGGTGTTGCAGCAGGTCGACGAAAGAATGAAGTGATAAAATAGATGACCAAAGCCCGGATGATCAGCGACTTTGTAATTGCAAAGAAAGACTCGAGTTTTGTTGGTTGATATTGTTCACGTTGAGCATCGACTTGGGCATTAAACTAGAAATAGATAGGTACAAATTTATAAGCGAAAACAAAGACATGTACAGTTACAAGTAAGACGAAAGTAGGTGTATCTACAAACAAATAAGACAGTCTACTACCACCATTTTTATCGAGGTAAGCAAGGCTTTCTGGGTCCCATGAGAAATTCTAGTGGTCACGCTCACGACGTGTCAAATGCAATTACTATTCATGCAATATCCAATTAAAGGTGATTGTATTTCATAACTATAGCTTACATCTTGCTCTGTGTTGGCGCTTGCATCTGAGGGTACAATTTCCCCCTGATCATTACTGTTATTCGATTGATCAATGCATGGCTCCCCTTCGCCCTGCCCAACGTCCGCCATGTCTGAAATTGAGTTCGATACTCTCGATACCAAAGGATATGCACGCCATGGTTGTAGTCTCGAAACCCTCGAAACAGGTCTCTGTACAATTTTGTTACTTTGTTTATAATGGCAGTAGTAAATTGTATTTCAAAATGCACAATTAAAATGTAAATTTATTTTCTTCTCTTATGAATGATAATATTTACCAATATATTCACATTTCAATTATTTGCATCATTTGTATAAGTGGCGGTTAAAAAGCGCTACGGCCATCATGCGGATGTTTTCAGAAACTTTCAACACATATATACACAGTACACACTACACACACACAGTACACACACACACATACACATAGTACAGCAAGAGCACTACTTATACAGAAATAATGTGAAATTAATAACAAACGATATTCTAACTTATGGGTTATATTTAAAACCTAAATACATGTGCGTTTGCAAAATATGCATCCTGAACATTTTGCTGTAAGCGTGAATTTGGTGTTCAGATGGAAATCGTACTGGTGCTTGGAGGCTAAGAACCCAAGGGCCTAGACTAGTGTCAAGCCAGCTGTGGTATTTCAAATATTACAATCACTGGCATAGCAAAACTGTTGATGCTTTACATAAACATAACATTTCATTGCATTAGCCTATGGAGTTAAACTAATTTGTGATATATTGTGACAAAACCTGGAGTCTTCATTCGGCTGTCAAGACTTAAACATGATCCTGTCATGTCTAGGGTCCTACGCAAAGCATAATTACTCACACAATCTTAGTGCTAGTACTTTCGGTGTTCAAGAGTCACCTACTGGTTTTTCAAACTTATGCATGTAGTCTGTCATTCATTGAGATATTTGAAAGTTGCGGAAGATCATGGCTGGATTTCAAGAGAGCGACAAGCGACTCTTTCCATTGAATAGCATTTCTTCGATCGTTCGATTGTTCAAGAGGCAGCTGGAAATATCAACTGAACCAGACTTGGCATTGTTGTCAATTATCGCTGGAGCAGTTGAGAACTCCCTCACCTGCAATCGAGTAGGCCTTGCGTCTTACTCACCAACTGAGAACATTGAAAATGATACTACTATTTCTAAAGAAAAGAGTAATAATGAATCTAAAGAACTTCAGCTACCAGCCGTTCAGTACTACATCGTGGAAGCATTATACTCTAAGTTCCATACTATAATTAAAGGTGCAGTGGATTTGTCCCAGTATGGCACTGGAAAATATGCCAGTCGTGAACTTGTAAAGAAAGTTTCTGATGTAATATGGAATTCGTTGACAAGGAGCTACTACAAAGACCGAGCTCATCTCCAAAGCCTTTTTGTATACTTAACTGGTAAGAGAGTAACTCCTGTTATATATCATAGGTATCTTCACTTTCTTTGCCAGCAATAATGGGTCTTATCTTTTGTTTTTTTAAAGGAAACAAACTTGACTGCTTTGGAGTTGCATTTGCTGTCGTCGCAGCTTTCCAAGTGCTCGGTTATTCGGATGTTCACCTGGCATTATCGGAAGATCATTCCTGGGTAGTGTTTGGCGAGGGAGGTTCGGAGAGTGCTGAGGTTACATGGCATGGTGAGCTCACCTTTTTTTCTCATGTTTCTTTGAGTTGATTAAAAAATTAAGAAGTGAATTTTTCTAGGTTAGGTATATCGCAAAATCATGTAACAAACTGAATTATTATTGTGGACTTTTTAGATTTTATTGTGCTTAAAGAACGGTAAATGGTTTATTTTTGCCCCTCCCACCCTCCCCCTTCATTGTCACACATGTACATGCACTGTTTCACACTTTTCGAAAAAGGACGTCACAAAACTATCTCTACCCCTAAATAAAATTGATTGACTACGAAATTTATAAGAATCTGTCGTTTTTAGCAAAATTTCAGGTCCCGACATATCAACTGAAATTTAAATGCTTTAAGGGGACCCGGAGGTGCTTTTTTGAATATTTGATACCTATTAATAATTGTGTAGAATGGTTTTTTCTTGACAAAAACCTACCTAATTGCATTGAAATAGCATCACAATTATGAAAACAGGAAATGTTTTCTGAATGTACTTCTGACACGGATATCATGTTGCTCTCTGGTGTTAATACAAGTTGCTTAACTTTTGACAGCGATTATCTATCTTAAAACACCAATTTCCTTATTATGTATGTATGTACATCCTACCTACCTTTTTTCTCAGCATTGGCTGAACAGAATTTTATTTTATTTTTCTGAACACTCAACTAACTTGTATTGACTAATTTAAGTAGAGCATTTGTTTATCTTTTGAAATAAAAATAAATAAAAATAAAAACCACTTAAAAAGAATGAAATAAAATAATTAGGTACACTCGGCCAAACAAAACTTGATCGTTGACCAAATTTGAATGACTGCTGGTCATGTCCCATAACTAAGGTGACCATATTCGAGAGGAGTCAAACCGGGACAAAGTTGCTGAGTGATACAAAGGGGGGTCTGGGGGGCTTGCCCCCCAGAAAAATGCCGCGCAGCGAATTTTTTGAAATGCATCACTCAATTATGGCTTAAAATCACTTTAAAAGTATAGTTATTTTCAGGAAAGTAGGTAAACTAACGTGAAAAAATCTAAATCTTGTGGTTGGATGATGGAGTTTTTATGTGGTCATTGATGTCCGACCTACCGCCGTGAGCAATTGACAGTATTGTCTCGCAGACCATGCACTTTATTTCGTGGTCATTATCAGTTTTTACCTTTTTCATAAACACAAACTCTTTCTTTAAGTCTTCGTTAAATTTGCACTTCCTCCGAGGAGCCATAAGTAAAAGTTCTAACAAGTAACAATAATATCACAGACAGATGAATGACAGGAACACAAACCGACTAAACCAACTTAACACACGCCATCTTAACTTTCAACGAAATCGAAATCCGTGCGCATCTTCTTTTACGCATCTTAGATGTGACCGCTGTAGACAAAAGTTCCATCTAGCGCCGTTAGAGTGAACTACCGGGCGGGACATTTTAAGCGGCAATTTCAAAACCGGGACAAATGAGCCGTTTCGCAAAGGTTCTCGGGACACCGGGACAAGAGCATTAAAAACGGTACTGTACCGGTAAAACCGGTACGTATGGTCACCTTACCCATAACCAATCAAAGCTTGCTATTATCATTGAAATATGAGGTCACCTACTAGAGTGAGACAATGAGATCGCTTAGACTGAATTCTGATGGTGCGATCTTACATTTATCAGCCTATCAGATTTATTGAACATTCAAGTTTTTTTTGGCCAAGTGTACCTACTTACTTTTTAAAAATGAATTATAAGAAAAATAAATTAGATAGACAAATTTTGATCTACTTAAGGTAACTGCATATATAAAAGCCCAAATATCAGCCCTAATTTTTTTCAGAATATTTGCTCTGCCCACTATTGAGGAAAAGGTACACCCGCGGTCAGAAAAATTGACGGTAAACTGCTAAGTTGGAGCTTGAATTACCGTCAATTTTCTTGAATGGAGAAGTACCTTAGGTTTATATTTGGTTGGTTGGTTCTTACAATCACACCCTCCCACCCCACATGCTCGAAATTTACATTTACTTCTGTGTTTTTGTCTGTAGGCAAGTTTTGAAAAATGACTTAGAATTTTGCAAGCAATTTATGTGACCGCGGGTGAACATGAAGTTGACTTATTTAACATAGTCAGCATAGGCACCTCCGGGTCCCCTTAAATTGTTTACCCTTGGTATAGAGGGATACCAATGGGGCCAACAGCGTAACGTCCCATCCGCAGGACGGTGTAACATTTACAACACGGCCCTCCACAATGTGCACCGCTGAGAGACTGATAACGGATGGAGGGAGGTTATCACACAAAACTCGCAACCATCCCAGTCTCTCTGGTCCAACGACAGCAAATAGCTGTGTGATAACCTTCGGTGATCTTACGAGAACCGTGGTATCCAATACACCAGCCGTTGGGTTGTACATAAAATTGTTAATATAATATCCCCGTTTGAACATCTGTCAACATCCCTCTATGAAAGTAATAGAATAGGTACCTACATCCTGACCCCCTTAAGGCGCATTCACAATGCACCGCTAACTTTAACTTGAAACGTTAACTTTAACTTAAGAATGTTTGTTTTACGGGATCACTGGGTAGCATTCACAACGGCAGAACGCTAACTTAATGACGTTAACTTTAACTTGAATGTTACCAAACCCCAAACATTGACGTTTAAGTTAGCGGTCGACCTTGAGCCAACCAATAGAAATCGGGCAATAATACGAAGATACCCGAGGTGAAGGCGAAGAATCCCGAGGTATTCTATTTGAAGCATTGTGATTGGCTAATAGTTTACGTTGGCGTTGTCATTGTGAATAGGGTCAAGTTAAAGTTACAAGTTAACATTATAAGTTTAAGTTAACGGTGCATTGTGAATGAGCCTTTATGTTTAGGAAAGATTTGTGATGGTGCAAACTACACATTTTCTTCAGAAGCAGTTTCTCATTTCTTACCTACTTCAAGAAAGATTCAGTTAAAAGTGGGAAATAACCCCATACTTAATAACCCTTATTAAGCCTTAGTGACTTAATATAACATATAACATATATGTGTTATATACATATAACCCTTAGTGACTTATAACCCCAATAATATGTGTTCAAATTTTAGGTGAAATTTTACTCCAATGGCTTATCTTCTTTTCCAAAGTTCCAAGCACAACTTTGGTTGACATGCTCCCAATTTTTTGATAGTAGGTAGCTACTTATTTTTGTAACCAGTAAATTTTCGTCCAGGTAAAGGAACCGAAGATAAGCGTGGACAGCCGATTACACCAAACTCTGGCTCGATGTCCTGGTTGTACCTCAATGGTTCGCCGGTGATCTGCACTCGATCAATGGAAGTTGCTGCTCTTGTGTCTGCAATCAACCCCAGCCAGAGCGCAACAACTGATGTCATGGAGGTCGCAATGCTACAGAAGGAATTACTCTGGTTGTTGTATGACCTTGGACATCTCGCTTGCTATCCCATGGCGCTTGGGAATCTAGGTGACCTTGAGGAAATTAGTCACACCCCAGGACGGCCACCGTGCGTTACTTTATTCCACGAGGCTGCATTGTCATGTCAAACATATTACAATAATCAACACGTCTATCCGTACACATACCAAGGAGGTTACTTTTATAGACAGATGCTATTCAAGGATGCTTTTGAGAGCTGGGCTAATGCAAGCGATGTGATAAGATTGTAAGTACAAACAAACAAGCTCCAAGTTACTTCTTACTACTACTTAGTACCTACTCTCTCTCTACTTACTATCCTTGGGTATTACTTCTGCTCACCGAATCTTTGAAACTGAATTCACTATTTTGTTTCAATTTTATGAGCTGACTAATTTCGGTGATGGCAACTAGTTCTGGGTACTATTTGTAAACTAATAAATGAGTATTGATGGTCACTTTGTCGTAAACAACTTTTTGCAAAATATGCAAAATGTTACAGATGCATTATTATGTCAAAATTTTATTTACTTTTTTTTTAAATATGTATTTTACTTAAATCAATGGATTTATATAAAATATTTTATAAGTATTTTATATAAAATAGGCAAAAAATGTATTGATTATTACCTAATTGATTTCGGCAGAAGGGGAAAAATAATTCTGACCCCGGGGACAAAATCCTCCATCAGCTAACGGTTTGACAAATTATTCGATGTTGTAATTTAAATTACAAATATCTTTCAACATAAATTTAATTAAATTGTCATGAATTAGGTTTCGAGTGACATTCAACAGCCTTTTCATATGATTAAACTGCTTCATTTTTTACAAACTATCCAAATACTATTTTTAGCGTTCCACTGGTATCCATACACTGGCATAGGTACCTGCATTTGTACGATATATCCCAAATTTTTTCTTGCACAACTAAATGGTTCTTATTCACTTCCAAGCCAATGGCTTTCAGGTGCTATGTAGCTCCTTCATTATCAGTTAATATTTTCTAAAAATTTTGATTACTCAAACTCAAACACAATTCTTGTCCCATCAAATAAGTAACTAGCTCTCAGAAGTCAGAACTGTTTTACAATTTGACAGATTTCAATCTAAAATTGAACTACTCTGTACATAGTAGGTACTAGGTACCTACCTATGTTTGTCATTTTTTCAAATTTGTTTTTTCCAGCTCTGAACTGATTCTTCCATTCTTTCAACAGATACAACTATTCTCGTGATGACGAAGAGATTTACAAGGAGTTTTTGGAAATTGCTAATGATCTAATTCCATACATCATGAAAGTTGTAAGTTCAGGCCACAGTGCTCATTCCATCTTGAAAGATCCTGAATGTTTTGCCCACCTGCTGCGCTTTTATGATGGCATCTGTCAGTGGGAAGAAGGTAGTGCAACTCCTGTTCTACATATTGGCTGGGCAAAACCCCTCGTAAACACCATCTCCAAGTTTGACGCCGAAGTACGAGCGAAAGTCATCATTGAAGACGATACGCAATGCGACGAAGACACAAAATCGCACACACAGATAGATCTACTACACTCGAATAAAGATGATGGTCCGCGACTAGGTCAGTACTTGAACAATAACAATTGTTGTAAGAACAGGGAATGTAAACCGGCTCCGAAGTCGATACTGTCGGACATAAAACGCGAGGAGGCTCCACATCCTAGTATTGCGGCATTGACAATGGCATGTGGCGAAACCATCCTTAACCGCGAATACCTCTTGGGCGGTCGCGAACCATTCGTAGGTGCGGACGTTCCCAGCACTTCTAAAGAAACGCCCGTAGAGCCGGAGCCTCCTTTGTCACGCCCAAGGCTCACATTACACAGTCAGAAAATGAAAGGTCTAAAAGATTTACTGTTAGCAGAGAAGTTAAATACTCACGCAATATCGCTTCAACTGACAGCTCAGTCACAGACTCAAGTAGGCAAGCGTTGTCGAAGTGGTTCAGAGTTAAATACTGAACTGCCCGGCAACATTAGACCCAAGCGAAAAGCAACCAATCGAGATTAAGATACCTAGGGATGATTTTTTACTAATAGTTTAGCATCATGTCCTTACTGTACACATTACACGAACACAGGTACCTACCTACTCTAATTTTAGGAAGGAAGAGAAAGTATGCTTTCAGGTAGGTGTCATTTATTTAGTAATGTATGTAGAAATGCAATTAAACTTTCTAAAAGATTTTATTGTATTACTACTACTACTCTAATAATACCTCTTTAGAAAAAGATGTCAAGATTTCGAAACAGAAATACCTAGCTCTTATAGGTTTAATTTATAATCAATATAGGTACACTCAACAAAAGATAAAACGATATTCGAAAGAAACGGATTCAATGAAAAAGATTTGATGGCTTCATCCGATGAAGTCTATGCTAACTCGTCATCTAGTAGGTGAGCTCTGATTTCAATTCATTGATAATTAACAGAGATTGATTTTCAGGGAAACTGACAAGCAGCCAATCCATTTAATTCAAATACCGTTTTTATGATTTGTTGAGTGTGTACCTACCTAATTTAATATGAATTATGAAACGACACCGACCTGAAGTGATTCTTTCTCTTCATACCTGTGAAAACTCAAGTAAATAATTTGTTTGTTCTTATAATATATGTAGAGTTGGGACACTCTGCTATACCCTTAGACGCATCCCGAGGCCTCTTACAGTTGGCTGGGTATCACTACTCCATCTTGATACCCATGTTTATTTGAAGGCTGGATAACTTGCAGAGTAGGTAATGTTTATTTTATAATACTATTTAATAAGTTAGGCGTTAAAATTTAAATGTAAACATGTGAAAAATATATCTGTTAATGAGTAGCTCCAATGAATGCAATGATTACATATAAAATTTTCCATTCATCAATACTTTTGGAATACGTACTACGTAGTCATAATCTATTCTGAGCCCTGTGAAGGATACAATGAGAGATGTAAACTGTTGAAAAATGAGACAATGAAAGCTACTGATTTTTGGTACTTATCCTTTGATAAGCTTCACCACTTTTATATTTGAATTTTAATGTGGGTGAATTACCTAATTGTAGTTAAGTTTTAAAAACATTCAAGGCCAACAAAAGAACTCGTTAGTAACAGCCTCGAAGAGGGTATTCTAAGAGAAGGGGCTGTGCATAAAGTATGTTGTGCAAACTAGGCAACTGTTTCCTCCTTTGTCAACCTTTGTCATGTTTCCATAGGGCATAGACTGCCCCTTAAAAAATTAGATTTGCCCACTTTTCAAAAGGAAGAGACAAGTTTCACATTAAAAATGGAGAGGAATATAAAATGTTGAGGCCCCCCCCTCCCGCCCCCCCCATGAATATCACAAACCTCCTCCATCCCTGATGAATGACAATACCTACGTACTTTATGCACAGTTATGCACGGTAGATGGCTCAGTTGTTGAGCTTCTGTTCAAGGTAAGCATGGGTCTTGAGAAGTGGTGTATACTGGCGGAATTGGTAATGTATCGACTAGCAGGCGTATGCACAGTTGGGGGTGATTAATTGTAGACGTTTCCAAGCAGCTTTCCTCGATTGCCTCAGTCTTGTTCAGTCCAACGTCATGTTAACGTTCAACTTGGAAGTGTGTGTCTGCATGACTGCTTTTAAGCAAATCTTATAGGCATAAGGTCAGGTACTTGCATCTCTACCACGGTCTACAATATTTAACATCTGATAAAATACCAATACAGTATAAAATATCTCACTCTTCCTCAGATTACCTAAAACGTGTATTTTTATCAAATTGCTTTTCATAGTTGAGAGTAACGCTAATCCAGTACAAATTGATTTTTTTAAAGATATAAAATAGTTTAAATGTAAGTCTATTTTGTTTACATATTTAAAAATAAGCATTTTTTTTTATTATGCATAAAATGCAGTGGAAGGGAAGCATTTTGAGTTTTTTTTTTGTAGAAGTGACACAATGATATGGTAACTTGTTCATATTTATAAGATATAGTATATGTTAAATGTTTCAATTAACCATGATATGTACAAATATGGGATTGAGGTAAGACAATATCTTAAGGCAGTGTTAAACACATGTTGACGAATTGTTAAATTGTTGGATTAGCTCTAGATGGAAGGTGGATTTAACGTGTTATATTTTTGAAAAGGGAGAATTTAACTGCTGCTCTGGCTTGCCAATAACTACTAAGTTAAGGTAACTTTCTCTCGGAAGCAAATGCATATTTCTTTGCCTAGAATATTTCACTCCACTTACCGATGATAATTTCGGTCATCTAGTTTGTAATAAATAGATATGAAGTGACGATATGATAATATCCTATAATCAATGATACTGGTGATAAAATTAAGTAGTATATAAGACCCCCCAGTGAATAATAATATTAAAAATAATGATTAATTATACTAACATTTAATAATGTTACATTTAATTAAGTTAAGAGTTACCTGGTCTAGCTGCAAGGACTCTTGGTTGTGCTTTCATGCTATCAAATAGTGTCTCATTCCATGAATCACTGACGTTTGCAACTACGTACTATTATTGCAATTCATATTTAACTAATTTTAGACAATGTTATAGTTAATTAGAATTATGCATCTGTCTATCTATGTAACTATACATTCCATATTATTATCTACATCTGATACGTAGAATATGTATTGCCAATGGATTTACTCTAAAAACAAGTTATTGATGAGTTTGAAGCTTGATTTGTCTGGAAACAGTGAATGATGTCGATGGTGCCATGAGTGAATAATGATCGTTTTCAATAATTAACTCTTTAAAGTCTATGTTTCTAAAAGGTAATTAATGGTAAATCTAATCTCTTAGTAAGTATTAGATTGTGAGGGAAAATGATACTCAATAATAATAATAAACTTTGCAGTTTGCAGTAATTGAAGGCCTCCTCAAAATAAATACTGTTGTAATGTATTGGCATTCTTTAAGCTGAACGTGTTTAATAGTGGGCCTATGCTGAATGAGACACCTTATTTAAATTTGAAAAATCCAGCTTTAATTAGAAGCTACATTTGTTTCTTGGCATTACTTGACCTCTTCTGTACAGTTCAATTACATTCATTAACACTAATGTGTTAAGGATCTGCTACAGACGTCAAAAATGTGCTAAACACCAGCATCAGTACAATCTTCCTTGTAATTCCATGACTTGGGTGTTTTTTTTATATAGGTATATTTTTGTATCTCTGAACTAGATGTCATGCTTATTTGATCTGATTTATTCCGTTCATTGCAAGTATTAGCCTTAAATCTTTTTTATTGATAACTATGATTTTTTAATTTTTTATTATTTTAGTTACTAAATAATTAAATATAATCATTAATCACTGATGATAATTTTGTAAGCACCAAATAGTCATAGTATTTAAATTCAACTGAATCAGTGAATGATTTTGCTACTCATGTTATGTTTACTCGACATTAAGTTGGTCGATTTGCATTGGATGATTTAATCGATATTTCGAAATCATATTATTTTATTTTAAACCAATCAATCTAGCTACATTTTATAATTGATAATGTGAATCAAATTGATATCTAATATTATGTAATCTACTTGACCAATCAGTAGAGATCCGATTATATGGTTTTTCAAAATTTCGTTTATGGAATTGGAAATTTCGCGTTTTGTGGTTTTAAGAATTGTCAATTTCGCGTTTTATGTTTTTAAAAAATATAGATAAATTTCAGATTATGATATTAGAATTTCCATTGAAGAATAATAAAAATTAAATAGTGTACCAACAAGTGCTGGGACTTTCATAATATTATCACCATTTACTCTTCTATTCATATACCAGGGCAATGTTGTTAGGTATGTAAATTTTCTTTCGATCTAAATGAAGAGGGTCTATCTAAATGAAAAGAATTCGAACTCATAAATCACTTCAACTTAGGTAAGCCAGTGCAGCATGTGACTGTCCACCTTGGTTTTTACAATGCTAAATCAAAAATAAAATTATTATAAGCTGTTTCATGCTGTTTGTTTATGTATTGCGACTGTAAAAGACATATGTCAACTTTATTTTCACGTGATTATGCGAGGTCACTGTCCCTGTCACTAAGCAACCCCAAGTAATTTTCTACAAGGTCAGAGCTCTTCTGTCATTTACGTGAATAGGGGAGGGTCACTGAATGTATTTAGAAATATAATAGGTTAAATATTGGGTTTTACCTTGGTGATTTTCAGAAAAATTAGAAAAGCAACTGCGAAATTTACAAATTTACAGGAAATATATTCAATTTGGTGTCATTTCGCGATATATTTCGCGATTTAGTCAGTTTGGTGGTGTTTAGCGGTGTTAAGGGTAAATTTCTCGTTTTGTCGCGATTAGATTCCAGTGTTTTTGGGTCAGAAACATATGGAAACGCATTTATATTGAGAAATATGAGTCATTTACAACACTTCGAAAATTTCGCGATCACCATATAATCGGATCTCTACCAATCAGCCACATTCAACTTCACTCTATAAAATGTCTTTAAAATCTTGGACATTGCCTCTTCGCCTTTAATTTCAATAGCGGTTTTAAATAAAGAATGTTGCAAATAGGATAAATCCAGCTAATGGGAGTGTAGGATAATTGAGTTCACTGATTTTTTCCAATATTTATTCGGAGATGGTGAAACTTGTATCAAATGTAATAGCTTCAATTATATCAAGTTACATTTGTTCTGTGAAATTCAATGTGGCTTAGGTCTAGAATCACCAATCAATGTACTAGTTATTTACAATTGGCCTTACTAATTTGATCATTGTGTTGAAATTTAAAGTAGAAATATTTACTTCAGCTCAATGTAAAATCGACCTCATAGAAAGTCGATATTTAGAATAGTGTTTATTTTGAAAATCGTATTTTGATTTTCACATGCAGGCTAGTCTGTCATTTAATTTAATTTTGTATAATTGTACCTACTATTTACAATTAAGCTTTTAGATTACAATTAATGTATTTAACAACTCAGCCTCCAAGTTACAGAGCTTTGCTAAAAGCAGCTTTTAGAGTTCAAACAATTTATTGTTGGCACTGTGTCTTTAATCCTACCTCTAGTTTTTAAGTTCAATTCAATATATTATTGCATTGACATGGGTACCTGACATTTGTCAATTAAAACATAAATTGATATATTTTTGATCAAGCATTAGGCTAACCCCCAGATCTCCACTTTGGAACTTTGTCATTGTAGATATAATGGATGATTTTTTAATTGCATGCAAAAATTTGCAGCACTATTAAAGTTTGAGAGTTTGAAATGAATGTCCACAAAAATGGGTATGGAAAATGTCTGATATCAAATGAATTGAGAAAGAAATACATCTGTAGTGTTTCTTCCAGCTTTTTGAATGCCTACCTACTTAAAGAGCCATTGTATAAAACATATTTTTTTAGTATTTTTTTGGCAATTACTGCAAAGTGAATGAATAGGTACACCTGGTTACTGTGATTTGAGAGACTAAGAACGAAATCAGTATTTTTGTATTTGAGAAAAGTGAAAGTCATCTCTGAGTTAAAATAGTTAAATAGTATTTTTGTAGACACCTAGTTCTATTTTATCTCATTATGAATTTAATCTCACTTGTTACCGTGAATTGCATTGTATGTTTTTGTGTTACTATTATACATCTATGCTAGTTTGCGGGCTGGAATTTGCTTGCGGTGTTGGTTTCTGTCCTTGCCAAGGTATTGAGTAGACATAGAGAGGGACAGAATATGTAGTGTTCTAGTCTCTTGCAATAAACAAATAATGTTACTTGTAACGGAAATAGTGTGTCATCTTTTTGAACCTTGTTCCAAATAAAATTGAGTTTAATAAATTGTAAGACAGGTGTACTAAGATTCAAAATATTGAATAGAAAATATTCTACAAAACTGTGTACCTTCAAATTATAACTTATAAAGTTACTTACGATGTCGTTAATAAGTACATTTCCACTTTCAAGCACATTTGAGCTCTCAAAACAATATGAAGTTTGAGATTTTTATAGATGCCTAAATGCTTACAAGTAAGTCCTTGACATGAGATGTAGTATATGTGTTCTTAAATCTATTTCTTTGATATGACAGAATAAGCACAATAGATTCTAGTTAATTATACATTCGGGCTCTTCTGTATGAAGAGAAAAAGTATTAAAATTGCCAACACTTCAAAAGAGGATGCACTTCTTGCCTGCTTATTAAACTAATTTCCTTGAAAATATCCTCGAATCATCTTGCAGACCTTAATTCCAAACTTTAATTGAAATATATAAGTATTACTTAGTAAACTATGTACAATTACAAACTGAACTCAAAAAGGTCTGTTTCTAACGTAGGTACAACAGACAACTAACCCTTGAAACATAACAAAGCTATTCGTGGTGATTTTTGTTTACATTTTACGAGTTGCTTTAAATCAATATGAATCGAGGTTTTAAAGAATTTTTACTTGAATCGCCAACTAATTTGAAATTTTCTGCAAGTGTCGCACATACATACCTACATTTGTCATGTTGTCATTAATGTTGAAAAGTTTTAGATATACCTAATTTTTTTTTAATTTCTTAGAAATAACGTCAGTAGCGATGAATTGAAATTAGACAAAAACTGAGATTTCTAGGTATTTTCATAAAGTTTTCTGTTGCTTTTCTGCAGCTAAGTATTTGAGTTCTGAATGCCAAAAAATTGGTGTGCTCTTGTCAGTTGTACTACAAAAAGTCCAAAATAGACGCTGACATCAAACATAAAACTAATTAAATTGCGAGTGCAGTGTAAAAAATCCCCAAGAGGGATATTCTAAATTTCCGTGTCGTCTCGTTTCACGTGATACGGGCTCACTGCACACTGGAGTGCTATCTATTTAACATGGCAGTGACACCCTTTCAATTGATACGAGACGGCAAGGAAATTTAGAATAACCCACCAAGTCCCATTTTGAGTTGAGCAATCCCCTACTAATTCAACAGGTTTCTTTTTATTGGAACTAATTTCGAAATTTTAAAAAATCCCTATATGTCAATTCTTCACAACACGTAACTTCGAGTAGGTACCTACCTCGACGTTTCCCAAGTAATTTGTAAATATAAATGTTCAATATCGAATATATTAAAACTACGAAAATAGACTTGAGGTTTTCTTACATTGGGTCCTCCAAATGTAGCACTATACCTGGTAGTTAGGAAATTGATAGACATATATTGGGCATCTTTTTAAGAATTTTATTTTATGAAATTGAAATAGTAACATTGCATAAAACATTTTTTACATAATGAATGTGAAGTGTTCAGTTCATCTAATTCCTGCATGTAACTTACACAATACATATAGTCAATCTCTATCTTAAATGGGCTGCAACACAATACGAGCGTCGTTTAATTAAACCTTACTCCAGTCAATGCTTTATTGGATTTGTCTTCAAAAATAACAGTAATTAAAGCCACTGAAGACTAGATCACATTACACACAATTAGACAATAAAATATATATTCTATCTATAGTAATCAAATATAAAACTGAAGATAGTATACAACACGATACGAAATAGATAACAGATTCTCTTGTTAATTTCTGAACTTTCACAATGCATCTACTTAGATGCATACATCAATTTCTAAATAACTAGATTTGGGATGGTTAATTTTCCTGTAAAAAATAATACAATATTTGTCTCAAGTTATACATAAATTTGATTTCCTTTGAAAAGTCTGAACTGAATGCAAAATAATAATCCCAAATGTGATTCTTGAATTAGTAGTTCAATTCCCATGCAGAAAACTCTTGGCTCGAATCCACACCACTTTTATAAACACGAGATATTATCATCATATGTCATAAAAAGAAAAATTGATGTTATAAAGGTAACAAAAAGAGGATTATTAATATCATCACACCATGAACCCTTCCAATCAACAGGTGCCATCTTAAATTCAATTTCGTTTGGTGTTGTATTTTAACATTGGCAATTGTAACTTTTGTACTAAATAGCCTAGGTAATACAGGGAAGGTATGTCTGATTGTGTAATGTAAAAATATAAATATCATTTCGTCTTCATTCCAATACATTTGAAGATGCGTTAAAGAACTCATGAGGTGATAGGTATGAAGATGGCCAAATTAATTTGTGAAAAAGTCAACATTTTGCGACATGAGACACAATAGGGTTGTATGGAAACTAAAGGTGTGCGAATAGGTATTTTTTACTTAGAAAGCGAATATCGAATGGTTGGAAACTATACATTCAGAGGATATAATATCAAATAAAATAAATATTTCGCCACCAAACTATCTTCGAACTCCAAGAATGAAGGATAGCTATGGTAACTATAGGAACCAAACATTTGTTATGTTAAATCTTATCTTTGAAAAATAAGTGGAAAGAAGCCAAAAATGGTATGTCAATTTCAAAGAGAATGATCCATCATCATCACTAGATTCTCAATAAACACTATGTAATACATAACTAGATTACCTACAGTTTAAATTTCATGTTGTTGACGATAAGTGCATAAAAGCTTAGGTACACTCGAACAAATAATAAACGGTACCTACCCCGAAAGAAAAGGATTGGCTGATAAGGTTTGACGGCATCATCCCAAGAAGGCTGTGCTAACGCATCGTCTACCTCTAGTAGGTGAGCTCTGATTTCATTGATAATATCAAGGATTGATTGTCAAGGAACCTGACCAGCAGCCAATCTGTTTCGTTCAAGTACCGTTTTTAATTGGTTTGAGTGTCTTACTGTTTTTCATGCAGAATAAAAAAATCAATCATTACCAAGCATAAAGCACCTAACTGACATGAAACCGGTTTCAAGTTATACACCAAACTAGTTTGAATCTCTGATTTGAAATTAGTTAAATCGACATCTTTAAACTTAGGTTATTCTTAGCGAATACAAAGTTAGAAAATGATCTGCTGATTCCAACGGTAACATATAATCAAAATTAATAATTTCAAAATGGTCACTTTTGGGTGTTATATGGTTGGAAGGGAAGTGCAGTCCTTGCGGCCTCCGTGTTTCACATTTGAATAAGGTGCACCTGCACCCACTGGTTTTTATTTTATTTTTCCCACATGCTCTCGTAACCATACCAATTCACTCAAAGTATGCTCTTTATTAGTCTCTCTGCAAAGAGTGCTTTCGTAGGAAAGTATGATTGACAAAATGATGATTTGATTTTTTTGTAGTCATGAAGACAGAGTTATCTTCTAAAAGAGATTGTGATGAAAGGTTGAGCGTGCACATATGTAACATAATAACATTATTAATTAATCAAGATAGTTCCTACATTTTTAATAAAATAACGACATTACCCTAGAAAAATCTTTTGTCAGAGAAAAACGAGTGGGGGAGGCGGAGATACTCCGGAGATTTTTTTTAATATTGATAAGCCAGTAGGTAAAACTAAAATCTTACGAGTTCTATGCCATTCCTAACGTAAATGAGGTACTTTTGTTTTGGAATGTATACCTTTAGCGGGAGATTTCTACATTAATAATATTTATTATAACCCACAGATGACATGTCAACTCAATACTATTATCTCATAAAGTTAATTATCTTTGTTTACTTTACAGATTTTTTTTTGTGTGTGTGGGGATTGTCAATATTCAGCTTTGTACGAGGAAGGGATGTAACACTACACCATCACCTAATGTGCATCTATATATTCTTGTAAGTGATTGAAGTGTCCAAAAAAATAGAAAATTAAGGGAAAACAGTAAACTTCTCTTTTCTCCAAAGAATGTCAACTACTTAATTTGCCTAGCTACCTAAATGATAATTCAAGATGGTCATCATTGCATACAACAAAATAATGTATAATATAATATCACATCCCGATAGTAAACATATCGTCACATACGCTCCCTCAATTGGAGATTGGCATGCAACACTTCAAAGTATGTCACCGCAGGCGCAGTATCAATAAAACTACCATATAATAAGCCATCATCATATGTAGTAAGCCATAAATCGAAGTAGGGTATGCCATAGTCGTGTGTATTGTCAGGGGATACTTAATCATGTACCTACTTATAATGAGCAAATTTAGAGGCCAAATTTAAAAATTAACTCTGAATGATTGTAAACAGAAGTTCAATTTAAAGATGGTGGGACAATTGAGAGGCCGAGCGCATGAACAGCACAAATCACGCAACATGCTTACTATTCTCGTATGTTTATAATTGCTGTAACACACAAGAGTTTCAACTAATCGTGGAAAGTCGCATGGCAGTCGGCTTATTTATAGTTTCTCTAAGTTTATAGTGTACGTTCACATTCCTTCCCATATTGTGCCATTTCAAATGTAATTTTAAAAAAGAAAGCTGACTTGAATCTTAATTTCCTTGGAATTAGTTTCTTCAAATTGATCTCTTCATGCCGCCGACCCCACAATTACTAATACACCATTAACTGTAATACTTCAAAATTACATTTTCTCAAAGTTTAGGTATGTATTTAAAAAAATATATATATTTTGTACAGAAAATGTCTTTCTCTTTTTCTTTTGTGTACAAGATCCGTAGCAGCCTACCATAAATGTTGTTGGTTCGAGACTGTAACTCTGCATAAGAATTACAAACACACACATTTATAGACATATTAAAAACGTGTTAGTCTGGCATTTTCTCTACTGGTACAATCTACCTATTGTCTAAAAATGAACTTCTTGGCTGCAACAGAAACTGAACAACATTATAACCAGTGTTGTGACAGAAGTAACCTATTTAAGTTATCCAGATAAAGATAGAGATTAGTAAACCTAATACCTATCTGATGGGATAAGAATTAAATAATTTAAAATTAATCGAGATATGGTAATTTTGTTTAGATCAAGGGAACAATTTCAGATGAGTGGAGAAGAGCACCCAAATTATAGGAAATTATACTTTTTTGGAGGTAAAAGAGATTCGGAGCTAAAAATAAATGCAGAAATATTTGAATTTTTAATAAAAGTAAAAAAATAAAGTAAAACGTTACCAAGGACAAATGAGTGTTTAAAACAAATATTGAATTTGACGTTGAAAATATTGAAAATTGAAAATCAGACGTTCAACAACTGACCTCATCTTTGCAGTGAGACAGATCATGGAAGACCGATGGGAGAAAGGGAACGGTATGAGACTGATATTTCTGGACCTGGTAAAGGCGTACGACAGAATGCCAAGAGAAGAAGTGTGGCGGTGCCTAGAGAAGAAGGGTGTGGACAGTGGATTGGTAAAAAAGAATTCAAAGTACGTATAAGAAGAACAGTAGTTGCGTGCAGACGCGAGTGGGAAAAACGGGCTGGTTCGAAGTGAGGGAGGGACTAAAGCAAGGGAGTGTATTGTCACCGACATTATTTACAGTAGTAATGGATGAGATGCTGAGAAAGGTCGAGCCGGATGACCAAGAGGATACCCGTACACTCCTATATGCAGACGATGTTCTTGTGTGGGGAGAGACTGAGGAAGAGTTACAAGAGAAACTCAACAGGCGGGAGGAAGTGACAGCAAAATATGGACTAGAAATCAGTAGAGAAAAAAGTGAAACCATGGTTATGGAAAGGCTACAGAAGACACGGTGCCGGTTGCAGATGCGTGGAGGGGAACTGACAGAAAAAGACGAGTTTAAATATCTAGGCAGTGTATTGGTAAAGGATGGAAAGGTGGAAAAGGAGATCGAGAGGAGAGTGAGAGCAGCAGAAGTGTTTTACCAGAGTGTAAGGAAGCTACTATGGAATGAAGATGTGCCACAGAGGTGTAAGATATTACTGTACAAAACCTACTTTGTACCAATCTTAACATAATATGCAGCAGTAACTTGGCCAATGGGAGGGAAGGAAGAAATGAAATTGCAGGCTGCGGAAATGAAGTTCCTGAGAAGTGTGGCAGGAGTGACGAAGATGGACAAGGTGAGAAGTGCAAAGATTAGAAAGGACCTAGAAGTGGAGTCTCTTAGATTTAAACTTGGAAAAGAGAGGCTAAGATGGTACGGACATATGAAGAGGATGGGAGAAGAGAGGATACCATATAGTGAGGCAGAGCGTGCAGCCAGGGGTGGCAGAAGAAAGGCAGGAAGACCTTGAACTAAATGGATCAACGGAATAGAGGTAGCCGCATAAGAAAGAGGAGAGTGTTGGGGAGTAATTCAACAGAGAAGTGGTGGGAAGACAGAGAGAGATGGAGGGAACTGGTGGAAAGAGAGGAGGCTGAAGAAGTGGAAGAAGAGATTGAAGAAGTGTGGAGTGTCGGACTTGGCAAGTCGGCTCTGAGAACACAAGTGCCCTAGAACATTGGTGGAATCATCCCACCCCCTGACCCGACAGTAGTTGGAAGCAGGGTCGCGATATTTATTATTTATTTATTGAATTCAAACAGAACAAATGGTCACTAAATATTATAATCAAATACAATTTTGACAAAATGAAAGACGAATAACGAAAAGGTATCTAGTAGGTATGTTTTGTAGTATGTACCCAAGTATTCAGGGATGCAGTGGGGCCAGGGCGGCGCCCCGGACCTTTTTTTGAAGGCAGGGCGGCGCCCTGGCTTCTTTTTGGGTCACGGACAGGGTGCGCTTTTCAAAATCCATTAAATTCATCCACGGTTTACAATTTTATTCCTTAAAATTGCAAATAAATAGCATCTTAACTTTTGTTACTAGAGAATTTTAAAATCTATTTTAAATCTTGGTCACAACGTAAAATCATCACTAAAAATAGGCAATTTTTCCAAAATTCCCGCCAGGGACAAATGGGGGGCTTGCCCCCCAAACCCCCCACGGGTTGTGATTATTACGGATTGGGTTTGTTTTCGGCGCCCTGGCACTTATTTTACTAGGACTGCACCCCTGCAAGTATTACATAATCGTATTCGTAGTAGGTAGGTACTAGGTACCAATTTCATAAGTCATCAAAAAAATTGCAGTATAACATGTCTGGTGGGAGGAGATTATAGATAAATATTAACTAGAAGCCACAACACTGCTTATAATTAGTTAACTATAAGTAGAAACTACTAACAGACCACAGACTACATTGTGAAATGCGCAACATTTACTGCACGCCTGGGCAGACTAACACATTTGTCTGTAACTAATAGTTCAAGTCACTCACAAGTAGGGCAGTGCGAGTTTCAACATTTGAGACAAGATCAAGATCAAAGTTAATTTCTCATTCCTATCTCCCCTGTAAAATTTTTAAGTACCTATGATTTATAGTGTACTAACAAGCATAAAAATAGCAATTCAATTGCCATTTTCAATTGTAAATAATAATAAGTTGTGCGAGTGTTTTTGCGTGTCCGACTTGGCTGATTGGAGCGACTGCTCCACTAGATTATGCATGATTTATTAAGACGGCCGAGTAGTGAGTTTAACCTTGAAGAGGTTTTTATTCAATTTTTATCAATATCTTTAACCAATGTTATTGAACTAATAAAATAATGCTTTGTACCAGTCTTCAGAACAGTTCAATGAAAATAATTTCATATTTTGGAATGGTTTATTAGTTTTATTTTGTCCTACAAACGTTTAGTGCCTGAAAATTAGTAAAAATATGGCACTAAACGTCTGTAGGACAAAATAAAACTAATAACCCATTTCAAACTATGACATTATTTTTATCGAGCAGTTCTCAAGACTCGAACAAAGCCTTATTTTATTAAGCGAGCGGAGTGAGCGTCTCGACTTGACTCTTGCGGCACTTTCTCTGTGTGTGTTTTTTTTTGTTTTGTTTTTTTGTCACACATCTTCATCTCATTCTAATTTGGACCTGTATAGTTTTTGAGAAAGATCCGTCCATAAATAAAAAAATTACATGTATTTTCATATAATATCCGTATAGCATTTCAAGGAGTCCGTTGCGGCCGCTCGGTGCTCCCCAATTCAAATGAAACGCGGAGGTGGCAGCTGCCTATATTTATCAACGTATTATTGTTAGAAAACGTAACAATTATTTCAATGACTGTTAGTTTTTACATGCGTGGGTGTATATACCTAGCTATATAGTTTTTATATTATTTGCTTGAAGAAGATTATGAAGTTATTGTTTATTGGAGTTTTCATATGAAGCATTTTTTCATTCCTTGCATAGGCTAAGAAAACTCTTTGTCGACAGACGAAAGTTATGATTAATTGCAGAAATAGATTGGTTGTTTCATAGAAAATGTGTTTACGAAATTTGATTTTAAATCGATTCTTAATTTATAAAACGTTTGAGGTAATTACGCTCAATACAGAAGGGGAAGTATAATGACTGTTTAGATAGGTAATTCTTATGATGAGAATGTAGGTTTCTGTCCGATCGGGTCCGATTGGGTAGCTCAGTTGGTAGAGCTCTCGCCCGGCAAATGAGAGGTCCCGGGTTCGAGCCCCGGTTCGGTCGGATATTTTTCACAACACACATCCCTTCAGGTAATTCTTATTTTTAAAATATATTTTTGCTCATACATTTAGCTAATTGCCTATTACACAATTACACAGCTAATTTTTTAATTATTTTTGTAACTTTCCAAAATAAATTTAATTTGTTTAATATTTTTGACTGTATGGCTTTAACTCAGTTACATTGAAAAGCAGGTGTTGCAGTAATTCTTTTTATTATTTGAGTGGATTATTGCTGTGTTTTAGGTCATTTTGATTTGAAGTGTTGTGTTGCACATACCGGTGCTCGCTTATCAACGCGTTACACCGAGCGTTTTCCTAGTTAACAAGTACATTAGTAAAAGATATCGACAAAAATCGATTAAAAATCTCTTCAAGGCCACGCTCACTACTCGGTCGTCTTAATGTTATGTATTATTAGGTTAAATTAGGGTGTCCATATTTAGAATTTGGAAAATCGGGACAGTTTGGGGTTACAATGGGAGGTCTGGGGGGAGGGCCTCCTAGCAACATGCGGGACCGGGCCGCGCAGGCCCGGGAAAATTTTGAATTTCGAGAATGAAATAGAGCCACTATGCGTTTTGGACTAGAAATTTCGGCGATTTCGATCACCTAAAATTGCTAATTCACAACTATTATGGAAATTAAATTTCAAAGTATAGTTTCCATATATTTTCTCAAAAATTGGCATTATGGAAGGATATTGCAAATTCGCCCAAATCGGCGATCGGCGACAACACCAAAAAGTTGGTCGCGATATGGTAGGGTCAAGTCGCCCAATCTGGCAACCCTGAGACCATGTCCGTAACAGTCAAAGCAAATTGGACAAAGTCAGCTGGCTGAGTTAAGTGGACAGTGGCTGTCGAGACTCGAGAAGACTGTGAACAAACTGAGGCACAGCAGACTATTCGCCGCGCGGCAAATTATGAATTTACAAAACACGGTAACATGTCAAAAATCGGGACAAATGGCGTCCCGCTTGATGGTCGTGGGGACAGCGGGACAGGTTGCTAGAAAACTGGACTGTCCCGGCAAAATTGGGACGAATGGACACCCTAGGTTAAATAGATGTGTTGAATAATGCATTACAATTTCTAGTAAACATCTCAACCTGCCTCACTGTCTGTCTTGCATTGCATGGATATTTATTACTTCTTACTGAACAAGCGCACTCCCTAGAGAATTCGTTACCTCAAAAACAACAAACCTTACTTGATCTTAATCTCATATAAAAATATCTTACAATCTAGATCTTGCTCAGAAATTAAAACTCTGTAATGCAGAGCCCTACATCAGAGAGAACATCTTTAAAGATTTTGAGATGTTAAAGCAATTAAACTGATAATACGATTTTATAAGTGCACCTTCAGTAGAAACAATTGGCCAAATAACTTAAAAACTAGAATCAGTGCGGGCTCAGTAAGAGATTGTATGCTCTACGTATTTGCCTAAATGTGTAGGTATATGCAATACTTAAAAGTGCACTTATAAACATAATTGTCAATTAAAAGATACTACTTGTTAAATGATTACTGACAAATTTTATTGAAAGATTCATTGAGAGAGAGAAAATTGCATGTTGGTAATTCTAAATTTGGTGCAAAACATTAATTCCTTAAATCTCAGTATAAAATGTTGGTCTTTCAATTCCCAACATTTTGAAAACATTAGGCAACAGATATGAAGTATTGAAGCCAAGCAACCCATAAGTTATAAATATGTAACATAGTTCAACAATTATCTTTTGCCTATTCTCAATACTATTCTTTGATTGTTTCACCTCTTTGGAGTTAAGTTGGAGTAAAGCACAAACCGTTGCGTACGATGCTGACTTGCACATGGCTCGGGTAGCTATGATGCAACTAAACCCAATTACCACTCGCAGTGTTGCCAAACCAAGCATTTCGTAAGATGGCCAGATGATCGGGTAAGGCGGAGGCGTCGGTGATTCAGTCAAGTTTCCCAACTGGAAGTTAGTCCATGCACCGATGTGAACTCCTACACAGACACTTAGCACCATTGTAGTGTCATTACTGTAACCAGAGATAAAACTTCCATTATTTGACTGAGATTCCATACCACTCAAGTTGAAAAATTGCTAACTTACCGAGTTGGTGTCCAACGATCGCAATTGGGGTAAAAAACAACTAGCAGGATGGCAAGAGTCATCAGGAGTGCTGGAGACCATTCATTGGTCAGGAGGTAATGATCACAAATGTCCACAATGGGTACCAATGGCACCATGAGCACAACTGCAAGAATCAGTCCAGCAATGATGTCCTAGTGAGAGATAGACATTCTTATAAACTGGATTTAAGAAATACACACATTGGAAAGTAACTTAAATATAAATACCAAAACTGTGTGCATCCCCAGGTACAGCCTGCTTGTGCAAATGAGTATGCACCAGCACACAGCGAAAATTAACCCGAAAGTGATAGAATACTGTAACCAAAAACATATCATTAGTTTCTGGAGAATTTCTCTATGCATTAACAGGCACATAGGAACTAAATTTGTAAGATTGTGGTGACGGGGGGGGGGGGGGGGGATAATAAGGTCAATAGCAATGACAGTGGCAGGAAAACGATTGCTTACGAAGACAACGAGGGGTGGCTGCGGGGAGATACCCCAGCACTATCCTCTTCCAAGGTGCATAGACCCAGCACAATTGTGATTTGAACACTATTTTAAGCTAATTTTAATCTTGGAATATAAAATTGATATAAAAGCATCTATTCCTATTCCTAATTCTCTATTCCTAAGTGCCCATGCATTAATTCTCCTTTAATTACAGATACTTACCTGGTAACGATTCATAGTATAAAGAATGACTGAGAAGGGGATCGTAACTCCAACCATGGCATGGGTTGATGGCATCCCATACTCTAATGCCCATTTCTTCTGAAGCCGAACAACTGGGGGACATGCAGGCCTTGGCCACCTGACAATGTCTTTGATACCTTGACCTGAGAAGAAAAATAAACTCATCCGTAGATTCTGATTTTTATGAACGTCATGATCCATGATCATTGAGCGAGCGAAGCGAGCGTCTCCTTTTGGCTTCTTTTGGCACGAACCTCTGTTTTTTTGTGTGTGTTTTTTTGTTAACTGCTCGTATACAGGTCCCAGTTTTTCTCCGATCGAGCTGAAATTTTGCACACATGTTCGGACAATCTCTAGGGGTTGCAGACTCTAATTTTTTTGAAATCCGTTGTTTGGTTCAAATTTAAAAAAATTATCTTCCGATTGGTAGGTCCGATCAATTTGAAATTTTGCCAAGTTATTGCTACCTACATTGTCTCAAATATTACAAAGTTTCAACCAAATTCTTTAATTCTTTAAATTTAAAAAAATCTTCCGATTTTGTTTTGTCCAACCCCTAACGACCCCTTCCCCTCTTCCCCTTTATTGCCCACTCTACCCATCTAGGTACCCCTATAGCCATAGAGCCGGAAGAGGATCCAATTTTCCACTGCCCAGCGCCTACTAAGTGACGACAAAAACCCCTTCCCCTACCCCTCCATTATTATCATGTAGCCTGCAGGAGCGTCTAGCGCCGGAAGTTCATCTTCAAGCAACTTATTCACGCCCTGTTTCATTTAGAGAGCAGACATTGTTGCAGATTTTTCGCTACAGTGATGTCACCAATTCATGTAGCTTGGTCTCCAAGTGTGTTAATTTTATTTCCGCAATTGAACCCGCATTTTTGTACATTAATTGACTTTAGTTTTAATTCACTGGCCCAATGTTCTATTGCGTGGATTTAGTACGCAATTGAACCCGCGTTTTTGTACATTAATTGACTATAGTTTAATGTCACTGGCAATGTTCTATTGCGTGGATTTTTGATTATGTTTTGTTTTCTGTATGTTACGAATTACTATATTCCGGTTGGAGATGTAGCGAATTACTATATTCCGGTTGGAGATGTTGCGCGTTTGGTGCTCGCTCATTAACGCGTTACACAGAGCATTTTCCTAGTTATTAATAATGAATGATGTGAGGAGTATAGAGGCAAAACTCGCCTTCTCCATCTAGCATAGTTTGGAGAAAAACAGAAAAACCAGTTGCATCTTCTATACAAATAGCTGGACTCCGGCAACTTTAAATGCTTTAAAAGGGAAGATTATTTTGCTCGCACTTTCTGTTTGTTTGATAGATACAAGAAAGGGAAAGACACAAGAGAATAGAAAGTTCGATTACATCAAACTAAAAAATGAATATTTTGGAGTACTAGTATGCGAGTTTTGTTTGTAGGCACCTCATGTGTAACATCTGTCAAGTCTCGAGTTCTCTACATCTCTGTTGGGCGACATGAAGTGGAGGACCTCCAGTGAAGCATGGAGTCCCCTGGAAATGGCAGATAAGTGATAATATATGTGAAATCGTGAATCCTTATTAAGCCTGGCTAATTCCTTCGTTACCGGCGACTAAACATATTTCATTATGAACTGGACTCAAAAAGAAGATTGCTATGTCTAAGGTCAGTGACAGGCAAAGATGAACACACTTTAGCATTGCCAGGTATAGAGTGGCCCATGCTCCTGTCACCAACCGTAGTAGGTAACTCTTGAGTTACACAGGTACAAACAACACAATAATAAATATATCATTCCCATTTTCAAACAATATTGAGGTTTGCTGATATCTGAAAATAATGTACCTACCTACCTACCAATAACATATACCTAATGGTTCCTTACCACCACGCTTTGCCCCTCACCAAGAAAAAATTTAACAAATCAATCTGTAAAGGGAGCAGGCACAGTCATGTAAGAGCCGAGCCAGCGCACAGTTGACCTTGAGGTTGTGCATGCACAGACTTGTCTTACTTAGTTCATGTAAGGTTGCTCACTAATTTCGGTTTGCTCTTTTAGGTTAACTTGTGATGTATGAACTCTCAAATTAATAAATATTTCTGAATGTTATAAGTTAGGTAGGTAGGTACCTACTGTAACCACAAATCTAAACAGATTGCTTTCAAATCCTCTGTGCTCAGTCAGTCAATGCAGCTCATATACAGAGCTCGCAGGAAATTATGGTAACGACTGGAGATTTACCTCTGTAAAAACTAATGAAAGTATCTAGTAGCCTCTGTCTATTTGCACCAACACTAAAAACCAAAGTCCTAAGAGACGTTATTGATACTGATAATGTACAGAATTTCCACGGGAAAATGGCACCGAGTATTACTACTGACAACCAGTGGTTAATTTGGGGGCGGACGAGGGCAGACGCGTCCCCCCACTCTTTTTTCAGGGTGGACGCCGTCCGCCCACTTATTTTTCATAGAAATATAAATTCTCTTAAAATTGTGTACAAATCACATAGAAAGGCACCAAATTTGGTCCTGACATTCAAAATTTTCCCGGGGTTATGCGCCCCGGACCCGCATTATGTTGGGGGGCCCTCCCCCCAAACCCCCCATTGTTTTCATAAGCATATATGTTTCCCTGACATTGCCGGGCGTCCGCCCAATTATTATTTTACAAATTAACCACTGCTGACAACAGAAAGTTTACAGAAAGTCAGTGCACAAGTTTTGCCATTGTAGGAGTGCCATTTTCCATGTGAATGGCCTATGTATGAGACCGCTATTATTCACACCAACTTCGGTGCAGATTTCGGTGTTTGGTGTCAGTGCGAATAAGACTGAATTGAATATTACAATTTACCTATATACATGGTAATTGCCCAAACCATTACCACTCGGCGTCCCACAGCTCCATCTACATTCCAGAACCAGAATGGAATAAATGAAGCATAGAAGATTTCATCTCCAAGAGCAGTTCCCAGTAGGAATAAATAATGCCAGGCTTGATTAGTAACTTCATACTCTCGTGAGTCCAAATCCGACTCCGAGGACAGAGTATCACCATCATCATCATTTGCTCTGGCAGCATGTGAAGAGGTTAGATGTACGTCGCCATTTGATTGGTTATTTTGCAATTTTATTCTCTGTTTGGGTGATACTGATGTCTCTGAAGGATAAGGCTGCCCCTTGGTATGAATGGGCGACTTAACCTTCACACCATAATAAGCTTGTACTCTAGCAACCAAACGGGGATCTTGGAAGTAGTTAATTATGTCCCACATGCTACAGTATATTGATAATAAACACTGAATACTATAATTAAACACGAGGTTATATAAGAATAAATGAAACTATGTACAACACCGATTGGTGTTGACATTCAAGGTGTGACACCAAAGGGACTCGCAACACGAGTTCCAAGCCAGTTCCCACCGTTCCAAGGTATTGTGGAGACGCGATCGCTCACTCGGCTCTGACGTCATTATCAATATGAACTGCACGGCTATTGGCCGGTAGAGTGAGAGTGACGTCAGTGTTGTGGCTTAACATAGCTTATATTCAAGGTCACAAATTGGAGCTAAAACATTTGAATATAGTTAATCTGCATCATTTGCTACTCTTCGCAAATTTAAAAAAAAAAATGGGATTTAACAGAAAAACATTTCTAAAAATGAAAAAGAATGGTAGGTAGTCAATAATATCAACTTTTGGATGAGGGCAGCTGACTCCAATGAAAACTTGATTCCTTTTGGTACTATTGACATTTAAGGGTAGTTTTTCAATTAAAACCATATTATTACTCAAAAATTTATATTAATATAATGTTACTAATTATAGGTACTCATGGCTCAAGGATGAGAATATTGTAAAAATAGTAAAATAAATCAATAATTAAAAATTTGCAACAATGAAAAAATTTAAAAAAATTATTTTAATTTTCTTTTCTTACCTACAGTTATGATTGTAATATAATTTCGGGCTTTTTGTTTGGCAAACACCAACAATATAGGGTCAAAACGAAAAATAATGAAAAAAAGTCTGCAGAAAATGAGCTCGAATGCAATTTCCATCATTTGCAGTGCCATGATCATACTGTCATACACTACCCATGTAGAGATATTTTTGTATGAATTGTTGATGTCTCCACTAGATAGCTGGCAGCACGTTAAGATAGCAGATTATGCTCATCGCTCAGCCCATTTCAACTGCAATATCTGCTGGGAATTAATCTTCCCAAGGCCTACAAAGGGTTAAGCAGGGCTTTTCAAGCCTCGACAGCATAAACCTATACCTATACTACTTAGTATGATTATATCCAAGTTTTTATACCTGACCACAATACACAGAAGTAAATGAACTCGAGTTAAAACAATGCCACATGCTTGATCTCTGCACAAATGTATAGAATATTTGTGTCATTTAAATTATTACAATCACAATATTAAAAAGAAAATTAGCTTGAGTACAAACAATGCCTCAATATAAAGCAGTTCCAATGATTCAAATAACAAATAAATTACACTCACAGTTCATCATTTCCTCACTTATTTCAGCATCAAATCAGGATGAATGGATTATGGACACCAATAAGGTAAGTAATAAGATTAAATGCTTATTTATGGCAAACACTTAAGCACTATAATAACAAAGGCACTGACATACATGGAGGGAGATTCATTCTCTTTGGTTATTGTAATCTAAAATTATTTTAGCTAGCTGACTTCTAGTACCGAAATTAAAATTTCTTGTGATCACACAATTTTTATGAAGGTTTTGTAAACTTAAGAATTGGTTACATTCCAGTGACGTATGACGTAAACGCAATCCTGGTTCCGTTGCACGAAAGATGTGTAGTTTACTCCAATGAACGAACATTGCATACAAACCACCATTATAATTTCTCATGGTTAGCAAGGACGTCAGATCTCGATCATACTTGATAACTGGCACTGTCTCTTGTATAGATTTGCGAGCTGCAATCAGAAAGAGTTGGTTCAATAAATGAGGCCACCTCATATCCACAAATTGAAGCCTGTAAGATCATTTCTCAGCCACATTATATACTTATGGTACCTTGTGAAATGATTTTTGGCCATAATGGGTTCAGAATAGCCGATAAAAGAACACCCCAAAGCAGTGGTTAGATACATAGAATTTTCCGAGTAGAAAATGTGTAAAAGGCTGTGCATGAAGGACGTTGCGCTAAAAATTGATTATTTTGACACTGGCCCTCCCCCTCCCCCCCAATAGAATTTGTATGACGGGAAATTTATCAGAATTTTGTTTTTAGCGAAATTTCAGGTCCAGACAGACATTATAGATTTAATAAAAATGCTTTACAAAAACGCAGTGGTGGCACCATCCAAGTGGGAGATAGTTTGCTTATTAAAACCCTTGATTAATTAAGCTAGGTACCTCTGAAGTTACTTAGTATTAAGGTATTTGGTTTCTGCGATGCCGAGCTCCTGATTGATGCTTTCCAAAGTGAAACTAGGTAGTTGATCAGAGTATTACCAGAAGATTTTACACACAAATTAACATTTTTTAACCCTAGAGTACGGTTTGTTGACTTATGTTGTTTGGATGTATTTGCATCCTTCATTGTGTATTACGATAATTTATGCAAAAAAAATAAAATTCAGTTTTATTACCTGATCAGTTTTGTTCACAGTTTAAGAAAATATTGTTAAGAACAAAGCCCACAATTCGTTAGGAAGTAAGCACATTGTTTAATTTTGTGTCACAGTGATGCAATATGCACGGTGATTAAGAAAATTATCCAGAAAAAAATAATCGAGTTTTTTCATCATTAAAACTGTTGTCATATCTTATGTGTTGATGGCAAGCCAAATCAACAGCATCAAAATGATAAATAACGTTTGCATCTTTCTCACCGTTTAAGTAATCAGCGGCATAAAAGGCAAGATATGCAGTTGATTTGGAATCATAATGTCCATAGGTTTTATTGATGTCCAGGTCACTTGGTCGTAAGTTCAATGAATTGTACACGACATCCGGATCAAATTCAGTAAATGGAATAGGAGCGAACACTTGCCAACCCAGTATTGTGTTCATTCGAACCTGCAGAGTAAAAATAATTATTAATAATTTGCCGTGTTCATAAAAGACTAAAGCTGGCTTTCCATGCTCCGTCATTTTCCGTCAACGTCCGTCAGCGTCCGACGAAAACGACCACATGACCCGTCTTGACCAATCCCTAGCCGTCCGATATTTTTGGGGATGGCTCTGATTGGTCGAGACGGGTCACGTGGTCGTTTTCGTCGGACGGTGACTGACGTTGACGGAAGATGACGAAGTATGGAAAGCCAGCATAAGAGTCCATCACATTGTAAGTTACAGTGAATTTTGTTGGATTGAGACTAAAAGGAATTTAAAATTCTAGATTCTAATAGACATAGCATCTATATAAAATACAGTGCATAAGTAAAAATATACATACCCGATTAAGAAAATCTTGTCGTAGTTCCATATTAGTTTGAGCCATTAATATCAACGAATCAGGGTTGAATTTCTTTACTGTCAAATCAATGATAGCAATCTCTAGCAGCTGAATGTTTATTGTTTGGAATGTTTGTGGCAGTTTAACAGATATCCAAGCAATTTTACTCCCATCTCTTTTATATTTTTCAGTCAATGCCAAGGCCAGAGACTTTATCTCCAAATACACATCATCTTTCTCTCCTTTAGCAGGTACAGTAGGTTCGTACAACAAGACCTAACAGAAAAATTTGATAAAAATGATTCGTAATTAAACACATTTTTTAAGTAACACTATTCGTCTATAAAGACAAATCTTAAAGTGCTCCATAAAATGCATTTTCAAAAACATACCAGCATTAGGAAGGTTTTATCACGCTTTTCCATTACAGCTTGATATTTTTCTATGAACATTTTTGCTTCCGTTCTTCTTGAAGAAAATATAGGAAGAATGAGGCTTACTCTTGAATTTTCAGTTACGTATGGCATTGGAATGACTTCCACATTTCCAAGAGGTTTGCACACTTCCATTCTAAAGAAGCCGTTAAAAATAGCATTATGATACAATTAATTTAGCCAATGATTTGATGGCCTGTCATTTTCAGAATAAAGGTGATAGAATAGGCAATTTAATAGTTTACTTGCAGGAGTTAAGAGCCCTGCATTAATGAATGGGAAAAGCACAGAAAAGCACAAAACAACTTCTTTATTTTGTCTTCACACTAGCAGAATTTTACAAAATTACTGGACTAAATAATGCCACACACTAGAGTACATTATGACCTCTGGTATGACCTCAAAGTGTTAAATACAATATTTTAGGGCTGGGAAAAACCGAGCAGTTTAGTAAACGTTCTGCTTAAACGTTAAAACGTTTACTAAGCATAAAAATGATACAAGGATGTTTATTGCCTCTCTCCTTTTTCAAGACCATGTGTCATTCTTGAGAGCTTACCAACACTTGTTTAAATTATACACTGCCGAAACTTTTCCTTCAAATTCAACCGATCAAAATAAAAATACTTTTCAATTTAAATTGCAATATTTTCAACATTAGTACCTACTTGCACTTTGTTGTTTATTGAAAGAAGCACTCCCGCATCTCGACTTATCTATAAATATATGCAATTACGCATGACGCATGATTTCCAGTCTTTCCATTCTACCATACTCATTGTGAAGATGAACTTTCTTCATATTCCCCGAGGCTATGTCGCCAGCAAAAAAGTCAGGGTCAATATATGTTGAATGGCATATAGCTTCAGACATGAAGTGACTTATGCCTTGTCTACACGCTGTATTTAAACATACCTATTTAAACGCCAACTATACTTAAATATACTTGGATCGTCTACACGGTATATTTAACATCATCAAAGAGAATGGAAATTGAAATGCACGCTACCTGGTGATAAAAGTATGAACTCTCACTACTGCCTTCTATATATAGAATTTCTCGTGAAAAAACGAGAAGGCACTGTGGCGCCATTAACCTAAAAAGTGTATCGTATTTCAGTCATGGATATATTTAGTTTTTTCATATCTTCATGCATTTACGCAAGTATGTTAGCGTTTTATTTCTGTAGAAGAATAGAATTATCTAATTTTCCGCATAATTATTTCTTTTGCAAGACATATCAAAATTCAGACGACCGCTTTGCTTCCCGCGCGAGATGGCATCCATTGAAATCTCGTGAAATCTCGTGAACTACGTTAACTTCAGTATTTATGTAGGGTCCCGAGGTGTACTTAAGTATAGACTCTATTTAACTATGTTTCGATCGTCTACACGGTGTATTTAAGTACACACTGTACTTTGAACGCGAGCTTTACGGTGTAACGTTTAAACGTCCCACCCCTACAATATTTATCATAAAATAATGTACATATTACTATTTAACACTTTGAGGTCACCAGAGGTCATATAGCACTCCAGAATATTTAGTATATTATTCTTGAAAGGGTTGCTAATGTCGGATTTTTTAAAATTCTGATAGTGTGAAAACAAAACATAAAAATATGTTTTGGAGAACCTTTCAAGCATTTCCCGTTCCTTATGCAGGCCTCTTAAATTAGTAACTTCGAAACTGACATTCTTCCAACTACAATAAAGCAATTAGTTGGAGGGGAAATAATGGTAAAACAATTTTTACACACCTCTTATGAATCTCTCGACCAGTTGCTTTATCTTTGAATGCCAGGTCAAGAATATAATCCATTCCTCTAGATGGATCAAATCTTCTGAAACCATTTAAAAGTCTCCGATATTCCAACTGGTCATTGTAATCAACCATAAGCCTCATGATGCTTGCATTCACAACATACTGAAAGCAGCAAATAATCAATGTAAGAGTTTATCTTGTAAAAGAAGTCAGCAGAGTTAAACACTTCATAATTTGTAGGGAGTGTTCAGGCCTAGTGCCTGATCCTATAACACATTGGACTTAGTTGGCAAGTTATAGGAAACATGTATCAGAAATTTTTACATCTTTATTTTTTACTGTGGGCCATTGCCCATTACTAGGGCTAGGATGTTTATGACATAATTATCCTTTTTTCGTGTTTTGTTCAGAAACGTGTAAAAATGATATATAAATATGTTTCATGTGTTCCTGATTTCAAAAATATGTGTTTCATTTTGCCTGAAAATGCCTTTTTCTCAATTTTTTATGAATTCAGTCCTTTTCTTGCTATTTTAAGGTATTTTTGTCATTTTTTCAATTATTTGGGAAAATAATATGAAATGTTTGTTGCAAGTTACAACAATTTTATGAATTTTGGCCTAGACCACAATTCATAAAATTTCCACCCAACCATTTGTATGGCCATCAACAATTGCCACTTGATACATTGACACATTCATACAATAATTTTAAATTAATTTTAATATATTTCTCCAAGTCCAACTCTTAAACCGATAAATCGAATAATATGTTGACGAATATTACATACCATAAAATTTCATTGGTCCTTTTTCGAGATTTTGTGGTCCTTTTTTAATAGTTTTAAGGTACTATTTGCCTGCCTTTTTGGACGTTTCATAGGTCATATACATCCTAGCCCTACCCATTACAAATAAGCTCATCACTTCTTTCAGTGTTCGAATTGGGAAATGTGTTATGGGGGGATGGTGTATCGTGGGTAAAACGATACAGTCAGTTAAGGGGGGGGGGGGGGGGGGGGGGGCTGAACGCCAAGTTTTCACCGCTGGGCGTCTTTTGGATTTTTGGATTTTGGAGGCTGCAAGATAATGTAATTGCAAGGCGGAAATGGTAAAAGTAAATAATTAATTACCAATTGTACCATGCCAATTTGTTACAAGTTCAAAGTTCAATATAGTTCTATATCAATATATAGAATTCTGGCGCCAACACAGTCACGTATAGAAGTCAATTATGTTTAATGGGGGGATGGTTTTGTCCCTAAATTCATTATGGGGGGATGGTCATGCCCATAAATTCGTTATGGGGGGATGCCATCCCCCCGCATCCCCCCCCAATTCGAACACTGACTTCTTTGTAATAAAAAACAAGGGGTTGAAACAAGCTAAACGTAGTTAAAAACGTTAATACCTTTATATCTTTTAATATGGCACCTTGAAGTTCCTTTTTATTTGTAAAATCTGTATCGAGATAGATGTGAGTTTGTGTAAAATGATCCCAGCGTACAACATCGAAGCGATTGTGAGGTAGGTATCCGGGACGATTGCCGTTTGGCCAGGACGTTGTATTGTGTGGTTCTGGTGCTAGAGCCGACATATTGGTAATAGATCTTCGTAGCTCTTGGACCTGAGATTTTGTTTTCATCAATTCCACCTGAAGAGAAATACGTTGGTGTAAAAAAAGAATTCGGTAGTAACTCATTCTTTTCCAGTGAAGTCTTCAAGTTTTTCACTTTCTTTTTAATTCATTAGTGTATTTCAGGTGATATTTATTTGTACACAACTGAGAAGGAAAATAACTGTTTTGCTTGCAGCAATAAAAACTACTTAGTTAATATTTAACTATTTATGCATATAATAATAATTTATAATAATAATACATTCCTTGTTTACCTTGCAGAAATAGGAATGCAGCTTATAGACATCAGTGGGCACCATCACTGGATAAATACTAAATGCAGCATCAAAGTCATTGTCTTCAACAGAAAAAGAACTTTGCTTAGTGCTGAACTTTTCTTTCATCTGATAACTTGTAAACTTTTGCCCCTAAACAATAGAAGTAAAATACATTTTCAATTTTGATATCAAATCTGAAAAGGGCAAGCCCCGAATTTCATGGATTAATTACAACTATCCAGGGATTGACAACTCCTCAATAATAGAATCCATTCAGCATGCTGGTTCATGTCATGTCATGAATGGTTAACGATGTCACAGCTATTGCTGACAACCGATTCAAGCTAAATACAGATTATTTGTTGTCCAATTTTCACAATATATAAATTAAAATTAGGTAGTATCTCAAAAGCGTGAATGTTATAAGAGCTGCAATATAGCTGTATATTAAAACAGTAAAAATTTTAATGAACTTCTGCTGTAGGTAGTACCTAGAGTAGAGATACCCACATAAAAATGCCACGAACGATTCTCAAAAATGGAACAAGGAATATTTGAGATATGTAACACAAGAGATGCTACACGACCAAATACCCCCAAAACGTTATCTTGTTAGTTCCATCTTTTACCGCACGCGCTTTTCCCGCAACAGGTCAATTACGACAATATAAATGAAGTACTGGTATGGCCGTAATGTGACCGCCCTAACAATCTAATATTCAAGTAGTTGTCAGTCCTGTATGGTAGGTAGGTACTAGGTAATACTATAAGTTATTGCTGATTTAATAAGGCCCGGTATTACCAAAGTTAAATTTGCTGGATTAACTAACTTTTGGATTAAATTCAACTGTTTCAATCATTTTGAGGTATCTGATTGGCTGTGCACCCAATTTAGTCCAATATTTAGTTAATCCGGCTCAGATTAACTTTGGTACCTAATACCGGCCCTAATGTGATTTAAATTAAATAGAAATAACCCTCCTCTGCACCAGACAACAGATCAAAAAAACGAGTTGTAAGATACAACATTGTGCCATGGCAACTAGGTATAATTATTAGAATTGTTACCTACATTCTAATTGTCAATTATTTTAGTAATTTTCCCTTCCCAATTTGTTACCCTCACCTCTGTTTCGACACAAGAAGTTGGTACCTACCTACTGGTACTGCGATAAAATTGATATCAGTCAAAATAACTATTTTTATTTTCTACACTCTGAAATAAGGCATCTCAATTGACACCATAGTTTATTGCGTGACATATTACAAGTTACTCAATACCTGTACGGAATCTTGACATTCTACTCCCGTAGCGTGTACTATACATCGCCCAACATTATCGGAATCAGACTCAGAAAAGGCATTTCGGACACACCAGTCTAAATTCAACAATACTTTCTGCATCACGGAGTTGCTTAGCAATAAACCAGCATCTAAAAAAAAAATAACAATTAATTTTGAAAAGTTGGTTTTACGGTAAGCATCCAAAGGAGTCATGATAATAGGAATACGAAGGAATGTGAGAAGTGAAAAATATCTGGCCTAAATGAGGCTCAAACTCAGGATGGTTGCTGGGAAAGGACCTCTATTGAGCTATACAAAATTTGCACGCTATATTATAAGAAATCTAAATAATTCTGTATCAATTTTATTTACAAGAATATAATTTTCAGCAGATTTTAAGGGTTACTTTGTTTGATTCCAAGTATCCACATTATTGAAATATTATTGATTTCCTGTATCAAGTTAAGTAAATTTAAAATGATCAGAAAATTATTTATGATTACTGATTAGGTACCTACCTACCTACATACCGACAGAATAAGGTAAGGAGTAAGCAGAGATGGGCACTATCAAAGATACAAGTATCTTTGATAGTATCTTTGATACTTGATACTATCAGTATCTTTATCTTGATACTTTTCTTGGAGTCAGTATCAGTATCAATTATCAATTAATATTCAAAAAAGTATCAAGTATCTTTTACTGAAGATACTTTTGATACTTTATAATGCACATTTCTCTCAAAACCTGTATTAGATGTGCAAAAACTTGATTTTAGCACAAAAATGTTTCAGTTTAGGACCTCATGTATTTTTATTGGGAATCACTTCCGCCCATACATACCCTTTTTTCACCCAACCCCTAACTTTTGTTGACAGATGATGACCAAAGTCCAAGAACACTTTCGTCTGTGAACTGATCTCCCCCTCCCTCACCTGACCAAATTCTTTCTTGCCATTGGTCGTCTAAAAAATCTTTTGAAAGTATCTTTTGATACTCAAAGTAGCTTTTGATACTTTGATACTCAAAGTATCATTGATACTCAAATTTAATGAAGTATCAAGTATCAAGTATCTATTTGAAAATTTTAAGAGTATCAGTATCTAGTATCTTGATACATTTTCCAAGTATCTTTGCCCATCTCTGGGAGTAAGGTACATACGTCGTCATAAGATCTAACAAAATTTTCATAATAGTAGCCGGGAAAGCAGATAAATGTTAATTGATAAAATACCTATGAAAGTGGACACAACTCTCAGGTTAACTTTATTTCCTAAATCAAGTTGGCAAGTGCGATATCATAATCTTCCGATGAAGCCAAATCAAAAACTTCGTCTGTTTGTCTACAACTTCATCAATTTCTTTTTCTTCTTCTTCAGAAGTTACTTCAACTTCAACATGTTTAAATTAAAATTTAAACACGTGGGGACAAAACATACTTTATATTTTTGGTCAATTGACCTCGTACTTGACTAAGAATTCTGGAGTTAACAGTGTCTGCCTAGCAAGCTACTCCGTATCGGTGAAGCGAGAAGAGGTTTGAGTGGCAGTTTTACAATGTAGGGTGTTAGAGTCGGGGGATTCTTGGACAGGTAGGTACCTACTTTGGAGTCATTTGAGTATCAATGATAATACACTAACTGAAAATAAGAAAATAAAAACAGGCGATTAGGTAGTGCAGAAAATTGGCTTCTGATTTCAGCGGTGGGCTATATTGTTTTTTAAAGCCCGATTTACACGGTCACATTTATTGAACAACTTCTGTGTCACAGTCTTTGGCACAGTCTTTGGCACAGTCTTCTTGAAGGAAATTATAACATGTTTTAAGTTCTGTGGTGACAGAAAGTTGCTTCGTGTAAATGCAAAATTGTATGAAAAATGGGAATGTGACACATAAGTTTTTCAAGAAATTGTACCGTGTAAATCGGGCTTTTAAGTCTAATAATAACAGATACGACGATGTAAAGTGAAGAATCTACTGAACTCACAACAATTGTGCGCACGGTGAGACGAGTTGATAATATCCTACGTTATCATCGCGATCTGTATGAATTAATATGTTTTTACAATTCATGTTTTGAAAAAATTTTGTCCGAAAGTGGTTCAAATAATGCTTCTCCATCCATACAGACATTAAAACCTGAATGTTTTGTGGCCCTTTAAGGACGATTTGAATGACACGGCCACACGCAGCAGATTCTGTAACTGCGATATGGCACGTGGTTTAAATACAGGAAGAGAGAAGTCGATTGCAGGCAGCTAACAGATATGAAAGGACATCAAGAAGTTCTCCTAATCGACCAACTTTTAAGCTGGGTTTCGTAAGCAAAATCAATCCCTCTTCCCTCCCAACATTACTTACCTAATGAACAGAAGGCTGATTTTGTGTCATCCTTGCAAGCTCCTACGTGTACATGTTCACTAACCGATGAGCCAAGTACCAGCTCATACAGCTTACGAGCCTTCACATATGTTGTATCTTTCACAAGATAAAAAAAATCAAACTCGTCTATATAGTTGTCAGTTATGTATTTGAGCATGTGAAACGGTTTCAGTATTTGTCTTGTGTCGGTGAATCCTACAATCCCCGGCATTGATAGGTTAAGCTTTTGAGGTCCAGGAGCATCAATGAAGAACATAACTTTGTCAACAAGGTGTGATACAGTTTTATTGAATGCGACACCTTGAGTAGCAACAGTGCTGTGAGAGGTTAGAACTCCAACAAACAGTTTTTCGCGAATGCCGAGCTCCGTTGAGTAATACCGGGGACGTATCAAAAGTTGTGGTGTCTTCTGGGCTTTCAAAGGTTTGCCAGCGAGATTTATTCGTGGCTCGTAATCATCACTGGCGTGTGAATTCAAATGAGATTTGTGCTGTTCATCTACACCAAGAGTATTGGCAGGCACTGAAGAACAATCTTCCACGAATGTTGTGCTGTACATCAAACTCAATAAAAATCCAAAACATAGCCCTACTAAAAAATACGGATTTTTTCGAAAATGGCTCGACATATAACGAAACATTATATTCTTATGCATAGAAGTATTACAATTTCGTTTCTGACAACAAACAAATAAACTTTGACAACTATGAATAAATTTTATACAAAATGTAAACAATGCATGTAAATGTTAATGAATCCAAATGATGAAAAAATCTGATTCTGCCGAGTCGAACTCGAATCGAAAAGTTTCAATCGATTATTGTTTACTCGATTTTCGACTTTCGAGAGATTTTTGCGTTCGATTTACGACAACTTTGATCAAGCCACTACTAAATTCCTTTTTTAATTGTCGTATAAACCATTCATTTTACGATTATACATTGAAAATAATTATTTATATCCTAATAGATCTAATAAAATTATTATAAAATTCGAAGAAATAAAAGTAGAGTCAACTGAGCAACTAAATCAAACAAAACATAATTCACATAAGTTCGGCATCTCATCTGCAGGTCATTCCTGGGTCATTCCACATTAATCGCTTTGGATTAACGTATTTTAATTTATTTAAATCGATCCATTGAATAGATTTTTTATTTTTATCAGAAATCAATGTATCAATTTGTTTAATTTACATTAGATAAATGAGATATTTATGAAATCAGATTTGAATTCAATTAAATCGATTGCATTATAAAATGATTTTAAAAAATTATGGCATATTTTGGGAAACATTTTTAACAATCTCTTTTTTTAAATCATTTAACAGAGAATCATTTAATATTATATAATTCGTAGAACACTGGCAGCGCTTCCGGGGGGTGGGGGGGGGCTATGTATGTTTAAATACGATTTATAAATTTTGCCCTCAGCTTTTTACCTTGCCCTTGGTCAGCAACCCCAACAACATTTTTCTGGCTAGGAAACGATAATATTTAAATACGATTTACAAGCTACACAAGCACACAAGCATCCATTCTATTTTATATTGTAATATTTTATATTCCACTCGGCAAAATTAAAAATGTATGGAATTTAATTAAATAATCTAATTGACTGAAAAATATTACATCACACCAGAAGTAAGTCAATACGATCACCTTGTCTCACTCTAGTATATAGAGTAGGTGAGCTCTCATTTCAATAATAATAACAAGCATTGATTGTTAAGGAACCTGACCAGCAGTCATTTAAATAATTCGTTCAGCGATCGTTTTTTTCTTAATTGCCAAGTGTACCTACCTATGAAAACATTTTAAAAATTATTTGTGGAAAATTGTAGAAAATTGTACTCTCGTTTTAAGCAGCAAATGAAGCAGTACCTTGTAAATAAATGTTACTATTCCATTGAAGAGTATATACTTGATAGTAAAAACTAAATAATCAAGATAATAAAGGCTGAGGAAGACTGCATGATGTTGACTGAAGTTAAACCAAGAATCATATGCCATAAATGATACGTTAGTACCTAGTAAAATATTAAATAGCTTACATTAAGTTTAAGAATTAAATGTTACTTTATACTTAAATCAAATCAACTACATTTTACTGCACTATTTTAAACCATATATTTTAATTTTTAATCATAATATTTTTCAGAATAATTATTATTTGGAATTCCACATGCCCTAATAAAGTGTAATTGCTTAAGGGTCGCGTTACATTGTGTATTACATGTATAGTAAACTATAAGTATAACCAAATGTAAAAATGGAAATAAACTGAAACTATACCTCATGTGTTAAAGTTTTGTTCATTCTCGGAAGGCAATAATTTGAAACCTCGCTGTAAGACAGGAGTTGCAAGTTAAATTACATTTTATGATTCTTTTATACTTAAATATAGTTTAAATGTTGGAAAAAGTAATGCATGATGGTAATTTTAAAAAATAAATATTTTGGAATGTTCGATTGGTTGAGCTACGTTAAATATTAATATCCAAAAACAATTAAATTAAACTTGAATGATTAAAAAAAAAAAAATTTTATTCCAGAACATGGCTCCTATATCTAGTGTGTGAGGAACTAAGAAAAACATAACCATTATAAATTGAGAATGGTTCTAAACTGCCATGTGTAACATCCGTGACAAAACCAATGTTACATCCGTGACACACACAAAAAATACAAAACAATTAATATTATTTATTTTTAAAACAATGAATTGGTGATTACAAGGTTTCCTCTTTTATGGATAAGCTCTTCGTATGAGAATGTAGCTGTTTGGGTCAGGGACCCGAAATTTCTATCATTTGATGATGATCTGGGAACCACTTTCCAAATAATGAAACATCCGTGACACCACATTTCACTGAATATATCTCAAACTTACCATTAATATATAACGCTAGTTTACCTTATGGTAGGCAGGGATGGGCAGTATCTAAGATACAAGTATCTTAGATACGTATCTTGAGATACAATAGTATCTTAGTATCTGTATCTTAGATACTTTTTAGTAAAGTATCTTATGAAAGTATCTAAGATACATTTTTAAAGTATCTTGAGTATCTTATTTTTCCAAGATACTTAAGATACTTTTAAACTAAAAATGGTCAAAACATTCCGAATATTTTTGCAAACAAATACCTGAAACCTCAATCTAACTTCCTGTGGACTTTCTGAAGAAGTTCTTTAATTTGTATTTGTTTCTTTGGCAATTAAAAATAAATAATTGGTATGACTATGTTATCACCTAAAAGAGTTTAAAAAATTCTGAATTGACTCATATTTTTTTCCCCGACTCTTAATTCTTCTTTTGTTTTGAAGTATCTTGTATCTTAAGTATCTTCAAGATACTATAGTATCTTGTATCTTTAGATACTCTTAAATGAAAGTATCTTGTATATTGTATCTTTAGAGCAAATACTTAAGTATCTTGTATCTAAGATACTTTTTTTAAGTATCTTGCCCATCCGTGATGGTAGGTTCTGTGTAAACACAATTGTTTCAGTAGGTAAAATTAAAATTTATTTGTTAATGTTAAGATTAAAGAGTTCACTCTATAAAGAGTGAAATGTAACAATCGTGACTAACCGGAGTGGCTGAATATCATAGTTTATCAATTATTATTTTCATTTATCATAGTATAATTTAAGCAATCTATTTGAGGTAATCTAGCGACTTCTTTTTTACAACACCTTCGGGTGCATTTTGTATTTTGACACTAGCTAGGCCAGAGATTTTAATTTTTCATTAATCAAATTTGCCGCGAAAAGTCAGTCCTGAACACGGCCATGTTGTTACCGAACCTTTGTAAATATAATTTTTATCGAACAGCACAAAAGCGCCAAGCGGTCTTTCACAAGCGGGCTTTGATGAAAGCTTTGCACGCTAGCAAGCAGTACAGCAATCTATGTCATTTTTGTTTGTAATCATTTTCTGGTACGTGGGTCGTGTTTAATGTGATGTGCCTATATCTCGCGAGAGAAGTACAAATTAAATTAAACTTATTATTCATAAAATATTTGTTAAAAATTAAGGAAGTCTGTTTCTTTTGACATTGAAGTGACATTTGGCGGGTATACGCGTCATATCTTACAATCCAATCAACTTTCGACCTCTATTTTGTGTATGCCACCAACTGGGAGTGAGACCACGACCACTACGACTGTAGGTAGCTTCATGTAGGTAGGTAGACGGGCTAAAACTGGTTTGAAAATTGTTTAATCCTTAGTCCTATTTTAAATGATATTGCAGACACACTTATTATTGTGTGATACACTTGCACGATCTTCTATCAAGAAATGACAACCATCATTGCCAATTCTACTAGGGATACAAGTTCTCGCACCTGCAACATGGGGGTAATAAAAGTAGGCTAAATTATTCCAATATGGCTGGTTGTTTTGTTTTGTAATCAAGGTTTTATTTATCGTTACGAGATCTAAAATGCCGAGTAAATGAGTTCTTTTACTAGTCTAAGACAATTGTCAGAAAATAATATGATGCCTCGGCCTATTTAGCCTACCTACCTCCTGACTTTCTCTGTCAATCATCAGGTCAATAGAGGCGGACACAATTCTGACGTTTCTATGTAGGTTAACCTAAGGTTAACCTTGCTGTTAATTAGTATAACATCCCTTACAGGCTGGGAGTATGTACCTACCTATAGGACTAGGTATGTTTTTAGTCACAGCCAATTTGTTGAAGTATGAAAACGTATGAAAACGTATTAAAAGCACTACTCCCAGTAAAGAGATATACTCAATTTGGTAGTGCCAACCAGTTGATATTGGTGCCTTTTACACAGCAAAACATCTAATTCAAACTTTGTCCTAATGACCTTATCTTTGTTAGGCGAGCCTCAAGTTGGCGTTTCAAACCAAAATGAATCGTAAAAGACGGCTGATGATTGAGGACTTCAATCCACATATCATATGTGTACTCTGCGGCGGCTACTTCATTGATGCGACTACCATAATCGAATGTCTTCATTCTTGTGAGTACCAACCAACATGTAATTAAAAATGTAATAAAGTTGAAGTAAAATAGGTACCTTATTAGTTATCAATATTGCAAACTTGTACATTCTTCTAGAACTATGTACCAAGTTAAAAAGTTAATAGTTTAAGGCCGCCTCTGCTGCCACGGGGCCCCCCGTGACAGCAGCTGATGCACTGGGTTCACGCTACCGTGACTGCAGTGTGCCGCTCGATCTAAACACTGCTGTCACGGGGGGGCGTGTGCAGTTCACGCTTCCGTGACAGCAGTGAAAAATGACACCTAAACACTGCTGTCACGGGGGGCGTGCACACGCTGGCGTGAAAGCAGTCCGTGGACTGCTTGCACAAGTGTTCACGTCCTCGTGTTATTTTTGAAATCTAGATAGTACATTACTTCATTTTTCGGAAATAGTGTCGTTACATTAACAAAACAACACATTTACAATGTTGTGCGTATTTTGGGGTTATTTAGTGGTGGATAAAGTGAGATTATTGTGCATTCTCGTAGCGCGAACACGCCCCCCTGTCATGTCGGATACCTTATTATAATTTTTGTAAAAAATAGTGTAGATACAGCCGTAAATGTAATTTTCATTAAAAAACAAGAAATAAACTGCCGCTTGACCTAAACACTGCTTTCACGCTGGCGCGTGTGGACGCCCCCCGTGACAGCAGTGTTTAGGTGTCATTTTTCACTGCTCTCACGAGAGCGTGCAGGCCATTTTGCATTTCACTGCTGTCACGGGGTACGGACTGTAGCCACTTACATAGTTTAAACCCAATTGGCATATGATTTTTCGAGGTTAAAAACGTGTCGGGAAATTGGGATTTAATTATCAATGTGACATAGAACTCTCTAGGTAGAAATATAAAATTTGCGTTAACTTTCATAATCTTGATGATTTATTTATTTGTCATGCATTTTTTATGCGATTAGTAAATTTACGATCCCTAAGCATATTCACTTATGACCTTCATCATGGTAAATGAAGGAGCAATTCTAGAGTGAAGACCACAGCCTTCTCGACAGTCACTTCGTTCTCTGGTAGCTGCCTGCCGACATCCAATTAAAGCTATGACGTCATCGTCGGTTTCTTGCACGGTTGGAGGCGCTACTTCCGGTGGTGGCAATAAAATGTACTAACAAGATGACGTCATTTACACTGCCTTCTTTAATGTGAATCAACAGATTCGAAGAAGCAGTGAGGCGGTAAAATTCGAATGTCGAATCAATTGTCAGTTTGTACAAGATGACGTCTTTTACAGATTCGACATTCTGTTCATTCTGATTTGACATTTCGACATTCGAATTTTATCGCCTCACTGCTTCTTCGAATCTCTTGATTCGCATTAAAGAAGGCAGTGGAAATGATGTCATCTTGTGGTACATTTTATTGCCACCACCGGGAGTAGCGCCTCCGACCATGCAAGAAACCGATGACGTCATAGCTTTAATTGGCCGTCGGCAGGCAGCTACCAGAGAACGAAGTGACTGTCGAGAAGGCTGTGGTGAAGATGCTTATCGTAAAATTACCATGCGATTTTAATGAGATTTTGGTGATTAATTTTCAATTTTTTTTTAAATTGAACTGGGAGATGCCCTCGTAAAAATATGTTGTATCTCAAAATCAAAATGCATTGATAAATCAATTATTTATTCTCATTCTCATTATTAATAATTCCATATTTTTGGGTTTTTCTGTGTGCCAATTATTTATATGCACCATTTCTAGTTTCTACTGGCTTTAACGCTTATCATCCTATAATTTGTACACGGAAAAACTGTACTGAAAAAAAATATTCAAGAAATCAATCCTTGTAGGTCTTATCTATCTAGGTAGTAGGTAGAAAAGTAGAAAACTCGATTATAATTTATGTTTCATTTGTAGGTAGTGAATTACACGCGGTACATATGACGCAGTTAAGTAGTACTACCTTTTGCAAATAAAGTACTACCGGTTGCAAATAAAACAAACAAACAAACCATCTATTAGAGACTATTACTGGGTCATTCCACAAAACTGGGGACATTTTTCAAAAAAGTTATTTTTTTTTACGATTTCTTTATTTTTTTTTATTTAAAGATTGTTATAAAGATTGTTGGCATACAATTTTTTTGGGGCTGATATGAATATTCTACAATTGACCGCACTTTAACGATTTAATTTTGTCGAAAACGCATAATTTCCTAGAAAATCTTTTTTTAGGGCAGTGTAATTTCTTCAACTTCGACTAATTTACAACTATCTGTATACATAGCCAGAAAAAAATGTTTTGCGTTTTTTAATACATTTTTGAAAAAAAATATAAAAATTTTATAAAAAAAAAATATTTTGATATAGAAATTTTTTAAACAAATTTTCTAAAATGTATTACAATGAGTTTATGCTCTGTTCAAGATGAAAAACTTCCCACTTTAACTCGTGTTTTGACTAATTTCTTGCTTAAAAAGGGATGTGTAACATGAGTGACCGCATTTTGTAACATGACCATGAGTGACCGATAAATCAATTAATTTTATTATGATAATTGTTAATTAGATAATCTTAAATAATTTATTATTATGACTGGTATATGTGCTTTACCATGTAAGATAATGAGACTCAATTTAAATGTTTAGTTAGGGAGAAAATGGTTACTAACTAATAAAAATGTTTTTGATGGAGCCATTATTGTAACATGAGTGACCACACTGTTGCAATTAATTACATGCATAAATATAATTAAATAAAATTTTGAAAAAATATTAATATTTTGCACTTATTGAGATGTATGTTTGGTAATTTTTTGGTTAATATTTTCTTAAAACTGTACTTGCTGGAAATCATTTACCTCTAAATGAAAGTTCAAAATGTAACATGAGTGACCATGGAATTACCCTACTACGTTTATGAAGCTGGTTCAACGTTCCATTCAATTCATTGAGTTAATCTATTAGTTCAACGAATTCGTTGGAGCCGTGTGGACTCGAAATTGAAGCAAAATAACATAATTTACAAGATAATTTTTTGCATTGCATATAGGCAGGTAGCCTACTAATTCAATGAATTGAATGAAACATTGAACCATATAAACTAGGCGTACATGAACCTATGTAGGTAGTAATGTAAAATTTGTGAAATTTAAGACATAAAACATAATTAAATTTCCACCTCAAGTTTTAGTAGGTACACATATTAAATAATTTAGTTTACATACATATTTAATTTATTGTATATCCTAATATACTACATCTATGTACCCAATGAAACCTGTAGGACGTAGTACATCTGTTATAATAATTATCTTGTTTAATTGCAGTTTGCCGGGCATGCATTGTCCACTATTTGGAAACCAATCGGTTTTGTCCCATTTGTGATGTGCAAGTCCACAAGTCCAAACCATTGCAGAATATCCGCCCAGACCGAACACTGCAAGATCTGGTCTACAAGCTTGTACCTGGACTTTACCAATGTAAGAACTAAATCTATGATTTTATGATTTTACCTATCATCAGCTGAGCTTACAGTGGAAGTATGCCACAAATTTGGAGTCAGTTGACTGTTATGTTTAGTAAATTTGTTTCACCTGTACAGTGCCGGACTGGCTCGTCAGGGGCCTCGGCCTTCGAGCATTATAGTTGGGTAGAGTTAGCACGACGGGAAAAACTTGAGGCAAACATCTCGGCAGGGCTTATTATTAGTATCTATCAACATAAATAACTACCTACATTCCTAGAAACATTATGTATCTATTGTCTAATAATAATGAATACTGAACACAACATTTGATTTGAGTTGAAAAGTTACACTGACGAGATATTGTAATTTTTAGCGCTGGATATACACAAGTCACATGACATTTCCTCCCCTCAATCACTGCAGCGCTTATGGACGTCACGTGACAGGTGTGTCGATATGTTTGCCTCAACTCGCACAGCGGCAGGATAGGTCAATGCTTTCTCTACCCAACTATATGCTCGAAGGCCTCGGCGGCTATTGTTTCTATAAAAGTTTTTGGGAGAAAGCAGCCCACCAGCCTGCCCCACAGGGCGATTTTTGGATTTTTATAACTTTAAAATGGAATGTAAAACCAATTTGGTGATTTTAAAAGTTCATTAATTCACAAGAAAAACATAACAGAAAGGCCTGCCAATTATGCTCTGCAGGGCGCTTTTTGATTTTCTGTTATTCTTAAAATGATTTTGGGATATGAAAACTTGTATTTTTTCAGAAAGTGAAGTAAAATGTACCCAAATTTACCCCCGCAGGGATTATTTTAAATTTCAGTCACTTTTAAAACGATTTTGCGATTATAAAAACGTGTATTATTTTGAGCGAAAAAGCTAACAACGAATTGAAATTAAAGAATTGACCCAGCCTGCCCCGCAGGGCGATTTTTGATAATTTGTATTTATTTAAGCGAATTTTGGATCTAAAAATGTGTATTTGGCTCCAAATAACATATTCAATTTAGAACAAAAATCTATGTAAATTTGTGTTTAAAATCTACAAATAATATTCTCATGTACAACCAAAGTCAGGTATTTTCCTCCCTAGATGCTATAGATTAGAGGCGTCTGTTTTATTTTAATGTGAAGGTTGTGTTTAAATTTAGTTTCAGTTGCAGGGAAATATATTCCGAGAACGCTCAATAGCGCTTCTATGATCATTCAATTTTCCAAATCTCTTTATATAAAATTATATATTATAAAATGTGGTCCTTAGTGTCAAAAATGTGTTTTAAAAGGGTTAAACTTCATACAAAAAAAAATATTTTGAAGATACTACCACGAAGCAAGTACCTAGGTACCTTCCAATAACATGATTTGTTTATGAATTGTGTGTTTTTTCTCTAAAATTTTCCTTTTAATAGAGGTATACCTCAAAATTACTTGTCGATGAATGACCTTGAGGGAAAATTTTTGTCGGGGGCTCGACCCCCCTTTCCTCACATTAATTTTAAAAAGGTAGCACAATGTTCTTGGCTGCTCAAAATATTATACATACAATACATACATCAACCCTGAATACAGCAAGCACGTTTTAATTTTCTACCAAAATATTATTTGCAAATTCAAAGGGCCTCCTGTTCTCCTGTGCACGCCTATGTTACCTATAGAATGACCCTGACAGTGATGACATGCTTCAGGCAGCAATGACTAGCGCTCCTGTCAAATAACTGAAGCCACTACACTGGCTTAGTCGGATTCCGTGTGTTAGACACCCCTCCTTCATGTTCTTTTAGCAGATTTAAGCATCATTTTGCAAATAAATTTTAAAATTCATAGAGGTAATGTTTTGGTGTTACATTACCTACTACACTAAAATGATCTGAACCGTTTGCATAATAAATGGCCACTCTCAACGTGTATTTCCAAAATCCATATCGGATATAATTATTAAACTAAACGTCGTAATTTGACAGTGACAGCTGCCGGGAATGGTTCGCGGATAGAGATGTCATACACTCGGCCTTGAGGTTGCTCCTGCGCAGACACATCTTATTAGGTCATGTAGGGCACTGGCTACTTTCCGTTATGCTCTATTTACCTAGGTACCTCTCGTATCTACCTAGGTACTAGGTAGTGTTATTATTTTCAGTATTTTGAAAATAAAAAATATGCTGCAATATGTAGGTTCAGCGGGAATATTCCCAAGAAAATGTGGGGAATATTCCCGACTCGGAAATTTACTTTTTCATTATAAATTAAAATGTATAATTTTCTTATTTTGTGGTATGTCATTAGTCATTGACTCATTACCTCTTAGTGTTCATTTTTTGCAATTTTTTTTGTGTTCATTTTTTTTGTCCTGATATCTTATGACATCTCATAACAAACACATGCTTTAATAATGTTTTCTCTTAATGTTTACTCATCCCTGTAGTAAATTCCCAATAAAGTCCCGATTTGAGGAATATTCCCGAAAAAATAAATTCCTGGGAATATTACATCACACCTACCTGCCAATTTTAAATGCACGAAGATACAAATACTTTTCAAAAATTCATAACAATGCAAGATACAAAATGTACCTATTTCAAATATAAGTTTTTACTTTTTTATACTACCTACCGCCGTTGATTGAAGAACGCTACCGCTCGCGTGCTTACACTACTGTTGGGAGTCATCTTCAGTTCATGGTCATTCATTCATAGTGTTATTCTCTCTTTTGCAGCCGAGATGAAGTCTCGCAAAGAGTTTTACGAGAGCCATCCGGAATGTGCACCTTGTGACGATATTGCCAACGAATCATTTGTCTACACACCCGAAGAGTGTTTCAGCCTCACATTGGAGTATTACGAAGAAAGCAATCATCCTCACATCAAGTATCCTGCACGTATGATACAGGTTGGTACTTACCAGTTACATACCACACACATGTATCACAATTGTGCTGTGAGTGATACCGTTGGTCTACGTGAACTGCATTGAAGACAGGAAAAGGCGGTAGGGTATCACTAGTGTTGGCAACGTGAAAATTTTCAGTGAAATGAAAATTTTCACAGCCCTGTGAAAATTTTCATACAATTATTTTATTATTTTAATATTTTTCAACCAATTTTTTTCAATTTTCAATAAGTAACACATGTCATAACATATTTATGTACTAATTGCCATCTTAGGCTGTATCAAATCAACATTAAGAGCTTCTCATCGGAAATGAAAATTTTTAAATTTTTTTAAACTACCTATTAATTTTCAATTTTTAATAAATAACACGTCAACGTCATAAAACATATTTTAATTTAATATATAATATGTTTGTCAAATTTTGATTTTGAGAATATCCTTTTACTGTAGCACTCATGCCGCATACATTTATAACTACTTCCTATTATCGATTATTATATATAAAATGTTATACCTACCTAATTATATAAATTTGTACCTCAAATCCTTAATTTCATGAATATATGTATTCAATGTATTCCAAGTCAAATCTACTTAGAACCGTCTGTACATTTCACATACTTTTTTGCCACAAAAACAGCGCATAAAAAGCGTTTTTTCAAGTATTTTCAAGTTTTTCAAAATTTTCACGAAAATTTTCATGAAAATTTTCAAGATTTTTTTTTTCATGAAAATTGCCAACACTAGGTATCACATATTCTTAGGATCTGGGAAGGAGGAGGAAAACCCTGTCGCTCATATCAAGTCTGTGTTATACTTAGAGATAAAGTTTGGTTTATTCAATTCTCATAAAATACGTTCTGGGCTGTCACGCCAGAGTCTAGAGTTCGATTTCTATTGCCATTCTTCCTGACTGAAATTTTTGTAGTTTCCCTCATTCGAGAGGCAAATGTGTGGGAACATGCCTTACTAATCTCGGATGTCTCAGTAAGCAAAGGGTACAACTACAAGGGCTCTTAACTATGGTAATTAATATTTACAAATAATTTGATGGGTGGGTGCAACAGTGACCAATAATTGCCATGGAGCTACTAATGTGTTTAGATTTTGAGATCAATTTTTTATCCAGGTTAAGCTTTTCTTTTCCCACAATGTGAATGTGATACATATATTTTATAATGGCGTGCATGTATAATTATTAATTTGCTTTAGATAGGTACCTATATTCTAATCCTTCAAGTTTTTTTCTTTCCAGGAACCAGTAACGGGTGATGAAGATTCGAGAAGCGAGGAGAGTAGAGGTGACCTGGCACTTAGCAACACTACTGAAAATGAAGACAAGCTTAACTCAAAGAGTAAGCAAGATTCAGAGAAGTCAACACGCAGAAGGACAGATGTTTTATCTCAGAAGAATTCAGCGGCATCTCAAGAGGATGATCCCTACAAAAAACAAGTGCCTTGTATAACCCAAGTTGATGCTATGTGTGACACATGGCAACAACCCAATGACCAAACTTGCAATGAACATGAACTAGAGCGATTGAGAGATCAGCAACAATGTAAGAAAGAGGAGACAGTTCCAATCAAGAAGCGACACCTACGATGTCCCGCTGCTGTGACAATCACCCACCTTCAAAAGCTAATTCGAGCAAAATACGATCTTCCTTGTAATCATCCCGTGGAAATATTGCATAGAGATGAACCCCTCTCAGATCATCTCACACTCATTGACGTAGCATACATCTATAAATGGAGGCGGGTAAGTTACCTTATAAATATTAATAATCTTCTTCTGGTTCCGACAATGTTGTCAGGTCAGACGGTGGGAGCTCCCACTGGGTCTAGGGCCTCGGATCTCTTGTAAATGTAGGAAATTTATTCCCTGTCAAATATTAAGAAAGTGGAAATCTACTTTATGGTTTCTTTCATTTCAGAAAGGCCCACTGAACTTGTACTTCCGAATATTTGATGTTCATAACGACCAACATCGCACACAGGATGTGAATACTCAAGTGGGTGAGCCTGGCATTAAAACAGGAAGCATGGAAGTCGATGAGAAGGTGAAAATAAAAAACAAAGTCGACGATTGGAAAGAAGTTCAACTTCAAATATCAGAGACTGGAATCATGTCTGTAGCAGGCATATCTCTAGAGCACAATAATAATTTGACAAGTACAAATAATAATCTGTTAAGTGATGCAACTTCAAAATGTTCCAATCAATTGGGTACCGTAACCGAAAGTGAAAAGGTAGGATCTAAATTAGCTGTCGGTGGTAAGGACTTGTCAAATGTCAAGAAATCGAATCTAGAAAGTAAATTTGTCCCACCAACTGAAACTAAAATTGATGTGAAAATGCCCATACTTAATAATTTAGCAAAGCAGTCAAATGTGTCGGTGACATTGACAAACAAGAATGTAACAGGTGTAGTTAATAGAGGCCTTGGAGACCAGTCATTTAACCCAGTGAAAGTCAAGACAGAAGTGTGTGTGTCTGTAGACAACAAAATAAATAATGTAGGATCAGAAAAGAGGAAGAATGCAACACCAATGAAGATTCCAGAGAGTTGTGCCAATACTCCCAAGAGAACAAAATTGTCTCCTATGAAACCTTGCGAAAGCTTGGACTTGAGCTTGAAACCAGTCAAAAAGGAAAATGTTACGAACTCGACGATCCTGTCAGAACCAGCTAACATCAATGACACTGAAATTGGCTACAAACCCTTCATGAAATCGATGCCATCCAATACAAGCAGTAAATCAGACTTGGATGCCAAACGACCTTTTCCAAGTGACCAAGAACTTAATCTTAAAGAGAAGAATCCAACTACTTCAACTGGGGGTATTGTACCAGCTGTGCACAGTAAGAAATCACCAAATTCAAACTCTGTGGGTTACAAAACATTGAAGGTTCCCCCCAAAACTTGGAATCCCAGCATTACACGTTCCAGTTATCTCAACTCGAAAGCATCACCTGACTGCCATTTGAACAGTAATTCTATTGCCAGTCCAGTTAAAGCTCAGGAGAAAGTTCTAAAATTTTTCAAAATGCGCAACATGCCTCGATACCTAGGGAACCCGGCTTCAGGTGTAAAACCTATGTACCATGTAGCTGCAGATAGTAAAACTCAGGATTCAAGTAGCAAAAGTAAACAAGTAGTGATGAAGATTGATCCAAAAACTCTGTGTCCAATAATTTCATCAGCAGTACCAGCGACTAGTTCCACATCTGCAACACGTTCTCCGGGGAAACCTTTTTACACAGCACCAGCAAGTCCAGACATAGGCTCAAGTGCAGCAGATGCTACCAAGACAAGTCCTCGGCACAAAAGCAACTCTCCATCGCGCAAGGTCCAAGTGCCAATACCTACTCCAAGTGTGGCAAACTCCTCTCCGTCGGTTGGCTTTTCACATGCAGCTAGAACGGGTTCTCCTTTCGCCAACACAGCTCTCAAGAATGCTGCTCAGACTAATGCTGCTCTAAGTGTTCGTTCACCACCTGCCACAACTTCCAATAATATTCTACTCAACCCCTCTAGCTATGCCATTAATCCTGCCACTCTGAATCTATTGTCATCCAACCTATCATTTCTTCCAAATGCTTCCAACTTCTTGTATGGAAACTACACTAACTTTGCACCACCACTAATTCGACCTAATCTGAGCATGTCTGGTTCTGGTAGTGGACTTCCAGGTGCTTTACCATTAGGAGCATTTCATGCAATGCCTCCCTCAATCAACATGCTATTTCCTCATCATCGCACAAACAGTAGTAGTGGATTTACACCTAGTACAAACCGAGCTCAAACTCCTGCGATCCAGAGGATCCCTGCTTCAAAAGGTGGTGCAAATAATAATAGTGCTAGCTGTAAAACAGCAAAAAGTGCTAATCTTCCTTCCCCAAAAAATAACCAAACGCCAGCTGTACAAAATCCTGTGAATAATCATACATTAGTGAAAACAAACAGTTCAACACATCCCTTGAACATGAACGAAAACAGTGCTCGGGAGAGGCCGGTGGTTCATAAGAAGAACAGTATTCACAAGGAAGAAGTTACTCATTCTTCAACAATACAAACCAATAATAGGTCAGAAGTCAACTTGAGCAATAATAATAATAATAATAATGATACTAATGATGGAGTCCTTCCGAAAAGTAAAAATGGAAACATTAGTACCGAATTGATGAGTTTCAATAGTGAAGACATGAATCCCCCCATTGTGGATGCACCAGCTCCAGTAACTCTTGTCGAGAAGTGTGATGCAACGAAAGAAGCATCTCCTGCCACAGATTCAACTGGCCAAAATGAGCCCGAAGATACGTCCTCAAAACTAGGAATAGATACTAGTACATCCATAGATATGAAATCTCGGCCATCCACTGAACTGGTCATAACAGATGCCAGTTGTAAACATACTGAGATAGCAAATGTGCCAGAGCTGTTCAAGAAAAGTAGTGACATTGATTACAGTGATGAACAATCTCTGGGTGCTGGGAATGTGATTGATGGTTGCTGCGGTAACTCCAAATCTAGTATGACAATCGAGAGTAAAGAAAAGGTTGTGAAATAGGACAGGGCATTCTAGTAGAACACGGGTATTTAAAGATTGTTTTAATGTTGCAAGAAAATCCCATTCTTATTATCAAATGTATATTGTACCAACTACATTAAAAACTCACACAAAACTTTTAGCAGTGTTATGCAGTATTAGAGTAATAAATTGAACTCGATGATAATTAAATACTATACTACCTATTGTTGATATAATAATCTAATATATAGGTACATAACCTAATATTTATTCAATGTAATAATATCATCAATATCATTCTTTCATCAATAATGTGCTAGTGAACTAGGTTTTTGAGGTGGTTCGAGAGGTTTTCTTGAACATAGCTGCAACTAACAGGGTTATCTTTTGTATTTATGTAAGAGTAACTTGGCAATAATGTTCTAAAAATAGCAGTTTGTCAGATTTTTTATAGGTCGGTGGTGAAGTGAAATAATTGGTTGTTTTGACCAAATAAGCCAAAGATATTGATCGAGAAATTCATTGCTTTGTTGTATGTACCTCATTAATTAATCTGCAATTCTGACCTATACCACTTTTACTTCTAAAAGTGCTAGGGACTTGAAACATATCCAGTCGAACCGGGGTTGACCGTGGCATCTTTAGATTGACAAGCATTTGCTTCACCAGCCGAGTTACTTGGCCCTATGGACCTTCGATAATTTGAAACCTCCGAGGAAATGGAGTGTGGCCACAAACTAACAGACCACTGGTGGCCTTACGGTCAGCATGCCTCATTGCTCGCGAAAACGGATTCAAGCCCCAGTTTGTCGGGATATTTTTCACACTGCACATCACTTCGTATTAAAATATGATCCGTCACAACTTGCAAGAGATATTCATTGTTGTGGCAGTGTAAATTAAATACCTAGTTGTTTTCAGGCACCGCCTTTGTTTGTACTTAACATTACACTGCTACCTACACACGGCCACTAAATGCCTCTGGATGGGCTTTCGCACACATTGAGCAGGGTATTCATGTGCTACACAGTATATAAAAGCATTCATTTCAGAATTTCATTGCAATGAAGAGAGCGTTCTGTTGATATTCTGGATTGATTGCGTGCTAATCCACCATGTTGAGATTGTGACTGCAGCATTGAAGATCTATCTTCACAGTATGATCACAATCTCAATTATGGCAGAAACCACCGGAGGGCAAATCAGCAGTTCTTATGGCCTTCAACAAGTTGAAATGGAGAAACATGTTTATCTTACTATTTTATATGCATGTTCTATGCAGCAACTAACGTGAAGGTATTCTTTTTATCACTTAAAAAAAATTGTATAATGCGAACATTCATATCTTACATTTTGTAGCACGCAGGTACAATGCTCTCTGTGACTGATCCCGAGGCCGCTTAAAGTAAATTGTGATAGTATTGCTAATTTCTTCTAATGCACATTTTCGGCAATTGCACTTCATCGTATTTCTTATATATGGACAAACAACTATGAACATTTCTTGCACTTTATATTGCAATTAGTGATTTGGTTATCATAAAGTGTCGTCAATGTAAACATGCAAAAAAATACTTTGAAACGACATTTATGTTGGGATTGGCTCTACTGCTAGCGGGAGTGCTGAATGTTTTTGTCAATGTTGAAGGCTGCACTTTTATACCAATTCGGGCTTTATTATTCATTCTGTTTACGTCAGATCATGTCTACATATTTAATTGAGACCACATCAGAAACATTGTTGTAATTTGTCAGGTTTCTCTACAATTTGGTAAAATGTACGATGATCTCAGCCATTGAAGCATAAATTTGACTTTGTGCATTACAAAACTTCGAGATGTGGGCTTTGCCATATACATCAACAACAATGTTTCCAATCCCAACAGGATCGCGTTTGAAATGAAGGACGCATTGAAATGTTAGGTTCTGAAACTTAATTGATTTAATGAGATTATCTTCATTATACCAATTGCCATAAAGACACCAAGAATTTCTATTTTCATTGTTTTCTTTTCTGTGATCTGTGACGTTCATTATGTAAGCGACATATTGATGTTTGCTGTGAGTAACCCATAATGAAGATTGTGAGAACTGATGGAACAAATTTTGTATAGAGAATATAGAGAATGCCTTGTAGTCGACCTGAGCTGCCTTCATGGATGAAAACTTGTTGCATATTTTGTTATTGGCATATTTGAATAATAGTTGTCTCGAAACTTCTTGGCTGTCTTGCCTTGATTAGCTCATCACACATTCAAGCTATTTAATATTCAAAGATTCAAGTGCTCTACTTATTAAATAACTTTGTTGGTATGTATATTGTGTTTTTATTTTTACCACTTTATACTTGTACAAACGAACATCTACGTATCACATTCATCATTTTTCCAGTATTCAAATCGATCCAAGGTTTCATTCCTCTCCATTCCACAATGCTCAATGCTTGAAATCATAATTTTAAAACTAAATATTGGCCTGAAAATAATTAAATTTTTGATAAGTTGATACATAAAGATTTGATTTTTTCAAGGTGTTTTAATAGAGGATATATATCTTGTCAGTTGTTTTGGATGTAGTGACCACAATAATATTCATACCAAAAGAAAAAGGGTCTGGATTTCAATGTTACATGAAAAGTGTGAAGATATTGCCAAGCTGCAGCCATTTGATTTTGTGTTCTGAAACCTCCCAGGGGCTGGATTCAAAAAAGTATTGTCTTTTGATTTAATACCTACCAAAAACAGTGAACACCATGTTAAATGAAAGATAATGGGTACCTATTCGAAGATAACACTTCTTTGTAAATCTATCCCCAGGATAAAAATACACTTCTCCAACCCTTTCTCTCATGGTATGGACATTAAAATTGATTAGTACCTACACTGCGTTTCACAAGGAGCTGGCCACCAGACGTGGCCCCTAATGTTGCAAATAAAGGTTTTATTGTCCATCCCTCAGTCGCTGTGAGCGATCGCGCGGTCTTCCGAGACCATCCATCTCTCTCGGACAAGGGGTATTCAAAATATCTTACCGGACAGCTAAATGTGAAACGCAGTGTATCTCATCTGCAGTAATGCTAGTTACGATTTATTTATTCAGTTTGAAAATAGTTACATATTAGTATTACAATGCATTACAACTAGGTAGTATTAGTACGTACTAGGAAGTAGGAAGGTATTGCAGTTTATTATAAATGAAGTATTAATGGTGGGTTTCCTACGGTACCTGTATTTTAGTTAGGTAGATAATAATCCTGTACACTTTTTAGTTTTTATTGCTTACCCTAGATCATTTATTTACTTTCTGCAATATTTCTGACTTGTTTTACAGCTCCCTTCAGTTTCAAAGCAAGATCTTGAAGTTGTTCAAGATTGCATGTGAACTGAATTTTTTTGAAGACCTTTTTATTATTGAATTTATTTCCTGGACATTCCGTATGAAATTGGATTAAATACAATATTTCACCAACATTATCTAGGCTACTTGATTTTACACAATAGTCTAACTTCCAATCCACATCCACTACATGTGGTAGACATTGTGACTGAACATTAGAAAGTGAAGCTTGGATCTTTGTTTTATTTTTCTGATATGTCGTAGCAAATTTGTTACTGCGGTGATTTGGAAAGTTGTACGTCTCAGTTAAAAGTTCTGCTAAAGATTCTGCGTCCATATCACATCGTGATGCCTCAACAAGTGTCGAGAGTAGTGCAGCATATGATTCCTTAGCCCCGTCACTTTGAAGCTGCGATTGACCTGAAATGAGTAGTATTATGAATTAGGTGGGGCTTAACAGTTGGGTTAATATGATGGAAACTTCCAGAGAGGCAGGGTAATAGGAAGCAATGTTCGAAGTAAAAAAATCTGGCCGAACCGGGGTTCGAACCCGAGACTGCTCACTTACCAGAGAGCTCTACGAACTGAGCTACCTGGCTGGCGGACAGACCTTAGAACAACACACTGATGATGGATAAAGATCTCCAAGGAGAATAGAATAAAGGTATGGGACAACAGATTGAAAGATTTGAAATCATAAATTGAATCATATGTCCGGCCATAGCTGGTTGTTCACGTAATATGAAGTAAACAATCGTTTAGATGGCAGATTCCAGATGGCTAATTGGGTGAACTCTGGCTCGGTACACTGTAGACACAAACTCAATTCCTGTCATGGTACTCTCACTCGGGGTATGCGGTAGTGTGCTAGTAGGCTAGTAGTAGTAGGCTAGTATAGGGTTAGTATAGCCCGGTTTTCCAAGGCAAGAGATTATATTATTAAATGCCAAGTACACTCCCTTCGCAGTTCCATACCGTTATGCATGTGAACAATGGCCGGCCATATAAAATATAAATCATACTACTATTCATTCATCCAGCTGGCCGGCTGACTAGCTCAGGGTGCAATTCAATTTTATTAATTCCTCTTACAATTTGTAGATTTCTACAGAGGTAAGGTATTGCTATGGATAATGTAATGTCAACAACATACTATGGTCAACAGTGGTCGAATTGGGGGGGGGGGGGGGATAGTATCCCCCCATGGGGAATATATTGATGGTTCCATCCCCCCATGGGAGATTAAAAACAGCACTACCTAAGTAATGTAATTTACTTCAAAATAATACCATTTTCAAAGAATTGTGTTTTAGTAAACTGTGCATTTTGTAAGCAAAATTACCTCAAAACGTCTTAAAATTGATCTTAAAATGCCAAAGAACTAAAAACCGCCAAGCGGGTAAGGGTTTTTGCAGCATGCCCCACACCTTATTGGAGTGAAAACTGTGAAAAATTAAAAAAAAATAAAAACAAAAAACACCTCAGAACATCTCAAAATTGATTTCAAAGTGTCAAAAAACCAAAAAACGCCATGCGGGGCAAGGTTTTTGGGGCATGCCTTGGAGTGGAAACTGAAATACACCTTAGAACGTCTCAAAATTGATTTCAAAGAGTCAAAAACCAAAAAACCTACTGCAGGCAACACCCCCCTTAACGCGTGGCAAATTTTATTCTTTCACTTGCCCCCCCCCCCCCCCCGGCAGAAATCCTGCCAGTACACCAACCCCCACGGACTGATTTCCAATTTGACCACTCATAGTCAATACCCACTGTAGGCTATAAAATATGTGCCTACCTACTAAAAATCATTTAGGGTGCTTTCCCTTTTTCTCAGCTTTGACCGTAGTGGCCAACCAAAGTAAATTGACAATAATGGACCGTTTTTTTCGGTCGTGCCGACCGGTCATCTAAGCCCGCTGCAGCGAGCAGTTGAGACGGAGGAAAAAGGTCGGTCGGTCACTTCCGAACTGTCGGCAAAACTGGTCGCCGCATCAGGATTAGTGGACCGCTGGACTCGGAAGTTTAAAGCCAATACTGACCAGCTCGGTCGCGAAAAGCCGAGACCGAGATCAAAGGGGACCGCAGCCTTTGTGAAGTATATTTTTAAATCTTTTTTATTTGAAAGACACAACCAATTTGAGGAAACCTATAACCCTACCCTAGTAGGTAGGTTTGTACAACTTACTTGAGGTTTTGTTGTTTGTTAGTACAGATATTGCATCTTCCAATAATTTTACGAAACAATCGTCGTTCACAGAACTAGAATAACCGAGGAGTTTTAATCCTTTAACAGCATTTGAGGACAATTCCAATTCCATTACAGTTTTTGGAATCAATGACTTTTCAATGCTTGTCTCCATGACATGACACCCCCCCCCCCCACACTCATCTCACAGTAAAGTACACCCCCAAACAAGTTACAAACAACAGCTTCCAAAAGTTCGATCAACTTCTTCTGTTAGCGTCATTAAGACGACATTTGTCATTTATGCAAGCGCTTATTGGTCTATAACACATGTTTGACATCATAGCCAGGTGATGCCTTGACTCAGACAAGTCCACTGTGTGAGGACTAAACCACCGCCCCCTACAGCACGATTTCAAACCAAGATCAAGATGGGCGGGTAATTGAAAGCATTTAAATTACAGTTTATCTCGACTATCAATGTAAGTAATGGTAAGCACTGCAAATGATTTATCTCTCTATGGATGTAATACTAATGCAGTTGTCTTGTATATATCAGTATCTTTGCTATTTATGGCTAAAGATAAGGCAGGCGTATAAGAGTAGGTATGTGTAAATCAAGGACAGAAAGCACGAATCATAAATCGTAACCTAACATTTTGATTCATAGTCCATTATTTTACAGATTATTAGTTATGTGTACAGTTTGAGGTAGCACTGGCGCGCCAACAGATGAATATGGTTTATATCTAACCTTAACTGCACCCGAGCACTGGTGATGAGCCACCTGAACCCATATTTTCGACATTGTTCGAGTGCTCGTATAAACGAGCGTGACATCCTTCCGAATTAAATAGTATTCAATCTGCCACGTCAGTTTATAATTTTGTTTGGTCTGATGCCAGGCCAGGTAAAACCTTGGGAAATTTGTCTCAAACGATCTCGAAAATAGGTCCCCAAATTGGCTAGCGTCGAAACGCTAGCGCGTCTGTTGTTGAACTGTACGTAGCTTTAAAGTTAGTTGCCCTCCAGGCAGCTTTTAAATAACCAACCACCCATAAAGTCTTGCCATGGGAAGAATTCAAAATAATTTAAATGTGAAGATGCTCTTGGTTTGAATAACTTAACCTTGTCCTTGAGTAACCCTCATCAAATCCACATGCTAAATTACCTCGAGATAGCTGTTAAGTTGTTTAGGGCGGTTCAGCCGGTGGTTTACAATGGTGTCAAAAGATTTTAAATCCTATGGGGACATGGCTACCGTGCGAATTGACCCACCGTATTTATTTTGAGATACGTGGGCACTTAAATTTTTCAAATTCTGGGCCTCGGTCTGTGATGTATGAAGAGATTGAAACATTTCCCTTAATCGTAAATGCTGATTTCTTACACTTGCTGTGCTGCCGTACATATTACTTATTTTAGAGCCTATATACTTTGCAAGCAAAGTTTTCCCGAAACTTGGGGAACACAAGATTTCTTCGAGTAGGTATTGTCCCAATTCTACACAAACCCATTTGTGGCTCGTGAATGTAATTAATTTGCAATAAAAATAATGTCCTATGTGTGTGTCATTGGCCATTTAGGTCTTTTTTCAAAAAGGTAACTAAAAGAAGTTGCACAGAGCAGGGTCGGGTGCAGCACTGTGTGGGCATCGGCAAGGTGCACCATCAACATGGCAGTTAACCATGTTAGCTCAGCTAGACCTATTCACTTGACCTTGCTCCTTGTTACTAGGTAGTAGGTACTTCTTTTTGTTACTTCTAAAAAAAATCTGTACCTACTGGAAGCGTTTAATTATCTAGTCGAAATGTAAGAATAGCGCCAGAGGGCTTGGACATCATCTCCATTGATGAATTGCAAATTGCAATGTTCCAGCAATTGCAAAAAACGTTTAGCCAAGTGCATACAGTCACTGGAGGATTACTTTAGAGGGTGTTTACTTTTTGGAATTAGATAGGTACTCAATTTATACCACCTTGATTTATACAAGGTATGTTACCTAATTTTTTTATGACCACCAGGTCCATTGCCAATGTGGATTCATGATGGTTAAATATTACCAATGTCTCAAAAGTATTCAGGTATCTATTAGCAGAGTATATTATACTTCAATATAAACAATTTTATGTACATGCATTGAATAATTGTTGTATTTGGTTTCAGTGTCTGATATATTAATAGAATTTCTTGAGGTTGCGATTCACAGCATAATCTATAGTAGACAGCTTTATCCTTCTACTATTTTTCAATCAAAGAGAAAGTATGGTGTACCTATCAAGATCTCCACACATCCGCAGCTGAACTTACATATTTCCCAATGTTTGACATGCGCTCAAGAGTTGTTAAAGAGAAAAGAGTTACAAAAAGTCAGTGTTGTCTTGATTAACAATAGTTTGGAACCGATACAAAGTTTTATATTTGATATACTAAAATTGCCATCTCTGTCTGACTTGTAAGTATAAAAGACGGAGTTAACACTCTGTGGTGAGTTAGGAGAAAATAATTTTACTTTTAAATCATACTTTTCAGAAAGGACCAATATTTGATCACGTGTGAAGAAGCATTGAGAGCTTTCTGTTTAAAAATTGGCATGGTTTGTGACAATATGCAACCCCTTCCAAAAGGAACAAGTTTTCGAATACATATCTTGACTACAGAATATGCACAAACTACAGTTTCCAATGATGAAAAGTTTAAGGTGAATATCATTCGTCATGCACCATAGCAAAATCTTTGAAGTACCTACAATCTACATGTTTATTGTTTGCTACGTTTATATAATTTTCATTTTAGATTTTTCCATGGGTGGAAGTTACCAGAAACTCTGAGCCCCCTACAAGAAAAGACAGCATTGCACCAGTTCATGCACTGGACACAGAATTCATGGTAATTCAAATGTATGTGGAACAATAATACCTATCTCGAATGAATTCCAACATTAATAATCAAATACGAATTGATGTAACAGTGATTTATTGTTTATAACATTACAACAGTACTTAATATAGCAGTATTAAGGCAGATTTTCATTTTCTTGCATTCAATAATAACCTGGGGCTGGATTCACAAGGTCAAAGTACCAATAACCAATACAGTTATTATGCTCTATTCGGTAACTATACCAAGTCACTCTGGTATAACATTATGATTGCAATTGCACAAATCCCAATTTACAAATAAATGGTAATATAAATTATTAAATCTTGGTGGGTAGTGGGTACTGGGTAATATTAATCTCTAATCAGTAATAATCACTCATCTTAATGTTGTAAAGACTACATAATGCTATATTGGTATGTATACAGGACCCGTACCTAATATCCATAAATCACTAGTATGGCCGTTTTGAGTCCAGTTATGGCTATATTAATTATTAATAAGTAATACTAATAACATTGCGGGACTGGCCATGGACTAGAACAATGCTATTTCACCACTGAAGTAAAAGCCTAAATGGACATTAAGTAAGGCCCCAGGTTGAAACATTTTGTGAATCTGGCCCCTGTTGTTCAGTACCATCAGTTAATGCAATGAATGAGCTCTACTCCCACTCCAGTGCTGATAATAAATCAGCATCTTTGTCTCCAAGATCGATCTGTCAAATTGACAAGACGGTTTGTATTGACTTTTAATTACTATTTTTTTACCATCTCTTTCGACTAGCGCAAAAACTTAGTTTGTAATAATAAACTACCCTATTACAACCAATTAAAAGTCATTGATAAGATAATACTGGTTCAATACTTAAATGCAAAGTCTTAAAATCTGTGCTGTTTTTTAAATTGAACATTAAAACTTATCATTTAAAAGGCACAAGCATCATAATAAATAATACATAATTAGTAACTAATTTGTGGTAATGATAAGGTAACTGAAGAAAAGATATTGCACTGATTTTACAACTTAAAAAGGCAAATACTATTTGTGTACCTACTTTATAGTGGATAATTTATTCATCCTTACAAGTACCTATTTGTACACTTGGCATAGCTAAGAACAATATTTGAATGAAACGAATTGGTTGCTGGTCAAGTTCCTTGACAATCAATCCTTGTTATTATTAATGAATCAGAGCTCACATACTAGACTTAGATAATGAGTTCGCATAGATTTCATCAGTGATGCCATTAAATCCTTGACAGACAATCCGGTTTTTTAACACCGTTTTTGGTTTGGCCAAGTGTACATATTTAAAATCATGAACCAGTACCTTCACATTACACACAGTTGGAAGAGGAGAAGAACACAAAGAGAATAATTATTTATATAATATTAATATCTAACTAAACAAATAGTACCTAAGTAGAAAAGCAATAAGAAAGCCAGTAAAAGTCCCAAGCGAGCGTTGTGGTGCCATATATCAAACTATGCAGCTGGCTTGTAAAATCAAACAAAGTTGTTTAAAATGGCAACATTGTTACCGTATTTGGGTGTAAGTGGGAGGCAGTGGCAGGACATTAAACGGGTTGTATCGTGTCATATCTTAACTGTCAAACAATAACTGAATGCCCACTGTTCATCTTAGGAAAGGGAAGGTTCTTTGCTCGCTTGGCAGATTAAAGATGTACTTAAAGTGTATATCACACACAAAAATAGGAGAAAGTCATGAAGTACCTAAATTTCTTAAATTATATAGTCAATCAAGAATGGAAACTGCTCTCCAGAAATGCCTGCTGCATAAAAATACAATGAGTGTGTCATATAATGGTTCTTGTATTAGTTTCAGTCATATTGCAAATGTGGTGTGCATTTTTCTTTCACAGGCATGGTCCCAACTCCTGATACTTTCTCAAAATGGATGATCGACTTTATTTCCCATCTTTATTCCATATTGTTTTGAGACAGAAATAAGCATATTTTAATATTTTTTGGCTTTTTTATTGCTTTCCTCGAGTAATTTTATTTCATAATTTTGATAAAACTTTCCTATACCAACAATATTAGTCAACACATTACGCTTTGGCACTAAATGTGCAAACCACCAAATTTCATTGATGTTTAGGGGTAAGCAACACTGAATATAACTTACAAACCTCACAAGAATACAAAAGCATTTAGGGAAGAGCAAGCTAAAACATTCTCAATCCGATTGACTAGACTAGACTAGCAGAAGAAATGAGTATATTGTCAGAAATTAAAATGGAGCAAGACTTAGGATAAGTCTGAAATAACAATTTAATGCACACTTGGTAGCGTCATAAGGTCTGCCTGATACACTATGTATTTGACAGAAATGTGCAAGGTCATAGTTGACAACAAAGTTTGCGAGTCCATGAGTGGTATATACTAGTAAGTAATAACTAACTAGTTTCAGACACGTCCTTAGTAAAGTGAACAATTTGAGAAAGTTACCTTTTTCCAGTTGGACTAGTTGAAATGGACTTACATTTTCGTTATCAGAATTGAAACATGCAATTCAATTATATTTGTAGGTTAATAATCAAATGCACCTAAACAAAAGTATCAGTTATATCACGCTAACGAATATAGGTCCGACTTCTCAAAACTCTAGATAAAGTTCCGATCTTTGGATTTTTTTATCAGCCACACAACCCATGTCTACAATCCCCATAACAATACACTGTAATACCTACCTAAGTAATAATGAATAAGTAACCAACTAGTTGCAAAAATACGTAATACCATACGTAATATCACGTCGCAACATAGCACTCTATAAGCAAGTCAAATTTTTACTGACACTAGCTAACAATGCTTAAAAATCAAGTATTCTCTTATTTACCTAAACTCAAGCTACTGAAAATATTGTTGAAGTTTCTCTGTCATAAATGTAAATTATAAAACAGAAATCGTTTATGCAGCACACTAGGTGATTTCTAATTTACCAAAGGGGCTAGGCATTCCTAATCTCATTTAAAATAGATTTTACCAAAACAAACCTAGCTCCAAAATAAAATTTAAAAAAAATATATTTTTGTTTCTGCAATACCATGTTATCCAATAATAATATCGGGTCATGGGGTGAGGTCCAACACCATCTCTGGCATTCTTCGCTCAGGAGATGACTTTGAAAAAAGCTGCCACATTTATTAAAGTTGCACAGAATATGCCTTAAAGCATGCAGAACTGAAGTTCTATGATAAATTACTACACTAACATTTCATCTCATAACATGATTGTATTTAAACAGAAAACATATTTCTACGCTGGGTTTTTGAAATGCTAGGGGCAAGTCCGAATGATCTTTCATCAATCTCATTCTCAATTTTGTTCAGATTCTGAGTTATCAAAGTACTATAGTGTCTAACTGAAAACATGTTTCACAAATTGTGACATCACAAAAAGAACGAATACGATATCAAAACGATGATAGGAACATTCGGACACATGCTAAGAATCTCCGAGACTGAAAATCTTTTGTATAGCTGTGAGCTAAAAGATGTTAGTAATTTTTTATCATAACAGCAATTTGGCTTAAGTTAAAATGAAAACTTAATTCAACGGCTATGTTTGTCTTTCATTATAGCAAAGTCAAAGATGAACAACCAAACCTTAATCAACATAAGTGTACTGCAGTCAGCAGTAAACTTACTCTGATCAGATCAGTCATCGTAATGTAATCCAGTCAGTTATTCTGAGTAGAAAGAATTAACCTGTTGGGTGCATCGAATGAATGTGGCACGACGACTAAGTTCTTTCAGCTTGCTGGCACCGGTGTAAGTGCATGCAGATCGTAAACCACCGAGGATGTCTTGCACAGTGGTCTCGACGTCGCCTCGATACGGCACCTCCACTGCCTTACCTTCGCAAGTTCTGCAAATGAACATCCCATGTTTTATTATTCAAGATAGGACATGCTAACTCAAATTGCTAACTAAAATCATCCTCCCAATGTGGCACAAAATACACAATGTTAGTGGAATTGATATTAAAAGGAACTAATTAGTAATTATCATTAGTGAGTGAGAAGAAATGTACATACTAGTTCTAATGCCAGAGCATAGCGTCTGACATTATCACTAATCATATCACTCTTTATAACATATATCTTCCGACACAGAACGATTTTAATACCACTTATTTACAGCTTCCCAACCTGATCTAGATATATATTGTGCAATGCAATAATAATGTAGTGGGGTCCGCAGGTCCCACAACTGGGTGGTTTTATAGAAGACACCTACATCAACGGTAAAGGTGGTCAAATTTTGTTCCACTTGGCAACTAGTTGGAATAGGTGGATCTGCCGAATAAAACACCAAAAACTGAATGCTTTTAGAGGTTCAACCCACATCTGTTACCAATTTCCAATTTTTGCCACCATAGCCACCATAATAAGATGTAAAACTGAAGTCCCAAATTAATTCTAGTGCATTTCCCATAAAAATATGTTTAAGTAATACTATGTAATCCCTAAAACTGACTACCAAAGGTGAAAATGAAAATTGCTAATACAAGCTAATACCTATGTAGTAAAATTTAGAGAAGGGTTAGAAGCTCTCTAACCAGGTGGTGTGAATGCATCTTATATTATTATTATTATTATTATTATTATTATTATTATTATTATTATTATTATTAATAATAATAATAATAAATATGAAAGAATAATCAACTAAGAACTTGCAACCATATTGAAGCTCCAAAAGGCCATGCACTTCCATTTCCTTTGAAGAATATGAATGTTCAGATAGTACAGCTCGTAAAGCATACAAAATTGCAAGTCAGGGATACAGATTATGTACCATCTAAACGATTTTGACATACAGCCAAGAAGCATTGAATAATCTGTATTTCACTAAATTTTTGGGAAATTTGGATAATCAGAGTAACTGGGTGTAAAAGGCCAGTAAAAATAACAATATACAATGATACCTTGAGTAGGTATGCTTCAAATTCAATTGATAGTTAATCATTTTTGATATCTCACTCACCTATATTCAGCCACACCTCCAGCATGTTTTTCCATGGCCTGGTTGGATGACATGCCATAAAACAGCTTGTACATGTTCCCGTTCTTCTCAATGATCTCTCCACCCGATTGGTCATGCCCAGCAAACATGCCACCAACCATCACAAAATCTGCGCCTGCACCAAACGCTTTTGCCACATCGCCTGGGCAAGTGCAACCTCCATCCTGTAACATACACAGTCAAATTTTAATTTCAATTAATCATTAACCAATTCAGTTTGCATTTCATTAATGAACTAATCTATATCACCAGAGAAAATAGCATGAAGTAGCTCACAAACAACTAAAGTAAAATGTAACGTGCTTTTATAAACTATAAATTTCTCTTTCGTACAAATAAAATGTACCAAAATAGTAATGGAAGTAGGTAGTGTAACAGAATATAGTAAATTACATTTCCAAAAGATGCTTGAAAATCAAAAGAGTTCGGAAGATTATATATATTGAGGGGAGATTTTGACCATGCAATGCCTCGGGGATATCGAGGAAACTACAGCAAGAAATCTTACCGATATAATGTGGCCTTGCAGTCCATGAGCTGCATCAGCGCATTCCAACACAGCCGAAAGTTGAGGATAACCAACACCAGTCTTGATACGAGTTGTGCACACGGACCCTCCACCAATACCAACCTGGCAATCAAATCATCAGTTTTCAGGAAAAAAATAATATATTGATCCTTGAGTTGTATAGGTAATGTGACAGCTCCAAAATACTAGTTTTTAGATTAGGGTACGTCCACTGTTGGACTTGTCACATTCGCATACATTTTCAAGGTTTGAATAGCAAGGTTTGACTAATTGAATAGGTATACAAATTAATATGTTATTACTTCCATGTTATGCAGAAAGTTATGCATTAAATAATTATCAAGCTGTTATTCTTGTCACTAAAAATCTCGCGTAAGGAATTGGTAAATGATTTCTACTCAGATTGATTATAGTTTTACTGAACAATTCTTGTTTGTCTTTACTTAAGACAATGATATATATATATATATATATATATATATATATATCGCGACCCTGCTTCCAACTATTGTCGGGTCAGGGGGTGGGATGATCCCACCAATGTTCTAGGGCACTTGTGTTCTCAGAGCCGACTTGCCAAGTCCGACACTCCACACTTCTTCAATCTCTTCTTCCAGTTCTTCAGCCTCCTCTCTTTCCACCAGCTCCCTCCATCTCTCTCTGTCTTCCCACCACTTCTCTGTTGTAATTACTCCCCAACACTCTCCTCTTTCTTCTGCAGCTGCCTCTATTCCGTTGATCCATTTGGTTCTAGGTCTTCCTGCCTTTCTTCTGACACCCATGGCTGCACGCTCTGCCTCTCTACATGGTATCCTCTCTTTTCCCATCCTCTTCATATGTCCGTACCATCTTAGCCTCTCTTTTCCAAGTTTAAATCTAAGAGATTCCACTTCTAGGTCTTTTCTAATCTTTGCACTCCTCACCTTGTCCATCTTCGTCACTCCTGCCACACTTCTCAGGAACTTCATTTCTGCAGCCTGCATCTTCATTTCTTCTTTCCCTCCCATTGGCCAAGTTACTGCTGCATATATTAAGATTGGTACAAAGTAGGTTTTGTACAGTAATATCTTACACCTCTGTGGTACATCTTCCTTCCATAGTAGCTTCCTTACACTCTGGTAAAACACTTCTGCTGCTCTCACCCTCCTCTCGATCTCCCTGTCCACCTTTCCATCCTTTGCCAATACACTACCTAGATATTTAAACTCGTCTTTTTCCGTAAGTTCCTCTCCTCGCATCTGCATCCGGCACAGTGTCTTCTGTTGCCTTTCCATAACCATGGTTTCGCTTTTTTCTCTACTGATTTCTAGTCCATATTTTGCTGTCACTTCTTCCCACCTGTTGAGTTTCTCTTGCAACTCTTCCTCGGTCTCTGCCCACACAAGAACGTCGTCTGCATATATGAGTGTGCGGGTGTCCTCTTGGTCCTCCGGCTCAACCTCTCTCAGCATCTCATCCATTACTACTGTAAATAATGTTGGTGACAATACACTCCCTTGCTTCAGTCCCTCCCTCACTTCGAACCAGTCCGTTTTTCCCACTCCCGTCTGCACGCAACTACTGTTCTTCTTATAAATACTTTGGATTCTTTGTATCACTCCACTGTCCACACCCTTCTTCTCTAGGCACCGCCACACTTCTTCTCTTGGCATTCTGTCGTACGCCTTTACCAGGTCCAGAAATATCATTCTCATCCCGTTCCCTTTCTCCCATCGGTCTTCCATGATTTGTCTCACTGCAAAGATGAGGTCAATCGTTGACCGTCCTCTTCTAAAACCGTATTGTTCTTCTCTTAGTTTACTCTCAATACTCTCAGCCACCCTCCTTTCGATGATCTTTTCATACAATTTAGCTGTTTGGCACATCAAAGTTACTCCCCTGTAGTTGCAGCATCGCTTTCTGTCCCCTTTCTTAAAGATAGGAATAAGTATTCCCTTCCCCCAATCTTCTGGGACATCACACTGGGTCCATGCTGCTTGAATTACCCGGCAGAGCCACTCAATTCCCTTCTGCCCTGACGCTTTCAGCATCTCGACACTGACTTCGTCCATTCCTGGGGCTTTTCCATTCTTCATCTTCTTTAGCATTTCTTTCACTTCCATCTGTCCTGGTATTTCACCCGCAACCCCCTCGCTTTCCTCTGCCATTCTTCGGTTTGTCTCTCTGTCTTTCCTTTGTACTGCCTCTCCCTGAAGTAGCTCCTTAAAGTACTCTTTCCACATTGTTTTTATCTCCTCCGGTCTGTTTGTGAAACCACCATCCTCCTTCTTCATTATGGTTTGAGTCTCCCCCGTATGTCGTTTCGCCTTGATTAGACTGTACAGCAGTCTCTTATTTCCATCAAAGTCTGTCTCCAACCTGTTTGCAAACTCTTGCATTGATATTTTCTTCTCCTCCTCTACTATCATCTTTACAATTCTCTTGCTTTCCCCGTAGTCCCTGATGTTTTCTTCCGTATGGGACTCTTCCTTCCTTCTCCATGCCTCCTTTTTCCTCCTCACTGCCTCTCTCACCCTTTCATTCCACCATGGTGTTTCTTTCCTTCTCTTTTTTCCTCCAGCTCTCCCACAGGTCTTTTCAGCTATGTCCACTAGAGCTGCTTAAAATGCACACCATTCTTCATCCACTCCACCTAATGCTCCCTCTGGTGCCCTCTCTGCTATCTCTCTTCTGAACTCTTCCCTGACTTCTTTCTGTTGCAACTTCCATACCTTTATCCTGGGTGCTTTGACTTCCGTTACGGTCCTCTTTCGTCGCTCTATTTCTACCTTGATAATAATAATAACAATGATAATACAATGACAATGATAATGACAATGATAATAAAGAAAAATTAGTTTGGAGTAAAATTAACACTATAATCATTTGACAAATACGTAAATGATACCAGGGTCCTAGTCTTCCGTCACCATTAGTCTTGCTATTTGCAAACTACTGAAACAGCTCTTTTGACTGTGTAGCATAATATTGGAGAGTGCACAAGATCAGAGAGAAAAATGATTTTGGTTAAGAAAGGTAGCTATGCATGCAGTACATATTACATTAGAAACTTTTTTCTAAAATTGATTACTAGCATGCACAAATGTGATAAAAGTTAAGAAAATTCAGTGTTATTGAGGTGGAAGTATTTGATGGTATTGGTACCTATTGGCTTTTTAATAAAAAAAAGTTATACCCACTTTACAGTTACTTTCGGTACAGCCCTTGTATTTTTACAGAATTGGAAAGTGCACGAAATTCTGAATCCAGTGTAATGGTGTAGTCGAGGGTATATGCCGTATACTTAAAATTGCTTTTGATCTGTGCGTATTCGTATACCTATAAATAATTGTTGGGGTATACACCTTTTATCTATAGATCATGTATGTTTTTAAAATGACCCCAGTTAAGGGGTTTGGTTTATGCCAAATCTTATTTTATTATTTTATTTGGTATCAGTTAGTTACCTACTAGAAAGAAGACAAATTTAAGTGAATCTATCATTTGCTTGATAAATTGTGGATGTTGAGTCGATTAGATGTTTACATAACTTTTTAAGTTTTTGTGGTGGGACTACCATTTCCAATTAATATCCATATCAAAAATAATGTTGGGATTTGGCCGGTCAATTGAAGGTCAAATATGTACTTACATAAGAGTTAAGCGATCAATTTTAAAAGTATAATTTTTGGGGGGGAAATCCACTTAAAACACGTGGATCCAAATGGATCGTGGACGTCCACGATCCTAATAAATTACGTATTTTACCATTCTATCTGATGAAAGAAACATGCACATATTGTGTCCTTAAGCAATATATTTAAAAAAAAAGCTTAAATTTACATTATTTTCTGAATATTTCTTGGAGTAAAGTTCTTCTACGCCCGTCTACCACTTAGCATTCAAGTAACTATTCAATTTAGTCCACGAAATTTAGTCAGGTAGGTAAACACACACTGTGCATGTGCTGCCAGTAGGACGTACTACGTGGGTAGGTAGCTGTGATTTGTGCAGTTAAGAATTAAAATCTCATAACACAATTATAGAACTTGTAAATAACTATTTAATTAATAGTATTTCAACTACATTTAGAGAATCTTAAATTACTTGATGAGTACCTAATTAAATAATACCTTAATTAAATACATTAATTAAATAATTTTGTAAATGTTTGTCCCATCACATCCCTAATCAAAACAAGTCGGCACAATTATTCAGCCGCACCAATATATTGATGATCAATCAGCAGTAGCCATCAAGAAAAACCTATTAATAGTACAAGAGAGGAACTGTTTTGAGTCGGACAAATTGCAACACAATTTTTTCTTTTTGGATAATACTCAGAAAAATGTGCTAATTACCATACTAAAAGTTGTCGAAGATCGGACAATGGGGTATGACTTTAAATTGGCCTTAATTAAAATAATTATGCTAATTAATATATTTTTTTTGTCTACTAAATATTGAAATTTTTCTTATTTTTTTTCGCCTATAATACTACTTGTTATGTAGGTATATTACTTGACAAAATTATTGAAACATCCATACTTTAAAGCAATTGATTAAAAATTAATGAATAATTAAAAATCGACTTGATTTGATGTAATCGTGTATGATCTAGGCTGTGGGGTACACAAATTAACATTTTCGTTTTTTTCTTTTTGCATTGTACTCACAAACCCTTGGTTATTTACAGGAAAAAAGTCGCCGACGATTGAACAACTTTTATGACCCGGGGAGCGACACCCGGGGAGTGACACCCTGGGAGTGACACCCGGGGAGTGACACCCGGGGAGTGAAGAACGGCAAACACCCAGTTTATTCAGTGTATAGATCAGAAATCGGGAAGCAAAGTGGTGATGCATCTGTACGGAAAGTCCACATAACTAATTGTGACAGAAGTCGTGCAGCCAATTCCGTCCAAAGCGCGATAGAACCGTTTGATTTCAAGACTGAATGCATGTTTTGTACCCACCATGTAGAGCCACTAGCCTCCAGATACAAGAGTGCGGTAAGATCCGACTTTTATAGCGTTCGAACTAAAAATTTCGACAAGTCAATTTCTGTTGTTTGCAGAAGACGAAATGATGCTTGGGCAAAATGGTTGAAAAAATACTTCTGCAGGGGTTTTTGCAGTTCTTATCATGAAGTCAAGAAGTATGAACGAAGCGTCGCAGTTTCCACTGGCACGGATTTTCCAGGATTTATTCCTGGCCGCTTTGTTCATTAATCATTAGGTATCAGACACCCCGAGTGACCTTGATTGACCACAAAAGCTTACAAGTCGACCATCATATTGTAGTATCAAACATTTTTTTCTAATCTCCGTGTCACCAGCTTTAATTTGATACCTCACAACCCATATTTGCGGTATCTCTAAAAATAAATCAATTTTTAATTAATTAATTACCCTGCATTTTAATTCATTCATTTATCTTCAGAGAAAATAAAATGCTGAGTATACTATTGTCTCAATAGAATTCGGTTATAGTGATGAATGGGCTATAACATATGATTGAATGAAAGAAATATAATACCGGGTGGCCCAAAAAAACGTCCAAAGGGCGAGACCCCGCTGTGAAGAAAGTAGAAACTACTACAGATAATATTAGTCCGAAAATTTCACATGTTATAACAAACATACCAATGTTTGATAGGTGAACGTTTCAAAAACATTTCATTTGTAGGAAAAAAGTTACTGCTATTCGAATTTGGTTGTCGAAAATTCGATTATACGGAGCTCAAAGAGCGCACATTCAGAAAAAGTCCAATGGCATGGACTCATTTATTTTCAACACTACTTACAATATATGGCTGAAAATTTCAAATGTTATTCAAAACATACGACACTCAATTGCGTAAATTTTTTAATACATTTGAATCAGTAGAACGCAAGTTATGGTATCTTGAAGTTGAGCTTAAAAACAGAAATTACGGGTGATAATTTCACTTCAAAATTAACATGTGGAATAAAACTTGAGAAATTATTTTAGAGTATTCTGCTTTTTAAGCGCAAATTCTAGATCACATAACTTTCGTTACATTGATTCAAATAATTGAAATTTTTACACAATCAATAGTAATATATTTTGAATAACATATACAATTTTCAGCATGATATTGTCAGTAGTTTTGAGTAAACAGCGTCCCAACCATTGGACATTTTCTGGACGCGTGATTTTTGAGCTCCGTATAATCGATTTTTTGGCAACGAAATTCGAACAGGTGTAACTTGTTTTCTATAAAAGTTATGGTGTTAAAACTTTCACAAATTAGACCTTATTATGTATTTTATAATTGGTGTAGTTTTCAGCCCAATCTGTACAGTAGTTTCATCACAGTGATGTCTCGCCCGTTGGACGTTTTTTTGGGCCACCCGGTATTATAGTGTTGTGTATTCAATTAATTAGGGTCAATTACAGGTCATAGGAGTTGTTCAATCGTCGGCGACTTTTTTCCTGTAAATAACCAAGGGTTTGGGAGTACAATGCAAAAAGAAAAAAACGAAAATGTTAATTTGTGTACCCCACAGCCTAGATCATACACGATAACATCAAATCAAGTCGATTTTTAATTAATTGCTTTAAGTATGGATGTTTCAATAATTTTGTCAAGTAATATACAAAACAAGTTGTATTTAGGCGAAAAAAAATCAGAAAAATGTTAACATTTAGTAGCCAAAAAAAAATTAATTAGCATAATTATTTTAATTAAGGTCAATTTAAGGACATACCCATGGTCCCAGCTTCGACGACTTTTAGTATGTTATTAAGCACATTTTTCTGAGTATTATCCAAAAAGAAAAATTGTGTTGCAATTTGTCCGACATTTGGCCTTTTTTTCAGATCCTCTCTTGTACTATAAATCTAACACAGAACAAAGACATAGGTACACACTAAATATACACGCAACAAATCATAGGATGAAATTAACGCAAAACTCGAATTACTAACTAATTACAAATTACTAACCATTGACACCCTCCAGATATTCTCAGTTCTGGCCGATAAACATTATGACATATTATTGTCAATTATTGTTTACAAAATATACAGAATTGTTGGATTTCTAATTTATTAATTTTGTAGGCTTTGTTTTGTTTTGTTTGATATAATATAGTGGCCTTGTTTTCTTTGTAATCCAACTGGTTCTGCATGTTTTGTAAAATATTATTTGTTTCATTGATTTTTTAAGTGCCAGATAGACTTTCATAGATTTTGTTACATTTTATTCCTGTATTTGCTCCCTGAGGAAGGTTTTTAAAATAAAACCGAAACGTCGGAGTTTAATCAGTTTCATTTCTTTCACGCAGTAGGTAATACCTTATAAAATGCAATCGAATAATAGCAACTGCAAAAACCTAACACATCATAGTATATATATTACACTCATATTCCTAATGTAAAGTTAGTATTATTGTAATATTATTATCAATTAAAATTGCCATTACCATGCACTGTTATTCAATACATAGTTATTCAATCGTACCTCATATAGTAGTAATAGAATGTAGTACCTACAGTATAATGTGATCCACAATATACATTTTTCACATACCCTAACAAAGAGAGCTACCGCTACCCTAGGGTCAATATTTTATGTACCTATGTAAAATACTTGGAAATAAAAACTTGAAACTTGAAACTGTATTAGGATGGTACATGTGCAATCCCAGTGAGTGGGAACTTAATTGCATTACATGTTATGATTAAGAGATAACTTGAACATACCTTGATAATGTCTGCTCCAGAGAGAATTAATTCTTCCACCATCTCCCCCGTAACTACGTTACCAGCCTAGAAAAACAAAATTGTTAGGCGGAAGTAAATATACTTAAGAAATCTTAACTTAACCTATACTTCGTTCCATGCAGTCTAGAGTCCTGTTTAACATGGGTAGTCCTATAGACTGATTCGAGCTGACGTCACGATCTCAGCGTAGGGCAGGCCCATCAATGTTAATAAATAAATTGAAAATATATCTCCTTAAATGAGCATTCTGAGCTGGTTTATGCGTAAGGATCAGCATTGCCTATTCACACATATAATTAGTTTAAATATCTTTCTTGCACAACTTGATATAAACTAAGAAAACAATCACTCTAAATGCATGTTGTTGCTGTATCTCACTGGCCTGATGGCCCTACGCCGAGATTTCAAGGTAGGGGGAGGAGCCTATTCCTATTGTATTCAGAGGGGGTGAAATCACTCTATAGCCCATGTTATCTAGGACTCTAGACTCCATGAAACGGAGTTTACTTTAAATTGAAAGAACGAACATATAGAAATCGGAACCTACTTCTTGCTAATAAAATATTTAAAATATATTAGTAGATCTTAGACTGAGGCATTATTCTGGTATAAAGTATGTGTACTATCACAACAATGACGGCTGATGGTATTGTACACCTATTGTGTTATAATACTAAGATAAAAGATTTAGAAAAATCACTGGAGAGTAAAAAGTAGTATACGTGGGCATATTGCTGTGACTAGTGACTTTTAAATCTGCTAAATTGATAAGAAATCAAGTTTTGAAAGTTTCAGATCTAGTACAAAACAAGACATTTCACACTAATTCTACTCAAGACTTACTATTATGGTGTGTTGCGGATAAGCAGAGCGCACTCGTCGCAGATATTCTACAAAATGTTGGGAATATCCATTTGCTACATCCAAACAAATGAATCTGATTTCTGGTAATGCTTCTAATACGGCACTCATTCGCTCGTAGTCAACTTGGCCAGTTCCAGAGCTAACAGCTACATGTGCCAGAAGGTCTGGATTTTGCTCACCAAATTTTCTCCAATCATCCAAAGAGTAATACTTGTGTATTGTTGTAAACAAACCATGCTGAAATGATTAAAAAATCTTATTTAATTCAAGACTTTCACCGATTACCTACCATGGTGGAACTGGAATTTAAACATTATTACTACAACCCAGATAATACAAGATATGAGGCAGTAATATGGTATGTAGCAGTTTAAATAGGTAGGTATACATAATTGGCCGGCTAGTTGCATTTGTATTGAGATGTTGTCAGGTGTCGTGCTTTACTACTACACGACTCTCATGGTGACCCATCATAATGGCTGTTTTGTCCGTCCGCGCTACTAGCACACACAATTCAATTAGACAAATTTGTGCACAAAGCAAATCAATAAAAACATACTGAACACATTAAGTTGGAAATACAATTTAGACAAACCAAATCACAAAGTCCCTTTCTGGGGGAAAAAATTTGGAATTCTTCAATTATATTATAAATGTATTCATTTTGATTAAATGTACCTAGTACGCCAGGGTTGGGTCATTACGGTAGAATATTAATTTTCTACATACACGTAGAATAACACGTAGAATATGTAGAAAATGTAGAATATTATTGTAGAATATTTTTTTAATCGCCAGTGGATTGACATTGGTAAAATTTGGAAAAGTTGGCAAAGACCAAAATATATTATTTTACCTTATTAGTTGCCCTATTTTCAATACTTCAAAACTTCATGTAACTTTCTTATAAGTAACAGATTAGAATCGACTAGATCTGACTCTGAGTACATTGAATGATAACGTCAACATGAATATAAATCCCGCAATTATCAACTTATCAATAAAATTGCATGACACTGTTCTTATTAAACCTATTGCATGGCAAGGTTTTATGTGAATTCTTGAGATAGACACCAGAAACAAATGAAATTCATGGCCAAACTTAGCTAAATACAGCGGTCGAGTTCAAATCTTTTCTATTTATTCTACTCATATTTTATCTTGTATGAAACGGTCACAACCTTAATTTTGGCTAATTAGAGAGCAATACTACCTCTTAATTAATAATCCTATTCAAAGCACACTTCCCCTACAATTCTGCAAGAGGGAACACTCAATGATTTGAATATGTATTGCAGGAAAAGCCATTACCTAGCAAGATTGTAAAAAATTGAAATTAAAACAACATTTCAAAATTATTTCTAATTGAAGAGACATAACCATGTAGAAAGGAACGTAATTTCTACTTAAAAGTTGTGTGCATATTCTTCATGTTTGGTTAATTGAATCTAGATTACAGCATCCAGCATTACAGCAAGCAACTACCAAAGTCCCAATGAGATGATTGAGTATCACTTTGCGTTTTTATGTTAATGTTAAATTTAGAAGTTTGTCTCTCTCGTATCAATAATTTGGTAGAGTTGTTATGTACTAGATACTTCATAGTAAAGTAAAAAGCTGTTATTCATTCATCATTATAAATTGTGATCATTGTAAACCAATTTAATATGTTTTTCTTAAAAATAATATTCTACATGTAGAATATGTTATCTACATCAATATTCTACATTACATATTCTACGGTAGAAAATACGCATAGAATACCCATTTTCTACGCGGAATATCGAGACGCATGAATTATAATTATTGTTATCATGTTATTATGTGAGATAATATTATCACATTATTATATGTTCTGCCACCGTGCATTGTATCACAAAGCGGACCAATAAAACATACATACATACATATTCTACTGACCCAACCCTGCAGTACCTACTTTATTTATTTTATTTTATTTATTATTTGTCAAACACACACTGTGCATTTGCTGCCAGTAGGACATACCTACGTGGGTAGGTTGCTGTGATTTGTGCATTGTAGTTTAGAATTAAAATCTCATCATAACACAATTATAGAACTTGTAAATCTACTATTTAATTTACAGTATTTCAACTACACTTAGAGAATCTTAAATTACTTGATGAATACCTAATTAATGAAGATAGATGAATATAATAGGTAAACATACCTAGTGAAATTACAATACAAATTCCTCCAGACTATAAAACGGATCAACAATTTAAAATTGAATCCGGGGCACCCAAATGCATTAACTGAATCAAGGAACCCTCCAATTGTTGCCCTGCATTAAGTTCTTACTGAATTTAAACAATTTAAAAGCAATTCTGGGATGCTGAACTGCTCAAATTACAAAAAATAACGCCCCTGTTGTTGCCCCGTAGGTGGATTAATAGAATTTAAACAATTTATAAGTGATTCTGGGTTGCTAAACTTAAATTTTTATGAATGGGGGGTCAGACTGCTAGAGTGGGGGGAGGGACAATGTGTATGCTAATGCATGTTTACCTTCATGGAGTTAAAAACAATGTAGAATTGTTTGAAATCATGTATGTTTTCGGAACCGTTTTGGAACCGTTTTTTTTGGATAGTGATATGCAGAGCCAGTTGTTTGTGGTGATAAAAAAAGCCAAAATTCGTTTTCAACATTCTGAAAGTGGTGAATTGGTGGTGATAATTATGTTAATTTTCGCGATTGGTGGTGAAATGGAAAAAAATATGATTTTTGTAAGAATAAGTGTGAAATATGACACGCGAGCGACCTCTCACTAGCGAGACTCGGCGCGTGCGCATGCGCACCCCTGTTCAAGGTCATGTAGATGCGTCATTCCATGCTCAGCAGCCAATCAGCTGGCACCCCCATACACTCTTTGGCTGGCACTGACAGCTGGCTTACGAAGAAAACTGTGATTCTTTCTATTTCGTGGTACTTTAGACACAGATCGAGGAAATTTTCTTAGAATATATACTCGGAATCGAGAAATGTTGCAAAACAAGTAGGTTTGGGACAAAATCACGTGAAATCGCGAGAATTCGTCAATATCGCGTCAAAACACATTTCACGAAAATTCGCGAGAAAAAGATACATATATTTGGAATCAGGAGTGTATGAAACGTAAAGATATGACAGAAAATTCATGTTTCATAACATTTCGCGTTTATCGTGGAAACCATAAACAACTGGCCCTTATGATATCCCTGTTGTTGAAAGTCAGACTCAAGGTAATTAACTAGGTAGAGGTACAACAATTTTAATTAGGTAAACTAAAATGACCTACATAGAAAATTGTTAGGTACCTACTAAAGAGAATTTTTCACATTAAAACACAATTTCAAATGATCGGTTTGGTGCACGCAACACAAAGCAACTAAGCCCTTGATATTATTAAATTAAAGTAGTATATTAGTAAAAAGTACAGGTACAAACCTTTCCAATAGCTTTAGCCATTTCAAATGTGCCAACAGTATCCATATTCGAAGCTATCAATGGAATACCTTTATAGGTCTGTTTCGAGTTTCGAAATTTAATTTCCCTGAATAAATCCACCTGAAAATACAATAAAAATATGTTTGTTATGATTATGATGAATGATTATGGAACATTGATAGTAGGTACCTACTCTGAACAACAATGATCCAAGCTTCTGAATAATTCAAATCAACGGCTAAATGACATGCCCACTTATACAATCGGTTGACTTAAGTTATTATATACTATTACTGTGATTTTACAATTTTGTCATTTTTGTCAATTTTGTGTATTTTGTTAAATAGAATATTCCGAGATAGCGACACACCATGTGAATGGAAAACTAATATTCTGATAACCCTGTTTAAGAAAGGTGATAAGAAGAAACCTGAGAACTATAGGGGCATTAATCTACTGAACACCACCCTCAAGCTTTTCACAAGAATAATAACATCAAGACTGAGCGACACATTGAGCTTCGTGAGCGACACATTGAGCTTCGCGGACAAACAACAAGGATTTCAACAAGGAAGATCTTGTACTGATGCTATTTATGCCATGCGACGCTGACTGAAAAATTGCTGGAATATAATGCACCGGCATTTTTGTGCTTTATTGATTTGCAGAAAGCATTTGATAGGATTCGGCTGAGTGATATACTTGATTTATTGAGTCAACGACAAGTGCCCAAGAAAGTCAGCAAAGTTATTGAGGATATACAGACTACATCAGGCTCCGAGTTAATGGGAAATTAAGTGATCCAATCCCTGTAGAAAAGGGTATATGTCACGGCGACTCCCTTAGTCCCCTACTGTTTAATCTTATAATGGATGAAATTATTGGCAGCGTAGCAGATTTAGATGGTTATAGAATAGGAAAAGCAGATAAAACTATTGTGCTATGCAGACGATGTTGTACTTGTCGCTGAGAATGAAGATAATTTGCAACGCTTGATCCAGAGCAACGCTCGTCAAAAGCGCAACATGAAGATTTCTACGGACAAAACACAGGCTATGACCATCTCGAAGCAACCAATCCGATGCAAGATTGTAGTAAATGATATAATTATACCACAAGTAATGGTCATAAAGTATCTAGGATAATTGGCAGTGTTGGGTAGGAAGGGAACGAAATAGTTCCGTTCCTAGGAACTATGGAACGTCTTTGTTCCTTTTTTCTAGGGAGGAACTATGGAACGGTTTAGTTACTTTTTTTGAGGAACTGTAACGATTTTTGCTAAGTTCCTTTTTTTTAAACTTGACTGTACTTTTACTCCGAAAAACTGCACTCGCCTAGAAGCCACATATGATTTGTTTTATTCTGTCATAAATCAGATGTCCAGCTATTTGGCATCTAAAAATAATCTGCTTTGATTCAGGGATTAAATTTTTAATTTGCAGATTGCAATTTTTAATGTTTCAATTAAAATTACAAATGGCTTTAAAAGGGAACTAAAAGGAACTAGAAACGGAATAGTTCCTTTCATTACTGAAGGAACTGGAACTGGAACTAGTTCCTTTTTTCGGCGAGGAACTTGGAACTGGAACTAGTTCCTTTTCAAAAGGAACTTACCCAACACTGAATATTGGTGACAAGCCAGGGTGTTTTGCTGGATGAAGTGAAGGAGCAGGTTACAAAGGCAAATAGAATAGCAGGGTGTCAAAACAGCGCAGTCTGGTACAATAAGTATCTACGACCAATGACCAAGACTAGAATATACAAAGCTGTAATAAGATCAATTATGACATACACTGCTGAAACTAGACCCGATACAACGAAGACTAAACAGCTATTAGAGACTGCGGAAATGAAAGTATTGAGGAAAATAGCCGGGAAGACTAAAAGGGACCATATACCTAGTGCAACAATAAGACAACACTATGAAGTAAAATCAATAATGGACTGGATCGATCACAGGCGAGGGGAATGGAACGCCCATATCAAGAATGGATGAAGGCAGAATTGTCAGAATTACACGAGAGAAGAGGCCTCGAGGCGCAAGGAATGTGGGGAGACCGAGAAAGTGGTGAAAGGACAGTTTGTAAATTTGGTGAAGAACAGGCAGGTGTGCCTATAAGGAAGTAAGAAGAAGAAGAAGAAGACAATTTTTTCATAACTGTATTTCAGCTTCCATTGATCTATTCAGTGCTCTCTATCAGTACCTAGGTTTGTTCATTGGGCTGTGTGGTGTTTTGGCAATACAACACCAAGGTTACGTTTCATCTTGTTATGTTGGTAACCCAGAATATAGTTGCTAATTTGAGTTTACTTCCGGTAAAGGAAAAACGGAACTAGGCAGGGGCCATGATGGATCAATCCCGTGTCAGCAGTGACTGAGCAAAGACGTGAATTGTTCAACTGTATCTCTTGTTATTAAAGTGATCATTATGTACAATAAATATATTCTTTGCAATCAATAATCTTTCCATGAATCGTCAACCTTTTCTACTCAATACATGACAAGTGGCGACGAGGATAGTGCCGAATTCACAGCGGTAAAGTCAGTTCCCGTTCACGAACAACATGGCCGCAATTACTACAATTGGGCACATGGACGAGTATAACTCTGAGATCGAATCATGGACATCTTACGTGGAAAGGTTTGAAAATTTTTGTACAGCTAATCAAGTACCTGACGACAGGAAACGACCGGCATTACTTACGGTCATCGGAATTTCAACGTATAACCTGTTAAAGAATTTATGCTCTCCGATCAGCCCCACAACGCAAACGTTCAACCAGTTGGTAGCCATTTTGAAAACGCATTTGCAACCCGATCCAACAATCATTTCGGAGAGGTATAAGTTTCATCGAGCAGCACAACTGGAAACCGAAACAGTTAGAGATTTTATTGCCAGAATTAAACACCTAACGATATACTGTCAATTTGGCGTAAATTTAAATGAAGCATTGCGCGACAGGTTCGTGTGCGGAGTAAGAAGCGATAAAATAAGGGAACGACTTCTAGAGAGCGGTAACCCGACGTTCGATCAAGCTACGCAATTGGCGTTAAAACTTGAAACTGCAGCGAAAGAAGCAACGACACTGGGACGCGATCATAGAGAGAGAGCAGTACACAGCTTCGCATCATCACCCTCGCATCAAGATACGACAGCAAGGAACAAATTCAAAAAGAAGAGAGAAAAAGTGCCAGTGCAACCAACAGCTTCAAAGAGCTACTCTTGTTTTTCGTGTGGATTATCTAATCACACCAGAGAAAAGTGCAAATACAGAGAATATACTTGTAATAAATGTAATACCAAGGGACATTTGAGCAAGGTATGTAAATTGTTACCCAGTAAAAGTCAGAAATTCATGAACCTGGATGCTGAGGCAGTCAGTGATAGCTCCAGTAGTGATAGTACCATGAATCACTTGCGAGGTATAAGTAGTGCTATGCATAACTTGCCAAAGCAGGCAAATTCAGAGGTTAATCCACCCATTACTGTACTAGTTAATATTCAAAATGTACAAAATGTAAAAATGGAGATCGACACCGGTTCCGAAGTGTCTGCCATTTCACAGGGTTATTATTCCAAGAATTTTGCAACCCTTCCATTGCTCCCGGCCGACCTTTTGCTTCGTTCTTATACGGGGGAGAAGATTGTTCCCGTAGGTATGCTGCAGGTAGAAGCGAGTCTTTCAGGGCAGTCGGTAGTGCAAGGACTACCGTTGTACGTCATCGCAGGAGGAGGTCCACCATTGTTGGGAAGAGGATGGATGGCTAAACTGAAAATCTCCAGTCTAGAGGTAACCAATGTCCATACTTTGGGTTCTGATTCAACCCCGGATAGCGACAAGGCTCGAGTAGAAGCAGTGCTAGGGGAATTTCCCGAGGTTTTTCGGGAAGAATTGGGTACGTACAAGAAGGCCCCTACTAAGCTGTATTTACGGCCGGAGGCAGTTCCGTGTTTTCAAAAGGCTAGATATTTACCATATGCATTGAAGCCTGAGGTAGAAACCGAATTGAATCGGCTGATTGATTCGGGGGTAATTTCACCAGTTACTCATTCTGAATGGGCTACCCCAATAGTTCCGGTGTTAAAGAAAGGGGGTGGTGTTAGAATTTGTGGTGACTATAAAATCACTTTAAACCCAAGTCTAGTGATTGATAAATACCCCGTTCCTAAGATTGAAGATTTATTCGCAACGCTTCACAATGGTAAACATTTCAGTAAATTAGACTTATCGCATGCTTATCAACAACTACTTTTGGAGGACGGTTCAAAAGAGTGTGTGACTATCAATACGCATAAAGGATTGTTTCGTTATAATAGGATTCCATATGGAGTAGCGTCCGCTCCTGGGATTTTTCAAAGGGTGATGGAGCAAACGTTGCAAGGTTTGCCCGGAGTCGTTGTTTTCCTTGATGATATTCTCATCACCGGTAAGGACAGGGAGGAACACTTAGTCAGATTACGTGCAGTTTTACAGCGCTTACAAGAGGCTGGACTAAATGTACGACGCAAGAAGTGTGAATTTTTCAAAGAGTCAGTTTCCTTTCTGGGGCATGTAGTTGACAGGCATGGGTTACACACTAATCCTTCAAAAGTAGATGCCATTGTCAACGCACCCGTTCCAAAAGATGTAACGCAATTACGAGCAGTGCTAGGACTAGTAAACTATTACGCTAAGTTCATTCCTATGTTAGCAACAGATTTGAAACCTTTGTACAGGTTACTGGAGAAAGACAAAGAATTCCACTTCGATAAACAGTGTGTCGAGGCCTTTCTTAAGATTAAGAGACTGTTTTCTTCAGCTACAGTACTAACGCATTACGATCCATCCAAACCGTTGAAGCTATCCACCGATGCTAGTCCGTATGGATTAGGGGCTGTAATTTCGCATATTCTTCCAAATGGGCAGGAGAAACCTGTAGCGTACGCTTCACGTACTTTGAACAAGGCCGAACAGAATTATTCCCAACTCGATAAGGAAGCTTTAAGCATACATTGGGGTGTCAAGAAATTCTACCAATATCTTTACGGTAGACATTTTGTCTTGGAAACGGACCATAAACCACTGACATCAATCTTTGGACCCAAGAACGGTATTCCACCCATGGCAGCCAGTAGATTACAGCGATACGCAGTGTTTTTGGCAGGATTTGATTTCGAGATTAGATATGTCAAATCAGAGAACAACGTGGCAGATGCTTTCTCGAGAATTCCATTGGCACATTCACACAAGGAATCTAGTGCAATTTCGTATTTGCATTATGTGGATAATGGTAATGTTCCCATTCATAGCAAGCAGATTGCGGCTATGACACGCCGAGATACAATCCTGAACAAAGTGTTAGGTTTTGTTCAGTACGGATGGCCGCAAAATGCAGACCAGATCAAGGAGGAATTCAAACCTTATTTCAAAAAAAGGTTAGAGTTGACAGTGGAACAAGGTTGTGTGATGTGGGGGTATAGAGTTATTATCCCAAAAGTCCTGCAGAAACCTTTGTTAGAGGAGCTACATGACAGTCATTTAGGAATTGTGAAAATGAAAAGTATGGCACGAGCTTACCTTTGGTGGCCCGGATTAGATGCAGACATTCAGGATCTGGCAGCTAATTGTCCGCAGTGCGTGAGTAGCCGGAATGATCCACCGAAACATACTCTTCATGTATGGGACTATCCGGAGACCCCATTTTCAAGGATTCACATGGATTTTTTAGGTCCATTCCAAGGTCGTATGGTACTTTTAGTAACTGACGCCTACTCTAAGTGGGTTGAGGCCTTTGAAGTGTCGAGTACCGCCGCTACTCAGACAATAGCTAAGCTGAGACCCTTATTTGCGCAGTTTGGTTTTCCACAACATGTTGTGTCAGATAATGGACCACCATTCACTTCCGAAGAATTCAGCACTTTCCTTCAGTCCAATGGTATTAAACACACCTGTTCGCCTCCGTACCATCCTTCTACTAATGGGTTATCAGAAAATAATGTAAAAACTTTCAAATATAAGGTCCTAGCGGCCTTGAAGGAGGGTAAAGACTTCAATCTGGCGGTCAGTAGGTTTTTATTAGCATATCGCAGCACCGTTCACTGTACCACGAATGAAACGCCTGCTAAGCTATTTCTGAACCGACAGTTACGTACCAGATTGGATTGTCTCAGACCTAATGTCAGAGAACATGTGAGTAAGCAACAAAGCAAACAGATTAAAGATCATAAAGGTTCAAGGCAGGTAGTATTTCAGTTAGAACAACCGGTATTGGTTAAAGATTACCGAGGAAGGAGGGAAGGTTGGATTCATGGCAAAATTAAACAACGTTTAGGACCGGTCACATACATGGTTATGATTGAGAATGATCCAGCTCGAGTGTGGAAAAGACATGCAAATCAATTGTTGGCATTCAGAGGGTCAAAGCAGCCTGAAATGAGAAATGTTGAGGATACTTTTGATTTTGCCAATGATGTAACCCATTCTGATTCTGTACCTAACGTTCTGCCGGAATATGATGAACCCCTTGTAGTTGTACCACACGATCAAGAAGTTGTGATCAATGTAAATAATGATGTTGTAAACGAGGGAGAGCCAAGCATCACCAGTTCACCTCAACGCAGATATCCTAAGCGTGTAAGAAAACCTATTGTTAAATTGGATTTGTAAATTCTTATGTTTACCTCATGTGTATTTTTTTTATGTTCTTATGTAAATTCTTATGTTTCTCATGAGTTATCTCATGTACATTGTATCAAAGGTGGAGATTGATTGATAATGCGAGATGACACATTGTCAAAACGGGATCTGTAATTTCTTATGTTCATTATGTATTTCAATGTTCCATTTATATCCTATAAATTGTGAGCAAGGTCAAGGTTGGAGAGCGATTGATAATGTGAAACAACATATCCAGTAACTTGTCCATACTGTAAGGTTATTGTTTGATTTGTCAGAGTGAAATTTACTAGTGTAGAGAGCCCCGAAATTCTTGCAATTTGTTTACCAATATGTGCATAGAAGTGTTGTGCTTAGGAGAGGGCATTGTGGTGTTTTGGCAATACAACACCAAGGTTACGTTTCATCTTGTTATGTTGGTAACCCAGAATATAGTTGCTAATTTGAGTTTACTTCCGGTAAAGGAAAAACGGAACTAGGCAGGGGCCATGATGGATCAATCCCGTGTCAGCAGTGACTGAGCAAAGACGTGAATTGTTCAACTGTATCTCTTGTTATTAAAGTGATCATTATGTACAATAAATATATTCTTTGCAATCAATAATCTTTCCATGAATCGTCAACCTTTTCTACTCAATACATGACAGGCTGCTCAGATTTGAACTGCACTAGCTCGGAGCTGCTTTGGCCCTGGATGTAGGTACCTACTATGATACACAAATAGGTACCTACCTAGGTATACCTGATCATACAAAGAGCACCAGAAAGAACAGATACACCTGATCCAAGCTGCGTGGAGCAGTTTCGATCCACGCAACGAACAGACTTAGTAGCGACATCACAGGGTTGTCACCTGATTCTTAGGATAGGTAGGTATACCTCTCTCTAGGTATACCTACCTACCAGTAGAGAGCCCCTACCAGTAGGTAGGTAGTTAGGTTAGGGTTATTTTGGTTGTCATCATACCTACCTCTGCTCTGCTACGAAGTGTACTTCTCTTCGGTCGTAGCAGGACATCCTTGAAGTCTAATTTCATTTCATTCACTATATTTGGCATGATAAAGTGAGTATTATTACGTGTTATATATTAAATTGTAGGTAAGGTAAAGATGTTTTTGTAGGTGGAAGTCAGTAGAGGGAAGGTGGGCGCAGTGTTGCCAACCATGTAACAGCAAATTTCCCTGTCAGGACACGAAAATTTCCCTAGATTTTCAAAAATTTCCCTGAATCCCAAAAATATCCATTTCCGAGATAATCAACAATTTTCCTGTAAAACTTCATTGCCGTGTACTCATTCATTATTATAGTAAATTCAATTCCAATACGTTTAAAATTCACCTTTCTGCAGTAAAAAATATTATTTATAAATATTTATCACGATTTTCCCCGTATTTAAATACATTATTTTGCTTGGTTTTGATTTATTCTCAAGTTAATTTCTTCTATAAGATTCTCCCAATCTTCTTTTGGTCTATTATTAGAAAATAAGGCTCATAACAGTATTTTGCTATCATCGTCACGTATATTTTATGCCACAAATTGAGCATAAATCAAGCAAAATTTGAATTTCCTGGACATTCTTTGAAACTTTTAAAATTTCCCTAGATTTTCAACAATTTCCCTCTTTCCCTGACAGCACCCAAATTTCCTTGAATCTAGGGAAATTTCCTTGAAGTTGGCAACACTGGGTGGGCGTGCGCAGATTATTATTTTTTTGTGGGGTGGGGAGGGGGGGAGGGGGGGGGACTGCGACGTTGCCAACTCCGCACTCTGATATCATGAGAAATATTTCAAAACGCGGCCAGATTGGAGCATTTCAATATTGTATTATTATTATTATTATTATTATGTCTTTATTTTGCACGAAGAATACATTACAAAAGAGGCGATATTCAGACACATGCGTCTGTTCTTCCATATAACCTGTAAGAAGAAAAAAGTTCTAGCCTATAGTTAAAATTAAAATTAAGATATAATAGTATAATAGTAGGTGCCTATAATGGCAAAGTAACATACACATTATGCATTCAAAGCAAATAGACAACTAAAATCCTGCTGTCGCATGATAATGGGTAGGCACCTATTCTTTTAAAACTAGGATTGATCACATAATAAGTATAACGATGAATAAATAATGATGAATGATAATGATGAATAAACTTTTATAAACTAATTTTGTTTCTACCAGCCGTGCGCTGCCGCTAGCAGTTAATTCTTTTTTAAACCAGATGATAGGAGTTTAAAAAGTGTAGGAACCACTGATCTCAAGGTACCTCCACTTCGTTGTAGGAACCTAGTGTAAAATCTGTTAGTTTGGCTACACTGAAAGCATGTAGTCAAGCCATTGTCAAGTTGCCAAGCAAAGGTGTCAAGCTGTCAACAGTAAGATAGGTGTAGCCAGTAGCACGTGACTGCACGTGACATGAAACTCGCGCGCATCCAGCCTTGATCCAGCCTGATCCAGCCAGCATTGTTGTCCAGTGTTTTGAGTTGCTTTGAATTTGATCGTCAGGCCGTATGATTTGACTGTTCATAGGTACTCATGTAATTCAGGTAATTATTTAGGTATTATGCTTAGGCACTAGGTACAGCATAATATAATTCACATTGTTTAGGTATTTCTAACCTAGAAATACATGGTACAGACACTCTTTAGGTAGATACCTACCTACCTACCTACATTAGGTACGTTTACACTACAGGAATGGAAACGGTCTGACTAGCTGGCCATGGGTCCTGTCCCATAGAGCAAAACAAGCATAGAACCTCTCGTGACACATGTCTGTATTCCCCGCCAAGAAGAGAATTCAAATGTTCGACAATGCGCTATCAATATCATCACTAGTGTAGCAGCGCAAGTGTCCTTGAAGAGGGGGGGGGAGTTTGCTGCCACCAACTTGGACAAGAGCCCAAGATTTTGAATAAATAGAGTGACCGTAAAGGCTTTTGGGAGGGCGTGGAGGTGCCTTATTAAGCGATCCTGTCGACAAGTAATTTCCCCAATGGTGTGAGACTGGTAGACCTCGTGACGTTCTCACCTGACGACGTCTCGACGCCGTGCTGTAGGCGTCCGATGTTGCTTAGATATATTTCAAAAGAGTGAGAAGGAAGTGAGAAAATAAAGGTTTCCTAGCTGAAAATGATAAATCTGTTACAATTAATAGTAGTGTTTAATAATAATTATTTCCCATACTTTCCACTAGTGAACATTATCACTATGGATACTTTATAATAATAATTGAGTCAGCTGATTGAGCTCGTACTTAAAATTAGAGACGGGGTTTATATATAAGGAATCACTCTTAGAATTAAGACGGGGTTTATATATAAGGAGTACACTTTCAATAACTTAAAATTAAAGACGGGGTTTATGTAGAAGGAGTCACTCTTAGAATTAAGACGGGGTTTATATATAAGGAGTACACTTTCAATAACTTAAAATTAAAGACGGGGTTTATATAGAAGGAGTCACTCTTAGAATTAAGACGGGGTTTATATATAGGGAGTACACTTTCAATAACTTAAAATTAAAGACGGGGTTTATATAGAAGGAGTCACTCTTAGAATTAAGACGGGGTTTATATATAGGGAGTACACTTTCAATAATAATATAATGCAATGATAACTTACAGTCGTACTGTTTTACCCGTAGAGAGAGAGAGTTCCTGGAGGTTCAGATGCCGGAATCAGACTGTTTCGAGTGAGTCCCGAAGCTGACTCTAGTGAGTCCTAAATCTGACTGATTTTACATGGCTCATTTTTTTTTCTCCTTGTATTTATACCAAAATATGTCCATAAGAATAGCATTGTACATGCGTTTAGATGGGTGGTCATAGGTCAGTTGCGTAAGCATGCAGAGTTCAAGTTGCGTAAGCCGTGCAGAGTGCAAGCCGCGTAAGCCGTACAGAGTTCAATTATGTAAGCTACGCATCTGACCTATGTGCGTGCAAACTCTAGATGTTTATTTGACTTGTTAGTGAATCATTTGTTTTGAGAAATGAAGTTATATGATATTATTATTATATTATTGTTACCATATAAATCATTTATTACATGAGATTTGTACCTTTGTGAATTATCAAGTTGAAGTTGTTTTTAGAATAAAAGTGAAATTGACAGCAGATTGTGATGTCATGAGTAGTTACATTTTATCACACTAAATGACGTTTTGAGTTGTTGATGTCATTGAAAAAGAAGTGAAGTTATTTGAAAGATATAAAATTAGTGATACATGAAATTAGCGCAGGTAATTTCGTGACAATCTCCCCCGCTACGGCGTTTGATTGGCATATCCAGAGGAATTGCAAATCAAACACTTTGTGACCAAATGAAATGAGGAAACATAGAGAAAATTTTTTCCCAAGATTGACTAAAATGAAAGAGAGTTCAGGCTTAAAGAAAGAGTTCAGTCTGTGGAGTTCACGAGAACACATTCCAAACACTTGACACAAACATGACGGGCTTGACGCAACACACGGTATATTGGCGAAGATATTGTTCCAATGAATGTTTGATGGTTTTCTTTGTCTTGTCTTCACTTGATGTTGTGAAGAGATTGTGTCGATAGGACACGCAGATCTGTGGACCGTGTGGTTGGTAGTCAAGTCGTACGGCATGAAGTGTCGTGCTGGCCTGCGTCAGGTGACTCGTACAGCTGATGATTGGTGGTTGACTGAAAATGATAGTACAGCAAATAGATGACTGTGTAACAAAAGATGGTCAGCATGTGAGAAGGGCAGAGAATTGTTCAGAAATTATGTTATTGAGAATTGAAAGATCAAAAATTGAAAAAAAATGATTTATGTTTGTAAAGAGAGTTGAGAGGAAACAACAAGTACTCAAGAGTTTATGAAAGAGTGTAGAGAAACAGAAAGGTGAAACTCTCTAGTTTGTCAAAGTAAATTTAGTGAGAAATGAAGTGTTTCCAAAAATTAAATTAAAGAGAAGTCCGTTATTATTTTTTAATAGAGAGATTGGTAATGAGATGAGAGTATGATACAATTGATGGTGATTTTGTTGTTGCTTTTGCGATTATAAGGAAGTGAACAAGTGTATGGATTTTAACGAAAACTTAGCTTTGAGAGATGTTTGAAGAGCAGGATGACGCATTGGTGATGAAGTTGGTCGACTAGGAGAGATGATGACGACGGCGGCATGGCGTCGTCGGCGTCTTGATGACGGCGACGTTCAGCTGACGTCGGTGTGGAGTCGATGAGGGGTGGGTTGTCTTGGGGGATGCTGTCACCACTTATAGGAGGCTGGGTGTTGTTGAACTGGCGTCGGTCCTTGTATTGTGAAGGCTGCGTTGTTGTACATAGGTAATGATTAGGATAGGCTCGTTGTGATAGTCGCTGACGTTTTGAGACGTAGCTAGGAGAAGGTGAGTGAGGAGGTAGGCGTAGGAGGTAGACGTTTGAAGAGGCTAAATCAGAATCCGATGACGTAACAGATAGTCGGATGCCACGGTGACGCGATGATTTTGAAGTTGATGAGTTTGGAGATGAAGACACCGTTGATTTGCTCGTCGTTTTGTTTTTGAAGAGTCTGGGATGTATTGATGAAGTCACCCACGAGAAGGGTGATGGCGAGAGGAGAGATCGCAGTCGGTGTGGAAGGTTACTTGCCCGTTGTGGACTACTTGATGGGGAAGGCGTGTGCTGGAAGGCGCCTCGCGTGGAGTCCGGAGATGGTGATGTGGTGGAGGCGGTTGTCTCGATGGATGACGTAGACGATAGATACGTTTATACTCGGGCAGTGAGGACGATGACGGCGTCGATCCGGAGTTCGGGGAAGAGGTTGATGTCGTCGAGGGCGTCACGACGCCCTGGTATTGAGTATGATGAGATTGAGAAATGAAAGTTGTGATAACGGACTGGAATGTGAGAGGAAGAGAACGGTTGGGAGAGCGCGAGTGTTTTGATCACCGCTAGGAGAAGGTGCAAGTATGAGTGCAGGTGGAAAGTCGATCAGTTTTCACTCTTGGTCCATCCAGCGTCGGACTTTGATGAGAAGAAGCGTAGTTGTAGAAGACGCCAACTTGATTGCATGGCTGGTGTATATGTTGAGTCTGCGTGGAGGTTGGGTGCAGACTCTGAGGCCAAGGAGTGAGCGAGTGAGTTAATTGTCTCAATTGGAGTTGACCACTTGCAAGACTTATTTCTTCATGATTTTTGTTTTTGAGCGCGAGTGAATTATCCTTGACAAGATTGATGAAAGATGAGTAATGTCATTTCATTGAGACTTATTAGCGAGATTGAGTTATGTACGTACGTTGTACATAAATGAGAGCGATGAATCCGTGTGATGAATTGTTGATAATGCGTTCGAGGATTGAATCTTTGAGGCGCAAAGAGAATAAGAAACATGTCGATCGATTTTAAAACGAGAGTACACGTAGTGCGTATTGAATATAACCGTGATTACTACACGATGGTTGATACGTGAAGAGCGTATCTAGACGTGATTGACATGAGAATGATGATTGAGATGAGAGAGTGAGGAGAATATGAGTTCCAGAGTCCTAGAATGAGAGGATAGAGACAACCAATCCTTTGGATTCTCTGGGGGTAGGCGAACGTGAGAGGACTAAGTGGAGGAGCCTTAGAAGGATGATGCTCTTGGCATCCAGACCTTGTAGAGGGACATCCATGAAGAGTCCTAGAATCTGAGAGTCTGGTACGGTTTCGTTCGTACCTGGAGATTGGAACAGTCTCTATCGAGAGTTGCCGGACGATCCCATGGCCGGTGAGAGGGATAGAGATGAGTGTTCACCACTGGAGAAGGACTGCAGGTTCACGACCGACACCCTGGAGAGTAACAATGACAAGAGAGGAGGAGCGAGGAGAGGGTTTCACTTGAGTGTCTGGCGGATTTAGACGCTTTGACACTATAGAAACGAGTCATAGAAGTTTTGATACAATGGATATGACCATGGATCACGTTGGATTGAGGCAATCAGAGTCAGAGATAAATCTGTTCCTCAGGTGTGAATGGAGAATGATTTGTCAATAGAGAAAATCCTCGGAGAATGAGGGGAGCAGGTTCGATACAATGTTAAGGTGCAAGAGAGAGTCAATGTAACAAAGAAGGAACGGTGAGAAGTGAGTTCGGTGAGAGGAGGCGATCGAGTATACAGGGATTGGTGATGCGAAATCCCTATACGATTTGGAGAAAAGGACGTCTGGTTTTATGTCAACAGGAACGTTCTTGAGAGACAACAATGGATGAGGTGGAACTTAGGAGGCTTCTGGGTGTCTATCCGATTGCGAGGTGAGGACGGCTGACTCCAAGTCAGTGAAGGTCCTTGAGAGTGCAACGATAGATGAATAGAAAGCTTCCGTGGAGGTTCTTATGAATTGAATGTCTTAAAAGGATCGTATAGTTAGATTGCTGACAGTTGGAGTAGAGGTACTGACGTCTTTGAGGTGCTTGAAAAGTGATGTCATGGAAAGTGAGGATATGAGAGATGTCTTGGAGTGATGGGGGAATAAATGAGTAGGTGTAGGTGTGTGACTATGACAAGGTGATTTCCTCCTTGAGGATGGCGAGGATCTCGTCCCTGAGGGAAGGTTCGGTTGGTGCGTGGGAGTATCCACTCTTGATGACTCTTACCTTCTGTTCTCCTCTCCGTTGGTAATTGAATTCCTCAGCCAGAGCCAGGGCTTCTTCTATGGTGTTCGGTTTGTGCATGGCGATGCTGGCGCGTCCGCACTCATCCCTGATGCCCTTGAGAAAAGTGGGTAGGAGTTTCTTCTGCACTAGTCTTCTCTCGGTCTCGGTTTCTGATTGAAGACTGAGATCAGCTGCTAACTCATCTGGGGAAAGAGTTGGGGTGACGGCGAGAGCTGCGAGCCGTAACCGAGTAAGGTAAAGTTTAATGGACTCCATCGGCCTCTGCTTACACTGAAAGAAGGTGTATAGCCGATCTTCACTTGGCCGGTCGCCTTTGAAGTATTTACGAAATTCTCTGACAGTCTCCTTCCAGGTAGCCTTGGCGAGGTGCGGTCTGGAACGAAAGAAATCAGTGGCTCCTCCTTTGAGCCGTTGGCGGAACACCAGGACTATCTGCTTATCAGTCCAGTCACCTAGGTCTGCAGCTGTTTCCAGCTGGTAGAGAAATTCCTCGAGTGGTGTAGTATTAGGTTCCCCTGAGAAATTAGGAACCAAAGGCATGAAACCTGCGACATTGCTTCTGGCTCTAGCTTTCCTTTCTGCGTTAGTGAGGTCCTCAACCTGTACATCGTCAGGGTTAATGTCGTAGGGATTGGAATCTTCTCCCTCGTGTTGAGATACTTTCGTGGGGTTTTGTATACCGTATTGGTCCATTACTCTACAGATGACTGATACAATTTTGAAGAAGTTAGCAAGAGAGATTGGATTTTACTTTACACTCGCCACTTTTGCAGTTCCTAGGCAAAAGAAAAAATTAGTGGTTTAAATTTAAAATTCCCTGAAAAACACAAAAGTAATAAAAGTTCGAAAAATATTTTTAAATTTTTCCGAAATGGGGGGGGGGGGGGGGGTACTTGTCGTGAATCCCACCGCTGCCACCACTTTTGTAGCGGCGCAAGTGTCCTTGAAGAGGGGGGGGAGTTTGCTGCCACCAACTTGGACAAGAGCCCAAGATTTTGAATAAATAGAGTGACCGTAAAGGCTTTTGGGAGGGCGTGGAGGTGCCTTATTAAGCGATCCTGTCGACAAGTAATTTCCCCAATGGTGTGAGACTGGTAGACCTCGTGACGTTCTCACCTGACGACGTCTCGACGCCGTGCTGTAGGCGTCCGATGTTGCTTAGATATATTTCAAAAGAGTGAGAAGGAAGTGAGAAAATAAAGGTTTCCTAGCTGAAAATGATAAATCTGTTACAATTAATAGTAGTGTTTAATAATAATTATTTCCCATACTTTCCACTAGTGAACATTATCACTATGGATACTTAATAATAATAATTGAGTCAGCTGATTGAGCTCGTACTTAAAATTAGAGACGGGGTTTATATATAAGGAATCACTCTTAGAATTAAGACGGGGTTTATATATAAGGAGTACACTTTCAATAACTTAAAATTAAAGACGGGGTTATATAGAAGGAGTCACTCTTAGAATTAAGACGGGGTTTATATATAAGGAGTACACTTTCAATAACTTAAAATTAAAGACGGGGTTTATATAGAAGGAGTCACTCTTAGAATTAAGACGGGGTTTATATATAGGGAGTACACTTTCAATAACTTAAAATTAAAGACGGGGTTTATATAGAAGGAGTCACTCTTAGAATTAAGACGGGGTTTATATATAGGGAGTACACTTTCAATAATAATATAATGCAATGATAACTTACAGTCGTACTGTTTTACCCGTAGAGAGAGAGAGTTCCTGGAGGTTCAGATGCCGGAATCAGACTGTTTCGAGTGAGTCCCGAAGCTGACTCTAGTGAGTCCTAAATCTGACTGATTTTACATGGCAAATCTCCTTGTATTTATACCAAAATATGTCCATAAGAATAGCATTGTACATGCGTTTAGATGGGTGGTCATAGGTCAGTTGCGTAAGCATGCAGAGTTCAAGTTGCGTAAGCCGTGCAGAGTGCAAGCCGCGTAAGCCGTACAGAGTTCAATTATGTAAGCTACGCATCTGACCTATGTGCGTGCAAACTCTAGATGTTTATTTGACTTGTTAGTGAATCATTTGTTTTGAGAAATGAAGTTATATGATATTATTATTATATTATTGTTACCATATAAATCATTTATTACATGAGATTTGTACCTTTGTGAATTATCAAGTTGAAGTTGTTTTTAGAATAAAAGTGAAATTGACAGCAGATTGTGATGTCATGAGTAGTTACATTTTATCACACTAAATGACGTTTTGAGTTGTTGATGTCATTGAAAAAGAAGTGAAGTTATTTGAAAGATATAAAATTAGTGATACATGAAATTAGCGCAGGTAATTTCGTGACACTAGCAGCGGCAAGTTTAAGAAGCTCTTTCAAACCTGGCGGCAAATGTGTGAATCAAATTTCGCATCTGCGCAAAACTCCACAAGCGTCTTTTGCGCCGGTGCACCAGAAGTAAGTAGGAGCAAAAATCGACGAACCAGACCCTGGGCCGCCTTCATTTAGCATTGCTGGGCTGGGAGTGACTTCACAATGCGCTGACCGTTTCCAATCCCTGTACCTAAAGTGTGGTGAACGTAGGTTTACAGCTCGACACTCGGCGCTAGCGCTCAGCATTGGCCAATCAGGAGGCTCAGCGGCGAGTGCCCGAGCGCTGGCGTTCAAGGTCAAAAGATAAACCATGTTCATCTTTCAGCGTTGAGCGTCGAATGTCAGGCGGTCAGCGGCGAGCTGAAAACGTACCTTTAGCCAGGACTCATTATATTCATAGGCAGGCAGGGATGCAGTGGGGCTAGGGCAGCGCCCTGGCTTCTATTTGCCATCTTTTCAAAATCTATTAAAATTCATTCATAGCTTAAAGTAGTACCCTCATTAGTCGGTGTTAAATAAAAATGCTTAAAACTTTCCTCAAATATGCCTCAAGCAATACCATTTGCAAATACGAAAAGAAAAACATGTGTCACGGGATTAATTTAAGAGATATCTTAAAAGGAATTCTTGAAATTTCCCATAAGATAACATGGTGAAGCTTAAAAATTACACTTATATCTTCTGTAGAAATCGTAATATAAACTACAAAGTAAAATTATTGATTTCATTTTAAAGGCCGATTTTTTTTCAATATTTTAGCCGCTTAAAAATGTAGGGTTACGGGATTAAATAAAGAGATAATCAAGAATAATACCCTAATTTAGCCAGTTTCTACTAGAAACTGCATAAAATCAAATCAAGTACTTAATTCGTACTACATGAAATTAATTAAAATAATTGTAAATTCTTTATAAAATATCGTATTTCTACAAAGTAATATTATGATATTCATCAACAATGCAAAATATAGTTGTAAAATATTTATTTCATTGATTTGTAATTTAATTTGTGAGTCACTGACTTAAATTACGTGGACTAATGAGGGTACTACTTTAAACGACTTTATGCTTTAAAATGGAAAATAAATTACACCTTAACTCTTTTAAAATCAATTTTAAAACTTTGTCCCAAATGCATAAAATCAACACAAACATAGTTATTTTGTCAAAAAATTCCAAACAGGGCCAGATTGGGTGGGTCTTTCCCAAAATGATTATGTTCGTTTGGTGCCCTGGCACTTATTCTCCTAGGACTGCACCCCTGTTCATAGGTTAGTTTAATCATTGACTAGGTATACCTCTACCTATCACTCTTTTGTTCAGAGGTGATAGTCAATGCAAATACTAGACATGAAAGTAGGTAGGTAGGTAGGCAGGTACCTTATACTACTACCAGGACCGGCCCATGGATAGGGTAACGCAGGTGCATGTCCAGGGTGCCGAATTTTCAGAGTAGTAGTAGTAGTAGGTACCTTAACCTAGATCCCTAGGTATATATATTTTTGAGTTTTTGAGTTTACTTTGCATAATTTAAGACTTACAGGAGAAATTAAATTGGAAAAATAAGAGATGATTTTCAACCCTCCAAAATTTTACTTATTATCGAAAATTTTCCGGAGCTGTGCGCCCTTGACCCCCATCAGTTATTGACAGATGTGTACAAAATAGAACCTCTACCCCATAAAGGGGGGGGGGGGGGGGGGAGAGCAAAATATTCTTTGCCTGAAGCATCAAAGCGGCATATAAAGAGCTAGAGAATTTGGGCTGGGTAGGGATGGCATTTTGACCGGTCAAATGAAATTCGTTCAATTGACTGGTCAATTGACTGTGACCCCGGTCAAATTATGTTTTTTTGCAGATAGACATTGTAGCACTTAATTTTGGCATTTTGGGTTGCACAAAGACTTTGAGAGTCTATTAAAATAAATCATTGAAAATTAGTTGGCCTTGACCTCATAATAATGAAATAGGAGAAATAATAATTCGTCGGTAAGGTTGAAAGCACTGAAAATTTGAATTTCTTACGGGAGCGGGAGAAGAATCAGTTTCCACATTATGATTGTCAAAATAAAATATGTAGGTAGTATATTGTTTATGGTGGCCTCTGAAGAAAGAACAAACAATAATCATCACAGATTTCAGATAAGTCACCCAGCAAACAAGGTACATGCCTGGCACCTCCCTGGCACATCCCAGTTTGACCATTTGGGATATGGCATTTGGGAGCTCCCTGTTACATGGCGGGGACCTCCCAAATGTTCAAACTACTTAGAAAATGAGTTTGAACATTTGGGATGTCCTCGCCATGTAACAGGGAGCTCCCAAATGTTCAAACCTTATCGAGAGGAATGTGGTGGCATTTGGGAGGTCCCTGTTACATGGCGAGGACCTCCCAAATGTTCAAACTCATTTTGTAAGTTAGTTTGAACATTTGGGAGGTCCCCGCCATGTAACAGGGATGTGCCAGGCATGTGCCAGGGATGTGCCAGGCATATGCCAGTTTCATCCCAGGGAGCTGCCTGGCACATCCCTGTTACATGGCGGGGACCTCCCAAATGTTCAAACTCATTTTGTAAGTTAGTTTGAACATTTGGGAGGTCCCCGCCATGTAACAGGGATGTGCCAGGCAGCTCCCTGGGATGAAACTGGCATATGCCTGGCACATCCCTGGCACATGCCTGGCACATCCCTGTTACATGGCGGGGACCTCCCAAATGTTCAAACTCATTTTGTAAGTTAGTTTGAACATTTGGGAGGTCCCCGCCATGTAACAGGGATGTGCCAGGCATGTGCCAGGTTTGTGCCAGGCATATGCCAGTTTCATCCCAGGGAGCTGCCTGGCTCATCCCTGTTACATGGCGGGGACCTCCCAAATGTTCAAACTCATTTTGTAAGTTAGTTTGAATATTTGTGAGGTACTGCCATACTATAGGTACTTGTTAAAATAACAAGTAGCTCTTATAGATAATTCTAAAATTAGTTTGCTATAAGAACTAAGCATAACCTAAACTTAATTAGGTAATACCTATTCACCTCGAACTTCAAGGTTTTATTTTTTTGCCTGGGGCTTAACGTCGCACTGTTCTGCAGCGAGGCTAATGGCGACGGAAAAAAGGTTTTATATATTTGCAAGGAAGGAAAATAGATAGAAGTAGATAGCACTCCATTGCACCATGGAGTCTTTTTCTGATTTCGTCGTGACCGGCGTAATTCATTCGGCGTAAATCTTATAATAGAAGTGAAATGAATTCGATCGCGAGGAGAGAAGAGAGGCGCTCCAGCTGGGGCCTATTCTCGAGTTGATACCGCTTGTGAAAATGAGACTAGAGGCGATACCAAGGGAAATCTTTTGTTTTATCAAAGATAAAGTAATGTGCTCATTTCCGCATGGTGAACATTTTCAACAAACTCGAGATTAGGCACCCATTTTTACATAACATTCTTAAATTTTTATATATTATAATAACATAACTATAGTGAACTAGTAATGTTATTCCTTCGTCGTAATAGCCCAGTGTTTGTATTACTATAGTGATAACACTATAAGTGCCAATCCCAGGCTAACATTGATTTATTTAAAAATAATACATTTTAATTTGCCTATTAGTTTAACTTCATATTAATTTTGTGGATCAATTATTTACGTGAGCATAACAGCCGCAACCTATCTCCTTTCAAATGCTCGTTTCAACTACCTATGTTTCAACGCACCAAACCTTCAGCTGCCATCGTGGTCCCTTGGATAGCGCGTCTGCCTGCCACCTGGAGGTCCTGCCATCAAAATCAAGTCTAATCCATTTGCGTTTTATTTCAGATTCTATTCGCAATTGTAATAATCTCTGTGAATATCTTGTCGTAATGTAATTATGATGAAAACCCGTGTAGATATCGCTATTATAGTTTACTTTTTACAGTTTAAATTCAAAATAACCGTTAATTTTAGGCAGCTGAACTCGCTGGAATGTACCAGAGATGTACTTGGGAGGTGCCAGGCAGCTGCTGGGATGTGCCAGGCAGCTCCCAGAGATGTGCCAGGCAGCTGCTGGGATGTGCCAGGCAGCTCCCAGAGATGTGCCAGGCAGCTCCCAGAGATGTGCCAGGCACCTGCTGGGATGTGCCAGGCAGCTCCCATGGACATGTGCCAGGCAGCTCCCAGACATGTGCCAGGCAGCTACCTTGGGAGGTGCCTGGCAGCCCGTTGTCCAGTCATAGTTACATGCCTGGCACCTCCCTGGCATGTAACTGGCAAATCTCATGGGAGCTGCCTGGCATGTAACAGTGTTTGTCTGTCACTTCACTTCACGAACATCATGCTAAAACCTGCCTGCCTGTGGTGCATGGACTTTACAATGATCTATTTCTCATATTCCACTACTTTCTGAAGGTAGAAATAATTCCTACCAACTTACAAATGAATGTACAATACTTTAGGCACCTATATTTAAAAATTGACCGTTTTTTTGACCGGTCAAATGAAACTAGGGCTGGGACCCTACACATTTAAATATTAATTGTAAGTTAAATATTTTGGTAGGCACCTAAACGTTGAATCGTATTTTTTTATGTAAAACTCAATATCGTGTAAAAGTCGTTATTCTCTTAGGGGAGAGGCGATATATCCCTGTCAGCAGTTTTAAGGAATTTAACATTTAAATGTGTAGGTAGAGACATAACTTTTGCCAGTCTTTTGCCTACTTCCTCTGAAGTGAAGGTTCAAACTAGGGATGGAGTGACATTGGATTTTGATATCGAATATCGATAGGTAGGTAGGTATCTTTTTTGTATCAATATATTAAAATAGTGTATCCTAGGTGTATTGATATAAAAATATTCAACATGTTCAATCAATATTTCAGTATTTTAAAATCAAATCTAGGATCACTCAGAGAAAGTGTGATGGCTTTTAGAGAGCTTACTGGAACAATCAAAATCTCTTCAAAGTGACAGAATATGTTAACTTGTTATCGTAGTAAAGGGTTCAGAAAAAAAAATTGTTGGTAGGTACCAAAAAATTGTTGTGAGGTCATTGCAGAAAATAAGACATTCACAAAAATAAATGTCACACTTAACCCATTGTTGTGGACCCGTAAGTGGGGATGCACGCTAGATGTAATTTTACGTTTCTATCTAAATTTTATATGTGACAATTATATCTCATTAAGATACATTTGTACAAACTTGTATATATCTAAAAAAAACATAAATAGTATGTAGGTACCTACTCCAAATAGGGAGTTGGTAGGTAATTGCTCTGTTGCCCTGAAATTACATCACCATACAAAACTCAATGCAAATTTCAAACTGAGTGCAGATCTAGTGCGGCCAGTGGAAAATGCCAATAATTAGAATCATGTAAAAACTAAGATACTTCACATGCGGAGATAATTTTTTGTACAATTTCTCAGTCATGGAAGCAGAATTGGGAGCCGAGACGGGTGGCGAGACTGGAGTCGAGACGGAAGCTAAGACGGGTGGCGAGACGGTAGCCGAGACGGGTGGCGAGAGGGTAGCCAAGACGGAAGACGAGACTGGAGCCGAGACGGAAGCTGAGACGGTAGCCGAGACCGAAGCCGAGACGGGTGGCGAGACGGTAGCCAAGACGGAAGCCGAGACGGGTGGCGAGACGGTAGCCGAGACGGAAGCCGAGACTGGAGCCAAGACGGAAGCCAAGACGGTAGCCGAGACTGGAGCCAAGACGGGTGCTGAGACGGGTGGCGAGACGGTAACCGAGACGGTAGCCGAGACTGGAGTTGAGACAGAAGCCAAGACGACAGGAGTCGAGGGGATTCGCCCATTAAAGCGGAAGCATTCACCAAACAAATTTCCCAGAAAACGTGTGTGTAGTTTTCAGGTACGTGAAGTTGGCTACATTGCCTCAAGTTTCTAATTTATAAAAATAAAGATCAGCACTAGTCCAGGGTGCGAATTGATGAGGGGGATGGGGGGGATTTCCCCCCCTCTGGTTTTCTCATCCCCGGCTCTGTTTCCCAATAAAGCATCCCAGGGGGGGGATAGAGTTTTCCCCCCCTCTGGAAAATGGTTGACTTTTAATCAACAAAACAATATATATCTACTTTTTTCTGAAATAAATCTAAAATTATAAAAATAAATTGTCACACAAAACAACTGTCAAATTGCCTTAGTAGCAAATAAGTTGTTTTTGATAAGATTTATTTATTCCAAGATTTATTTTGCTTCTGATTTCCCTTTTAAATTAAAAGCAAATCCTTTTTTAATGCCATTTGTCGTGATGACATCACGACAAATGGCAAAAAATAGTGTACAAATCGCTTAGAAATGCACCAAATCTAATCTTGAAATTCAAAATTTCATGGTACTGGGGGGCCCTCCCCCCAGACCCCCCATTGTGTTCGAGGGCAATCGTATTTTTCGCCTTTGCTATATTTCCCAACATACTCGGAATTTAAATTTTTCCTATCCCCCCCTCTGAAAATTGAACAATTCGCACCCTGAGCACTACTATATTTGAATATTAAATCCTTACGAGCGATTTAGTATTCAAAGCTACTAGTACTGATGAATGTACACTCGGCCAAACAAAACTTGAACGTTGACCAAATTTGAATGACTGCTGGTCATGTTCCATAACCAATCAAAGCTTGTTATTATCATTAAAATGTGAGGTCACCTACTAGAGTAAGACAATGAGATCGCTTAGACTGACTTCTGATGGTGCGATCTTACATTTATCAGCCTATCAGATTTATTGAACGCTCAAGTTTTGTTTGGCCAAGTGTACATGTAATAAAGCATTCAGGTATGTATTATTGACCTAATAATGTGTAGGTACAATGAATGAAAGAATACCAAGCTACCTAGGTGGGTACCTACCTTCTTCAAGAAAAAATGGGACTGTAAAGAAAAAAATGCTTTTTTAAATCAGAAAACTTTTCAAATGTATTAACATAACTTATCTTTAGTTACCTACCTAAATTTGCCTTTTGATTACATAATTAAATTCCTATTGCAATTTTGCTGTGAAGCTACTTTTTGGTTTTTAAAGGAGGGGGAGGGGAGTGAATATCCTTTACCACCTGAAGCATTTAGAATGTTCGATTTTGGTCTAAGATAGTAGATAATAGGCTAATACAATTTTTGGGCAAAAGGCATTTCTTATGGTTGTCAAACATTACCACAGATTCACTTTAAAAAATATAAATTTACATTACTAAATGGCCAACGGCTATACTTTCCCATGTGACCGGAAAACTACATGTTCTAGTACCTACCTACTATTTACATTACTCATCAATTCATATGGCATTTTTCAATTTTCTTTTCAGAATCATTTGGTAACATTACGTGATTTTTTTTTAAATTTTTGCTTACACATTTGAACTTCTCAGTGATTTAAAACTGAAATGAAAAGTGGCCACACTTTTCCCGATTGACCCTAATATTTATATTTTTATGATAATTTGTCATTTTTTGATGCCATGGCGCCTCCTGATGTTGGCGCCAACGACTAGAGCATCTTGGTTAATATGGCCCACCCATCTCTAGTATAGTGAGTATAGTCAATTCTTTTCTGTATTTTCAGGAGGTGAAATACGATGTAGACATAATGTTGAGGGAAATGTGTCCTGAGTTCTTGAGGAACGGTTGTTTTGACGAAGAATGCAAAGAGCTTCACGATGTAAGTATACCTACTACTGTGTATTTCGAGGATGAGAATAATCCATACATTTATCACATTGCGTCAGAAGGTGACCAACACTAGACTTGCAGGTCTTGTGGAAACTGGCTGGCCACAGTTGGCATTTTCTCCCGTTTCCTCTTCTCCGCCCCTCCGCATGCTCAAAATATTCCCTTGTGTTCTGTCCTACTACCCTCTCTCATCCTTCAACCACTACATCCTCCTTTATCACTTAATCCCTGGCTTTCTCTCAATCTGCCCAGATTATCCTTGTTCCCTCCCACTCTTTCACTCTTTTCAGCCACTGCATTCCTATCCTCTTGATGTGGGTTCATGATTAACCTCCCTTCCAACATTAAGGGCGGTCATATATTTTTTCCTGCCAACAGGCGGTTTGGATCGGTTTAAGAGGGAAATACAAAATATAAAGTGCCATATTTGGCAAACGGTTTGAATATCAAAAAAGCAAGACTTAGGTGACATGTATTGAACCTGTATCTACATTTTCATCACTTACTGTCATAACTTTGCTCCTACTATGTGGTCAGAATTTGTCGGGCACGAAAACACTCCTTGCAAGCGACGGAGCGTTTTCGTGCCCGCCACATAGTAGGAGCAAAGTTATGACAGTAAGCGATGAAATTGTAGATAAAGGTTCAATACATGTCACCTAAGTCTTGCTTTTTCGATATTCATAACCGTTTGCCAAATACATATTATAGCAATTTATATTTATTATTTTGTATTTGCTCTAACACCGCTCCAAATGGCCCGTTGGCGGGAAAAGATATAAGACCGGCCTTAAACCTTGTTCTCTCTCTACCCAACTGACTTATTAGTGATTATCGTCTGGCTTAAAACTTCTTTCAATCTCTTGACTCATTCACTCTTCTTAATTCTCGGTTCTCAGTTGGTTTGCTTCCTTTCCTCCCACTGCCCATGTCACTGCAAATAACTATGTTAGAATACCTAGTCTCCTTAAAATAAAATAAAATTATTATGCTATCTTTTTCCAATGATGCGAAATATGATCAATTGATCATGATAAGATTATGCACTGGACTTTGTTTTTTGCAGTTCATTGGATTAAGTAAGCTGCCGTCTTCTCATGTGATCTCGCTACTACATCATTTGTGTGACAACAAACTCTGGTATGCCCGCTATTGTGTGATACTAGAGATTGGAGAATCTGCCTTTGGAAGTACTTCTAGTGCCACTGACCTGAGGGATGCTCTCTTTCGTGAAGTGATGTACGACTTCGAGAATAATTTGTTGGGCAATGATTTCAGTATTGTTGAGATAATGTTAAGCATGACTTGCAGTACTGAATCAATCCACTCCTCCTGGCTGGAATTGGCGTCAACATTGCCAGAGCATTACAAATATCCTAGTTCCATCACACAAATTATTGTCAACAAGTGGCCAATAAAGTCGAACAATGAAGTATTTCTTGCACAATGTAACTTGGACAAAGAACACTTTGTGGCTGAAAATCAGTCTGATGTCGAAAGCATCATGCACGCAACATCCAATGAGTGGCTAGAGGTCATCGCCAGACAAGTGTATAAATGGTGTGACCCCCAAAGTTATGAGGTATTATCAGCCATTTGCAAGTGCATCATGAAGATCCCATCACTTGCAATTCAGCGGTTCGTAAACTTTGTCCATGCAGCAAGTAAGTTTATTATTAATTAAATTTTGCTAATTTCATTTCATTGCAAGTAAATTTTAAATAGTACCTATATCATTGGCATTGCATTTTAAGAAAATTTAATTTAAATATCAGTATCACAATTAATTAGACCTATAGGCACTGTCCAACCTCACATGCCAAGCCCTTCACTTCAAAAAAGTAAATGGCTCTACTACTACTACTACTACTACTACTACTACTACTAGTTGTTTTGTGTCCAACAACTGGTGGAGTTGACCAAGAAAGTTCCTACACTTACAGGAAAGGAATGCATGGTTGTGTCAAGGATATTGGAATTGACCCTTTGGGAAGACATATCATTCCATTGTTCTAGAGCATACATTTTGAATAGCTCTCATGTGACGCAACAAATAATAAAAGTGTGGACAAACGATGCTAAAAAATTAATAAAAGCTAATCAAGAAACAATGGCTTGTCTGCATTTCCACAGCGCACTTGAACTGTAATCTATTTATGGAATCAAAACTTATTCTATTCTAATAATCTTGAGTGCAGAAAGACTGGCATCGCATTCAACGACTTGAGTATTGTCTTTCATGCAATTGATACGGAGGGAATTTAAGAAATTTTGGAGAACTTCAAGCCTCCAAAATCTTGCCAATCTTCTGGAGAAGTAGAGAACTTAAAATTTGCCACTTTTTCTTATTCTATGTTATGTAGGTGGACAGTGGTCCTCATTTCAAAATTTAGCTGAATGGCTTGGCATGCATCGGAGGGCTGTAGGGGTTGTAATTGTTTAGATCTTTTAAATGAAACCAGATTATGATTGAGCGACAACTATTTTTGCCTTCTTTTGGCACAGACCTCCGTTTTTTTTTTGTGTTTTTCTGTTACTACCGCGATACGGATCACAGTTTTTCTCCGATCGAGCTGAAATTTTGCACTTATGTACGGACCATCTCTGGGCGTTGCAGACCCTATTTTTTTGAAATCGTTCATTGGTTCAAATTTTGAATTTTGAAAAAAATTTCATTATTAGTTAGACATTGATTTGTATTAGTGATGCCATCGGGTAGTAATTTTTGTACCCGGGTACCCGCCAGCAGTACCCGGGCGGGTACCCGCCATCTTTAAAAAAAAAAAAAAAAAAATTTTTTTTTTTTTTTTTTTGGATTTTAAGATGATGGAAGAATAAACAGTATACCTTTTGAGTTTTTAGGTATTGTTGCGCAATGGAAATAGCACAATTGAAAATAGGATTGCAGCAAATAGTGCTGCACTGTCTGAGTGGGGACCAGAGTGGTGTTGGAGGGGTAAATTAGCGTGATGATTCCCGTTGGAGAGAGGAATGGCTTGATTGTATACTCCCCTGCTCAATTGGCGCAAAAAAACAAAATTTAATCAAAAAAAAAAAAAAAAAAAATTTTTTTTTTACTTTTTTACTACTCGCGGGTTGTGAGTGTAACCCGGGTCTCCCATTACCCGGTTCTGACCCGGGTATCCGGGTACCCGATGGCATCACTAATTTGTATTGTAATTTGCTACTTAGATAGTACCTACATTCTTTTCCATGTTGTATCCGTAGTCTCTGGTATTGTTCCTGATATCTGGTCTGTGTCATTGTGTTGACGACACCTACCCTAGCGGGAGTTGCAGCTACCCTATCACATGCGGGCAAGACAGGTAGTTGCTGATGGAGTGTTGGGTTTTCGGTGTTTGACGTTTCGATGCTCGCTCATCAATGCGACGCGTTTCTCTGAGCGTTTTCCTAGTTACTGTTCCTAGATCTTCCTAGATCCTAGATCTTTCCTAGATCTTCCTTACTTAAGCACCAATACAAAATGCTGCTGAAACTATGGACCATGTGGTCTAAAATCTTATTCTTATTTAATGCTAGAAGTGTTAGAATTATTATTGGCTTTCATGACCTCTTGTCTCTTCACTCATCAACGTAGGATACACTGAATAAAATGTTATATAGGTGCTTGACTTATCTTGCTTTTCTTTGACTGTTTCAGAAACTGTAGAGCCCAGATTTTTTACAAAATATGGGTTGAAGATCAGGACAGCTCTGTCTTCTATTGGATTGAGTGTCATATGTGCACTTACGAAGCAAGAAATATACCATGAAGCTCTCCAAATGATATATATGATGAGAGACTTGACTCTCGACCCTCGAAAGTACAAGGAGGTGCGTACGGTTTTTTGAATTGTGCAATCATTCGATCAGTAGTTACTTTTAAAACTGCTATACTTGTTATTAATAGTTCAAAATAAAAAAATTTTATATATATTTTTTTTTACAGTTTTACTTATTTTAGGTTTTAATTTGTTAGCAAGTTGTCAATATCTCTTAAAGTATGTTTTTTATACCAAATTTAAACCTGAACTAATCACCCACTTGCCTTTTATCTCATCAGAAAAGCTTGAAACATAAATCTGAGAACATAACAATTGCAGAACAGTGCACCATTAAAGATTGAATGCTCATCCCCGAAAATATTTTTTATTGAAATTAACAATTAGGTACATATTTATTAATTTTTACAACATTTCAACTAAATATTGTCACCGTATAGAATGAAATTGTCTATTAGAATGCAAAGTTACAGCGGTTTCTATCGGAGATAAGGTTGTGATCTTCCTTACTTAAGCACCAATACAAAATGCTGCTGAAACTATGGACCATGTGGTCTATTTCTACAGATTTTCATAAATTCTTTCTAGCAATTTGATCTACTCAAAAATAAGCCATTAGAAATTTGTTTGGTAAATTTTAAGAAATTTAATACAATTAGATGTGAAAAAAATGTTCATTAACATTATGAAATTAGTAATGTAATAAAATTATTTCCAATTGCAGGCTCCTTAGGGCCAGGGGCGAAGCGTCAGGGGAGACAGGGGAGACACTGTCTCCCCTGTTAAAATGATATAATGGGCTAATATATATTTTATTAACCTGAAATTATTGTAATTTTTCATTTGATATATCAATTAGTATTTGATTTAAACTCATTGAGTGTCATTTGAAAATCGTGTTCAATTTAGCGCTGTTATGAAGCCTATCTCAGCGCTTGAGCCCGCGCAATTCCAATCGGGTATCCCAATAACATGCGATTCTCAGTATACGTCTACTCGTTTATCTCACATCCTTCTTCCACTCGTTGTTTCCAGCTTTGGATGTTTTCTTTCTCTCTCGCACTCGCAAGTCAAAGGCGCGATCCTATGCCTCATGTGGGTAGTCTGTTTGCTAATATAGTGAAATAAAAGACATGTCTACTGTGCTATTTTAGTCCAGTAGCCACGCCACAGTACCAAGCGATTCATTTCGACTGTACTCGTCACACACCGACACGAAATTCACTCACTCACACATACGCGCATTTAAAGCCCATGCGCGGCAACACATAATTCTCAGAATAGCAGTAAACTATAAAATGTGTTGACATCTTGAGTTGACATAAAACTAATTCTTCACCCAATGAAATTACCTACGTTGTTCACAATCATGTAATTTTTAATTATAGATAATTGTGATTATTGCGTTGTATTGTGTCTCCCCAATGTTGGGATGCACGCCTCGCCACTGCTTAGGGCAGGTATCTGAGGAGCTGGTAAACTTTTTGTGGATGCACATATAATTGGGGTGGTGTGTTTGCATTTGATCGTTTTTTAACGTTCTGTAACTGAAATATTGGCGACTTAAATTAGTAAAACCTGGCAGCTATGACATCCCCATCATTAAAATTATGTTAGGTACTCATGTTCATATCATATCATAAGTCAAATTTTTTAATGCTTTTCGGTGGTCAATTGAAATAGAATTAGCATTGAGCAGTAGCCGGCGATTCTCTTATGTTCATATGTCTTCACTGGAATACAAATGACTAGTTTATGGTCAATAGCCGGTCCTCACAGCCATGGCTGAAGCAAATAAGTAAGCTGGATAAAGAATGTTACTTGGAATGATCTTTTTTGTTACAGGTACTGTGGACACCTGGCAGCTGCACAGCCGCCTACAAGATGTTGATGGTGTCGAGGACATACCTCGAAACACTGAACTACAGCCCAGCGATAGGCATATTACGAGGTAACGAGCTAGTACTAATTTTCAGCACCTGTTTTAATACCATTTAGTTTATAACTGGTGGAAGGTATAAGAAATTCTTCTATCTATTTTATCTTGATATTTACTGTTTTCAGTCTCCACTTAGACATTCAGTTTGTTTTAGATTAGGAGAAAGCATAAAACCTTAGACTAAAACATAAAACCAATCTTCTTTATCAGTTCTTACAGTTGTTCACCATTTGTCAAGTGTAATAAATAAATAATAATAATAATCCATCCCTGGTTCCAATTTAATGGGTCAGGGGGTGGGTATTCCTACCAACACTAGGGCCGCAGGACTCCTGGAAACCGGCTGGCCACGCCTGGCGTTTCCTCCTCTTCTTCCTCCTCTTCTTCTTCTTCCACTTCTAATTGTTCCACAAATTCCTTCCACCATGTTCTGTCCTCCCACTGTCTCTCAGCCTCCAACTCACTCCACCTTCCTCCTCTCTCCAACACATCCTCCTTGATCAGTCCAATCCACCTGTCTCTTGGTCGCCCCACTCTCCGAGTTCCCCCTGTAGCCGCTTCAAACACCCGCCTTGGCACTCTATCGGTTCCCATCCTCTTCATGTGGCCGAACCACCTAAGCCTCTCTCTTCCCAGCTTGAACACCAATCTTTCAACCCCAAGCTCTTTTCTTATCTTCCTACTTTGGATCCTATCCATTCTTGTCACCCCCTTCACACTCCTCAAAAACTTCAATAAATAAATAAATAAATAAACTAGTACTTGGCAGACACATGCAGTGTTTTTGCTCAAGTTGAACTAATTTGTGATAATATGAACCATAAGCTATCAGCCGCACAGAGATCGTTTCTTTACTTAAATTTACTTAGGTAATACTTTAAAGGCACTTTGATTTAATTTAGTTGATTTTCTTTGTTCGTCTTTGATTATTTTGAGTCTTTTCTTTTCGCTATTTATGTGCCAGCAGAAGCATAGGAATGGTTTTCATTATGGGGGGTGGGGGGGGGGGGGGGGGGGGGTACCACACCTGGAGAGTGTTTGCCCCCCCCCCATCCTTTAATAATTCTGGGACTCGAATAAACTTAATTTTTTTAAGGAATGCCTTTTTAAAAAAATTTATAAAATGCTCGGAAATATTCAATTCTTTCAAATTTCTCTTCGTTATTATTGTTTCAAATTCCTCTTCATTATTATTATTTTATTTGTTTAATTTTTTCTTTACATAAGACATCTCAGTCTCACTGACTTTTATTAAGCCAAGGTGAGTGTCCTTTCCACGGAACAGGTTGGCTGAGTGGTTAACGCTCTGAGCTTGTATTCCGGAGGCCCGGGTTCGATTCCCGCGGCCGTCCTTCCTGACTGGGGTTTTTTCGTGGTTTTCCCTCAGTCGACAGGCAAATGCTGGGAAGGTACCCTACTAATAGGCCACGGCAGCCTCCTTCCCACCTTCCATCCTTTCCTACTCTTCACCATCATCTCCCAATCATCCTCATAATAATCATTCATCCGTCGCCATTAGCCTCGCTGCAGAACAGTGCGACGTTAAGCCCCAGACAAAAAAAGTGTCCGCTCCAACTTACACACTAAATACCTACTAAAATGTGCTAAAAAAAATTACAGGCTAATAAATTTTTGAATAATATTTACAATGCCATTTCACAGTGGGGGACATTATAATTATTTGTAAAATTCAATAATAATTGTTGGTTTCAATTGAAAGTGTGGTAAAGGGAGGGAAGTGTAATTTCCATGTCATGTACAAGGATTTAGAATAAAATGCATTAAAATGACTATTTTATTGAGATATGATTTTTCTTGTAGATTTCAATCTCCTGCAGACCAGCACCAATGATTGGAAATTGTATGCAACTGAAGGGGACATTTTGGTACGGGATAGATTGTGTGAGACAATTATGTCAACTTTACTCAAGGTTCCAAACATCGTACTGGCCCACGGGTTATTCTTAAATGTCCTGTACACGGAGAATGAATTGTTGGTGAAATGTGAGTATTGACACTTGCAAATTGAAGGAATGTAACTCAAAGACTGCTGTAGGTATTGTCAAGTAAACTTCCAACTTTGGAAGTAAAGTTTTTTTTATATCTCCTTTATTTGTATTTAATTTACTTGGTTACATTTTTTATTTGCCACTGAATACTTTCTGTCAAGTTTGGCGACTGGGTGTGTCAACGCTTCTAGTCATACAAATAAAAAAGATGTAATGTTTCAATATTATAGACGTGATTTAAGACACTTGTGTGCGGGCTGATCGATTTGTCAAATACATACATACACATTTTATTTACAGCCGACAGCCAATTGAAATCGTAGAAAATACACTAACTAATATCATACAATCAATCATACTATGTAATTATAAATATTTAATGCATTTACCATTTACACTGATAAAATACAAAATTATCTGCATTTTATATAATTTTACATTATTAAAATAAATACCTACATATTATTATATTATAAATACATTTACATGTAGTGTACATTATATATATTTTATATATTTTAGTTTATTTTTTGTTTCAGTCTTGGGCAAGTTTCTATCAGAAATTTTACTACAGCTGATTAAGTCGCAGTTGTCTTTTGAAGCTGCAGAAGTCTTCAGCCACACCTCAGAGGCTGTGGACGAGAATGTTGTACGTCTTCTCCTTGTAGTCTTGAAAACTAAGAACCAGGCAACAGATCGGGTTTTCAAGCAAGCGGTGTTACAGAGATACTACCTGCCAGTGCCATCCATGGTAAACAAGCAGGACACAATACTTGACAATTGAAGGGCACAGTGTAAAAAACCAGTTGGGTCAACTGAAGCAAGTTTATTGGATTAACAGTTGGTAGTGGTACATAAGATGAACTATTGGGTAAAAAATACTTAGGTAGTTCTGTATGTTGCACATTGGTACACTCCTAGACACTGAAATTGGTCTGCGGTCAATGTTCAAGTGACACTACGGCTAGTATTAACATTTATTTTAATGTAATTTTTTGGCACAAAGACCGGATGGCTAGTGTGAGTTTAGGGCCGAAAAATTACTTTAAATAAATAATAAATACTAGCCTAAGAGTCGAGTGAATATTGACTGCGGACCATTTTCCGTGTCCAGGAATGTACTTTAAATAACTGTTTTAAAATTCTGGGAAAATTTTGAGCATTCATGTTTTCATAAAATAAAATACCTATAACGAGGTTGACTTAAAGTTGGTTTTTTATTTACCCTTTGTAAATTATCAGAGCATGGGTATTGGGTCTATACGACCATCTTTATTGATTACAAACTAGAATATTATTGATGAAAATGTTATATAAATTAAAGTACCTAGTATTAATGTTTCTTATTAGAAATAACATAAGCCAGATAAATTACACTTGCACTCTGAAATTCCACAACACAGACATTGGTAAGACATACCAAGATTAATATAAGAGAACGTAACTTAATGAAATTAGTGACTTGTATTTGTATTTATTTATTTTATTGTTTTCAGCTCTTTCGCTGGGTTACAATATATGTACTTAACATCCATTTCATCAATGTTGACAATAATAATAATACTATGACAATAATAATAACTTAACTTTTTTTCACTTTGCCCTTTAATTGGATGTAATATTTTTACTGGGGACTAGTCTTGAATGCAGCAATATAATTTTGAAATACTTGCATCAAATTCAAAACCTATCAATGAAGTGATAAGTAATATATCAAATAATAATTGTAGTATATCAAATTTATTTTTCTTGTCTTTTGAATGTATTATTTGTACATAGTTAAATATTGTTATGTACTGGTCTGAACATTGGAATGAACAAACATTCCACCTAGGGAACATATCAGTGATACTGATCGCTCATTACTGTCTCCCTCTTTTCTTTTGAAGGTCATCCCAGGTAACACATACATTACCATCTACTCTACATACGTAGTTGAAGAGATTGAAGTGATAATCAACGCTCTCTTTGTTACCTTGCACAAGCAGTATACCCAATTGAATAAGGACCTGCCATGTGTACACATAATGATAAAGGTATGTACACGTTTACATAATACATAGCAGTGTTACATAGTACATAATGCAGTGTACATAGCATAGTTTGACCTTTAACTTTCTAAATTGTACTTGCATGGAGTAATTATCTCTTAGATCTATTTTATTAAACTTGGAGGATTTGTCATTCATCTTTTATTTGGAGGTTTGCAGGCAGCAACATGGTGCTTATAATAATCAATTCCCTAGTTAAATAATTGTATTTTTAATTCTGAATATTTCTCAGTTTTCATGGAATAGCTTTGAGCCTTGTAGCTTGAACCAGTGATGTTGTTGATTATGCGACTTGAGAAAAAATAGTTTTGAATGTCTAATAGGTACCTAATATTAGTTACATACACATAGCTCCACATGCAGTTTTGACTTAATAACCTGCCTTAATTAACATAATGAAAGTAAAGATAAAAAATCCATCTCTTTATAAAAGTACCTACATACCTACGAATAATAAAGTGTTAGGTTTCTGTGCAACATTATTAATTATTGTCCAAAGTATAGGATATTGTCAATTATTATTTCAACATCTAGTTTGTTTGTAGGGGTGTGCGAATCCATAGAATTTCAAATCGAGTTTGGATTCGAAAAAATATTAGATTCAAATTTTTCACATCACCCTTTACCTTCAGGATTAAATTTCGGTGTTTGGTGCATTTTTTAATCGCAGTGTAGCTATTTTTGACAAATTGAAATATAAATTACAAATGTCCATTCAATGGTCTAAGAGGTTTAAGAATAGGTTTGAAAGTATCAACATATGCAAGTACGGGGCGCAGCCTCCGGAAATTTTTGACATTTTAACTCGACTCCAAGCATTTTTTAAATGTAGGTACGTATTTTTTTTAGACGAATCCCTTATTTTGGGGGGGGGGGGGAGGTCCGGGTCACAGCCCAGATTTTTTTACACATTTCTGGTAAAATTACTGCAACATTGAAATCAATTTTCTTGGTCATTTTTCATGCGCTAACATAACATGAACAAGATAATATGTGTTTAAGGTATCCGTATCATTTATGAAAAAAATTGACCTAGTAAAAAAAATGTTTTTATTTCTTCCGAGCTTGAATATTGGTCAAATACCTAACATGATAATACAAGGTATCCCCCTTAAAAGTGAAAATTGTCATATATATGGATGTGTTACATGATCAAGGAAATCTTCCGCGAAAATTGAGATAATTTCATTATCTTTGCGTCAGAATAATGTTGAAAGATCGACGAATCTATCTACCTACGTTATTGTTTTAATCGAATAATTATTATTTGCTTAACCCCAAATTTACAAACAACCCTTAAATTTTAGAAAGACTGGGTTTTTTAGTGATTTATTGCGTCTCTCACAGAACGAGTATCAACATTTCGCAAACGGTGGCCTCAAGAGACATCTTTTGGGAATCTACATAAAAAAAATCAGGTCAATCGGAGACATATTGACCGGACAATATTTGATTAAGTATTCAATTATCTTGGGAAATTCTGGCGAACTGGAAGGAAGTTCTATTACACTGATAGCAAAATTTTTTACTTGCTCTCTCCGTGAAAAACCCACTTAAATTTTCGAAAAATGCTGAAATTGCCGCCTATCTGAATGTGCCGCCGTACGCGACCGCGTACGTCGCGTACGCCTTAAGCCGGCCCTGCCAATTATATTTACAATATGTAATGGCGTTTCCCATTGGGTTGCTCTCGACTCAAGCCAAATGTTGCTATCTGGTGTCATGCTCCGCCCCCGTGCTGCTTTAGAACTGCTCCCAATGGAATACGAAACGCTTTGTAATGGCGGGTTTGTTGATGCTTCAAATGAGGTTAGATTTTCTTGAACATCAATATTCGTGTAATTAATTACATCACTAAACTGTAATGTCTTGAAGAATATTATATAAATACAATAATATTAATGAACTATATCATGTTATACATGTAGTTATCTCTGGATTCGTTACTAATTCTTGGTAACAACGACATCCAGTTATTTGATTTCTTGTTATCCCGCGTTGCTCTCGACCTCTCCGCCGAAATATCGGGAGCAAGAAAGGTCGAGTCAAGAGCGAGCGGTTCTGCCAATGGAACACGAAAAAGGTGCTCCGGTGCGCTCTCGATTTCGACTACCTGCTCCCAGAACGAGCTGGGGTGGTCCGAAGCAGCCAATGGAAAATGCCTTAAGAAAACATTGCATATAGTAATACAATTATTACAAAACAATTTCTGCAATAAGAAAAATATAGTTCTGGCTGATGTGGTGTCACTAAATTTGGTGCCCTATCAGGAACATTACCTCCATTGAAACATCTTATATAATACACATCATAAATTAGTGAATATGAACAAATAATCAAGAGGCCGAAGTTAGCTTATGGGATTCGGATTCGGGCTCAGATTCGCATTAAAAAACTTGGATTCACACACCCCTAATTGGTACTTTGAAATTGTTACCTATATGTAGTTAATTTTAAATCCAATGCACATCTCTTTTCAGTTCGAACCATACACCTCTTCCACACTGAAGAACATGCCAGAGTACTTCAGTTATCACGAAAACAACTGTTCCTTGGTGGTGAGGTTAGTTCGTGAGGTGCTGACAAAAATGTCTCGATCGAAGAATGTACCATTCCTAACAAATACATTCTTTAGTCCTTCACGCATCACTCTACATGCGGAGCCACTGAAAAACTATCTGCAACTTTTGCCATCTTTGTAGATGTAAGTAGTCAGAGCAGGTCAAGTTAGAATCTGCTGAACCCATTTCTCAATGGTGTATGTGTATTTTCGAGGATATCACTGTGAGGAAAGAAAGAGTACAAGTAAGGGACTTTATTTGAATGTATGCATCTTGATTTTATTAACATTTCCGCATACCACAATGATATTAGACTTGGAATCTGGTCAAATCTCATTTGTTATTGGACTTGTCCAATATTTTGTTTATTTATTCACTGCTTTATGCTACCCTTTTAAATTACTGTATAGTATCTAGGTACCAAGGATATAGGTAGGTACTTGTTTCTCTAATCATGCATAGAATTTGAATATGATTGTTATGATATTGGATTTTCTAAACCCTGAACAGAATTTGTAGACCTGGTCTAGAGCAAGGAGGTTTTAGTCTAGAGCATCACTTTTTTATGTGACTGATGCTGTTGTTTGAGGTAGGTAGCTTGCAATTGTTTGCATTTCTGTTATTTTACTCGTTTTTTCTTGAGTTTGAATCAATAATATGCAATAAGTTATAAACAACGGAGTACAATTGCATTGACTACGTGACTCTCTAAATAATAAAGTGGTATTTACGAAAATTTTCAACACAAACTACTGGGAACTTGATAGTCTATTGAACCAGATTGTTACCATTTGTTGAGAAAATTAAATTCAATTAGGAGAGACTTTACATGGGACTCTTCCCATTTTTTTTGTGTGTACACTAGTGTACTAAGTCTTTGGTTAAAACTTTAATTGGCTAAATCAATTGTTGAAAGTGTTTGTCTTGCTTTTAAAATATGTTAGTATCGTACCTTTGAATCCAAAGAGTAAAAATGTTTTGTAACCATTTTTACACATTTAATAATTTATGAATCGATACAAGAAAAACAAAAGTATGTATGCCATGGTGGTGCCAGGATCTTGACTAGGAGTGGAGGCACTTTCAAATATAGGTACCTATTAAAGCATAAACGAACATTCTATAAAGTGGTACGACTCGAGGTACTGACCTGAAACGATCTATTTCCTACTCTGCTATGTTACGCATAAGAAACATATATTGACCATGAAAATACAGGTTAAGTGGGTATCACATTTTGTAGCAATCCGTGGCTGGAACCCGCGTATGGATCACGTGATCATTCTGCACATGTGCAAAGACCAATTTTAGTCTTTGTGCATGAGCATATTGATTATTGATAATTTGGTCCATACGCGGGTGCCACGCGGTTTGCAACCCAGTGTGATGCCCACTTTCGCCGATGGTCAATACGTTGCTTATGCGTAACACGGCAGTATTCCTGTGTGGTGTGTTAATAACGTTCAATTAATAGAAATGCATATTAAATAAATAAATATTTTATTCTGATGAAAGCATAAAATATGCTTTCTTTGCTTTTCTATTGGGAGTAAATACACCCTGATGCCTTTCACAATATAGAAAGGGTCCCACCGGATTCAAACAAATGGTTCTGTATTGTGCCAAGCTCTTTTACCTTTTACATAAAAATGGTATCTTAAAAGAGATATTGTTATATCTCCAGTCTATCATACTAAATTAATTATGACTATTTATTAATTAATCGACAGACTGATTTTTCTGGTATCAATGGGATAGAATTGTAAGATGTGCCAGGCACACTATGTAAATTCTAGAAATTAATTATGTAATAAAATCAGATTGATATTATATTTCTGTTTAGTATTGAACTGATGTGAGATTTCATAAGATTTAAAATAAAAATTGTTCGCACTGCCTCTTACAATAAGATGCGTTTGTACGTAGATGATTAAAACAGGCAAAAATTTATTCTGTACTAATTTTAAAGTCATATTTTTGGAAAGCCTGTTTATATAGTCCGATTAGCGTAATAATAATAATGAATGATCATTATTATTATTAAAGTCGACTTATTCTTCAAAGCTGTAAAGTTCATCATTTATGTTACCTACCTATATTTATTTAAAATTTTAAATGTAATCATTCAATGAATGCCTTACATGATTATCGCACCTTGTACAATGATGATTTCAGGCATATAGTGGGGACAAATTCCCAATTGGACCCGGCCATCAGTGACCCCCTTGGAGAGTTTAAAGATGAAGTTAAATTATAAAACTTATAGAGATTCAATAATAATAAAGTTTGTGAAATGTTCAATATATAATTTATTGTTTATTTATATAAAACTTATTGTGAAAATATTAAGTGAAGAAAGTTTTTTTTATCTATATCTATGTCCCTTCTATCCAAATTTTATGGAAATTATAGAGCAATCAGTATTTTGCACTGTTCTAGTTGTGTTAACTACAGAGATCTTCTGAGAAAATTTCAATTTAATTGAACATCAGAAATAAATAGAACCCTATAAATCCAATTAAGAAATTCAAAATTCTCCTAGGGCTATCTGCAAGGTTTCTAGATTAGAAACCCATATATTTAATAATTTAACCCACCTTGGGCTATGCGCCCCTACCCGCATAGAGCGAGAAGGCCCTCCCCCATCCCCCCCATTGTTTCATTTATGCCCTTATGGAAATGTTGTCCTGATATTCATTTTCAGAAAACCTGTATTTTCAGTTTTATGCACTAGTTTATATAGGTATTTGTTTCCCCCATTAAGAATATGTCTGAAATCATCACTCATGCATATGTAGTGTACTAAAGTAGTGTGTGTGCCTCTAAACAATAAAACATGGCAGTATAACAAGTTCCTTTTAATAATTACTAGTACTGTCATAACTTTAGAACCATTCATTTATGAAAAATTTACAAATAATTAACATAACTTATTTGAGGGAACCCTAACAATAGGTACACCAACTTAAAACTACAATATTTGTGCCCAAATTCAGCTCAAATCTGTAAAATAGGTGCATTTTAGTTTGGGCACAAATATTGTGTTTTTAAGTTGGTATTGATATTGGTAGGTTGACTAAAAAATTTGATATTTTAATTATTATTCATATTTGTCTCTATTTGAATGGATCCTGTGACGACGTTTAGAATATGATATTTCCAATGTTTACCTTCGATTGCACATTGAAGTTGTCAAAACTTATTATGGTTGTGAATTGATCTCTGTATTGGTTTACAAATAAACTTTTTGTACTTTTTAAAGTATTTTGAAGTTAATGAATGCCTTCTTCTCTAGCCAACAACTCAATTTTTTCCCCCGTTCAACTGAGGAACACACACCACAAAAGACCTCTTGATGTTCAACCCAGACCTTCGCAATGAGAACCCTACCCGAGCAAGCTCTTGTAGTGATATCTTCACGATATGACTCTCCATGGGCATGTTCAACCTTTCATATTCTTTCAATCCTCATAAAATAAATAATGCCACAAGCAATTCAGACATCACAATAATCAGAATTACTAGGTACATTCTCATGAACTGCATGGAGACATGGTCCCTTCAAACCAGTGTGTAAAGCAAAACTGAAATTTCGATGTTTGTTGTAAACCTAATGTGTTGGAATGTTTCAGAGTATTTTTGAAATATACTTGACATTCCAAGTGGTGCCAGTTATTCAACTTTTATTCCAAGAAGATAGAATTTTCAGGGGGTGGCATTTGAAAGACTGTAAATTGAGCCGAGTTTACAAAGAATATAATGACGAAATAAAAGAGAAGTGCAACATATTAAACACGGAAAACCTTTGTAACAATGATTTTTTTCATTCTGAATTGGTACCATTCTCATACCTGAGTGAAAACAGGTGCAGAGAATGTTGTATAGTGTACAAAAAAATCATGAAAGTTACTTTCAGATCTCCTGCACAGACAACCTTTGCCCTCGGTTATTTTAAATGAGACAGAGAATATTATTAAACAATCAAGTGATGGTCTGTCTACAACCTATTTATCAAAAATAACATGCTATGCCACTTTCAATAGTACCAACAAAGGTAATTGTGTATGGTTTAAAAATAAGGTTTATCAATGGTTGAAGTCTGATTAAAATATTTCTAATACATTTCCTTCATTATTCTCCATACAAGGGAAAAATCACTTATCTAATATGAACTAATATCAAATACACTGCTGAACATCATTCGTTTTGGCAGAGAACCTTCATCACTTGGTCTCATGTTGTTTCTAGAAGGAAATGTATTTAGTGATCTCACTTTTCAAAATCCCTTAGTTTGGATATAGTGCACATATTCGTATAATCACGTTTTCTGGGCATTGGTATAGGGAATGAATATGTAATTAACACAATGAAAAGAGTAAACTGTTGCAAATACTTTAACATACTAGAATTTATTATGAGGTCCAATATATAAACAACAGTCTGGACAACAAATTTTTAAATAGAGGTACATTTGTGTAGGTTCCTTAAGTAAAATAATGTTTCACATTTCACCAATAATTATACTGTAAAATGGAAGAATGATCATCTCTCACCGACTAATGACCATTAATCACCTGCTCAGCCTTCTACATACGACCATCACTCACTTTGTTACAATTAAAAATAAAATAATCAACTGACAAGGAAAAGCAAATGGTCTCCTCTTGTACCAAATGCAATTGGTTTAAAATCAATACATATATTTCCTGTCACATGTTTAAATTCTATAGTTCGTCATTGAAGTAGATATGAAGCGAATGTCCAAAATATTAATTATTTATCCTTAAACTTTTTTGTAAAGAATTTCTTTTGATAATAGAATAATAACATTGATTACTGATTGATTACTGATAACATTGATTACAATAGCAGTATGGACTGTTATTTTTCTGTATTTTTAAAGCTCTGTTTATTCGTAACTATATAACATGTTCTCAATAACAAAATCTGTGACTACGTGAGGCAAACAATACAATATTTTTTGTAGACCAGTTCCTGTACAACACCATTCATCAACTAAGGAGTGTTGATTAATTCCAGGTAACAGTGTGTATTGATTTAAAACATCCAGTCTCAAGACGCAAATGATTCTTCACAATGCAAAGTAGTAACTGGTCAAGAATGTCAGTTTGAAGAATGCATGGAAATGCTCATAGCATATTGTGGCAGTGGAATGTAAGGTATCTATCTCCATTCTATGACCAATCTTACTTATCGGTCCACAATATCTTTCTCTACATATTACACTACATCCTTGTCTTTTCATAGATCACAAATGCTTTGCATTACAGCAGTTTTTTTAAAACATACATTAACTTTAATGATTATTGATTATAAGTCGAGTAGTTCCCAACATCCTGTCCGAGAATTAAAGCAAGGAAGGAAATTCGAAGTCAGTATTGTGGTTGCACCCTCCACCCAAGAATGCCCATGTGTAAAGCAAAATTGGTGGCATAGGTTTCGTTCTTTTTTACCGTAACCAATAAAAAAAGAGAATATCTAAAATGGCAGACACCATTTATAAACGATTGACATTTATGTCGAATGCATATCTACGAGTTGAAAAATAGGGATTAGTGTTGGAATGAACCAATGCCGTGATGTTTATAGAAATATAGGCCTAAGCTGTGACTGCCCCAAGATATCTTTTCAGTTATTACTTATTATTTGATTTTATCTCAAGTACCAAAATACAAACTACACAGCATCTGAAGAAAATAGGTAGTTGGAAAATACGTAGTTACTCAAATTTTTATATTTTAATCATAATCAATAATCATTGATCAAAAATAGAATTGATAATAGTTCGCCACTGAAGAAATAGCATTTATTGCACATTGTTAAGTAGTTACAAATGAGAAAATTAATATGGAAGTGATTAGATTAAGGAAATAATACCCCTGAGTTAATGCCTTACCTGGTAGAAATTATGTAGTATGGAATTATAAGTATGTAGTCAAAAAGTACACTATGAAATAACTTATTAATGTAACACACTCATCAAAATCGCGACTAGTTGAAAAATAACTTAAAAAATGTGTTTTTCAGTTACTTTGGAATTTTGACTAGTCAAAAATACTCTCATTGTCTCTGGAGATACTTCAAACTATTATACTTCGTAGAGCATTGTTTCGACTAACAGAAATTTATCAAATATCTATTTCACCTTCTTAAGAAGCCATCGCAATGCGCACGGTTCTTCAAAGTGTTTGTTTTTAGTTTTGTCTTTAAGATACACACACTAACAGAATTTAAAAATGTATATAAGCGACCATTTAAGCTTACTAGACTAAATACTAACCGAATTCTGGTACGATCTCAGAGTGTTAAATACGACTATATAAATATTGTATTTAAGACTTTGCGGTTATACCAGAAGTCGTTATGTATGTACTCCCAGCATGATGTATAATATCATCCAGTAAACTTGAAATGGTCGCTAATTTTTTTTAAAATTCTGTTTGTGTGAAGACAACAAAAAAAAGTTGGAAGAACAGTGCAAAAGAACTGTTGATTTCTCTTAATGCTTTCTTCAACCGCTAAATACCAATGTGTGTAGATTTCACCGTTTTAATAAATACCAAGGTGCGTTTACAGCTTGACGCATCGAAGCGCCGACCTTGAAAGATCAACATGGTTTATGTTTCAAGGTCGGCGCTCCGGCATGTCCGAGCTGAGCCACCTGATTGGCTAACGTCAAAGCGTCGAGCACTTGTTGCCGAGCTGTAAACTAAACTTTAGTTCAAGCAATCATAGAGCGGTCATACTTTTTTCACTCCATCAGGCGGTTTGGAGTGGTTTTCGAGGGAAATACAAAATATAAATTTCCATATTTTAAACAGTTATGAATATCGAAAAATCAAGAAATACATGTCATGTCTTTCTTTTTTTTAATATTCATAACCGTTTACAAATATGGACATTTATATTTTGTATTTCTCTCTAAAACCGCTCCATGGCCGCCCAATGGCGGTAAAAAAAAGTATGATCGCTCTTAATAAAGGCATATGACCTTCATTGCAACAGCAGAGTCTTAATAAAAACCATCACTTTATTCAACTAGTCAAGTTCTGAATAGAGAAACTTGTGTACTACTATTAATTATTTTGCTGATTATTTCTTCACCTAGTAGCACTTCAGGACAGTACATTTTTCAACCAGATAGCCAGACAGACCTAGCAAATCCCGAACAGCTATTTCGCCATGGTGAATTATTAACAATTTCTATGATAACATCTTCAACCATATGAGAATATAAAGAAAACTTAAAGACCTAGAAGGCACAGGACTGCCAACTCTTTCGAAACTCGACAATATAACGGAAAGATGATTTGGTTCTAAAGATGATGTTGGGTATTTTTTTACAGTCCAGTTCCATGGATGTGGTAGTACTGTGATATTAAAAGATAATTTAAATAAGCATAATCAGTTAATAGTGTGATTCATAGTAACACATCAAACATTGCCGGAATGGATCATATTAATCAAGGTATTCACAAAATTGATGCTCCCAGACGATGAGCCTTACTTCAGTAGCATTCTTGTAATGTAATGTCATTATGTCAATGCCTAAGTATGTACTGCATATTAAACAGTTGGTATGTCTCACTAAGAATGAGATAACTGATTATCTAATTGGCCACAGATTACACACACGTACATTGTAATGGCTTGTTTCCACCCTCTTCTCTACGAAATTCAAGTTCACTGTAACCTCAGGTAGTAGATTACATTTTCCCAAAATATGGTCATATGAAACAAGTTATTTACATTGTGACAAATAATTAGCAGCTACCTATTTCTTGAGTCAGCCAATAGAAATATAAACCCCAATACAACTTTTATGATTGAACTAGAAGCGAAGGTTTAAAAGTGTCACTAATTCCTTAGTTAGCGTCAAGTTTGATCATCGAAGTTATATTTGCAATGAAGTGACTGTTCATATTTCTAAGGTTACTCAATAAAATAAATATATCTGAATGCTAATAAACATTTTTCACATTGTAAATATTTGAATGGTCGAAGTTTCTGACAATTTCTACAAAGACAATTTAGTTTTGGATATTAATAAAGCTATTTGATCAAAAACCTTGGTACAAATCTGTTCCGGAATGTCTTTCAATTACTATGAATCCAACTGAAGGCATTTTAGTTGGCATTAGCTAGTTGGACTTGTGTTTCCTCGGAGAACTGGCTGGAGTGTGAGAGTGGACCGTATCCTCGGAAAATTCTTTGCTCGATGAACTGCGAATATCACCTTCCATCTGCGTCAACAACAATACATTATTAATTATCCTGATTACTATCCGACACCATCATTCATTAAACTTAAGGGTATTCGAGTGATACAACCCGACTACAAATATAAATCACAAAATTGGCCAAACTATTGCTCATAAAAGGAAGAAAATGTATTTTCCTCATTTTATAAGTTCTCCTACAACCCACTTGGTGTTTTTTACCTCCAATATTTCCGTCCTGATTTTTTAAAATGAAATATTGCTGTTGCATTTAAACAACGCCAGCAACCGCAATTATTACTAGAAAGAGACTTGCAAGTGGGCCCATTGTCTTCGTTATGAATAGGCGAAAAAACGACTACGAGTTTTTGTCAATAACTTTATTTGACCCTGGCCACAGGCAATACAAAATGATGGGTTTCTCTATGAAAAATCCGATATGTCCAATTTAAATCCATAAATATTGCAATACAAATTCCAAAAAAGGGTCTAGTCGTTTTTTCGTAATTATGAATATTTATGCCAAGTTTCAGCTCTCTATGTTGAACGGTTATGTAGTTGGAGCTGTTCGTATGAATCGTATTTTACCCGTTTGGATCGTCCCGGATAATTTTGTGACTTTGCAAAATGAGGGGTCTCTAGTAACATCTTTTTACTGTATTAGCTCTAAAATTAAAATCTCATACTCTGCCTAGAATACCCTTAACCCATAAGGACATGGCTGACAGGAAGTGATGTCAAGAAGGTTTTATCGTCATTAGTGTGATTTAAAATGAAAATCAATGGACACTATTACAACACGATTTAGGTTGATATTGTAGTTTCTGGAACCTTTGATCTTCAAATCTTTAAAAAGACTAGCAAGGGAAAAAGTTTAATTTAATCAATATTACTAAAAAAATCAATTTACTTAAATTTGATTTAAATTTTAAATCAAACATACCATGTTTGTTACTATGATGTACACTGCTTTCTTGAACAAAATCTAGTGAACAAAGAAGCATTCAAAGGGTTGTGATAAAATTAAGGCATAGAAAAAAGTATCTACAAAAAGGTGCCTATTATTAGTATAGAATATTTCTAGTGGCTCCAATATCAGAGATGCTGATACAGTGAGTATTGTAAAAATGTGGACCATATCAACACTATGGTCGGTGACAGGCAAAGATGAACCTGTTTAGCATTGCCAGGTATAGGCCGGCCCATACTATCGCGGGTTCATCTTTGCCTCACCGACCGTACACAACTATAAGTACATCAATATTATATGGTTGCTACAAAAGTACAAATTCCCTCAAAAGTATGCTTCTCTTTTTACTCCCAATGCATGGTTGGAGTGCACTAGCATAGTCTTCCAGTATATACCAAGGTGTGATGTATACATACTACATGGAAGTACAACAATTGTGTAGGTATCTAGATATTAAAGTTGAACTTCTTGTGAAATCGTGTGACAGCTCTCTAAGCATACGATCCATGCATGAGGTAACCAAGCATTCTCCAGCTATTGCATCATGCTCAATAAAGTGTGCAATTAAGTTAAATGTTAAATAAGAATAAGAACCAACAATTACCTGTCCAGCAGAAATTGCAGTCATGGCGATCTTCAAGATGACGTAAGTCCAGAAGAGGTGCAATCCCAGCAAAAGCACCAGAAGTGAGTTAAATATGTAATATGCCGGGAACATTGGAACAATAGTAGGAGCATCAACCGTAGTGCTGGAAGACAAGAGAAGGATTATCAGTGTTGGGTAAGTTCCTTTTGGAAAGGAACTAGTTCCAGTTCCAAGTTCCTCGCCGAAAAAAGGAACTAGTTCCAGTTCCAGTTCCTTCAATAATGAAAGGAACTATTCCGTTCCTAGTTCCTTTATAAAAGGAACTTAGTTCCTTTTAGTTCCTTTTTAAAGAAAGGTGTAATATTAATTGGAACATTAAAAATTGAATCTGCAAATTAAAAATTGAATCACTGTATCACAGCAAATTATTTTTAGATGCCAAAATGCTAGGGGGACATCTGATTTCTGACAGAATTAAACAAATAATATGTGGCTTCTAGACGAGTGCAGTTTTTCGGAGTAAAAGTACAGTCAAGTTTAAAAAAAGGGAACTTAGCAAAAATCGTTACAGTTCCTCAAAAAAAGGAACTAAACCGTTCCATAGTTCCTCCTTAGAAAAAGGAACTAAGACGTTCCATAGTTCCTAAGAAAAGGAACTAGTTCCTAGGAACGGAACTATTTCGTTCCGTTCCTACCCAACACTGAGGATTATAACAAATTTCAACTTATTGGCAAATCACTTGTACCATTTCCCTAACCCAAGTACCTACAAAATTACAACAGTAGCATTTAACTCAATAATAATAATAATAATCTATCTGGTGGATCTATCTGGTTCCATCCATACAATGGGTCAGGGGAGTAGGGTGTTCCCACCAACACTAGGGCCACATGATTACTGGAGACCGGCTTGCCACGCCTGGCGTCTCCTCCTCGCCTTCTCCTTCTTCCTCCACTTCCACTCAATCATTACTTCATTTCAATAATGTTCTAAGCAGAAACAAAGAGAATAAAGCATTACTTTACTAACCTGTAAATTACCCTGAAGGGATAAATGCCACAACGTGTCACGATCCAAATCACAGTGAATATGACAAATAAGGTGTCACAGATCTTTTGGTATTGAGCATACTTTGCTAATTTAGCTGCCTGAAAAGAAGCAAAATTATATTTATGTGTTGTGGTGTTTTGTTTTGAGTAAGGATTAGGTCATCAATCTCTGGTTCGGCCTTAATATGTTTATGGCTAGGCCAACAAAAATGCCAACACAGTAGGTACACTCGAACAAATAATAAACGGTACCTTGAAAGAAAAGGATTGTCTGATCAAGGTTTGATGATATCATCCCATGAAGTCTGTGCTAATGCATTATCTAACTCTAGTAGGTGAGCTCTGATTTCATTGATAATGACCAGGATTGATTGTCAAGGAACCTGACCAGCAGCCAATCCGTTTTGTGCAAAGTACCGTTTTTAATTGGTTTGAGTGTACACTCCTGGACACTGAAATTGGCCCGCGGTCAATGTTCAAGTGGCACTATGGCTAGTATTTAACATTTATTTTGATGTAATTTTTTTGGCACACAGACCGGATGGCTAGTGTGAGTTTAGGAGTTAGGACCGAAAAATTACTTTAAATAAATAAATAAATACTAGCCGTAGTGCCACTTGAACATTGACCGCGGGCCAATTTCAGTGTCCAGGAGTGTACCTATGGTATGTATTGCGTAAGTTTTGCAGGGTAATGCAAACTCATAGAAATGGTCTCTTTACCACTTAAGCTTATTCAGCATGATAGTAAAAAATCTTACTTCAATTACCAAGGTAATAAGCTTCAATTCTTTCTTTGTAACATTGTACATAAAAATGACATATTATAATACACTTCTACAGAAGAGGTACTGCAGATCCTGGATGAAGATATAAGGATCATCCAGAATTCTTTCAGGATCTTCCTTTCAGAAATGCCATATGTTTAACCGAGTACCGTCGAACGGGATGACTTGGGTCAATAGTTTAAATCAAGCATTGCTCATGGTGATGTAGTCATAAAACAGTTTTCAGCATTGAGCCAAGCTGGTGAAGGTGTGGAGAAACTTGTCCTGCTAAGAGCATAACCCTGATAAGAAGCAAAATTTAAAAAAATATTGAAAAAGGCACTCCATTTTGTAGGGGTGTGCGAACCGGTTCGAAAACCGAACCGAACCGAACCGGTTTAGAAGGTTCGAAAATTATTATGAGAAGTTCGAAATAGAACCATTTCGAACCTTCCCGCCCTTTTTCCCGCGCGTCACCACAGCCTTCTGAATTCGAGATTTTAACCTCAAATGGCGTCATTTTTCACGCAAAATCGCGTATATTCTTCTGTAGTAATCAATCTTTAGTTAACTATGTTTCAGTTCAAAGGTTTGTTATTCACGAAATTTACATTATTATGTCATAAATACATGTAAATATTAGTGATGTTGATGATCCTAAATAAGTTATATTTATTTTCTGTCTCGCGTCATGATGAGTACTATTAGCCCATTTTGCATAAAATTATTGACATCATTTTCGTTACCTTCCTCCCTCTCCCTAATTAGTTGATGAAACAAAGAACCGTTTTTAGGCAAGGTGCAAGCTTACAAGAACAAATTGCAACACAACAATTTATAGTATAAAAAAACACTTTATTACAATTTTAAACAACACCTGTCTCTGTCAGCAGCAATAGGTATCTGGAAGCATTTTGAAAACAGCCAGAACGTGTTAAACACATAACTTTCTTTAAGATTTTGTCCAGCATCCTATTATAAATGAAATGCAAATAGTATGTATGATAAATCCATTCATGTGTGTTATGTATCCATTCACTTTCATCCTTTGGATTTCATTGAAAGTTGTTTGGTAGCACTGAAAGCAAAAATCGATTATACACCTGTAAAGGTTCGAAAAGGTTCGAAAAGGTTCGAACACTTTAAGGTTCGGTTCGAGGTTCGGTTCGACTTGAAAAATCAAGGTTCGCACAACCCTACCATTTTGCATTAAAAATATTTTTGTGAACTTCCTATTGCAACTTTTTAACCGAACTTGCTAGTGACATGCAGTAAAAAGTTTTGCTAAAAATGGGGTAATGCTTCTATCTAAGCAGTGCTCTTCAAATTAGTTCAAAAATTAAGACCGGAATTTCGAATTCTTTGTTGCACAAAATTTCAAGGGGTGACTTGGGTCACCATGACTAGAGTCCAATTAAAACGAAAATAAAAAATAAAAATGACAATAAAATTAAAAATTATTGCCAATAAAATGTATTGTAGATCTGATCATGAAATATCATCTATTTCTGTATGATTTGTCATTTGAAATGTAACTTTTAACACTTTCCTTCACCTTGCGTGAAGGACTTGCGAAAAAAATTAGTCAGTATTTGCAATAAACAATGTAATTAAATTAAATTTTGTCTCTTGTATTCGTACAAAGTGTACACCCAACTCTATCTATATAATCCTCATGTTTTTATATTTTTAAATTTAGTTATCTGTAGGAATGTACCTACCAATTTAAAAGTTTTGACCCAAGTCACACCTAGTGGCGGGGTGACTTGGGTCGGTACATTATATTTTTTTCCAGTTGTATAAATCCAGTTGTACATGCGCTATAATTATATGGTGAAGAAAGAGATTAAGAAAGCTAAGAACACTTTCTGGGATAGAAAGTGTGATGAAATTAATTCACTGTTAGGAAGCTCGCGTTCAAGATTGGCTTGGAAGACACTGGGATCGTTGAAGACGAACACACAGCAACAGTTAAGGATAGACCCAATTGGACATCAGAAATGGCAAAAGCATTATCAAGAACTGCTGACCGAGAACAGACCGCTATACAGCAACATACAATACACATCAGTGCCAATAGCTATTGGAGAAGTATGTGAGGAAGTGACATGTGCAGAGATCATGATGGCTCTAAAATCCACGAAGAATAATAGATCAGCTGGTCCTGGAAGTATACCTATCGAACTTATAAAAAATGCTCCGTTAGTAACTATTGAATCCCTGGCCGGTATATTCACTGAATGCTTGCGTGGAGGTGAAGTACCGGGAGAATGGAAATTGAGCTACATCAGCTCCATCTATAAAAAAGGAGACAGGAAGAACTGTGGAAACTACAGAGGGATCAGCGTTTTGTCGTCGATAGGTAGGCTGTATGGACGAATTCTGACTAAGCGGTTAGAACAGCAAGCTAGAGTCACAGAAGAACAAAGTGGTTTCAGGAGCGGGAGATCATGTGTAGACAACCTTTTCTGTATAAAACAACTTATGGACAAGAGTATTGCACATGGAAGTGAATTACACCTGATTTTCGTAGATCTTAAAAAGGCATTTGACAGCGTTCCTTTAAATAAATTATGGGAGGCTCTGGAAGATCAAGGGATCGAAACAGTTTATGTGAATGCTATTAAAAAGCTCTATGAAAATGCTGTAAGTTGCGTAAAAAGTGGACAATCATATTCAGAAGAATTTAAAATCAACAAAGGTGTAAGGCAGGGGTGTCCTTTGTCACCAACCCTGTTCAAAAATATACGTGAACAGAGTTTTAGAGAATTGGTCTAGGAAATGTAGTTCGATGGGTGTTAAAATTGGGAAAGAATATATACACTCTTTACTATTCGCAGACGATCAGGTGGTTCTTGCTGAAGATGAACACGACGCAGAATACATGATGAGAAAGCTTATAGAAGAATACGATTCCTGGGGCTTAGAAGTGAATATGGATAAGACTCAATGTATGGTCATTGGAAGAGAGGGTCAAGACATGGTAACCGATAAAGGTATTATAAGATTAACAACAGAGTACAAATATCTAGGAGTGACATTGACGGCTGACGGAACGGATGAGAGGGATGTGCTGAACAAGCTGGGCAGAGGAAGAGCGATCACCAGACAATTACACCCAGTGCTTTGGAACGATGTCATCTCAACCAAGACAAAAACACGTATTTACAACTCATTCGTCGAAAGCTGCGCTTCCTATGGATCAGAAATCTGGACCTTATCTTCCCGAATGGCACAAAGAGTCCGAGCAATGGAGATGGGGTACTGGAGAAGATGCTGCAAGGTTACGATACTCGACCATGTGAGGAACGACCGTATACGGGAAATGATGGGAGTGGAGACATCACTGACGGATTACATAGAGATGAAGCAACTCTTATGGTATGGCCATCTGAGAAGGATGCCAGATGAAAGATTGCCAATGAGAGCCTGGTCATGGGTACCGTCAAGAAGAAGAAAGAGAGGAAGACCAAGGAGGAGGTGGGCAGAAGGAGTTGACACTGCCATGAGAAGAAGAGGTCTTCGCGATGGAGACTTCTTAAATAAAGATAAATGGCATTTAGGATGCAGAATACGGCCTGAAGTGCTGTAAACAATCTGCTTTAATAATAATAATAATAATAAATCGCTATAAAAATTAGTTGATAAATCTAAATCATAGTTCATGTACACTTGGCCAAACAAAACTTGAACGTTCAATAAATCTGATAGGCTGATAAATGTAAGATCGCACCATCAGAGGTCAGTCTAAGCGATCTCAATGTCTCACTCTAGTAGGTGACCTCACATTTCAATGATAATAACAAGCTTTGATTGGTTATGGGACATGACCACCAGTCATTCAAATTTGGACAACGTTCAAGTTTTGTTTGGCCGAGTGTACATGTCAACATATGTGGAAAAAATCATTACGTTTGGTTGGTAACTTTTCAAATGGCTTCAAAATGTCCACAAAATTGATTCAAGACACCCCGCTTGACGGTATAAGAAATCCTACCTCAAGAAACACATCTGCGGTGTCGTGCACTAGCAATACAACTGTGCCAATGCGATGCAAGTTGCACATCCAGGAGAAGCTAAGCAGTAGGATAGTGGCAACATGGTGAACAAACATCTGGAAGAAATCCTTGCGTTTCACATCGAAGAACTGACTGAATGTTAACGACCAGTAGAATGCTGAAACAATGAACAAGTCAAAATTATTCAATTCAAATTGAATATAAAACTACTGATTAGGAATAGTTAGTATTATTAACCCTTTGAGGTCCTCTGGCGGGAGAGCCCCGACATTGTAAAAGATTAGTTGTGGACCAATGGCGGGTGTGACCCGACAACCATATTTGCGCTGAAATTCCAGCTAAATATACCACAAACGCCATCTATTGTGATTTTATTGTACTAGATGACTTATTTACCTATTGAGCCAGCGATGTCACGGCCTTCTAAACTTGTTCTAAATGCATTGAAAAGATATTTTAATTTCTGAAACCACCCTCAAAAGTTCAGAATGGCGCCTAGGAAGAAGTTGAGGCATGATGTTTATTACGTTTATTTACATGATTCTCGTAGTGATTATTCATTCAGCGATGATGAAATTGACAACAGATACTCAAGTTATTACAATGAATAAGTTTCTGAAGAAGAATATAGTATTGTTGATAAAATTTTCAACACTGAAAGTGAGGTTGTTGTTGGCGGACTGCCGTGATTAAACTTATTTCAATAACTATTCCTGTTACTGTCCATAAACTAGGGTTATTTTAGTGTCGAGTTACTTTAGTATATAGGTGCATACTATATCTAAGTTTTAAAATAATTTAAAGTTTTATTTGATGAATGAAATGAGCTGTAAAACACGTTTTCTTATTGTTGTCAAATTCCCTGCAAATTTAAGTGGACCTGAACGGGGAGTAGGCCCTAGCGCTAAATGGACCTGAAAGGGTTAAACACCCTATGCCTCCATCCTGAAGAACTCAGCTCCTGGAGTCTAATTTTACTCCAAAATTTTAGTCAGAGAAGTACAGTAGGTACAAATATTTAAGGGTTGAACGTTTCGATCTGAAATTTTGTACACACCTGGAATTCATTCTAATGATTAATAAGTTATGTGGACCTGTCTGTATAGTTTAGTTTCTGAGAAAGATCCGTCCATAAACAGAAAAATAAAGTTTTACCATTACATACACTCATCTATTATTATTTATTAATGTTAGAAAACATAACAATTATTATTACGGTTTCTTTTAGTTAGCTTATGCGTGGGTAGTTATTTCTTTGCTTGAAGAAGTGATATTGATGTATTTATTTTATTGATTATTAGAGTTTTTACATGAGGTCTGTAGTTTCGTTCTTTTCAAAGGCAAACAATTTGTTGATAGGCGAAAAGCCTGTGAAAACCAAACTGCAGGAAATTCAATTTTGCAGTATAAAAACCAACCCCATCTAAAACTTTTGAGTCCAGCAGACCCCAGCCTCATGGTACACCCGGCTTCAAGTCTTGTATTAGCCCTCTTTCCTCACTTTCCATCATTTACGTAAGTTTAGGCTCCTCCCCCTCGACCCGTAACATGGCAAAAGATGTTTGAATGGAACAACGTTGGTCGTGGGGGTGAATGGAGGGATTACATTTCTCTTGGAGTTGACCGTACCTACACCTATTGCATTGCAACTGATCTCGAGTAAGGCAACTTACCGAGGGAGTACATGTAGTACCACCAACAGTCATTGGTAAGGCTTTGGAATGGATAACCATGATAGCATTGGTTTATGTCCCAGAACCAAGACTTCTCCCACAAGCAGTTGACTCCATAGCAGAACGATAAGGTGTAGTACAGCCAGCGCCAGCTGAAATCACACAACATTTACAGCATCATCTAAACTGAACTCGGCTTAACATTATATAAATGTGGGCTATTTCCGTTCCTGAGGATCTCGTAGCACTGAGATCTGAACTCCATCAACGTTCCTTCTTCAGGGACATTATTGGGAACTTTGGAAGACTGAACAGAACAGTAATGTGTTTAGAACACAGCCTTCTTGACGTCACTTCACTACTGTTAGCTGCCAGCAATCAAGCAGTTTTTCAGTGATGGAAATAATTATGGTGACTAGCGCTAAATCTCAGATTGACGGCAATATTTATCTACATTATGTAAATAGGATATCATAAGATTCGAACTTTTCGTATTACTGCCCTGTCGATTGTGTTGATTCTCATTGAAGAAGGCAGTAAATGATGTAATGTGCAGCAATAAAGCCGGAGTGTGGCAGATTTTGTAATTATGACCCAACTAAGACCTGATGCGCAGTTTAACAAAGGAATATAGAAGTCGATTGCAGGCAGCTAACAGGAGCGAAGGGACTTCAAGAAGACTGTGGTTTAGAATGAAGCATGCCAATCCGATTTGATTAGTAAACACTATCCCCATTATGTTCCTCTTGACTTAGGAAAACCACAAAAAAATCTTAGCCAGGGACGTTAACTGATAAATGTGAAGAAACAAATAATTACCTAATAAAACTGTATTTTCTGATCATATTCAAAAACCTACCCATTTACCGACGATATGCAACTCCCCGAAATAGTTAGGTAACGTCGGCAACAGGCAAAGATTAACCAACTTTATCATGGACAGAGATAGGCCAGCCCATGCTAGAGCAAGTTCATCTTTACATCCTACTTTAGATTAGGGCTCCCATCCGTACCGTTTTTGACGGGACAGTCCCTTCTTTTGAGGTAGTGTCCCATTGTCCCCACAACATTTTAAAAACCATGTATTTGTCCCGTTTTTCTAACAACTCAAAAATCCCGCTCATTTTCATTCAAATGCACTCTGCATCGATAATAAATATAATAATAAAATAATCTAAATCATGATTGTCATTGACTTCCTTTGGTTTATCCCTCATCTTTTATACAAAACAAACGTAACCTCTTTGGAGACATTTTTAAAATAGGTAGGTAATAGGTACATGATAATAATTAGTAGGTACCTATTGAAGGAAACAAAACTATGCACGTTCAATAAAAAGAAACACAATTTATTTCCTGTCAAAAGTGCGTAGAATTGCTCTAAATCATGTTATAAATTTCAAATTTTTCCCGGGGCTATGCGCCCCGGACCCGCATTTCGCTGGGGGGCCACCCCCCCAGACCCCCCATTGTTGTCGCACAGGATTTTATATCTGAAATTTTTTGTCCCGCTTTTTCACATTTAGATTATGGGAGCCCTACTTTAGATGCATTGCCCCACTGCCTTCTTTGAATAAATTATAAAATTCAAACTGTACACATTGTAACCCTAGTACTATCAATCAGTATCAATATGCCATGCCATACGCCAACCTCTCTTACAAACTATGTGATCTGACCCTCAGTTTGAATGTTGTTAGGTAAGAAGAAATATAAACTGTATGATTACTATTTTTAGATTCCATTCAGGCTACAATTTCACATAGGTATGTAGTACACAAGTACATAGAAGTAGGTACAACTAAAAATATGGGTAGGTACATTTCATTGATCGTCAATGGAACTCTACACTTGATCACATTAAACAATACTCAATACAAAAATAACCTGGATGGTACTACCCACTGGTAGGCAAAATCACTATTTTAATGTACTTTTACACTAAATACATTTACCTTTACCTCCCCATTTACCTTTACCAGGCCTCTTAAATCTTAACTGAAGGGGGAAGATAGATAGAAGTATTCTATTACCAGGTTTCACAGAACTTGGTGAGAGTTGATGGTTTGTCTTGAGACTTGCGTTGACGCAGCCAACGTTCAACTTGACGTTCAGTTAACTCAACCTGGCGTGCCAAAAGCACAATCTGTAGACAAAAAAATATTATTGTCAGTCAAACTAATACTGTCAGTAAAAAAAGTTAAGTTGACACTTGTCTGGCAAAGTGCCAGCTATGTCGTGGCCAAGATATACCTGGCTGGTGTAATTTTCCATTCAAGGACAATGTGGGTTGAGTTAGTTATGTTACATCATTAAATTGAAAGTCCTCATATTTTTAATAGAGTGACATTTTACGTTTCATCCATGAGAAAATATGTCTAAATCCTTGTTTGCATAATATTACCATTCCTCTACATGATACACTACTTTGCCATAGGGAATAGAAAATCACATGAACATAATTGCTGAATAGCTGGTAGGATTTCTGCATGACTGGTTGACAATGCAATGAAAAAAAATAGTACCTACTGAACTGCTTCAGCTAAATCAATCATGGTCTGGAAAAAATTTATAAATCATACATGTATAAACCAGTATAATACTACTACCTACTCATGCTTCTACTATAATAAATGACTACTTTCTAAGTTAGGTGATGAACAGATCTCATACTTGTAAATACCTACTACATACTACTACCTACCTAAACTCTCGACTAGAAATATTATAAAAGTACCGTATAATGTAATATTTCACCTGTTTGTGTTTAATCTTTCCTTTGGCAACATAAGCTTTTTCCAGGACTGGAATAGGCTGGGCTTTCTTTGTACGGGTATACTTAATACCCAACGACAAACCGACTGGTGCAAACCAATACCTGAAACAAGATCCGAAGGTTAAGTTAATATGCTTGCAGGCAGCCTAAAATTTCAAGAAATAAGCCAAATAATAAAGGGTCTATTTAGGAGACAAACTAAAATTAAGGCATTAAGCTTTGTATGCAAGGACTGACTACGATTAGGTAGGTACCTACCTACCTACCTACCTACCTACCTACCTACCTACACTTTATGCCCTTGTAGGTACTACCTACGTTTTCACGTCACAAAGTTTGATCATCTTTCTATTTATTATTACATGTAGTACATTGTAGTATTTAAGCTCTAAATAAGTTCTAATAAAATATTATAACAAGGTAGGTACCTAGGTATAATTTATTGAAAATACCAGTCGGTACATTTTGAGGTTAGAAAAATATTATTTTCTTTTATTTACTCCGAGGAACCCAGCTAATAAGGCTAGGCAGGTAAAAGGTGTGCCGAGAAGGCAAAATCCAGTAAGTTTGCAGAATACAGCATACTTACTTTTCCAATATGTAGCGAAAACATAGAAGTATGACAGCCAATGGCAATGGAATCAAGAGATGTTTGTGATTTGCGTAAGCATTCGAGTCGGTGGGTTCGATATCAGTCCAAGTAACATTTGGGGGCAGCCAGATATCTTGGTTCCAAATCAAATTTGATAGATCTTGTAATGCCATTATCTTACAAAAATATCATTTACACCTATTAAGTTAAAATACAACGCAAACCCAAACCTTAGCACCACTCAAACACCTCACCACAACCGCACCAAACGACTTGTGTTGTTTGTTATGTTGTTATTACCGCTCACACAGGCGTGAAGATGACACTAACAGCAGAGCAGCGTGTGTTCGGGTGCTCCTCACTCGTTGTTGAGGACTTCACTCTTCCGATATTACGTCAGTCGTCAAATTCTTGCCGTCTACGGCGCCGCTGCAGATCTGCTGTACATGCATGCACGACGCAAGAGATTATTGAATATAATTCCTGGTTCACAATTGTTGCTCTTCCTCTTGCACGTGGCAGTTGGGTAAGTTAAGCTAGATGTATTTAATCTTACTAAGCACACAAAATATAATGATTATACGCATTAAGAAATGCAATTTATAACCCTATTTTGTTAATTGGGTGATGAATGCTCCTCAAATCGAACTGTCAAACGTGAGATAGGTACTATGCTGATCGTGAACCCAATATGTGAATAATGTAGGTAGGACCAACCTACCTACCTACTGTACTATAGTAGGTACCTCTATTCTCTGGAATTTGGGTTGGTTTCGCAATGTCATGAAGAAATTATTATATTACCTCTAGGTTCGAATCAATGCTCTTCAATAAGCACAATAATATTGTATGGCTGCAGCTTGTGCAGCCAATAAGATAGGTATACCTCCCCAGGTACCTACCTAGCTGGAAAGCATGGATATTACAAGTTAGGGGCTGTGCATATAGGACGTCACGCTAAAAATGGGATATTTTGACACCCCCTCCCCCTGTCACGCTGTGTCACACTTTTCAAGACCTCCCCCCCCCCCCTAAAAGGACGTCATAAATCTGTCTCTACTCCCCCTTAAGTAGAATATTTTTTCCCGTAAAATGTATCAGAATTTATCGCTTTAAGCAAGATTTCCGGTCCCGACATATCAACTGAAATTTAAAATGTTTGAAAATATCTAGATATCAAAACGTGACGTCCTACTGCCTCCAGTACCCCACCTCCCCCGTCACACTGTGTCCCATTTATTGACCTATTTGTCCGGGATACAGTCTACGTTGGATCTTAAATAGAGATTAGTGGCAATGTTGTTTGTACTTTGTAGGTTTGTCGGTTTCAGATGTTGTTACTATCTCCTTCTCGCAACGTTTCGGATTTACTACAGTTGCGATAAAAGGTACTTCATGGTCTAAAGAAGGAGGTAGTAACAAACTCCTAAAGAAAGTCACAAGAACGGTTCTTTTCATGACCACCACATTGTCAAACGGAACATTGGTATACAGCCATCATAATCATTAATCCCTGACATCGCCATGCCCATACAAGGGTTCCGAAATCATCCGCGTACAGTCTATGTCAGTCGTTATGATCTCGGTCATATAGCAATTCGGATCATTCACGACAAGTTTGATTTCTGAAAAAGTAACATTTTATACCTAGTAGGTACAGTCAACAAATGATACATCAGTATTTGAAAGTCACAGATTGGCTGAAAAAAGTGATGTCATCATCCGATGAAGTTGATGCTAACTCGTCATCTACCTCTAGTAGGTGAGCTCTGATTTCATTGATAATAACAAGAATTGATTGTCAAGGAACTTGACCAGCAGCCAATCCGTTTCGTTCAAATACCGTTTTATGATTTCTTGGGTTAGGTACCTACAGGATGAAATAGAGGCTTCCAAGAATGATACAGGATGCACCCCAGATAGCACCAGTGTGGTTATGTTACTGAGAACGTGTTTCTTAAGAGAATCATCGTTGCATACGGTCGGGGACAGGCAAAGATGAACCTATTTTAACATGGCCAGTTATTGGCTGGGTGATGCTAGAGCGGGTTCATCTTTGCCTGTCCCCGACTTTAGAATCTTCTCTTCGCTTCATAGCTCCAGTGAGGGTGACAAACTTGATCATGTCTTTTACACCGAGGTCAAATTGGAATGCAGTTTGTTTGTCTAAAAGTACTCATTTTAAGAATATCAGCTCCTAGTTCGAGAACAGCTGTGGGAAATAGTTTTTACGTTTAAAACACGTAGGAGTCTGCAAAAAGTAATTACCTACTAAAGAAGTTACAGTTCTCTTTGTTGTTGTAAGGCAGGGGTCGGCAACCTGTGGTTCCGGGCAGCTCTGTAGTAGTTCTTGAATGGCTCTTTATAATTTAAATAAAAATCTGAAATCGGCAAATTAGAAAATTAGAAGGAAAAAAATGGAAAAAATGCATTGCGGGGCGAAAATTGGAAGGTTGTTTGATTCAGTTTGTTCATTTTAAAACCCCCAAAATCACTTTTAATATGCTGAAATTCTGAAAAACGTAATGCGGGGCAACAATAGGGAAGTCTCGTGAAGTTTTATTCTAGTTTTAATTTGTAAATATCAACACAAATAACGATGACAAACACACTTATGCACCAGCAAAATTTAAAATTTTCATTCATAAAAATCAACTGAACAAATGTCATTGGATATTTTGGCGGGAAAAACGGCAGGCAACGAGAATCAGGATTGTGATGTCATTTCCAAGTATCCAACAATGTGTAGGTAACCATGGTGATTCCGTTGTTGCCATGGCAATATAGCGGATTGTGTTGTCATTGTCAATTTTCCTGTTTTAAAATTGTAAGAAATATATCAATGTTTGTAAATTAATTACTTGAAAACTATTCATCTCACAACAAAAATAATACCATATCTGTGTTCAGCAACATCTCAACATTCATAAAACAAATATTATACTGTCTAATTTAAGGGGACTTCCCTATTGTCAAAATATAAAAAAATACAAAAATACAAAACTAACTTGTCCTGCAATTTATTATTTTCAGTGTTTTATATTCGATATTGCCTCTAGGCTCCCATTTTTACCAAATTTATCAATTTTTGGGAAATGTGTTCCTTGACCAAAAAAGGTTGGCGACCATTTTGAAGTACCTAGGTAATACTTTCCTTTCCACCTTACACAGTGGGAATGCATAAACAGATTAGTACCTATCTATATCATTGTTTTTTCCCATATTTTGTAAATAATTCAATGGTACCTATTTTACCTACCTAATAATAGTAATTATTAATTAAATAGTGCTCCTAACAAAGTTACCTACTACATACCATTTCTTGTTTTATCTCATAATGTTGTTAATGTTACCTATTTTTTTTAGATTTCTGCTGCAATGAATGCCTTAAAAAAAGGATGGTTTAGCGAGTTAAGCTCCTTATGGCCTGGTGTTAGTCTTTCTCTCGAAGTAAAGGACGTACTTCACACAGAAAAATCCGAATATCAAGATATACTTGTCGTAGAAACGTACGTTGACACAATTGTTTTAGACGTATTTAACGAGTTCCTTGTACTTTCAAAGACAATCTTTATTTTACTCTTTTTCCAAGGTAGGCTCCTTATATCAACCACCAAGTCAAATATCCTTTTGTTGGCTGGGGAAAATAGTAAAAGTAGAGTAAACCATCAAGTAGGCAACTTAAGTCAATGGTGTAACTCTTTCCACACAAATTATGTTAAACTCGACAACTATCTTTGATAACGAACGATAAAAAATTTAGTGAATCTCTCATTAAAGACCTATGACCTCGGTACCTATGCGTTTTTATTTCTCAGGCTTCTTATCTATATTTTTATTTTAGCAAATCTCATGGAAAGGCTCTAATACTTGATGGAATCATCCAGTGTACTGAATTTGATGAGTTTGCATATCAAGAAATGATCTCATTTCTTCCGCTTTGCAGTCATCCTGATCCAAAAAAGGTGAGTCACTTTTGTAAAAGTATAATAATTTGTTATTTCTACAAACAGGTAACACTTTGCTTGCAAATAACCTATTTGGGGGGGGGGGGGGGGTGAAACATTTTTGGAGAACGAAATTAGAAGAAATTATAGTAACAAGTGGTGAAGCCGTAGGATACAGAACTTCTCCCTGCTAAATGTTATACCTTGGTCTACATTTGGCAATCATTTGGCAATTACCTAAGTTCTGAATAAGACAAGAGTAAGTTATTAGTTGGATGCCCATATTTATTTGGGTGCTTGGAGTATAATTTACAAGTTTCACATTATTGTTGTTTAATGTTTCAAGCCCAAGTGACAATAAAGTAATTTTTAATAAGTGTAGTTACTTAACATGTTTTCATGTGTTTCCATGTTTTTCCACACCACTATTTCTGCCTAATTTGTTTCAGGTGTTGATTGTCGGTGGAGGGGATGGAGGTGTTGCAAGAGAAGTGGCAAAGCATCCGTCCGTTGAGTCCATCACACAAGTTGAGATAGATCCTAGAGTCTTGGATGTGTCGAAGCAGTACTTAGCCTTCATGGGTACCGGTTTGTCCAATCCAAAACTCACATTGCATATCGGAGATGGGTTCAAGTTCATGGCCCAACATCAACGCGAGTTTGATGTCATCATCACAGACTCTTCTGATCCTGTTGGTGAGTACGATCATCAGAATTGTGGACAGGGATTGGGTATATTGATCTTGAAACGAAGACTGTTCAATGAAATAGCTTGGTTCCAGTAGGTACCTAGTAGTTAAATTCCAGTAAAGGAACATAAGTACCAACGTAAAGTAAGAATACAATTTTTTGAATCTATGATTATTGAAATTGTAAAATGACTGAAAAGATTAGCAATAAATAATAATCGTGTTCCATTCCAATATATCGGTTGGGAGGTAGTGTCCCTTCCAGCCTTCTAAACATATTAACTTGAAATAGTCTTGTAGGCTCTCCTCTTCAGAAGATCTTTTCCATCCTCTTCATCCTCTACTTTGTTTATTAGTTCAGTTCCCAAAGTGTGTGCCGCAGAAAAATTCCAATATATTTATTTTCACTGAAATCAGACTTCTTCCAGGACCTGCTGTATCTCTATTTGAGCAAAGTTACTTTGAGTTGATGTGCAACGCACTCTGCGATGGTGGCATTGTCTGTTCGCAAGCTGGTACAGTCTGGGCAAATATTGATCATGTCAAGCAGACACTAGCACATTGTAGGGCAACTTTCAAGAATGCTGCATATGCTTGCGCAGCTGTACCAACTTATCCCACTGGACAGATTGGATTTGTGATGGGGTCAATGAATTCGGTGAGTAGGTAATTTGTAAGCAGGGATAGAATTGATTGGTATATTCTAAAATATTGTGGTGAAAATAGAGTGAGTGGGTTTGCTATATGCTATTCACTATGGAATAGCGAATAGTATTAGGGTTTATATGTTCAGGTTTTTAGTGTTTGGAAGTTGAAACACTGGAAATCGGTTATAAGGAACATTGTGGTAGGTTTATAGCTCGGCAACTGGCGCTTCGACGCTAGCCAGTCGGGTGGCTCAGTATTGGTGGCGCTGGCGCACCGACACTCCAAAGCGCTGACCTTAAAAGATAAACCATGTTCATCTTGCAAGGTTGACGAGTTGAAATATATCTTTACAGGAAATTGCCTTTATTATGTAGTTTTTCTACAGTGATCTTATTGTTTTAATGATGTGGGTGATGATGTTAAATGAACATCATCATGAAACATCATTGAACGCTTAAAAAATTACTAAATCCATTGGAGGAATTTTTACAATTTAATTTGTGTTTCTTATGTAGTAGGTACATAAAAAACACTCCGTGTAAAAATACCAGCCAAGTCTCTTCAACTTAAAAAAAAATAATGAAATCTAAAAATTCTGCACTGAAAAGTAGTGATATCAAAAAATTAGCCAAGTCAAAACTTTATTTGAAAATCAAAAAATACTTGGCGCATCGTGTATATAAATAGCTTGGAAGTATAGGCCAGATTTAAAATATACATCAAATATACATATACATAGTATACCTATAATGCCATAAAAAAAACGATGCGCCAAGTATTTTTTGATTTTGAAATAAAGTTTTGACTTGGCTAAATTTTTGATATCACTACTTTTCAGTGCAGAATTTTTAGATTTCATTATTTTTTTTTAAGTTGAAGAGACTTGGCTGGTATTTTTACACGGAGTGTTTTTTATGGCGATATCACTACTTTTTTTAGTTTATTCTTACAACTTACGTGTGACACATATCACATGAACAATTACTAAATCCTTTAAAAAAAATTACCCTTTACAATTTGGTTATTCTCATGAAAAAAACAAAGGTTTCATTCCAATCGGTCAACCCAGTTCCGAGATATGGCAACACGTCGGTTTTCAAAATGGCCGCTGAACTTTCTGCACTGCCACATAGAATTTATAACTATAAATGATGTCTATCATTTTTAGCTTTCTGAATATGTATTTATTGTATAGGAGGGGATTCTAATGATTTATAAATTTGAATGACGTCATTTCCGGCCTCATAAATAGGAAAATTCTAGTTTGACTGTTCCTATTCCATCGAGATGGCCTTCCGAATCGTTTGGCACTAGTTTCATACCGATCTGTCAACCAGTTTTCGAGATATTACGTTTCTTCCGATTTCAAAATGGCTGCTGAAATCACTGACCTCTTGAATTATAATTTAAACATGATTACATTTTATTATAAGCAGTCTCAAATAGTATATTTATTGCATCAAAATGTAAATTTGTGCGATTTTTAAAATGTGTGACGTCATTTCCGGTTTCAGTATGGGAAACTGCAACTATTATTGATGATAATACATAAAGTTGACCGTCTAAATTGTTTAGCGTTGGTTTCGTTTAAATCTATTAAGACGTTATTAAGATATGATGTCATTTCTGGTTTCAAAATGGCGGCTTCCGGTTGGTTTTATATCAAGTCAAATAAAATCACAAAAGAACATACGTTACATAAATATCAAAATAATTGGATCAAATTTGTTGCCGAAATGCCAATCGATGAATTAAATTTCATGACGTCATTTCCGGTTTCGTTAACATAAATTTTAGTCTGTTGCTATTGATAATCCATATAGATGACCGTCCGAATCGTTTGGCGCTATTTTCGTTCCAATCGGTCCAGCCGTTGTTGAGATATGACGTCACTTCCGGTTTCAAAATGGCGGCACAAAAAATGCATGGGGTGAAGGTTAATTCAGACGCCAAAAGTGCACACGTGGTAAAAATGTGAGATCAATCGGTTCAGCCGTTTAGGCTGTGGCCTGTTTACCGGATTTTAGCTCCAGCCTACTACTACTACTACTACTACTGAGATTATTACTGATTATTATGAAAACCGCCCTAAAACACGATTTTCACGGCCCTATAGCTCGCAAAGGACGTAACCTATTGTTCCCAAATTTGGTATATGTGGTGGGGTGGGCCATAGCTCGAAATTAAGATATTTCGCAACAATGTGAGATATCCCAATTTTAAGATCCAGTAGGCCGAAAATGCCACTTTGACGCTTACAGTAAAAGTGGGTTTGCTCCAGCCTTTTTAAATGAGTGTGTGCGCGCGCCGTACGACTTGGCTGGCGTGGAGCGACCGCTCCACTAGATATTAAAACCCATAACAATTTCAAATCTACAAAATTAAAATACGGGTTTACTCATGAGTGGGACATTCATTCCTGAAGTGGCGTATCATCTACAGTAGTTTTCACTGCGAGCATACTGCGAGCGTATTATCGTTATCGCACTATTTTGTACTTCCCTCGGAAAGGTGGAGTGGGGAAGGTTGGGCACAGGAAATGCAGTGAAAACAATGGAAGGGATGCTAAAAATTAGGGATTTTGATTTTACAGATTTCGCCAACCGTGGCCTAATGCGCTGGCAGTGAAAATTACTGTAATTAAGGTGGTGTAAGCGCGAGCGATTTTGCTGCATTTTGTAGACACTTTTTTGGATACGATTGGAGACAAAATGGGTTGACGAAATGATTTGAAATTTTAATTGTGATTAGATAGACAAACTTAGGGTTATCCCTTGGTACATTTTTTATTTTTTGTTTCGTTAATTAGTAATAATTAGTGGATTTTTAATGAAAAATTAGCTATTTTCTTGTCTCGCTGGGTGCCGTATAAAATTAAATTTCAAAAATGTGCCAAGTGATAACCCTAAGCTTGTCTTTCTTCTAATCACGATTACAATTTGAGATCAATTGGTTAACGGGTTTAGTCTCCAATTGTATGGGAAATTTCATCGTTTTGCGCTGTTTGTTGAATAACCGGCGCCTAATTAACGAGGCACCAAGTAAAAATGAAAAAGTGCTACTAATATACAATCAGACTGATCATGTGAACATCCTATCAAAGTTACACCCACTTATGAAACAATTTTTCTCTCCCAATTTTCTAAAACGACCGAGCGCTAGCATCACCTTAATTATAAATATTTAGTTCTTGGTCTGGTCAGAGATAAACTACAACATGTTATGTTATATAAAAACTTATTATTTAAAAGAGTACCTACCAACAAACAAATGAATGTGAATATTTGTTCTTCTAGGAAACGAACTTCAAGGAACCACTTAGGATATTTACAGAACAAGAACTTGAGAAAATGAATCTACGTTATTATTCGGCTGAAATCCATTCTAGTGCTTTCGTGCTGCCTCGATTTGCCAAGAAGATACTGAACAACATAATTGAGCCAAATGCAAAAGATGTCAATACTGTCATCTGAGTACCTTCTGTCAATACTAATCACAAGTGAAATTGTTATTCATGGTCCTCGACTCCTTGCAAAATGAAAAAATCTCTACTTGCTCGTTGTAAGTTAATTATCTTTTTGGTACCTATATAAAATGCATAATACCTACTTATGATTGAGTGGCTTGCAGGTGAAAACCAAATTCAACTAACTTGCTAATAATACCTGTCATAACTCAAGCTTAAGCACAAGTGCATGTCTCTTTTACCAATCAAGAAAATATTTAATTAATATTTAATTGGAAAATGAGTGATAAAATGCATATACCATGTTGGACTAGCGTACACAGGGATGGACTGTATCTCAGATACTTTTTAGGAAAGTATCTTCGTAAGTTCGTATTGTATCCAAGATTGTGGTTGTGGATTGTGGAACATTTTTTAAGTATCTTGAGTAGGTACCAATCTTACTTTTTCAAGATACTCAAGATACTTTTAGACTGAGAATGGTCAAACGCCACGAACACTTAAACAAGAAGTTTTAGCGTTGCCAATTGCTATCTTCATTTCCATCTATTTCCATCTGACAACATTTACTCTTCTGCACCAAAATAATAATGATAAGACCAGATTAATAATGAAAATGTATATTTATGTTTTTCACTATATTAGTTGATTTCTGTTTTTCTATGGTAGGTAGGTAATTATACATAAAACTAAATCTATTGGCATAAAGTTAAATTGATTCTAATTTTTTTCCAGACTCTTAATTCTCTGGATGTTTTGAAGTATCTTCAAGATATTGTATCTTAAGATACCTACTCTTAAATAAAAGTATCTTGTATCTTGCAAGCAATTAATCAAGTATCTTGTATCTAAAGTATCTTGTTCATCCTTGATTGTACGTCATATTTCCGCAACAATAGATCTGCAGTTGCATTTTCAGCAATTTGGTGATGTAATATCCATCGAGCTTACTCTTTTTTACTCGTCAGATGTAGTGGATCTTACTGCAGTGATATTAAATCATTGGCAATTGCTCTTTGTTTGGGATACGGGAAGCTGTCCTTGATGTATACAGACAAAGCACACAGTCTCTTCGTAATGTGCCGATGTCAAATTTCTAGCGTAACGGCCTGCAATTTCCAAATTGCAGGAAAACTTCACACAGTATGACAATGTGCCTCTCATCTGGCTGTATTTTAAATGTAGAATTAACCTATTCATAAACAGATTGAATAATTAGGTATGTCCAATTATAAAGCTATAATATGGGAAAGAAGTTAACCTTCAACATCGACGAAATCATCCAGCTCTATCACTATAGCAATCACAAACAGAGAGCGATTGTTGATGATCAAAGTAGCCAGGGTATGCGCAAACTGATCGACCTAAGGTTCTAACAGCCACTGATAACTTTGAAACAAGGTCTGAACAAAAAGTATCTGGTCGGGACTGACTTTATTGTGAGCAAACGGGTTGGGGCAGGGAATTTTTGAATCTATTTTATTTCAATTATCTATGGGAACACTAACTGATTAGATACAAGACTACTTAAGAAATTAGTAGTTGACGTAAGATGTTTCTTCCATGACACTACAGTGATGTACATTTTTACATTGATGTATTCACAAGCACAACACATACCTTGGATGGTGGATCTATCAGGCCTCCAGCAGATTCTGCTATTTTACAGATAGTAATGTGTCACTGAAGATAAACTATAAGTTGAAGTGACAAAGTTGTAACAAACAAATTGCTCTTTGAAAAGGACCCCTTTTTTGAAATATTTTATCTAATGATTGAGGGGTCATATTTTGCACAAGTCTCAAATTTAGCTAAATTCTGAATTTGAAATCTGCACATAACGTTTAGATCTATTTTTCATAAAAGTGGTTCCGCTTTTCAAAGAGCAATTAATTTAGGTACTACAACTTTGTTGCATCAAATCTTCTATGAGAATTGAATTTTAGAGGGTGATTCTTCCTGTTAAGGATGTTAACTTTACAAAAATGTTAGCCAAGTCCAAACTTGTTAAATCACAAGTTTTATAGGTGTACGATTAAATTTGCATTTGCATTGTGAATTGGCCTTAAGGATTTATTCAAGTTCATATCTATCTTATTATGTATTTATTGCTTAAATGTATAGTACCTTATTCGCATTTTATTAACTTGGGATTAATAACATAATGTTATAAAATGAGGAGATTCTTTACAATATGCAACTTGTCCACACAACCTCGTATGCATATGTACTCGATTACAATCTATTGATATTATCAAGAAAGAGATACATAATCCTTTGTTTACATACCTAATTATTACAGTGGGGTTCCTTGAAATTGAGCCTCATTCAGGTTTGGTAAACATTAATGCGTTTCAAGTTTTTCCCACCTCCAACAGAAAAAGTGTACTCTATGGCCGTGTTGTATTTTGAAACTAAGAAGCGCCTCAAATTGAAAGTTCAGAATAAAATGGTTTTGGAAATATAATCAAGCCAACTTATTATTTAATTCAAATAAGTGAATTGAATTGAGCCATTATAATTTGAAAATAAGTGACACACATAACAGTTGAAATTTTCCATATTTCAATAACAATTCCTTGTAAGATATTTTGCACCTGTAGCCATTACACCATGTACTGATTTCAATAATATTATGTTATTCCACAATACACAAATCTGTTTTGTTATGTTGATAATAATATGGTCAAGCCAGCATGAACGTACCGATGTAATTAAATTTCTTTACAATTAAATTTGCAGTTAAGTTTCAGTGTTTGTCAGATTCCTCAAGATATTTTATGAATGGTGAAAATTCCTATTAGTACCTACTTTTAACCAGTGATGGGCAAGCCCAAGTTTGAAGTGCCTATTTTTGCTCCTCCAATTTTTTTAGTAAGATGAAATTTGTATACCTACCTTCTCTAAAGAAGATTATGTAGTAGAATTGGTGATAAAAACTTGATAACTTTTCAATTTCAATGAAATATACTGTAACACTGGTCGCCCGTCTCCCGTTAGTTCATCGAATAAATTACTATTTTACTACTTCTTTTACTAGGTACCTACTGAGATTTTACATGATGACAGTAGCTTAAGGGATGGGATGAAAGTATTGGAGACTGCCCTAAATTGACATAATTATTATATTACTGTGAATGGATTCACCATACGAAACCAAATGGCATCATTTTAGATCAGTGGCGCCGACTACGTGGGTGTTCTGGGGCTCGAGCACCCCTTGAAATAATTTAGAGAAACTGGCTTAGGCAACCCAAGAGGGTTATTCTAAATTTCCATGTGACACGAGACGAGACCGTATCAATTTTGACGCTGTCTCGTCTCCAAGTGACACGGGAATTTAGAATAAGAATAACCCTCCAGGAGGCCCTAGAGGACCACCCCCAACCTGACATTGTTGGATGGAGAAATGGATATATATTAAAATATAGAAAAGTTATAATGATAATATCACCTGAGATCATCAAATTAAGACAGCTGAGCAGTGAGCGTGATCTTGAAAAGATTTTTTTAATCGATTTTTTCAATATCTTTTAACAAAGTAAGGCTTCATACACGTCTTCAGAACTGTTCAATGAAATCTATTTCATAATTTTGTATTACAGACATTCCAAAATATGAAGCTTAGTGCCCGAAAATTAGGAAACACTAAACGTCTGTAGGACAAAATTGACAAAACTATTAAACCATTCCAAAATATGAAATAACTTTCATTGAACAGTTCCGACGACTCCCATGAAGCCATATTTCGTAAAATTTATATTGGTAAAAGATAATGATAAAAATCGATTAAAAAAACAGTAAACTCAATGTCACGCTCGCTACTGAGCCATTTTAAATTATTTGTCTCCCATTAAAAAAAATATTGAAAATATTACTTCTAAATGAATGGATTTATTAAAAATCTTTACAATGCAGAGAAAATATAAATTTGTCTATACCTGTTTTAATTTATAATACTTTTAAAATTCCCTCAATTTGATATATATATTTTTTTTTTATTTGTTTATTATTAAATGTTGAAATATTGAGCTGTAGTTAGGAATTCGAAGTCACCTAAAACTCCACCCAAAACCCATAAAAACGTACTAAGAAGTGATGAAATTCAAAAAATTTCTGGGGCTGTGCGCCACAGACCTGTATGTCACCTCCCTCCAGTCGCACAAACATATTGTTACAAATTATTTTTCGCACACAATGCGATAAGGTCACTCAAGCCGGCTGACTATCAATTTAAAAATAAAGTTTAGCGTCCCATAACATTAAACTGGTTTCAATTTTTAAAAAACCACCCTGCGGAGCAACAATTGGACGGCCGTTTGATTAAGTTTGTGCAGTTTTCGAGTCCCAGCAATACTTTTTAATTGTTTAATTTCTAAATGCCCTGCAGGGCTAGAACTGGGGGAGCACCTTCCTCCAGATATGACAATCCTCCCCATGATGAATACCGCTCCTATGCACCTGTCGGGCACCCCTAGGATTTTATTAGTCAGCCCCGTTTTAGATAATAATAATAATAGTGTTTATTTAGCGCCTGGCGCTACATTCATACAGATACATAGTATCTGTACACGACATACTAAATACTTGGTATTTATCTAAGTATATGCAGGGCGTTTTATTAGAATTTAAACCATTTGTGTGGAATACAAGATCCAACCAGATTCAGCAAATGTACAAAGTTTCAATAAACTTTATTTTTTTTATCATTAATGTTTGCCATCATTTGCCATCCCCCAACCCAACTTTGGAACCATAAGAATTTTTATTATAATTAAATATAGTTGAGAGACTGGAAGAGATCAACTGGAAGAGATAGAAGAGGATGCTCAAGTTAGTGATGTGTAAGGACTGGCTCATTTATGTGAAGGCCCAAGAATAAGATTGGAGGTGGATCTCCAATAGTCGGCTAGGATGTACCAAATTCAAATCGCATCTGACCAACTTAATTATCTCAGACAACATTTAATTGAATACATTATAATTTATGATGTTATCAAAGTACAGATATATCATACGTTTTCATGACAATCATACAAGAATAATGCACTCAAGCACATCATACATGAGTATGACATGTAGCCTGTGCCACAGTGCTCCAAAAGGAAGACAATGTCGTATTTTTTGTCGTATTTGACAGGGATGTGACCAGGGGTACGATCATATAAAATGTGTCGAGTGGCAAGCTTCTCATCTCACCTGAGAACCTCAGGTGAGCATCTCACCTCATCCCCTTGGGATGAGAAAATTGTTAAGCGAGAACAAAGTTGTAATTTTATAAGATTGCACCCCTGGTTCAATAAAGAAGTATGTCATTCATAAATCACGGTACACACTTACTCTTAGGCCACTCTCAAGCTATCAATCTCTTAATGAAGGCAAGATGATATCATGCGTTTATGAAGAGGAACGTTTGCCTCTTTTCCAGTCACCATGGCTCGGTCAGTACAGCACACATCAGGAACTGAAACAAAATGAAATATCATACATTAACTAACCATTAGTTAGGAAAACGGCATCTCATCTATTTAACAAGAAGTCATTGTTCAACAAATCTGCACCTAAAATCATACACGGAAGTGCTCACCTCTTGAAGCAGCCAATGGTCATCATGGGTGCTCCTCTTTCCTTAGAAGATAGTCTAGGCACCTTCATGGGCTCCGGTTCAAACCCCAAACCATACCACTAGAAAATAGACCGATATTAATTCCAGACAGCCCAGCATAATCACCGTGGAAGATAATGAAATGATCGTCGAAACGTTTTACAAACAATGTGTAGAAAATGAAGGGTCTTATTGCACAAACAGTGACAACATATTGTACGTAAATGTGTGCTGTCATAGTATTATTGAAAACACAGAACAGATGTGGAGTAGAAGGGTTGGAATATTCATCACCATTATACCAAGAATATTATGTAAAATCTCCAAAATAGATCGACCATGGTAGCACAGTTATGTCAAGGGAGACGATCATTCAATTCTATCACACAGCTCAATATTTAAAATGTTTACACAATTTATCACTACATGTAACTACAAGATAATAATGTAGCATCCCAATCTCTCAATCAACAATCAAATCTCAAGAAATAAGCATGAACTCACTCATCCAATCACGCCACGCAGTCGGGAAGACAGATCTGCTCACTTTCAGACGGTGTCAGTTGCATGCTTCAACCCAGCATTCATATTGCGGCCTCGCTCCACTTGCACAGTTTCAATTTCACAATTGCACTAGCAGAATTCACTCAAATCACAACGACTACGATATGTCTACTCTTGCACACAGATGTCATCTTTATTTTATACTGACAATCTCTATAATGGCTTAAGCATACCCACCCCACAAACATAGCAAAGCAAGATAGAATATCTCAACTATGAAGCGTCGTTTACAGTTCAACGTTGTGGCTTTGACAGCCGACGTTGAGAAAAGATAACCATTGTTTCAGGCGTTCGGCATTAGAGCCTCCTGATTTGCCAACTATGAGGTCACCGCTCCCAACGCCGAACGCCAGCAACCGAATGTCGAACTGTAAACAAATCTTTATAGGCATTCTTCCAAGATTTACAGCTTATGTAACTTTACATAAAGAAGGCATATTTTAAGCTTCATGAATCAATCCACAATCAGTATCTCTTTTCTCAGGATACAAGAAATCCTCAAACTATTCCAGAGTGAAGTCACTATTAGCTTGTTCTTGACCCTAGGTAGTGGGATAAGACACAACACAGAGAAAAAGATGATAAAGATGTATTAATTTAATATTATTTTGGTAATATTCTTTGTTTCGTCTTATAAACACACATTGTTCAATCAAATTTCAAATAATCAAACACACACATCAGTATCTACTTCCAGGCCTGCATTTGTTAACCATACTCTGCATATTCTCTTCTTACAAAAAGCTACAAAACATACAATATTTTAAATATCGCTGTAACAATTTGTAGACCAGGTTATTTCATTTACACACAGACAAATCCCAAACAATCAGTTTTAAATTAATGCCATAAAAGAAATACCATGGCATGATCATATACAGGCAAGAAAATAAATTGCTATAGGCCAGCACGACACATGAACATGCACCAGATTGCCGAATAAAAAGTAATCGATAAATAATATCTGAAGAAAATTATTCATAATAGAAAATAATATATAAAAGGTTTGAACCACTGCCCCTCTTTTTTTCTGCTTTACTCCCATTACCAACGTAATCCTTTGCATGGGTTTGGTCAAGAGTTGATCCATATCATCTATGTTGTGTACTTTTAACTCGCTGTGATGTGTAATATATTGGGTAGTCCTGAAGAGAAGGCCTTCTCAGATGCCTTCTCAGAATCTGAGAATCTATCAGAATTTATCAGAATTTATCAGAATTCAGAATCTATCAGAATCTGAGAATTCTGAGCAATGCCTTCTCAGAAATTGCAGAAATTGATTTTTTGTCCAATCATAAGTACAAATTGTACAATCATTGGCATTGCTACAGGGCCATTACAAGGGCTGGGATGTTATCTCTATAGCAAAATTTTATGGCGTGTGAAATTTTCAATGTAACTGACCAAACAAATTTGTTTGAACTACTTATATGTCATAATGTTACCTAAATTTCACTGGAAGAGTTGGTTATAAAAAAAATAAGTATGAGCAATAATGACTCAATATTTTCTGAACTTAAAATGCAGATTCAACAGAAAGTCCAGCCTAATGCATTCAAGATTTGAATATTAAAGATTCAAAGATTCAAGTTAGTAAAAAATTGTCAATTATGGATATTTAGGTTAAAAACTGTATAATGATCAAGAATGCAAAATATTAAACATCATTTGCGTATAAAATTGCTGATCTCTTGCAAAATCAGGTTAGTTGCAATCCCCATAACTTGCCTAGACAGAGACTAATACATAGGTAACAAAAATACTTCCTACGTTGCACAAAATATCAGTAGTCATAAACTCATAATCATGTGGTACATTGATAGGGGAGGCTACTACGTTTAACTCTTAGAAATGTGTGGAAGTACTTATTATCAGTAAATACTAAATAGTAGGCAGATATTGGGGATTGCAACTATAGAGGCAGTGGAAAAAACGCACACCATTTCCAGATTGCTGACAAATTGGAAGCATTTTTCAACAGTACATACTAATTTCACATGTTTTTAATGATTCATAACTATTAGTATTATTATTAAAACAATTCAAAGATTTGGGATATTGCGTCATGTTTTATATAAAATTATTTATTTCTGTCATCTATTTTTTTATTTCTTACAGAAATAAATTATTTTATATAAAACATGACGCAATATGTATCCCAAAACTTTGAATTGTTTTAGTACTAATTTCGTTTGAACATTATTATTAACTCGGCACATTCAGCTCTTCGCAAGTGTACGAACTACTGAGACGTTCAACTCTTTGCAGTTGATGTCATTATAAAATTAAGAGTTTTTACTCCCACAAGAATATAATCAAGGCTGTTTAAAAAATGCCATGAATATTATTTATAAAAAAGAAATACATTGTAGTAAAATTATGAAGGTGGACGAAGTCCACAGTCCATACAAGACTGGCAGAGATGTCCAGGCATCTTATTATAACCAACAATCAAGCTGATAAACTTACAGATGACAAACATTCCAAAAATATCATAAATGTTAGAAAACAAACAAAAGCATTTACATAATAAGGTTTTGATTGTATATCGATACTTATGACAAACTTATGTACGGAGACAGACTTTATACAAATGTCACACATTGCATAATATAAACCAATGGCAACTTGTCCATTGTCGCAATCACTATTGTATTCTCCGTACACAAGATTGCTGGTACATAGTGATGAATTTGAGGAACATTACTCAGTACAAATACTTCTAAACCACAAAATTATGCCAAAGCCAGTCCCAAAAATATACTATTGACATTCTAGCATATTTTGCCAGAATGTCAGAAAACATGCTTAACAAGGAAATCAGTATTTAAATATTGGGTTAACTTGGCAAAATTTATCATGGCAATTAAAACTCTACTGAATCATGTAAATACAGTCACACTCACAAACTAACAATTAGTCATCATCATAATACGTCTAATTTACACACTGTAGTGGCAGATTTGTCAAGCTTCCTACTGATTTATTGATTGTAATTTGTAGGTAGATAATAATGAATAAGGAAATATTGGCGTGGAAGTGGAAGACCAGCACCAAAGTTACCAAGAAAGCAATTATAGTTTCTTTTAGTTTTACACAACAAAATGGGCCAACACTATATACTACACTGGTGGAAGATTTAAAATCAATCACTAACTTACCAATTTAGGACATTAAAATTGGTATTTTTTTCCCAATAACCAGAAATAAGTTGATTGTTTACATCTAAATAAAAATCTCTTCGGATGATGGTGAACAACCAACCAATCTCTGGAAAACCTCTTTGAAGTGAAGCATGTTTGGCTTGCCACTACAATGTCCACGTTATGGCATTTGGACTGATTTACAGTAGTACAATAAAAAAAATCCAAAATAGCACTCCTTAGTCTATCTCTTGAGTACTAATTAACTAATTAACAAATAATAGTAATAAGAATTAATAATATAAAAAAAATATCAAGAGATGACAGGGACCCTTTCTAGTCTACTGGTGACCAATCTATATCTGTTTAAATATATTATATAGGTACCTCTATTAAGGATGATTTGGATAACTCATCCCACTTCAATGCACACCGATACATTCATTACATACAACTCTATCAGCTAGCCAAACATCACTGCCCAACTCATCAATATCATGGGAATGCTAATAAATTAAATGATTACTAAAAATCAACACTGTAGGTCCTAGTATACAATGTTCGTAAAATTTGTAAAATCATTACAAGTGTCATTATATGTATGTAGTTGCTAAATTCCGAAATACAAAATACAGTAACATAAAAGCCAGATTTTCAATAATAATAATACTACGTATTGGCAGGGGCATTGGAACATGAATTTGCCTTCCTTTTGTGTAACGCTACATTCGGCCTATCCCCATAAATTGTGATTTATGTTCGATTAAGCTACCAAAATAGTGCAATTATTTTATTATTCAAGAACCAGGCTATCTCCATGAGAAAAACTAAACCAAATCATCAATTCCTGCAGGAAGATGAGTACTCACTTTTACTACACATCTCCACATTTCATCCAGTTTTGTATTCTACTAGGTATTCCATCTTTAACAGCCAATACCTACTATGTGACCCAAGAACTAAACAATAACAAATGTACATAAATGTACATGGTTGTTAATTGGTAGAAAGTAGTTATCATAGCTCAACATTTATTTTATTTTGCTCCAACTAATTAAATCATACTTCTATAAATAAATACCATTACAAAAGGTATCAAGATTGAAGATACTGCAATTAATCCTAGAAATTGGAAATGAAAACCATCTGATTTAAAAAAAATATATATACTTCTAAAACAAAACAAAGAACTAGATGAATGAGGCGCTGATGTTTGACTTTCTAGCGATCAATAGCTCTTCATTTACACATACTATTGAGCTTCAACAAATTTATTCATACTTCAAGAAACTCTCTTGGCCTTTAACTCGTTGTTGTGGCCAGGGGCCCGGTTGTTGGGGTGCATTCGGTTGTTGAGGGGCCCCTTGAGGTTCTCCTCCCCCCTGTCCTCCCTGATTCATCCATCCAAGGAAACCACCCGGACCTTGAGGGGGTCCCGGTTGCGTCCCTTGAGCCCCAGGTTGCTGAGGCTGTCCCTGTTGCCCAAACCCAGGCCCCTGTTGACCAAACCCCTGCTGACCCTCAGGTTGGTTGGGCCCTGGTTGATTCTGGATGTTACCGATGAGACCCCAGCCAGCTTGATTCAAGGCTGCTGCTACTAATGCCGGATTCATTGGTAATGCATTAAGATTTAAAGCTCCCATACCTAGAGGATTAGTCATATTCTGTGAAGTGCCAGGCTGAGAGCCTTGACTCGTGATTCCTAACGCTTGCAAATTGGGCATGTCGATGTTGCCTCGGTTTTGAGGTCCACTCTGGCTCCACGCTGGATTATTTATTGTTGTGTTGGGGTGATGCTGATGATAGTGATGCTGGGCACCACCACCGAATGGGCCAGCTAGATTCTTAGGTTCTCTCGTGTTTTGTCCTCTTGGGGGAAGAGGCTGTGGCCCATACGATCGACCATTGGGGTCATTCTTGGGTGCGGCATTGCTCACATGTACAGACACACCCTTGATGATGTGATCTTCGCCACAAAGGCCCTGCGCTATCTCGGGATCGAGGAACGTGACAAAGGCAAAAGCGCGGAATGGCTTGGGTATGAATACATCAGTCACTTCACCATACTTTGAGAAATACTCACGCAGGTCGTCGGACTGCATTTCTTCGGTGCAGCGTCCAACAAACACCTTGCAGGGAACTTGCTGCACCTGTCCTTCCTGCAAGAAAACAAAATCCAACATTTTAATGGATGGTACAAGCACTTTGATATTATTTTGGTATCATTTCGTTTGCGAAATTCGACATGTAGTTTGGAATTTTAGACCTCCATAGATGGAAATTTGCTAAATTACAATAATTATGATATCAAATTTGCAAGACTTAATTTCGAGTTAAAGCCCTCATTGTCTTTTGGCTACTAGTTACACTAGCTCAAAATTGCAAGTTATCTAGTGAACTGCCTAAGTATAGTACCAATTGTTAAGATCAAGAGGAATCAAGCTGAACTACCATTTCTACACTCTGCCATTCATGATATTCATGATATATTTATTGTGTTTTGTAACTTCTTTAATCATAGTTTAAATATAGTTTTTTTATGTTTTAAATTCCACTTGAAGAATATTAGTATTCTGTTGGTGATTTCAAATAAAATTAAATAAAAAAATGAAATGTGGACTTACCTTACATGAAGAAAACAATTAAATTGCATGCATGTAATAATGCTTTATTTTTTTACCTCTAAACAAGAAAAATGGAAATGATTTCAATGATTTTGATGGTTTGTAACTATAAGGCAGAAATGACAACTACCAATCATTTTCTCTTGAGGTTGAGGTACAGACATTAAAGATACCAAGAGGTAAGAGTGCTTCAACTTGACTATACAGTGAATATTGCTGCAAACCTTAGAATTAGGTATTTTGACATCACACCATCTGCCATCAATCATATGTCGTTGTGCCAATACTCGCATCTGTGACTCGTAGCTCCCGAACCTTATGAAGCCGAACCCTTTTGACTGCCCTGATTTTGGATCCTTCTTTACCTGCAACAAGAACATAATTTGTAACGACAATTTCTTCGGTGATGCCCTGTGATATTGATTGTGGTTCTAAAGGGATGGTAGATATGTTCCACCATGGTCATGGGGATGGTGGATATGGATTGGATATGAGCAGAGCTCTCCGGCTTTGGGCTGGGAATGGTTGGATGGGAAATGTGGCAGGTGCCTCACCACAGGCAGAGGTTTCTGATTTTTCATTGGCTCAGCGGCTCCCGTTACAGAGACTATAAATAGTATGATTGATCTTGCAAATTGCAAGCACAGCAACACTCACTTGAGCCATAAGAACTTCTCCAAAAGACTCGAAGTATTCTCGTAGCTGTTGCTCAGTCGTTTTCCAGGGTAGACCAAGTACAATTAAATCAGAACATTTTAATTTTGTTTCCATACGTTTTGTCTTAGGTGTTGAGTTTTCTAGATGGTCGTCAGATTTGCGTTTGTTTTCTGGAAGAAAAGAAACAGAATAAGGCAACCTGTGGCAGGCTATAGTCTGGCTAAATGTGTATTTACCAGAAATAGTTTAATATGAATTAGGTAGATTTTGAAACCGGTTTGAAAAATAAAAATGCATCTAGAGATTAAAAACCAGATAATTTTGGTTACGGGCCTAATGTTTTACCAATTACGTGACCGGACACATTCTTTATCAAAAGGTTGTGCCACCATAACTCTTGAAGAGTCCAAGCAAGAAATGTAGTACTAGGTACCTAACCTACTAAACTTTTCTTGAATGTTGACATGGAATTTGCCTCAAATTCTTATCGGCGGCATGTATGGCATTCTTATGGCCAGGGTTGGGTAATTACGCGTAGAATATTAATTTTTTACATACACGTAGAGTAACACGTAGAATATGTAGAATATGTAGAAATTATTGTAGAATATTTTTTTGAAGTGCCAGTGGATTGACAGCGGTAAAATTTGGAAATGCTAGCAAAGACCAAAATATATTATTTTACCTTATTAGTTGCCCTATTTTCAACCTCGCTTTAGAGCGGTCGAATTCAAATCTTTTCTGTTTATTCTTCCCATATCTTGCTTAAGACGGTCACAACCTTAATTTAGGCAAATTAGAGCGCAATCCCACCTCTTAATAAATAAGCCCATTCATAGCACACTTCCCCTACAATGCTACAATAGGGACCACTCGATGATTTGAATATGTATTGCAGGAATAGTAATTAATTAGCAAGATTGTAAAAAAAAAATTAAATTAAAACATTTCAAAATAATTTCTAATTGAAGAGACATAACCATGTAGAATGGAACATAAATTTGTCCGTTAAAGTTGTACACGTGCATATTCTTCATGTTTGGATAATTGAATCTAGATTACAGCATCCAGTATTACAGCTAGCAACTACCAAAGTCCCAATGAGATGATTGAGTATCACTTTGCGTTTTTATGTTAATATTAAATTTAGAAGAAAGAAATTGTAGTTGGTCTCTCTTGTATCAACAATTTGGTAGAGTTGTTATGTGCTAGGTACTACTCATAGTAAAATAAAATGCTGCTATATTGAAAACAAATCAAAAAATTATCATTATAATCAAATCATAGAGTTGTTATGTGCTAGGTACTACTCATAGTAAAATAAAATGCTGCTAGGTATATTGAAAACAAATCAAAAAATGATCATTATAATCAAATCAATATGTTTTTCTTAAAAATAATATTCTACGTGTAGAATATGTCATCTACATCAATATTCTACATTACATATTCTACGGTAGAATATACGCGTAGAATACCCATTTTCTACGCGGAATATTCTACTGACCCAACCCTGCTTATGGCATGCTGCAAATTGCAACAAAATTTGTCAAAATAGAATAGACAAATATAACAAGTCGTATTGTAATAAAAAGTGTAGGTAAACGTAAATTTATCTTCAAAATGTAAATGTATCATTCCGCAGTTTCATCATCATCTTTTAAGTGACTTAATGAAAATCAATGATGTTCTACAATCCTCACATAGGTACAAAATGTTTTTCTTCAATGATTCACTTAACCTTGGGTGCATCCCTTCAGTCTGTTTTAAGATTAAGTCCACAGTTACCTAGTATAGGTAGTATAATGAATGGACGCAACTATTTTCACTGGTCGGTGAAAATAGCGTCAATGGCTATTTTCACCGTGTTTTTTCTTTCTAGAGTATGTCTCTATTCCTTATCATATTGTCTGTGCCCATTTTCACCTAGTACCCATTCGAAACACACTGTTTCATTAATTATAACCCATATTATTACATTTTCACCAGGCACGGTATAAATTACAATCCTCTAAAGTAGGTATATCTATTTTATATTACACAGAATTGTGTCCTAGTCCGTGCGAAAGAGTAACAAGAGTTTTAAGTTTATAAATGAAGGAAAATCACACCTTTCTTGCCCAAAATTAATTGTACAATACAAGAAAACAAGTAAATGATGTAGGTACAGAGCTCGAATATGCAATAATACAAAATAAAAAAGTACACTATTACTGGAATCGAACTCGGGTCCCCAGGATAACGCGCCGGCATCATACCCAACCAACCAACTGAGCAATGATGAATTCAAAATTATTTAGCCAATACAGCCCAGACTCGTGCTAAAACCACCTAATATAAGATAACAATTTAATAATATAATCAATCAATTCCCTAATCTAATCACAATAATAACTATTTGTATTTCAATTGAAGTACATTGAAATGTGGTGAATTGTGGTCGTTGTTGAAACATTTTGAAACAATATTGAAACAATATTTTGATTTTGACGGTGAAAATGGCAACTTGTGTAAAATAAATCCTATGTAATATTATGGTTAGATTACTGTTGTAAATTATACGGTATAAACTGTGCATGATACATTACACGGTGAAAATAGTCACTCCGATAATGAATAGGTAGGTAGTGTTTACGACAAATGAAGACAATTAGGTAGTAGTAGGTCAGGTGTACCCAATAAGGACCATCGAATGAAATCTTCTGATGATTCCTTGCAAACGAACCAATAAAAACACTTGATTGGACCATTAGTAGGTAGGTACTTGATTTGATGATATTTGTAGCTTCAAGTTGCAAGGCGAAATGCGAAAGCGGCAGCTTCAATGCGGCAAGAAATGCCATTTCATTACTAAGATTTCAAGCCCGTTGGCTACGATCAGTGGAGCTAGCGACCAGTTGAATGACAAAAAGGGTTGCACCCCTAACCTACACAGTGATCCAATACAACTTACCCTTTGGGAATACACAATAGTAAACACAATTACCCCACCCACTTTCGGGGGGATGTAATCTTCCATCCACCAATCGTACACCCCTCATTGCTCTTGATTCAGGATTGCGGTACTTAAGTCCACATGTTCCTGGGAATTGAGCAGATAATGTAGATAATAAAAGCGTGCTGTCGTCCTCTGTAGGCAATTCAATCGGTTCTTCGCCTTCATCTTCAGCAACTTGCAGGTAGGTACTCATGTCAACGGCTTGTTTTACTTATGGTATAAACACTAATAATATATTTTAAAACAGAAATTGCCAGCAATTTCAAAATAAAGAATTTTAACGATTAAACTAAAAGACAACTATCTTCAGGGTGAAATGGTGTGTTATGCCGATGGTCACAAACGAATGGCGACAGACAGGTCACCACAGAGAAGATAAGATAAACAAGGTGCCTTGTGGGACCAAAGTTGGTCTTTAGATGAAAAGCGGAAACGGGTTGGGCCTATGTTCTGATTGGCAGACGTAGTTGCGCGATCTTTAAAAAGGAAACTTTTGAGGTTCTTCCTAAGCGTTTTTGATCAATGTTTAATACATTTAATATGAATTTAACAAATAATAGAAACGATTCATGTATTTCACACACAAAATAGCATTTTTATTATCCATCAGGCACTGGAATAATTATTTAATATACGAATGAATTATGAGTTAAATCCATATTTGAATTCCCGCGCCAATAATGTGTTTCCGTCAGAGTGATAATTCAAGTAATACATTCCCAATATAAAACCGTGTACAATATTAGAGTGTAAATAAAATTATACCAAACATGATTATTTTTAAAAGTAGTCATTTGATGCTCAACAGTTACATAATAAAATCAGTCTTGTTGACTTTACTTGATAACTTTTACTTGATGTAAGTAGTCAGTGTTCTCATGGCTGCCATATTGTAATCTTCATGTCGAAAGAGTGATCATTTTCTCGGCTATTTTGCCATGGAAGAAACCAAGATAATATATCACATAGACGACGAAGAAACACCATATTTAGTGAAATTAACTATTGCTCCTGAACGTGTTACATTAGCGGACTTCAAAAATGTTCTTAATCGCCCGAATTACAAGTTCTTCTTCAAATCAATGGACGACGATTTTGGGTAAGACCGATGACAATTTCCCCACAACCTACTACTACTAGGAAATCACTTGAAGCAATTTCTGTTTATATTAATGGCCTGTGTTGTGAATGAATTCAGTTTTAGAAACTAGTTATGTTTGGTATACTTCTAAGCTAACTTGAAGGAGAGGTATGAGACCGTACCCCAGAGTTAAACATCTCGGTCCATCCACCTTGATTAGGAAGGAATTATTACTGTCTATAGGCTTAACCTACCTGCCGTCATTCATCTTATATTCATACAATATTTTTGGAGTTCATATTACAAACTATAGTCTAACTCCTTTCTCATTTTTTATAGAAGTATACTAGCGTGTAGATTTCATTTTCTGTTTTCTTTATTGAGCAGGGAGTGATGATTTCACTGGCCCTAGTATACTGTACTAGGTAGGTAGACCATCTTCCCTATCCTGAATGTAAACATCAATGTACCTACTAGGTAGATTATCAATACTTCTCATAACGTACCTATTGCATATTGACACTGTTGTCACCAAAACAGAAGACATGAAATCCCCACCGTAAACATAATATTAGGAACTCTTTCACTATAAATGCCTATTCCAGATTTGATTTGTAAATGGCTAATAATGGTAAATCATATTATCTTTTATAGGGTTGTCAAAGAAGAAATTATTGATGACGATGCACATCTACCTTGTTTCAACGGTAGAGTAGTGTCTTGGGTAAGTGACATACCTATTTTGATATGTGACGCGACGCCTATCTACGTTAATTGATATTCCCTAAAATATTATTACAACTAAATATAATTTGTGTGAATAACTTTTCAGCTGGTGTCGGCAGAAGGCAGTAACTTGTCTGACGGAACATCACAATGTACAGAGAGTGTTACTGCACACTCGGACATGAAAGTACCCATAGAACGTTCTGGGGAGTCACAGTGAGTGTCTTTTGAACCAATGATTACCTATTGCTCCTATTTGTTGTAGAATTATTAGAAGACTCAGTGATAACGTTGTCCTTGGCTCGCTCAAAGCCGACTCAGGAGCACACAATCTGTTACCTAGTTTGGTGATCACTGGGATCACAAAGACCATTTCATGTTAATATGAAGTCAATATTTAAAATTACGGTTAAAATTGGTGGGTTTTGAGAACATTAGCCATTTAAGAACTTGCATTGAACTTGAACTTGAAATCCTTCAGGCTGACAGTATTTAGAAATGTGTGCGTTGAGCCATATGTTAATTAATATTAAAAAATATATTAATATTAAAAAGTTTGTATCAATTAATTGTGTAGGTATGCACTCGTGCTTGCAAAAACTGTATGCTCCACCACCCTACACATCCCACAAAATTACATGGGAGATGCAAGCGTCCATGGTGCAACTGTGTGACAAATTATCTTTCTCTCTTAACATAGAAGAATCTAACCAAATAGAGTTGTGTACTATGGCAAACACAACTCTATTTGGTTAGATTCTTCTATGTTAAAAGAGTAAAGATAATTTGTCACACGGTTGCACCATGGACGCTTGCATCTCCCATGTAATTTTGTGGGATGTGTAGGGTGGAGCATACAATTTTTGCAAGCACGGGTGCATACCTACATAATTAATTGATACAAACTTTTTATGCTGGTGCAGTGTATGGAGTAGGTAGCTAGGTACAGTTTGCTTAAATTTTTCCTGTCTTTACAACTAAGTTGTCAAACCTACAATGCAGGATTGTCATAGGTACCTAATTTATTGTTTTTTATAACTAAACAATTATAACTCGGTAGATTAGAAATTTACATCCTACTACATCTCGACATTTCCATCTTACCTAAATTTATTTAAAATTGAATAAGTTTGCATTAATAATACGAAGTTTTTGCATCCTATGTTACATTATTATTTATTCTGTAGTAGGACTGACAAGGTATATTAACCCACCACATGTTCTAATTTGTTTCCCCATTTGTTTTACTTTCAGCTTGGTGAATGTAGGTAGAAGTAAGGTTGACGAAACAACCTGCACTGAAACCGAGTCAATAATCAGTTCCAGACATCCAGGTAATTTTATTCGAATACATATTCACTTTTTACAGAAACTTCATTCAATAAACACACCCCAAAACAAGTGAAATGTTGCAAACACAGTGGCTGATGTGTTGGATAGGTACCACGGTTATCACCAGATCACCGAGGTTAAGCAACGCTTCTTGCTGCTGATGTGCTAGAGAGACTGGGGTGATTAGGTGTTAGTGTGACAACTTCCCTCCAACTGTTCTCAGTTTCACAACAGCACGGGTTTGTGTAGTGCAGACCCGTGCTGTACAGGTTGCACCGTCTTTCTATGGGACGTAAAGCCTCTGGTCCCCTTAGTAGGGTGCCGGTACCAGTGCGCGGACGGGCACCAGTTCGCGGACAGTATAATTTCAAATGCTTGGAATTAAGAAATAGACACTCTTTCATTGTTTGAGGGTTTCCTATGTGTTACTACTCTATAGGAAATGTTCAAACAATTAAAATACATCTTATTTATTTAAATTAAGATCTATAATTTAAGACGTTTTTCATCTTAAGAAAAAATATAAATTTTGACGTAGGTATTTGAATTTTTTCTATACATACATAAGTATGGTACCTATAGGAAACCTTAAAACAATAAAAAATACGTCCTATTTCCTAATTCCAAGCATTTAAAATTATAATTTTTCGCGCACTGGTACCGGCACCCTATCTGTCGTCAGGAGTAGGCTTTTTGTCAGTAGTACTTGGTTTCCTCTCTCAGCTCTATACTCTCTACTCTCCTTGTCCTCACTAGTGGATTCTGCCCCAGTTGAGGATCTAGAATTAATAATAGCTCACATAATTGAGTGAGTAGTAGAGTTAACTCAAGAGAGGGCTAGACTAAAAGCTTTTCATATTGGAAAGAGATACTGAGTTTCTTGGTGAATTGTATTGTTGGTAATAAAACATACCTAATCACAAAGATCCAGGCTTCTTCAATTACATGAAATCGAGATTGTTTTTATTAATTGGTAGGTAGTACCTGGCTAGAACTATGAGCAGTCTGCCGAATTCAGAGAGTTATGTTATGAATATTATTTCAAATTGTTTTGTACCTACCTGTAAGTTTTGTTTGATTTCATTGTTTTGACAATATTATTTTATAGGGCATAAAGGGCAAGCTAGACTCCACGCAGACAAATATAATAAATATAACGGTGAGTCATTTAACTATACTTTCAGTGAGTTATTTACGTTAAACTTCCTCTTGTGTATAGATCATTATCATTAACACAATTGCAATGGTTATACACAATTCTCCATTAATCTCAACCTTGTTCTTCACAATTCACTGTCCAGGTTGTAGCTAAAATCTATTTTTTTTTGTCCCTTATATTTAGTTTCAAATGTAATAATAAATTTCTTTTCAAGGGCTTGAACTTGTCCTTGTGTATATCGTATGTCAAGCATTAATGTAAAACTATGAGTATTTGTAAATTAATGACTTCGAATTTCACAGTGTAAGTTCTTAGCTTAACTCTTTTTTAACTTCCAGTAATTAAACTCACAATCTTTTGTTCAGAGGCATGTTTATTAGGCTTTGTTTTTCAATGTTATGGAAATTATGTACTGCCTTTTACTAAAATATCACCTCATTTTGAATGCCATTATGTTTTCTAAAATAAAATAAGGTGGACGGTGATGAACTGTATGCAGATCTGTTACTGATGGTTTGTTAAACAGGTGTGCGTGGAGTGAATGGTCACTCAAAGCATCGTGTCGGTCCACCGCACAACTACGAGCCATCTATGCTGAGCTCTGATCTTGACACAACCAGCTTCTTGGAGTCTGAGGATGATGCCTCATCTCGCATTACGACGACAACCGGACGTGCCACAAACCTCTCCGTTGACAGGCAGACTCTTGGCACAGGTATAGTTTGTGTGAATTTACAAATTACACTGTGGCTTGTCTTGTGTGTAAAAGTGAATATGTTTTCTATTATGCTGACCTTTTATCATAGCATCTTTATGATCATGATTCAAAATCAGTACATTAGAAAGTAAGTTATCACTAGGTTATCTATCATTTGTTGCACTAGACATATCCAGATGACCTGTCTACTTTTTAAGATAATCTTTTCAACCTCTTTCTTTCTCAATCTTTTCAATCAATCTCTTAATCTTTTCTTTTCAAGTTGGACAATTAAAATAGTGTCACTGTCTGTAAATCTCGCCATTTGAAACCAATTGACCTGTTAGGAATTGTAACATGATTTGGAAACAAGTTGCCCAGCGAAGAATTATATTTACAATAATTTTGAAATATTTGTAAAATGTTCTATTCAAAAAAGTTTTCATTTACCAATCACCATTATCTTTCCGGAACAACATGGTGCTTGTTTCTTCTACATTATATCAATTTTAAGACATTAGCAACTCTAGACCAGAATATTACCTACTTTACTTACGTACTGCATTTACTCGCTTATAACGTAAGCGTTTCCTAGTAAATAATAAATGCCTTTTCAAAGAGAGGGAAGCCGCCTTCTGTAATGCTTGTTCTTATCGATGTGCAGACCACAGCAGTGTGTCACGATTGCACCTTGCGTCTGCCCGCCGGCGTCCACAACGACGACGACGGCACCGACCGCAGCAAGCCGCTATGTCGCGCACATCCAGCTTCTCCTCCATCACCGACTCCACAATGTCTCTGAACATCATCACAGTCACGTTGAACATGGACACTGTCAACTTCCTCGGGATTAGCATCGTCGGGCAGAGCAACAAGGGCGGCGATGGTGGAATATACGTTGGATCCATCATGAAGGGGTGAGAGAATATTGTAGTTCAGACGATTGGCTGTTGCTCTGATTAGGTGGTCATTTATTGCTGTACAGTTGTCAATCAATGAAATTGAATTGGATTTAATCTCACCTCGCACATTCACGCATATGTATACACATGCTTTAAGTGTGTAAATATTTTCATTCGGTTACTTGTGCATCACTCCACAGAAAAGCCAGTGTAGCTGAAGTAATGAAATATTTCCACGTCAACTTTGCACATGCTGCTGGAAAAGAGAAAAGGAATCAAAGATAATACTACAACCTAAAGTGGATTCTCATGTTTTAAACAGTTATTTTTTCAACCTGTGTTCAGGTGTTGATCTTTCAAGTATAATGCTAGACACAAAAAAAAAATACGTACCTCTTAAAATTTATGTTATGCGATATTTTCTTGCCTCCATTCATAAATGTATAATTTGGCTCTATATTGTACCTATCAATATTAAAGGTTGACAGTGAAACTACCTATCTAATCTATATATAATATCTATTATTCTCTTTGTTTGGCAGTGGGGCAGTGGCACTTGATGGTCGCATCGAGCCTGGAGATATGATTCTTCAAGTGAATGATATTAACTTCGAGAATATGTCCAATGACGAGGCTGTCCGTGTCTTGAGAGAGGTCGTACAAAAGCCAGGGTATGTTGAGTTAGCAATTTACTATTTTTTTCCTGGTAATATCAGACATGGGATAACTTTCATCTTTCCTCTTCCTTTACTGAGGGGTTTGTAGATACCTAATGGATATGCAAATTACCAGTCTATTCCTATTGTACTATTGTAAATTGTGTATGTACAACTTCAGACACAATAACTGTTCATTTCCTTGTACAATGGACAACTGTGCAATGGTAGTTATCATAATTTATGTGGACCTTTATCTAGGTACCTATCTACCTACATGTTTCTAATTATATTTTCCAAAAACCTATGTAGACCACTTCTATACTGGTACAGTCTGGTACAAATTTATTTTTAGAAAAAAATGTATTTGATGGATCAATTCCCGTTCCTCATTGTGTCTCCTACTGGATTAAGAGTATATTGTATTGTACACAGACCCATCAAGCTGGTGGTGGCCAAATGCTGGGACCCAAACCCGAAGGGCTACTTCACAATCCCACGCACTGAGCCTGTTCGACCAATCGACCCTGGTGCTTGGGTCGCGCACACTGCAGCAATAAGAGGCGAGAACTTCCCAGTGCGACCGCCATCTGTAACAACTCTCACCAGCACAAGCTCTTCAATCACCTCCACAGATACTCAAGATAGTGAGTACCTATCAAGCAGATTGCAACTCAATTCAAAAGAGTTTCCACCAGTACCTCTTTTCTGTCCTTATCTGTCTGATTTTTCAATTTTCAAAACTGATTTCTTAAGAGACAACTAGATACATCCAAAGAAATCTACTTTAACTTTTATCTTCATTGATGTAGCTTATAATGCTCTAAACATTGGACTGCTTTCTTGATGAGGTGAGAGTAGATGAGTGCATATGCGATAACAATATACTAACTAATAGAAAAATATCAATTTACTGTATCTTTGAGCATCATTCCTTTCTTGTACTACTTCTTGTATTTTTGCCATTTGATTTAGTTGACTCGATGACATAATATCCATGTGTTTGTGCTGATAACCATGTCGTTGAGTGCCATTAAACAACACTAACTAACTCCATGTGTTTAGGGGGCATGGATACTGTGCAATTGTCTGTGTCTGGAACTGACATGACAAGCATTGTTCGGGCCATGGCTCGACCCGACTCTGGGCTCGAGATTCGTGACCGCATGTGGCTCAAGATAGTTATACCGAACGCATTCATCGGCTGCGACGTGGTCGATTGGCTGAACAACCACGTTGACGGCTTCAACGACAGGCGCGATGCTCGCAAATACGCCTCGCAGATGCTCAAGGCAGGTTTCATACGACACACCGTCAACAAGATCACCTTCTCCGAGCAGTGTTACTACATCTTCGGTGACCTCTGCACTTGTAAGTACATTCCTAACTACTATTCATGGGTTATTAGAAATCTTGGCTTGGTCGCAAATTTTAAATATTAATTTAAGTAGTGCATAGCATTTGTGGAATACTGCCAATCCAACCATGAAGCACCCAAGTAAAATTTTTGAAATTATTAAGTTATTGGTAGGTATCGTTGGAATCAACAGACTATTTTCTATCTACAATGCTCATTAAGATTGCCCAAAGTCCCCATTTAGTAAGTTACAAATTGTGATATAGTTGTGGCTTTAACCAGAGGCAAGGAGAGAATGATACACATTTTGGTGATTCACTCAAAACTGGCTTCATGTCAGTTGGGTGCTTTATGCACAATAATGATCATAAAAGGTTTCATGATTGTAAAAGGTTTCATATAACTGTGTTTTATAGACTTTTGGCTCCATATCTCAACATCAATACATCACCATATCCCTCAGGTGAAGAATTACTGTAAAGATTTGACTGATCGTTGTTTGTGTTTGTTTTACCAGCGCTATCGACTGTGCTGAAAGTTTCCAGTGAGTGCGACACTGTAGGTCCACTACCTCCGCCGACCACAATGGCACTACCGTGGAGTGGCGCTCACATGCCCTACGCCGGTACCTACGCCGCAGGCTATGCACCAATGCCATTCAACTACACCAACGAGCCGTCGGTATACGGCTACGCTAGAGACCCGCTCGCCGTTAACGCAGAGTCGGTGCACAGTGGATCCGGTGAGATTGAATCAGTGATTCTTTTGAGATGTCATTCTAGAAACAGATCTACAAACCCTACTGTATCTTGCTAATTAATGCACATTAACTAGATTGGGCCATAATAATATTTCAAAAGTTGACAACAGACAAAATGCTTTGCTCACAAGTTATGATGCACCTGTTTAACTAAGTAAGAGCACATACTGACGTCTCTAGCCTATTCGCTGTTTGGAAACAATTTTGGCCCGAATTGATTTCATTGCCATAAGGATAACGTGATGGGGGAATAAATTTCAACATTCAAATATTTAACATTAGCTAGGTACTGTTTGTTCGTCATATTTTCTTAACCATATTAATTGCTTCTCCATTAACATATGGGTTCTACCTCTGCTTTTGTATTTGTAATTTTAAAATATGAGTCTTCAAAATGTGAACTTTTACCTGCCTAGTATAAGATGAGTTAGAATGCTAATGTCTATCATATCTGTTGTGATTGCAACTGGTTTGTTGGACTTGTGTCTCGCAGGCAGCAGCAACGGGTCTGAGCACATCTCCAAGGACACTACTGCCATCGATCTGATGAAGTCGGGAAGTTCGACCTCGGAGACCGAGTTGGGGAACCCTCAGCACAAGCCAGCGGCAAACAGTCTGGGGAGACGGTAAGAAGCCATCTGTGTCATAAGAGCACCAGTCTATCGGAGTACTACTATGTCTTTCCTGGCACTTCACAGACTGGGCTTTACAAAACAAAATCATCAACTTTTGATTGCATCGCATGTTAGCTATTTAGGCATTTATTCATTACTATTCACTATTCAGGCATTAAAGCTGCATTCACATAAGAAAAGCATTTTGTTTTCCTATTGATGCCGCGAGGGGTTTCTAGACTTGGGATTGGTTTAGAGCATAAATGCAAAACGTTTTCCGCGCTTAATGTGAATTACGAGGTTACACTTTTTCACCAGTAAAGCATTCAATCAAATTATAAATATCATATTTGCATAATTATATTGTAAGTAATATACTAGGCACACTCGAACAAATAATAAACGTTATTCGAAAGAAAAGGATTAACTGATAAAGGTTTGATGGCATCATCCCATGAAGTCTGTGCTAATGGATTATCTAATTCTAGTAGGTGAGCTCTGATTTCATTGATAATAACCAGGATTGATTGTCAAGGAACCAACGGCCAATCTTTTTGTTCAAATACCATTTTTACTTGGTTCAAGTGTACCTACCTCTATTTTTGTTTGTTTGTATTCTATTTTTATATGTATGCACTTCTAACTAGGAGTGTTCTTGGGTTATTGTTTCAAATACCTATATAACTTCAGATCCCTTGCCCCTGTTATCTTATGGCGGAAAAAGAAAATCATGTCATTTTTAGGCTATAATGAAGATCAATTTTTTGTGTCCATAGATTTGAACGATATTTTTTATTACGGTAGACATATGAGCATACTATCAGAAAAAAAATTGAAAACAATACCACCGTGTGCTATTTTAAAAGTTATATACCAAATTTGAAATTATTTTCCTATAGTACCTCCTCCCATGTTAAAGTTTTGTTAATCTTCTGATGACATAAAATTGAAAACTCATTGTTGGACTGGAGTTGCAAACTACAGGACACTAAATGAGTCGGTTATACTTAAATATAGGTAGTTGAAACTTGAAATGTAGGAAAACGTTTTTTGAACTTGTAATTTCAAGAAAAAAATATTTTTGGATATATCGATCGATTGCTCTACCTTAATTAAATTTGGTAGAAAATCCAATGTTGATTAAGAAGTTAATAAAAAAAATTACCCGTTTTTTTTAATTTTAAACCGATAATTACCTTTTAAAACCTACAAGCTCCTGAACTTTCAATTTCGATTTACCTACTCAAAACTAACTTTTTGCACATACAACGTTCTCCTGTTAGGGTGACGCTACATTGTAGGAATAAGAATGAAAATGTCTTAAATACTCTTTTGTTTACTACAGCCAGAGTGATGGTGAGTGTTGCCATGATGACTAAGTATTGATGCATGTATTTCTTGCCTAGATCCGGCGGCGGTTCTCGATCCGGATCCGGTTCGGAGCAATCGGTGGCCACCACGTCGACAGCAGGCCCACACAGTCAGTCCCACCAGGCCCAGCAACAGTCCCAGGGACAAGACAAGGATCTATCCGGTAGTAGGCAGTCATTTCGTATAGCCATGGGCAATCCCTGTGAGTTCTTTGTGGACGTCATGTAGCCCGAGCAGAACTCTGAAACGGAAGGCTGACAAGCACCGGTCCAGACACAATTTAGTTTTAGAGGCCGCTCTCAAAATGCACATAACGATGGTGCATTAAAATAAACTACGTACGTAAACTAGGGACTATTTGTATAATGTATATACTCGAGTATAATATGACTTACATGCTCATCTTTCTCCTTGAAAGTTCTACATGGAATATTGCATTTTATTTTACTTTTAGCTCAACTGAGGAGAATCATTATTTTTTCGAAATTTTGAATAAAAAGCTGAGTGGACATTAGCTGGTTGATTCATGACAGAAACCAAACACCATCTCTACATAAATGATATATCAATCAATGAAAATATAATTAATAATTACAATGATATATTTTTCATTCCTTCATTCAACTTGGCTTGTGTAATTAAGAAAATGCACTATTTCATGTGGCTACTTGCTTGGACCTAGATAGTATGGCTTCTAGACACTACTAAGTGGGATTGTTATTTCTATTTTGTTTGCAATGTTGTTTACATATTCAATTATTATTTGTCATTGTCACTATTCACTCTTTTGGTGATACTGGTATCTCTTTACTCATTCTTTTCAATTTATGTTTCTTTACATAAACGATTTGATTTTTATTGCACAAAACTTTTCACTTATGTTTCAGTAAAAGTTTATTTTATTTGCATGCAGAGTGAGATTATGTACCTACTGCACATGGGGCTGGCCACAAAGTGTTTTTCCTTTGGCTTACTACCTTACGTTTAATGTGCATGCAGTGCATAAACATTATTGTCTCACTTGAATGGAGAAATCATAGATGTAGTGATTTGGTGTGCAGACATTTTATATTCGAGTGTATATTATTCATAATAGGAGTAACTAACCTAAATTCACATTGTTTGGCAAAACTGTACCAATACTTGTCTGAATAATTATTTTCTGTGCCAATGTAAGTAATTTGACAATGGCATTTGGGGGCCGATATTTACCACCTACATTTCTACTCAAAAGAAACTTGCCCGGCATCGATAAGGGCAGAGTTCTTTGCAGCCTCCCACCAAATGTGGTAGCTTTTAAAGAGATTAGAAGACTTTTGATTACTATGAATATTATAAATATTATTATTAATTTAATTAATTAGTATTATTAGTGACAAACAAAAGCCCGCCCAAATACTTGCCTGCAGGTTTTGCTGTGCAAGATTGTTTCTACGCGTATGTCAAATTCATGTTACATCATTGTTCTTGATAATCATGCAATAAATAATACTGAATTATTTGGATACAGAGAAATTTTTCGTCTGGAGTCTGTTTAGTATATGATTTAGAAGGGGATTTAATGTACATTTTTGGACAAGTTATGCAGCAAAACAGAAACTTAAACATAGGTGTAAGCAAGTTCAGATATCTCTTAAGCAATTCTAAAAATTATGCCAGTTTCATCATTAATATTTTATATGAATTACATAATTAAGAGTCTGTAGTAGGTACTTGTTGAAATATTCACGGCAGGGATTACTCCAATTTGACCCTTTGCAACAAAAGTAAAAAACTTTTTACATTTTTCAAATCATGGAGATGCAGATTTCCTCTTTATCACTATGCTTTGAAAAATTGAAGTCGATCCATCCAGCCGTCTTAAAAATTTCCGTTGCAGCCTTTTTATGGCTTTTTGTCATTTTCAATATTTTAATTAATATGACATACATACTAACAGCAGTATGCAACATGCAACAGATGATGAAATTAATAAACACAAAGAAGAAGATAATATACCAGGAAACAACTTAGTAAAATACAAATATTTGAACAGAAACACTGGTATTGTCAAGAAATAAAAATAAAAAGAGTCCGCAATATTTCGCCGATGCGTTCGACCGGCTTTGTCAAGCGAGACAGTCTCGCTTGACAAAGCCGGTCGAACGCATCGGCGAAATATTGCGGACTCTTTTTATTTTTATTTCTTGACAATACCAGTGTTTCTGTTCAAATATTTGTATTTTACTAAGATGATGAAATATCACGTACAACATAATATATAGGTAGCTAAATGCATTTTCATGCATTTGTAGTAAATTTTGTAATTCCGAAACGCAAAATTCTGTGAGTATTATCGACTCGCAAGAAAAAAGTCAATTGTTCGTCAGGTGCACAAATATATCACTACGAACAATGATGTTTGACATGGAAATGACATACTGTGAGTTTACTTTATCCTCCCCCCTGGCTAGCGCATGGTCTACACGTATACGTATCGCCTGGGAATAACGCGAAATGCAGGGTTCTACCGTTTAAAACCAGATGCTGGCAATCAAATAAATCATATTTTGATACAGCCAAGAGTTTAGACTGGTATTTAAATATATATATATATATATTATATATACACACAAATATGTAGTAATAAACATGATCAAAATCTCATCTTAGGAATATTTAGAAATTTATTGTCTTCTTTCATAGCTTGAATGTATATATAAATATGTATTTTTCTTTCAACCTTAATCGATATATTATTAGCTACTTTTCATATGTTAAACTACTTTTATATAGAGGACACCACCAATGCCAGCCAACTCCTTCATTAGACAGATTCTTTTATTTAGTTCTGTGGAAAATGTCATGCTAACGTGGGTGAAAATTTTATAAATAATATACCTACGTTTTTTCACTCTTTTTCATATATGAAGTTTTATGACTAACTTTGTTTCCTTGGAAGCAATTATTTATTGTGGAATTATCTGTAATATTTTACAAATTTATACAAAACTGTAGGTTGTTCGTAAATTCATGGACTAAATCCTGGACTGGAGCAAGTTGGTTCAGGCAGATTCGTGCCCTTCCTTCCTGAATGAGATAGTCTCGTGGTTTCTCTCGGTTGAGTTACCTAGGAACTTGATCCGTAAATGCCATTCATCACTACTCTGAAAATTAAATGATTTCAAAATGGATTTTACCTATTCTTCGCATAGTACATATGTGTACTATGATATTTCATTTAAGTTCTTCTTTCATGACATACATAATAACATAAACATTGTAAATCACAATTATATATTTTTTATTTTGATAATTTTCGTGCACCAAATTGTAGGTTGTATCGATATATTGATGCATTTATATAACCATTGATAGAAGTTTTAATTGTTTTTCTTTACTTACGAAATAATTATCTGCATATTAATTTCTATTGTTTGTGTTGAGAAGGTAACTATCTAATCGCATATGATTAGATTATTAACATTATTTTGTGTTGTCAGTATAAAGTATAGGTAGTCTTTAAAATAGATTTAGTCTTGCAAAATGTTGTCTTTAATATAAATTACCTTTATCATAAAATTCTTAGATTATTCAAGAAGTTGAATTTTACTATAAAAAACAATTCATTGACGAGACCTGTCAATTGAATTGATGTTACAGATTACAATATTAGTATCTCTAGATCAAATGATCATAATGCATAGGTAGTATTTTATTTTTTAATTTGAAAAATTGCAAATTTTCCTTGAAAAGGGAAACATTTGTACCTACTCGTATTCCAATGCTGTATCGATCAGCACAAATAATCTGATTCAACCGATTTAAATAACAAATCCAAAGCTGCTGCTAAATATGGCACTTATTTTCTTAGTCATGATATAAGAATCAGCTTCAGTTTAACTTCGTGCAACTAAATAGAATTATTATTTTTATTTACATAATGTTATATTTAAATCAATTTGCGTCATAATGTGAACACCTCAACCCTTCGTTCTACTGTCATATTAGTGTTATCATTGCTTAGATTCAACAATTTATATTTATATCATAAGCTTAGGACATGCAGTCAGTCATTCACTTATCTAACTTTTTTTATATACTAGACATTATTATTTTCATTATAATTATTTTTATTACTATTTACTACTTGTATATAATGGCTGAAAACAAACAATATGTATTATATTTTCTTTCTCTGTGTACTGGATAATGTGTGTAATTGGTTTAAGTTGCTGTTTATTCACAAATGCTACAATTTTCAGTTGCTGCTACCACTCTTTAATCACTTTCTTCCATCAATGTGGATTTTTAGAATGCTGTTGATGTTGTTACTTTAATTTAATTTACAGGAACAATCTAAATCTAATAAGATATATCCAAATATTGTTTTACTCAGAAACATTCGAGGAGCAATTGATTTTGGTGGTATAAAGTCCATTCAATATCTCGAAAGATGCATAGTAAATTTTAGACAAAATTATTCATCTGATGTTCTTGAAGGTCTGCGATAGCATTCAGAAAAGTAGATGGGTCATATCTGCTTGTACTCCAGATCACTAATTCAGACGTCTCCTCTTTTATACATATATTCTATTCACCTTGACCACATGCTACTTCTAATTTCCTCTCCATACATTTACTTCACTTGTGATCACCATGGTTCATAATATTACTTCACTTGGTGATCACGAAGGAGGAATCCGTCAATTAGTGCTCTTTCTAGTATTCTCATCTGCCTTCTATAATATCGTTTGTTTGTAAACAATGTTTCCTGCAAACATACTTGTGTATATAGGTATATTATTTTTGTTCGTGATATTTGTTGCTTACATTATTTGTGTATGTGCCATTTAATTAAATAAACTGTTTATTTGGAAGGATTTTGTGGTTTTTAAAATAATTATAAGTACACTTTTTCACACTTGTCTATCTTCAATAATTAATTTCTTCAATCTCAACATTAAGACATTTTCCTACATAATTCTATATATTATATATATGTGTTCATAAATGCTTGAATGAAACGAGGTTTTTGGTTTTCCTTTTATTTTGCTGTTTTTTGAATGTTGGTGGCGCCGTATTATTCAGCATGTTTTTATTTGCATTTGGAAGCTTTATTCTTGCTTGTTGAAATTTCATTGTCCATTTGGCTGTATGTATCATATTATTTTTTTGCAACCTTCATCACCACTGTGGTATTTGCATTTCACTAAATGGCAATGTCACAAGTATGTATTATTTAATATTAATATCCAAAATAATTAATTCGTGATGTTGGTTTTTTATGTAGAGTGATACATCTTCATAAATCATTTGCATTATTTGGTAATGAATAAGACCTGAAATTTGTATAAACAAGAAACCATTCATAATTGAATTAGCTGCCAAATCGTTAAGATAATATTAATAGATAATAAATAGTAGAGTAATATCAAAAAATTGAGATAAATTATATATGCTTGATCGATTCACTTGTTTACATATATTATTCAATTTGTTTGTGTTTCTTCTTCATTTAGAAGGACATTCTCAGATCATCATTTATGTTACCTTCGTGAATTGAATGTCATAGGTACTAGCTTAGAGGAATAAGTGGTGCCCTTATTCCTCTAAGGTACTAGTTTTTGAAATTTATTTTTATTTGTTCGCTACTTACCTAGCTGAGGACATGCACTGTGTACAGTAAATAAGATGTACAGATACAAACAATAATACATACGATTTCGATTTTTTCGTCCGGTGGCTTTAGCATAACATAATAGTTTTAGGTACTTTGTATATTCTACAGAAAGAAGCGTCAGGTACCTACGCACTTTAATTCCATGTTGGGTTTCAAGCGATTCATTTATGTAGGTACAGGAATTCTATTATAGACATAGGTTTTTGGTTTGAAAGAATGTCTGTTTCACACACACGAAAAAAAATTGTCATTTTTAAATTTTACTTGAGTATAGTTGTATATCCATCTGTTTTCTTTTACTATTGCAATACCTATTTCACATGCCAGGACATTCTTTCATGAGTAGGTACCTACTGAAAAGGTTTATTTCCACTTTGAATAAGTACGACATGTTTCTGTCGTTAACAAACAATTATTGATTTGCTCTAAAATCAATGCAGGAAATAATTCGTGTTTCTATTTCTACGCAGTGATTGATGAAACATCCGATGGTAATTATTGCCTTCTTCACACTGGCAAATTTAGCAACGTCAAAGATATAGAAAATTGTAAGTATACTTTTGACTGAAATCGCAACACTGCACAAAACATATTAGAATTGATCTAATCAAAATTTGACATCTATTTAGGCATGTTTCCTTTTTGCTCTTCATATCGACTTTGTCTACCTAATATAATAAACTAATTCTTCTTTTCAGATGAAGACGGTTTGCTAGGATACGAAAATACACACAACACTTAAAAAACACAAGCTATACCTACCTAAACAACGCCTAAATAAATTGGATGACAACGATCATTCATTACCATTGGGAAAAATCTCAATTTGAAGAATGAGGAAAATTTTGGACAAGAATATTGTTATTTGATACTTTTTTAAAATGATGTAAATTAGATCGAAATGTGTAAGTCGGTATTCTTAAGGTGATCCAAGTGAGGGTATGAGATTTTAATTTTAAGGCAAATTTTGTAAGAACATGTTTATAGATACCAATATTTAGTGAAATAACCTCATTTTGGAAAGTCAAAAAATATCCGTGGCGATCCAAACTTGTTAAAAATTATTCACATGAACCACTCCAACTAATTAACCGTTGAACATCGAATGCTGAAACTTGGCATGTATGATCATACCTAAACGAAGAGATCGTCGAAAAGTTTTTTGGAATTTTTTGTGTAATTTCTAAATAAAAATTGGTACGTACCAGATATTTCGTCGAGGAAACCCTCATTATGGGTTAGGGGTGCCTGTGGCCAGGGTAGAAAAATGTTATTGACACAAAATATGCCACGAGGTTGTCTTCACCTATTCAGGCTATTCATAAAGAAGACATTCAAGTCGATAGAGTGATAATTGCGATCGCTGGAGTGGTTCCAATGCAACAGCAATATTTAGTCAAAAAAAATCGGGACAAAAATATGTGAGGTGAAAAATTTCAAGTGGGTTGTAACTTATTTGCTTGGTTGGGAATGATGAAGAAAATGCATTCTCTCTTTTACCTGCAATAGGCAAATTTCGTGTTTTATACTTTTAGTCACGTGGTATCACTGTAGGTATGTCCTAAGTAAGTCTTGATTTTTTACTTCGCTGTTTTCAGCTTGATTAATAAAATAACATTATATTGTGTATCCACCATCCATATGGATAAGGGGTTGAAGAAAGCTGTTATTATTATCTTCAACGAAACCCTGCAAAGAAATTCTTGGATATATGCTTATTATTTAAATTTTTAAAGATTGCACCGTGTTATTAATTTTCTATTTAAAAAACACAAATTTGTCAGCGCAATATGAGCAAGTATGACGCACATCATTGTGTACACAGTAAATACGCAAACGAATATCCTGGCGAATCAATTGTAGACCTACCCCAATGTTTTACGCAATCATGTCATTGAATGTCATTGTTATGTCGCCAATCAAAACTGCAGTAAGAAGTCTCGAAGTTGCTATGAAATATCTCGCAATTTTCAGTAACTAAACAACAATAATTAAATATTATTCGGCAGTAAATAATACATAAATGCATTACTTTCGATACCTTGCATTCCGCATCCTCACTGATCAGATTAGACGCGCGGTCTGCCCGTATTGTTCTAGAGGGTGGACTTAACGAAGTCAAGATTGTGAACAATTGGCATTGTATATTGCTAACTGAAATTTGCGTATCTATAATCTATTTATAGACTCATTGAATTTCTGAAAAAATTTACTTTTACTCATTTCGGTGTATTGTTCAGTTTAAACGAATAATGAATCAAGAGTTTTTGAGTCTGGAAACTCCAGTATTTGTGAGTATCAGAAGTGCAGTTTACATGAAATAAATAAAGGCTCCTACGAGATTTGCATCGAATAATTTACTTGATTTTCGGTGAACTCGAAGTGCTGTTTTCTCAATTTTTATGTGAAAAGGACTACAAAAATTTCATTTTTCAGAAAATGTTTCCCTTATGATCAGTTTTGGGGAAGGAACTTTTTAAAAGTTCGCGTTCCATTTTTCATATTTCGAGATAAACCTTTGAAATGTGTAAGTTCTTTTCCTTCCATATTTTTACGCTATACGATTGAAGCGTAAGTATGAAGTAAATTTAACACTAGGATGCACCTACGAGGGGGGGTCATTATATTCGCGGACTCAAAGGGTTAGAGTAGAGATGCGAGTTTCTAGAGCACATAGTTCTATTGTGTGACCCTTTTTAGGCATATATACCAAATTTTAGCATAATTGAGTAATTATTGTATAAGTTATCGCCAAATAAGTAAGTCAACCCTGAAGAACATTTCAATTGGGACAGTTGAGTGTTGCACTGTCATCAAGTTCTTTCAAAATCAATGAAAATCACCTCAAACAGTAGTGGAAAAGATTTTTCTATGGAAAATCATGAAACAGTCCCCAGAAACAATTTGCAACATAAACAACAATTCTAAAATCTCTTCCCAAATGATTTGAGGTGTTTTTCCTTGAATTTGAATGAATTTGATGATGGCAGGACACTCAATTTGACCATTGTTCTTCGAGGTTGACTTACTTATTTGGCGATATCTTATACAATAATTACTCAATTTTGCTAAAATTTTGTATTTATGCCTAAAAAGGGTCACACAATAGAACTATGTAAACTAGAAACTCGCATCTCTACTGTAACCCTTTGAGTCCGCGAATATAATGACCCCCCCTCGTATATAGAAAAATTAATTATTTCCTTCATATTCATAATCGCTCGACATTTGCATCTCGCATCAATGAAACCAGTCGTCTTACCTACTGTAGGGATCAGCAGAAATATTAAACATTTGGAATGGAACTTTTGGAACTTTTTTGCTGACTGAAACTTGAACTTATTAATAACAATTCCTTTATATTTTGGTGAACTTGAATTTTTGATCAGGTCTTTTTGAAAAGTTACTTCCCAACACTTCTTAATATCGACTCGAGATGATACACCAGACCAGGTAATTTCATATGAATATTATTTAATCTTCTCAACAGATTGTTTAATTTGTCTTCGTTGTGTATCGTCATGTTTCTATTATAATAATCATCAGCGAATACCGTCTATTTAACATAAATATTACACCGAGCTTAGAGAAAGAAATATATTGTCCATCAATGCTTGTATTATTGGCCAGATGAGAAACTGTTTTTCGTACTGACATGAAAATATGTGTACAACTGATGTGATGTGTTAATGTTAGTGACGATGAACACTATTGCAATTTCATAATACTCCCTTCAATAATTCTAAGAATGATTCCGATTGTTACTGCAGATGTAATTACACTGAGTGACGTTTCTGAAACACGTGTTAATTTATTGTTTATTTTAATAATATAATTAATAATAATATTGTGTAGAGAAGGGACAAAAACAAAACAAACAAAAACAAGATACAAAAATATATTTCAGGCTGCTAGTTTTATTTTTGAAGCTAGTCATACAAATTGAGGCTTATCAATTAGTCCAGTCTTTTAGGTACCTATAGGCCACATACAAAATAGTGATTAACTAATTTGTATGTCCCGATAATGCCACAAATACATATAACTACGTATTTTTTTTGTCTCGGAGCACAGTGAGACTGTGTACGCTTAATTTTAACACAAAACTTTTTTTTACCTCCCGTAAATTAAACTACGGTCGGTGACAGGCAAAGATGATCCCGCGCCAGCATGGGCCGGCCTATACTTGGCCATGCTGAACAGGGTTCATCTTTGCCTGTCACCGACCATAAGTATGCACTTTCAATAAGCAGTAAATATAGCTAAAGTACGTACGTACATCAATCTCGTAATATCGACAAAGAAATAAAGATTACATTTTGACGTCTTGTTTTCTCTTTGCTTAGATATCATTTGTCTCACAGTACCCCAGGGTGTCCATGCTAATAGAAAATGTAGATAATTTACAGCCTAAACAATAGAATCTAAATATGTTTCAAACCAGATAAATTATTCGTTGGAAATAAGACCAATATGATTTGATGTAAAAAGTAAATTTGTTTAGAAAATGCATAAACATGTTTCATAAAATCAAAATGTATAGCCCCCCCCCCCCCCCCCCCCTGGGAAAGGTACTTAGCCACCCCGAGCCCAGAGACAAAACAATCTATAGAAACAAAATTCTTTAATTATGTTTTTATTATAACGAAAAATAGGGAGCTTTGCTGTAATTTGAGAAGTTTAGCATCCCAGAATCGTTTTTAAAATGTTTATATTCAAAAAAAAATGCATCGGTTTTTGCTTCAGTTTGTGCATTTTAAAGCCCCAGAATCACTTTTAACTGGTTTAAATTCTAAAAACCGCCCTGCGGGGCTAAGGCTGGGAGGCTGGGTGTCACAATCCCCCCCCCCCCCCCCCCCATGATGAAAGTAGTTCCTACGCGGACTACGTTTGGGTACACCCACCCCCCTCTCCAGATTAAATTGTGCACCCCAGTTTTTCATTAGCCCCCCCCCCCCCCCCCCCCCCCCGAATAAAATGTCTGAAATCATCACTGAGTATACCGATGATAGCCTACACCACAAGTATAACACCCTGGCATGATATCATGTATGGACCTGAAATTTCACATGGCTCACTGTGCCCCCTCCTCCCCTATAATAAATATAATGATTATAATTTCCTAGTTACAATATCAAGCTTGGACGACACGTTTTCCTTCACGTGCTTACCGCAGTGATTAGTAAATTACCTACTTTTTGTAAGTATAGTTCTGAGCTTTAAAGAAAGCCCGTGTATTATCTTATTGCACTTAATTAAATAGGAGGCAAAGCAAGGTTATAAAATCACTAAATTACATTCTTTGTTTTTTGGAGTTGTGAAAACTTGAATTGATAAAAAAAAAGTAATTCGGGGTTTGCATTTTTGCCTCTGTATATAATCTACTATTACCAAAATAAGGACTGCTTACTTTTTTTTTTATAAAATCTTTATTTACACATGTACATGGATTTACAATCACAGTTGACATACATACAGAAAAAATGAATTATAGGAATACTTAGAAACTAATAAAGAAATCAGGGTCTTTTACTTCCAGGCATAAAAATGTTTGTATTACGTTATTGATAAAGTACTGGGTTTCGAAATCAAGTATTGAATTTCGGAAAAAAGTGCAAAAAAAAAACCGAAAGAATGAAAGTAATTGGATTGTGGGATTACAGGCATAATGGTTAACTTATTGATAATAGTTTTGTTACAAGCAAAAAAGGACTGCTTACTTAATTTTCATAAAGTTCTTGGCTTTCTGCAGTAAGCCCACGATTTCTTCAACATGATTTTCAAGCTGACAGCTATAAATAACTGTTAGTGATTCACAAAACCAATATTGAGTGAAGTTGCTTTATAAGTGTGTCATTAATTCGCTTTCTTGACCATAATTCCATGAACCTTAGGTACATGAACGCGATTTATAAACGATTGCATTAAAACGCATTTATATTTCATTTCTCGAACAGTCATTTGCTACTGGGGATGAAACATTACCTACCTATAGAAGAGGCATAGCATTTTCTATGTGAGCAAATCTGATGAGCGAATATAAATAATAGTATATATGATTGTAACTATAAATACAACATTTGTTATACGTTAGATAAAATCCGAAAGTTAGTATTGTGTTCAATATAAAGAAATGAACAGCCAATTTGTTCAACCTTATTGTAATGTGTGTGTAGGCCTAATTGTAACTAGATCAATATGTATCCCAATGGCATATTTATGTACAGTGCGATAGGACCTTCTTATGTAATTGTTACAATAAGAATTTAGTAAAACTAAAAACCAAAACAGGGATTCTCAAATATGAGAAAAATATGTATAACATGTATTACGTTGTGATCCATTTGTGCTTGTGTAAGTACATATCTTATTTGGTGTGTACACTATTTTTGTATCACAAAAGTACTACTTAAGTAAAACGTAAGTACGTAAAATGTTTGTACAATTCGAGAGCTAAGCAAATCCACTATGACAATGTGAAACTGCCAAAAAATATTATAATTTTCGCATTTATATGACTAGATAAATTCTACACAGTTTTAGAATGATGTATATTATAATACATTTGAGAATAAATGAAACGAAATGCGTTCATTTGACCAATATGACAACTGTTAATACTTAGCTGCAATTGCAATGATAAGGACAGTAATGACACCTACCGTTGACTGGATTACATGTTGTCAAAATGTTCTGGACAAAGTGAAACGCCGATGCCAAACCAGGAATGATGTTTGATTCTAACAGATCATTTCGACCTGAAAACTTCACAGCATGTAATTCTCAGACATCTTGTGGGCTAACCCATGTCTTCAACTTTGAATTAATTTCCATACTTGGACAGTCGTAAGATTATTGTATCTGAATTTCTAATACACAACGCACAAAATTAAGTTTTTTAAATTATTTAAAATTTTTAAATATTTAATATTAAAGTTTTTCTTATTAATCCTTAAAGCAGAGGAAACTCATGGTGAATACGTCTTTAAAAAACTTAATTCACGAATTTTCTTGATAGGGGTATTTCCGTTTTCTTAAACAAATTTTAAAAAATTGATTGACTTCATCTGTAGAATTTTCAGCGTAGATTCGAGAGCTGGTTCAAAAGCCGCCGACATGGTTCATGGGCACAAAATTAGGTACCGTTCTTCCTATTGCCTTTGTCCTATGTGTTGACTACATTTGAATTAATTTACATATTCATTAATGACTCTTTTATACAATATGTTGCAAGAATTTTCATGCTTTTTGGTCAACGTTCCACTACAATATATCTACATCTCGAATAATTTGTCCATGTTCTACATGGTCTGCCATCAAACGAAAAGTATTGATCTATTGGTAAAATAGCAGAATTTGCAACCATCTATGTCTGACAAAATGTATACCTATGAAGGATAAAGATGATAATTTCAGCGGAATTATTGCTGTTTATTCAATAAAATAAATATTCTGCACCATTGTTAATAATTATACAAGACTAATTGTAAATAAAATGATATTGAAAAGTAAGAAGAATTTTTATATTTTATATGAAAATGTGTTTCAATCGTATAGGTTTGTTTTGATTTCATGTTTGTGGTATGAATTTTCTGGATAGGTACAAGTAAGTTATCAATTATTCCTAAAAAATGTTGAAAGTCCAATAGCTCTTGATTATTTTTAGCCTTTTGTCAAGAAAGTAATTTTGAGATATAAGCTGATATCATTTTAGGAAAGTAGGTATATCTAGGTATATAGGTACATTGATTTTGTTGAAAAATATGCTTGCCTTGCTTTTCGGAAATTAATCATTTTTGAACTCTTTCACCAACTACGTGGGTGCCGAATGAGGCCCGATAGGGTGCTAGACTCCCCACCCCCCTCTCCCCCACCCATACCACCGATTAATATTCAGGGGCAGAAGAGTTTGAAATTTGATATTTTGTAGAGAAACGAAACCCTCCTACTACTAGGTTTTGAAAGATGGACCGAACTTTATTTGATTATCCAAACGACAACACAGAAGTACAACGCAAATGGCGAGCATGTGGGATTCGAGGTTTTGATATGAACCAAATAACCTCTTCTACTACATTCAACAATATTATTGACGATAATTCGAGCTATACTTGGCCGTTCATCGTCAATTATTAAGTCCATGGGTGGACCACGTACACAATTCGCTGACATAACCCAAACCATGCCCAAACTAACATTTTCACATGTTGCTTGTTATTGCTCAAACAAAATAATGTAATTTAGCAATGTTTCCAAAGTGAACAAATCCAAAATTGCTTTTCGCTACCGGGCATCAAGAATTAATTATTCTACAGATAATACATTTTATAACTTTGTGGCCCTTTGAGGCGAATTATATGTATTTCTGTATTTTCTTTAAAAACAATTTAAAAAAAATCAATCAAGTCGAGCTCAAAGTACATTCAAATGTTGGATGATATTTGCACTGCACCTTGTATTAATATTGATTGCGTCAATTCTCAACATTTAAACTCTCGAGAACATATAAAATAGAAGATGTGAATTACGTAGGTAAAATATAAAATATAAATCCAACACATTCATAATTTAAGGTAAAAAAATACTATATTTTCCTAGTAAATATTGTGTAGATTCGTCTTCAATCAAAATATCATAAACGTTTCAATGAATAATGGTTTCATGAAGGTTTAGATTTATGTTCTATGATTACTTAGTTCCAGACAAGTTATAGTAGTTATATCATAGTTAGTTTATGTTATACTTACTACTCTGTAGTTTTCAAAATGTATTAGTGGAATTACCAGTATAGTGGCGCAAAAAAAATCACCCTGATTGAGAGGTCACTTTATCGAAACTAATATAGATAGGATTCTGACATTTGTACACATATTAGAAAACATACCAAAATTTAATATGTGCAAGTTTCAAAAACATTACTTTTGTAGGAAAAAAGTTACAGCTGTTCAAATTTGATTGTCAAAAAATTGATTATACGGAGCTCAAATAGTGCGCGTCGAGAAAACTTCCAATGGCCGGGGGTTTCGTCAAAACTACGTACGATATCAAGCTGAAAATTTCAAATTATATTGAAAATATATTAAGATAGATTGTGTAAAAATTTCAATCAATATGAATGAATGGAACCGAACTTATGGAATCTTGAAGTTGGGCGTCAAATCTGAAAATATAGATTATTTCTAAACTTTTATTACACACGTTTTAAAAGTGATTTTTTCCCCACTATTCTGTTTTCAAGCTCAACTTCAAGAATCCATAATTTTCGTTCCATTTAATCAAATTGATTGAAATTTTTACACAATCGATCTTAATCTATTTTCAATATAATTTGAAATTTTCAGCTTGATATCGTACGTAGTTTTAAAGAAACAGCGTCCCGGCCCTTGGAAGATTTCTCGACGCGCGCAATTTGAGCTCCGTATAATCAATTTTTTGACAACCAAATTTGAACGGCTGTTACTTTTTTCCTACAATAGCAATGTTTTTGAAACTTGCACATATTAAATTTTGGTATGTTTTCTAATATGTGTACAAATTTCAGAATCCTATCTATAATAGTTTCGATATAGTGACCTCTCAATCAGGGTGATTTTTTTTGCGCCACCCGGTATTTGAAGAGTATATAATATATTTTTTATTTAAAACTCTGCCAACACCAACAAAAGGCACAGAATAATACACAAATTAATTGAAAATATAACTAAATTAACAAAACCATGTGAATGACTAAAAATTACTAAACATTTGAACAATGAAATTAATTATATAAATGGTTTTTCAAAATAATAACGACAGTTAAATTAAATGCCAGTTAAATTAGATCATGCTATTAAATGATTAGTTAAATGCCAGTTAAATTTGATCATGCCAATTTGCATGTTTTTGTTTTCAAATAAATCTATGCTTTAATAACCAATTGTTTAGGAAGAAAGCTGCTGCGAATTAACAAAACAGAAATTAAAAGCCATTCTAACCATTCATTAGGAGGACCATTCTAAGGTGTTGAATTTCGAAAATTTCTGTAATGCCCTAGACCGACTGTGATTGCGTTTATTATTCTATGGTCGAGGACAGGCAAAGATGAACCCGCTCTAACATGGGCCGCCCTATACCTGGCAATGCTGAAGTGGGTTCATCTTTGCCTGTCACTGACTCTATGGTCGAGGACAGCCTGACAGGCAAGATGAACCCGCTCTAACATGGGCCGCCATATACCTGGCAATGCTGAAGTGGGTTCATCTTTGCCTGTCACTGACTCTACCATGGTGCTTCGATTGGCAGAAAAGTTTAGTTGCGATTATTGAACCATGGAGAAATCGTAAATTCGCTACTGAATTGTACAAAGGTGGTATAGGACCTACCTATATGCGCCGCACGCGAATTTGCGATTTTCCCATAGTTACACAATAATGCCATAAACAAAGCAACTGGTGGCGGAAAGAGGGGGAGGGGGGGCGTATAATATAGCATACAACTTACAAGTCTGAAGTTACTTATTATGTCTAATGAGATGTAACATAAAACCATATAAAACCCACACAAATTGAGAGAAACACACGCAAACAAAGTGGATCATAAATCTAAAACACAAATTATAACAAGAGGTAACAGAATAATCTTATAGTATAGGTATTAGGTATATACACTAAATGAGAGAAAATAAGACATTTTGTTTTATTAAGAAGATACACATAAATCAAACGAAATGCAATTTATATCAAATTTACAGGTTTTTAGTAAATTCGTAACAGTAACACACATATTTCTTCCGACACAAAATCATTGCAATTACAAAATGGAAATAATCAATGAAATCAGCATGAATTGCCGTCAGTGTTGTATCGTATCTTTGTCACACCCACACACCTGAAACTTTGCTCACCTTGTCTAATATCACAGGTTAGAGCTTGTTTCAGGCGTAAAGGTGAAACATGGTTCTTCTTTCCTCCGCTCCGTTTTGCTCTGCCAGTCCGCTGCTCTTGCTCCGGCTGCTCTTGCTCCGGCTGTCCCTGCTCCGGCTGTCCCTGCTCCGCCTGCTCCATCTCCCTGCTCTTGCCATGCCCGATTAACTCTGCTCTTGTTTTGTACTGATATCTACAGCTCTTCTCTAGTCATTTAAATTTGATGTAGTATAATCCATGGTAATATTCGAGACTTACATTTACATAGAAAACATGTAAACAGAGCAATGAAATGCTTGGATGTGATTCGACGATGATGCAAATAGAATTCAATAATAAGAATGTATTCTGCTAACAAGGAAAATAGAGAATAGAATTCTACAGAATGGTCAGTGACAAGCAAGATACAGCGGGAGAGTAGAATGACTTTTATTGGAAAACGATGTGTATAAGTAAAAACATTGCCCTTCAAAGTAAGATTTGTAAAATGCGTTTTCGCTTCGCTGGGTTGTGTTTCTCAAAACGCGTTTTCAACATGTTATATAGAGACTAGAAATATTCTGGGTATATGAATATTATTTGGGATCGTATCTCTCTGTTTGCGTCGTTTCAATCTGAAAATCTCTCAGTGAGACTGAAATCTCTGTGCTTTTTGCTACAATGGTGGTATATTCCATCTATTTTTCAAAACGAAGCTTGACTTTCAGAACCCATTGAAATACTGTTTAAAGAGCTCGTTATTTGCACCAGAAAAATGAAATTTAAATATGTTTATGAATAGCTGAGAAATAAATCAAAATACTAATCAGAAATATTCATTGAAATATCAATGAATAAACATGTAGGAACTTTACTCATTAGTTGAGAGAAAACTACCCCTAAAATCAATTTTTACTCATAATATTTTCAAAATAAGAAGAAATAAGCAATATTCATAACGTATTCATACGTTATATTGCAAGCTTAGTTAAATTGTATTTATAAAACACTGTTCAATCGTAACCGATTGCCATATGTTTTGCTTCCCTCTTCTGTCACTTTCAGCAGAGGCCTCATCGCAACCAACAAACGTATGTATCTCTATAAATCTGTGAGTAACGCATCCTATTGTGACAGACAACTGGTTCGAAACAATAGACTTTATGTGGATCGCGATGACGTAAGCTTAGCGGGTTGGGAGGGGGGTGAAGGGGGTTAGAGAGGGGGAGATATCTTCCAGAAAAACGGAAACGTAATTAGAAATGGTTGGCTGAACCTGAGAGTCAGAGTCACCGTGTTCAGGAGCTGAGCTGGTGGATGGGTGGATGGGTGGGTTGAGTTGGATCACTAAAGGGTAGCAAGGGGGGTAGGGGGCTATAAAACACCTGTTGCCAACGTACTTCAGGCATGGATAGCCTTTCATTTCATCTACTCAACTTAAAACAACAATATACTACGAGATTAAATCTTTGTTTCTGATTAAATCCATGAGATAGAGTTAGAAAATGACTTCCATGATGTGTTTGAAACGTAAATGACGTAACAACATTATTTAGTTTCGAAACTAATTTCCCAGAACTTTTTTGTCATACTGACATATTTTATTTCATCTAACTATCATTACATTTGATTAGTTTACGACCTCTAGGGTAATATAAAATTCGACGCCAATTGGACGATCTATGATGAAAATGACCATACCATCTATCTCACACCTTATTATGGACGACTAGGACAGGTCAATAAAATGTTTCAAAGTAGAGTGTGGGACATTTTATCCCAATTATGTCGAATGCCAAGGAAGAGAAGATGGTGACCATTAGATGGAAGAGTTCTCGTATATGAGATGAGACGAGCCAACATTGGGCAGTGACAGTGACGTCGGTGCCGTCTAACGAGTAACGACGCCGAACTAATGGCGCCGCGGCGCTTCGGCGGCGCAGGCGGCGGGTCGCGTCTGCTCGCAAGACATATCTCTTTAGAAAACTCAGATACGATGTTACATTATTATTCGGTATTAAAAGGTTTTTGAATATTATACAACCGTCTTTAGTTGGAAATATAGGATATCACAGAAGAGACTTTTAAAGAAGCTGGAAAATCTCATATAAATTTAAAAGGTCAAAAAAGATAGAGATTCACTAAAAGAGTTTAAAGATCACGTATAATTTTCTCTTAAAAATTATCTAATTTTCATCTGTAGTATATATACCCCATTAAACTCTGAATCCACAGTTGTTGCATTAACTGCCAGCAATCTCCCCATCCCTCCTCCCTCACCCCTCCGAGACTGTAATCTAACTACTTGGCCGTCGCCGTATTTCGCAGAGAGAATTACTCAATTTCTAGTCCGAAATTAGATTTTAAAGTGTTTAAAAATCTGACAAGTTGCTCTGGGTAGCAGGGTGGATACCAACCTCCTCCCCCGCCCCCCTCTCTATCACTTCATGAAACCTTCAATATAGAAAACCACATCTCGCCGGCTTTAATCATTTAATAATAATTATAATTGGGAATTTTGAACAAAATATGTCTAGTAAGTAAGAGTCAAATTATATAATATACTTGAACGCAGCTCTTTCCAAAACGTGGCCTCTTCCTTGCTCAAATTTGTTTTTAAGGAGTATCCGAAGGCTTTATGCATGCTGTGAAAGAAATATTCATTCGAGCTGGTTTACCTAAAACAGAGTATGTTTTATTTGAAACATTTGACCCTTGCTCTGAACATTGCTAAGGCGTCGTGGTATGAGAGGATAATAGACCTGTCTACTAGTTAACCCATAGAGGATGTTAGTGGGTAAAACAAAGGCCGGTGTTAGATCAATAATGTAATCATGTATCATCAGTATCATCCATTGGAGTTCCAATAACGTAGGGACTACTCGTAAAGATGGTAGTATATATAGAACATGCACTATCGGCTCGCTTTATATACGTGCAATCTATCAGTGTCATTACCATGTCATTTCTTTTCTAATTTCTTTTTTTACGAGAGTAGATGGCGTGCTTATTACATTTTGATACAAACATTTCAATTTAACAACTTGAGTTAATTGGGTTTGTCTGGAATTGTAATGAATATAAAGGGCATATCGACCTGTTACATTAGTGAGTTGAGTAAAATGTTTTTCATGAACTTCTGACAACTTGCGGGGTAGTTCGTGATAGGGAGAAGTAATAATTGTTCAAGAAATACAATATTACATTTGACTGAATATAAACGCAATGATTTACAAGTTAGTTTCTTTCGAAGAAACTAATGAATGATTCGTTTCAATAGGAATATGGATTGAAACATTATTCTTTTTTATTAAATGAAACTTTCATCTATTGGTGGCAATTTTTTCAAAACTTCTTCCATTATAGTTTGACAAAAAGAGGTGTAAGCGAATGAAATCGAGATTATCGTATTTTATTTCCTACCGTCTAAAAGCAAAAAGGAACTAAGCAGTTGTTTTAGTATTCAGATTCGTGCGCAGCGAACGAATTTCATCGGATATTATCACCTTACTCTCTCAACATATTCATCACCCTCTACGTTTATTTTCTAAGCGCCGTGAATCTATTCATACTCCTGGAGTCCTCATGAATTGCTAATCACAGAAACACACACATGCATGCAGGCTAATTAAAACAGAGCTACAACACACATCGATTAACAAACAAATTCTCTGTATAACATGACATCCAATTTGCAGTGCAATTAGAAAGAATTGACTTGAAGTATTAAGTTGACACTCACCATTTGTTTATATCTCGTAGAATCAAGAATGAATTTAGTTTGAGGTTTTCGTAAGTTTAATTTAGGGAATAGAATAAATTGTCACTACTGAGCTCTTGCAAGAAAATTTAACATCATGAAACCTTCATTCGAATCCAAAAGCTATGCTCTAACTCCCAAAATATAAGAGTATTTTTATTATTCTCTACGAATAATTCTAAAGGATTTATTAACTAGATTGTTGAATGTCGTATTGTGTGAAGCAAGACTGCAGCAGACTACCACCCGCTTAGCCACAAGAGTGACTGTACAATGCATTAGAGGGGATAGAGAACCAAAAACTGATTTTCACACTCGGAAGAGATCGGCAACGTTCGGCAATGTTCGTCATTACGTCAATACCTATGCTTGTGGTGCTTATCAGGCCAAGAAAGAAGGTATCATCTTCGTAATATCTGACGCTATTATCGGAAATAATTAGAAATTTAAAAAGATGTCTATTGGTCGATACAGAAACTAAGATACTTTAGTATAGAGAAAATTTAGGTTGAAATCTAGTGTTCTCTCTGGCTGTCGATTTTCTGATGGTTAAAATCAACGTTACTAAAATAGTTTTGAGTGAAACGTCGATGGACTTGCGTCATAGCAATAGCATCAACACCGACGCTGAGGGACAGTGAAGCGCATTTCAAGACCTGCTTCCAGATTGATTGTTCCTCATCAATTCTAATTACCAGGAAAATAGAACATTTCTCTTCTAACAACGATTACGTTTCAACCGATTAAGTACGTTATAAGCATTTCTTTCATCTCTGTACTATTATTAAAAATCTTTGTTTCAGTTTAATAATCTGAGATATAAAAACAAATCTCTCCTCCCCTTTCACTCATTCCCCTCCCCCAGGCCCCTCATCATGAATAAACCGAGAGTCCCTCATTGGTTTATTACTTGAACACCGTGGCTAGCAAGTCAACAAGCTCCAGGGTGGAAGGGAAGGTATAATGAAATTAGTAAAATGTCAGAATTTGACATTTGCCGCTAGCAACCCTCGGCTTTATTTGGCATTTTATGGCTCATCACCCGACCTATAGATTGTAACAAGGGAAACTTCACAGTTCTATTGGCGAGAGAGTTCACTACACTCCTGCTCTAGAGAGACATACATCGTGTGACTAGGGCTGCAGAAAATGTTGACATAGAAATCTCTCTGTCAGGAATTGATTGATATGATATGGATGGACGTTCAATCATTTTACAGTGAGCTATTCTGTAAATAAATGTAGATAGAAAATATTTAACTCGAACGATAAAATGCGGGAGTAAAATATTAATTTCCTTATATCTTCGCAGAATAAATTGAGTTTACAGAAAACTTGTCTCGTTCCTTCTCGACGACTATTGCGCTGTTTTATGAAGTTTTTTCAATCTCCTCAATCTCCTTCCTTGGTCCCTCCCTTGGTCACCCTCTTCTCCGGTCTTCCTCATCTTGATCACAATTAACATACAACTGTCTTCTTCCGACGACTGCACTAACAGCACTAACGACGGCACTAACGACGGCACTGCCAAGAATAACGGAGCAATTTCCGGAGCCTCCACTAATCTGCTGTCAATCCCTCCCCTTCCCATTCCCACCCCTACCCTTCCTAACCCCCGACAAACCACCCCCTCTCCGACCACCCCATCTGATGATAAATCGGTTGACACCTAATATTGCCAACTATCTTCTGACAATGATCATCAACATGATGACAAAAATACCTCGTTTTGAATGTTCCATTCCAATTTATACTCGAGAGGAAATTTTTGATGTGTGAAAAGAAAGTGATCTGCAAACTGCATTAGTAGATTCTTGATCATTAACATACTTAAATTCGTGTACATGCAACAGGGGTGGGCAAAATGAAATGACATAATTCTCTTGCTGACACCACTTACCTCGTTATATTGTCTACAATGACATTTTATATTGAAAAGATTGGGGATCTGGTTGCGGTCAGTTCACTTTAAATAAGTATAGGGAGTAAGCTTATAAAATTAAGTAATTATTGTAAATAGTAAGACAGTTTGTGTAGTAATCAAGATGGTTTAAAGAAACGCCCATAATGAGCAGATATCTTTTGTCAAGACTCAGTAATTACGTAGACAATTTACATAAAATGCTAATGTAAGATATCGTTTTCGTTTATTTCAAATCACCTAAAGTTTGCTCGCAACTTAGGTATGTCACACCAAAGTACCTATATCTTTCAAAATATTAATTATTTTTTAATAATAGATTTAAAAATAACAGTAACTTAATTATGCTGACAAAAGAAAGATTTATTTTAAACGACTTGCGATTTGTGGAAATAATTGAGGCAATGGTCATTTGATTTTACATTTTAAAAAATGCTCCTTTCGATTTTTGCCTGGATTATCGAACTCAGCATTGATATTTGCCGAGACAAAAAACACTTTTTTATACATCTCATTTGCTTTGATTGGTTTTATTCTGACCACATTCAACATTTAAGTATAAGTAGGTAGGTACTTATTCGACAACTCATTCGACATTATAGTAAATCCTCTCTTATAGTAAAAAAACAGAACAGAGTAAATACAGAGTTTAAATCACGAAGTTGAACAGAATACCAATTTTAGGAGCTAGATGACCATAGTAGTCAACGCACCTAAATTCCTATATAATATCAAAATAAAATACCAGCTTCAATAAAAAAATAATCAAACGCAATGAAAATAGCTTATTTTCGAAATCGTTACAATTCCACTAATATTCAAGACACCATGAGATAGGTCTTATTTCCTTAAGTCTTGAACATTCTGATGGTCTTCGATCGTTCAGCGTTCAGCGTTCAGCGTTCAGCGTTCAGCGTTCAGTGTTCAACCACCACTCCTCAATTCAATGCGGTCAATAATTTTCATTAGTCTCAAACTCGAATCAAGAAGAAGATTTCATTAAAGAACTAGGCTTGATATTGTGCTAGCATGGCGTCTGTTCACTATTGTCTGTCATTTCCAGCCTGATTTGATTTTCTTGCGTGTAGAACCATGGCTGTCGCGTTCACTTTGTCACTCCATTCATCATTCTTTGAGTTTTTATTCTTACTTCAAGAGAAAAGTAATCTTTGCCTCCGTCGTTGTTTAATGTTTTAGCTCATGCTCTTGTATCGTACTTACTTCATATACATTTCCAGGCAAAATGTATAAATTATAGCAGAATGATTTTATTACATTTGTAAAACCCAAAAAATATACTTGGAATGTGATATCAAAGGTTCAAAACAATAGTTTATTTTAAAAAAATATATATATATATATCACTAGCCTTGTTCCCCAATCCCTACAGTATGGATCACGCCATCAATTTTAAAACATTAATTAGTATTGGAGGAGATTCTAAAATGGCCAATCTTATGCTTTTATTACCTACAGAACTATAGAAGCAAGTTCCTTATACCTCTATGCAATGTACGATTTGCATAAGAAAAATTACAAGTTTAATGTTGATTTGGACAACCTTTTTAACTTTGTAAGAAATACCCGGTTTTGGAGTTTGATTTCTCGAGCGAAGCAGTCTAGAACTTAAAAGCTCCAACATTCTATTTTATTAGACCATGAACCGCTGCAGGTATAGTGAAATGATTGAATTATGTAATACGAAAGCTGATAAGTTTTTCCTGAGAAAAGCATAAGAAGAAAACTTTATACTAAGAAGCTGTCAACAAACAGAACAGTACTCAAACTGTTTATGACAAATAAAACCAAACTTCTATTGGAAGTATAGACCCAATTTTATAAAGTTATTGGCAAGCTAAATGAGTTTAGTTTCAAGTTTATTTTCCATTTTACAACACACCCTTAAGTACAAAACGTTATACTTTTTTAGAATATTGGATATTACACTGTGATACATACAATGCATTTATAAAACTAGAAATTTACAATTTAAATAAATTTAAAATTAAGTATAAGGTTATAATATCTATACATCGTATTTAGATGTTGATCATTAAGCCCCATTTACACGGTAACATTTCCTGTAAAATCTTTTATAAAATCTTTTCGTAAAATCTTTTCGTAAAATCTTTTACAGAAATAGAACATGTTTTATATCATAAAAGGTTTTACACAACCCTTTTACAAAACATTTTACGAAGATTTTACCATCAAATTGGCTTGTTTACACGGTAAAATTTCTTTTACGAAAAGATTTTATAAAAGATTTTACAGGAAATTTTACCGTGTAAATGGGGCTTTAGTTCAATACAATATAAATGAATGGGTATTATTACATTACTTTAACAGCCACTTAGCACATAAACATAGGTTTAGCGGGTCAGGGATTAGCATGATTGAGGTACACTTATGGGCGCCCAAACAATATCGACAGGATGATAAATCTCGTTTGTATATGGAATGAAAAGTAAACGATTTTCTTTGATTTCCTTGAAATTAAATGGACGGAGAAAAAAGACTTATTGTGGTTCTACAAATATTAATTTTCTTTTGATTAAACGCTAAAACGAAAACTGATTAATATTTGATGAAGAAGAGCCATACTTCATCTTAAATATAGCACTGCGAAGAAATGAATAAGATCGCAAGATATGAAACCAAATGACGAGGAAACTTGTAAGGACAGGACGACAGCTCTAAAAAAGCAAAGCGATCGTAACTAGAAAAGTAACTCTGGGTGAGGTTAGTGTATACCACCATGCATGGAATTAATTCCTTTAAAAGCCGGCTTCCCTCGGAACAACAGCCATCAGGATATCAGTATTTTACTTTTCATAATAGCGAGCCACACCCCATGGAAAACCATTAGTACCATCGTTCCATGGTTGACTGTAGGGAGGAGATAGGTGGGGACAGAGGGGGTATATCACGGTAATAGGGGAAGGAGAAGACAATATTATACTACTTGATGAGTGACCCTTCTTTTACTTGACCACACGCTATGCTCGGATTGGATGAAAAGAACGAGTCATTTTTAGCAAGGTTTGTCAAGAGACATTTCTCCTTGGATTTCTATACACTCCAGGGCTCCTATTCTTCTAGCAAATATACATGTCAATTGTGAAGACGGTCATTGATGCCGGGAGGGGGGCAAGAGGGGGAGCTTTCCCCTGGATAACAGGAGAAATAAAATTTGATACGTATAAGGGTGAATTAAAATTAGATTTAAAAAATTACGAAAAAATCAGTTAAATTGACAGCTTCAGAGTTATAATTTTTTATTAAGCATTTTTTGAACTAAATACACTCCTTGGTCATAACATCTCAAAATTGTTTTCAAAGTGCCAAAGATCCAAAGTGGCAAAGTGAGGGACGCACCCCCACATCAACTTTTTACGCCATCAAAAAGTTTACCTTGTCCCATTACGACGGTATAGAAACCTTTTCCATAAGAAGGACTATTGCCTTAGACAATTGTCCACATATAACGAGTTGGAGCGTATTCACTGTTCAGTGTTCTGACGATCATAAAACTGCTTCAAGTTTGATTGTAAGAACAGAATTTCAGCAATAAATTCTTGGCATTGTATTTCAGTTTTAAGCACTTTCAATTCGCAAAACGACAGGGACATCTGCTTAATTGTTGCTTCTGGAACAAAATACCCACTATCTGTTCCATGCAGTACATGAAGTAATTGAATTCGAGGGACTAACAGTAACATAGCACGGCTAAACACGCCATTCAGGAATCAGGACATGTTTCATTCAGTTCTTCATGCACACTTGTAGATTTCCATCGCAGCTGGGAAACAGAACGAACGTATCGAACTTCCTGAAAATTACGAACTTTTTCAAAATGAAATTGTGATTGGGTGAACACTTGAAAAGTCTGCAACTATGCAAAATAGCCATCATTTCAGACACGAAATTAGATTCAGCAAAAAAAACAATTCAATACAGGGGAAAAAAGTAACTTATCACTTTTTTTCTCTTCAATTCGTTTGCATCAGTGTTGAGTTGTAAAAAGAAGTCAGTTCAGGGATGAAAAGGGGGTTGAAAGGTCACTGAGGGCGTGGTCTTCTGAAGCACGCAAGAAATACGTCAGTGACACACCGCTGTTGTGTGTTTGATTAGAAGAGGCGTAATGGCATAGAAGAGAGCGAGAGAGAGAGAGAGAGAGAGAGAGAGAGAGAGAGAGAGAGAGAGAGAGAGAGCGAGAGAGAGAGAGAGAGAGAGAGACGATCCTTCACACCATGCCTAGCACAGGGATCATGTATCTTTTGATCAAACTCTTCGATCGACAACTCTTCTAACAAATTAGCATTGTCTCGACCTTGTATAGTCAATCGACGAGTGTACTCGATCGAGAGCTTCTGTTCGAATAGATGTCTGCTAACGATCGTTGAGCAATGCTGACAAAGAACACTTACGATTCACTATTTTATGTGTTTGTTCGCGTATACGAGGTTAATTAAATATTGATGAGAGAGACAGAAGAGGAAACACCATTGGCAAGAAAGAGCATTATTCAAATGCAATAAATATGTACATAATAGCATGAAGTCCGCAGTATTTCTGCCAGGTGGGGGGAGGGAGGGGGGGCATGGAAAGAAAAACAATTTTCATCGGGTTAAGAGGGGGGGGGGGGGGGGGGGGGCACCCAGCCCCGCAGAGCGCTTTTTGATTTTTTGACACTTTGCAATCAATTTTGAGACCTTATGAGGTGTATTTAAAATATTCAATATTTTAAAATCATGACACTTTAAGGGTGGAGGAGGGCATGCCCTCACCTTGTCCCGCAGGGCTTTTTTGACACTTTGAAACTTTTTTGAGTTTTTGCTTACGAAATGTAACTATACGTAAAACACCACAAAATGTTTGTTTTCCTCACATCCAGGGGAGGGGGGGGGGGGCAAGTACCCCCCTTGCCCCCCCCCCCCCCCCCCCCCACGTGGACGCTCATGCATAGTAGCCATATTCAGAGTACAATAATTTATAAGTATCTACACATACTGTATGTATACACTATTCCACCCATCATTCCCTGTCGTTATCTGTCTAAATAAAATTACATAAATAAATAAAATTTGCGTCATTAAATTACATCAATTAAATTAACAGATTCTAAATTTATTATACTGTATAAATAGCGACTAAATAAAATTATTACTTTTCTAATAACGATTGTGATGCTGTTAGATTATACCACAAATAATTATATACTTCAAATTTGTAATAAAATGGCATAAATAAATATAAAATTTGCGTCATTAAATTACATCAATGAAATTAACAGATTATACATTTGTTAAACTGTAGTATATAAATTACGACAAAATAAAATTAATAATTATTACTTTTCTAATAACGACTTTGAAGCTTTTATCAATTATTACAAAATAATGTATAACTCAAATTTGTGGAATCGACTGAATAAAATTACACCTCAATTCCAATTGAATAGCGACTGACATAAATTAGACGTTATTCCACTACGCGTGCAACGTTGTCAGATCGATTAGCTGTCGATTCCGCTCTCCCCTCTCATCCACGAAATCTTCGCCAATGATCTTCACAGCACTCTTGCGAATGTTTCTAATGAGTAATGACATGCTGATTGAAATGTAGAGACAGTAAATAGAAAGAAAACTTATAAGCATTGTTACCTACATGGCTCGTCATGGCTCGTCATGGTTCCTTGTCCGTCAATTACCTCCCAGTCGACCATCTCAGCATTAATCAGGAACATAACGGGACGCGCGCGGTTCTTCAAACAGTTGTTTTAGTTTTGTTTTCACACTAACAGAATTTTTAAAAAAATCATGTATTTAGCGACCATTTCATGTTTAATGTGGACTAAATAATTCCACACACTGGAGTGCATTACAACAGCTGGTACGACCTAGAGAGCCTAGATGGGCTCTCTAGTACGACCCCAATGTGTTTAATACGGAATATCGGATTTTTTTAATAATTCTGTTTGTGTAAAGACAAAACTCAAAAAGAACAATGAAGAACTGTGCGCACCCCTCGCAGTCCTCACCTATGGCACATACTTTATGCAGATGTATAAAAAAAAAGTTCGTAGGTAAATTATGAATAATTAACAAATACAAATTTTCACAATTATCACAATCTATATTATCATTTATTCTACGAAAATATAGTTTATGAAAGTTTAAAATATGTATTTCATATTCATACTCGTACTACTCATATGCATACTCATACTACTCATATCATACTCATATTCATACTCATATTCATACTTTTGGGGATTTTTTGGTAAATCCTCTGATAAATAAAAATTTGCCTTAATCCAAGACAAATGAACACTCAAAAAGAACAAATCAACTTATATCTCGATTCCTCTGTTATTCTAATACAACGTATGTGATATCACACGATGAAAGGTGAATTTCCCATCAACGTTGTATCCGGCGGAAGCCTAGCAAAGTGCACCGCACCCTTTCACCTCCTTCGTCCCCCCCCCCCCCCCCCTCCACCCCCACCCATCACCCACCCGCCAAAGTCCCCTTCACAATACCTCCTAGACACTGTCAATCTTGCCAGGAGAATTAGAGTCACTTTTATCAACTGCTGATTTCATGAAAGAGGTAAAAAAAAAAAAAATCACGCTTAATTTGCTGTCGTTAAGGGTGTCGATTCCTGTAATACGTGATTGGGAAGTGGACATGAATGGAGGAGGGTGGTCCAGTAGACTGTCACAGATTGTCGATGTCGATATTCAGTTTCATTTAATAGGGAAGTTCAATCACACCTGGTTGCTAGGTAACAGACCCCTATATTGTCTGCCTTGTTTTCTGCTCAAAGGACAGAACGTTTTTCTATAGTTTAGTTTATTTTTGCAAGAGAGGTATTAGAATAAAAGAATGAAAGAAAGAAAGAAAGAAAGAAAGAAAGAAAGAAAGAAAGAAAGAAAGAAAGAAAGAAAGAAAGAAAGAGATATAGAATAAAATATAATAAGGAAATAAACTGATGCTCGGCGGTTTGTAAGCAATGAAGTAATGATTTCTTATTATTTTGTACAAGTACGTATATGGAAGCATCTGCCCTCCAGTGAGACACTGGCTGTGACGTCATACTTTCTAGCAATGGTTACGGGAACAAGTATGGTTGGCTCAAGTAGCAACGCTCTGGACTTGCAATCCGGAAGTCCAGGTTTGATTCCCCGGGACATCCTTTTTGCCTGAGAAGGTTCTCTACTAATAGGCCACGGCCGCCTTCTCCCACTCTATCATTACCCTCTGTTCATCATCATCTTCGAATCATCTTCATCAATCATTAGTTGCCATTAGGCTATTTGCAGGACAATTCGACCGTATAGAGAACGGTGCAAAGTGAAAGAAAAAAGTAACGCGATGAGAATTTGGCTGGTATCATCCATTGATGATATCACCTTTATAGTATAAGTCATACTTACGGTGATATTATCTTAATAGAGTTCATACATACATATACATACATACATATACATACATACATACACATACATACATACATCCGATACGATATGCATGCATGATAAAACTACAGATCAAGAAATCCATGAACTTGCTTGGTACTGAATTATGAAAGAATTGACATTTTTGTAACTCCTTGGGATGGGAGCTGCGAGACCTTTGAAATAAAAGCGCCTTAGACAGGGGATCTATAAGACTATAGTATAAGATTCTATTGAATGGGTTCGAGCACCTGTTTGGCAGGATATTTTCACTTCACATCCCTTCATTATCCTGACTCCACAGAAGATGTCCAGAAAACATATAGGCAACATCTCACTACGAAATGCTTTATCTAAAATGTAAACGAAAATTGCAAAAAAAATGCAATTAAAATAAGAACTGCTAATGATATACAAAAATTTATTAAAAACAGCGTTTAGTCTCGAATTGGTAAAATCATAAAGTATAAGGACAAAATACTTCATCTAAAAGAAGAAAGTCGTTTCGACAATATTAGAAAATATGTTGATATTTTTTGCATAGATATATTTTGGCATTTGGAAACTATAAAAAAATCTTTGAAATTGCAAGCTTACATATTCTTTTAATATGATTAATTAGGTGTCCTATATTTCATAGAAATTCCTCACGTATGTAATGCCAAGTACAATGATATGCTCTTGAAAAACATCGACCAATTGCAAGCTCTTCTCAGAGCCAAATGGACTATGAATGCAGAATGATTTAAAAATGAATAAAATCAAAGCACAGTTCTCATTGGCTAACCTTGTATTTCCCACAATGCTCCACCCAAATGGCATAATAATACTTACTAGTCTTTTGGGCGTACTTTTATATCTTCTACCAATATCTTTTGATCATCTTGAAAGCCTACAGTGAGCTATTACTGGCTATTATGCATCCACTTATAGCTCTCTACCACAATACAGTAATGGCTAGGATCCTGAATTCAAATGTAATTATTATGTAGGTATAAAATAAGATGTTACACCCTGGTTGAAAACAATGATAATATATTAACGTCAGTTTTTTGACCCAGCCCGGCACAACCTTAAAACAGACGGTGACGCAATTTCTAAGTTACTTTAAAAATGTCTGCTGATCCGATCTCTAGTGATACTCCGGAGTTGATTGTTGAGCAAGAGTTGCCGGTGAGTTCCTCCGTTTCGTCGCTTCCTCTCATTAGCTGTGATGTCACATGTACAGATATCGATTTAGAAATTAAACACGAAAGTTTCGAAGAGTTTTCAGTTAAGAAGTGCACTTTTCAAGTTTTGATGAGGGAAATATTTTGCGTTATTAAAGTGATATAAAATATATTTCTTCTTTTATGTGGATTGTTTTAGTGAATTTTTGTGAACACTAAATTGTGATTGATGTGAAGTGTTGAGTGGTGATCAAAATGTGAACGTCGCTTATTTGAAGTATTTTCAAATTCCAAGTAATGCTGTCTAAGAGAAATAGAGTTCCGTGTGCAAAAGGCTTGGAGCTCGTGGAGTGCTTTCATTTTATTTCAAGTTCGTTTGCCGATACTTTGCAAACTACACTAATTACTTTGCAAAATTCCTTACAAACAAATTCCAATCGGTGGAGTAGAACGTAGATAGAACCAATAAAACGACCAGTGTCATTATACGTCCATTAAACAAGAATATTATTTCCCTCATTGAATGGCAGATCAATAATCATCATATTGGGTTGTCAGCTGTCTTCTCTATAATGCACCCCTGAAACCAGATACCTCTCTAATAGCTTTCCACTGGCTTCAGTCAACAGTAAATTCAAGGCATCCATTTAGCTCTCATCCTAATGCTCTGTATTGATGACAATTAAATAATTACTTTTATCTCATCACTAACTCTGACAATTAATTAATTTCTCGTTAACTTTAATTGGTACTAACGAATTACTACTATCCTATCATGTGTGGGAATTGGAAAAGAGACAAAAAAAAGGTAGTTTATCAGGCGATACAAGTTGATGGCTCGAACCAGATCGTCTGGGTAGTTCGTCGTTTTAAGATCAGTATTAAAAGAATAATGGAATACATCCAGGTTAGTTGTCGAGTTGACTGCTTTAGCGGATTGAGATTCATAAAAATTCAGAAAATATATTCTATTTTATCTTCTTGCACAGTCTTATAGCGCAATCTCTCAGAAAAGTTATAAACCTCAATTGAACAGAAAGGAAACTGCAGTACAGTACTTTCATAAAAACTTCAAATCAGATAAAAATACGAAATTTATAGTGTGCTTTAAGTATTGTTCCAACGTGTGATATTAAATGCCACTTGAGTAAGTAGTAAGACGTTTCTTGCAAAAATAAAAAACTCATGTAAGTACATATTATTGAAAATATTCGGATATTTTCAATTACGATATTTCTTCTTGCACAATAAAAGTAATCCAGTGGAAATTGGTTCCAGAAAGAACTCATTAAAAAGATTTTAAATTTAAATTTGATCGTTCTTTTTAAACGAAGTGTTTACAATCAAGATAATTTTAATTCATTTATGTGCAATGTACTGCAAGCAATCACATAAAAGAATCTGGTTAGAATCCATTTAACAAAGCGCAAGAGAAATTAATTTTTGATTACAATGGATATGTCATTCGAATGGTTATACAACACAATATTGTGTCCCGTATTGAACACAATAGTATCCCAAATATTACACATTACTGGGGAACAATGTAAAAAATACGTCAATCCTTTTAAAACCAGAATTGCGAACTTTCATGCATTTTTTTTATTATTATATGTTTGTACAGCACATACAAATTGCAAAGAACAGATTCCAAACAACAAGGGTAAAAAATATGATAAACTAAAAGCTATGATTATAAATTGAAAATATAAAATTAAGAAATTATCCTAATACTCTGGACGTCTGTATCATATTTCATAAAAACACCCAACTTCTAAGTAATCGTGTTCTTTCTGTCTGATTGTCACTAATAGCCCCAGAAACGAGCTACCAACTCCGAAGAAAACACTCCGACCAGTAGCGTCGGTTCAATCTCGAAAAGTTCTCAAGCTAAACTCCACCAAACCGAAACAATGTGGAGTGATCAACTGCTGAAAGCGGCGGTGGCTGATCTCGACCGAATCGACAGAGATGGGAGCGATTCAGAGCTCTCAGATTCTGAACATTTTCTATCAAAGGGAGCTTTCCTTCTGACACCGAGCCATGAACTCAGCATGGACAAAGCGGGAACAATTTGCGAGAAAATGAACTTTAAGGGTGAGTCATTTTAATTACTGCTAAGACAATGTTTCATTTGTTCTTTTTTACTTCAGAGGCTTTCACTAGGTACATAAATACTTCAATATGACTTGCTTTGTGGTGTCTGACAAAAATAATTAAGTTTAAAAATTGATTAAAACGACTCTGTGAGTATCAGAATAATAGTCATTATAAATTTTATGCATTATATTTGGTAAATGACAATTTCATTACTGATAAGAAAGATGCTGACATGAGATAAAACACAGTACATAGACATGTAGATATTTCTCTCAGTAAAGTGAATATTAGAAGTTGACAATAAAATGCATGAACTTTTGCTCGTTGAAAATATGATGTCTCCAACTGTTCTCTAAAACACTACACTAACTTTATAATCATCGAGATATTATATAGGTACACTTTAATCTCGGTTAAGAACTTCAGTTTTATTGATTATCGAAGGTTCGCTGAGAAATTATTCTTGTCATAATGAGCTGTTACGGAACTATCGACAAGAAAATGATGTGAAATGAAGACATGTGTGTAGATAACCACATAATAGAACTTAAAATTCAGCTTTAAATCTAAGGTTATGCTTTTACAGACAGAGTGGCACAATCCACACTTTTGAACTTAAAGATTTTGCTTCATTGTGTTGAAAATGTGAAAAGTACAGTAACCACCTCCAAACCCAACCCAAATGTCCACGAAATTGTCTAGATTTTATTGAAAATGTGAAAAACAGTATAATTTAGTTTAAAAAAATATTATTAAAAAATTTACCTTGAAGCATTGTTCAAATAGCTCACTTTCAAAAATACATTGAATCTTATTTGCAGGAAAATGCAAATATTGGGTTGAACCAGTAATTATAATAACGCATAATTTTAAATATCAGTTTTGTCCTAAAATATTTCAATTGAGGCGTTATTTACAAAAACAACCATTTCAATTAGCAACAAAAACAACCATAGTCAAAGTGATTTCGAGATAATCAATACAAAAATTATATTGTATGAATAAAATAAAATAGAATACATTGAAATATAATTAGTATAACGTTAGGGAGTCAACAGACTTTTTTCAATATTCTCCAAAAAGAGTAAAAAAATATTTATCCTGGACATGGTTGGTTTTGTGAGAAAGAACGGGTAAAGTAAGCTTAAACACGATAAACTTACACGTTTTTATTTTTTTTATAATCTGATCTTTACAAATCAGTTATTTTATAGAAAATATGAATGAAAGAGTATCTTGTTTCACTCGGTTCATTTTGCAGTAATGTACCTAATTGGACAAATTTCTCATAATAACAGTATTTTTCTCACCGGACTATGGCATTTCCCCCTGTGAACACATGTTACTCTATAAGGTATCTTTTGTTGAATACATACTCAAGAATGAGCCAATGAATACGATAAATTCTTTGGCACCAATACTCCAATTTTGGAAATTTTTTACTATGGCTATTTTTGTAAAATGACGTCTCAATTGTGCAAAACTTAATTAATATAGTCCAATACTGAATTAATGATGTGCTAAAAAGTACACATACATATTTGGGGGTATACTTATTATTTATTAGACAATGGTTATAGAAAGGACATCATGATTTGAAAAGATTCCATAGAAAGTAAATTGCCAACTTGATTACTTGAAACCTTTGTCAAGTGAACAACAAAGATCTTGTGTGATTTCTACACAGAAGCTTTTCTTCTGCGCCTTCATGCGTCTATAAAAGCATTAAGTGAATACGCATTAAAAGTTCATTAATCAAATAATTAACGCATTCTTGTTTGCTTTAGGTTTGTTTTCTCTCACAAAAACTGCCACCGGAATATTATTCAAGTTTAGTGATCCAGAAGATTATCAAGCAACATACAAAAAAGGGTTTCACAAGGTGACTGGAGCACGATTTTATAAGAAGGTAAGGCCATTTTGAAGTGAAAATGAATTTCACTCATTATGATCAATGCAAGGAAATGATCGTAGATAACTTTTTGTTCTTGATTAATCAATCTAAAACTGATAACACAAACAGCAATATTTCAATTTACAAATTTACAAATGCAATGTAATTTATGACTATGAAAATTAGAGTAAAATATATTTTTTGATTGAAGACGCCTCAACCAGAGAATACGCCATCAATGTATTTGCTAATTCCCATCATTTAGCGCCCTAATTCTCAACCTGAAAAGCACTCTCACTGTTTTCAAGTTCGAGTAACTCAGAACTTGAAGTTTTAGCAATCGATTGAGTCACGTGATGTGAGAATCTCGTAGAAACTTCATTATCAAGTCGAGTATCATTTACTTAGTACCTCAGCACAGTTCCGAGCTTATTTCGAAAATACAGGAAGTAATTAAGGTACATCAACCGGAAGTTTAATTTGAGTCTTTAAACGACAATCTCAACACAATTTTTAAAAATACTGTTTTTCCATAGACCGAACCTAATTTATATAATGAAACGAAATCCTTAAGTTTTTAATCAAGAAAATATCACTATACTATTATACTTTTAAGGGTTTATAAGTTTTTTCCGTCTGTTGGTGATGTTAATTAATTTTAAATCAAAATGATGGATGGAACGATGAAATAGGAATATATTAGTTAAGATTATAAGTTTGGATATAAATTAATTAATACAATACGAGTATTATGTATTCTTTCTTTGAACGTTTCACAAGCATATTACTTTACATTTTTTACATTTTTTCTCACAATATAATATTTTCATATATATTAATATATGCTCCCTGGATCTTGACCTGACCTGATCTCATGTGGCCAACTTATCTGCACTGCATGCATATCGAGTTGCATGCACTAAGAACTGCAGCGAGTCAACGCAAGAATCGTGCGTTATTCCTATAGGGAACAATTTGTTATACAGTCACGACGTACACCGTACTTCCAACAATCATTCGAAAAAAATATACCAGTTGCAGAGATCTTTACATAAAATAATATTTTACATGATAGAATTAGTTTCTACTTTAAAACCCGCTGTCAAACTCTGAACTCTACAATAAATTAGTATTCATCACTAATGAGCTGTTGAGACTAATGCATCATATTAATCGATATTACCTACGTTTTGATTCCCATTGCGAGACCTCAGTGAGAGCGTGTTCGAACCCCAGTTGTGGTATAACAACATTCATGTCATGTATACACTACATCCACTACTCTCCAAGCCCCTTAGCATCCATAAACTTGACTCAGTTTCAAGAAGTATTATATGCGCCCCTAATGTAGTAGCCAATAGAAATAGCTTATTCGTTTTTTCGAGAAGAGAAAAATGCTTTTGTAATCAGTGCTCAAATTCTTAAAGTACTTTTAAGATGTTTAAATTGCTTTTTTATTAAAGTGCCTCGATTTCGTATTCCGTGCAAGAAAGCAGTAGAAATGCACAAGATTTTATGAGATACTAAGTTGGAAAGGGAAGGCAATATCATAATGACATTTTGCTTTTATTTCTTGCTATAAAAACCTACCAATTTTATACAACCATTTAAAATAGAGAGCTTATTAAACTATTAACTCGCCAATTCGAATTTGAGAAAAGTGGTAAACTGGACTTGTTTAGCTTCAAATATAATTGAAACCCAATTAGTTGCTGAATGTTAGTGTTAACAATTTAAAATTTGAGAAGTATGCTAAAATAACGCTATTGACTTTAGTAACTATAGGACTCGAAAACTTGGCATAAACAATTTTTGAGATTGCCCCATTCTGTTGCCACATTGTTCGACAACTGTGTTTGAATAGAATAATATAGGGCATAGTTTATCGTGAGTTCTTCAAATTGATTAGGTATAGATATAAATGGTTATAATTGATTGAAAATAATGTTTGTATGATTTCCACCTTCTCCAATATCTTAGATTTGCTTGACACCTTCCTCCATGAATTTTAGTTGTTATTATAAATTAGTCAAGACATAGCGTCTATGCATTGAAATTAATTACGAATGCCAAATGGAATCTTACAATTGTCTCTTTTAATAGAACAAAACATCGCTTTAATTCCGTTCCGACTCGTGTAGATGTATAACAAAATGTGCAGAGTTTGAATTAAAAAATGCACGTTTTGGAGTTGATATAAATGAATATTAATCAAGAATGTCAATAATGTTCAATTATTATCTTGGTCATGGTTTCACATGGTTTCGCGTGATTTTTGTCGATTATTTTACATCGTTTTGAACTAGAATTTACATGGAGCATATCAAATGTTCCACAGGATTGAAAGTCGCCAATCCATATTCTACATGGGATTGAGCGTCGCTCCATTATTAGTATTATTTATTACTAGTGTGTTTTTTTTCCTTTTACATATTTTTACTTCTTTAATGCGCTATAAGCTATACGCTATTAATAAGCTATTTTATACATTTCAAGTTAAAGTAGCACAGAGTAAACGCAAATTTTATCGGTCCGTCACATAAATAATGGTACATATGAGTAGAACATTTCATCTTCCATCATTTATCTTATTTATATCTATTTTGACATGGTTTTACATCTTAGGTTTGAACAGAGGAAACTAGATGTTTGTCATTATGGCGAGTGCTTGACTTATTTGAAATGTCCATCGATGACTGGATTGGTGATTGCAGGTGCCCATCCCTTGTCGACCCCAGAAGACCTTCACAGTGTTCGTCTTGGAAGTTCCTGAAGACATCCCTGAAGAAGACGTGCGTCATTCACTTTACAAGTTCTCCAGTATTGTGGAGGTGACACGCCTGAAGGATCAGCCGAACAGTCCCGTGGGCCTCGGAGGCCCAGGAGGGCCTACTGGACAGCCTGGGACCGGCCAATCTTCTTCGCCTATTGGTACAGGTAACGTCAATGAAACTTAAGTACCGAGTGGCGCAAAAAAAATCACCCTGATTGAGAGGTCACTTTATCGAAACTATTAGAGATAGGATTCTTAAAGTTGTACAAATATTAGAAAACATACCAAAATTTAATATGTGCAAGTTTCAAAAACATTACTTTTCTACTAAAAAAGTTACAGCTATTCAAATTTGGTTGTCAAAAAATTGATTAAACAGAGCTCAAATAGCGCGCGTCCAGAAAACTTCCAATGGCCGGGACGCGGTTTCTTTAAAACTACGTAAGATATCAAGCTGAAAATTTCAAATTATATTGAAAATAGATTCAGATCGATGCTGTAAAAATTTCAGTCGATTTGAGCTAATGGAACGAAATTTGTGGAATCTTGAAGTTGAGCGTTAGATCAGAATATGAAGATTATTTCTAAACTTTTATTACACACGTTATAAAAGTGAATTTTTTCTCACTATTCTGTTTTCAAGCTCAACTTCAAGATTCCATACATTTCGTTCCATTATTTCAAATTGGTTGACATTTTTACACAATCAATCTTAATATATTTTCAATATAATTTGAAATTTTCAGCTTGATATCGTACGTAGTTTTGAAGAAACAGCGTCCCGGCCATTGGAAGTTTTCTGGACGCGTGCTATTTGAGCTCCGTATAATCAATTTTTTGACAACCGAATTTGAACAGCTGTAACTTTTTTCCTACAATAGTAATGTTTTTGAAACTTGCACATATTAAATTTTGGTATGTTTTCTAATATGTGTACAAATTTCAGAATCCTATCTATAATAGTTTCGATATAGTGACCTCTCAATCAAGGTGATTTTTTGCGCCACCCGGTATTATCACAGTTTTCACACTTTTTAAACGACGATGAAGCTTTACATGCAACTCCATTACGATCTTGTACCCCACGATGCTCCTTTTGAGCAATCGTCGTTAAATTGGTTTTTATATAACATAGCTGTCTGAAACAGCAGTTGATAACCAGACTATTAAAAGCTTGCCCCCCTTGGACTTCCACGAAGATCGAAATAGGTAACATCCACGGAAAGAAATCCAGTAAGATGTGTTTGCCCTCATCTTATTAGTGAGACTTTACATTTAGTCAGCTTGTTTTTGATAGCCTGTTACTTTTTAAAATATCGTATACTATATTATTTTTCATTATGAAATCATGACTCAAATCAGAAGAAAAGAAATCCCGTTCGAGGCTTTTTGTTCCTTGGAACACGACTTAAACTTTATTAGAGATCATATCCAAAATGCTCAAAAAGACCCCCATTGAACTTGAACATTATTCCTTCTTGGTATCTTGCGGACCCCCATGTAAGATACATAAACATGCTCGTGATCACTGATCACTGTTCCAGGTCTGATCGAGAAGAGCGCGATGCAGGGAGGACCACCGCCACTGATACGCGTCACTCTGGCTAATCTCGAGGAGTCGAACTTGCTGCTGCAGAACGGATTGGACTTCTACGGTGCGACTTACTTTCCCACGGAGCTCGCTGCTCCTCCGGCTCAAGTCAGGGGGACGAGGAAGAGCATTGTGGGGAATCGGTGAGGGAATTCACAACACCCGAATAATACTACAAGAGAGCATAGACTACAGGGAGAGTTCAAGCGAAAGCATCAAAAGAAACAAATTGGTTTACATGATATATTTTATCATTTTTAAAAAAATATATTTTATTGTTTAAATCCTCGTCGATTATTTTCTCAATAGGTATATTTTATTTGCCAGCACAAGTAGCGACGGTAATACTAATATGTTTGCGGGATGCAAATAAATTAGACCTATTGAGAAAAAAAACGCGGAGGATATAAAGAATAGTTTGAACTATCTCGTATTATTTTGATCGCTGGTATTACAGGATGCTAAAAACTGTTTTTTGAACACTTGGAACAATCTTGGCGTTTGATATTACGTTATTGCACGTTATGAAGATTTGAGCATTGCATTCAGCATGTAATTCTCTATACACTCATAAGTTACATTATCATCATTTTTTTTAAATTCCTTTTGCATGGTGTGCATAGGCTTATTTTAAATTTTTAATGTACACAAGTCCTTTATTGCTTTACTATAGCTACTTAGAACACACTAACATGTTAGAAACATGCACATTGAACCAAATGCTGTTACATAATTGTGATCAACACAATGAAAACAATCAACACTGATTAAAGTTAAAAATATTTTATTTTATGTTTTACAAATAATTTTATTAATAATTTTATGAATAACCCTTTTCCTAAGAATTTTTATGTAATACACGTTCATTTCCAAGAGCATTGCGTATAATCATGTACCCATTTCTTTAATTGGTTTGATGTGCATTCTTCTACAGCTGTGTTCGTTTTTAAGTATTTATCGACTTGCAATTATCAAAAATAGTTTTGTTCTGTATGAATGAGTCTTCTCCGAAACCTAATCCGCCCAGTGAACAAGAAAAACACAAGAATCCAGATCAAGGAAGATGTTTTCACAACTAACTTTTCCAAATATATTTCACTAACAAAACACCTGCTAAATTAATTCAGCGTGCACATCTTGAATGATAGCATCATTATCTAATTACTGACCTCCAAACCAGTATAAAAACCAATAATCAATTATGCCATTAATTAAAACAATTAGACCTTTGAATTGAGCTACCGGTTTCGATGATTGTCCTTCAACCGAGTTAAGTTTTTTGATGCCCCAGTTAATAACTTCAAATGCGACACAATTCATTGTTTTTTAAGATGCGGAAGATACAGTGGTCATGTCTGAATAAAAGCAGACTATCGTCAGAAACTGACTGGCATATAAAGTCGATTCTTTTGTATAAGTTAGAAAACCATCACCAACACTATAGCCACAGGGCAGCTAGCGAGGGATTTATGCCAGTGTTTGATGCGGCTGGATTCACAAAGTGTGCATGAAATGAGTTGCCTGTGCCTTTAAGAGTCGTCTTTCTCTGCAGGATATTCGATGTCGTCACCAGCACTGGACAGCGAGTGAGGGATTTGCTGCCAGTGTTTGATGCGGCTGGATTCACAAAGTGTGCATGAAATGAGTTGTCTGTGCCTTTAAGAGTCGTCTTTCTCTGCAGGATATTCGATGTCGTCACCAGCACTGGACAGCGAGTGAGGGATTTGCTGCCAGTGTTTGATGCTGCTGGATTCACAAAGATACCGCCTCCTGCTAGCAAGACCATCAAGCCGCGTGGAGCTGAACGTTCCTAAGCCTTTAATATGCCAACGCCAATGATTTTAAGGTGCCACAAGCCAATTTTTGCGCACTGTACGTGTGTATGTTTCTGACACACTATTGAGAAAACAGATCAATGAAATGTGTAGATTATTAATAATGTCAGCGTATTTTTTTTTATTTTGCTCATAATTAGTTGTCATAAGTATAAATTTACATTTTAACGTCAATATGGAAATAATTCACTGTATTGTGAAACGAAATTTAAATTTTGAGACTCTCTTTCAGGGTGAAAACTTAGAAAAAATTAACTTATATTCAATTTTGCCATTTTGTTGAAACCTCGGATTACATTTATTTTTCAAAGATTTTCGAACAATCGTATCTTTGTAGGGTATAAACACCTTGATTCCTTTGGCACCTTGAAGATTAAATTCAAATATTATAAATATGAGGATTCAATTATATATTATGGAGATAATTATTGACACGACTCAGAAAAAATACCGGGTCAATAGTCCACCATTAATCCCATACATTGGACAACTCAAAATTTGTTCCTGAAAAGTCGAATAGAAATATAGGAATTTTGTATAAAATTGTACGAAATTAATTTTTCAAGACTAAGATAAAATCATCCATCAAAGATTTAAATGAATTGTCTTGATATATTTTTTAAAGTTCAGAATTATGTCCATTGCGTCGAAATTTGAATTGTTCAGTGTAACTGGAATGAATATTCACAACATCGACGTCGATCGTTGGAAAGGAAAAATAGGGGAAAATTATGAAAAATTCCTCTTCTTTACCACTCAATAATCAACTGAGCTAATTTACTAAATACTACATATGATCGACTTTTAACTCGGAACTTAACACAAACCTCGCTAATAAAACTCTTTAACTTTAAGTAATTCAATTATTGCATCTTATTAAGTATTTTATATATCTATTTAATTTTTTACATTAGTTTAGATCGTAATGAATACAGCTATAGGATAGACTTCTATAGAAACTTCATTTTGATACTTGAACAAAATGTTCAACATTCGCAAAGTTCTTCGATGCCTGTCCTGACATTTGAAACACGTTTGGTAATGTTTCACAAGAGCATAATAGGTATTGAACATGTTGAGCATTATGTTCTAAAATTATTTAAGAAAAAACGTATCATATTAATTAGCCCATTAGTCTGTCGTAAATTTAGTGAAATTGATAAAATAATATTAATATGAAACCGTGAAACGTTCAATCGTGCCTTAAATGAAACTACATAATTCACTTTGATGAATAATTATGTGAACCAGCTGCTTTATATTTTACTGTCATGTATTACTAATTGTTTGTCACTATTAACGTTTATGCAGCTTCCAAATGTGTTATGTTAAAAAGAGTTACGATTTATTTACGTATAGCCTTCGTTTCTCAGCTAATAGGGTTTATTAATGACTTATTCATACTTTGTACTACTTGTAATTTTATTAAAAAAGAATAATCACTAATCAGTATAATGTATATTAAGTGATTAATTTTTATTTTAATAAGTAGAAAATGTAGTGTTTGTTCAATGTTTTAAGCCGTTTAATTTCTATGCAATAAAAAATAATGCGCTGCTATCAATGTGTAACAACTTCATACTTTCAACACAATACATACCCAATCCAATATGTCAATAGAAGGGTCAATATGGCAAATTTGGAGCGTATATTTCTCTACCGCAGAGGTAGAAAGCCTCATTCCCATTATTATTTTTATTTTATTATTGTTTAGCCTAACGGCCCGTCGACAGCTAGCCTGCTAGGTCATTTTGTTTACATTTATTTTTAATTTTAACTTTTTTGAAAATAAGTGGAGAAAATCGGGAAGGGTCGTATTAACGGGCCCGATCCATGGGAGTCTGAAACTGGTGGGAAGGCCAGCTCAGAATGGAGACAGACTGGGAGGGAGGGAGGCTTCGGGCCGGTGGGACCCGATTTCAGGGGGATCACCATCTCGAGGGGGGAGGCCGCGACCCAAGGGGCATGCGAATTTGCGGAGGGCATGGGACTGGGACTAGGTCGACCCTGAACTTAGTTGGGAACTTGGGACCAACTCATAAACCTTACCACGTAGCAGTCCATCGGTGAGGCCCATCTCCATTTTCTCGATTTTGCGTTGCCCACATTTTCTGTACTCAAGTTACTACAATTTACATTTGACTCATCAACAGATTGAAGTATTCTCTTCTTTCAATAATATGACAGGCTGGTGTCACTATTACAAATATGATTCAAGAACCATTGAAATGCTTTTTATCTCTGATATAGGTATTTGTGAGTAAACCAGTTTTAATTCATGTGTGACAAATAAATTTCAATGTATTACAAAAATGTTGTGAATGATAATAAAAACGTATTATTTGGGCATCGGGCCTTCTACCTGTGACGACTGAGGTACAGATTTATTTGAATTCGTGTGTAACAAATAAATTATAATTAATTACAAAAATGCTGAGAATGATAATAAAACATATTATTTGAACGTTATGATAGCTCCAACGGAGCCCAATGTTTATTTCTTGAACGTTTTTGATGACGTGTAGGGTGTCCACTTTGGGGTCTGATCGGTTGGTTTCAGCGCTCTAGCGGTGGCAGCTGGTACTAGGGAAGGGGTCGGAAGTGTACCAAGTTGATGAGTTACATGGTAGGGGGCAGCACTTATCACAGCGGGATTCTCAGTCGGGTTTTACTCAAATATACAACGACAATAATGCGTTTCCACAACCCTGCTCTTGGCTGGGGGGTTGGGGGGGGGGGGCTATTTTATAACAGCGCTACGCATTTTGTACATCTAAGCTTTTGTGCTTTAGTGTTTCCATTCTTCAACTTTTATGTAAGGGAAGTGTTTCAGTTTCAGAAGTGTTTCATTACAAACGCTGTCAAAATCGTATGCGAAAATTAACAGTTTGTTATCGAAATTTTGTGTTTATCAAATATTGAGTTCACATTTATTCAGCTTGTGGGTGGAGGTGCCATGTTATTGTCAGGATGTAGTGGAGGTGCCATGTTATTGTCAGGATATAGTGGAGGTGCCATGTTATTGTCAGGATATAGTGGAGGTGCCATGTTATTGTCAGGATACAGTGGAGGTGCCATGTTATTGTCAGGATATAGTGGAGGTGCCATGTTATTGTCAGGATATAGTGGAGATGCCATGTTATTGTCAGGATATAGTGGAGGTGCCATGTTATTGTCAGGATATAGTGGAGGTGCCATGTTATTGTCAGGATATAGTTGAGGTGCCATGTTATTGTCAGGATATAGTGGAGGTGCCATGTTATTGTCAGGATAAGTGGAGGTGCCATGTTATTGTCGGGATATAGTGGAGGTGCCATGTTATTGTCAGGATATAGTGGAGGTGCCATGTTATTGTCAGGATATAGTTGAGGTGCCATGTTATTGTCAGGATATAGTGGAGGTGCCATGTTATTGTCAGGATATAGTGGAGGTGCCATGTTATTGTCAGGATATAGTGGAGGTGCCATGTTATTGTCAGGATATAGTTGAGGTGCCATGTTATTGTCAGGATAAGTGGAGGTGCCATGTTATTGTCGGGATATAGTGGAGGTGCCATGTTATTGTCAGGATATAGTGGAGGTGCCATGTTATTGTCAGGATATAGTTGAGGTGCCATGTTATTGTCAGGATAAGTGGAGGTGCCATGTTATTGTCAGGATACAGTGGAGTGCCATGTTATTGTCAGGATACAGTGGAGGTGCCATGTTATTGTCAGGATACAGTGGAGGTGCCATGTTATTGTCGGGATATAGTGGAGGTGCCATGTTATTGTCAGGATATAGTGGAGGTGCCATGTTATTGTCGGGATATAGTGGAGGTGCCATGTTATTGTCAGGATATAGTGGAGGTGCCATGTTATTGTCATTATTAAGTGGAAGTGCCCGTTTGGTTTCATTCTTTCTGGAAATGTTCATTGTCTCAGAGAATGATTATGAGAAGTGAGCACGATTGGAATACATTTTCTATGTAAGTAGTGGGAAGGAAGGATGACCAAGGGAAGGACTGTCGTTTGAAGTCTCTTGTTCTTAGCCTCTTCTTGAAATCATGACAAACCACAATCTGGATAGTCAGCCACTGGACTCGAAAGCTAAAGGAGCAAAATGTTTTGTTCATTTTAAATTACGTTCTTGTTTATTTTAGTTATTTTTAAATTCCAATCTACTCCAGCATTCTATACGTTGATATTTTATTAACTGACTTGCAATATTTTTTTAGCTCTGCCTTTGTTCTAGCATTAACTAATGAATACTTTCCCGTTCTAGCATATTATCATAAATTATGTAAAACTGTTTATACTGTGAACATGCATAGACGTTGGTTCTATAGTTGTAAATAAACAGCATATGTTGACACTAGCCAAGTGGGATAAAACATGATGTTTTGAGTTTTCACACTAACGAAAAGCTAGCATATTGATTCTTCGGCCACTTGAATATCCCTTATATATTATTATATTCGTACCTGCATTTCAGATAGAGATCTTTATTAGCCAATAATGGCCGCGTTTTCATGTAAGCGGACAACCAATATTTGCTAGCTTGTCAAACAATCGAGCTACAGTCTTGCGTATAAGCTTGAAGTTCATCCTAAAGCTTGAATACGTCTGCGATGAATTCAACACTAAACGACAAACGAAATATTGAAGCTAAGGAGAACAGCCGGTTATCTTCATGGAAAAATAAATATTCAAAGTTTTCATTTTGTTTTCATATTTTCATATGAAATTCAGCGGGATGTATCAAAAGCACGGTAGGATTTTACAATTGTATTTATTTGTAGAGTAAAACTGGTAAAACACTAAAGACAAGACACTAAAATGCACACATTTTACAACTCTTAACCAAATCTGTGTTCTTGTCTTTAATAATGCTTGCTTATTGGGGCATGTAAATATCATAAATGAACATTATCAAAGTGATACCTATCACTTTGGACAACATAATCTCAAAACCTTAAACACAATGCCAGACCGTTTGATTAAATGATGACATTTAATTTTAAATTTATTAATATATGATAGCCCTTTAAAGGTACATATTTAAATAGTATCCGCTTTATTATTTTCACCAGATATGACTTCCTCATCATTGGAATCGCAGTCGGAATATTTGAGTGATTCTTCTCAACATTCTGCGGATGAAACTTCAGAGTCAACATTTGTCAATGGGAATCATTCCAATCCTTCTGATTATCGGCGAACCGATCCATTTCTTCCTGAAAACCGGATTCCTCTACCGGGTCGTGTCTTAGGGAACCGGGCCGGTTTCAGTCCACTGATTGAAATGGTTGACGTGAAACCGGCTGTTGCAACCGGCCAGCAGAGTAATGGTAGAAAAAGGAATGAGAGGGAGAGGTTAAGAGTCAGAAGTGTCAATGAAGGTTTTGAAAGACTGAAAAAGTATTTGCCGAATGATGAAGATTTTACGCGGCTAAGCTGTCAGCGTAGTTGTATTCAGAAAAGGAAATTTAGTAAAGTCGATGTTTTGAGGTCTGCTATTTTGTATATTAGGCATTTGCAAATAATGCTAACCGAGTAAACAGTATGCATTATTTTGATAAATCCTAATTAATTATGCAGAGATAAGGGCAGCATGCGTACTTTTGCATTGAAACTAGAATAAATCTTCAGCATTATGCATGGATATAATCATAATGTATTTTCACAACCTTGAAGTATTTGTGCATAAACCTGTCTTAGAAACCCTTTTTATGATTATCGTGTGCATGTATTTACTTACAGCAAAAGTATATAAAATGTTCATAAATGTACCATTTTCTTACTTAACGCAATATTGTGTTTCAAATTTTATTTAAATAAACATGTCAAATTTGCTATATTGATATTGCTTATACCTGGTATTAGGGAACATATTACATATGGTATCTTTGTCAAGCATCCTCTCAGCAAATGCAACAATCTTCGCTAAAAGGTCTATGTTCTCATCTTTACTTTTAAACCTATATTAAAATATAGCAAAAATAAAAAATCTGTGAATGGAAAGTGTGAAAAGTCTCAGGATGCAGAAAACCTATTAATTCCAATATTTTATATTTATACTTGCGAATGACTTTTTAGGACATTAAAAATTGCAATAAGAGTAAACTAAAATGTTTGTAAAACATATTAATATACACTTGGTGCGATGATGCAGATTGGCATTATTGTAGCATCACTTAATCACTTAACTGTGTGATATATTGAGATGAATAGTGACACCGAGCACGGAGGGGGGATTTCATCTTCAACAATCAACTATACAGCATCACATTCACGTCCATCTTGGACTTGACACAGTAGATTGAAAATTAGCGCCAACATCCCTCTTCGGTCATTCGAGTGGAGACTGGATGGGTAACAAATTGCAATTGCTCTCAAACAATCAAGTTATAAATCAGTCCTGCTGCTTCGGACGTCGAGAAAACGAAATAATAATCCAGAAACAAACTTCAAAGTACAAAGATAAGGTGTAAAAAGAGTACTGCAACGGTAACTTTAACTAGGTATATTGTTACTTAATTATTTGTGAGTTGAAGTGTATTAGAGAATGAGGTGAAATTGTCGTCGACGTTTTGATTTCAAACTTACATTTGTAATGGCTGCAGTGGACCATTCTGATGAAGAAGAAGAATATGTGCCTGAAGGAGGATGGGGGTGGTTTGTTGCTATGGGGCTGGCTATTATGTTTGTAAGTATAGAACATTATAGAAACGATCTGATTGAATCAGATGAAGTTTAACAATGCAATGTGCTCGAAACCAACAGAACTTCAACTTGTTTCATTTTACATTTCCAAAGGCTGAACAAACTGTTAGAAAATAAACTTAATTCAAATTGGAAACGTTTCTTTCAGGCGGTAACCACTGGACCATTAGGCTCTTTCGGGTTGATATTTGGTGAATTTCTGGAGAATTTAGGAGAGGGAACCAAAAGCGTGACACTCATTAACAGCGTATTTTTTACAAGTTTTTCGTTTACTGGTGAGAAATGAATATTATCTTTGATTCATTTATACCTGTAAAATGATTACTATTATACAGTGTAAGTGAGTGAATAAACGATTTTATATGATTATCACCTTCCAGAACAGTGTCTATAAATAAAATTTATTTTTCACTCTCTGGTAAAAAAAATTCTGCTCCTTACTCTATGCTTCAAATCCAGTTAGCCATGCAAAATCTCTGTACCTCAGAGTTAGACGGTCCGATGTCCATTTATTCGATTTTGCGTTGCAGTTTTGGAATCATATGTTTTTATCAAGATCTCAATTGCAATTCGGCTGAAGTAATAAAATACAGTTAAATTGAAGTATTCTCTTACAATATGACTGGTGTCACAATTATACAAATGTGATTGGATGATAGCAGAATTACTGGTTTTGTGCTCACCAAGAATAATTGAAATAGACTTCGGGCCTTCTACCTCTGAGGTACTGATCTGTTCTCTCATTGCTTGATTGTACAGCATGCTCTTACTATAATAAACTCTTACACGGTTAGCGTCTCATAATTGATGCTAATTTTATAATTGTCTTCTGTCTAGGATTAATTACGAACTATTCATTATCTTCGTTTACTTGCCGTCAAGTCGGTGTCCTTGGAGCTGTACTCTTTTGTTTCGGCAACTTATGCACTGTCTTCGCTACAAGCGTCGCATTCATGGTCGTCTCATTCGGCCTGATACCAGGTACTACCAGTTACCAGTTACCAGTTACCAGGACACGTGATTGTGAACATGTGTACACGTGTACATACGTATAACCAATAACCATGGACTCCAGCCATGGTGAAATTAGAATTAGTTGTAACGAAACCAAACCACAACAGCATGTAAAACCATTTTATTTTCTTACCGTATGATGCACTTCTCACAATGCCAAAATAATTCATATTTACAGTGCAGCGTTGCCAGATTTATTGTAAATTTCTCATAGTACACTTTTTATTTCTTATTTGGCCGATGTCCCTATATTTTATTTTGGAATGACAGTCTTATTAAAAAAAATGTTGTTATCTTTAAATTGAGACTATTAAATCTCAATATTTTGTAGTCCCTCTTGCAGTTAGGAGCAATTTAAGTCCAATATGCAGGGAACATTTCATGTCTCCGTGTTGTATTGGGGTAAAAGTAGACCTTCAATCAAGAATATTAATTATATCATACGGTAAGGGTCAAATATGTTTTGTTTGATAGTTGTATGAAATATGGTTTCAGAATTACAACAAATTAACATTACTGACGAAACCCTTATACCTCACAGCAGCTAAAATAATTAATTGGATCTTAGATAATTCGACCTAATTGCCAAGGATATGCAGGATTAAAGTTTCTATAACAAAGAGTAAATTTATACATTTATTTATTCGATCCTTTCAAAAATGTCTTTGAGTAAGGTGCGTACAAAATTATGATATTCAAAAATGACATGAAGATCTATTCGAAATTTTCAATCGCACATTTTTCCTGATTGCCTTGACTTGACGCGTCGCCTTCCATTTCCCTTTTCATTTATATTTTCCTCTCTTCTTGCAATCACCTCTCTCAACTAATCTCCATCTTTCCACCATTTCTATAACACAATTTATTTAAGCGAAGCGAGCGTCTCCATTTGACTCATTTGACTCGGAACACTATTCATTTTGTTTTACCGGTTGCTGAGTGTGATACAGATTACAATGTATCTCCAATCAAGCTGAAAGTTTTCATACGTCTGGTTTTCAGTAGGTATACAAAATCCTCTGATTGGTTAATAGTGAAAAAGTACCTAATCTGATTGATTTTGAAAAGTTAAAATAATCCGATCAAGTTGAAATTATGAAATGTCAAGACCAATATATAACCATATTTTTGCAAATGTTCAACCAACTTGCTTGGTTGAACTTTAGGCCAACTTTAGGTTGGCTGAGTGGTAACGCTCTGAACTTGTATTCCGGAGGCCCGGGTTCGATTCCCGCGGCCGTCCTTCCTGACTGGGGTTTTTTCGTGGTTTTCCCTCAGTCGACAGGCAAATGCTGGGAAGGTCCCCTACTAATAGGCCACGACCGCCTCCTTCCCACCTTCCATCCTTACCTACTCTTCACCATAAGCTCCCAATCATCATCATAATCATTCATCCGTCGCCATTAGCCTCGCTGCAGAACAGTGCGACGTTAAGCCCCAGACACACACACAACTTGCTTCAACTAAACGTTACATTCGAGAGTAAATTTCTAGTTATTTTTCTAGACAAACCGCAAACTGATATTTTCTTTTGTCTCTGTAAGGTATTGGTCTTGGTCTAATGGTGCCAGCGGTTTTCGCTACCTTCAACTCGTATTTTCTTCGCCGTCGCCATTTCGCCATGAGTATTGCACAATCGATCATCGGCGCTTTAGTGGCGCTGTATCCTCTTCTAGCACAGTTATTGATGGAAGAGTATGGGTTCCGTGGAGCACAAGCCATACTCACAGCTTTAAGTCTCAACACTATATTATCCATGATTGTGCTACGTCCTGTAAAGAAGATACAAACTGATCTTTTAATCAGAAGTGAATCGGAAAATAATGGGTTAGTTACTAATGAAAAAGATATTCGGGAATCAATCAAAACCAAAACTGATATTGAAATGGACCAGATTGTTTTGAAGTTAAATGAACCTGACGAAATCGAAATTAATAATCGAATTGAAGAAGATAATAAGACATCAAATGCACTTGAAAACGTGAGTTAAAAGAAAAACAATGTTGCATTAAGCCTTCTTTTTAGAGACTGATAATGATGCGTCTAGTGAGCCTATAATCAGGCCGCAGTCATTCGGTTGTGTTGGCTTAGAGAGTCAAAAGATTTATTTTATATCACCTACTACTCTTAGAAAATGATAGAATGAAAAGAAAAGAAAGACGAAAGTCTAAAGGAAAGTCGCCTCAGTCATTTCTCAAACTTCTCATCATAAGAATATTGAAGGCATTCTTCAATAAATATTGATGTTATTTTCATTTGCAAGTATTGTAAGTTCTAGTAAGTTCTATTGTTCGCAGGAAGGCACGCCACTGATGCTAGTTACCGAGGATTTCGCAGTCGAAGTTCCCGTAACCACAAAATCCGAACTGTCAGATAAAGAATTATCTCCTAACAGAAAATCAATTTCTAGTATGGAAAACTGGATACCAACAACATCCCTTGCTTTCGCAAAAGTTGGTAATGATAAAAAAACGTACGGAAAATTGTTAAATAACTTTTACTAACAATATTAATTATTACCTATGCATTACCATAGACATTGTATAGCCTTCGGCCGAAGGCTATACAATGTCTATGGCATTATAGTCCAGTAATTTAAATGAAAAAAAGAGCTGAACCCACCACTAACTGCAACAGAAGGTTTCAATATATGAACCGATTCAGAAAAATGCCCTCTACAACATATACAAAATCCTCCCGAATCCGAGTGCCGGAAGTACTTTTTAATCACTTTTTAAGTTAATTTCCCATGTTAATTCCATCTTCCAAAAAAAAAGATCATGTAACTCCGATTTTGACGAAACTTAACAGAATTGTTGACCATCCTAAATGAACACAAATAGCTCTCTTAGCGTTTTCCTCTAAATCTCATCGTTTGGGAAATATGGACCTCGCAAAACGTCAAATTACACTCAAAGTGGCCTAAATCGTCGAAAACTGATTAACTCATTACTTTTCAATGGGCCCTATTTCCCAAACGATGAGATTTAGAGGAAAACGCTAAGAGAGCTATTAGTGTTCATAATGGTGAACAATTCTGCCAAGTTTCGTCAAAATCGGAGTTACATGAAAAACTTTTTTTTTTTGAAGATGGAATTAACATGGGAAATTAACTTAAAAAGTGATTAAAAAGTACTTCCGGCACTCGGATTCGAAAGGATTTTGGATATGTTGTAGAGGGCATTTTTCTGAATCGATTCATGTATTGAAACCTTCTGTTGCAATTAGTGGTGAGTATAATCACAAAATTACTGGACTATTACCTATCTGATCTGTAACAAAGCTTCAACCCCTCTTCCCACTAGTGTCGTGCCCATCCCCACCACTTGAAGCAAGGTAGGGGAAATGTTGACTGTGGTAGGAGAAGTTATTGATCACATGGAATCAGACCTGGATGCCTTGCACATCTTTCAGAACTTTGTTTAAATTATTGTTGGAATAGGTCACAAGTCTGGGATATGACAGCAAAGTAATCGTAATGACAAAAACTCCTTTAGACGCTCCGAAAACATCCAGCAGCAATAGTTTTGTGTTTTGGAGTAAAAGGTCTTCAATGCCGGAAAAATAACAAGTTGTTCCCATGACAACAACCAATGGGCACAGTCATCTACCGGTGTTATCTGGACGATATAGCTATCCGACACTTTATCGTGAAGTTGTAAAACAGTCTATTCGCTAAAACGTAAGGTGACATTGACAGGAAATGAATACGACACTTAGTTATAATTTTTATAATAATGATTTATTAATTTATTTTCTTCATCTGAATAGAGATATTCATTGATTGGTCCTTTCGTGAACATGATTTACTGGTGTTGAGCGCCAAGACCCAAAGAAAGAATAGAGGTAGGGTCTCTTCAACCCTTTAAACACGGTGGTCCATGCTGCTTTAAATGAAGATCCTAATACCTGAGCCAATCAGATTGCTCTGAGGGGCGAGATACAGCTCTCAGCCACACAACATTCAGAGGGGATCTTTAAAAGAATTCATTATGCTTTCGTTATTCGTACATTTCTTAATTGAAAATCAGAAAATACATTACGGATTGACCGATAGTAGTACTATAATAAAAATATATGTATTTGTATTTGTGGGAACTTGAGGTTGAATTATCACTTTTTAATTATAAAACTAAGCAGAGTTAACGGAGTTTTGTGCCACAGGAAAGTATTGACTACAAGGTGAGCCTATAGAGTATCAAATTTATTTATAGTGTAATACTATACTTTATTTTTATAGTATATATTTTATAATATTTATAATATAGTATGTACTTATTTCTAGTCTTCTTTTTGCATTGTAACTTTATTTCAATAGTCGGTACGTTATGGAACGACCACAGTTGTGTGGGCTATTCTACTTATTCGCACTGCTACGTATGAGTCGGTCATGTTGCTCCCTGTACCCTGTGACGTCAGCAAGCAGAGTGGCGCAGTGGAAGCGTGCTGGGCCCATAACCCAGAGGTCCGTGGATCGAAACCACGCTCTGCTATATCGTTTTATTTTTTTATTTCATTATGAGTTCAGATAAAATCAATAATTGTAATTGAGATGATGCAATGCTTTTATTAGATCGGCACAAACAGAAAAAGTATCTATTAGAACTTACAAAAATACATTCAAAGATGGTTCAGGAAGACTTCATTTTTATGATGATTGAGCTACGATGAAGAATATAATATGTAAGAGTGTACGGTGGGAAGGAGGCGGTTGTGGCCTATTCAGAGAACTTCCCAGCGTTTGCCGCTAATGAATAAGGAAAATCAGGAGAAAACCTCAGTCCGAAAGAACGGCTGAGGGAATTGACAAAAGTTGACAAGCTGTTTGTGAATGTCAATCAAAGAAATCTCCACAAAGTTTATCTGTTGAAATGTTTATACTGACATTGTATTCTCACAATGAAACAATACACTGCATTTATTTCAACACAATAATGAAAATGAATAAAAGAAAGCGATGTAGCAGAGCGTGGTTTCGATCCACGGACCCCTGGGTTATCCATCTTGCTTCATCATCAAGTTCTAGCCTAGAGCTTCCCAATATATCACTTATTTTACTCGTAACAGTAAAGATGCATTGACTTTTTCAATGAAAATAAACTCTAGGTGTAAGCTCAGCCATGTTCACTCTGCAAACATTCGAATTTCGAAAGTGCAATAAGCATTGATATATTTTACCGTATTGTTAGAAGGATGGAATAAAATTTCCATAGTCACTTTTTGAGGTATTACATTTAATACGTCTCCAAATAATGAGCTAAACTTGAGTATAAATATAATTAAAATGTTGTCTATTTCAACTAACCTCCTATTATATTATAACTTTATAAAAGAAGATTATACGCTAATAGAACTTATACACAATACGAGTTACTATTAACAACTAAAGTTGTTAAGGTAATTACCAACTAACCAATGAAAGTTCAAACTACTGCTTGAACACAATTAGCTCTTCTTCAGTGCTTTTAGATGCCTATACTTCCTTCACTTGCTCCATCAAGCAGAGTGGCGCAGTGGAAGCGTGCTGGGCCCATAACCCAGAGGTCCGTGGATCGAAACCACGCTCTGCTAATATTTTTTTATTTATATAATTATATTTTGTCTGGTAGCAAATTATTTATTTAAAAAGTTCTGATATTTTTCCCAAGTTTAAAACGGGACTAGAAGCTCGTTTTCATAACAGCATCTGAAAATAATCATGATTGACTTGATTTTGATGATTTCTTCCCAGAATCTGGTCATCCATCGTGACCTTCCTTGACCTGACATTACTGCTGGACCCTGTGTACGTGAACATCGTCCTGGGCATCTCCTTCGCCTTCTACGCCGACTTGACCTTCTTCACCATCTATCCTCTGCTCACCATGGCCGTCGGGTTCAGCAACACCGACACAGCAGCCTGCATGTCCATTGGGGCGGCGGGAGACTTGGCAGGACGGCTGGGGCTGGTGGGACTGGGGCTCCTCTTTCCCCGTGTCAGCAGCAGGGCGCTTATCTTCCTGGGCGCCGCGGCGTCAGTCGCTCTCAGAGCAGGTGATTACACCATTCATCCTTATCACTCACCCAGGTCAGTCGCTCTCAGAGCAGGTGATTACACCATTCATCCTTATCACTCACCCAGGTCAGTCGCTCTCAGAGCAGGTGATTACACCACTCATCCTTATCACTCACCCAGGTCAGTCGCTCTCAGAGCAGGTGATTACACCATTCATCCTTATCACTCACCCAGGTCAGTCGCTCTCAGAGCAGGTGATTACACCATTCATCCTTATCACTCACCCAGGTCAGTCGCTCTCAGAGCAGGTGATTACACCATTCATCCTTATCACTCACCACTCATCCCAGGTCAGTCGCTCTCAGAGCAGGTGATTACACCAATCATCCTTATCACTCACCCAGGTCAGTCGCTCTCAGAGCAGGTGATTACACCATTCATCCTTATCACTCACCCAGGTCAGTCGCTCTCAGAGCAGGTGATTACACCATTCATCCTTATCACTCACCCAGGTCAGTCGCTCTCAGAGCAGGTGATTACACCATTCATCCTTATCACTCACCCAGGTCAGTCGCTCTCAGAGCAGGTGATTACACCATTCATCCTTATCACTCACCCAGGTCAGTCGCTCTCAGAGCAGGTGATTACACCATTCATCCTTATCACTCACCAGGTCAGTCGCTCTCAGAGCAGGTGATTACACCATTCATCCTTATCACTCACCCAGGTCAGTCGCTCTCAGAGCAGGTGATTACACCATTCATCCTTATCACTCACCCAGGTCAGTCGCTCTCAGAGCAGGTGATTACACCATTCATCCTTATCACTCACCCAGGTCAGTCGCTCTCAGAGCAGGTGATTACACATTCATCCTTATCACTCACCCAGGCTCTCAGAGGCAGGTGATTACACCATTCATCCTTATCACTCACCCAGGTCAGTCGCTCTCAGAGCAGGTGATTACACCATTCATCCTTATCACTCACCCAGGTCAGTCGCTCTCAGAGCAGGTGATTACACCATTCATCCTTATCACTCACCCAGGTCAGTCGCTCTCAGAGCAGGTGATTACACCATTCATCCTTATCACTCACCCAGGTCAGTCGCTCTCAGAGCAGGTGATTACACCATTCATCCTTATCACTCACCCAGGTCAGTCGCTCTCAGAGCTGGTGATTACACCACTCATCCTTATCACTCACCCAGGTCAGTCGCTCTCAGAGCAGGTGATTACACCATCATCCTTATCACTCATCCAGGTCAGTCGCTCTCAGAGCAGGTGATTACACCATTCATCCTTATCACTCACCCAGGTCAGTCGCTCTCAGAGCAGGTGATTACACCATTCATCCTTATCACTCACCCAGGTCAGTCGCTCTCAGAGCAGGTGATTACACCATTCATCCTTATCACTCACCCAGGTCAGTCGCTCTCAGAGCAGGTGATTACACCATTCATCCTTATCACTCACCCAGGTCAGTCGCTCTCAGAGCTGGTGATTACACCACTCATCCTTGTCACTCACCCAGGTCAGTCGCTCTCAGAGCAGGTGATTACACCATTCATCCTTATCACTCACCCAGGTCAGTCGCTCTCAGAGCAGGTGATTACACCACTCATCCTTATCACTCATCCAGGTCAGTCGCTCTCAGAGCAGGTGATTACACCATTCATCCTTATCACTCATCCAGGTCAGTCGCTCTCAGAGCAGGTGATTACACCATTCATCCTTATCACTCACCCAGGTCAGTCGCTCTCAGAGCAGGTGATTACACCATTCATCCTTATCACTCACCCAGGTCAGTCGCTCTCAGAGCTGGTGATTACACCATTCATCCTTATCACTCACCCAGGTCAGTCGCTCTCAGAGCAGGTGATTACACCACTCATCCTTATCACTCACCCAGGTCAGTCGCTCTCAGAGCAGGTGATTACACCACTCATCCTTGTCACTCACCCAGGTCAGTCGCTCTCAGAGCAGGTGATTACACCATTCATCCTTATCACTCACCCAGGTCAGTCGCTCTCAGAGCAGGTGATTACACCACTCATCCTTATCACTCATCCAGGTCAGTCGCTCTCAGAGCAGGTGATTACACCATTCATCCTTATCACTCACCCAGGTCAGTCGCTCTCAGAGCAGGTGATTACACCACTCATCCTTATCACTCATCCAGGTCAGTCGCTCTCAGAGCAGGTGATTACACCATTCATCCTTGTCACTCACCCAGGTCAGTCGCTCTCAGAGCAGGTGATTACACCACTCATCCTTATCACTCATCCAGGTCAGTCGCTCTCAGAGCAGGTGATTACACCACTCATCCTTGTCACTCACCCAGGTCAGTCGCTCTCAGAGCAGGTGATTACACCACTCATCCTTATCACTCATCCAGGTCAGTCGCTCTCAGAGCAGGTGATTACACCACTCATCCTTATCACTCACCCAGGTCAGTCGCTCTCAGAGCTGGTGATTACACCATTCATCCTTATCACTCACCCAGGTCAGTTGCTCTCAGAGCAGGTGATTACACCATTCATCCTTATCACTCATCCAGGTCAGTTGCTCTCAGAGCAGGTGATTACACCATTCATCCTTGTCACTCACCCAGGTCAGTCGCTCTCAGAGCAGGTGATTACACCATTCATCCTTATCACTCACCCAGGTCAGTCGCTCTCAGAGCAGGTGATTACACCATTCATCCTTATCACTCACCCAGGTCAGTCGCTCTCAGAGCTGGTGATTACACCATTCATCCTTATCACTCACCCAGGTCAGTCGCTCTCAGAGCAGGTGATTACACCATTCATCCTTATCACTCACCCAGGTCAGTCGCTCTCAGAGCTGGTGATTACACCATTCATCCTTATCACTCACCCAGGTCAGTCGCTCTCAGAGCAGGTGATTACACCATTCATCCTTATCACTCACCCAGGTCAGTCGCTCTCAGAGCAGGTGATTACACCATTCATCCTTATCACTCACCCAGGTCAGTCGCTCTCAGAGCAGGTGATTACACCATTCATCCTTATCACTCACCCAGGTCAGTCGCTCTCAGAGCTGGTGATTACACCATTCATCCTTATCACTCACCCAGGTCAGTCGCTCTCAGAGCAGGTGATTACACCATTCATCCTTATCACTCATCCAGGTCAGTCGCTCTCAGAGCAGGTGATTACACCATTCATCCTTATCACTCACCCAGGTCAGTCGCTCTCAGAGCAGGTGATTACACCATTCATCCTTATCACTCATCCAGGTCAGTCGCTCTCAGAGCAGGTGATTACACCATTCATCCTTATCACTCACCCAGGTCAGTCGCTCTCAGAGCAGGTGATTACACCATTCATCCTTATCACTCACCCAGGTCAGTTGCTCTCAGAGCAGGTGATTACACCATTCATCCTTATCACTCACCCAGGTCAGTCGCTCTCAGAGCAGGTGATTACACCATTCATCCTTATCACTCACCCAGGTCAGTCGCTCTCAGAGCAGGTGATTACACCATTCATCCTTATCACTCACCCAGGTCAGTCGCTCTCAGAGCAGGTGATTACACCATTCATCCTTATCACTCACCCAGGTCAGTCGCTCTCAGAGCAGGTGATTACACCATTCATCCTTATCACTCACCCAGGTCAGTCGCTCTCAGAGCAGGTGATTTACTCATCATTATCCGGGGCGCAAAGCCCCGGGAAAAGTTTCGAATTTGAGGCATGTATTTGGTGGATTTCTCCGCGACTTTTTACATTTATTTTTATCATGACATATAAATGTATAAAAACATAGGGAGGGGAATTAAATCAGAGAGGTGGGGATTTCCCCCCCCCCCCTTTCTACGCGCCTGGTCGCTCTCAAGACAGGTGATTACATTCTATGCTCATCCTTATCACTCACCCAGGTCACTGTTCTTCCTTCTCAGTCATTCTTGAGCAGATGATTACACTTCACCCTCATCACTAAGGTAAAGTTCTTATCTCAGTTACTTACTAAGTTAAGGGTATAAGCATGGTATAAGTCATATCCTTATTCATCCTTATGCAGGTTCCTGGCCTTTGTCACCAATCTAACAAATAAGAGAGTAATAAAAGGCATATTGATATTGTCGTTAAATTAACATACGAGTTATAGGGATCAAACATCCATAAAATGAAGATACCCGATTCTCATGAGCAATAAAATACCTAGTTACCTCTCATAACTAACAACCATACCTACTGCATAAAACAAGTCAATTACACACATAATTTCTATATTCTAGCGTTCGTTGAGTTCAACACCAACACCTTCCTGGCGTTAAGTGTTTTGACGGGCATAATGGGTTTCTTCCGAAGCATGGTGTTGGTGCCAATTCCTTTGGTCTTTGTCGAACATTGCCAGGCGCAGAGATTCCCCTCAGCATACGGTCTCTACATGGTCATCAATGGCATAATAGCAATCATATTCGGCCCCTTAGTAGGTAAGTAATATAGCTATAATTACGTAGCTCGCATACCGTTATGTACCCATCATAAAATCATTATATCAATAGTTTCACGTCGACTTATTTAAATATTCTCGAGTAAATTTAAATAGTCTTTGAAATGGTAATGCTTATTAATTAGACCCAAAAGAGCACATGAAGCATGAGGTAGAAATCACATGAAATTAGTTTTAGCTTTTGAAAACGGTATTTTAATTTTTGAAATATTTTAAAATTAGTTTTTACATAGCTTGAAATATTTGCTCCGGAGACAGGTATATCAATCAGTGAAATGAATACAGTGGAAACTTAATATGCATTCGTTTTGTATTATTTGCATTGTAATTGTGTTGTAATAATTCCAGGGTACATACGCGACACTACTAACAGTTACCCACTTTGTGTCCACTCCATCAACATCATGGCAATGATCTGTGTCATCTTGTGGATTGTGGAAGCTGTGATCTGCAAACTGCGTGAGAAGAATCTGTCATCGTCTAATAGACACTCGTAAACATTATATTACCTGAGTCAATAAACAGTAGGTAATTTATTCACGATCGTTGTAAATAGCCTCTAATTTCTAAAAATGAAATCTCTAAAAATCGAGAAACCGTTTCTTGACTGAACTCATAAAGATGGTTTTATTAATTTGCATGTTTTGAGTTCATCAATCATCCTGCCGCTATAATGTTTGTTAAATTCATGAGAGTTTAAATAATACATTATTTCATGTTGTGTACTGTTTTGCATGCTTACAAACATTAACGTAAATGAAAATATAATGGATATTAAAATATAACGCTTTTATTTATTCTTGCATCTGACGGAAATAAAAGGAGTGCACCATTACCATTGGTAATGGTGCACTTTGATATTGCATTTTCTGTCACTGAATCTATCAAGGAAATGATAAAATGTTGGCTCACTTCAAAAATGTTAATCTTTTATTACAATGTATTTTTATCGATCCCTTTCGAAATTACGAAATGGAACGTAAATATAACAAAATTTTCAAATTAGGTAATGACACTCAATTACTACAGCTGACATGGCATGTTTGTTAAGTGGGTGTAGCACAATCGGATACTACGAATGCCCTTGGTTCAGTTCCTGCAATAAAAACAATATTTGAACAAAATACAATAAAATAATAAGACGATGATCAGCAAGATTTCGTCACTAACTGCAACACAACAAGTAATATCTATTAGAGTTGTAACAATTGATTCGCCTAATAAAGAAAACACAATGAACTAAAACTTTCCAAAATGTCAAGTCACAAATTTGGTGTTGGGAATTGTTTACCAACATCTCCATGGCAAACGCATGTAACAAATATGTTTGCAAGAGAGATTTCATTTCCCTATTTGAATCGTTGAATCCGCTCCACCTGATGTGTCAACTTTCACTGCTAGTAGTGCGGTAACCGACAAGGTATCGCGAAGGCCGTGTGTGCTCCATGGAGATGTGAGGATGATGTGATTATAGAGGTCATAGGTCACTGCTGTCCCGCTAGCTTCGCTTGTCGACGAATCATTCATTCATAGAGCAACGTAGAAAAAACACGGACCGAAATGTTCACCGCTGTAACAACATGTGCTTAAGTGAATTATGTATCAAGAAATGTGTTCTCTTCCTAGTTTAATATAATTGTTACATTAAGAAGAACAGATCAAGTAAGTATATTTACAATATTTATTTAATTGCCCTTGACCTTAGTGCGATGTTACATTAGATAAGTTCATAATAGTGGAATTTTAATAAGACTCTTTTCTCCTAAAATAATTAATACACAAAATTGAAACGTTCTACAACATTTTGACGATTTGCAAGAGCGTAGGGTATTAGGTGCATTGATATTATCATCGTGATTCTGCCCCACATAAGCTTTTGTCACGTATAGTTCTAAGCTAGAAGCAGAGAAGATGATTTATCTCCACTTTTTTAAGAGATAAATCAATTACTATATTGAATATTGATTATCTAATATATTTGAATAGTTGTCTTGAAAACCGGTCTGAAACATAGTAAGTTTTTTTAAATTTATAGAACAAACTTTTCTTCTAGCCGGAAGAAGACGTAACTTGATTAAATCGTTGATTTCATCCAAGATAAGTGATAAATCAAATAAATATTTCGAACTGTATAAAATAATCAAATATAAATTTTTACAAAGAAACTTTACATTTATTTGGAACCACTGTTTTGCCGGTGGATTTTTTGAAGTTTTTGAGACCACCTACACAAACACAGAGGTTATGTTTATTCCGACCTGTCTATAGATGACTTATGTCACATCTCTAAGTTTACAAACAACTAAGAATAGGGCAGTAGGCCAAACTGCTTGCCCGTACGACTCAAGGCTACATTTAAACGTGCCATAGGCGATTTGATGACATCAAAATATTTCACTCAATTCATTTCAACCAATAGTTGACACTTGAATTATTTATTATTGATTAATTTGATTTTAATCCAAATTCAATTAGCAATCCTACATGATAATTTGCATTTTTATATCAAAATAAATTTGTTACATGGTCACGTACGTCTCAAATGAAATTTGCATAGATCTGTATCAAGATTTAAATTGGGAGAGATTACAGGACAGGTGGAAAACAACAAGATTCTGTCATCTACTTCGGATGGTGAAAAGTATTGGTGGATGGCAAAAGCTTGTATGCAAATTGCTTAGAAAGGAAAGAAATTGGAAGATAATGCATGTAAGGCAGTATGCACAGGCATTATTTGCCACCTGTGAAAACAATTTGCAAGATTAACCAATAAAATGTAATAAAAATGCATGCTGTAATATAGATTTGCTTTTGTCAGTCGTGATTTTGTGTGGACATCACGTCAACTGGCAGTCACGTTTCCATTCTACCTGGGCTATTTTATTGTACCCGTCAGTGAGGAATGTCAAGTGTCAAACAACACATCACCAAGGTCTGGCAAACAGAAGCATCTATCATTACAATGGTCAATGAATCCATCTATGTCAGATGGACAATTAGCGGTCCAGCGCTGATCATTGAATTTATTCATTTCTATTAGTTTCCGCTTTGACGTCAATTAGTACAAAGTGATTTGACCCTCGACAAAAATATGTATGATACCTCATTGTAGAATAAACTGAGATTCGAGAATATCGTGGATTCCAAACATCATATCTGCAGATAACTTGCATTTCTTTCCTTATCGAACAACGCATACGTAGACTGGAGGCAACCCAGGTATCAATACAAATCTATTAATGTTCTTATGTATTGTAATTTTTTATCACAACATATCAATATTCAATCAAGCTAATAGATTTATAACATCATTATAGACTTGTATAATATAGAGCTTATAAATAGGTAATTTCTTCTTTATCGTGGCATTGACTAAACAAAATGAAGACATTAGTAATGTCACCTCTTGTATGGTGTAGCTGTCATCAATTCAGAACCTCGTTTAGTAGAACGTTGAATTGTAAACGTGTTCCTCGTTTATGTGTTTAAAACGTCAGTGTAGCCTGTATCGAGGCTCGAGCCCGGAACCTCTCGCTAGCCGGGCGAGGACGCAACCAACTACAAGAGCTCTCCTTGCGTAAGGGCTGATGTCCGAGGAATATGGTACTTATCTCTAGATTCAATCAATTTGAAATCTAATCGTTCTGTAGATAATAATGTATTCCAAAATTTAAGTCACTAATAGAAAATAAGAAAATACAGCAAAACATTTGAAACTAATAAAAGTGGTATTTTATATTCTCGACATTTGCTATTGACACTATAATCACGCTCTACAAATTTAGATTATTTCATAAATACAATATTGTACATAATGTTATACACTGGCACTTGTGCATCCATAACCTTTATTTATTGATTATATATTTATACCAATGTTGTTAAACGAGAGTACTGAGTAGAACATTTCGATCGCATGAATATTAAATTATGGTGTAGCAGAAAAAAGAAAAACAGTAGTTTCAAATAATTAAGTTTCCATTTAAACAAGAACTGCAGATCTAAGAGATTCGTTCATTCTCTAAGTTGAACTTATGATTAACCATCAAGATTATAACGTGCCTATGACATCACCAACTATTATTCTAATGATCAAAAGAAACCAAGACAGTGTTGTAAGTAAATAACACGTGTGCTGCACTAAGTAAAAATTATTGTAAAACTTGCGTCGAGGTGTCACGCGATAATATCCATTATCACGCTCTGTGTATAGATAGGAGGCCCCCCTTTTCTTTAGTCCATTGACAAGTGCACACTTTCGCTGACACTTCTCACTTTTAAAGGCAGCTCATACACGAAATTATTTAGATTTGTTTTGGAGTCCTGTAACTGTCCAGCATCAGCGAATAGATGTGAAGTGGTACTCAAAATTTGGTGATATTATTTTGAATATTAGTAGAAGCTCATTACAGAACACCGTATAATACTCAAAGTTTCATTACAAATACTTTTTTTCTCGGCTGTATAAGCGTTCAAATGAATTCCGTGAGGGTATGAGTCATCGTTAAATGCGCGCTTCGGCCAGAGGGTGGTATCCTCTGATTTAAACTTGAGCTTCATTGGTATTCAAGTAGCACACGTTTCAAGTTGCTGTTAATAAAGTAGGGCTCCTCAACTAGTGTTGTTTTCATTTGTAAGTTGAATTGCGGCCAAAGCAGTTGGGTCTAGACAAACTCAGGACCGACCGGCTTCAGTGAGAATCGAAACAGTTCCGAAAAAACACGGAAGTATAAGTACAAGTTTGAACTTACAACCTGCCGTTAACGCCGGTGAATCGTGTGTTCGGTTTGCAACTTGCGAAACTATAGTGGAGTTGTACATTGGTTTTGGTGGAATATTTTTTGGGGTGAGTTTTAAGGTTGGTGGATAAGATATGATGATCTGGTCGTATTTTTAAAATATCTGTTTAAAGCAGTTCGGCAGAATTGAAAAAAAATATAAATCTTTTTAAAATGTTCTATGGTTCTGATTTAAATAGGATTTATATAGATAATCAGAGTCAATGTAAGGCCGGTTTCACATAACACGCGTTTCACGTTTTGCGTTTTCGCGTTTTTCTTTTTTTATAACGCCTAGAAGAGGCCGTCGAAAACAGAATATTAATATAAATTTATTATTATTGTTAGTAACAATGTGGGTGTTATTAGATATTATTAGATGGAATAATAAGCACTGGTAAGCAATTATTAACATTATAGTCTTATTTTATAGTTATTGTATAGTTTATTTTATAGTTGACGTATAGTGACGTCATTTTCGCCACGCACGGTACTGATAAAAAACCACCCTACAATCGAGATGGGGCGGTTTAAAAATAAAACGCGTGCTGCAAAATTTTCGGTGGTTTTGATGGGCCAATAAAAAAAACGCGAAACGCAAAACGCGAAACGCGCTTTATGTAAAACGGCTTTAAGTGTAACTGAATGCGTATTAAGAAATGAATTTTACCGATTATTATGCCCTGTTATTTACACTTATACGATCTTATCAAATTTGTTCAGCAAGCGAGTGCAGGGTTCGACTTGCACTCTCTTCAAATTATAAACAAAAAAAGTGCAATATTTCACTTATTAGAAAACTGGTTAAATTGGAGAAGGTATAACATGTTTTCATGTCTTTCGCAGGTTTTGTGAGCTATGTGTTCCTCTGCACGGATCATCTTTGTGGTGATCTTCATTCTCCATGTACCCAGCATCACAGCACAGCCTCCCAGACCACACATCATCTTCATCATCGCAGATGATTTGGTGAGTGATGTATTCCTCTCTCTTTACCTTGTCTCTATGTACCCAGCATCCAGACAAGCCTTCTGGACCACACATCATCTTCATTATCGCAGATGATTTGGTGAGTGATGTATTCCTCTTTCCCTAGTCTCTATGTACCCAGCATCCAGACACAGCCTTCTGGACCACACATCATCTTCATCATCGCAGATGATTTGGTGAGTGAATTGAGTATCTAGTGACGTACGAATGAATGATGTTGAAAGTTGAAGTGTTGAAGAGAAAACCCATGTTTCGATATGTTTTAATTAATAATTTACACTCCCATGTGTGCATACCATGCTGTATAATGACATCAGAAAGTTGATTTCTAAACTGGATAACGCGATTTGAATGCGTTTACGGAAATGGTTCTGGTTTCTAGTAAATATTTCCTAAATGACTGCAAGATATTTTTGAAGTGAACGTGCTTGTCACCCTGACTCGAAAGAAAAATGCAGTTAGAGATTGATTGGACTCGAATGATTTGGATTTTGGGCATGGTGATGGTTGTTGCTGTATTACTTCGCTGACTTTGGACCTGAAAATGGCCGAGACTTCGACGTTTCTTTTCATTGTTAAAACATTTCGGAACTGTCGACCTATTTTAAGAAATAAAATGGATGCTCAATGCTCAAATCAATGCTCAATTCTGGGTAAGCTTACTTCTGATCTTTCTAAAAACAGACAAAGTACCAATTGAATGGTGTACTTAGATTTTGTGCACCAAAGACTTGACAGCTTACTTAAGATTTCAATAATGACGTCAATACCAATTGCATTCTAATTATATTATAAGTTCTAAATTACTCTGGCACAGATTTTGTGTAGGGACAAAATTGATTTCCCCTTTTATTTCACAACCCTTTTCGAGGTGGTCGGCCAGGTTATTTGAATTAATTTACCATAATCAAAATATAAGTTAGCAAGTCCGCATGAATTCTGGTGTAATCAAACCATTGGTTAAATCTCAGTAAAAGGTGTAAAAAACAAAATCTATAACAACACCGTTAATTGAACAAATCTGTAATAGGTAAATATTATTATTTCCAAAGTACTTATAATATTAACGATATGTAAATTAGAAGTAAAGTAGTGACTAAATTGGTTTGAACACTCTACGAACTATAATTATGAGTAGTTATTAGTACACGCACGGACTCAAAGTGATATTTGTCGCATAATTAAAAACGAGCAATTTTTGTGATCTTGTAAATTCCATCCCACTAATTTCGACCTCCAGGGCTGGAACGACGTCGGTTTCCACGGCTCGAATCAGATACCGACGCCTAACATCGACGCCCTCGCTTACGACGGCCTGATTCTGAACAACTACTACGTATCGGCTATCTGCACGCCGAGTCGCAGTGCACTGATGACCGGCAAGCATCCGATACATACCGGTAAGCAAGTCGCAAGTCGCAAGTCGCAACATACATCATCTCAACTGTCGGTGACTTTCACGATCAATCATGCTAGCTCGCTATTTACCTTGAATAGGAGAATAAATCAAAGATGTCACGTGCACTGGCCGAGATGAAAACTGCATAAGAGAGAGAGGAGGATCGTAGAGGAAAAGTTGATCGAGTGGGAATGATCAGTGCATGATCAGTGAGGGATAGAGGAAGAAGAGAAGAAGAAACAGGAAGGAAATAAAGATCAACCATGGGGAGGGTGAAATCAAAATCAGGACAAATCACTAAATATGATTAAAAATTAGAGGTTCCGGGTCATAAAACAAGAGGATATGAAGCTTAGATTAATAACAATTTCTATTATTTTTACAAAGTTATCGAAAAGTAATGAAAATTAAAACAATGCATAACTTCAAATGTTATCAGAATGTGATCAGCAAATCATTGAAATGAGGCAAATGGATGCAATGTAAATGTTGACACTGTCAGGCATGCAACACACCGTGTTGTTCGGTGCGGAGCCGCGAGGTCTGCCGCTGTCTGAGAAACTGCTTCCCGAGTACCTGCAGGACCTGGGCTACTCCACGCACATCGTCGGCAAGTGGCACCTTGGACACTTCAAGCTCGAGTACACGCCGACCAGGCGCGGTTTCCTCACGCATCTGGGCTACTGGACGGGACATCAGGACTACTTCGACCACACGGCAGTCGAGTCGGTAAGAGCAGTCGTCAGAGATGATAGGGGATGATCATGGCGTCCACAGGGGGGGGGGGGGGGGGGCTTCCTCACGCATCTGGGCTACTGGACGGGACATCAGGACTACTTCGACCACACGGCAGTCGAGTCGGTAAGAGCAGTCGTCAGAGATGATAGGGGATGATCATGGCGTCCACGGGGGGGGGGGGGGGGAGGGGGGGGGGGGCGGCAAGACATCCTCCCCTGGATGTCAGGAAAACATAATTTGTTTGTAATGTTTTTCGTACAGTTTCAAAAAAACTCAAAAAAACTCATTTTAAAGTGTCAAAATAACAAAAAATGCCCTGGGGGGTATGGTGGGGCCATGCCCTCAAGTGCCGAATTTAAAAAATATTACTTCAACAAAATAACCTCAAAACGTCTCAAAATTGATTTCAAATTGTCAACCCCCTGAACCCCTGGAAGATTGTTTTCCTTGACTTGCCCTTGCCCCCTCCCCCCCCCCTGGCAGAAATCCTGCGGACGCCCATGGTGATGATAGGGGATGATGAAGACAGATTGAAGGTGGGAAGTAGGCGGTCGTGGCCGATTAGTAGGGACTGTCCCACATTTCATTCTTGACTGAGAGAAGCCATGAACACCCTCAGTCAAGAAGGTGAGACATTGGAATTGAATCCGGAGCTCCTGAGTGCAAGTCCAGAGCTTATCTACCTGAGCCAACTTCAGTTGAAATGATAAAGCTGTAGCTTGGAATAGTTACAGTATAGAGGACAGAGCGCCTCCTCACAATGAGTTCCACTATAATCAACCAGTTATTCTTCTGTCACTCATTCATTATCATTTAACAGACCCCAGACAGAAAGATGATTCTGTTTTAAGAGATGTGCAGCAATCTGGTAGCAATGCTGGCCTGTCCCCACACAACAATTCATAAGTGCAAGTCATTGATTTATATTACACTTTTCTACATTTTTTAAATAGTTTAATTTTTTATTACCTTATTGTGATCAAGGGCCATAGAAAAATCGAGACGCCTTTTTCCCTTGTCCAAAGCCCCTGACCACACACCCTATCCACAGCCTCCCGCTCTAAGCAAAGATATTATTAAAATTAATCTTGAAATATCTTTGCTGGAGGCTCACTTCCCTGACCCTTTCAGTAATTAGAGGCAAAACGTTGCAATTGATTTCAACAAAATTTTATACACTACATATCAAAAACAGCGTAGGTTCAAAGATTCAAAGATTTTATTTTTCAAAGTGGTACCTACATGGTGTTTTACAATAGTAATGTGTTCATACCCCAATAAGCATAGCTTGTGGCAGGGCATGTTATTAAATTTGATTAGATCAAAATTACATAATGTTATTTCAAAATGTTAGATACTTGAAAAGTGGATAAAATTAAGAGTAATTTATCTAAATTATAATTATGATTATAATTGAAGCTATATTACTAATAAGCTGTTAATATTAATATTATTATGGACAGACATACTGTCTGCTAAAATATAATATAAATGCTATGTACAATTGCATAATATTCTAAACATATCATAGACATAGGTACCTATCTAAACATAAGTATATTTACAATGCAGCCGATATACATTTCACTTCTGTAAATGACCTTTAGCGTCCTTTAGATAAATGACTTGACTTATAAGTATGATGTTGTTCGGCGAAAAGATCCCGGATCTGTACTTAATATTCCAGACATACTGGGGCTTGGACATGCGGAGAGGCGTGGATGCTGCCTGGGACCTTCATGGCCAGTACTCGACCGACATCTTCACCAAGGAGTCGGAGCGATTGATCAACAGTCACAATGCGTCGGTACCGATGTTCCTCTACCTCTCACATGCTGCCGTGCATTCGGGCAACCCGTACAACCCGCTTCCAGTACCCGATGCAGAGGTTGCCAAGTTTCCGCTCATACAGAATTACAATAGGAGGAAGTATGCAGGTAAGCAGGATTTTGATCCAGTCACAATGCGTCGGTACCGATGTTCCTCTACCTCTCACATGCTGCCGTGCATTCGGGCAACCCGTACAACCCGCTTCCAGTACCCGATGCAGAGGTTGCCAAGTTTCCGCTCATACAGAATTACAATAGGAGGAAGTATGCAGGTAAGGAGGATTTTGATACAGTCACAATTAAGTATACACGTTTTATTTTAATTGAAGAGTTAATTTTTTTTCGGAAACCTGTGATCAGTATTTGCAATTGTATCCTACGATTCACTTTTCTTCTTTTTCTTCTTTGTTCCGCAAACGAATATTAATACTTTGTAGTCAATATTGTATTTCCGGTGGCGGATCTGACTTATTTCTTAGCGAAGGGGAATTTCCCCAAAAAATCATTTGTTATAATTGGTACGGTGACCAAATGGTATTGTTAAAATTCAGTACAATACATTTAAACACAATATATATATTTTGTTCAGGAATGCCATGCGGGTCTGGGGCTCACAACCCCGGAAATATTTTGAAATTCTGAAATCAAACTGTTTTGCGTCTATTTGCTACAAATACGTCTATCATGGTCGATATACTTAAGGTTGATTAATACTGGAGTGCGGAAAAGTTGAAACGGTTTTTAGGATTCTGATTCTTGTCCGGGGGGGGGGGGGGGGGGGCATCGTCCTCTCCCTGGATCCACCATCATCTATGAATTTGTTATGTTTAATTTTCTCCACCACAACGAAATTGTTTTATAACGAAAAGTGAAAAGACGACCGAGACTGTGGCTTTGAGAGAGTCGGAGAAGCGAAAGGAGGAGATTTGTCTTGCAACTGTTCTCAATTGCTACAGCCATGGTACACAAGCTGGACGCATCTGTTGGCCGCGTCGTGCAAGCGCTCCGACTTGCTGGCATGTTGGACGACAGCATAATCGTCTTCACGACAGACAACGGCGGTCCAGCAGCAGGATTCAACTTGAATGCAGCATCAAACTGGCCACTTAAAGGGGTAATTCAATTTTACCTTTCAGCGAATCAAAGATGTCTAAAAGAATAACAAACTATAGGCAGCTTTTGAATCTCGAAAAGGACGAATATTTTACTTTCATGACAGCAATCAGTGCTTACATAATTGTAGTACTTGTGAATAAGTATATTAGTTCACAAACAGAACCATAAATGTGAGCGGATGTTTTGAGTTTAGATAAGTTTTTTACACAAATGTTGATATTCAATCGTTTAGCATATAAACTGATCATCTTCTAGAACCAGTCCGCTCATGTGGGTCAGTGCACTAGGCTTCCATTCGATCCCGTGGCCGGCCATCATGATCGTGGTTTAACATGAATCATGCAGGAGTGCGTGTTCATACCACCACCACCATCATCATCACTCCATCATCAAATATGTTCATAATCATAGAGACACGAATCTCTCATCTTTTACCGAACCCTTCACAGACATGAATCACATAATCACGTGCGAACACGGTGCTAATAAATCAAACACGCTATATTCACCTCACACAGACCGAATAAAATCATCATCAGTGATTAAGTCAAGTCGTCATAAACAAACGTCTTCGCCAGCAGCGCCCCCACTAATCAGTCGGCGCTTCCCGAACAAAAAGATCATTTCATTCTACTTGACCAAGGTCTGATGACTGTAGCGATGGAACAACGTGCGTCATTAATGGCATGATGTTCCAGGTGAAGAACACGCTGTGGGAAGGCGGTGTGCGAGGAGCTGCTCTGCTCTGGAGTCGATGACTGTAGCGATGGAACAACGTGCGTCATTAATGGCATGATGTTCCAGGTGAAGAACACGCTGTGTGAAGGTGGTGTGCGAGGAGCTGCCCTGCTCTGGAGTCGATGACTGTAGCGATGGAACAACGTGCGTCATTAATGGCATGATGTTCCCAGGTGAAGAACACGCTGTGGGAAGGCGGTGTGCGAGGAGCTGCCCTGCTCTGGAGTCGATGACTGTAGCGATGGAACAACGTGCGTCATTAATGACATGATGTTCCCAGGTGAAGAACACGCTGTGGGAAGGTGGTGTGCGAGGAGCTGCCCTGCTCTGGAGTCGATGACTGTAGCGATGGAACAACGTGCGTCATTAATGGCATGATGTTCCCAGGTGAAGAACACGCTGTGGGAAGGCGGTGTGCGAGGAGCTGCCCTGCTCTGGAGTCGATGACTGTAGCGATGGAACAACGTGCGTCATTAATGACATGATGTTCCCAGGTGAAGAACACGCTGTGGGAAGGCGGTGTGCGAGGAGCTGCTCTGCTCTGGAGTCGAAGTCTAGAATCACCGCGAAGAGTGGCCAATCAACTGTTTCACGTGACGGATTGGCTGCCCACACTCTATTCAGCAGCTGGCGGTAATCTCGAGTAGGTTTAAAAACTATTTATATTCCATTTTATAGAATCAATCAAAATTATATTAATCTGGCTGGAAGAATCGCTTGTATGGCAAGAGTGTTCGAAAGCCTAAAGTGAATTATTGGAGGCTATTCAACACACTTTCCTAAAAAATAAAATTGGGCCTTTCGAACTTTCAATATGGAATTGGAATGTCAGAATTTTGGCCTAAGGGTTGTAACATTTTGTTTGACTCTCTTTCAATCCCCCTGACCTTGTACTTACAGCAGATAAAAGGTCAACATAATCCTGTCAACTGCATTTTTAAACGTGGTCTTCATTACATCATCTTCATCGTGATCTTTCCCATTTTACAATACTTCTCATTATGAACATTGAATATAACATAACATATAATTTGAAGAATGCATTATTGAGTAATCGGCATTGATGTGAAGTACTGAATGATGGAATGGAATGATGATTGATGGATGTTTGATTGTTCTAGTCGCATGGACGACATCGACGGCGTAGACGCCTGGATCCCGCTCTCAAGGAACACAGACTCCATGCGCAACTATGTCTTGCATAACATTGACGACATCTACGGCAATGCAGCGCTGACAATTGACCGCTGGAAGATTGTCAAAGGTGAAATATGACATCAGTTCACGATGCGCGGAGATTCCTACTTTCTCTCCAATAATAGTGTCGTTTGTAATGAATGACTGCAGGCTTGTCACAAGCCAAACAACTTTAGCTCATGAAGATGTATTTTGGGGTAATCAAGGGGCTTATTTAGAATACGTAATTCCTACCTATAGATTAACGTAATGTTTTTAAGGATTGATTTATTTTTGTTTTTATTTTTAATCATTTAAAAATGAATCGAGGAATTTACAATTCCAAATCAAATAAATCCCTTGATTACCATAACTCGTCTGATAATTGAGCTATTTGGCTTTTAAGCCAAATTCCGATTTTGAGCTACCTTGCGTGAAGGTGCCAAGTGTTATGGTGAAGTATTCGCTTTCAAAATGACTGCGGTCATCAAGGTACAAATTAGATTTAACGAATGCAGTTATATTAATATTCTATCTCTTCCAAAAAAAAATTAAACGAACTTGCAACTTCAGTATTGAAGTGATAGCAATTGGTATCAATGACGGTAGTTTCGTTAATCATTTCTCAAAACATATTTCTGGCAAGACTTTTTCCGTCGTCAAATTGAGTCAGCATGATATGTTACATTTCTTAAAATAATTTCTTGGTTCACTGCCTTCTTGACCATGAGAAGGAACAGAAAAGAAAACAAATTATGTTCAAATATTTCATATTTTGGCCGCTGTCCATCCCTATCTTTGATCCCTATGGTCGTATGTTTGATTCCGTATAAAACGCGGTTGCTGATAGAATAAGTATAAGTTTGTGTAGTTCGTAGTAGCAAGTATAGTATTGGTTTCTACAATCCATCTAAAAGAGAGGTAGTGAATCTCTGTCCAGTTTCATTTTTGATGCTCAGATATAAAAGTAAAACTGGATATACAATTGAAATAAAATAATTGGTCATTTTCTCCGCAATAACTGAAAGAAATTACAATCTTGACCAAGTACGATTGAGATCTCAATTGCAGTTGTCCCTCGCTTTCTTCACAGTCAGTTTAAACTATAAACTATAAAAGGGACTATATCCCGCGTAGAGTATTTTTTTGGATTTGAACATAATTTGCATGAATTGGTACGCTGAAATTTCAATTTTGAGGGGGAAACTTGGTAAAATGGAGGTCTGGGTTAGAAATTATCTACCAATAATAATATCGTTGATCTGCAAAAACTAGATGCCATAGCGTCAATTTGAAGTATGGTGTCGTACTATTTATAACACCAAGGTGTCATGTTTTAGTTAGATGATTTGAAATCTGCTGATTCGAAAAAGAATGAAATCATTAGGCCATCACTGTCGTTGTCTATAATCACTCACGAAGATCCAAATGTGATCAAGGATTACATTAGCAACACGTAATCAATTACTTCATCATCTTTCACAATGCGAATTGAACATTTGACCAGAGCACAGGATTTCTGCCAGAGGGGGGGCAACGAAAACAATGTTGCCCGGGGGAATAGGGGTGTGGGGGCTCTTTCTCCACTTGCCCCGCAGGGCGTTTTTTGGATTTTGGCCACTTTGAAATCAGTTTTGAGACGTTTTGAGGTGTATTTTGTCGAAAAATTCAATTTGTCTTACATATTGACACTTTGGGGCATGCTCCCCACTTTGCCCCGCAGGGAATGTTTTGGTTTTTTGACACTTTGAAATGATTTTTTCGATATTTTTGTTTACAAAATGAAGTTATACCTACAACACCACAAAAAAATTATGTTTTCCTGAACTCCAGGTTGGCCCCCCCCCCCCCCTCCCCCCCTGTGGACGCCCATGCCAGAGCATATGTTTGCTGTGTTCAGGTGCTACATACAACGGTGCGTGGGACAGTTGGTACGGACCGTCCGGCCGAGATGAGATCTACACCTACAACGTGAGCGATGTGGCCCACTCCATGGCCGCCAAGTCCCTGCAGTTCTCCACCCACGGTCCATCAGAAGCCGAGATGGAGGCGATGAGGACGAGTGCGAATGTGAATTGTACGGAGTTCGCTGCTGACTCGATGCTGCAGGAGAGTTCCAAGTGTCATCCACTGGAAGCGCCGTGTCTCTTCAACATCCACTCGGATCCTTGTGAGCTGTACAACTTAGCTGACAAGTAAGTCGACCAGAGATCTGTGTGACGCGTTGATAAGCGAGCATCGCACGGATACGTATTGCAACATCTTGACATTTCAGAAAGTGATAATGAGATGTCCCAAGACACCCGCGACAAATGCTTTTCATTGAAACTGTTAATTTTCTTTACCAGGGTTTATTGACACATAATTATGAGCTCCTTTTATGCCCATAATTTACTTGAATTATCCGATTTTAGAACTAATTCCTTAAAAATTGCTAATGTATTAAGCTAATTTGCATTTCTCTTGATTGAAGATTAAATACAAATATTTAAGCCATCTGAACTCAAAAGTAAATTTCCAAAGATAATTTTCCCATCGTTATATCTCGCTATAACAATTCAATTAATTTACAATGTGAAAAACAGCTTGATTTGATCTTTCTTGGGTCTACATAGAAGACATAATCACCTTGTATCTTCAAAACTTCTATTGTCAAACACTGCAAAGGCGATCTTTTACAATTTTTCAAATCGTTGAGTCCAGTGGGCACAAATATTGCATTTAAACGATGATCTTTACCGGGTGGCCCAAAAAAAACGTCCAATGGGTGAGACAACGCTGTGAAGAAACTACTGCAGATATTAGTCCGAAAATTTCACATTTTATAATAAACATACCAATGTTTGATGTGTGAAAGTTTCAAAAACATTTCTTTTGTAGGAAAAAAGTTACAGCTGTTCGAATTTGGTTGTCGAAAAATCAATTATACGGAGCTCGAAGAGCGTGCATTCAGAAAAAGTCCAATGGCATGGACACCTTTATTTTTAATATTACTGATGATATATGGCTGAAAATTTCAAATCTTATTCAAAACATATGATTATATATTGGATACAAATTTCAATACATTTGAATCAGTGGTACGAAAGTTATGGTATCTTGAATTTGAGCTTAAAAACAGAAAATACTGGAGATTTAATTTCACTTCTAAAATTAACATGTGAAATAAAACTTGAGAAATTATCTCTCGTGCATTCTGCTTTTTAAGCTCAAATTCTAGATAACATAACTTTCGTTATATTCATTCAAATGAATGGAAATTTTTACACAATCGATAGTAATATATTTTGAATAAAATATGAAATTTTCTGCTTGATATCTTCAGCAGTTTTGAGTCAACAGCGTCCCGGCCATTGGGCATTTTCTGGACGCGTGATTTTTGAGCTCCGTTTAATCGATTTTTCGACAACAAAGTTCGAACATCTGTATCTTTTTTCCTATATAAGTTATGGTCTTATAACTTTCACATATTAGACCTTAGTATGTTTTGTATAATTGGTGTAATTTTCAGCCCGATTTGTGCAGTAGTTTTGTCACAGTGATGCCTCGCCCGTTGGACGTTTTTTTTGGGCCACCCGGATAACTTATGCATCGAATCGATTCAAGAAATAGCTATATACATAAGAGTAATTAATAGTATAAGTATTGGTAATTGTTAATGGCTACACGTTCACTCTAAAACCCAAACAACCTGAAGTGCGATGCATCCTTATTTTAGTTGCTAAATAGCGTCAAATATGACTCAAATAAGACTCAACTCTAATGACAAGGCATACGCCATATAAAAGTCTTATTTCAAGTTTCAAGTAGTTTCAAGATGCAATGACGATATTACAGAAAAGTGTTTTTCCTAATTTAATCTCTAGGATTTGATTTCTTATTTCTTGTTTTGATATTATTGTGTTCTTCTGTCCAGATATCCAAACATGTTGACTTTCATGGAAGACAAACTTCGCGAGTTCAATGACACCGCAGTTCCTCCTGGAAATTTAGACTGGGATCCTAGAGCTGATCCCAAATTCTGGGATCACACATGGACCAACTTCGGAGACTCGTCGTTTTACTCAAATTTAGTACCAGAAGCCAGTGCTTTCAGTTACGTATAGCAAGTGATGTGATTTTCAGCTATCTTAGTAAAATTAGTGATTACCACAACAAGGTGTAGTTCCGATCTTTACTCACGAGTATAACTTAAATTTAATTTAATTAAATTAAGGAGATTTCTTGATGGTTATAATACCTACCTACCTACTTATATACTTGTAGCAATTGAATAGATATGTGTGCTGTTTATGTTCGGTTATGTAATATATTTATTATTTGATATTTTGTTCGTGCCATTTTGTATTTTCTTTTGTTTTATCTATTTTATAATAAATATACTTAGATGTAGTACCTACGCTTTGGGTCATCAACTGATCAACAATGAAGTCATCAATGCACTTTCGTAAAAGTTTCGTGTACCAATATTTGTTAAATGTTGGGTTCATATTTTATGAAATACAAAAGGTTTCAATCGAATTTTAAAAATATCCTAAGCATGTATTAAATCTCAGATGAATCGTTTTAATAATTTCGTATGTATTATTTAATGAGCAACTCCAATCCTTTGTCATACTACTAATATCCAAGGAACGAATACCCGACGAAACTCCAATAACTAATTGCCAACAAACTTGTAACTTTCCAGAGGCTCAATCTTTGATGGAAATGACGCGATGGTTGCTAGTTCGAGATGCCGCTGGTAGATGGCGTTGCGAGTGTTTCCATTGAACAGAAGGGAGGGTTGTACCGCGTGCACTTTAGTAGAGGGGTGACATTAAGGGGAAAAAACACGGAGAGGGAGACTTGAGAGAGTGTTAGGGGGAAAACAAAATCGAATGGAGAAAGGAGAAAAAAGAATTACAAACTTTTTGATTTATTGTTGGTGTGGAATCGTGTGATAAAACTAAAAGGAATAACCCCATTATTTGTAAAAGCATGGATATGACAGAATGTCAATATAGCATGAAATAAAATGGAATATTGATATCAATTGACGTAAATTAATTAAAATAAAGGAATTAGTTATATAAAAAAAGTTTTACTGTTTTTAGAAAAGTTCAACGAAGTATAATCTTGTTTCTTTGATTTCAGTAATAATACTGGAGTGAAACTTTCGTAAAACAAAATAATCTGTGTATCTCTTACATTTTAATTTCATATTAATTCAATATCAGGATAGGACCTAATCTTTGCAGAAAAAAAACAATAGTCTCCCTTCATTTCAATGAAAATATTAACAATTCGTTGAAATTATAATAAATGTACTTGTTTTTGTTACATCGCACGCATGATGCAGAGCGCTAATTATAGGTATGGATAATTCGAGTTCTTTCTAACAATGCTTCCTTTCCACATGTTCACGACTTTTACAGAAAATCTGCGTGAGAGAATCGATGAAACATGAACGGCACAAACACTTGCGCATGTATGAGAAGGAGCTTGCCCCACCCGCCCACCCACCCACCCACCCACCGATCGACTGTAATAAAATGGTCCGACATTTCAGCGGGATTTGGTCTGAAATGTTGTGATATTGGGACGAGAGGGGTATGAGATTTCAGATGAAGAACGGGTGAACGTGTGCGCTGATACAGAGTCTTCATTATGAGGATGATTGGGTGGTGCAGATACAGAAATGGAGGGGAGATGTTAGAAGGAGGCGGTCGGCTGTCAATTAAGGATTTATTTCACTCACGACTGAGGAAATCCACAAGAAGAAGAAGGTTGCTCGCGAGAATTGAACCCGGGTCCACTATGTGAATATACAGAGCAATCACCCGACATAACCAAATCTCATGACTATAATAATTCGTCAAAGTTCCAGTTCTTAGTTTGGAGATTAATTAATAAAACTTCGTTGGACTTTTCAACGAAGCATTTTTTTAGCATTTATAAATAAATATAAGAGTTTGTGAAAAGTCCAACGAAGTTTTATTAACTAATAATTCAATTTTATTTGCCTATTAATAGAACTCGCAAACCGTTGAAAGATGAACCTATATTATGTTGAGTTGACATCCTTTTTATTTTATTTTTATAATTATGATTTTGGCATAGCCTTGAATTCGATACAAATGCCCTAAATATTGTGTAGCTACCTATAGAATGATGGAGTTATTTTCACTCCATTATTTAAAATCGCGCCAGCAAGGACACGTAATTTCTCTCATTCGGAGCATAGACATGTTATGTTATTTATGAACATAAACACGACACACGATTTGACAGGTGAAGTCAAGGTCAAAACTCATAGGTGTCGCATATAATTGGAAATAATCTTGGATCGCGAGCAAAATCTGAGTCTATAAATGACAAATCAAATTTCGAGCATTCAAAATATTTTCAATGGGTTCTTTGGTACACGCGCCCAGGGTTGTTGTTTGTTGTTGGCCCTGAAAAGGGCCTATACAACGTTTCGGCAAACATAGAACTATATCTCCTACACGTCTGCCGAAACGTCTTGAATTCATGCCCTCAGTGTTCACATGACGTTGATCATGTGAACACTGCAATATGCATATGATCACTTTATCATGACGTGTTTGCCGAAACGTCAGTATCAGCGCTTCTGATGGGCGAGGGCCCACATCACGCTCCCAGACTCTAATTATTAATTATAGTTCTCACAGATTTTAGATAATACCTAATATTATACCTTTTAAGATAATGTCCGCGTTCTTTCAAATACAAGTAATATGTATGTATTGTTATACTTACAAATTTTTTTTGATATCTATAGGTATTTAATTTAAAAACATATATAATCGAGGGCATGAAAAGAGCTGCTTTAATTTTCTTTCGTAATAAATAGTCTATATCATCGCTGAACGTGATCTTATCCCATAACTCATTCCAATTGTCTTCCTTAGGCAACTATTTACTTAACTATTTACTATATACTTTTAGGGTGGCGTCGCACAAGATTATGAACATTATAAATACCTAATCATGGAAACACATTTTAAGTATAACATTACTCCATGGAATGCATTGACGTATTGTCTTGGGGCTGAATTCCGAAAAGCTACAATAGTTGTTATGAGCATGGGTAAATCTATTATAGAATTGTGCAACATACCTTATAACTTATGTACAATGAAGATGTGTAAGTTTTATCATGGTTGATACAACAGAAAGGAATTTTATCCACATTTCCATTAACTCCTTATGGGTTATTTGATCCAGTTTGGTGTAAAAATAAGAGATGAATTATTGTAGCAGCAGCTACAATAAATGGTAGAAAAAAATGTCAAGTAAAGAATCGTGTTAAGGTTGCGTTATCAACAGCATGGGAGCCTTGTACCCATTATTCCCGGGTCTGCATAACCCTGACCATCTGAGGCTGAGTTGACCACTCTCAGCTTTATCATTTTCGTCGATTATAAAAGGTTATAATCAAAAAATTACCACAATCATTACGTCATTATGTTGAAAATCATTAAAAGCGTGCTAATTTATTTTCTATGGACAAAAAGTTCCCTTTGCATTACGTGGCGACTAACCCGAACGTGAATGCTACAATGCTGTACATACAATGCTGCAGCAGGACTACAATGCTTGTAGTCCTAAAGGGCGCTGGAACGAGCCCAGACAGGCCGGATGTGGGCCTCGAGATGTGATGGGCATCTTGATCAATCAGAGACAGTTAGAGAAGGCGTAAAAGTTGAATCACATTTCACATCAAGACCTTGTGGAGTGAAGTTGGATCCTCACTCCTCGTGAATCCTCACTGGATCCTCGTGAAGTTGGATCCTCACTCCTCGTGAATCCTCATTGGATCCTCGTGAAGTTGGATCCTCACTCCTCGTGAATCCTCACTGGATCCTCGTGAAGTTGGATCCTCACTCCTCGTGAATCCTCACTGGATCCTCGTGAAGTTGGATCCTCACTCCTCGTGAATCCTCACTGGATCCTCGTGAAGTTGGATCCTCACTCCTCGTGAATCCTCACTGGATCCTCGTGAAGTTGGATCCTCACTCCTCGTGAATCCTCATTGGATTTTCGTGAAGTTGGATCCTCACTCCTCGTGAATCCTCACTGGATCCTCGTGAAGTTGGATCCTCACTCCTCGTGAATCCTCATTGGATCCTCGTGAAGTTGGATCCTCACTCCTCGTGAATCCTCACTGGATCCTCGTGAAGTTGGATCCTCACTCCTCGTGAATCCTCACTGGATCCTCGTGAAGTTGGATCCTCACTCCTCGTGAATCCTCACTGGATCCTCGTGAAGTTGGATCCTCACTCCTCGTGAATCCTCACTGGATCCTTGTGAAGTTGGATCCTCACTCCTCGTGAATCCTCACTGGATCCTCGTGAAGTTGGATCCTCACTCCTCGTGAAAACTCACTGGATCCTTGTGAAGTTGGATCCTCACTCCTCGTGAATCCTCACTGGATCCTCGTGAAGTTGGATCCTCACTCCTCGTGAATCCTCACTGGATCCTCGTGAAGTTGGATCCTCACTCCTCGTGAATCCTCACTGGATCCTCGTGAAGTTGGATCCTCACTCCTCGTGAATCCTCATTGGATCCTCGTGAAGTTGGATCCTCACTCCTCGTGAAAACTCACTGGATCCTCGTGAAGTTGGATCCTCACTCCTCGTGAATCCTCACTGGATCCTTGTGAAGTTGGATCCTCACTCCTCGTGAATCCTCACTGGATCCTCGTGAAGTTGGATCCTCACTCCTCGTGAATCCTCACTGGATCCTCGTGAAGTTGGATCCTCACTCCTCGTGAATCCTCATTGGATCCTCGTGAAGTTGGATCCTCACTCCTCGTGAATCCTCACTGGATCCTCGTGAAGTTGGATCCTCACTCCTCGTGAATCCTCATTGGATCCTCGTGAAGTTGGATCCTCACTCCTCGTGAATCCTCACTGGATCCTCGTGAAGTTGGATCCTCACTCCTCGTGAATCCTCACTGGATCCTCGTGAAGTTGGATCCTCACTCCTCGTGAATCCTCATTGGATCCTCGTGAAGTTGGATCCTCACTCCTCGTGAATCCTCACTGGATCCTCGTGAAGTTGGATCCTCACTCCTCGTGAAAACTCACTGGATCCTTGTGAAGTTGGATCCTCACTCCTCGTGAAAACTCACTGGATCCTTGTGAAGTTGGATCCTCACTCCTCGTGAATCCTCACTGGATCCTCGTGAAGTTGGATCCTCACTCCTCGTGAAAACTCACTGGATCCTTGTGAAGTTGGATCCTCACTCCTCGTGAATCCTCACTGGATCCTCGTGAAGTTGGATCCTCACTCCTCGTGAATCCTCACTGGATCCTTGTGAAGTTGGATCCTCACTCCTCGTGAATCCTCATTGGATCCTCGTGAAGTTGGATCCTCACTCCTCGTGAATCCTCACTGGATCCTCGTGAAGTTGGATCCTCACTCCTCGTGAATCCTCACTGGATCCTCGTGAAGTTGGATCCTCACTCCTCGTGAATCCTCACTGGATCCTCGTGAAGTTGGATCCTCACTCCTCGTGAATCCTCACTGGATCCTCGTGAAGTTGGATCCTCACTCCTCGTGAAAACTCACTGGATCCTCGTGAAGTTGGATCCTCACTCCTCGTGAAAACTCACTGGATCCTCGTGAAGTCGGATCCTCACTCCTCGTGAATCCTCACTGGATCCATGTCGTTATATCCTCACTGTATAAAAAGTTTTTTAGTTTTTTTTCAAAATTGTACCCATGAGCAACATGTGCATGACCATCTTTAAAATAAGTCTTGACCCACGCCTTGGATCTTACACTGTAATCTTTATGCTACAATGTTTTCTGTTAGTGCCTTGACCATGGACTGTTGACTTTACCCAACCAAGGGGCGGGAATATTTTGGTTTATGGGAAGGATATTTTTTCGGTAGGTACGTATCCGTTATTTCACATCCCCGTGGAAGAGAAAGCACAAAAAAGCGGAAAATATTCCTCGTACATCGGGGATGTGATCGATGTACCGAAAAACATCCTTCTTTATAACCAGGAAATTTCGTCTACTAAATTATACCTACGTAGAATTATTTATAGGTATACTTTATTGAATATCACAACTATCTATGTTTATAACTTTACATTACTCCCGTACTATAAGTACGGATACATTTACAGTAAATCATAGTGTATAATTTGAATCAAATTAAATTTTGTAGTAAGGTCGGGGATACACGGAATCAAGCAACAACCAACAAATCCCGAATTTCATTTCTGAGTGTATTTTTCAATAGGAACTAATGCAAACATTGACAAAACTAAAATTCCATAAATCTCAAACAATAATTAATAATTAATATCATATCTCCACCAAATTAGCACACAGAAAGTAATCGTGGAGTACCTAATCCAGAATAAGAGCAATTAAAAATGAAAAATGAAATAAATAAAATTAATGTCGTCTTTATTGAACACTAAAAAAGAGAATCAAATCATAATACAACGCAAGTGCAGCAAGTTACGAATAAGATATAAATGATCCTTATAGTTCATCTTATCACAGACAAATCTTATGCACTATCTGCCATGTGCATTGTGTCTCATCACATCATATTGTCGCAGCATTGAACTCGTCACTTTAGCCAATTGTCAAAGCAAACACGAAAGACGGTCTTATGCGTCCGACATCTCGTCTTAATTTGCGCCAATATAATATTATTGGCGTCATATGGTTCAAATCATGCGGTCTCATTATATTGAGGTATTCATTTTCAGTTCGTGTAGGTGCCTATTACAAAATGAAGGACTAAGCTCAATACGCTGCAATACACATTAGATGCGTAATGTGCACATATTGGGGATAGATGCGATTACCTTTCCACCAGCACGATATCAGAAGATCAAGTCAACAATCTGGACCAAGATTTTGTGACCTAAAATCAACAACCGTACGAGTATAAACGTTGATTGAAGGTATAAACAGCGATCATATACTGTGTAAAGCACAATTGTATAAGCAATCGAAGAATTTACAGCCCGCACCAATGCGGTCATCGAGACTATTATGAATTCATGCTTTTGGAATCTTTTTAACCAATTACTAATTAGTATTCATTTTATTCTAGACTCCTATATTTCAGTTTTGCTGTCCAAAGCTGTGGTGAAAAGGTTGAATTCTTCTAACTACATTACAATACACGTGACAAATGCATTTATCACCATATTTCACTGACTTTTATTCTTATAGTGAGATGACTGTCTTTAATTTGTTCTGATCAAACACGATCGCATTATTATACTCTTGTATGTACTATTTTATGGCTTATTGCATGTTTTCTGACTTTGTTTAAAAAATGTGCGAATTGTTTAAACTAAAGAACTATCACTCAAACAGATAACAATTTATTTCTATGGCGCGTGGAAATATACAGGAGGATACAAATGACCCACAATCAAATCAATTCGCACATCCCTGCTCTAAACGTACAAGTAAAGTAATGTTTTGAGATTTCATTTCAACTCTTATACATGTCTATTGACCTATCGTTTATAAACGATGAAGTATGCCAACTTTTGCGCCGTCCATACTCTTGTCCCTGATTGATCTAAATGTTGAAGTTGAGTCAACTTTTGCGCCTTCACTCCAAACTTTTGTCTCTGATTGGTCGATATGGATCACGTGGTATGATCTCCCACCCCTCATCTGGCGGCAAACCACGTGATTAACTATAACCACGTGTTCAAAGTGTGGCGTCTGCGTGATTTCACTGATCAGTGAGCCTGATGTGTAGGCAACCCGCATAACAATCACATTTATTTTCCCGTGATAGGCAGATGATGCGTTGGAAATGTATTTGTTATTCGATATCCACGGGGCATCCACTAGGATCCAAATTAATTATTATTGTGAATTTGTGTTTTGAAAAGTAAAACCATAAAACTAATGCGATATAACTATTTTGTTCATTAAATATCTATAATTTCGTATAAACTCTATACTCATGCTGTCAGTTTGAGACATACAAACGATATAAAACGAAATACTTTATTAGAACAAACCATCACTCAACTTCCACCAAATTAATTTTCAATATTTTTCATGACTGACTTGAAAATGCAAATTGTCAAGTATGGGCATCAAGTCGATGTCTCGTTGGGGAGAAAACTCGGCTCTGAGAGGACCTGTAGCATTCTAGCGCCGAATTGGGATTCTGCTGGTCCACATAGCCGCATACTGTAAATCTGGAATGATGATAGTGTCGTAATAACCAATAAATTGTTAAAGATTGAGAGAAATTATGGTTACAAATATGGAATATTTTTCACAGTTCCTTCGCTAATTGAAGAAAACAGATTCTTCCGTCGACAAGTTTGATACAATTCAATCGACGAAATGAATCGAAGACATGGATTGGCATAATGCCATTATCAATGAAGACCTAGTGGAAGTTGTAGACGACATTTTAAATCTATTCTGGAATTTCTTGTTTTGTATACATACACAATCTATTCACATTCACATCAAATTTTCTTATAGATTTAACATCAGTGAAAATATCTATATAATAAATAGATTTCTTTCAACAATTTAGTATTTCCTATCGTAACAATTACGATAGGACGAATAAGTACGTCTTGATCTACCCCACCGACGGCTGCCACCTTATCGCGGTGGTGGGGTTTGTGTTGGCCAACGATCCATTGCAGCTACGCCGGCGAGCATATGCTCATGTGTAAGGGCTACCCATGCCGGACAGGTCAGTGGTGAGGTCCAGACAAAGAGCAGCCAGGGTTGGCCTAACCATGTCCTCCCTTGAATTTGCGGTCCCCATCGGGCCGGCCTTCCCCCTCGAGATGGTGACCCCCCTGAAATCGGGTTCCGCCGGCCCGAATCCTTACACCCCCCGGTCCGTCCCCATTCCGGCCTGGCCTTCCCACCAGTGCTGGACTCCCCCGGATCGGGCCCGTTAGGTCAACCCCCTCCCAATGTCCTCCACTTAATTCAACAAAGTTTAAAGTAAAATAATTAATGTGCGCAATATAACCTCGTCGTTGACGCGCCGTTAAACCCTATTAATCTAATCTAATCTAATCTTGATCTACGCAGAGTCCCAACCTCCTCTGTGCTTTCACCGATACGATTCCCATTTTCCGAGCCATTTTCGTTCGTTTTGACATCACGAATCACGATTGATGACTCAATTGCGTTGTTCTCTACAAAACCTCGATACCTACCATGACATGACATCAAAATCAGAACGAATATGAAAATCAGAAGGATAAAAAGATAATTTCAACGCACATTCTTATGATTTAATCATAATTATTGAATTTCGCCTCCTGACTCTATACAATAATAAACCTATGATTTCATAGTTTTATACTACAGTATAACTAAATAAATAATTGAAAAGAAATCTGTGTGAATTTAGGTATACGATGCAATACGCATACATAATACAAAAGCACTCATTCAACTTTGGCCGGGTGAATTTTGGGTTTGTGAATTCGAGTTAGTGGGCAACTCCCCCCCCCCCCCCCTACCCACCTCCTCATCGCAAAACTCATGTCGGTGCACACGAAACTTTGAAACATTACACAATTCTCTGTAAAATAAACTTGACAACTTGGCACTTGCCACAAGTCGGCGTATTATTCATTCATTCTTTATGATGGCAATTATGAGACGCACCAGTATAATGTACTATTTATAACTCCGATGACACAAACATTCCGACCAGAAATTGAATCTTTCATAAAATATGCTAATTCTGACCTCTACATTATGATGGCATTTTACTATCTTTTGTTCTAAATTATAAGAACGAATTATTCAATGGTTTATAGCTAACTTGACGCCACGTACAGCAGCTGCTCCTTAACATTCAATTATTCTCTGATTCTCTGAATTTCACCTTTTGTCTCGATTCTTAGATTCAAATTTGTTTGCATACTGAAAGCAATCATAAGTGATATTTGTCAAATTTCAAAGCCATTGCTTTCTGTATGCAAACAAATTTGAATCTATGACAATTGTCATAATAAATTATAGATCATGCCTACCGCAGTTAGGATCTCTTAGGATCTCTTAGGACTGAGATCCTAAAATGTGCATGATCATGTTAGAAAACTCTATAGCGGACAATCGTGAATGAATGAATGAATGAATGAATGAATGAATGAATGAATAAATGTTGGATTTTACGGTGCGTCAACATCTTATAGTATTGTACCGAGCACATGCTCTCAATGTTTCAATGAATAATTCCATAACATGGCGGACACGATTATAAGCCCATATCAACATTTAACACAGGGGTGATCTGGAATCGAAGAATTCGAACATTCGAATAAAACGCCCTGTGGGGCAACAATTGGAGGGTTGTTTGATTTAGTTTGTTAATTTTAAAACCCCTGAATTACTTTTAAATTGGTGGATTTCTAAAAACCGCCCTACGGGGCAACAACTGGGGGTCAAAATATCAAAGTAAACCAAATAATCAAAATAAACTAGTCATGCAATTTATTATTTTCAGTGTTTTATATTTGATGACATCTATACTGCGGCTCCCATTATTATCTATAATTTATTAATTTTTGGGAAATTGTCTCCTGACCATAAAAGGTTGCCGACTCCTGATTTAACAGAAGCTCTGGGGTCAATTAAGAAATTAATATGTATTTCCTCTGATTTAAAACGCATTTTGAAGTTTGTTTAAAAATCTGCAGGGCCACACCATAATAATTACAGGAAATAAAGGAAGGATGTAAAGAAACATGCTCTCAAAAGTATCGTCGTTGCTTCGTCTTGTTAGTTTTTAAGTATTTATATAATTTTGACTCCATGGTATAGATGTAAAATATTTTGAAATCTAGGTCGCATTCATAACGCGATGCTAAAAATAAACAAATTTACAGATTTGTTGCAGTTTGCGTTTATAACTTTTTAGTGGAGTTCAATGTATTACCTATAATAATGCGTGAACATTTCGAATATGAATTATTTTAAATTCAATACTAATACAAATCCTACAAATGAATGATTTTGGAAGTAAGTATTGCATCCTAGATGCG